>JAOEGL010000001.1:354364699-356764699 GCA_034509955.1 Urosaurus nigricauda
TAACTCAAGAAATGTATATTACAGAAAGATCTCAAACAAAATTTAGGCATATATTAACTTTTAGAAAGTTAGAGTTAACCCCAAACTAAATCCTCTTAGGCCTGATACAGATGGGCAAAAAGGGTCATGACTGTGGCAATACTAGGGTTAGGGAATATCAGCCGCACACTCCCTAACCCTAGTACGTGTGGGAAGTGCCATTGTGACGCAATGTAGCCCACACGTTGCACGCGTTGGTGACGTCATGCATGTGCCACATCCAAATGGCGCAGCCCACGTGTGACATCTCTATGCCGCTGGAGGGTGCTTATCACACCTTTCCAGTGGTGCGGAACAGAGTTCCTTTTTGAAGCGGATCGTATTGGGGCCGCTGGGCTGTCACTGAAGTTGCCCTGACTCCAATCCGGCACGAAAAGGGGCAGGAGAGACCCGCCTCTTTGGGGCCCTCTGCATTGTCCCTTAATAACTTTGTAACTTTCTAAGAGAATGGTGTCAACTTGGATTGTTTCTGCAGTGCCAATGTAACAGTCATGGCTCAATGCTATGGAAAACTGGAAACTGTAGTTTGTTGTGGCACCAGAGCTCTCTGACAGGCTAAATGTCTCATAAAACTACAGTTTCCAAAATTCCATAGCACTGACAGTTAAAGTGGTGTCAACCTGGATCATTTCTGCAGTATGGATGCAGACTTAGTGGATCCAGTCCACTAGATCCAGAATGAATATGATGGTTCCAGAATATATATGGAACTCTAGCAGAATGGGAATAGACAGATTCTCTTGAACAGCTAAAAGAAATCGTGAGGTATATGAAGTCATTTCCAAAGGCTGGAAAGGACTGAAGAGAACCAGCACCAAGTATAGCTTGAGATCATAGCACAAGCCTTATGCAATTCAATGTATTGCTTCTTAGATTTTTCCATTATCCATGAAAAATGACTGCATTCTAGATTAAAAACTAAATTAGCTAACTGTAGACCCATTGTATGATGGCTTACCTCATTGCCGTATTATATGATTCTGGGTGGATGCAAGTCTGATCCAAAGGATTTGGCTGCCAAGTGACATTTGCCGCTGCCTTATTTTTCTTTTTACCCTGTTTCTCATTTGTGGCTCCTTTCTGACTCCCAGATGCAAGCTCACTTGTTTGACTAGTGCCCAAAATCATGAAAAAAGAAGGGGAAAAGAGGAAAAGGTTGTTATAGTTTTAAGAACGTGCCTCAAATACATATTTTCTTCTCCATTGACTCTGGATATAGCTAGAGCACGGACAATTCATTCACAAAAAGCAAGCTAGTACCTAAAAAGCAAAGCAAAATTAATCTTATGATTGATAATGTATTTTGTAATTAACAGGCATTTGAAAATTTGGCTCTTAGTGGACCCATTACAGTCCCATAGAGGCTACTGTGTTTGCTTCACTTAAAAGTTCTCTGAAGTGAAAGTGGACAGAAACGTCCTTTTAATTGTGGGTCAATAGCTCCATGAACATATAAACAAATATCTGTCTATTGATATTAATTACTACGTTCCTCCTAAAACAGAGAAGTATACTAGACATCATCTTTGCAGTAGCTATTCTGTCTATCCCTGCTCAGCTTCTGTCTATCATGTCTATCATGTGTCTATCCCTGCTCAGCTTCTGATGAGCAGACACACTGTATCATTTTTATGGCCTGAAACTGGTTTTGAACTTTTTTTACAATGCTTTTATTGGTTTTCTTTATTTGGCTTAAATCACAGATGGGCAGAAAAACAACAAATAAATACTTCTAATATGTAATAAATATTTAATAAATCTGTACATACAGAAAGTCCTAAATTCAATCTGCAGCATTGCCAGCTAAGGAACAGACAGGTATGAGTATATCTGCAGGGAGGCAAGATGAAGGCATTGGCCCTCCAAATGAGAATTCTGCCCTCCTCCAAGTGAAATATTTCCCCAGCCCCATATTTCCATCATTGCAGAGAGTGAGACAGAGAAAATTGTTCACACCTAGAATTCATATTTGCTTTGTTTGAATTCCCTTGGTAAATTTGTTTGCCCCTCTCTCTTTTTTTAGATGCCTAAGCTCTATTTTTGCAGGCAAAATTCTTAGAGAGGGGAATGCCCTCCCCCCCCCTCAATAGCTACACCTCTGTACTAGCTCTATAGCAGACTTTGGAAACAGTCCCAATTTCAGTTCCTTCAATCAGTCTCAGTGAGTATTCACTGGTAGTCAATGATCAGCATCCAGGTTCAGTCCACGCTATTATAGACTACAGTTTTATTATTTTATTGCACTCTGACCCATGTGGCTGACTCCATGGTAGAAACTAGCTTAGTACACACTTCACTTACTAATTAACTTAGTACATTCAGGGGTAGCTGTGTTGGCCATGTAGCAAATACAAACAAAAATCTATCAGTGATACCTTTATTGGCCAACCGAAATACACAATATACTTGTTGCAGGCTTTTGAAGCTCCATGAACTTCTTCATTTGTTAAATGTCTTTGTTTTAGGGGAACCATCAAGAGTGGTAGCATGTGGACTGGGACTTCAACCAAGGTAAAACTATTTTTTTCTTCTTAAATTTGGACTGAATTCGCTTGTTTTATCTCTACATCACCAAAATGTTCCTGATGTGAAAACATGGAGACTTCTTCAGGATTCCATTGTTCTCTGCCTACAAAGAGGCCTGCGATCTCATTGGAATGGAGACATATTGGATTGCAAAAGAGGGGTCCCTGTAGAGATGCTAATGGATTTTAAATTTCCTGGACTTTGAAAATCTTCTTATTGCCACATGGCCAGAAGGAGGAAGAGTCTGCCTGAAAAAAATATCCTCCCCATCATAACAGCTTTACTAAGGACTGAAACAACATGCAGGCATCTGACTAACACCCCCAATTGTTTTGTTTTTTCCCCCTCTCCTGTTTGGTTTGTAACATCTTGCCTGATGAAGAAGCCTATGGAGTTTCGAAAGCTTGCAACAGGTATATTGTGCATTTCGCTTGGCCAATAACGGTATCAGTGAGGATTTTTGTTTGTATTAGTTAACTTAGTGTTAATCTGCTGTAAGGAATGGGTACATTGCTGTTATTCTTAACTTTATATCTTATTAATATGTGTTCTCACACGACATACAAGCCCAGTCTTAAACTAGCAGACAAGATTATAGATATTAAAAAGATTTGGACCAACAATGGTTATAGTACAGGTTTCACAAGTGTGCTCCATATTAACTCTTCATGTTGCTCCAAAAACACAGATATGGTCTCATATCACAGATCATTTCAGTTTGACTAATGGCATTCAGCAAGCTAGCAAGTTTGTTCTATGTGCTTTAGTTTGGCCTTTGGAGTATCTGTGTTTCTTCGGTTGGGTCAGTCTCCAGAACAAGCCCCTATGCTCAGTTCCAGAGTGAGTTCAGTCAAGTTGCTATTACATTACTGTTCCACTTAAAATTTAATAGAACTGTCATTTGAGGTTTCTTCCACTAGAAGTGAAGAGAAACTTTATTATGACACACTGTCCCAACTTGCCAGGGAATGTCTGCAGCTTGCCAAGGTCAAAATAGAACTGGAATGTCACAACAACATATGAAATATCCACATTAGTTACTGCAAGTGAGAAGTTGTGATTACAAGCCTGTGGACAGGAGTAAGCTAAAGGAGGAAGAAGAACTCTTTCCAGTTAATTTCCATTCTGCTTCCTCTTTCTCCACATATCTTCCCTTGTGGGTTCTTCTGCAATTTAGCTACAACTTCTTAATATCTATATCTATATTAAGAACAATAAAAAGGGCTTTTTTGGGTATGTCCGAAGCAAAAGGAAGAAGAAGGAAACGGCTGGGCCACTGCATGCAGAAGATGGCAAAATCCTCACAGGGGACAGAGAAAAGGCAGAATTACTCAACACCTTCTTTGCTTCAGTCTTCTCAGAAAAGGCAAAAGGTGCTCAACCTAAGGATAATGGGGAAGAAGACAGAATAGGGGAATTTCAGCACAGAATAAGTAAAGAGATAGTACAGGAATACTTGGTTAACCTAAATGAATGTAAGTCTCCAGGGCCAGATGAACTACATCCAAGGGTATTAAAAGAACTGGCAAATGTAATATTGGAGCCATTGGCAATAATCTTTGAGGACTCCTGGAGAACAGGAGAAGTCCCAGCAGATTGGAGGAGGGCAAACGTTGTCCCCCATCTTCAAAAAGGGGGGAAAAAGAGGATCCCAACAATTATCGTCCAGTTAGTCTGACATCAATACCAGGAAAGATTCTGGAGCAGATAATTAAACAGAGAGTCTGTGAACATTTAGAAGGCAATGCCATAATCACAAAAAGGCAACATGGGTTTCAGAGAAACAAGTCTTGCCAGACAAATCTGATCTCTCTCTCTCTCTCTCTCTTTTTTTTTTTTTTTTATAAAATTACCAGTTTGGTAGATGAAGGGAATGTTGTGGATATAGTATATTTTGATTTCAGTAAGGCCTTTGACAAGGTTCCCCATGACATTCTTGCAAACAAGCTTGTAAAATGTGGACTAGACAAGATTACTGTTACATGGATTTGTAATTGGTTGACTGGCCGAACTCAAAGGGTGCTCAACAATGGCTCCTATTCAACCTGGAAAGAAGTGACCAGTGAGGTCCCACAGGGTTCTGTCCTGGGCCCAGTCCTATTCAACATTTTTATTAATGACTTGGATGACAGAATTGGGGGCATACTTATCAAATTTGCAGATGACACCAAATTAGGAAGAGTAGCCAATACTCCAGAAGATAGGATCAAAATTCAAAATGACCTGAATAGACTAGAAAGCAGGGCCAACGCTAACAAAATGAAATTCAATGCAGAGAAATTTAAGGTTCTGCAATTAGGGAGGAAAAATGAAATGCACAAATATAGGGTGGAGGACATCTTGCTGAATGAAACTATGTGTGAAAGGGATCTAGGAGTCCAAGTAGACCATAAGTTGAACATGAGTCAGCAGTGCGATGCGGCAGCTAAAAAGGCCAATACTATTTTAGGCTGCATCAATAGAAGTATAGCGTCTAGATCAAGGGATTTAATAGTGCCACTCTATTCTGCTTTGGTCAGGCCCCACCTGGAATACTGTGTCCAGTTCTGGGCCCCACAATTCAAAAAGGATATAGAGAAACTGGAGCGGGTCCAAAGGAGGGCGACTAAAATGGTGAAGGGTCTGGAAACCATGCCCTATGAGGAACACCTTAGGGAACTGGGGATGTTTAGCCTGCAGAAGAGAAGGTTAAGAGGTGATATGATAGCCCTGTTTAAATATTTGAAGGGATGTCATATTGAGGAGGGAGCAAGCTTGTTTTCTGCTGCTCCAGAGACTAGAATGTGGAACAATGGATGCAAGCTCCAGGAAAAGAGATTCCACCTCAACATTAGGAGGAACTTCCTGACAGTAAGGGCTGTTCGACAGTGGAACACACTCCCTCGGAGTGTAGTAGAGTCTCCGTCCTTGGAGGTCTTTAAGCAGAGGCTGGATGGCCATCTGTCAGGGATGCTTTGACTGGGAGTTCCTGCATGGCAGGGGGGTTGGACTGGATGGCCCTTGTGGTCTCTTCCAACTCTATGATTCTATATGGACACATTCCTTCATGTTTTTTGTGTTATTGGTTATCAATTGTTTTTATTGCTCTTCGTCCAAAAAAGTTGATTTATTGATATATTAACATTATTTTTCTATCTCATCCAGCAGGATACAAATAATAGAATCATAGAACTGTAGAGCTGGAAGGGACCACAAGGGCTACTTCACTTAAGCTTCTGCCATGCAGGGAAACACAACTAAAGAATCCATAAAAGATACTTATCCAACCTCTGTTTAAAGACCTCCAAAGAAACAGATTCCACCACTATCCAAAGACGTCTGTTCCACTCTCAAACAGTTCTTATAGTAAATAAATTCTTCCTACTGTTTAGGTGGAATCTTTTTTCTTGTAATCTGAATTCACTGGTTCTGGTTTTAGTCTCTGGAGAAGCAGAAAACAAACTCTCTCCATCTTCTACAATACATCTTTTACAATCTTTTAAGGTAGCTATCATATCACCTCTCAGTTGTCTTTCTCCTTATGAGGTTTCCAGACCTCATAAGGATTGGTTTCCAGAACTTTGCTCACCTTGGTTTCTCTTCTCTCAACATTCAATTTGTCAGCATCTTTCTTGAACCATAATGCCTAGAGCTGGACACAATATTCCAAAAGACTGATGCAGAATAGATATTGGCACTGTACTTTTGTTGATGAAGGCTAGACTTGAATTGGCTTTTTTTAGCTGGTGGATAACACTGGTGTCTCATATATAGCCTGTGATTTATTAAGAGGACTTTGAAGCTGGCTTACAAGTAACATCAAAATAACATTTTAAAACCCACAACAAACAATATCAACACATAATAAATCACTGAGACTTCCCACAGGAAAACACATGGTAAATATCCCTATGGAAGGAAAGTCAGAGCTGTGAGGCCATCCACTGGTTTGTGCCTCCCTTTGTTTTTCCCTTTGCCCATTCACATTTTATTTTTCTTCTATCAAGAGATGTTGATTATGTCAAGTTCACATGAACCTGGGAAATACACTGGGACATGAACCTATGCCTCCTAGTGTAACACTTTATCCTTAGAATGGCAGCTTTGGTCTATCCGGGAGCCAATTCCCCACCACTACTTTCTAAATGATGTACTCCTGGTGGGGGCAGAAACCACACATTTTTGGAAAAGCAAATCATGCACACTGATTTACAGAGAGTCCTGCTTCCCAAGTCTTCTGGGAGCACAGGTCCCTTTCTTTTCAGAATTTTGCTTTGGAAGGATTGGGGTAGTGGTGGAAGGGGGGTCTCACAAAATGCAAAACTGGGCAAGGTGTTTGTGGCAGTCAACAGTTTTCATGCTGTTCACTCCTGTTGTAACCACTACATCATTTTAACACTTTATGAAATTCCACACACTAGAGTAGATTAGAAAGAAACCTTTGGACTACCACTCCTATCAGCCCCAGACAGCATGGCCAGTATCAAGGCAATGTGTCAGCTGTAATCTAAAAACATCTGGAGGATGAAATGTTCCCCAATCCTTCAGCACAGACCAGTAACATGACAGTTTGGCAAGGTATTTTCAAAAGATATGCCTTATCGTGGAACCTGATAAGGTCAAAGAGCACAGAAAAGACAAGGCAACATATGTAAAAGAGCTCAAGACTGGAAAGAATTGAGAAGACTTCAAGCCACTGTGTACTGGAAATTGCTCTTTAACTCCCAAATTTCTTTCTCTAAATAGAAGATGAGTGATTTTCCATCTTTATTTGCCTGTTAATTTAAGGAGGAGGCAGGGAAGAAGCAACTGTATAATTTGTCATCTACATCACTTACTTATATATTACCTGCAAAATGTTCTGATGTATTCCTGGTTAACCCTGATAAAGCCAGCACACTGCTGATAGGATTTTGGACCCAATCCTTTGACATCTTTGAGCTGCTCCCGATTGATAAATGGGCCATTCTTCTCTCGCCATTCAATGATATTTTTAGCCCTATTGGCATTCAGTCCTGCAATATGTCTAAGAAGCCAAAAGAGGAAGAGATATGTCACCAACAAATATAGATAGTGAATTCCATATTACATAACAAACAATAATTAATGTAAAGAAGCATCATACTTGTTATAAAACAGTCAAGGTGGGGAGGATTTCCTCCTGGAACCAGCCAGGGGCTGCTTTTGGCAGTTGGTTGTGATAGTACCTCCCCACGCCACTTTTATGTGGATGTAGTGAGTGAAGATGACACCAAACATGCTGGTAAGTCATAGCAGGTTTGAGCACATGGACCTGTCTTTTCTGAATCCACATTGCTATTAAAACAGGAAGTCTTCAAAGCTCACCTTAATAGTATTTCTGAGCAGATGTTGATATCAACTCCTACAAAGCTGACACACTCCTCCACCACACTGTCCAGGGTTGCTTTGAGCAAGGTCTGAGATACATCATGCTGCAAGTTGGGGAAGGGGGTGTCAGGGCAGGTGGAAGAACAAACCCAACAACAACAGTGTAATATTAGATTACTGAAACAGATAAACCTCATTATAGTGAGAATTCCAGAGAGCAGTAATTTTAATAAAACATTTACTGGTGTAATATCAACACATGAAAGAGCTCAGCCGACGAACAACTCATGTATTTCCGCTGTTTTCATCATAAAGCTATCAAAGCTCACCTGAATTTATTTTCAAGCTATTTAATAATAATAATAATATAATTTATTTATATTCTGCCTTTTCCCAAAGGAATCAAGGCGGATTACAAAACAATAACAATAGAATACAGGAATAAAAATACAAATTACAAACAATAATGCATTATGCTATCCCCTTACACCCCCATTACTTAATAGTCAAACACAGTAACAGTTAAAGTAGTTACATAAAAATTAAAAATACATAGCATAGCAAATAAAGCATAACATAGCATAATAATTGGAAGGACAACCCCCAACTCTCCCCCGACAGCAAAGTAACAATCAATACAATTACATACTTAAAATAATTACACCAGTTATAAAACAAACAAACAAAAAAATAGGGAATGGAGTAGAACCATCAGGTGCAAACGGGGCTAGGATTTAAGGCAGAGTTTAAGTGCGGGGCCGGTGGATGAGTGCTGGTCTCTCAGAGCCCTCAGGCCTCAGCTTCCCTTGCCTCCTTCAGTCTCTTCTGTCTGCAAGGTTTTTGAAGCAGAACAGAAGGGTGGGGCCAGTGGATGATGGGTGCTGGTCTCTAGGAGCCTTCAGGCCTCAGCTTCCCTTGCCTATTAGTCCTATAAATGTGGCTTTCTCCCTGGCCTAGTTTGCCAAAAAGTTCAAATAGCCATTACATATGTGACAGAAAATCTATCATGTTTTTTTTAAAAGACATATTCCTGGGCAAGTACAGGTCCAGTTTTCTCATTATAGTATGTATATTTTTGTAGCAAAACATTTAATAAAATATTTGTTTAAAAAGCTGCCAAAGAACAGTAACAGCTAATAACCACATGCGTTCTGAAGTAAGTGGATAACTGCATACATTAGAAAGTGCTGTATGTTGGCTGGCTACCTCAGTCCACCAAGTGGAACAACCTTTTGGAAGGTGGAATGGAAGACCACTGGTGAACTCATCTACTCAAAGCATCTGATTGGTACAATCCCAGCATCCCAAAGGGCCACACATTCACAGCTCTATGCAGTGCAGTGTTGGGTTTTTTAACCAATTAATTTGTTTTAAATAACTGCATATCCTCGAAACTGTAATATGTGTCACTTTGCAACACTCAAGGAAACATGAACGGCAACTTAATAATTCAGTCAACAGAAGCTACAAGTAATTGTGAGAAGGAAAAGTCCATGTTGAATATTTTCATCTTTAATGGCTGTTAACAGCAATATGAACAAAGGCAGTCTGTAAAAATAAACACAATTGCCCCTATAACTCACATTTCCATCAATTAAAGTTTACTGCTCCCAATTATTAAAATACCCAACACTGACTTAAACTAATTAAAGGAGACATCCAAACAGGCTTCCTAGCTGGGTACATCATGTTTAAGTAGGAGTGTGTTTGGAGGGGGTGGGAAATAAAATACATTAATGTCTGCCACAAATGAGTATTCAGTGCCTCACTTTCCACAATTTCCTTTTTGAAAAGCCACTATCAAAGAAAGTGGAATCTTTTAGAACAGCATCCAAGGTGAAGTGAAGAGCTATACTCTTCATACCTTGATACTAAGAGATTTCTCTAGATCAGGGAGTCATGTGACCCTCCAGATGCTGTTGGATTGCAACTCACAACATCCCTTACTACTGACTATGCTAGTTAGGATTAATGAGAGTTACAGTTCAGCAGCACCTGCAGGGCCACATGATTCTTCGTTTGTTGTTAACTGTCCTCGAGTCAGCCTTGACTCACAGTGACCCTGGGGATGAGAAATCTCGAATCCTCCTTATCTCCAACTGCTCTTCTTAGGTCCTGCAGGCCCAGGCCCGTGACCTCTCTGATTGAGACTACCCATCTGGCATGTGTCTTCCTCTCTTTTTGCTTCCCTCTACCTTTCCAAGCATTATCATCTTTTCTAGTTAGTCATGCCTTCTCATGATGTGGACAATGTACAACAGCCTCAGTTTTGTCATCTTGGTTTCTAGGGAGAGTTCAGGTTTGATCTGCTCTAGGACCCATTTGTTTGTCTTTTTTGGCTATGCATGGTATCCTCAGCACTCTTCTCCGGCATTTCATCTTAAATAAGTTTTTTTTTTCTTTTAGCTTTCTTTGCTGTCCAGCTCTTGCATCCATATATAGCGATGGGGAATACAGCAAGCCTGGAGATTCTAACTTTAGTGCTCAATGTATATATTTGCCTAATTGTTTGCATTTTTTAAAAAAAGACCATAAAATCAAAAGCAGCATAAACACACTTTAAAAATCCCCACAGCAACAGCCATATTAAAACCGAGATTTAAAACATATTAACAGTTTTATTCTCTAGTCCAGTGCAGAGCTGGCCCCATTAGGAAAGTGAGTCAAGTGTCTCAGGCACCCAATGTTGGGGCAAGTCAATGGCATTCCTCATGAACGCCCTGCCACTCCCTGTTATAGCAGAGAGCTGTAGATGCCTCATAATTTGCCCTTTGCTCCATATGCTAGTCTGTTGCCTGCTGGGAGTGAGAACCAACTCTTTTATCTGGAATGGATGACACAAGATGATCAGCAGAAAAATGGGTGTGAGAGATTGGAACCCAGCACTGGAACCAAACCTCCTCCAGTCCAGGGTGTTGTTATTTGTCATAAGGTTGACCTCCAAAACACCTCCAAGAACTGATTCTCAACTGCCTTGCTTAGGTCTTACAAGTTCAAGACTGTGACTCCCTTGATTGAATCAATTCACCTGTAGTGTGGCCTACCTCTTTTCCTATTGCTTTGCACTCTACCAAGCTTTATAGTATTCTCCAACAAGTCCTACTATCTCATGGTATCTCCGGTTAGTCATCTTGGCTTCTAGCAAGAGTTTTACTTTGACTTCTTTTAAGACCCATTCATTTTTCTATTTAGCAGTCCAGGGTATACAAAAAACTCTTCTCCAGCACAGGACTTCAAATGAGTTGATTCACTTTCTATATGTTTTCTTCAACATCCAACTTTCACAAGCACACAAAGATACTGGAAGTATTATGGTCTGGATGATTCTGACTTTGGTTTTCAATCAGCAGTATTCAATCAGTATTTAATGATATACCCATGGACAAAGCTGTAAGACCAGGGTGAGGGTACTCTTAAGTAACCTCCATGCTCCCGTGCTGGAAGGAATTTGAACTTGGTTCAGATTCAGCTGGCCTAGAGTCTGATCAGCTTGCCCAATCATGACTGCATTATAGTATTAAGAGCATAAGAACAGCTGTGTTGGATCAAAGGCTTATCTACTGTAGGGTCTTGTTCAGAAAATGGCCAACTATTTGCTTGGGGGAGAAGCCCACAAGCTAGACATGGGACCAAGGGAATAAGGCTGAACACAAAAACAAGAAAGGAAGTAAAGTTTCTGTCCTATATCTGTTTACCTCCAAGTAAGCTCCACTGAATATGCAGAATATGATTAAATCCCAAGGCAATCAAAAAGGAAATTAAAATAATTACTAAAATTGAGAAAACAGACAACCCTTTTGAGTCCTGATTGTTCCTTTTCATTATTTTAGTACCTCTTCCTGTTTTTAATAGCTGCACTCTTCAGAAATTGACAGGTTCTAAATCTACCTGAGCCCTCCTTTTCTTTATGGAGTACATGGACTTAAAGTAATAACACTGTGAACTTTACTGCACAGGCCCACCAGAGCCAAGAAGCGTGAATGTTTTGTATATGAAGAAGTTAATTCAATCACCATGTTGGCTTAGCTCAGAGGCTCTTATAAGTCATTCATTTAAATCTGGGTTGATCTGCAGTGGTTTTGTGATGTGTCTGTTCGGGACATCATGCTGGTTCTCAGCCAAGATCCCAGATTATTTCACCCAATAGTTTGTTTTATCTTTTAAGTCACAGAGCTCTTCCAAAGTTGTTTAACAAAATATGACATGCTACCAGAATCAGACTCCATTGACTCATATTTGTAATTCATTAAATTGTGGTTGATATCAGATGGGGCCTCTGAGCCATTTCCCAACAATTCCCTATTCCTTTATCACAGCTAACCAAATGTAAGCATAAAGTGATAATGGCAAATATCAAAACGATAGCATTTGCAATAGCAATAACATTTCTATTCCGCTTCATAGTGAACTCACACACTCTCTAAGCAGTTTACAATCTGTAAGCCAATTGCCCCAAACAAGCTGGGTACTGATTTTACCAATCTATGAAAGAATGGAAGGCTGAGTCAACCTGGAGCGCTCTGGGATCAAACTCACAATGTTGCTGCTGCAGTATCAGTGATAAGATGCATATGATAAGCTAGGAAAGCCTTCCAGTTTATAGTAATATAAAATGTCACTGGTATTCTTGTATCAGGTGTCGCTCGGTGCCGGGAGTGGGACTTCCCATGGTGGAACGGTGAGACCTCCAGGGCGAAACACGCAAGGAAAAAATAGAGGACCTCACCAAATAAAAGCTAAAACAAAAAACAAGCAAAAAATCATATAAATATTAATTCCATTCTTCTCAGCCTGGCTCAAAATGGAGGACCTTTTGAAATCTCTCCTGGACAGCCAGGCTATGAAACCCACTGGGTGACTTTGGGCAAGTCACACAGTCTCAGCCTCAAATGGCAACAGCAAAAATCTCCTCTGAACAAATCTTGCCAAGAAAACCCCCAGATAGTTTCGCCTTAGGGTTACCATAAGTTGGAAATGACTTGGAGACATACAACAACAACTAATGAAATAAAGCACAGAAGGCACACTACAATAACAAAAAAACAAACAAATATGCAATATAGAGAGCCAGCGTGGTGTAGTACTTTGAGTGTGCCACTCTGGACACCAGAGGTCGATTCCCAGCTCGGCCATGAAGCCCACTGGGTGACCTTGAACGTCACACTCTCTCAGCCTCAAATAATGGCAATGGCAAAAATGACTGGTTCTCTGAATTTCTACCCAAATTGCAAGCCTTTCCCCTAGTTGTGGCTGCAGCAGCGTCGTCCTCTTCCTTTGGAGCGCTCCCTTCCTCCACCCCTCCCACCATAGAAGGACTTTCTCCCATCTTTCCAGGGTGGGAGGGGTGAAAGAATGGAGCACTCCTGTCCCGGCACCCCCCTCCACCATGGAAAGGCAAAAGAGCCCCCCATGTGCATGCTCCACGCTTCTTCTCCCTCACTCCTCCTGGCCTCTGCCACGTGCCCTCAGAGAGGGCTTTGTGTGCCCTCTCAGGCATGCGTGCCACAGATTTGCCATCATGGTAATAGGGTTATCATTAGTAATTGTTGTTGTGTGCCTTCAAGTCATTTCTGACATATGGTGACCTATAGGAGAACTTACTATGGGGTTTTCTGGGGCTGAGAAAGACTTGCCCAAGGTCACCCAGAGAGTTTCCATGGCTATACTGGAAATCAAATCCCTATCCCAGAATAAATGCAGTTTGATACCACTTTAACTGTCATGGTGCATTCTGTGGAATTCTAGAATATGTAGTTTTAAAAGATATTTAGCCTTTTTTGTCAGAGAGCTCTGGTTCCACAACAAATTACTAATCCCAGGGCTCTGAAACAATTCCTTCAGTAAATTAGAGCATGCACACTCTCCAACATCTGCCAGTGAAGACCGGCTGAGTGAGTGTTTATTTGCCCTCCTTCTACCTGGTCTCCTCCCGTGCCTTGGCTCCTGGACTTAAGAGGAGTAGTAGCGCTCTTTCCCTCCTTTCCAACATCTGCCAGTGAAGACTGGTTGAGAGAGTGTCTGTTTTCCCTCCTTCCACCTGGGCTCCTCCCATGTATTTACTATGTATTTTGTTGCTATAATTGTTATGTATTTTGTTAGTTATTATTATTGTTAATTGCTATCTGATTTTATTGTTATCGCTTAATACATTGCCATTTGTTTTTTAATTCATGTATATTGTTATTGTGTGTATAATCTCCTCTGTTGTAACCCACCCCAATTGCTTGCTCAGAGGGGCGGGCTAGAAATAATAATAATAATAATAATAATAATAATAATATTCAGAGTCCTAGTCCATGCTCAAACCACTACACCATGCTGGCTGCAGTAATCATTTCTCAGGCCTTATTCTACAGCTGAATAAGCTGAATATCCTTACAGTACTATTGCAAGAAGGGACAATATGAATGTGAGCCCAATCTCTTTGAAGGAATGGTAAAATTATCATCTACATGACCATTTTAAGCTAGTGTTGACCTTTAAAACCTGGTTTCCTTTGTGTCTGCTGAATAACAGATTCATCATACCCAGCCAACATGAACAGAGGAAAAATTGTTCCAAACAAGTTGGAACAAGATTATTGTAAAGAAGACTTTCACTAACATCCATAAAATCAGACTGGCATTGAATGCCATGTTCTCTGACCAAATGCTCATTAGTGGTCACTACGAAAGGGCATTTTGCGTTGGATCTGCTGCTATAGAGTTTATTACCAGGTAAATTTTCTAAACCTAGTCTCTCCATTTTGAGTTTTGAAGGCTTGATTGAATAAAGCTTTTTATTATACTCTTCTGGTTTTGTGCTGCATTTTTGAACTTGATGCTATTGTATATTGATAGTTTATTGTTTAAGTGAGGTCCATGGAGGTCTTTAAGCAGAGGCTGGATGGCCATCTGTTGGGTACGCTTTGTTCAAGAGCTCCTGCATGGCAGGGGGTTGGACTGGATGGCCCTTGTGGTCTCTTCCAACTCTATGATTCTATGATCTGATTTTCCCTCTTCATTTCATAAAAAGAATTAAATTAACTCCTTAATTTACCCCATAATATGCAGATTTTATTTTGAACAGTATATATATATATATATATATATATATGGGTAGGAATCATAACATACCATGGCACTATCCTTCTATGGTGGTGTGATTGCATGTTCCTGTAAGGGAAAAGGCTGTGCTCCTGGCAACAGTGCTGCTGGTAGGGCCCCCTATGTCAGACAGGCTTTTGCTGAGGAGCCAGACTAAATGTGCCAAACAGATACTGGGCAGCAGCAATAGGGATTTTTGTTTTTGTTTGTTTTGTTTTTGGACATGATGGATGATCTCTCAAAGCAATGGCACCACAGATAACACTTGTTAATACAGTACTGCGCAGAAGAATGCAATGGAAAACCATTTCTGAAAATCTTTACCTTAAAAACTCTATGATGAGACAATCCAAAATGAAACAAGACATACTGCCAGAATATGAGACTCCTAGGTCAGATGGTACTCAGCCACTGGTGAATAGCAGAGACAACAATGCATAGGACTGTGGCTAATGATGCACTGTGGCTAATGTCAAGTTGACCAAACCTATTGAAAAATGAATCTAATTTTCCCATAGATCTTTTACAGATGTATTTGCCAAATGGTACACCCAGGTCCTCAGAGTTAATCTTCAAGCAGATGATTCAAACCTGTTAATTATCTGTGAAGAGCTGTTAATTAGCTGAAAGCAGAAGGGACTTTAAGATCCAAAGGATAACTAGCCAAAATTAATTATGTTCTGGGGAATTTAGGGTGCACCTTTCTTCGCATTCTCTACGGTTTATATTCTAGCTTAGGAGTGGGCAGCTTTTATCCTAGGTTTTCATCCATAGGGTTGGCAGATCTTATGGCCTGGCTCTGTGTCTCCAGTTTTCATGGGTCATCTCCAGGAGGAAAACCAAGATACAAATTCACGAGTTTTGTTGGGCTCAGCTTCTATCAAGAGGAAAGGTCTCTATGCAAATTTACACTGTACCTAGTAGAACAGCAACATGCTACAATTTATTGATTTTTTGCTGTAACTTGCAAAGACTCTCCAAGAGGTCAATGCATTTATTTGTTTAGGTTCCTCCTTCCTTTCCACAGTCATTGTTGTGCAAGGGCTCACCCTTTGCTTTGCTGTGCATCCACCTTCTATAAGCAAGTAGTCTAGGGTAAATGTCTCTTATTGCATCTCCCTGAGAGGGACGAATCCCCTCATTTCACCTTGACCTGAGATCAATTCCTTTAGTCTTAATTTCCAGAAAAGAAAATATGTTCTTTCTCTGAATGACAAGCTTGGAACAACAGTTGTTGGTACTTAATGTTTAACACTTAATGACATCACCTGGGGTCTCCTTGGTTTCAAGTTTTGGGCATAAAACCTCAGGGCCTGTGACAATCCTGAACTGGGATGCCTAAGGGCTACATGTCTATGAAAGTAACCTCTTGGGGAGGTGACATTCCCTATTTTCCCTCTTAAAATCATTTTACTATTATTACTATTATTATTGCATTAAGATTATCAACTTCTCATGTCCTTTCTTTCTCTTTGTCATTCATGCCTTACCCATCCCTACACACATCATGCTCAGAAATGTGCACATATCATATGCTACAGATGATGCTATCAAAGTGCAGGGGATGCACAGAATAAACCCAAGACCATATACCAGCTGTGGGCTGCAGTTTGCCCAACTTTGTTCCAGGCAATTACTCTTTATTTCAACAAGGCCTATTTGGAACACACACGCGAGACTAGCAGAAGTCAACGGAAACTACTGCAATCTCTTCGGGCCACATGCAGGTTTTATGCTACTACCAGACTTGGTTTGTTTTATATAATCTATGTCATATACTTTACGCAAGCTCCCTATCATTGGTCGAAGTTAAATACGAAGTAAAATGTTGTTTTTTAAATTACACAATTACAAATTCCTTGTGTTCCAGGCATCCTTAATATATTTCAGCATATATCTCCCACTCTCCTTATAACTCCTCTTCAACCAGCTCCTACTGAAAATAAGAGCCTGAGATCTCCAAGTGAAGTTTTGTTGTTTCTTTTAACTATGGCTCCATTGTCAATTCCTTCACACTGCCCGCTCACCCAAACTGTTTATTTGTCATGTAATTCTGAGGAGAGATCTGACTGTCTGTACAAATAGTCTGGTGAGCAAAGCATGGCAGAGAAGAAACAAGGGATCCTTTGAAAGGTATTGCTATGTATATATTTCTGTCTTGCAAAGAGGCTTATTAATTCCCCTAGTCAGCATGCCACAGCTTTGCCCAACAAATGCATGAAGCTTAACACCTGCTAGAAGAGCTCTAAAGCCCGCATTAAGAAAAGACACTCACAAGTTTCTAATATTCAATAGATAACAGCTGTACCAGATGGAACTGACATCTGTTATGGATCAATCACCATAGGGGAGGGGGTGGAAGAGACAGAACTTGAAATATTTATGAGATACCCACCCCTACCCATAAGATACAGCTAAAACTCTCAATTCCTGAAGTAATATTTTTGGCTGTTGCCATTATATTTTGATTTCAGCACAAGATCATTGCTAATAGGCCTAAAGCCTATTGTTAATTCTGACTTGAGTAAATTCATTATTCAAGCGAAATTTGAGTAATCAGTGAAAATTTACCAATGTGTTGACTTACTATTCAACAGTTGTTTGAATGAATCTGCTCTAGTTGGGCCTAACCAACAGGATGCCAGCCTATGTGTGCAAATAACATGAAGCAGGGCAAAACTGAGGATTTCCTTTCCTTAACATAGCAGTCCTGTATAGAAGCCAAAATTGCATCTTCACCTAAGTGCACCAGAACAGCATCATATCTCTTCAGCCACCTAAATGCTATTTTGTTAGCTCATAACAAACTAACCCATTCATAGGAAGAGGGCTAACATATTTTTGTTGTTGTTCTTAAATAAAAGGTTCTTTTTAAAAACCTCTGTAGCTCCTTCATCCCTCTGGGGAAATTGGGTGTTTTAGGGATACTGGTGACAGCAAATCATAGAACTCCAGATAAACTCTCTCAGCAGTTTCATGTAGATATTAAATAGCATGGGGGATAGAAATGTAATACAGTGCCCCCATCAGTGATCAGTGGTACTGAAAACTGCTGAGCAGAACAAAGAGAAACACACTCTCCCGTCTAGTTCTTGATGTAGGTCACCTACCAAGCTGCCTCTGTCTCATAACAAAGCCCGAAGCAAGACTGAAGTGGGCCTAGGTAAGTCTCATCCAAGAACCATCCAAGATGAGAGGCTATCACAAACTCTAGAATCTTGCCTAAGAGACTACTGGCCAGTAATTCTCCACTATGGTGAAGTTCAGTATCACCTATATGCCATCTCTGTCTTAGGCAGGATGGAAACCTTCCTTGCCACAGCAAGGCATTCATTATTCCCTTTATCTACTTGGCTAGTCCCCCTTTGTAGGTTTTTAAGGGCCAAGAAAGGCATGGATCCAATATGCACTTGGTGGCTCTCACATTTCCAAATATCCCATCCATATCCTCAGGCCGCACAGACTGAAATGTATCCAGCATTACAGGTCAAGTAAGAGCCAAGTTTACATGCATTTATTGGATCTTTATCAACTTCAGCATTAAAGTCAGAATGGAATCAAGTGATCTTATCTGTGAAAGGACTTGCAAATGTCTCACAATAGGCTGCCTTTCCTACTGTGGTGAAATGTATTCTATTTCTATTAAAACTGCAGTCATTATTTCTAAATTTGCATACATACATGCACACATAGTATATGCAAATTTTCAAAACACTTTGTGAGACATCTTCTCCTTTTTGATGGGGTGTTTCCTCTTTGTTTAGCCATTTCTAATGCCTTTAAATATTCACCTTAGCCCCTGGCAAGTTCTTTCAAGTGTGTGTGCATGTTTATTTTAAAATGAACTTTTTTTTCTAACCCACCCCACATCTACACATCTCAGGATGGGGTGCTACAAAAATCACCTTACAAGAATGTAAAACCATTTAAATACTTGAAGAGACTGTCAAAAGATTTACAAACATTTTAACAGTTCAAACAAAACAAAATTAGATCATAAGCCTGAGGGCAAGGAAATGTCTAATTAACAATTTGTAAGCTGCTCTGATAGCCCGGGGTATAAATAAATAAATATTATTATAAAATCCAGCAAACTGGACATATCTTAGATTTTTGGGAAATAGATGTTTTTGTCCAAGTCAAACATTCATTCAAGCTGAAAACACTCCAGGATGAAGTCATTGTGAAACTTTTTAAAAATCATGGATATTTATTTGGACCAGCTCCTTAAATTAAAAATGATGTGGTCTTTTCTCCATCCCCCCCCCATATATATATAAATGAATTTATGATGCATAGAGTTTCATCTTTCTTTGTGTGCAAGATATCTAGTAAGTCTGTATCTCTTATAATCTCGTCTAAATGGGAGTTTCTTGGACATTACTGCCTTGTGATATGTAGGCATGCATTCACAATCTCATTTTAACTTGTAAAATTGGCAAATTTGTCATGGAAATAATCAAAAGACAATATCCATGGAAACCAAAACTCCTGACAATCTCAAGGATTTTTTGGAGTAGTGAATAACTTCAAAGGGAGACAGGAGTATAAGCCAGGTTTACAAGCTGCTGGTTATAAAGCTTAAGGGTTAAAGTGTAATTTTAATATCACAAGTTTCTTTGATGGTTAATTACAGTGTATAACACTTTTATTTTTTATTGCTGCAGTGGTAACTAGACATTTCAATGATCTAATTTTATCCCATGGTACTTCCTGTTTTGTTGGTGAGAATCTAAAAATGTGAGAGCCAAAAGTCTCACTTGGAGCCCAGGTGATTTCAGCAAAAATGTGCATTCTGAATACCTTCTTTAAAATTGTGTACAGTATGCGTTTTTTAATAAATAAATAAATAAATGCTGCTATATCAGAAAGATCCCATGTGGTATAAGAACTGTTTTCCAATGTAATTGATTCTTTAACAAAGATCAAGAGGGAGAGGTCGAGTGTGACAGTAAGTTGTTTAAAAATTAATTTATTACCCATAATTAGAAATGAGGTGTGGAAAGTTTTTTTTTAACTGACCTTGAGAGCTGATCTTGTTGAAAGGGGTTTTAAATATGTAATAAATAAAGGGGTAGGAATGGCAAAGAAAATAAATGGAAAGCCAACCCTAAGTATTCAAGCTTTTGTTCCTTCAGATGGATGTCTAGGACAGGTGGCTTCCTCATCTTAGTTTTCTTCATATAAGAAAATTATATTTCTGAATTTGTGTTAAACTTGAAGGCCCCATGACATTGTTTTGAAACTGTGTTTAATTGTATTTACCTACCATAACTTTTCACCAAAATAGAAAGTTACTGTTATTCATTCTATCTCTCCTCATATAACTCCAAGGAAGGTGCTTCAATTCTCAACCAGTGTTTTCTGTCAATAATGGACTGGATGAGCATGAGCAAACTAAAATGTAATCCAGAGAATATAGATATGCTATGATTAGTCATAAAATAGATCAGGATTACACTTCCCCTAAAAAGCATGTTCACAGCTTGACATACTCCTACACTCAGATCCAAATCTGGACATCAAGGCCAGGAGTCCATTAGCACAACCAGACATGTGCATCATCTGTGCCAGTACCAAGAGATATGGGATTTGGCTACTGCAACACATGCTGTCTATTCTTCACTATCTATATCCTCCACTTTCTCCCAGGCTGTGCCTCAAGACTCAAGGATTGGGATTGGTGAGTTGGTTGGTTGCCTTTGGAAACTGTTTGGAGACTTCAGTGGGTCCAAAAGACTAATGGAACTGTTTTGTCATTGTTGTTATGCACCTTCAGGTCATTTCCAAATTAAAGGTGATCCTATCACGCATTTTCCTCGGGCTGAGAGTGTGTGACTTGCCCAAGGTCACCCAGAAGGTTTCCCTGGCTAGGTTTGGAATCAGACTGTGATCTCCAGAGTAGTAGTCCAATGCTCAAACCACTGTACCACACTGGCTCTAGGTATAGGGAAGATATAACTATCCTTAGGAAAAGAGATTCCACCTCAACATTAGGAAGAACTTTCTAACAGGAAAAACTCTTTGGCAGTGGACCACACTCTCACAGAAAGTGGTGGGGTCTCCTTCTTTTGGAGGTTTTCAAACAGAGGCTGGATGGCTATCTCTCAGAGGTTCTTTGATTGTGAGTTTCTGCATGACAGAGAATTGGACTTGATAGTCCTTGAGGTCTCTTCCAACTCTATGATTCTGTGTTGACACAGCTACCAGTTCATGTCCAGACAGAATTCAAAATTTGACCTTAAAAGTTCTACAATGCTTTGGCCCCGAAGATCTGAAAGACTGTATCCAAAAGACTGTAACATGAGACTCCAAATCATAGAATTATAGAATCATAGAGTTGGAAGAGACCACAAGGGCCATCCAGTCCAACCCCCTGACAGATGACCATCCAACCTCTGCTTGAAGACCTTCAAGGAGGGAACTCCACTACACATCGAGGGAGTGTTTTCCACTGTCGAACAGCCCTTACTGCCAGGAAGTTCCTCCTAATGTTGAGGTGGAATCTCTTTTCCTACACTTATCATCCATTGTTCCACGTTCTAGTCTCTGGAGCAGCAGAAAACACGCTTGCTCCCTCCTCAATATGACATCCCTTCAAATATTTATACAGGGCTATCATATCACCTCTTAACCTTCTCTTCTCCAGGCTAAACATCCCCAGCTCCCTAAGTCACTCCTCATACGGCATGGTTTCCAGGCCCATCACCATCTTAGATGCCCTCCTTTGGACATGCTCCAGTTTCTCCACATTCTTTTTGAATTGTGGTGCCCAGACCAAAGCAAAATAGTGTGGCACTATTACTTCCCTTGATCTAGAGACTATACTTCTATTGATGCAGCCTAAAATTGCATTGGCCTTTTTAGCTGCTGCATCGCACAGTTGACTCATGTTCAACTTGTGGTCTACTTGGACTCCTAAATCCCTTTCACCCATACTTTCATTCACCCAGATGTCCTCCATCCTGTATCTGTGCATTTCATTACATTTCTCCACACTGAATTTCATTTTGTTAGCATTGGCCCAGCTTTCTATCTATTCAGGTCACTTTGAATTTTGATCCTGTCTTCTTGAGTATTAGCTACTCCTCCTAATTTGGTGTCATCTGCAAATTTGATAAGTATGCCCCCAATTCTGTTATCCAAGTCATTAATAAAGATGTTGAATAGCACTGGGCCCAGGACAGAGCCCAGTGGGACCCCACAGGTCACTTTTGTCCAGGATGAAAAGGAGCCATTGTTGAGCACCCTTTGGGTTCGGCCGGTCAATTAATTACAAATCCATGTAACAGTTAACTTGTCTAGTCCACATTTTACAAGCTTGTTTGCAAGAATGTCATGGGGAACCTTGTCAAAGGCCTTACTGAAATCAAGGTATACTATGTCCACAGCATTCCCATTATCTACCAAGCTGGTAGTTTTATAATAATAAAAAAAAGAGATCAGGTTTGTCTGGCATGACTTGTTTCTCTGAAACCCATGTTGACTTTTTGATCATATTGGGGAGAACTGATCAGGTGACCTGTGCATCTCTTTAGTCTGCTATCCACATGTTAATTATCCTTGGCAGGAAAATTTATTAAATGTACTCTCATATTCTCAATTTGGTTTTAAATCTAAGTGAAGAATGAAAGGAGACAAAGTCCCACATGCTCTGCAAGAGTCACACAGCATATGGGACTTTGTCTCCTTTCATTCTTCCACTGTGAATATGTGATTTCTAGTTTTTTGTTCTGTTACATTTTTAATCTCCAAACTGAACTTCAGCTGGATGGTCTATCAGATAGAACACTGTCCAATGTATAGGAGCCCATATAGCCATGCTAGCGCAAAATTGTGATCCTCCATGAGAAACTGTCTAACCATCCCTAAATAACCTTAATGTATCTAGCTACAGCTTCCCAAGCACAAAATACAATATTACCTCTCTCCACAAAAATCAAAACTTATTATCAAAACATATGAATGATCTACTGTACTAACACACCCAATAAGTAATACCCTTTTCATGTGGAGAATTAAAGACATTCAGCACAAGGAACACACAGACATACACCTTACCTCTTCAGGTAAGAAGTCTCTGAAAGTTCAGGCCTGAGATTTTAATCTTTTGTGTCTCATTTGGAAAAACCCTTTCAATTAGATTCTAAGAACACAAGCCTAGTCCTCTGATGTTTGATAAAAGAGTCTTACTTCAAAACACTCCTTTGATGGGCGTTGGGGGGGGGGAGTTGTGGTCCGTCCCCCCCCCCCCGCTGCAAATTTGGGTATTTTTTGTTGTTGCAGTTTGTACTTTGACTCTGACTCATATCTTATCCTTTCAAAGTGAAATGTTGTTTGTTTTAATAGCCACAAGCTACCCAGAAATATTCCCTGAGGCAAAGAAATCCATTTTTATTTCAATCAAAATGTTTAACAAACCTGAAAAATATAACTGTATTTTAAATTGCCCTTTGGAATATCCATCTGTGTTACATTAAACTTATTCACTTATCTTTTTAAAAAAATTGAACTTTCAGGTATGTCATGAAAACTAGTACAACTATGTTACAAAATAAGCAATGGAATTTAATTCATGCACAAATAATGTTCAGGTATTCAGCTTAGGGCCTCTGCTGGAGGTGGAGTGGAGATTGATTATCCAAATATTGTCACAATTCTGAAGTTATTCTAACTACTTATTATAAATCATTATAAAGATCTAAAAGTATAAATTACATAGCAAAGGCTTTTGCCCCTATTCATACTGGGAAATCAACAATACTGGGGGTGGGAGGAGGAAAGGAAAAGGGAAGCCTTTACAGAACAAAGCTTGCCATGGTGGGCATCCTACTCCCCAGTGTTTTCCAGGTATTTGGACCCTAGTCCCCTCAAGTCCTATTCCAACACTCAAACCACTAGATCACAGTGGTTCTCATCAACCTGGCACAGACATTCAAAGACTGCATCATGAAATCATTTCAAGCACTAAACAGTTTTAATTATATATGGTGATTATCAACATTTTGCTCTAAACATAATAGTGAATTTTCTTAAGGCTGCTAAGAAATGGGACTGCCACTATATTTGATAATCCTGATGAGGAATCTGTAGTTAGGACAAGAGGCTACTGTCAGAACAGAATATGGAGAAATAGAATGGTTCCCAATTGGCAAAGGGGGAGGCAATGCTGAATACTATCATCCTATCTGTTCAACTTATAAGCAGAAAATATCATACATAGAGCAGGTTTAAGACATGGAAGAAGGAGGAGTAAAGATAGCAGGAGCAGACATAATGATTTAAAATATGCAGATGATACCATACTGCTAGTGGAAAGCATCACAGACTTGGAACAATCACTAAAGAAATTCAGAGAAGAAAGTGCAAAGGCAGGCCTAATGTTAAACAGAAAGAAAATAAAAATAATGAACCTGGAGGATTTGCATAAATTCAACCTAAATAAAGAGGAAATCGAAATCATTAAATATTTCCCATACCTTGGATCAAATATTCATCAGAACGGAGACTGCAATCACGAAATCAGAAGAAGATTAGGAATGGAAAGAGCAGCTATGAAAGAACCAGACAAATTCCTAAAGTGTAAAGGTATACAGCTGAACACTAAAGTTAGAATTGTTCGTACCATTGTACTGTATTACCCATTAGCCATGTATGGATGTGAGAGCTGGGCAGTGAAGACAGAATATTATTTAATTAATTCAAGATGTGGTGCTGCAGAAGAGTGCTGAGGATACCATGGATGGTCAAAAAGACCAACAATTGGGTCCAACAATAAATCAAGCTTAAACACTCCCTGGAAGCCAAGATGACTAAACTGAGGCTGTCAGTTGGCCACATCATGAGAAGGCAGGACTCATTAGAAAGATGAATGATGCTGGGGAAGGTAGAAGGCAGTAGAAAGAGAGAAAGACTGCATGCCAGATGGATAGGCTCAGTCAGAGAGCCCATGGACACGAGCCCATCTGAGCAGAGAGGTAGAAGACCAGGGTACCCAGAGATGTCTCATTCACAGGGTCACCATGAGTCGAGGTTGACTCGAAAGCAGCTAACAACAACAGCAAGAACAACAAGGCTGCTAAAACATAACACCCTCCTCATAGGGACAGGTGTTGATCCAGCACCATTCAGGGCTCATAAGTGTCTGACCACATGCATCGGTCTCAGCAGGCTGAGGATCTTCATGCCCATGCCAAACATTCCACATAATCAGGGCAATACACACAGTAAGAAGGTTACAAACTTTACAGTCTCTATGTGATGGAATATTGCTAAGCAGAAGTGATTATAAGATATGAATTATCCTTCTTCTGTCCTTATGAAAGAACCAGTTTAACCCCGATGGCTATTATAAACAAGAATCAGTAGTCACAACACCTTGTTCCCTTTGTCCAGATATTATAAAGCACCTGTTCATAGAAAGCATATATTAGCACTGACAGTGTATAGTACAGTGCTGTTCTAATATGCTTAAAACCTGTATTTCTTAGAATGCTTTAATGCCTCTAGTAAGATGGGCCAAACCCATTCCTACCAGCCAAAACCAACTGCTGATAAGTTATTTTGCTAGGCATCCTAGTCCAATTCACCTACCTCTAGCTTGCTAACAGGAATAGATAGTATCCTCAAGAGGTTGAAGTTGGTTCTGCAACTCCTGATAGCTCTAAGTCCTTTAAATGGCAACACTTTACACCTGGAGAAAGTTCAACTGAATTCACTGGGGCTTACTTCTGGGACTAGACATGCACAGGAGTGCACTACTGGATTATTAATGTATTTTAGATTATTACTACTATTAATACTAGTAGCATTACTACTAAGTGATTTTTTCCAGTTCTTAATTCACTCTTTTTCACAGAGTATATTTTTCCTGTCACTTCAGTCACATGTTATTTATCATGCTTACATAACAGGAAAAAATACATTATCTCTTTACAAGAATGGAATTCGGTTTTATTGTGATTATTTGATGAAATCAAAAGACAAGCACCTCTAAATGAATTGATCTCTTTTAGAACAAAGCTTTGGAAGTCTCTTGTGTTTCACAACCCCGACCCTGCGAATAACAGCACAATGCAATGTATGTTTATATACTTTTTATGTTCCAAGTATATATAGCAAGGATCAAGAATATATGGCCCTCCAGATGTTGTTAGATTGCAGCTTCAACAATTCCTCACCAGTGGTTCTGATGGATGGAATAACAGGAGCTGCAGTCCAGCAACATCTGGAGAATCACATGTTCCCCACCTCTAGAGTAAGGTGGATGGACATAAGACTACAGCCTAAACATCAAGACAAGAATGAAAGAAGATGAAGTTTTCCCATGGAAAAACACAAGACAGATTCAAATAAAAAAAAGAAATGCTTGTTTTCTCTGCTTGCAAGAAATTCTTCCACTTCCATTTGATTGGCATGCAATAGCTCAAAAAATCACCCAGGGTTGCATGTGGAATGACCCATGGAAGACTGAAAGCTGACAGAAGACAAGAAAACATTTGACATAACAAGAGGAAGTGTGTGTTCAGTCCAAACATCCCTGGGATTCTCCAGACAGACCACATATATACCCACTGTGTTGTTCACAACTGGTACCAATTTCAGCACAGCTTATTTCACACCCAAGTTATTCAAGTTTAAGCAAAAAAGGAAACAGCAGAAAAAGAATAAGGGAGTCGCTTTTTTATTGCTGAAAGTTAATAATTTTTCATTGCCTTTGTACCTCTCTGGAAAGGTAGAATATACAGTAAAGTGAATTTAAAAGGACTGGAGAACATAAGAAGAATCATACTGGATTGGATAGACGACTTATCTAGCCCAGCATTTTGTTTGAAGAGTAGCCAACCTGACAATGCTTAGAAAGCCTAGAAACAGGACATGAGGGGGAAAGCATACTCCCAGGAGAGCCTTATCCTCCATGGGTTAGGAATGAAAAGGTTGGTGTAGCCCTGACAAGAATCCATCCAAACTGGCTTCTGCACAGCTATGACTACAATCTCTACTTTGTAACCACTTACTTGTGGTTAAGTGTGTATTAGGTATCAATGCTCTTCATAGTATCTACAGACACAGGGGATAAGGGAGATTATTCACTCTTCATATTTATTTTATTTGCATTTTGCTTCTTCTCCATAGAACTCAAGATGGTGTCCATACTTTGCTCCCTCCATTTTATCTTCATAATAATGCTGTGGTGTAGGTTAGGCTGAGAAACTGTGACTAGACCATTTGCTCAGTGAGTTTTACAACCAAGTGGGATTTTTAACCTTGCTATCTGCAGTTCTAGTCCAATATTCTAACCACTACACCAAGCTGGCTGAACTGGCCAATGTGCTCCCATTCCTTGTGTTTCATACTATCTTCCTCCTCCTTTCACTCCTTTGAGACACACATTGTGGAGGGGAAATCAGGAATATGAGAAAAGAATAATGAAAGTAATAAGAAGAGTTTAAGAGATCAGGAATAACCTGGAGAAAATAAAAGAAATAACTGTTGTCATGTTAATGTGGATTGCAGTTTAGAAATCAGAAGGAGACTAGGACTGGGAAGAGCAGCTATGAAAGAAATAAACAAGATAGAGAACTGCAAAGATATAGAACTAAATACCACAGTTAGGACCATCACATTTCCCATCACCATGTATGGATGTAAGAGCTGGACAGTGAAAAAAAATCAGTTCATTTGAGATGTGATGCTGGAGAAGAGTGCTAAGAGTATGATGGACAGCCAAAAAGACAAACAAATAGGTCTTAGGACAGATCAAATCCGAACTTTCCATGGAAGCCAAGATTACTAAATCAAGGCTATAGAACTTCAGACATATCATGAGAAGGCAAGACTCAATAGAAAAGGCAACAATGCTAGGAAAGTAGAAAGAGAAGTACAGTCGGCCCTTCCCTTATGCGGGGATCCATCCCGGAACCCACTCGCTCCCCCTTAATGGAAATACTGCATATGCTCGAGCCCCACTGAAAACACCATTGCTACTTCTGGCATGCAACTTTAGTATAAACTGAAAACTGCATGTACCAAATGGATAGACTCAATCAAGATAATCATGGCCCTGAGCATGACTTGAGCAGAGCAGTTGAGGAGAAGGGGCTTAGGGGCGTCTCATTCATAGGGTCGCCATGAGTCAAAGTTAACTCAAAGGCAGTTGACAACAACAACAACAACAACAAGTGCATTTGTAGTTGTTGACAATTGGGAGAAGATAGAGAAAAGTTAGAATGTTTTCAGTTAAGCATTAACATGCTTAAAATCTAATTCAATTACTTTCATGTTGAAAAGACTACAATTTTAATAATGATTTGTATTTCAAACTAGTATTTAAATATATTTTACATTATTACACTAAAAGCCTTGCCAGAATGAAGAGAATCCCATCTGTATTTTGCTCCTTTCCCACCCCCTCCTTCCTATTTTGACCTTTGGGGAGAAGGAACAATTGCATGAATTTCTGAAAACTCCTTTTCTCACCCACTCCACCAAATTTTACATTTCATGTGTTTATCCCCCCCCCCTTTGGAATTTTAATATCCCCTTGGATCCCAGCACATCCCAGTGTTAAGAGCTTCAAAATTGAGAATGCTGGGACAGAAGAAGAGCCTCTATATGGTTTCCAGTGTTGCAACAGCTCCTCTGGCTTCTGGTCCATTTCCATGCACAATTTCATGTGTTAGTGATGGCTGATTAAGACCTATATGGTTTGGGACCAGGCTATTTAAAGAACTGCATCTCTCTTTAAGAGCTTCTTAAAGTATTAAGATCTTCTGAAGAGGCCCTTATCTCTGTTCCAAAACCTTTTCAGGTTCATTTGGTGGGGAAGAGAAGCTTCTCAGTGGCTGTTCCCAGACTTTGGAATTCTCTCAGCAGGGAGGCCAAGGTGGCCCAGTCCTTCCATGTGAGTATGTGGGGAAAAAAATCTCTTCAGGCTTTCAGAAACTGACTGGGATGGTCTTTTAATACTATTCGGTGCTGTTTTTAAGGTTTGTATATAGAATTATAGAGTTGGAAGAGATCTCAAAGGCCACCCAGTCCAACCCCCTATCATGCAGGAACTCACAATCAAAGCACCCCTGACAGATGGCCATCCAGCCTCTTTTTAAGGAGCCCTGGTGGCACGGTGGTTACATGCCTGTACTGCAGCCACTCACTCACAAACCTCAAGGTTGGAAGTTCAATCCCAGCCTGGGGCTCAGGGTTGACTCAGCTTAGCATCCTTCTGAAGTTGCTAAAATGAGTTCCCAGCTTGTTGGGAGTAATTAGCTTACAGTTGTACACCGTTTAGAGATTGATTAGTGTGATATGAAGCGATATATAAATGAAGCTGCTACTGCTATTGTTTAAAAACCTGCAAAGGAGACTCGAGCACACTCCTTGGGAGTGTGTTCCACTGTCGAACAGTTCTCACTGTCAAGAAGTTCTTCCTAATATTGAGGAGAAGTCTCTTTTCCTATAGCTTGAATCCAGTGCTCCATGTTCTAGTCTCTGGAGCTGTAGAAACCTTTCACTATTCTGAGTGCCCTCCTCTTGGTACACTCTGGCTTGTCCACATCCTTTTTGAATTGTGGTGCCCAGAACTGGACACAGTATTCCAGGTGAGGCCTGAACAAAGCAGAATAGAGTGGCACTACTATTTCCCTTGATATAGGCACTATGCTTCTATACCTCTATTGATGTGGCCTAGAATAGCATTGACTTTTTTAGCTGCCCCGTCACACTGTTAACTTATGTTCAACTTGTGGTATACTGGGACTCCTAGATCTCTTTCATAGGTAGTCTTATTAAGCTAGGTGTCCCCCATCCTATATCTGTGCATTTGAATTTTTTTTTCTCCTTAAGTGTAGTAGCTTAATTTCTCCCCATTTAAATGCATTTTGTTAGTTTTGGCCCAGTTTTCTAATCTATTAAGATTCTTTTGAATTTTGCTCCTGTCCTCTGGAGTATTAGCTACTCCCCTAATTTGGTGACATCCACAAATATCATAAGCATGCCTTTTATATAGTTATTAAAAATGAATTTCAATGTTTCTAATTTTATAAATTGCTTGTTTTTAACATAATTTTTCTATTTGTACATTTATTGTTTTTTATATTTTTTCAGCTGTATGGTTTAATAAGTTGTTAGCTGCAATTTGAATCTCATTATTAGGAGAAAGACGGATATAAATTAAAGTCATCTTCCTTTTTTCTACATTTCTAACTAGAAACTATTTGCCTTGTTTATTCTGAGTCAGTTTCAGTTCAAGGAAATGTGAGATTGATACATGCTCTGTGCTGCTGCTCTTCTAAAAGAAGGCTGATTCCTAACAAATTTAGTCTACGTATTTTCCCCCAAAAGGATAACAACCTGATCTAATTCCCACAATTCCTTTAAAATACCTGATGATAAAATTAATAATTAGGTTCTCATGATTTTAAACTAGATTTTTAGTATTTTAATCCCCATTTAGATAGAAAGTACTATATGAGCTACTGAGATACTGCACTGAATTCTTCCGCAAGTTGCCTTGAGGGAGAAAAAATATTTAGGAAAAAATTACTTATTTGCTTATTTTGTAGGAAAATGTTTATTTAGTCACTACATTTATGTCCCATCATTCCTCCACGTGGCACACATGGCTCTTTACCCCCATCCCCTCTATTATTATCACACCAACCTTGAAAGATAGATCAAGCTGGCAAGTAGTAAGTGTCCCATGGTCACCCAGTGAGTTTCATAACTTTCCTATAATTTTGGAGAGAAAATCTTATTTGGAAAGTATGAGCCTACATCCACAAAAAAAGGAACAGCTTTCTGTAAGAGTGATCTGTAAGATAACTTTTTTATTATACATTAATTTTGAAAGCAAGCCATATAGTTCATAATGATCTTGCTTTGCAAGCTTCTGTAATTTATTGAAACATCTGTGGAACAGGACACAGTCCCAGGTTCTCCATCATGTGTGGCTTATTCATTCCTCTGGAAAAAAAAAAGGAGCAGGCAATTCTGATGGTGCTGCCTTTACATGCACTCTGCATCCATGGCATGTAGGTGTGAATGACTGCACAAAGGCATAGAGCAGGAGAGAATTAGATCATGGCATCCAGCTAATTATCCACAGCCACTTCAGGATGCTGATGAGTCAGAGATGTAATTAGGTAATTTATTTCACGAGCCTAGCCTGGGTGTTCCAGTAACATTTTAACTGTAGCAGCTATTAAGTAATGTAATTGTTTTCTAATTACTTTCTCTCTATTTCAAGGCATAATGGCTTTCTTTTACAAGTGACCCAGACGTTTTAACAGAATCACTGGGGAGGGCAATATACCACCCCAAAAAACTTGTGTCTACCTGGATTTACTTGTTAAGAGCAGTGGCTCTCAAACTTTTTACTCTTGTGATCCCCTTTACATCTACATGCGGACATCACGCCCCCAGTATTTGTAGTACATGAATAAAAATATTTTGTTTGTTTAGTGTGCGTATTTTTGTTTGTACATGCATGTATATTCATATTTTAACATTTTGTAAGAAAATACCATCATCCAAATTAGAACAGTTTTACTGAAATAAATTCAATACTTCTCAACACATGTGCCATTTTAAACATACAGTAGGCCCTCCTTATCCATGGATTTTTTTAATCCACAGATTCAAGCATCCACGGCTTGAAAATATTCCTCCCAAAAAGAATAAATTCCAAATATCAAATCTTGATTTTCCATTTTATATAAGGGACACCATTTTGCTTTGCCATTATATTTAATGGGACTTGAACATCCACAGATTTTGTTATCCACAGGGGATCCTTGAACCAAACCCCAGTGGATAAAAAGGACCCATTGTACTATCTGACTCAAAGCCACACTCACAAAAGACAGTGTTATCATATATGTACACACTCAGTCACACTCTTTCATTCTTTCTTTTTTAAAAAAGACTGGCTGAAATATAAAAGTTTAAAGAGTGGATCAGAATCAATAAAAGAGGAAAGGGTGGGATGGATCAAAACCCTGAGGGAAAATAGTTGTTGTTTTGTTGCTAAAAAACAGTAAACATGGAAGATAGAACAAAGATAACAACAAGAAGTAGAAACAGAAGAGAAAAATAAAGGAAAGAAACTAGAGGAGAAGATTACTCAGCACTGGGGAAGAAGTGATTAATGTTCCTCTCATAGCTGATGGAGAGCGCTTTGGTGGGATAGAGCATGTGTGTGTGTTTGTGTGTGTGTGCTGTTTGTTGTTGTCATCAGCTGCTTTCTAGTTGACCTCATCTCATGGCGACCCTGTCCTTCTGCTCAGGTCCTATAGGCTCAGGTCTATGGTCTCCCTTATTGAGTCTATCCATCTGGCAAGCAATCTTCCTCTCTTTCTACTGCCCTCTACCTTCTCCAGAATCATTGGCACATTCCAACAAAATCTCCTCAGTTCTGGAACATTCCGGTTGTGGTTCTGTGCAGGCACAAAACCCATTTGTGTGTGGCACAGAGACTGTGAAGAAGAAAAATGTCTATCCCTTGTGCAAAGCAGATAATGAATTCTAGCCACAAAAGTATTAACTTGAGACCCATGATAGAGCTCTTGAAAGATGAGCGAGTCATATGACATGTGGAAGTCTTTCAAAACTGATCATGATACAATGATGCTCTAGATCCCAAAGCATCATTTTACCATGTCTCAGTAATGGCAGACATAAGCATGTCATTATAGCCATTTTTATCAATAGTAACAATAGAGCTCTGCTCTAGATACTGTTGGACTTCAGCCCCCACAGAGCCATCAGCGATGATGTATCCAGCAACTGTTCTCTAACTCTGAACTAGACTCAATCCCAGTTGTCCTTGTTTGCATGCTTTGATCGCTAATACAACAGAGATTCAAATTGGGAGCTTTAAACACACGAGGTCTGCATACAACCACTGAGCCAGAGCCCCTGAACAGAAATTTCTGGCTTGAATTACAATATGCCACAAGCAGAGCAGAGGGAGGCCAAAGGGCAAATAAGAGAAAGCGATGAATACTCTTTGGAGGAGTTCTCTAAGGAGAATACACAGTCTGATCAAAAGTATTCAACTCACAGCATTTAATTAACAACAGTATGTTCAGACTGCAGCTGGAATATAAAACTCATCTTTTGGGGTCAAATGTAAGATGCTATTAACTTGATTTTCCAGCTTTCAGCAGATAAGCATAAACAACCGTCCCCTCCTTTTTGGATAGACTCTTACCTCTTCTCCATTTTTAAAAATACTGCATACACCAATTTCATGTCATAACAGTTCAGAAAAAGATCTGAGTTCAAATAATACATCTGAAGTTTGTGATCAAGCTCCAGCTTGTTTATGTACCTCAAGATATAGCATATATGAAGCTGTCTGCAGTTTCTGAGGTTTTCCACATAAAAGGGATATGAAGTTCAAATACATCTCTTGCTAATTTCTATAAATTACCATGGCCAGGATCCAGATGAATGCATGCACACACAACTTCTTTCCCCTTCAAATTTTGCAAGCTATTCTCACAGAATCCCCAGAACAGCTCTTTAATCTTTACCAGACTTTAAGAAGCAATACAGAGGATTCGTCATGGGATTTCTGAAGAGGAAATTGGAAGGGCATTAATAGTGGCAATTTTATGCTGAAGGTATTTAAAAGTGCATATATAGGGAAAACTAACAGCTCAGTGGTAGAACAAATGTTCTGCATGCAGAAGGTCCCAGGCTCCAACTAGATACAGGTCCTCTTGAATGCCCCAAATCAGTTGATCTGCATACTGGTGTGCATGTGTGTCTGTCTATGAGAAAATGTGTGTCAGGTGCATGAAGCATTAGCTTGATCCACTTTCATTGATGACCATGCCAATTGCTCTCATGTGGCCCCTGACATCCCAGTCTGGGGCCAACGAAGACCTTAGACCAAAAACAGATGGTCTATATCCTTCACAGAAAAGGATTTGAAGATGAAGGCTGTGGGAGAAAAAACTCTTAATTCCTCATTCCAGTAAATCAGATATACACTAATCATCACATCCAGCATAAAGAAGTCAAACTCATTCTTATTGTTATTGTAAAAGTCAAGAGAAAAAGGCACCACTTTTCCTAAAAGATCACATGTAGCATATTTTAAAAATGCTAGATTTTTAAGCAAGCCTCCCTCTCCTTTTCTGTTCAATTTTACTCTCCTTTTTAATGAAATTCTAAAAAAGCAGCAGTACACTTACTTAGCAGCAGACATAACAAAATAATATCTCTTCCATTTTATAATAAGGAAGAAGCATGCTTATTTTTACTTACAGAGTGTTTATAAAATATGCTCACATCCAGAAAGCTTTAGCAAAGAGGTAAAGATTAGAAATAACCATGACAACTAGGCCATTACTAAGATGGCTTCTGTTCATATTTTAACCAAATGAACCTACGAAGCAGACATACTAGCTGTGTTCAGGCCTCAGAATGTGGAAGTTCTTTGCTACTTTTTAGTAGGTAGCTACAGTTAACAATTAACAATTTTTTAAAGTAATGCTTTAACTTCCCATTCTCAAAAATAACTAACAGAGATTAGAAAACATGCAGGGGTAGCTGTGTTGGCCATTTAGTAAATTCGAACAATCCATTTGTTTGGTGGATTTTAACACAGATTAGGATCTTCTTTGGAGATTTTTAAACAGAGGCTGTATGGCCATCTGTTGGGGCTGCTTTGATTGTGTATTCCTGCATGTCAGGGGATTAGACTGGATGGCCCTTGTGGTCTCTTCCAATTCTATGGTTCTATGATGCCACTATCTAATTAGTAAATTCTGTGTATGTGGGAAGGAACCTCATTTTGTTCACAGAAGCAAAGTTTTGTTCATGCTAAAAACTGCACACGCAATTTTACAATGAAATGGAGGAACTGTTGCATTTTTTTTTAAAAAATAGTTTAATTGTGATCTATTTGATGTCACTATTGGATTAGTGCAGTGTTAAGCATGGGTTAGGAAGGTTACATTAAATTATGATCCTGATGACAGATTTTATTGATCTGGCACACAGATTTATCTATGAAAACAATTTGAAGTGACCTGCACTGAAAGTTGAAAACAAAACCAGCCTAGACTTACCTTACATAGCTTTCTTACAACAATTAGCTTATCACAAAAGAATCTGATAAATCAAGACAGCTGGGATCCTCTCATCCTCTTCCAATTCTGCTTAAATCTACATCTCAGTGATGACATTTATGTTACCTCATAGGCTTTCATAATTTTTTCTCCCTCTTTCAGACAACATGTTCAATTAAGTTATACTTGCAATATCTCCCTGAGGCATCAAGATTTAATATTCTGAAGTGAGGAGGAACTATTAAATAATGCTGCAGAAGTCTAAAGACTTGGCAGCAACTATCTATCTATCTATCTATCTATCTATCTATCTATGCTAGCTGATCACAAACTAAAGCCCAGTGATGGCAATGAAATTATGCCAAAATCCAAAATTGTCCACGTGGGTGGCTAAGGTAGGGACATCTTTCTTTTTCTGATGAGTCAATGTACACAGACTGTGTTTCATGCACCAAATTATTAAAAATGTTGTGTATAAAATCACCTTCAGGCTATGTGTATAAGGTGCATACAAAACATAAATGAATTTTGTGTTTAGACTTGGTCCCCATCTCCAAGATATCTAATTATGTATATGCAAATATTCAGAAATCCAAAAAGATCTGAAATCTAAAAGAATTCTGATTCAAATAAATTCAGATAAGAGTGATTCAACCTGTAAACTTTCCTTCTAAAGGAGGTAAAACTGGACCCCTTCCTTTTGTCCTTCCAACATGTGGCAAAGGTCTTTTAATTCAAGCAGATTTTGGCAGATGAGAAAGGGGGCTTTTTGCAGGCATGTACTGTCTTCTTATAGATTTGTTTTCAAATTACTTTTTAATTTAATTGTGTTTTAATAAGATGCCTTGTTTAATTTTGGTCTGGCATTCTCTCTATTTATGGTTTTGACCATTTTAAAAAAAATCTTATTGTGAGCAGTGTTGAACAACAAAAGTGGCATATCTACTAATCAACTTTTATAGGGTGGGTGCTATGTTGTTGCTGTTGTTGTTTGCCTTCAAGTCATTTCTGACTTAGGATGACTCTAAGGAGAATCTATCATGAGGTTTTCTGGAACTGAGGGTATGGGACTCACCCAAGGTCACCCATTGGGTTTTCATGGCTGAGCAGGGAATCAATCCCTGGTCTTCAAAATCATTTACCACGTTGGATGCTATATTTTGTGTATATGTATTCTGAAAAAAATTAAGGCCCTGATGTCCATATATTAGAAGGAAGAAAGGCAATAAGTATACTCTATGACAGGTGTCTTCTAGAATTAATAATATATGATGAAGACAGTTCTAAGGATTCAACCATTTAACTATAAACTTATCTATGATAAAAATATAACAGAGAGGGGAAAAAACTGGAAGAGGATTTGTATCCTGCAGAATTCAATCAGCAAGATCTAAAGATGTCAATCTGTTTGTTAGCATGTTAAGAGGACAGTAAAATCTTGTTTCTGACTGGGTGATCGGGTGATCTTGAACAAACAATTACAAGTCTTGTCTAATTGGCTGAGGACAAACAACCAGTTGAACTCATTTCTGACAGGATGAGTAAATCTTTGTTGACACTGTAGTTCACAGGACACGTAAATGCCAGAAGTAATATAAAAGCAGGAGCATTTAGGCAGCAAGGTACCAACCAGGTTTAGGTTTTAGCAAAGTTGGTTCAGCCACTTCACTGCTACTGCACAAGGCAATAGCTGACAACCCTGAACTCCCATAGTGGTAAGCAGTCTTCATTCCTTGAGGTTTTGGTTCACTGATATCCAAGCACAAGCTGGTGTATAGAAAGAATTAGATAAGAATTGGATGTGGATTTTAGCTTTATTTAATAGGTTATATGACTGAAAGAGGCTGTTTTTTGTATGTACTGCACTATCTTCATATACATGTGTGAAGTGCTCCTAAGTTGAATGAATCAGTACATAGAGAGATCTTGTAGCACCTTTGAGACTAACTGAAAGAAAGAAGTTGACAGCATGAGCTGTCCTAGACCAAAGTCTACTTCCTCAGATAATAATAATAATAAAATTTATTTATATACCGCCTTTCCAAAGGATCAAAGCGGTTTACAAAAATGCTTAAACAATTAAATATGCAATTAGTACATACGTGACTAAAAAGTTCATCCCCTTTACCTTAACTAAAATACCAACATCAAAATACAGTTAAATTAAAGACGTAAAAATATATTAAACTATATCCTCCTCTACAAGTCAAATGCCCTGGCCCCTCCCCCCGAAGCAGCTCACTGGTGGTGAGCCTGCCACAGCAGGCACCCAGCCTTTATCCCCTTCCCAAGGGGAGCAGGTGTTCCTGGCTAGGTACCTGGGGCCTGGTCCTGGCAGGAATCAGTCTGGGGCCAGCAATCCACCAGGTGAGATGGAGCATACAGGTAGCAAGCAACAAGTCTACACAGCAGCAGGAGGTACTACACATCTCTTTCCTGGGGTGGTGGGGTGGCCTGGTGTTCTCTCTTCTTCCCCCACTTTGTGCTGGCTTAAGTTGAAGTTTATATAAGGAACCTCAACGGAAACTACCTCTAAGGAAAGTACAATTAAAATTTGTTAAATTTGTTCAAGAGAATCAAAGAATTGGAAGAGACCACAAGGACCATCTAATTCAACCCCTACCATGTAGGGATACACAATCAAAGCACCTGCAACAGATGGCCCATCCAGCCTCTGTTTAAAAACCTCCAAAGGAGACTCCACCACACTCCAAGACAGCATATTCTACTGTCAAATAGCTTCTAGTGTCAGGATGTTCCTCATAATGCTGAGATGGAATCTCTTTTCCCGTATTGCTCAGGGTCCTATTCTTTTGAGCTTCATAAAGCAAGCCTCCTCCATCCTAAACATGACACCCCTTCAAATATTAAACAGGGTTATCATATCACTTCTTTACCTTCTCTTCTGCAGCAGAAACATACCCAGCTCCCTAAGTGTCTCCTCATAGGGCATGGTTTCCCACTAATATAAATATTAGTTATAAAACTACAAGGTATTCTTAAAAGATGTTGCTTATTTAAGAAATCCTAAATTTGGACAATGTTATATTGCAGTGAATCCAAAAAGAAAGAGCAGCACTGCAATATACATAAATAATAAATTTGAAGCTGTGGAGATATGCAAAGATGAAGAAGGCCATTTTTAGCAATTGAACTACAGGTTGAAAGGAAAAAATTCTGCTATTAGGTGTGTATGCGCCCGTGGGTGGAAAACAAACATTTTTCCAAAAAATTGGTGAAAATTAAGAGAATTTGAATATGAAAACTTATTGTAAGAGATTTCAATGGAGTAGTTGACCCAAGCAGAGATAGAACATCTAAGAAAACGATAAAGAAACATCAAGGTAAACTCCCCACTTCCTTTTTTGAACTGGCAAATGAATTTGACTTGACAGACGTATGGAGAAAAATTAATTCTTCCTTAGATGGTCATACTTTCTTGTCAGAATCACACAAATCAACTTCTTGAATAGATATGTTCTGGATTTCTAGTTCACTGGTACCAAGTGTAAAGGATATGACAATCTCACCAAGATTGATATCAGACCATAATTTAATATCTATGCAATTACAATTTAACATCAAAAATTTTTAATGGAAATTAAATGATTCATTATTACATTATCAAAGCTTTCTAAACAAAGCAAAACAGATTTTGCAGAACTTTTTTTAATGAGAATTCCGGGAAAGAAACATTACATAAAGTGATTTGGGACACAAGCAAGGCAGTGATGAGAGGGATTGTAATACAGAGAGGTGCGGAAATGAAACGGGAAAAAGAAAAGGAAATGCAAAAACTGGAAGAAGAAACGAGACAAGCTGAAAAAGAACTTGCAAAAGATCCGACAAATGATCAAAAGGGGAAGAGATATAAATTGTTGAGAAAAAAGCTTGAAGCAAAGATTTCTGAGGTGGAAAGGAAGTTAAAATTTATAAAACAAAATTTTTTTGAAAAGGCAAATAAATGTGGTAAATGGCTGGCCCATAGATTACGGGACGAGAAACGTAAAACATTAATTACACAGATAAACATGAATAAAGGAACCTGTGTTAAACAAGAACAAATCAAAAAAGTTTTTTGGGGAATATTATTCACAACTGTACAAAAGGGACAATATACAAGAGGAAGAAATAAAGAATTATCTTGATAAACAATGCATCAAAAATAAATAAACAACAACAAGAGACACTGAATGCTACTATTACAATAGAAGAAGTAGAATCAATAATCAAGAAGTTAAAATTGGATAAAGCTCTGGGACCGGATGGATTCACAGCAATATATTATAAGGAATTTATAGAGGAAATTAAATTACCTTTAGTTAAAACTCTGAAGGTTAGCCCTGGTGGCGCAGTGGTTAAATGCCTGTACTGCAGCCACTCACTCAAAACCAGAAGGTGGCGAGTTCAAGACCAGCAAAGGGCTGAAGCTCGACTCAGGCTTGCATCCTTCTGAGGTTGCTAAAATGAGTACCCAGATTGTTGGGGGGCAAATAGCTTACAATTGTAAATGAAGCTGTTTGTTTAACAAATTGTAAGCCACTCTGATAGTCTTGGCTGAAGAGCGGGGTATAAATAAAACATCATCATCATCATCATCATCATCATCATCATTATTATTATTATATAAAAGAATATGGAATCCCTGAGTCATGGAGAAGTGCAAACATCACAGTAATTCCTAAGGAAGGGAAAGATTCTTCACAAGTAGTTAATTACAGACCAATTTCTTTACTGAATACTGACTATAAAATCTTTACGATGATTTTGGCAGATAGATTCAAAAAGATATTACAGGATTACATTAAAGAAGAACAATAAGGATTCCTTCCGAGAAGACAATTGAACAAAAATACCAGATTTGTCATTGATATTCTAGAATATTACGAGAGAAATAATCCTAAAAAGTTAGGTTTAATATTCTTGGATGCCGAGAAAGCGTTTGATAGCGTCAACTGGAATTGCATGTTTGAAATAACGAGAAGAATGGAATTAGGAGCGGACTTTGAAACTTGGTTAAGAAAGATATATGAAGATCAAAATGCACAAATTATAGTCAATGGGAATAAATCAGAATGGATTGAGATTGAGAAAGATACAAGACAAGGTTGTCCAATATCACTGCTTTTATTCATTATGGTTTTAGAGGTGTTACTCAACAGAATTAGAGATGACTCAACAATAAGTGGCATTCAAATTAAAAGTTACAACTACAAATTGAAAGTGTACGCAGATGACGTTTTGATTGTAATAGAGGACCCAATAAAGCAAGTACAACAGCTGTTTGAAGTGATTGAGGAATATGGGAAAATATCAGGTTTTAAAGTAAACTATCAAAAAACTGTTATGATCACGAAGAACTTAACGAGTAAAGAAAAACAAGATCTAGTAAGGATTACCGATTGCCAGGTGAAGAAGAAGACGAAATACTTAGGAGGGAGTCCCTGACAGAGGCAGAGAAAGCTCAGCAGCAACAACAGCAGCCCAAGAGCAGAGGAGCCTCCCAAGACACCTGTGGGCTTCTGAGGCTATAAAACACTCTCTCAGCTCTTCTGACAGAGTCCCTGATAGAGGGACAAAACGCCCTCTCAGCCCCTATGTTTTGTATTTGCTTTTAATGCACTGATATAAGGGTAATCTTACACTGGGGCAGGGAGACTAAAGCTAGCACCTTTTGAATGGATTTTAGATGACAGTTGTCCTTATTTACTAGTGTTACAAATTCTCATGTTAAGCTTTGAAAAGAAACAAAGAGATCAACCTACAGAAACTCAATTCACCCTCACTACTCTCTTAATAAGTGCTTCTTATGAACTTATCAGCGTATCCTGTAACGGCAAACTGTAAACCATGGTGATGCTTACAAGGCAAGGCCGCAAGAAGCTAGATGTTACACCTGATTTTATAGATCTTCCCCATAAAAAGAAAGGGAAAAAACAGACAGAACAAATGAAACAAGAGAAAATATCTGCGTATTTCTCTCCAATAGTAAAAGTAAAAAGCCCTGTACCCGAGTTGCCCTCAGACACAGTGCTGGACTGGACTCTGGATCACAAACAGATCCTTTTTGATCCATGTGATGGGGGTAGTATAAGCCTAGCAGAGGAAATATCCATGGCAACCAGCAACAGAGTTGTTGTCTCACCAGACAATTGGAGGAATGAAACCAGCTTGGAAATCCTTGACGAGTATGTTGCTATTCCATCAGATACCTCATGTCAAGATAGAGGAAAATGGGATACAAAACTTGCAGAATCACTAGCAGTGGTAAACGGACATATTCGTGAGATGACAACAGACATACAAGCAATTAAGGCTTACTCATCAAATGCAACGGATTATTTACAACAATGGCTGAAGCTTTAGTGAAAATAAAAGCAAATGGTGTGACGAAACCGTCGAATCAAATAGACCTCTCAATTTGCCCCCACATGAGGGAGATAGCAAAACAACCAGATAAGGAACCAATCTACAGAGAACGAAAGACCACACAAGCAAGTAAGTAAGAAGAGTAAGAATATCAAGAAAAGTAGGACAAGAAAAGTGAGCAGATTTCCTCAGCACAAGGAAAGGATGAACTTTCAAAAACTATACAACCTGCTAAAAAGAACACTGAGACAACTACAGCATTAAAGAACTAAGCCAAACCTACTAAATCAAGAGAAACTGCAATGAGGTCCATGCCAGATAGACAAAGCGTCACTCAAAACCATATATCTATTTCAGAGGATGAAGAAGAACTGACCAATCAAGATCCCTGGGAAAAAGCTCTCAGAAAGTACACAGAGAACAAGGAAAGGGAAATACCTCAGAGTGAAAATCCCCAATTCCCAACCTCCCAGGAGGAAGGTAAGAAGGTTTGGAACTTAGCTTAAGCCACAAACAAATTGGTCATTAGCAATTATCCAAAACTCAGGGGTATGTTAGCGCAGAATGAGAGGAAAAAACACCTCCTACATATTCTATTGTGGGCAGCAGGCATATCTATTAAAATGGCAGAAGCTGTCCAAGTTGAGTACCTATTCTATAACTATACCCAAGCCTGAGCTATTATAACATTTTCAAATGAGGGCTTAGTGAAGGAAGTATACTCGTTTAGGAGCAAACTTGTAAATACAGTGGTCCCCCGGGTTACGAAAGTAATCCATTCCGGGATTACTTTCGTAACCCGGAAGTGTTCATAACCCGGGTGACCGCTTTGTTTGACAGACCGCGTGGCAAATTAAAAGGGGCCGCACTTTTTTTTCCGTACCCCGGGGTTTTTTTTTGTAAGCCGGGGCCGTTTTTGCAGCCCCCGCTCTTTCGTACCCCGGGGTTTTCGTACCCCGGGGGATTCGTAACCTGGGGTACCACTGTAAAGGTTTGATAACCTCTCGCTTCTTTGAAAATAGAGCACCCCCAATCCCATTAATTAAGCCCCCACCATAATTAGCCACAATAAGTTAAACAATCTCATTGATATGACAGAGCCTGAGACTTTGTTAGAACAGATACCAGAAGAGAAACAAATCTTGACCGAGTTATCCATCAATACACCTGAACTTGCTACACCCAGTGTATTGTGTACCCCAGAGGAGTCTCTTTTGAAAAACTTTCAAATGCTGCCAATAGTGGAACAAACTGAGTGTAGTGAACACTTTCCTGTTCACTCCTGCTTTTAGATCCCACCACTGCCACCACGTTTATGGTATGATAAAGCAGCTATACACAAAGATTTTTCACACCACTTGATTAGGAGATCCTTATTTAAAACATGGGAAAAAATTAAGAAGAAAACATTCCGAGAAATATCTTTGTGGGTATCTTCTCCAGAAGCATTTTTTGGAAGGTGGAAGGATCTCGACATTTGGCTGACTTACAAAGACATTTTAATCAAATCAAGTAATAATACGTATGAAATGAAACCAATCAAAAACTTAAAACAACTTAACCCTGAAGTACATTGGTATCCTTATATGCAGATTAAAGAAAGATTTAAAATAGACCAGAAATTACAAGAGTTTGAAAAAGAAACTTCAGGTTTGTCAAAAATTACAATTTTTAAATACAGGTGACAAAAAGACTGCTATATTACATAAATTCCTCAGAGAACTTGAGCAAGAAAAGGAACCTGTTTTGGATACAATGATAAAATGGGCTTCAGATCTACAAAATACTATAAAGATGGATAGTTGGAAGAACGTAAGAGAAAGGACTAAAAATTCACTAAATGTCAAAACCTCCGAGAAAATTATTGGAAAATGGAACACAGATGATACTTAACACCAAGAAAGATAACAAAAATTTATAAAACAGGTCCAGGTCTATGTTGGAAATGTGAAAAGGCACCAGGAACCTGGTTTCATGTTTGGTGGAAATGTCCAAAACTAAAGTTATATTGGAAAAGTATACAGAGAGAAATTGAATGCATTTTTCAACTGAATTTTGAAATGAGACCAGAAATGTATTTATTGAATATGCTAGACAAAGCTCCTGTGCAAATCAAAATTAAACATGGGAGGACAATATTATATTTAATAACTGCTGCCAGAATTATATTAGCTCAATATTGGAAAAGTCAAATAATACCCGATTTGGACCTTTGGTGGGCAAGAATTCAGGAATTTTGAGAGATGGACATTCTCACTGGCCGTTTATCTAATAAAGACACTATACTAATAGAGAAAGAGTGGGACCAGATAATGAAAAATTGCTGGTTAGAGACATAAGAATGCAGACACAATAACCTATAAGGAACTTATTTGTAATATAACATTTAACAAATTGTACGATTTGGGGGTATATACTTTGAGGCAACAGGAAGTAAAAAGAGAAAGTGACATAAAAAAAGAGAGAATAATGAAATGTATGGGTATAGTGTTTGGGAATTGTTTTTAAAGTGACTTTGGAAGTACAGTCGTCCCCCGGGTTATGAAGGTAATCCGTTCCGGGATTACCTTCGTAACCCGGAAGCTTTCGTTTCCCAGGGGACCGCTATTGCAAACTGACCGCGCGGCCGATTTAAAGGGGCCGCGCGGTTTTTTTTATTTCGTATCCCGGGGGATCTTTCGGATCCCAGGGGATACTGTAGCGGTCCCGCCGGTTTCGGATCCCGGGGTTTTCGCAACCCGGGGGATTCGTAAGCCGGGGGACCACTGTATTGATCTGTAAACTTCAATATATTTTCTGATACTATGTAGTAACTTGAAGCTTTTTTATTGATTTTGTATATAAAATACTTCTATAAATAAAAAAGTCATAGTCCAGCTCTCAAAACTATAATAATTTCCTAATAATCGAATGCTTAAGGAATATTTAAGTAGGATACAGATGTTGATTTGACTATTGGATAAGACTAATCCTTACAACTGGGTGACCAAAATAAAAAAAATGCTGGGAAGTCTGGCTAGACATAGATATAGGTAACAAAGCAAAGAAGTTTTAATCTTCTACAAGATGGAGGGGTAGATGAATCACTCCTCTGCCACAATGAATCAGTCAATCAGTCTGTCAATCAATGAATAAAAATTCTGCACAGTGAAATACTTTCATATATTTCCCATTTCATAAGAACATACACAGGGGCTTAGCTAATTGTTCCATTTAATTCACCACCCTCTTCAGAGCTGCCGAAAACTTACCATATATACTCAACTATAAGTCGACCTCATGTATGTAACTCAAGGGCAGATTTTGGGGCCAAAATTATGGATTTTTCCATGACCCGTGGATAAATTGAGGGTAAAACGTGGAGGCTCCATCAGTGTGTGTATGTGTGCTCATGGCAAGAGGCTTTTTAACTGAGGCTTTTTGTTGCAGCTTTTGTTTCATTCTTCACTCCCCAAACTGCATGAGCGGAAGAGGAATTCTGTTGTTGTTGTTGTTGTTGTTGTTGTTTAAAAGCAATTAATCACCCAAGACTTTCTGCTTGGTTCAAGACAGAAAGAAACTGCTTTCCTGACTGTATGGGGAAATCTCAAAGAGCTGCTATCACATTACCATACTGACCCATAAATAAGTCAACCTGGGATTTAGGAGTCACTTTTGGAGCATACATTTCTTAACTTATAGACAAGTATATGTGGTACTTTTTTTGACCAGAGTGGCAACTATCTAAGGGATTCTGAGAGTTGTAGTCGAAAAAAACAACTCTTCCAAGAACTGATCTTGCTTCCACCAAGTAGGTACCAGATTGCACTAGGAAGCCAACCAGGATGGAAGAAAATAGCCTGGCTCTGCTTTTGCTCCCAACTAAATGGAGGCGAGAACGCCAACCAATACCAAGTGCTGTAGGCTATATTTCAGAGGAAGGAGCTGGCAAAACCACCTCTGGTTATTGCTTGCCTAAGAAAACCTATGAAATTAATGGAGTCACCATATGACAACAAGCAACTTGAATGCGTACACACACAATACACAGTAATATGTCACCTCTAAATTTGCATACAATCATTTTGATTGGTAGCCACTGATAGCCTTATCCTCCATAAATTTATCTATTCTTCTTTGAAAGCCAGCCTGTGTTAGTTAATATATTGCAAAAATGTCCATAAAATAACATTTTCCAGGATGTGGAATATGAGGGTCTTGAAACATCTCAGCTGAGCTCACAAAACCACTTTAAATTATTGGTGCAATACTGTCTCATGGCGCCTAAATCATGTTGCTAAGAGCAGAAATAGATGCCAAAGAAACCCAAGCTCACCATGCCTGACTAGGAAGTTGATAGATAATGAATTGATGAATATTTCTGCAGATCATAAAGACAGCACCAAGAAAATGTGGCATTTCTTTCATAATTCACAGATACTAAGGAAATGTAACACAGTCGTGTCCGTTTAAATGGTGTTGAACAGGAAAACATAATAAGAATAGCTAATATTTCTGGCCATTACAGCAACTATTCAGGACTTCAATTCTACAGCCAAAGAGTTTTGCTGACTGCAATAAAATGGGGAAACGTTTTGTCATGGAATTTCCCCATTAGCCTTCAGGCCAACAGCCAAAGTCATTTGTTCTTGATTCCTAAAATCCTGTCTGCCTATAAGTAACTTTTCATTCTCCAATTTTCCACCAAGGAAAGCTGAATTGGCCAGGAGTTTCATGCTCACTGTTCTGTTCCATGGAAACAGGTGGTACAGTGGCAAAATGCTCCCAACTGCCATTTTCCCTCCCTCTTTGAGGATGCACTATTTTGGAGATCAAAACTTTCCTCTCAGGAAAAATAGTCACAGAAATGTTTGACACAGCAATGGAAGACCAGTCTACTCATCATTCATCTGCTGTGGGGAAAAAACTGGAGAATACTGCAGGCAAAACTTGACGTGCTCAGCATTAGCTAAGAAAGCACTATTTTCTCATTGTTAATTTCCATAAGTTACCCCCCCCCCCAAAAAAAGTGGAAGCTGCCATGGTTCATTTAGTGGAGGAAGTTTGGAGAGATTTAAATGTTGGGGTTTTTTGCTCCTGTTTAGTGACTTTTATTCCATGACTTGGCTGTAGGCAGTGGGATCCAACTGTTTCAGTAGCACAAACAAAACACTACATTTTCCAGTGCATCTGGGCACAGTTTCTACCATAGAACTTAACAGTCTAAATGCATTTATTAATCCAAACTAGAGCAGGCACAATGAATCAACAGAAGAGACATATCAAATTATATGACTTATCACATTCTTATTGATTCAATTGACCTACTTGTTGAGACTAACAATAGGCTTCAGCCCATTACTTCTCTACTTACAGTATCAGGAAAAAGAAAGGACACAGAAGTTCATTTTCCCCACTGGCCACAGAGAGCTTAATAATAATAATAATAATAATAATAATAATAATAATGGTTTATTTATAATCCACTCCTCTGTAAGAACACTCGGAGTGGAATACAGCATATTAAAAACAGTCCCATAATCCACATTCCAACCGCCCACCCATTAAAAATAAATTAAATAAGACCATACTAACAGTATTACTAAACTTGTCAAATTAAAATTTCGTAGAGGAATGGTTATCGATTCAGTTTTGGGGACAGATATTACTATGACAGAGAACCGAAGAATTGGCAAGACTCAGCACCTCCAGAAGTTAAATGGTGAAGTCTTGCTATCCTAGGCTCCAACTGATGAGTATGAGCTGATGACCCTACTGATCTAATCATACTCATTGTATCAATTTTACATGCACCAGACACAGACCAAGTAATGCCTTGTTTTTCATTGCTGAGGTCCTGAATATATTGAGGCATATGCTTTCATGGATATTATGGAAATCCTAATGCTTTCATGGATTAGGCCAAATGAACTTCAGTTTCAATACATTTGTAGTTTTTAAGGAATATGTAGAAATCCTTTTCATGTTTGCTGTAACAGACAACTTCAGTGAACTGTCTATGATTTGCAAAAATCAGTAAATTTCCTTCTTCGTTGTTGCATAGCAAAGTTTTTGACAGCATAGATCATAAAAAGCTATGGAATGCTCTTAAAGAAACGTTGCTGGAGAAGAGTGCTGAGGATACCATGGATGGCCAAAAACAAACAAACAAATGATCCTAGAACAGATGAAACCTGAAATATGTTTGAAATATGTTTCTTTTTCCTTGTATTTAATAAATTTTAATAAAAATAAAACAGATCAAGCCTGAATGATCCCTGGAAGCCAAGATGAGAAACTGAGGCATTTTGTATTTTGGCCACATCATGAGAAGGCACAATTTATTGAAGAAGACAATAATGAAGAGAGGAGGAGGAGGAGGAGGAGGAGTCGTCAGAAGGTAGCATTAAAAGTGTAAGACCACAAGCCAGATGGCTATACTCAATCAGGGAGGTCATAGGCCTGAACCTACAGGACCTAAGCAGAGCAGTGGATGATAGTGGTGTGTGGAGATGTCTCATCCACAGGATCACCAGGAGTCAGGGCGAAATCAAAAGCAATCCATAACAACAAATAACATTGAAATGGAACATCTAAACAAAGATATTTGTAATTGCTCTGCACCTTATGTTGGAAATGCCTTTCTTCATCTTAAAACCAAGTTTCCTATTTGAAAATACGAATAGTTTCAAATCAAAATTGCTGGAAGGAACTATAGCAGTAGTGTTGTCTTTTTAACAGAGAGGAAGATTACACAGAGACCCACATGTTTCTCTGACATCTAGCAAGAGGAGCCCAAATTACAAAACCAATCACCATTCTGAAGGAATGCACTGTTAATACAATAACAGCCGTGTTTGTTGGCAGTGGAGCTTGTCTATTCTGTTTTCCCAGGTGGTGACAGAGAATAAACTACTATTCCTTTTGCTGTCTGGAAAATATCCCGCATTTCTCTAATTTTTCAATCCCTACTGCACTGTTATCTTTAGTAGTCTGTGTCTTCAGCCCAAGGTATAGTGAATGGATAACATTTCAGAGCCACCAGTGGTGTCTTTGAGAATATCTCACTGATATGCGGAAATATTTTGCTGAAAGCCAGCATGGTGTAGAGGTTTGAGTGCTGGACTACGACTCTGGAAAACAGGATTCAAATCCCACCTCACCCATGAAAAAGAAAAAAGAAAAAAAAAAGCTTTCTTGCTAATTCTGCTAATACTAAAAGTCCAGCCCCTTGGAGAATGTTGTCAACACCTCGTGATTTTGTTGAATGCCTCTGAAGAAGGCCTGCTTTCTTATAGGCTGAAACATGTAGGAATATTTAAAAGAATAAGCAATTGACAATTTAGCGGTATGTGAAGCTTATCTACTTTCCGCAAAAAAATGTGTGCTTTACAGTACTCTGTGCTGGGGCCATATGTGCATAATGCTTACCAACTGAAAAGATTTTTCTCCTTCTTTTAATGTTGGTAAAGTATAGGAAGTTTTAGGGATCACCTAATGGGAGCCACATGTGCCTGTGGCTACAGGTTGCCCACCTCTTCTTTTTAGCAACACAGCCTTCATGTTTCTACCAAGATCACCTATCATCCCCATTTGCTTTGCAGAAACATATAAGCAGGGTTGAATCATAGAATCATAGAATCATAGAATCATAGAGTTGGAAGAGACCACAAGGGCCATCCAGTCCAACCCCCTGCCATGCAGGAACTCCAAGTCAAAGCATCCCTGACAGATGGCCATCCAGCCTCTGCTTAAAGACCCCTAAGGAAGGAGACTCCACCACACTCCGAGGGAGTGTGTTCCACTGTCGAACAGCCCTTACTGTCAGGAAGTTCCTCCTAATGTTGAGGTGGAATCTCTTTTCCTGCAGTTTGCATCCATTGTTCCGCGTTCTAGTCTCTGCAGCAGCAGAAAACAAGCTTGCTCCCTCCTCAATATGACATCCCTTCAAATATTTAAACAGGGCTATCATATCACCTCTTAACCTTCTCTTCTCCAGGCTAAACATCCCCAGCTCCCTAAGGCGTTCTTCATAGGGCAAGGTTTCCAGACTCTTCACCATCTTAGTTGCCCTCCTTTGGACATGCTCCAGTTTCTCCACATCCTTTTTGAATTGTGGTGCCCAGAACTGGACACAGTATTCCAGGTGGGGCCTGACCAAAGCAGAATAGAGTGGCACTATAACTTCCCTTGATCTAGAAACTATACTTCTATTGATGCAGCCTAAAATTGCATTGGCTTTTTTAGCTGCCGCATCACACTGTTGACTCATGTTCAGCTTATGGTCTACTTGGACTCCTAGATCCCTTTCACATGTGGTCTCGTTCAGCCAGGTGTCCCCCATCCTATATCTGTGCATTTCATTTTTCCGCCCTAAGTGCAGAACCTTACATTTCTCCGTATTGAATTTCATTTTGTTAGCACTGGCCCAGCTTTCTAGTCTATTCAGGTCATTTTGAATTTTGATCCTATCCTCTGGGGTATTAGCTACTCCTCCCAGTTTAGTGTCATCTGCAAATTTGATAAGTATGCCCCCAATTCTGTCATCCAAATCGTTAATAAAGATGTTGAATAGCACTGGGCCCAGGACAGAACCCTGTGGCACCCCACTGGTCACTTCTCTCCAGGATGAAAAGGAGCCATTGTTGAGCACCCTTTGAGTTCGGCCACTCAACCAAATACAAATCCATGTAACAGTTAACTTGTCTATCCCACATTTTGCAAGCTTGTTTGCAAGAATGTCATGGGGAACCTTGTCAAAAGCCTTACTGAAATCGAGGTATACTATATCCACAGCATTCCCTTCATCTACCAAGCTGGTAATTTTATCAAAAAAAGAGATCAGGTTCGTTTGGCATGACTTCTTTCTCTGAAACCCATGTTGGCTTTTTGTGATTATGGCATTGGCTTCTAAATGTTCGCAGACTCTCTGCTTAATGATCTGCTCTAGCACCTTTCCTGGAATTGATGTCAGACTAACTGGACGATAATTGTTGGGATCCTCTTTTTTTCCCTTTTTGAAGATGGGGACAACGTTTGCCCTCCTCCAGTCTTCTGGGACTTCTCCTGTTCTCCAGGAGTTCTCAAAGATTATTGCCAATGGCTCTGATATTACATTTGCTAGTTCTTTTAATACTCTAGGATGTAGTTCATCTGGTCCTGGAGATTTATATTCATTTAGGTTAACCAAGTATTCCTGTACTATCTCTTTACTTATTCTGTGCTGAAATTCCCCTATTCTGTCTTCTGCTCCATTATCCTTCGGTTGAGCACCTTTTGCCTTTTCTGAGAAGACTGAAGCAAAGAAGGTGTTGAGTAATTCTGCCTTTTCTCTGTCCCCTGTTAGCATTTTGCCATCTTCTGCACGCAGTGGCCCTACTGTTTCCTTCTTCTTCCTTTTGCTGCGGACATATCCAAAAAAGCCCTTTTTATTGTTCTTAACCTCTCTAGCAAGCCTGAGTTCATTCTGCGCTTTAGCTTTTCTGACTTTACCCCTACATGTGCTGGCTATTTGTTTAAATTCCTCTTTCGTGATTTCTCCATTTTTCCATTTCTTATACATGTTCCGTTTAAAACTTAGCTCATTTGAAAGTTCCTTAGTCATCCATCCTGGCTTCTTGAGACATCTTCCATTTTTCTTCCTCATTGGAACTGTTTGAAATTGTGCCTTCAATATCTCCCTTTTGAGAAACTCCCATCCGTCTTGAACTCCCTTTTCTTTTAGTATTCCTGACCATGGGATCACTCCCAGTATTTCTCTAAGTTTATTGAAATTAGCTCTCCTAAAGTCTAGAGTGCGTGTCTGACTATGCCTTGCTTCTCCCTTCCACTGTATTATAAACTCCAGGAGAACATGGTCACTTCCACCTAAGGATCCAACCACTTGCACCCCATCAACTAGGTCTTCCCTGTTGGTTAAGATAAGATCTAAAATGGCTGATCCCCTTGTTGCCTCTTCCACCTTTTGGACAATGAAATTGTCTTCCAGGCAAGTGAGGAATTTGCTAGACTTTGAGGATTTGGCTGAGTTTGACTTCCAGCAAATATCCGGATAGTTGAAGTCCCCCATCACTACTACATCTCTCCTTCCTGATTGTGTGGTCATCTGTTCTAGAAAGGCATCATCCAATTCCTCTGCCTGAGTCGGGGGTCTGTAGTAGACTCCCACAGTAACATCCCTGTTATTTCCCTCTCCTTTAATTTTTATCCAGATGCTCTCCACCTGGCTTCCAGTATTGACTTCCTGGATCTCTTCACTGGTGTAAATATCCCTGACATATAATGCTATTCCTCCTCCTTTCCTGCTTGGCCTGTTTCTCTTAAAAAGGTTATATCCCTCTATTTCTACATTCCAATCATGAGACTCATCCCACCAGGTTTCAGTGATGCCTATTATATCATATTTCCCTTGTTGTGCTAGGAGTTCAAGTTCATCCTGCTTATTTCCCATACTCTGTGCATTAGTGTAGAGACATTTAAGACCATGTGTCCTCTTTACTTGCTGCTTTTGCACATTTTTTTGCCTCCTACTATTGGGTCCTTGCACTGTTTGCCTTGTTCCCTCTATGCCACTTGGACTATTCTCTCCATCCCTTTTGTCTTCCAGTATAATGTCTCCCTCCCCCACATAACTCAGTTTAAAGCCCTCCTGATCAGATTCTTCAGACTGTTGGCAAAAACGTTTTTGCCAACTGGCGTGAGATGCAGCCCATCCCTTGCCAGAAGTCCCTCCTCATGGAACCGCAGCCCATGATCCAAGAATCCAAACTGTTCTTGGCGGCACCATCTACGGAGCCAGTTATTCACCTCTGCTATTTTCCTCTCCCTTCCTGGACCATGCCCTTCTACCGGGAGTAGAGATGAGATGACAACCTGTGCATCCATCTCTTTCAGCTTCCTTCCCAGAGCCTCATAATCCCTTTTGATATTCTGAAGGCTGTGCCTTGCAGTATCATTGGTTCCCACATGAACCAAAAGAAGGGGATAACGGTCAGTAGGCTTGACAAGTCTTGTCACCCTCTCCGTCACATGATGGATCTTTGCCCCAGGGAGACAACACACCTCCCGAGACATCTTGTCAGGCCCACAAACCACTGCTTCCGTACCCCTCAGCAAGGAGTCCCCCACCACGACCACGCGCCTCCTCTGAGGCTTAGCAGTGGCTGTTCCTTTTCGTGATACTCTCAGGCTCCCCTGCTCTGTCCCTGATGTCTGTCCCTGCTGCTTTTCCTCATCATCTCTGACAACAGAGAGAGATTCAAAGCGATTCTGTAGCTGCAAGCCGCTCACAGAACGTTCCCTGGTTTCCTTACTTCTGTGTGTGACCTCCCTCCAAGCCTCTACCTCTGTTGTATGTGGAGTGACCTCCTCCACCCCAACAACTTCCTCTGTCTGTTTCCCACCCAAGACATTCTGGCCTGTTCTGTTCAGGAGATTCTCCTGCTCTCTATGATGCTGGAGTGCAGATATCTGCTCCTCTAGCTGCTGTACTTTCTCTTCCAAGAGGACTACCAACTTGCACTTGTGGCAGGTGTAGTTCGCCACCTCTGTAGGCAAGAAGACAAACATCCCACAGGTGTTGCAGGTGACTGCAGCAGGGCCTTCAGTGTCCATACTGAGAAGTCTTAAGGAGGCACTGAAACAAGACTGTGGGCTTCCCTTGCTAGACTTGGCCTTTATTCCCAAGCTCTGTCACTGAGTTCAAGTCACGGGGCCTATAGTTATGTAGAGAGCTCCTGGCTAAAAGCTCCTTCCAAAGGCAAGTCTCTGATTCCCTTCCTCTGATGCTTCAGGCCGGCTCCTCTTCTATTCTCTAAACACCTCCTTGACTAGATAAAAAAAAATCAAAATTCGCGCGCCGTTAGGCGCGCGCTTCTGCTAGCCTTGAGTAGCCTTAAGTAGCCTCCCAGCACTGGCTCCCAGAATGCAATGGCTCAAGTGTAAATTAAATTAGATCTCACCCAAGCACATGGACTACAGCCTCCTCCTTTTCTTTCTCCTCCTTAAAGGAAATGCAGCTTCTGCTAGCCTTGAGTAGCCTTAAGTAGCCTCCCAGCACTGGCTCCCAGAATGCAATGGCTCAAGTGTAAATTAAATTAGATCTCACCCAAGCACATGGACTACAGCCTCCTCCTTTTCTTTCTCCTCCTTAAAGGAAATGGAGCTTCTGCTAGCCTTGAGTAGCCTTAAGTAGCCTCCCAGCACTGGCTCCCAGAATGCAATGGCTCAAGTGTAAATTAAATTAGATCTCACCCAAGCACATGGACTACAGCCTCCTCCTTTTCTTTCTCCTCCTTAAAGGAAATGCAGCTTCTGCTAGCCTGCTAGCCTTGGCTCAAGTGTAAATTAAATTAGATCTCACCCAAGCACATGGACTACAGCCTCCTCCTTTTCTTTCTCCTCCTTAAAGGAAATGCAGCTTCTGCTAGCCTTGAGTAGCCTTAAGTAGCCTCCCAGCACTGGCTCCCAGAATGCAATGGCTCAAGTGTAAATTAAATTAGATCTCACCCAAGCACATGGACTACAGCCTCCTCCTTTTCTTTCTCCTCCTTAAAGGAAATGCAGCTTCTGCTAGCCTTGAGTAGCCTTAAGTAGCCTCCCAGCACTGGCTCCCAGAATGCAATGGCTCAAGTGTAAATTAAATTAGATCTCACCCAAGCACATGGACTACAGCCTCCTCCTTTTCTTTCTCCTCCTTAAAGGAAATGGAGCTTCTGCTAGCCTTGAGTAGCCTTAAGTAGCCTCCCAGCACTGGCTCCCAGAATGCAATGGCTCAAGTGTAAATTAAATTAGATCTCACCCAAGCACATGGACTACAGCCTCCTCCTTTTCTTTCTCCTCCTTAAAGGAAATGCAGCTTCTGCTAGCCTGCTAGCCTTGGCTCAAGTGTAAATTAAATTAGATCTCACCCAAGCACATGGACTACAGCCTCCTCCTTTTCTTTCTCCTCCTTAAAGGAAATGCAGCTTCTGCTAGCCTTGAGTAGCCTTAAGTAGCCTCCCAGCACTGGCTCCCAGAATGCAATGGCTCAAGTGTAAATTAAATTAGATCTCACCCAAGCACATGGACTACAGCCTCCTCCTTTTCTTTCTCCTCCTTAAAGGAAATGCAGCTTCTGCTAGCCTTGAGTAGCCTTAAGTAGCCTCCCAGCACTGGCTCCCAGAATGCAATGGCTCAAGTGTAAATTAAATTAGATCTCACCCAAGCACATGGACTACAGCCTCCTCCTTTTCTTTCTCCTCCTTAAAGGAAATGGAGCTTCTGCTAGCCTTGAGTAGCCTTAAGTAGCCTCCCAGCACTGGCTCCCAGAATGCAATGGCTCAAGTGTAAATTAAATTAGATCTCACCCAAGCACATGGACTACAGCCTCCTCCTTTTCTTTCTCCTCCTTAAAGGAAATGCAGCTTCTGCTAGCCTGCTAGCCTTGGCTCAAGTGTAAATTAAATTAGATCTCACCCAAGCACATGGACTACAGCCTCCTCCTTTTCTTTCTCCTCCTTAAAGGAAATGCAGCTTCTGCTAGCCTTGAGTAGCCTTAAGTAGCCTCCCAGCACTGGCTCCCAGAATGCAATGGCTCAAGTGTAAATTAAATTAGATCTCACCCAAGCACATGGACTACAGCCTCCTCCTTTTCTTTCTCCTCCTTAAAGGAAATGCAGCTTCTGCTAGCCTTGAGTAGCCTTAAGTAGCCTCCCAGCACTGGCTCCCAGAATGCAATGGCTCAAGTGTAAATTAAATTAGATCTCACCCAAGCACATGGACTACAGCCTCCTCCTTTTCTTTCTCCTCCTTAAAGGAAATGCAGCTTCTGCTAGCCTCTGAAGCCTCTGCAGCTTCTGAAACCAAGAGAAAAAGGTCCCTAAATGGATTCCTGTACAGGTAAAATGGGCAACCACAATTATTGGACAAACACTGTGAACCTCATTACACTGACACTACCACCTCCACCAAGGTAAGAAAATGGTTCACTGAGTAGTGACTCAGTCACTGCAAGTGAATGCTAGCAAGGCAGCAAAATCTAACTGCCACTGGAGTCTGGTAGTGAAGGAACACTGGCAGGCTCAGTCTTTGTCACAGACTGTTTCATATGTATAAATCATATAAACATAGAAGTGCAGCATCAGGCTCTACTGCAATGGTTCTCAACCTGTGGGTAGCAACCCCTTTGGGAGTCGAACAACCTTTTCACAGGGGTCACCTAAGACCATTGGAAAACACTTATTTCTAATAAAAAACACAAATAATTTTAGGGTTGGGGGTCACCACAATATGAGGAACTGTATTAAAGGGTTGCAGCATTAGGAAGGTTGAGAACCACTGCTCTACTGGGAGCCAGGAAGACAAAGCAGCTTCAGTCCCCAAGCATTCTATAGTTCTGCTCAGATATTTTAGCCATTCATCTACTAGATTTGAATGCACTGAGAATATGAAAAAGGTCAATTTCAAAAAGACCATTCTATAGATGCTCCATTTACTTCACTGGATAGGAATTAAAATGAAAGTAACTAGGATTCTAGGGACATATGAATAACCATGTGGGGGGATGTCACGAGGCTGCCATTTAATAATATGGGGCATGATTATTTATTATGTAATAATTATTATCCATTATGTAATAATGAATAATAATGGTTTTTGTGAGTTTTTCAGGCCATGTGGCCATGTTGTAGAAGAGTTTATTCCTGATGTTTCACCAGCATCTGTGGTTGGCATCTTCAGAGAATGCTGATATGGAAGTGAGTGTTGTACATATATACTGTGTGACCCAGGGTAGGGAGTAGTGATCTCCATGTTAATCTCTGTATTGTTCTGTTGTTGATAGCCAGGTCTCAGGGTAGGAGGATAAGCAAAAAGGATTGTGTCTATTTAACTAGTGGTCCATTGTCTGCTGGGAAACCCCTGATCCTAGCTGGTTTCCATTAGCATTTTGCTGGGTCTTGATTTTGTTGTTTTTCAGGACTGGTAGCCAAACTTTGTTCACTTTAAGGGTTTATTCTTTCCTGTTAAAGTTGTCTAGGTATTTGTGGATTTCAATGGCTTCCCTGTGCATTCTGACCAGATAGTTGTTGGCATGGTCCAGAATTTCAATGTTTTCATTTTATGTCCAGGATGGTTTATAACATGTTCTGCTACCACTGATTTTTCTGGCTGGCCCAGTCTGTAGCATCTCTCATATTCCTTGATCCATGTTTGAACATTGCATCTGGGTTTTTCTGGGTCTGGCTGGAATAGGAAGATGAATTGAAGCACCTGGACTGGGCTCTACAGGCTAATGGTTACTCCAGCTCAGACATCAGAAGGGCCCTTCTGATGTCTGAGCTGGAGTAACCATTAGCCTGTAGAGCCCAGTCCAGGTGCTTCAATTCATCTTCCTACTCCAGCCAGACCCAGAAAAACCCAGAGGAGTAAAGACAAACAACCACCTAAAGGGAAGGTGTTTTTACCATACATCAAAGCAGTCACAGACAGAATTGGGTAACTGGTGAGGAAACACACAGACAGAATAGAGAAACTGGTGAGGAAACACAACCTTCAAACAGTTTGTAAACCGACCAAGAAAATCCAGCAAATGCTGCACTCAGTGAAGGACCAGAGGGACCCTCTCATGGATGCAGGAGTTTACCACATACAAGTCTACATAAGGACCACCAAACGCAGTGTTCAAACACAAATCAAGGAACACGAGGGACAGCATTCTCTGAAGATGCTAGACACAGATGCTGGCCAAACATCATGAATGAACTCTTCTAGATCATGGCCACATAGCCGTAAAAACTCACAAAAAAAAGGATGCCAGCCATTAAAGCCTTTGACTTCACAATTTATTATTTGATAATACATTTTATTTATAAATAATTATAAATAATTCAGGACATATTTTTCACATCCATAGTGCTTCCTGAAACTGAACCCACCATGAATATTTTTTTTAAATGCCTGGCAAGTAGAGCTAATACATTTATATTACACTTACCAAACCCATTAAACATTTCTATATTCTGGCCTCTTCCAACTCTCTGATTCTATGATTCTATAATTGTCTTGTGTGTGTACACAATGCTATTTCTAGGTAAACAAAACAATGAGCACACCAGAGTTGTACATTCTGCAATTAATAGTTTGTAATACTATGCTTCTTTGTGCTGTTACCATCGGAATCATCTTTATTAATATGTTACCTTTTCCCCCAAAACTGGGAATAATGTAAGGTTTGTGGAATGGGATCAGGATGCAACAAAGGAGCTGAGATTGCTTAGTTGTTAGGCAATTATAATACTACATCTTTTTCAAATACTAAAGTAACTTTAACAAAGAGTGTTATGGGATTTAACAGACTGGAAGGTTTTTTTTGTAGTTTTTTTTGTAAAAGTTTCCCCCCTGCAACTCCTAAGTCCTATTAACTGCATTTCTTCAATCCTGAGAGCAAATATTTTTTAACAAGGAAATTACAACCAGGGGGTATTATCGTCTCTGCCATCAGTGTCAAATCAGTAGCATTCAAATCTGGAATGTGTATTTGCCAGTTTCATTTGATCAACATGTGTTTTAATACAGCCAAATGCAAGGTCATGCATCAAAGAATGTAGGTCATACTTGAAAGAGGAGGAGACTGCATCCTAGGGAGGGGATGACAAGGAAAAGGCTTTTGGAGCTTTACTACATAAGCCCCCAAAGATGAACTTTCAATTGGACCTAAGAAATCACAATGCTGATGAATCTGGGATGGCTAAGCAAACAAAAGTCATCCAGGAGAACACGAAGACATCCATTACTGAGATTGGTGTAAAATAGACCATATTTTGAAAGGTGTATAAAGTGTATATGAAACATAATTGAATTTCATGTTTCGATCTGGGTCCCATCTCCAAGATATTTCATTATGTATATGCAGTTATTACAAAACCTGGAGTAAAAAGACCAAAATCCAAAACATGTCTGGTCTACTCAATCTGTAACTGGAAGTTTTTGGGGAGTGGAGCAATCCCCTGGAGACATTGGAAAACTGTTCCTGTATCTCCTAGGAAGCAAAAAGGCATTCTGAGTAATGTTTCTCCCCATCATGTGTGTGTCTGTGTGTGTGTGGCTTTGAGGATACCAAAAGAGGTTTTGGACCATATGTGGTCCATGGCCTGCTCTTTCCTCACCTCTTCTACAGAGTAGGACAAAACGGGGCAAAGAAACCTGAACAGCAATCCATGTGTGTAGGACAGAGAGGTCTGATATAATGATTAAAGAATACTTTGTCCAGTTCTGGGCACCACAATTCAAAAAGGATGTTGAGAAACTGGAGCATGTCCAGAGGAGGATGACTAAACTGGTGAAGGTTCTGGAAACCATGCCTTATGAGGAAAGACTTTGGGAGCTGGGAATGCCTTGTTTTAATTATGTATTATGAAGCCGAGACCTCCCTCCAGTTCATCTGCCTTGGCCCAGGCCCCAGAGGGAGAGAAGAACCACTGGACCTCATCCCCTTTCCCACCATCTTTCCCTTCTCTTTTTGTGTTGTGTCTTTTAGCTGACAGGGAACTGTCTAATTATAAGATTGTATGTACAGCACTGTGTAAATTTACAGCGCTATATAAATAAAGGTAATAATAATAATAATAATAATAATGTTTAGCCTAGAGAAGAGATTGTTAAGAGGTGATATGATAGCCCTGTTTAAATATCTGAAGAGATATCATACTGAGGAGAGAGCAAGCTTGTTTTCTGCTGCTCCAGAGATTAGGACCCAGAACAATGGATTCAAGCTACAGGAAAAGAGATTCTACCTAGATACAGTATTAGGAGAAGCTCCCTGACAGTAAGATGCTTTGATGGAGAGTTACTGCAAGACAGGGGTTTGAACTGGATAGCCCTTGTGGTCTCTTTCAACTCTATGATTCTATTCTATAAGAGACCTATGGATCCAATATTTATATAATTTATATATTTATATAAAAACCCAGGACTATGATTGGCTTATCAGCACATATCCTTATATCAGAATGAAAGATGTGATGAAGGTCTAAAATGAGGCGCACTAAAAACACTTCACTCTGCTTTCAGAGAGGTAGTCAAAAGAGCAAGAACTAAAAGCCAGAAATTTCTGCAGATCGATATTCACAAGAAAAAACTTACCACTCAGATTGCAAATACAAACAGAAACATGTATAATTTCTGCTTACCATAAACTGACCAAGTATCAAAACAAAACCCACCAAGCCAAACTTGATTGGCTGGCATTTGAAACAAAATAAAATAAAACTTTGCTGCCCCAAACCACAGAATGCATTTCTGACCCCATATAATGCCATTAATTCAGATTCCATAAGCTCAACCACCATACTGCATTAATACTCAAGAAGCTGTAACATTAAACTCTCTAGGAAAGAAAAGTGCATATTGTATATCAGTACAGTAAAGATAATATTTGTAGAATTTTACCTTTTAACACACAAGTAGGGCACTGCTGTACGTCAACTGGAGGATTCAGGGTGCTTAAATTTCTATTTTGTTTACTTTCTTTTACTTCTCTTAAGCAAATAAGGCCATGAATCTGAGATGTTAAAAATACACTTTATGTTGGAGCATGGTAATAGATGCAGAAAAGGAAACTGAGCATTTGGATAGAGTCCCTCCCTTATATGCTTCACTTTCAAATAGCTGGCAGGTCATTAAAGAAGTGATTGGCAAAGATTAGGAGAAAATTATGATATATTGCTCACTAGCCTCTCAGTTTTCAGCTGGAAATTAAAAGGTAATCAGTGTTATGATGATTGGTTAAGACTATGACCTCTGGTTTTGTTTTGTTTTTTGTTAGCACCTCCAAAGAAGTAGACTGAAGAAATATAAGCCACTAAAAGTTTCATGTTTTACTTTTCAGAGATTGTTGATAAAGTAAAATATAAAAATTGATACAATAATAGACAGCTGACAAAGACTCTCAATGATGAACTACAGCCAACAAAGACTCTCAGTGAAAGACAAAGAAGAAAATGCAATTCTACAACGAAACATTTTCAGGAAGAATATTCATTGAGTCACGTTTAAAAATGCATCAGAAGCACCACTGTTAGGAACGCCGCTCTCACTAGGCCAAGAAGGACTATTAAATTCAGATGCAAGGTTCTGTTTAGGTTGGACAAGCCCCAACAGTAGAACAAAGTCAGTCTGTCTTAGTACCATAACCAAATTCTACAAGTTAACAGCCTTTCATGAAAAGCTGCCATTTCAGAATGTCAATCAAGATAGAATATAAGTGGGAACTCCTGCAGAAATAACCAGCTGCAGGTTTGAAAAACATTTTTTTTCCTCCTCCTGCTTCTTTTCCCCCCTGAAAGTGGAAACACAAAAGATATTTGAATGGGATCTCTTTTCAGTCATGTAACTGTAGACGACCATTTTCACAACATCAAGGACAGAAAACACAGGACAAAGTTGCAAATGATGTCTTCAAAAGTGCCATGGGGGGGGGGGGTGATGACTGATTCATTGTACAAATTAAAAAATTATTGGCAAATGGAAACTCATTAATACAAGGTGGGAGAGAGGTTTCTCTTTTCTGAGATGATCGTTGGTCAAGGTTTACTGCATTTTATTTTCTGAGAAAGAAAGCTAGTTGATATTGCGGTTACCGCACATGATTAAAACCCTCAGATCAATGGCTCTTTGAACAATACTATAGGCATGCTCTTTCAAAGTTGAGACAACTTACAATTTAATAAATACAAATTAATCACCTATTGCAAGGGTGGGAATCACAAGGTACTACAGTTGTTTTTGGACTATCCAGAATGACCAGAATGGCAAATAGTGAAGAATGCTGGAAGTTGCAATCTAACAACATATGGAGAATCACATGATACCCATGCTGATCAGTTGCTCTGCTATTTCACACTGAAGATGGCAAAGATTCCCAATAAAAAGATGATTTATGCATATCAAACTGGCAGTCAAGCCTAAGCTCCTAGGCTAATATCCCAACAACATAAAGCTAGTTTCCAATGTGTTTTATGTAAAGGAGCATTCAAGCTTCATATTCATACAATTCCCAATTTTAAATGGAGCAACCAGGAACAGGCATATCACACAGAACACTTTCTTATCTTTGTTTATTTGAAAGGAGACAATGGTATATAGACCAAAATAGATTCCTTTTTCTACACATGACTACCTGCATGACAGGTAGGATGACGAAACAACCTTCTACAGTCACAACTTATAAATCCACAAAAGCTGGGCCAATCACAAATAATTAAAATACTGATAAGAAAAGCCCAGGATCATGTTTCTGAAAGCTTCAGTGAGATAATACAGTCCTATGCCAAAGGATCAAATCCCGTCTGTCTAAGGACAATAGTAGGAAGATGAAGCCCCATCAGACACCCATGTCATCTGTGGAATGTTTTTGGAGGTGTGGTCACAAAAGTATTTCCTTTCTAAGCTCTGTAATTATGGAATCTGGGCTTACGTTGAGGTGTCTTTAAGTTGATCTGAGTTACAGCAACCCTATCATAGGGATTTCTTGGCAAGATTTATTCAGAGTAGGTTTTTCATTGCCTTTCTCTAAAGGTCAGAAAGTGTGATGTTCCCACAATTGCTCAGTGGGCTTTCATGGTCTCACAGAGCCCTAGCTCTGTGGAGAAAGGCGGAATATAAATCCTAGAAATAAATAAACAAACAAACAATAAAAGTACCACACTGGCTGCCATTAGCACTCCACCAAGTAAAGCAAAGGATCCAAAATAAGATTCTAATCCAGTAACCACCTGGTTTTGAAAAAAATTGGCAGATGTGGCCACTGAATCCATAGGGCTGGCAAACTGAGCAAGTGTGGTTTTTTGTGGGTTTTTCAGGCTATGTGGCCATGTTCTAGAAGAGCAAGTGTGGCTCCTGGACTCTACGGAGTAAAGAAATGGATATTCATTGAAGTAAAGAAATGGATATTCTCACCAAAATGTCTCAGCAGGCACAATTTCCCTGCCATTATTTTAGACCCCTGTAAAGTTCAGCAAGAAAAACAGCAGAAAAATAAAAGGGTGCCTTTAGCTAAAGGGATTTGAGTGCAGCCTAAAAATGACAACATATCCTAGGTAACTGAGGCAGAGCTAGCCTATCCTTCTCCAACAGCTAGTTACACCTTCCAAAAGCACTTGCAAATCCCTTGGTACCATGACTGCAGACCAAAAGCCTGATGTTTTACAGCTCAGAATTGTTCAGAAAGTTTTAGCAATCATCTCAAACCTCTCTGGGTGCAGTAGTTTTCTCATGAAACAGTCAAAAATCAGCATGGATGCAAGTGGGCAAACATGTTGGCACAAACTGATTTGTGAAACAAACAAATGCAGGCAAGGAGTCACCATCTAACATATTTCAAGTGGTTCCATATGAGCCCACAGGTGTGCATGCCTGGATGCTTGTCCCCATCAGGCCCTGCCTTGCTTTGTCACAGACAGTTATTATTGTGTGCCTTCAAGTCATTTTTAACTTACAGAAGCTCTAAGGAGAACCTTTTCTGGGGCTAAAGGTGTGTATGACTCAACCAAGGTCCCACAGTGGGTTTCCACAGCTGAGCAGGGAATCAAACCTTGATATCCAGAGTCACAGCCCAGTGCTCAAAACGCTACACCATGCAGGCTCTCCACCACTTAAACCCTCCCATATCCTCACTTATACCTTCCCCATGGACACTCATCACGACTTATACCCTCTCAGCAGTGTCAAAGCCTCAGAACTTCTAGCTCCCTCTTCCCTTCAGACTGTTTTATTTGGCAGTTACAATAATAATAATAATAATAATAATAATAATAGATTTATTTCTAGCCTGCCCAATCACAAAGAATTCAGGCGGGTTACAACAATAAAATACACTAAAGTTACAGTAAACCTCCCCCACCCCCACCCCCAGTACTTTGGGGATAGGTGTAAAGGGGCCTGTCACATCCAATTAGTACTGGGCAACCATGATAGAATAACATCCAAAATCCACAAAATAGTGATAGCTAAGTTTCTTAACACATTTGCCTGATGAAGAAGCCAGTGGGGCCTTGAAAGTCTGCATCATGCATTTTGTGTATTTTGGTTGGCTGATTATAAAGGTATCACTGTTTTGTGTATTTTGGATGTTATTGTGCTTTTCTATAACCGTGTTGTTATACTTCCTGTGTACTGCAAATTAAAAGCTGTAACATGGCCATGTGACATCAAGAATGAACAGACTGTAGTACTGGGAAAATGGCACTGGCAAGAGTAGTGGAGGCACAGATCGAGGCTGAAAGGGACCTACCATCAAGTGGCATGCCAAAGGCTTGTCAACTGCTGCACCTTTCCCTGGGTGAAATTTTGAATAGCTAAGGACAATGAGTTGGGAGGGCATCAGAATACTACAGCTTACATTTAAAATGTTATATAGTTACTTTTCACAATTGCTACCTGCTATTTTTAAAGAAAATTGACAAGTTTGCATCTGATATGACAAAAGCAGTTATCTGTTAAAATTCAGTGCAAGCAAACAAAAATGACATAATACTTTGCATACTGCAAACATTCTTTATGCAAAAAATACCAATCTGGGTGTTGTAGATAGGGTTATCACAGGGTTTTGTTTTTTTTTTAATATTCACTTTGGAAAACGTTTCAGAATAGAAAGTTGCTTTTTATTTAATTTCTTTTTTTTTTAAATGATGGACTTATAAATTGTAAGCCACGATTACTGTTCCGTTTACAGGGGTGTTAAGAATGCAAATGGTTAACAGTAGTATAAACTCTCTACTTGGTTTAAGTTTGAATGTCTAGAGCTATTACACACGGCATTCATCTGAATTCCCTGTTTATGGGAATGAAATATGTAGTCATTTGAAGTCCACAATATGTATACTGTGTTTGTAATAACTGCAGATTTTACAAGCACATTATTCTTTCCATTAGGATTAAAACCTCACCGAATAGCAATTTGTGAAAGAATTCTAGCAGAGCCTCGAGCCCAGAACTCTGACCTCTGATGAGATGCTTGGCAGCAGCAAACTCCAAGTCTAGGCAAAACATCTGGTTCGAGTTAGACTTCCTAAAAAAAAAATAGCCCCTGTACTGGGGAAACTGGTATTCACTTAGCTTTGTCTATATACTTTGACTAACTTTAGTGCCGCCGCAGGAATTAAAAAAAAAAACCAAAAAACCAGGATGGTTGTCAATCATTGCAGACTTCTTGGTGGCCCATACAGAGGCAAACGTTTACATTAAGAGACACTGTATGTTATTTGTTCATTTTCCTTCAGTGTTTTTCTTTTATTGGAGTTTACAGCTCCTCTGTTTATTTCAAAAGTGATTGCCAACTCACCCGCTGTCCAGTCCAAAACTGCAGTTTGGCTTTGCAAATGTGTGTTGTTCCACTTAAAAAATGAAAAAGGTAACAACAAAAAGGATTATCTATTGCAATAATCTTCCTGTTTCATATTTTGAATAGCATAAATAAACAAACAAATCCTAAAGTCAATAAGTAAATAAAATGTCTAAATGTATGGGAAAACAAGCATGGGTTCATGCTTACTCCCCCCCCCCCCCCAAATTCAGAATGAAACACTGCAGAATGAGAACTGCTTCATCCTTAGGAGATAAGTGACTGTATTGTGAATCCCTAGTTAAAATCTCACATCTACAGTGAATTCACTAAGCTTGCCTTTGACAAACCTCTCTTTTTCTCTGCCTCCATCTTCTCATCTACAATACTGGGAGATAAGTAATAAAGACCTCCCTTTATATTACTGCTTCAAGGATTACAACTAGATAAGGTTTGTTAACAACTAACATGTGAAATCATCATACAATCACTAGATACTGTGTTGTTATTTGTCGTTGCTGGTGCTATTAAAATTAAAAGGATTCTTATAAGAAAGAGATTGGAGAGCAACAAAAAATTTGAGCCTGGAACTCTGTCAATTAAATGAATTGCCTGTAACCAACCAGTTGATACTGAATGGGCTTAGTGATCAGATTATCCAACTTGCATGCAAATGAGGGAAGTAAAAAAGAACAACCCCTCCTCATTTGTATGTGTCTGTGGGTACATGTGCACACATACCTGTGAGTATGTGCACAAGAAAGTAGTTGAAACAGTCCAGTTCACAATACAAAAGATCAGCTGCATTTGTTTCTTCAAAACATCTACGACATTTTTATGTTCAGGTTATCATTCCAGATATGTTGCCAAACACCCAACCAATATCTTGCAAACAGACTGAAATTCACAAAATTCACAGGTCCTTACTTTGAAATAAGGAGATATGATAATTTAAATTTGATATTCTATGTAATTTGGCAGTTCAGAGGGAAGAAAGGTTTCCGTCTGTGTGGAGGCAGTAAAACCTCTTGAAGAAGTGAACCTATCATCTGGAACAATATAACACATAAATTAGCTCCCTAGTGCCCTCTTCAATCTGCTTTGAAGCCTCGCACAGGTGAATTTTGCTCACCTGTAACTAAAATAAATAAATAAATAGAAGCAGTCATGTCTTAAACCTTCTATCAATTGTCTGAAAGAATAGTTACTATAACAGTTTCAGCACATGCTGATCAGCCTAGCCTGCACATGTCCTAAGGGATGGGGGGGGGGACCTTTTTGAGACTACAACTTTTGGACACACACCTGTATGGCTTCCAGCATGACCAAGGTATTTTGGGGGTTTGTAGCCCCAAAAGTCATGTTTCCAAGCTCCAGACCTCAATGTTGTCAGGCATATCCACTGGGGAAAAATGCATCACTAGTGCTTCAGTTGTGCTTTAGAACTTGTTCATAGCCAAAATGTTGGGTCTTTCTCTCACAAAATGGCTTGTGGAGATTTGACATGGTCCTAGAATACTATAGAACCTAAATGCATTGTTTTATTCTCCCCACCCCTCACAATGAAACACATGAATTTACACTTAGCCTGGGACCTTAAGATCCAAGTGACACAAATTATTATTTTCTTCTTTGCATTCATCAAGAGGTTGTTACTGTGGAGAGATCTTTTTCAGATCCACGCAACTCCATAAAACATACAGTGTTTATTACTTTAGTTTATTTGCATGTATTTAAGTCTCCGAAATGAAATGCCAGTGGTGGCAGTGTTACAGTTCAAATAAGCCAAGGGTTATTCTATAAAAATGTCTTTGTGAATTGAGTAGATGTCTTTTGCATGAATGCAGGGGTTAATAATCATGGTCATGCTGTTTATTCATGGCAAGCTTCTGTTGGAGGGAAGTCCAGTTTTCATTCTAGTATAAAATTTTATAGTTAGAGAAGGTCCTTACACTGGCAATCAAGAGTCAATAAATTGAGACGAGAACTCCAACAAAACAATAGTGTACTGAGGTTGATGTTGTGGGGTTTTTTTCTTCTTCTTTAAAAATGTGATGTTTCCATGTGTGTGTATGCATGTGTATGTTGTGTATACACACAGTATATATATTGTGCGTGCAATGCATATTTTAATGGAAGCTAATCTAACATTAAAAGCATTATGTGCTTACCAGGGAGCCTTATTTTATTAACCCGATTGCAAGAAGTCACTTCGCTGATCACCTGGAATAACTAGGAAGCATCTCTTGATGAATAGATGGGGAAATGGTACAAGACTTCTATTTTAAAAAAATTCCTCTTGGGTTGTATGATTGTATGGTACTTCAGATATTTTGCAGAGAAGCAAGTATTAAACTTCATACAAAAACAGCAATAATCAATAGAGGCATATCCATCAAGTTATGCACAGGAAGGCAGGCTTCACAACCACAACTTTCAATAGTCAGGTGACCTGCTGTGAGAGACAAGGTCTTTTCTGTCATAGGACCCTAAATCAGACAATTCTCCCCAAATATATTTTCCTGGCAAACACACACATATACACACATCCTTTTATTATGCTTTAGGTGCCAAGTGTTAAGCTCACCCTAGCTTTCAAAAGGATAAATTAAGGCATGCATCAGTTTTTACTTGCTAATAAGTGTGCTCTGTTCTGTTTTATGTTGTTATTTTACCTTTTTTTAAAACAAAAACAAAAAAGTATGAAAATGGGCTCAGATGCCAATGGATAAAGGCAGATATTAAAACTGTATTAGTGTGCAACTATCTTAGGAAGGTACTAAACTGAACAGTGTAATTTATTCCTGAGTTAGGGTTGCTAGGTGTCCCTTATTATAAGGGAAGGCTCTTATTTGAAGGCTAGAAAACTTGTCCCATACAGGGCTGGCAGGTGTCTCTTAGTATAAATAATGTCTGCAATTTGAGAGTCAGAAAGCTTTACAGAATGGAACCAGATGCCAAAGTATTCTGTATTTTGGGGGGCAGGTCCTTCATAAGGAAAAAAGTGTGCATAATGTAATTTATGAATGTGTATTATTACAGTATGTTAATTTTAGATAGAAATATGTAGCCAAATGAACTGAAATCAATACTTTCATCTGCTATTTAGATAGAAAACAAACTTGTTAATAGCTGCTTCCTGATTGTCAATCTCTCATCTCATGAATTTCAGCTGTAAAATGATATTTTAAAAACCTATTATGGTTGTTGCACTTTGGAAACCCACCATAGCACTGATTTATTGCTGAAATTGCTAATTTTGCTTTGCCACCAGTTGGCCACAACAGGAAAGCACCTATGACCAGGCCAATGACCCTCTGCACCATTTCCTCACAGTAATGCCTACATTCATTTACTCAAAAATTCATATTGGAACAGACACAAGAGGCGTGTTGAGAGAATTCTATAGAAGACACAAAAAAGTTCCCTTATCACCTTTGTTGCATTCTAGAGCCAATCCGCTCAGCTTCTGCTAAAGTGACACTGAAGCCAAAGGTGCAAGAAAATAGCAAAACAAAGTATTTTGAGTATAGCCTGTGTGAGACTGTGTAGAATGAGTGGATGAAATATGGATATGGAAAGAGAAGGTAAGTGCTTGTTTTTTATGGCATATTTTTGGCAACTAATCCAAAAATGAAGCCACTTGGGTCCTTGTGTCCCTTTCTTCTGAACTGGATAATTTTAGCTTCTTCTGATCTCTCTTGTTGCATTAAAGTCTATTAGTTGTGCCTGTTGGAACCATCACACTAACTGACATGCTAAGAGGTGCATATACTAACCGAGACATTTTCTCTTCTGTAATGTACATGCATGTTTGTGTGTTTGAGAGCAATTTGAGTTATTTGTTCCCCAATTTAAAAGTGGCTCTGTGTATGAACCTGTTGTGTGTGTCCCACACCTCTATTTAAATAATAATAATAATTTCTTACCATAGAATCATAGAATCATAGAATCATAGAGTTGGAAGAGACCACAAGGGCCATCCAGTCCAACCCCCTGCCATGCAGGAACTCCCAGTCAAAGCATCCCCGACAGATGGCTATCCAGCCTCTGCTTAAAGACCTCCAAGGATGGAGACTCTACCACACTCCGAGGGAGTGTGTTCCACCGTCGAACAGCCCTTACTGTCAGGAAGTTCCTCCTAATGTTGAGGTGGAATCTCTTTTCCTGCAGCTTGCATCCATTGCTCCGCGTTCTGGTCTCTGGAGCAGCAGAAAACAAGCCTGCTCCCTCCTCAATATGACATCCCTTCAAATATTTGAACAGGGCTATCATATCACCTCTTAACCTTCTCTTCTCCAGGCTAAACATCCCCAGCTCTCTAAGTCGTTCCTCATAGGGCATGGTTTCCAGACCCTTCACCATCTTAGTTGCCCTCCTTTGGACCCGCTCCAGTTTCTCCACATCCTTTTTGAATTGTGGTGCCCAGAACTGGACACAGTATTCCAGGTGGGGCCTCACCAAAGCAGAATAGAGAGGCACTATTACTTCCTTTGATCTAGACACTATACTTCTATTGATGCAACCTAAAATAGCATTGGCCTTTTTAGCTGCTGCATCACACTGCTGACTCATGTTCAACTTATGGTCTACTTGGACTCCTAGATCCCTTTCACACATAGTTTCATTCAGCCAGATGTCCCCCATCCTATATCTGTGCATTTCATTTTTCCTCCCTAGGTGCAGAACCTTACATTTCTCCGCATTGAATTTCATTTTGTTAGCGTTGGCCCAGCTTTCTAGTCTATTCAGGTTATTCTGAATTTCAATCCTGTCTTCTGGAGTATTGGCTACTCCTCCTAATTTGGTGTCATCTGCAAATTTGATAAGTATGCCCCCAATTCTGTCATCCAAGTCATTAATAAAGATATTGAATAGCACTGGGCCCAGGACAGAACCCTGTGGGACCCCACTGGTCACTTCTTTCCAGGATGAAAGGGAGCCATTGTTGAGCACCCTTTGAGTTCGGTCAGTCAACCAGTTACAAATCCATGTAATGGTTACCTTGTCTAGCCCACATTTTACGAGCTTGTTTGCAAGAATGTCATGGGGAACCTTGTCAAAGGCCTTACTGAAATCGAGGTAAACTATATCCACAGCATTCCCTTCATCTACCAAGCTGGTAATTTTATCAAAAAAAGAGATCAGATTTGTCTGGCAAGACTTGTTTCTCTGAAACCCATGTTGGCTTTTTGTGATTATGGCATTGGCCTCTAAATGTTCACAGACTCTCTGCTTAATGATCTGCTCTAGAATCTTTCCTGGAATTGATGTCAGACTAACTGGACGATAATTGTTGGGATCCTCTTTTTTCCCCTTTTTGAAGATGGGCACAACGTTTGCCCTCCTCCAGCCTGCTGGGACTTCTCCTGTTCTCCAGGAGTTCTCAAAGATTATTGCCAATGGTTCCGATATTACATTCGCCAGTTCTTTTAATACTCTAGGATGTAGTTCATCTGGTCCTGGAGATTTATATTCATTTAGGTTAACCAGGTATTCCTGTACTATCTCTTTACTTATTCTGTGCTGAGATTCCCCTATTCTGTCTTCTGCTCCATTATCCTTAGGTTGACCACCCTTTGCCTTTTCTGAGAAGACTGAAGCAAAGAAGGTGTTGAGTAATTCTGCCTTTTCTTTGTCATCTTTGAGCATTTTGCCATCTTCTGCACGCAGTGGCCCTACTGTTTCCTTCTTCTTCCTTTTGCTTCGGACATACCCAAAAAAGCCCTTTTTGTTGTTCTTAACCTCTCTAGCCAGCCTGAGTTCACTCTGTGCTTTAGCTTTTCTGACTTTACCCCTACATGTGCTGGCTATTTGTTTGAATTCCTCTTTCGTGATTTCCCCATTTTTCCATTTCTTATACATGTTCTGTTTAAGGCTTATCTCAGTTGAAAGTTCCTTAGTCATCCATCCTGGCTTCTTGAGACACCTCCCATTTTTCTTCCTCATTGGAACTGTTTGAAATTGCGCCTTCAGTATCTCCTTTTTGAGAAACTCCCATCCGTCTTGAACTCCCTTCTCTTTTAGTTTTCTTGACCATGGGATCTCCCCCAGTATTTCTCTAAGTTTATTGAAATCAGCTCTCCTAAAGTCTAGAGTGCGTGTCTGACTATGCCTGGCTTCCCCTTTCCGCTGTATAACAAACTCCAGGAGAACATGGTCGCTTCCCCCTAAGGATCCAACCACTTGCACCCCATTGACTAGGTCATCCCTGTTGGTTAAGATCAGATCTAAAATAGTTGATCCCCTTGTTGTCTCTTCCACCTTTTGGACAATGAAATTGTCTTCCAGGCAAGTGAGGAATTTGCTAGACCTTGAGGATTTGGCTGAGTTTGACTTCCAGCAAATATCCGGATAGTTGAAGTCCCCCATCACTACTACATCTCTCCTTTCTGAGTGTGTGCTCATCTGTTCTAGAAAGGCATCATCCAATTCCTCTGCCTGAGTCGGGGGTCTGTAGTAGACTCCCACAGTAACATCCCTGTTGTTTCCCTCTCCTTTAATGTTTATCCAGATGCTCTCCACCTGGCTTCCAGTATTGACTTCCTGGATCTCTTCACTGGTGTAAATATCCCTGACATATAATGCTATTCCTCCTCCTTTCCTGTTTGGCCTGTTTCTCTTAAAAAGGTTATATCCCTCTATTTCTACATTCCAGTCATGAGACTCATCCCACCAGGTTTCAGTGATGCCTATTATATCATATTTGCTCTGTTGTGCTAGGAGTTCGAGTTCATCCTGTTTATTTCCCATGCTCTGTGCATTAGTGTAGAGGCATCTAAGAACATGTGTTCCCTTTACTTGCTGCCTGTGCAAATTTTTTTGCTTCCCACTGTTGGGTCCTTGCACTGTTTGCCTTGTTCCCTCTATGTCAGTTTGATTATTTTCTCCAGCCCTTTTGCCTTCCAAAATAATGTCTCCCTCCCCCATATAACTCAGTTTAAAGCCCTCCTGATCAGATTTTTGAGACTTTTGGCAAAAATGTTTTTGCCAACTGGTGTGAGATGCAGCCCATCCCTTGCCAGAAGTCCCTCCTCATGGAACCGCAGCCCATGATCCAAGAATCCAAACTGTTCTTGGCGGCACCATCTACGGAGCCAGTTATTCACCTCTGCTATTTTCTTCTCCCTTCCTGGACCATGCCTTTCTACTGGGAGAAGAGATGATATGACAACCTGTGCATCCATCTCTTTCAGCTTCCTTCCTAGAGCCTCATAATCCCTTATGATATTCTGAAGGCTGTGCCTTGCAGTATCATTGGTTCCCACATGAACCAGAAGAAAGGGGTGTTGATCAGTAGGCTTGACAAGTCTTGTCAGCCTCTCAGTTACATGATGGATCTTTGCCCCAGGGAGACAACACACCTCCCGAGACATCTTGTCAGGCCCACAAACCACTGCTTCTGTACCCCTCAGCAAGGAGTCCCCCACAACCACCACACGCCTCCTCCGAGGCTTAGCAGCGGCTGTTCCCTTTCGTGGTACTCTCAGTCTCCCCTGCTCTGTCCCTGATGTCTGTCCCTGCTGCTTTTCCTCATCATCTCTGATAACAGAGAGAGATTCAAAGTGATTCTGTAGCTGCAAGCTCACAGAACGAACCGTGGTTTCCCTACTTCTGCGTGTAACTTTCCTCCAACCATCTCCTTCTTTTGTGTGTGAAGTGACCTCTTCTTCCTCAGCAACTTTCTCTGTGTGTTTCCTGTCCAGGACCATCTGGTCCTTTCTGTTCAAGAGAACCTCCTGCTCTCTGTGATGCTGAAGTGTTGACACCTGGGCCTCCAACTGCTGAACTCTTCCTTCTAAGAGGGCTACCAACTTGCACTTGGTGCAGGTGAAGTTCCCCACATCTATAGGCAAGAAGACAAACATCCCACAGGTGTTGCAGGTGACTGCTGCAGGTCCCTCAGTGTCCATAGTGAGAAGTCTTAAGGAGGCAATGAAACAAGACTGTGGGCTTCTCCTGTAAAACACCAGTGTAAAAAATCCCTGTGTGGCTGGCCTTTGTCCCCAAGCTCTGTTAGTGAGCTCAATCAACTGGGCCTATAGGTATCTAGAAAGTTCCTGGCTGCTAGCTCCTTCTAGAGGCAAGTCCCTGATTCACTTCCTCTGAATCCCCACAGCCCCTTAAGGGAATAGTGGGAAGAAAAGTATAAATATTGAATGAGTTTGTCCTCACTGTGTTCAGGCTACCTTCTCCTCTGTACTTCCCCCCTGCCTTGGCTATCAAATATAAAAATGAGTATGAAAAGAAAAAATTCGCGCGCCGTTAGGCGCGCGCCTCTCCTAAAATGAGATTTCTCTTTCCTCCTCCCCAATGAACCAATGAAATGGCTCACAAATTCAAATTTTAAGGTCTTACCCAATCAAAAGGCACACAGAGAAGCACAGGTTTACCTTGAGGAAGGTATGGCCAGAAGCCTCTCCTAGCAGTTATATAAAATGAGATTTCTCTTTCCTCCTCCCCAATGAACCAATGAAATGGCTCACAAATTCAAATTTTAAGGTCTTACCCAATCAAAAGGCACACAGAGAAGCACAGGTTTACCTTGAGGAAGGTATGGCCAGAAGCCTCTCCTAGCAGTTATATAAAATGAGATTTCTCTTTCCTCCTCCCCAATGAACCAATGAAATGGCTCACAAATTCAAATTTTAAGGTCTTACCCAATCAAAAGGCACACAGAGAAGCACAGGTTTACCTTGAGGAAGGTATGGCCAGAAGCCTCTCCTAGCAGTTATATAAAATGAGATTTCTCTTTCCTCCTCCCCAATGAACCAATGAAATGGCTCACAAATTCAAATTTTAAGGTCTTACCCAATCAAAAGGCACACAGAGAAGCACAGGTTTACCTTGAGGAAGGTACCTCTCCTCAAGGCAGGAGATAATAACAATTAACAAACAATTATAAACATTCCCCTCACTAAGTTTGTGAAGCTAGTTATATGTGTAAACATACCACTTGTGTGCACTGGGTCCACACTTGTGCTATAGGACTTATGATTTTAGAAGACGCATCTCCTTTAACATGTAGGGAGAAGGGGAATCCTCTTTGTAGTTGTAGGATAAAGGCTTGCCATCTCCAGTTTTTAAAACAACAGCGGGGCTTTTTAGATTGGCAGGAAAGTGTGACATGAAGTTGCACTTTCCTTAATGCTTAGCAGCTAGACTGCAAGCCCCAGGTGTGCATTTAAAAAGTACAGGGCAGCTAGACTGAGGTTTTTTCTGTGGCTCAGCAACTACATGGGAAGCTGTCAAAACACTACAAACACAGGCGGAGCAGCTACATGGGCGGCAAGGAACGTGGCTTTTAGCCGCGCTTTAAACATTTTTTTTCCCTTGCTGGCTGCGAATTGCGCAATTGCGCAGGTACATCATACAGTCTGAGCTTATCACATGGGGGAGTACAGGACCATTCCGAAAGAGGGAGAAAGTGAGGTCAGTTCGGAAACGAATGTGATTACGCACAAGCTCATCACACACAAGACAAGAGAGCATCTACACAAAAAGAAAATGCAGAGTCAATACGAAAGAATTCATCACATGTGAACATACTGGTCGGCTTTCTGTTGCAAATTAAGGCATCTTGGGAAATGGTAGCAAAGGCTCATGGGAGTTGTAGTCTGTGTTCTGTCAGAGCATTATATTGAGTTGTCTTGAGGTTTCAGCCCTCTGTCCAGGAAGGATTCCCATATGTCCTCCATTCTTGAGCAGAGGCCCCCCTTTTCCAAGTTGACCAGGCACGTCCTCCTTTGCCAGGACACGTCCTACTTTTCCAGCCTTCTTTTTGAAGAGGAAGCAGGAGGGCCAGGCGTGCTCTGGCCAGGCTCTGGGGGTCTCTTCCTGGCTCCTTCCCTCCCTCCCTCCCTCCCTCCCTCCCCGCTGCCTTCCTCCTCCCTTTGGCTGAGAGAGTGTGACTTGCAGGGAGGAAGGGCAGCGGTGGTGCTCCAGGTCCTCCTGATGCTGGGCCAGGGCAAGCTGGAAACAGGAGGAGGAGGAGGAGGAGAGGGACATGGGGCCCCTCTGCTGCCCTGCTTCCCTGCAAGTCACACTCTCTCAGCCAAAGGGAGGAGGAAGGCAGCCAGGAGAGAGCCCTGGAGCCTGGCCAGAGTGTGCCTGGGCCTGCCTTCTCCTCCCCCCTTCGGCTGAGAGAGTGTGACTTGCAGGGAAGCAGGGCAGCGGAGGTGCTCCAGGTCCCTCCCCTTCTCCTCCTCCTCTTGCCAGCTTGGCCTGGCTGAGCGCTTCCAGCGCCCTGCTGTCTCCCTAGAAGTCACACTCTCTCAGCCAAAGGGAGGAGGTGAAGGAAGGTGCAGGCGCACTCTGGCCGGGCTCTGAAGGTCTCTTCTTGTCTTGGCACCTTCCCTCCCTCTGCACTTGTATCGCTACCTTTAAATGGGTGCTTTAAAGAGACAGAGCCCCATTTAACCGTGCAACTACACCTTAGCCTTTAGATGCAATAGCAATGTTGCGCCCTTTTAAAAAAAGTAGTGGGGAAATCAAACTACTTTTTAAAGGCACTTCTTCTCCCTTAAAACTCCAAAATAGTGTTTTCATGGCACACTTTCCCTTTTTCTCATCTAAAGGCTGGACTTTCATGCAGCCATCAACACACCTCTTTTTGCCAATGTAAAATGGGCCAGCTCCTTTTTAAAGCACTTCTTCTCCCTTAAAATGCCAAAATAGTGTTTTCATGGCACACTTTCCCTTTTTCTCATCTAAAGGCTGGGCTTTCATGCAGCCTTCAACACACCTCTTTTTGCCAATCTAAAATGGGCCAGCAATGCTTTAAGAGAAAGAGAGAGTGAGGGAGAGAGAGGGGGAGAGAGAGAGACGCATCCCTCCTCTATTAAAAAAGTATCCCAATTATTAGAACTACACTGTAGTGGGCCTTGTAGTGTAGCCACAGGATCCCTTCCCATGAGGAAGTAAGTCCATAAAACTGGGCAATTCATCCATCACACTTTCTCCCTGCCTTATAGGACTGCATTGATCATGTTGTAATCCAATTGGAAAAACATGTATTTTTGGTGGTCTGTCCTTTTTTGCTCCAGGGTTCAGAAAATTGGGCTCTGGACATACTACAGCTGCTGAGCTCCATGCTATGGTAAAGCCACATGTGAGTTTATGTATTTATACAGAAATCTCTTATTGCTCAATTTGAATGTATGGCCTTAATTTGGTTACTGAAGTCCCAACCAGAGTAGACACCTTAAATCAATGTGATTTATATGTATGTCAACTTAGCAGGCTGATTTCAGAGGTACTGTATACTCTAGTTGGGATTCACAATTTAGGCCATAGTCCACTATATTAGAATGATATAACATGGAAACATTTTAATAAGTCAAAGCACAGCAACCTAAATGGACAGGTTGCATACCTGTAACTATAGTTCTTCAAGTGGTGACCTGTGAATTCACACAAATGGATTAGCCCATACCTGCACAGTACATCTAATGATTCATTGCAAAGGCACAGATAACCCATGTGTGTGAGTCACAGAGGCCATGAAGGAAAACCAAAGTTCCCTTTTTCCAATGGAAAGAGTCTTCCCTTGATGGAAGAAGTCCTTTCTTTTGCAGTAATAAACAGTTACTCCAAACAACTGAAAAAAGAACTGGGGTTAAAAATCCTTTCTGCCAGTTTACCACTAACCCCAGAAAGCCAAGCCAAATATTTCAGGTTTTATCACACTTCTGAAAAATCCTCAGGATCTTTGGAGTTTAGCAGTTCTCCTTGTTTAGTCTTGTAGTGGTCAACCTTGGTTGAACTAACTATTGGAGGAAAAACAAAACAAAACAAAAAAGAGGAGTTTGGCAACTATCCACAGGCACAAGATTTTGCAAGTTTGAATGTCATTTCAGAATCATCATCTGGATGACAGTACTAAAGACAACATTCATCTTAAATAACCTTGAATGTATGCACTTGAGTAAATTTGAATTTGTTTTGATTTAAGGTCTTCCAAAGTTGAGGCGAACTTGCTAAAGAAAAAACATTAAACTATCTATAACCCTGTGTCAACATATGATGCTACTGGGAATGGTAAGTGAATTAATTTTCCAAGGAAAATTAATTACTTATGACTTTCAGTTGTAAAAGCAAACAACGTAACTCTGGATTAGGGCACATTTAATTTCTGTTTAGAGTAGTGATTAATTTAATTTCATATAATTCATGGTATGTAATGGAAAGCAGAACAAAGATGAAATTTTAGACAATGACTGACACAGAAAAAAGTGTATATTTATGTTGGTGATCCAAAAATAAGGGTCAAAGATAATAATCTATGTAATAAAACAAGATATTCATTTCTATGAGTGTTATGGATGGGGAGGGGAAGAATATGGTAAAAAATATTAAGAAGATAGAATCAATAGAGTAAGAACTTTTAAAACAAGAGGAAAATATGTGCTTGTGTAAATAATTTCCAAGAAAAAAAGAAAAGAATAAGCACTAACTTACACAGTATTTATTGCATGACAAGCAAAACTGCTTTGCTAAGTCATGCATTAACTAAAATGCACTTCTGGAGGGAATAAAAAGAAATAATAAAAATAACATAAATATTACAATAGTAATAAAATGTCAGTTTGAATGCTAAATTATAGAGCAATGCAAAACTACCAATGGCATTTAGAAAAACCTTGACCATGATCCAACATTCAACTAGTTTGTCTTCTGCACAGCAAGCTACTTTTAAAAATACACACAGATGTATGTGTTTGCGGAGGTATTTATTAGAGTGTGTTAGTCAATTAAAAATCCTAGAGCAAATGTTTAGGCCTTTTCTTTTTCAACTGTTTTAATATGAATCAAAGGGTATTATAGACAGGGTGGCAGTTACAGAACAAAGACAAATGGCATTTGATGTGGATAAATTGATGTTAGTTAGGACTCCATAATATGTTAAGGGAGGACAATTAAGAAGTATGATGAATTAATGGAAGTTATAATACTGTTTAACAGTTAGCTAGCTGACCCGGATTGTTTAGGAAGATCTACTGTATAAATGCTGCATGCCCTATGTTTATTGTTGTATGTATATGTCTTATATGCAAGGTGTTGTGGTGGATCACTAAGTTCTCTAGTGCTTGTTTGATTTGGTGTATATATGATTTTGTGTGTGGTTATGTAATAAGTATGTATAATTTATTTTATATGATGTTTTTAATTTAATAAAAATTTAATTTAAAAAAAGAAGTTAAGGGAGGAATGGGGAACCTTGTGATGAATCCAGTCTTCTGGGCTTCCTCAGATGGCTGGCTATTCCTTGTTCCCCATGACATTCATTATTTGATGTTTTCCTGACTTTTGTACAATTCCCACTCCCCGTTCTAAAAGGTTAAAACGTCTCTACTAAGTCTTAGGCTGCATCTGCACTGCAGAAATAATGCAGTTTGACACTACAGTACTTTAACTGCTATGGCTCACTGCTATGGAATTCTGGGATTTGTAGTTTTGTGAGATATTTTCTATTCTCTGTGTGAGAGCTCTGGTGCCACTACAAACTCCAAATCCCAGAATTCCATAGCATGGAGCCATGGCAGTTACACTGAGTCAAACTGCATAATTTTTGCAGTGTAGATGCAGCCACAGTCAGGTTAAGACCTTTAAGTTAGAATATGCCTACACCTTATGTTCCACTCTTTTTGACTTTGGTCTTGCCCCCTATTGGAATGCTGCTGCTGAGAATGTCTCTGATATTAAATTAAATTCATACCTCTGGCTTAATAATAATAATAATAATAATAATAATAATAATAATAAAGCTTCCCAATCTTGTCCAGAAGTTTTCCTCTATTTCTTGTCTTCCTGGATCTGGTGACCTTTCTACTGCAATAACTGACAGCTACAATGTGATTTGTTTTGTTTTGTTTAATTTGAAGTGCTTTGCAACTGATGTTTCCAATTTTTCTATTAAGATTGTAGATTAGTGGTTCCTAAAATGTATGCATTTTAGGAAATGCAACCGATTGTCGTATTTTCTTGCATACTGATGTTACATCCTGGGCCTTTGCAGTCACTGGAATAAATTACACTGCAAGACGTGTGCATGATATTTTATATGTCAGAAATAGTCCTGTCAGTCATACACTCTTGATGGAAGCTATCTCACTGTCATAAACAACCAGGTGATACAGTACTTGGCCCCAGAAAGATGTGATCCAAGAATATTGGTTGCTGATTTAACAATACCTCTCACCAGTAATATGGGTTGATCTGGAATGTGGTGGAAATCTGTAACAGGAAGTCTGCTGATTGTTTTAGCAAGATGTTGAGAGCTGTCTAACAACGGATAGCTTTTCCTAATAGCCAGGTGGCAGGAGATGTTAGATGGAAATATAACAAAAGGGATGTGTTCTTCTTTGTTGCCTATCTCATATCTCATATGAGGAAAATTTTCTGTTGAAATAATTATTGCTCGGTTGATGTTAAGAGTCATTGATATCACTTCAAGAATGGTGGTAAATGATATGAATAAAATATTATTATTATTATTATTATTATTATTATTATTATTAATAGCACAGCCAAATCTACAGAGTACAAAGAATTCTTTTAAAACTTTTATAACAATCAGACCAATGTCATGACTGCAGAGAATTGCTAAGACGACTGTAGTTTTTCAGAGCATCACAATATCCTGGAATGAACAATGCTGAACTGACTATTCTTCTTTACCATGTTTATTCTACTTCCCAAAGCATATCAACAGATATCTAATTTCTATAGAATACTTTTCTTTGACAATACGTCTGACCCATTTATTAAGTCAAGAACAGTTTTTCCAGCAGTTACTTGACATAATACTAGAATGCCACTGTTGTGGGGTGTAATCTGCCTTCCCCCCCCCAAAAAAAAAATCCTCGCTACCTCCATGCAAGAACAAAATGGAGAAAGATCTCTGTGAAGTATGTGGCACATTGTTTCATCATTCAAATAGATGAGAATTTTTCACTGTTTTATTGGCATTTTATCGTTATATTATATTTTCTAAGTTAACACTGTAATATTGTAAGCTACTTTGGGATTTTTTAAAAAAAATAAATGCAAAGTAGTAGAAACATATATTTAATAAAGAAAAATTGTTTGGACCACCTTCTTGCCAAACTCACTTCTAAAACTGCCACTCTGAGATGTATCTTCTAAACTTCTGCTAGCCCCTAAAAATTTCCATAGACATCAGAGCTTGTGAAATATGGCATACTCCAATATCTGAAAATAATAATTATGTATTCATTCGCAGATGGGAGTAAATGTGGCGCTTTTTATGAAAAAGTACATGAGTGTTGTAAAATGTTATGTAAATGTAACTATTTTTGATGGTAAAGAATGAAAAATAATAAACCACACTGCAATCAGGAATTCAGCTGTTAAGCAGTATATTGTATTAACCTTTTCATTACTATAATCACAAATTAATAACTGTAACTATTGCTGTAGGCAAAGACAATTTAAACATGCAACTAAAACCTCAATGGTGTTTACTCCCAAACTATACCCTACATATTAAATACTTTTTCTCCAATTCTTTTTTTAATCAAATATTATATAAATGAATCATAGGAAGGACAAACCAAAACCATACGAAACCACTAAAATTCATTCTATATTTATTTAAAAATCAATTGTAAAGTCTTCCATGATTAAGGAAAGGACCTAAAGGCTGTTGCATAAGATATTTGTTTATCTGTGTTTCTTTGTTGGCTTAGAAATTTCTTTCTCTCTCTGCAGTATTACTACTTGGAGGACAATGAAAAGTACTGCAATATTAAACCAATTTAAAATACAACAATGAAAATGTATTTTAAATATATTTAAATGCCCAGCAGTAAAAAATAAAATTGTGATAGCACTGGATTTTTTTAACCTTCAGAGAAAAACTGAATGTCATCCAATGAAACTGAATGTGCGAAGAATCACAACAGAAAATGGGAATACATATTTACACACAATATGGTTAAAACTTTGTAATTAACATAATGATGTAGTTAATGCTGTCAACATGGACCAGTTTTCAAAGAGGAATAGATAAATACATGGAAGACATGGGCCATCAATGGCTACTGAGCAAAATCCCTCTGCCTCAACTCATGAGAGTTTAGTTTCATGCAAAAATGAGAGAAGAAGATTGAGGATTTATTAGAGTAGAAGTTACATAACTTTTGAATGGGTGGTATTGGCTCCTTCTGTTGTTATGTGCCTCAAGTTGACTCCCACATATGGCTATCCCATTGTGACATTTTCTTGGCAAGATTAATTCAGAGGAGATTGGACAGTGCCTTCCTCTAAGGTTAAGAGGGCATGACTTGCCCAAGGACACCCCAGTGGGTCTCTATATATAACACTCAAACTACTACATCATTTCCAAGCTCTGGTCCATTGTCATGCCTGGAAATGTACTACATATTGTAATATTAAACTGAAATAATCAGATATCCTTAGAAAACTTAGATCAGGACCCATAAACAATGCAAAGAGAAAGAATGATCAACTATAATAATAATAATCATAATGTTTATAATAATAAACATAATATATTGATTTCTTAATATGTCCAAAACACATTCAGTAATGATTTGCTATTTTAATTCTACAAACAGAGGGTAGATGTTTGACTCAGCAACAGATATCCTACATAAAGAGAAGCTCTGGCATCGTGGAGAGGTGGCAGCTTCCACTTGTTATGTGCAGACAAGCATTAGAATATCAGAATGGATATACAACATCTCGAGCCAGTGCAGAGTAGTGATTTGTGTGTTGAACTACAACTCTGGGGACCAGGATTCAATTCCCCACTCAGCCATGAAACCCTTTAGGTGAAGGTAGTATGAGAGGGAACAAGAAGGTGATATAAATTGATTTGGGGAAAAAGACAACTTGATCCAAATAATGAGGTGATACTAAGAATTTAAAGAGGGGAGGGCAACGATAAGCACAGGTTAAAGAAGAAAAGGGATTTTATGGTGATTTCTAGATTGGCAAAAAGAAGTGTGTTCATGGCTGCATGAAACTCTAGCCTTTAGATGAGAAAAAGGGAAAGTGTGCCATGAAAACGCTTTTTTTGCATTTTAGGGGAGAAGAAGCGCCTTTAAAAAGGTGCTGGTTTTCCCAGCTTCTTTTTTAAAAACTGCGGAACAGCGCAGCTCCATCTAAAGGCTGTGGTGCAGCTGCTAAGCATTAAGGAAAAGGCAACTTCATGTCACACTTTCCTGCCAATCTAGAAAGCCCCTATGTTTAGTGATTTAGGTGGTATGTGTTGTAGAAGTGAAGTAGTATTTTTTATTTATTTATTTATTTATTTATTTCCTTTTTCATTATTTTTTGTGTATTGTTATATGTTTATTTACTGTTATATTGTTTGTGGCTTTTTTCCCGTGTAATAATTTTTAAATTTTAAAAAAGGAAATCCTTTATATAACCTTGGGCAAGTCACATGTTCTCAGCCTCAGGGAAAGGCAACGGCAAACCTCCACTGAACAAATCTTACCAAGAAAACCCAATGATACAATCATATTAGGGTTGCCATAAGCTGGAAACAACCTGAAGGCACACAACAACAAAACAACACTTCATGGCCACATGCACTCCCATCCCCTATCTTGTGGTCCTGATTGTCCCCCTGGGGAAAACAATTTGGGGGAAAACACAATGTTATGTTTACTGTACACATTAGAAATGCCCAACTGAGTGTTCATACTTACATCCCACATCTCAGCATACATCCCACCATATGTCCCACCCTATAACTGCAATGGCTCCACTTCATCATCCATACTCAGTGAATGTGGAGTTAATATTCATATTGTGAATATCTAAAAAGGGAGTTCCTCTCCAGGCACAAGAAGAAAAGCATGAATGTTGGTTCAACTTTTACTATACTGTACTATGAAGGCTCTGCTCTGGGTTCACCAGCCCTCTGAAAAACTTAGAAGAGGACTTTCCAGCTGGGGGCACCTTTTGTAATGTTCTTCTCAATGAGGCTCACCTGGTGCCTGCTCCAATGTCTTTCTACTACAAAGAAAATTCTTTTTTAAAAAATTGAGCAGTTTTAAACTTTTAAAACTTCCATCAGTCTTTTATATTATTTTATACTGCTCTTATAGATTTGTTGTTTTCAACTTATTTTCATATATTAATGTTTTTATGTTGTGTATTATTGCAAGCCAGCCAGATAGGTGTTCCATGGGTAGGGAACAAATCTCAATTAAGACATTTTGTAAAATCCTTATTTCACATTCCTTTAAAATGAGACAGAATTACCTCAGTATATGTGGTACCATCATCTTGAGAGGCAAAGATGCAAAAACAGCTATGTTGGAGACAAACCACATTTTTAAACACAGTGACAGGAAAAACTCACAAATCAGACCATTGAACAATCTTTTCCCTTCAAACGGTGTGCTTCAAGCATATCTAAGCAAACGGCACACTGCTCACTAGAAGTTTTGTTCACCTCATAAATTAACCACCTCATTTCCCTCATCATACACACAGAAAACCAGAAAAAATCTTTCATACATATTTGTTTTAATAAAAGTAATAAAACAAGTCCAGAAGTTATAGTTGTTATGACATAATCACACCTCAGAGACTTAAAAACCACTCAGCTGCACATCATCCCTCAAAATCACTTTCTGCAAGCAACTGTCTCAAGACACCAACCTTCTACTGTACCCGTAATACCCTGCAGTCCCATTCATCACATACATACACACATGTTGTAAGTTGAAAAACACATATATACACAAAAGTACTATTAGTTGGTTGGCAAACAAGATTTGTACCTGATAAAGTAAACAGAGTGAATCTATATACATCTATGTACTTAAATTTAAAATTAGAAAAAACTGCAAGAAGTTGTAATAGCTACATTTAGATGTACCACTAAGTCACATTACACATTACAAGAATGAATGAACATCAAATTCAGCTTTCTTTCCTTCAGCACTTCCATGAGATCAGAAGTTTCTACTTCCTTATCTGCATTCTGGGCCATGGTTGGTGAAAGCTATGTTTAGCACTGTAAACCGTGGTTTGAAACTGGCTTGTTCCCACTAACTATAGTTAAGCTTAAAATGGTTTGCTTTAGCTTAAATGACACTTGCTGTGATTATAATCTAAAACAGGAGTGAAATCTTCCAAATCATTGAAGATGGTACTGGATTGTGGTACTGGATTGACATATGAGCCTAAGGCTGGCTGAAACTTATTTTCATAATACTTATGTATGATATAGCATTACATGTGAACCAGCCCACAGGGTATGAACCAACAGAACTGACCTTCATGCTCACAGTTCATTTTTTCCTCTCGTTTACATCTGCTTATTACCCTGCTCCAAGAAAAATAATCTCTCCACCTTGCATCACCAGTAATCTAGCACATCCCATCATCCTGTATACACAGAATATATGTCAGCAAACATGGCAGGAGCTATGATCCTGACAAAGAGCACTCTTGGCTTCCCACTGGGATCTAACTGAGAAGACTAAGCTATGATGTAATGAACCTGTTCATGGCACTAAATGTATACAAAATTAGGAGCAAAAGCTTTAAAACCAATCTATATTCATACAACAGTAATACCAGCAGGGCATTTTAGATTATAAGAGGAAATCTCCTACTGTCAGATAAAGAAGAAGGGAGCATTCAAGAAACAATGTTCTCTCAGCTTCCAAAAGATTGTTTTAAGAAACTGGTCTCCACTGCCTTTCCATCAATCTTGATTTTTAAAAAACAAAAACAAAAAACAGAAATACCAAAAAGGTTGGCTGTAAAATATCTAGTTTCATTTTGGAACAGTAAAGGTCCCAGAACAAAATGTTTGAAATAAAAGAAAGAAAATCTTGCACATTAAACTACCAAGGGAAGAAGGAAGGCCAGAAGGAGGGCAAGAGGAGAAGGCATGGAGTTACCCACATTGTATTTAAACTTCATATTAGGTATTTCAATTATACATTATAAAATCCTTCTTTGATCAGGACCCTGGAGCAATACATGGAAACTAGGGGGGGAAATTAGTTCAACTGTTTTCCCTTAAGGAGCCTACATATAAAAGCATTATTCACAGATTTTATTTGACACAAAATGCTGCAGTTACATCTGGAATGAAGTATGCTTCCCTTCTGGGGGTTTGAAAAACTATACACATTATCTCTCATGCGCTTAAAGGATGTTAATTTCCCAAATGTGCTAAGGAGAGAAGATTTCAGTGTGTAGAACAAGGAGGAACGTATTACTGAATGGATTTTTTATTTTGTTTGCAAATATAACTGGACAATAAAATCTGTTGATGCAACATTGAAATAGGGGTATCTTCTTACTTGTGTAGGAGACCCTGTGCTCCTTTCTGTAGCCGTGGGCCCTTGGTATCCATTGGGGTTTGGTTCCAGGACCCCCTGTGGAAACCAAAATCCATGGGTGCTCAAGTCCCATTAAATACAATTTTGTAGTAAAATAGTGTCCCTTATATAAAATAGCGAAATTAAGGTTGGTCTTTAGGAATTTATATATTTTGAGAATATTTTTGGGCCACCAATACAGTAGTTGAATCCGTGGGTATGGAGCATCGACTGTACTAAGCTTGTAACATTGGAAGCCTTGGGCCACATGGGAAGAGACCATATTGCGACTCCACCTCACATTATGTAACTCTCTATCCAACTGAGGCATTGCTGTCATGGCCTCCTCAAGTCACCTGGCCTCAGGTTTTTTCTTACTTCCTTTGTAGCATGGGTGGAAACCAGCTGGTCCATGGTGGCTCCCACACCACCAAAGTAACCACCAAAGTCCCCCCCCGCCATATTTGAATGTTCTTAAAGCCACAAACTAAAAGTCAAAAAAGCCTAAAAAATTAAATTAGCAGGGTTGTAATGATGTTTATAGACACAATTTTATAACACACACAACTTGCATCATCTTTAAAAATGCAAGATTTTGACTTTAAAAAGGAAAACAGAACAGACCAAAACAACTTTCTAGACTTTGAGATCAATGACACAAATTTTCCCTCTGCCCCCTCCCCACTTCCTTAATTTTTTAAAAATCATGCAATTAACTGTGCTGAATACAATACAGGCCAAATTATACTGTGCAAACAGTTTCAAAGTTATAAATAACTTTACTGCAATGAATATAGGAAAATCCCATTGCTAGTCCTACTGAATCAGTCAAATGTATTAATCAATCAGTCAAACCAACACTTCTTGTAAATCCCATTAACCTAATAAAACTACTATAGTTGGTACTAGCAGTTGGAATTAGGTCAATTATGTAACTGCTGAAAGCTAAATCAATCCTTATGTAAATCCCATTTATTCACATGGCCTACCCAAATTGGAACTAGCAAATGGATGAAGTCTTATATGTTTAGGAAACACATTCTATTTTTATTGTACAGGGCCAGTGAGGGCTGAAGTGTACAAACAGGGATATAAATTAAATAAATAATATACAGTAAAAAAAATAATTGGAAGCTCCTCCCCCCCCCCGTGGCCCACCAATGAGAGCCACATATTGTGGGAGGACATGGCAGAGGGCCTTCTGGAACTTCAGTTATAGAATACCCTCCCCTTGGCATCAATGCGGTGCTATTTCAGTGCCAAGACAAATCATGGCTTTTTATTTTTAATAATAATAAAATAATGTTTATTTCTTAAGCGCCCCTCTGTGAAAACACTCAAGGCAGGGTACAGCAAGATTAAAAAACTATTACAATTAAAATAATTCAATGATCCCATTCCAAACCTCCCACCCCTTAAAATAGAATTAAACTAGCTAAGTTTAAAATTACATTTCAAACAATAAAACAACCAACATGTATACACATAACACCACAATGCTGGCCACAGGATGGGTAACAACAAAGTACGGCGGGGGGAGAGGACAGAGAATAGGCTGGGAGGATTGTAGATAGTAGAAGCCGGGTAGATTTTAAAAGCCTGAGTTTATTCAATTTGCACATGTGCTATGATTATCACTATTTTATATGGTTTCAACTGGTTTTCAATTTATTTCATAAATTATCTCATGTATATTGTAGTCTTTTCCAACTAATAGTTATTTTATAATCCTAAACTAATTTGATTGTAGGCCTCCCTGAGATCCCCAGATATAAAGTAGAATATAAATATCTAGATAATTAAATAAAATCCAAATACATTCAATTAGATCCCAATTTCCTAACCTACATATCTGTCTTCAGCCAGCAATGACCATGAATTGAAGTTCAACAAACATGGAAGGAACTAGGTTGAGTTAAAAACAGTAGTCAATTGCAGCATAAGCAGGTATGCCCCAAGAAAAACATGAAGAAGGTTGGCATTAGAAAAGGCCACAACTTTATTTTAGCAAAACCAAAGGTAGGGTTGGCCCAAAGCACGAGGTCTGGATCTGCACATCACCAATACCGAGGTTGGACTGATGTGAGGTTGCTTGTACGCCAAGCATCGGGATGACTATGAAGCAACAAAACACCCTTGCGCAATTACGCAGCTACTGGAGGAAAGCCTCAGTCACCGGGAAAAACTCCATGTGACCCACCGTTGGCCACATCACACCGTGATGTTTCCCGGGTCCAAAGGACTCCCGATCCAGTGCTACCGAGCCCTGGAAACCAGCCCGCCAGATCCAGTACCTATGCTGCCGCCCCAACAAACAAGTTGTGACAAGAAACACCAATCCCAGGGAGGGAGGGGGGGCGAGCAAGGACCGGGGGACGACGCCCACTGCGCCGGCCCAGACTGCCTCCACCACGGAGGCCCACCAACAAGCGTTCCTCCTCCCAAGGCAAGCCACCAAGGGAGGAGGAGGAGGGACGGCGAGGCCGATCCCTGCTGCGCCCGCTCAGGCACCTGAGCGCCAGTGCCGAGCGGGCACAGGGCTCTTAGATAATGCACCATGGTTTATCATGCTCATAATGGAAGACACCAGATTCCTCCTAAACAAAATGTGACGGGCAAAGCACCAGAGCTCATATATAGATCGCCCTGCTTCAACATGCTCAAAATGGAGGACTCACAGAACTCCTCCTGGGTAAAAATTAACAGCCAAAACACCAAACTCCCCTTTTTTGCACGCTTCTGCCATGCTCAAAATGGGGAACACACATGATACCTTCTGGACAATAAACAACCAAAACATCAACACTTGCATAGTGAAGTCTACAACAGTCTGCCAAAATTGGAGGACACCCAGGATTCCTCCTGGACAGAGGCAACAGCCAACCAAAACAGGAAAATACATGAAAAACGTAGGTGGTGGACATGCCAGCATGTCCCCAAATAAAGACCCTTCCATGCTCTAGCCGAGCAAGGACCAGGGGACAATGCCCATTGCGCCGGCCCAGACTGCCTCCACCACGGAGGCCCACCAACAAGCGTTCCTCCTCCTGAGGCAAGCCACCAAGGGAGGAGGAGGAGGGACAGCCAGGCCGATCCCTGCTGCACCTGCTCAGGCACCTGAGCGCCAGGGCCAAGTGGGCGCACACTGAGCAGCAGGCGCACCACAGGGTTCCCGCCGGCGGGAAGCACAGCATGCCGGAAACGGCTGTCTTGGGGCTTACCCGCCCCACGGCAACTGCGCCTGCCTGCTCAGGGCAGGAGGCACCATTTAGCCAAACGATTTTTCATTTCCGTACTTTCTGGGAAACCCACATAACTTCTTAGGTTGCCACTAAAGCAACACAATGAAATACTGAGGACACAATCGTTTTAAGTACTTTGTTGTTCTTGTTTGAAGATACTGCAGAATTTCTCTAGTGAGCAAGTTGACTTGATTGTGTACTAGAAATCAGCATTGTTTTACTGGGAACATCTCAGTGGGCCAAGGAATAAAGTTTACTTTATGCTCCCAAATTTATCTGGCTAAAAATGAGATCCATTATAGGTTAAGTACTTACATCATCAGTCTTCGATATACCGTGCAATACAGATTACAATACAAAATTCAGCCATCACACCTCAGTAAAACATATCGTTTTTGTTCATATGAACTGTAATTTACATGATTCTCTTCCTAAGCAGGAAGACAAAAACCTTTGGTATCCCAGATCAACTATTGTTGACACATCTCACCATAGCCTTTTTTCTCAGCATAGACTTATGCAAGAGGTTTGTTTCCCCTCTCCACATCCTCCTACTTCTCCAACTTTTCAGTTGAAAACAAATAACTTAAGTGCGCTTAAAGGAAGAAAAGTCATAACTATTTAAACCTCTCTCTTTAGACTTGTGCTGTTGCCCAAGGATAATCACTCTTTTGACACACAAGTTGAACAATTTGTCTCCCAAAGTGGCACTGAATGCTCTGGTGATTCACAATGCCTCTACTTGACTGAGCATGCATCTTTATATACCTTCTGGGGTGAAATTTTCTCTTAAAAACTTCTGACAAGAGGTTTTGCCAACCTAAAGGTATTATCTGTTCCCTGTTGTCACTGGAGAAAAAGAGAGGAACAGCCAAGGCACACACTTGTTATCTTGCCGACATTGGAGTATAAGTAAATAAATAAATAAACCAGCTCCGTTACCATATCTCCTCAAGATGCTTGTGACAGCCTATAAAAATTCTCCCAGTAGCACATAGCAACATCTTAGCAAATTGCAGGAGCAGTGTATCCAACATACAAGACCTCTTCACTATTTTGTACTGAGTACCCTTACAAGGCACATTAATTTATCAGAAGAAACACTGCCAGTTTTTCTGAACATGAATTCAGGCCAATTATTATTTTGTTCAAAGTAGGTTCTCCCCCCGCAATCCTTCTCCCAGACACATAGCCTGTTTATGTACACTTGAACCACCAAGAAAGCAAAAGTGTCCCTATCTCAGACCCATGAAAAAAGGTTTGGTTTTTGGAATATTTCAGATTTTGGAATTGTGATAAGGGAGATTCAACCTGTACTGTCATTTAAAAGTGTTTCTATCTGTTCTCCAAATATATAAGCACGAGATGCCTTTTTGGTATATTGCAAAAACAGGAAAAATTGCCTTTTCAAAGGCCAGTCTTTGAAGAAGTAGCAGCAACTATCAGAACAAGGATCAAGTGCGTTGCGTGCTCTAGAAGGAAGTGCTATATAAATAATAGCATATAACTTTGGCTGCTGTTGTGGGGAGAATATATATTTTGCAAATATATAAGTAAAATTTAAGAGTAGGGAGGAATGTATAAATCATACACACACATATACACACACATCAGCAATAGTCTGACTCCAGATTGGATTTCTTACAATCCTTCATTCAATAGAGTTACAATATGCCATTAATATTTCATTCTCTCCTGTAGAGTTACACTTTCACTGATATTTCACTGAATATTTGATTTCACAGTATTCATACAGAAAGGGGAGACAAAATCTGCCATTATGTCTGTGTCTGCTCACAAGACCTCTAAAACTGTATTACCTGAAGAGTTCTCACTCCCTGCCATGTTTAAGGGTCCATTTGTACTACAGTGTTTTCCATACCAAACAACAAACAAAAAGTACAGGCAAGTGGAGGAAATATATTTAACTTCACATTTTAATACATTTTTTCAGTGCAATGGATTCTGCAACTTCAGTCACCCAAGGTTTACACATTCATTATTATATACAGTTTCCAATTCAATACTACTGGAAATCTCAGCCATGGACTAACATGCACTTTTCTGCAAAAATTTCTGCCATTGAAGCATTTCCCAGTTCATCTTTCATTCATCAGAAGTATGTGAAAAAAGCACTTCTTCAAATATTAGCTGAGAACGATCACAGATAAGGACATAGGCCAATAGCCTCTGAGCTGAGAATCAATATCTTACAGTATTTTCCCAAGAGGCCTTTTAAAAACCCACTGTTGTAGCTATGTGAAAGGGAGAAGGCTCTACAGATCAAGTTACCAGCCTGATCTGATGTTTTTAATAGACAATAAATCTGGCTGCAGCCATTGCTAAATCTCAGGCACAATTGTTAAAGCCAGAGAATTTTTAAAGAAAAACCCTGCACAAGGACTTATAAATATTTATTGCCATTCCACAAATCTTTTAAAGCAGACATATAACTAGTTGACACTTAATTACCAAGCACTGTTTCAGTGTTGCTTCATATCATGTTGGATTATACTTAGATTAAAATGATCTGCATTGCCTTACCTGGTACATTCCGACTCCAATGTGTTTGGGCTCAATTTTCACTAGCTCAGCTAATGGGTCCTGTACACGTCTAGCTATGGAAACTAGGAGGAAAACAGAACAAAAAAGGGGTGTTTTGTGAACTGCAGGAGGAAAAAGTACTTTTCGGTGTGTTCGTCTAGTGTTGTGAACTTTCACTCTGTCCTTCGCTTCATGAAAAATAAAACCGCAGCATAAGTGAAAATAAAATATGATACTAGGAAATGCATTTTATTGCCTATATGAGCAGCATGTTCTCATCAACCTACCTTCAAAAAAATAACCCCAACACTGTCAGTCATGTAAACTGAAAAGTATACTAATTATATACTTTTTAAAATGAAAATTCAAGCAAGAGATTAAAAGGACAACATGGCACAGTAATCTGATATCAATATCCTCTGCTAACTTTTGAAGCTGACACTAATTACTTTAGGCAAAAGATATAAACAGATGAAAATTTTATTTTACATTTATTTATTTATTTGTGCAGAAATTCTTTTCTACCTTTCTAGTGCCTCTGTACTATTCACAGCGACTTATAACAATTCAAAATGACATCATAAAATACACACAAAATTCATTAATATACAAGAAAATGCAACAATCTGCAGATAAGAGCATTTCCTTTACTCAAAATAGCACTGAACAGCATGCATCAACATATAAAACATGGTCTTGCAATAAAAAATTGTAGAAATTTAAAATAAGAGCCTATTTTCTCTATGCTTCCTTAATCAAGCAATAGATTTTATGTACACTTTTATTTTATTAACATTTCTAATCATGAATTTTAATTGTAACTCCCCTGTCCTATGTTCATTTATACAGATACCAATATTCTAGCTATACAGCTTAAGTAAGAGAATACTTGCAAGAATAATTCATCTGACTTCAAACATTTATTTTCAGTATATCAAAATATAAACTTATATCATACACTTCATATTTTCTGCTGTATTATACTTTGTTGTATTATATTGCATTAAACTTATTTACCTACGATATACAAAAACACATAATTATTTTATCTACTGAACTAAGTCTAATGTGGTTTACACTGTGCAATCTAGAATGCTTCCTATTGCACACAGATTGCCTGGGCTATTGTCTATATAAATATGTACTCAGATGAAGACACACAAGCACACACAAAAATTCTTATACTGTGTCCTCAAATATAAGTACTTTGCTATGACTGTGACCCATACTTCAACCTGTGTGTTAATTAAATTAATTAGCAAAAGATCACTTGCAATTTGTCAGCATCTGTCAAAGTATTATTCTTCTACCATGACATAAATCCAGCATAAACGAAACATGGCTACAATGTCTGCAACATTTAATCTAATATTTAGATGGATTAATCATGTGAAAAATGTGTCCTCTACTAACTGGGCAACATTGGAGAGACAGTCAAGCAGTTGTTGTTGACGAGTTTGATATTACTGGAGCAGTGATTGCACTCCAGGTTTCAGACGAAGCTTGAAAGGAGCTGAATCTACTGGGAGAAGATAATAGTCAAACACTTTGGGCAGCTCCAATAAAGTTAAAATTAATAAATATCATGCTAGATTTCAAATCTCCCAGGCTTCTTTATCAACCAAAGATGGTTTAAAAACATGTAGGGGACGGAAAGTGATGGTGCTAGTTTCACAGTGGGGCTAAACAGACAGGCAAAAAGAGGTGTTTTCAGGCTGGCTTGAAGGCATGGCATTTAGATGACACACACCTCGAAAGCAGCAGAAAAGTGCCCTTATGCAGAGAAAGATCATTTCAAAAAGAAGCAGCTTTTTTCTGCTTCTTCCTGACTTGAAGCCATGTCATGTGGGCATGACATGAGCACTCCAGCTGCCTTGGGAGCTGGTGGTGTGCTTGGTGGGATTTCAATGTGGCTTCAGAAAAGGAAGCTTCAAGCCATTTTTTCCTGCCCAGCTGTTTTACCCAAGTATCTACATTTTTCTTTGTGATACTTCAGAACCCCATGTGATGGAGAACACGTTTTAAATCAGGGGTGAAACCACACATGGCTTGCAGAAGGCCCTTATTACCTGTTTTTGCGACCAACTCTCCAAGCCTTCCACTCCCCCCGAAATAAATTAATTATTTTATTCTATTTTATTTATACCTCACATTTGACTTAACATGGAACCCAAACTAACTATCTCAAGTTTCATTAGGATGGGCAGCATGCCCTTCAGTGGCTTTGATGAGATTTGGTGTTTAGACCCTCCAAAATTATCATTATTGTGCTATTTATTATTATTACTAATATTAGTAACTAGTATTACTATATATACTAATCTATAAGTCTAAAAATTTATGCCCAAAAATTGACCCCCAAAGTTTGACTTATTTACAAGTCAGTATGGTAATGTGATAGCAGCTCTTTTAGATTTCCCCATGTGGTCAGGAGAGAGTTTCTTTTTCTCTTGAGCCAAGGAGAAAGAGTCCTGGGTGACTGATTACTGTTAAACAGAGTTCTTCTCCTGCCCATGCTGTCTGCTGCTGTCTGGGGAGTCAAGGGTGAAAGCAAAGTTGAAATGCTGAAGAAAAAACCCTCAATTAGAGTCCCTCTTGCTGTGCACACACACACACTGAAGGAACCTCCAAGTTTTACCCTCAACTTGCCCATGGGTCATGGCAAAATCCATAATTTTGACCTCAAAACCTGCCCTTGACTTACACTTTTAGTTGAGTATATAAAGTATTAATTACTACTAATGCTAGTACTACTATAATTTGTATATTTGTTTCTATCTCAAAGCATCTTACAACAAATTAAAAAGCACATTGCTAAACATTCACAAAATACAAAAGATGTTGTTACTGATACCTTTTTAATCATGCACTCCACTGTAGATGCAGAAGGTTTTTCTTTCATCCCCAGTATTTTCCATTACAACTATCTGCTAGCTGATGATGTGGAATCCATCTGTCTAAGAATCTGGAGAGCTACTGCTAGTCTGAATGAGTAGTGATGAGCTAGATGCCATGGTCAACACCTAGCATTCTTGGGAAATTGCTTGGTCCCCAACCAAGATGTCATCACTGGTTCCTATCCTGGGCCTTCCTTGCGGGGAAAAAAAACTGCTTTCTCAGTGTTCTAAGATATCAGGCCTAGCTACCACTTCAATTTCCAACGTGTCCCAATATATGACCATCTAAGGCATTGTGGGAAATTAACATAGTAACTTCTAACCTATTTTCTGCTATTTGGACGAGAAATGCTGTCAACAAGGAAGTCTGTCCATGGCCCCTCTATATTTAGATGGACAAACAGCTTTCTGGGAAATAACATGAAACACAAAATAGTGATTTACAACACTTTAAATCTGAAGCAATTTAATGTCAACTGATGAAAGTTAAGGAAGAAAGTGCAAAAGCAGGGTTGCAGCTGAATATTAATAAAAAATAATGACCACAGCTTATTTAAACTGGATGATGAAGACACTGAAAGAAAAAAATTCCCATAGCTTGGTTTATTCATTAATCAAAATGAAGACCTTAATCAAATAATCAGAGAAGGACTAATATGAGGATGGGCAACTGTGAAAGTATGAGATAAGAATCTAGAGATACATCATTAAATACTAAAGTCAGAATTCTCCATCTATCCAGAATCATTCCCAATTACTATGCATGGTTGTGACAGTGTAGAAAACTTGCAAGAGAGAGAGAGAGAGAGAGAGAGAGAGAGAGAGAGAGAGAGAATTAGCTCATTTGAAATGTAGTGCTGGAGCAGAGTTTTAAAAATACAATAATATTTTTTAAAAAAAATAGTCCCAAAAGGAAATTAAGTTTGAACTCTCACTAGAAGCCAAAATGATTAAACTGAGGCTTTCATACTTTCATACTTTGGATGTGACTTATTGGAAAAGATGGTAATACATGGTAAAGGTGAAGGCAGTGGGAAAAGAGGAAGACCATATTATACTGAGCATTGATTGAAAGCTGTGGCTCTGAGTTTGAAAGATCTGAGTAGGGTTGTGAATCACCAGGGCTCTTCAAGATCTCATTCAACCATAAGTCAAAGCTGACTTAATGACAATTATAGAATCACAGAATCATACAGTTGGAAGAGACCACAAGAGCCATCCAGTCCAATCCCCCTGCCATGCAGGAACTCACAATCAAAGTATCCCCGAAAGATGGCCATCCAGCCTCTGATTAAAGATCCTCTGCTTAAAGGAGACTCCACCAATCTCCAAGGGAGTGTGTTCCATTGTTGAACAGCTCTTAATGTCAAGAAGTTCCTCCTAATGTTGAGCTGGAATCTCTTTTCCTGTAGCTTGCATCCATTGTTCTGTGTTCTAGTCTCTGGAGCAGAAGAAAACATGCTTGCTCTATCCTCAATATGATACCCCTCCAAATACTTAAACAGGGCTCTCATATCACCTCTTAACCATCTCTTTGCCAGGCTATACATACCCAGCTCCCTAAGTCATTCCTCATAAGGCATGGTTTCCAGGCTATTCACCATTTTGGTGGCCCTCCTTTGGACACGCTCCAAATTTTCAACATCCTTTTTGAATTGTGGTGCCCATAGAACAACAATCCTTGAGTGGACAAGACAAAACACCTTTTTGTGTGTACTTGTTTTTGCCGACTAGCATCATCACCCACAGGAACTTGTTACATTATTAAAATAGAAAGTAATCATGAGGAGGGATAAAACTGGCAGAGATACAGGTGAGCATATTATTGAATCACTTGCTGTCAAGCACTGAAAGGCAGTAAGTGCCCTGAAGATTAACATAAAGTGTAATGCGAGACTATGGCAATAGATAAGCAGTGATAAAAAGGCTAACAGGTGTAGGGGCTTGCTTATGGAGAGGAGTAAAAGAGGTAAAAGGGCGGAGAAGGAAAGAAAGGGAAAGACTGAATCTAAAGATATGACAAAAAACAACAACAACTGGGCTTTCAGACTTAATCTGAAGTCTGTAGGCACCAGTCATGGGTGACTCAGGAGCCAAAGCTAATGAATCTAGTCAAGAATGATAGAGAATAGGACACAACCAGGAAGAACTTGTTGATTCTTCAAGGTTTTAGCATGCACAGGAAGCTTTTTATAGCCCTTTCTATTGAACAATGTTCAATGGGTTGCTTGGGGCAGCTGGGAGCCTGAAACTACTTCACTACAACAGAGTTTCATTTCTAATAGCTCACTTCATGGGACAGTGTTTTGCAGACACAAGCAGCTCTAAAAAGTGTCTTTTTCAGGTAGTCTTCTGCCTATTAAATGCAAAAATAATAGCAAACCCAAAGTAAGAGTAACAACATTAAATTTAACACAGAGCTGGAAAAAGTTCCTTTTGGAGAGCTACAACTCCCTGAATCTTCTTGCCAACACGGCTAATATGGCCAGTAATACCAGAAGCACTAGGAGTAACTTTTCTAAGCTCTGACTTAGCATATGTTATTTTGAAAATATTGCTTAGAGGCAGACTCAATAGGTATTTAATCAAATGCTGATACTCAAATACAAACAAATAAAGATAACACTTTACTGTTTATGTGAGACATTTCAAATACCACAATACAAGGTGTGTGTGTACATGTGCACACACACGAACACACAGGGAAGAGTGAAGAGAATTAGAGACCATTTAAGTGGTTAAGAGTCATTAGTCATTCCACATTCAAAGATCTACATCCCCACTTTCTGATGAAGAAGCATGCTTATCATTAAGTTCACTGCTCGGCTACACACAGGTTTTCATATCCTTTATTACAAGTTTTAACACATACTGACAATGGCAGCTTGCAGGCTTGGCTTAGAAAGAACTACACTGGTGACACCTGATCTGCCAGTTTCTATAACAGAGAACTTGTGAATTCAAAACCTTTCACATATGCCTTACTTGTCAAAATCACAAAAGATTAATCACTGCAAGCACTACATCTCACAAGAGAAAAGCTTTCCTATAATAATCACTCACATAATTACGGATTGCAGCTTCAGTGGTACAGATATTTTAAAAAGCCTTTGAAGGACAGTATTATTTTACCAAGGAAGAATGGATGGGAAGGTATGAATGGATAGGATAAAGGGTTAAGAAGAAAAAGGAGAGAAAGGGACAAAGAGTCAGCAGAGTATAGTGGTTTAAGTGTTGGACTATGACTCTGGAAATTAGGGTTCAAGTCCTTGTTCAGCCATGGAAACCCACTGGGTAACCTTGGCCAAGTCACATTCTCTCAGCCACAGAGGAAGGTCAAGGCAAATCCCCCATTGAATAAATTTTGCCAAGAAACCACTATGATAGTAATCCCCCATGTAAGGGAAGGGAAGACTGTACATACAGACAATGATGAGGGATGATTGGGCATGTTGTTGAAGAGCGTCGGGGGGTGGGTGTTTCTGTGCCTGATATAAAGCAAACTGAAATGTATCTCAAACTTCTATTAGCAAGTTCTAGGCAGACAAAAAAAAAATCAAGTCACACAAAGAAATCAAAATAAAACCATCCAGATACATGAAAAATACAGTATCATGCAACACCAAGTTACAATCAACTGGTGTAAAAACTGATATCAAGGTTTCAGGCATTCCTGCTCATCCAAGATCAGAAGCAATGGTAGCAAATGAAAGATTGATTCTTTTTGCAGCAGTTTTTTATGCTGACAACAGGCAAAAAAAGATGGCCCTGATCAAGGTGGCTTGGAGCCGCCCCATTTAGGTTGGCTTGGGGCCACGGCAAACAGACGCATGGCCATAACCCAGCCAGCTTCCACCCCAAGTAGGAGTGGGAAAAAATCAGCTCATATTTGGGGCAGAAAAAAAAGCAGCTCCTTTGACTCTAGAGCCATCTTTTCACTAGCTCCAGGGCAAGTGACATCTAAGTGCCACACCACTGAGTTACCCAGAAGCCGGCCAGTGTGTAATCATCAGTGCGACTTCCAGTCAATTCAGTGGTGTGGTGTGTCTAAACACCATGCCCCCAAGCCAGATAGAAATCAACTTTACCATGCCATCTTTTTGGCACAAACTTTTGATGCTGACAAACTCTCTTCAAAGGCAGAGACCTTAAACATTGCAAAAGGGATGGGGAAAGTACAATCTAGTATCTGCACTCATTTTACAACCCCCTAAATTTTCCAGGGAGCTTCAAACTTTCTCCCCAAAAGTCTTTTAAAATTCCCTAAATGAATTTACCCAGTCCAACCCTACCCTAAGGAATCCCAGCTTTCCTTGGGTCTGTCGTTGAGAATTCTGAGTAAGTGTTCAGCAATGGAGTCGGGGGTATTTGGGAAGCAAACCATCAATAGATGGGTGAAGATGGGGGAGAAGAATAGACTAGAAAGCTGCGCCAAAGCTAAAAAAAGGAAATTCAACATGGAAAAATATAAGGTACTGCATTAGGTTGGAAAAATGAAATGTACAGATATAGGATGGGGGTCACCTGGCAGAATGAGACTACAACAAGAGAGGTGCCCAGCAGGTGTGTGGACCATGTTAAACTAGATCAATCTGAGTCGGTGAGTACTGATGAAATGGACAAGCTTCTGGGTAGTGTGAAAATGATGACCTACTCCCTCGATCCTTGTCCCTCATGGCTGACCATTTTTGAGGAGGGGGTGTGATGAAATAAAGGTGTTACTGCAATCTATAATTTAATGCATCATTTAGGGAGGGTTATTGTTCATTAGCTTGAAAGAAACCGTGGTTAAACCACTACTGAAAAAAACCTCCCTTGACCCCCTGGACAGAAATAATTACACACCGGTTTCCCTTCTTCCATTCTTAGATAAAGTGATCAAGAGAGCAGTTGCCTTTCAGCTCCAAGCTGTCTTGGAGGAAGCCAATTATCTAGATCCATTTCAAACCAGTTTGGGACAGGCTATGGAGTTGAGACTTCCATCTGGGCATCAACAAAGGAAGTATGATCCTGTTGGTGCTCTTGAGAGAATTGGGAATTGGGAAGACTGTGCTCCAGTGGATCTGTTTCTATCTCTTAGGCAGATTCCAGATGGTGATGCTGGGAGAAAGTTACTCCTCTAAAAAAAGAGTTAAAATCTTGTGTCCCCCAGAGCGCCATTCTGTCTCCTATGCTATTTAACATTTACATGAAACCGCTGGGCAAGATCATCCAGAGACATGGGGCAGGGTGTTATCTGTACGCTGGTGACACCCAAATATGTTTCTCCATTACTTGGACTACTGCAGTCACTAAGGAAGGCATCTCTCCTCTGAATGACTGTCTTGGGTCGATAATGGGCTGGATGAGGAAAAACAGGACTCAAATTGAATCCTGGGAAAATGGAGGTACTCACTATAGGAACCCCAAAGCCGAGGTTGGAGATTTGTCAACCAGTCCTTGAAGGGGTCACACTTCCCCTAAAGGCCTGCCTCCTGGACTCGTCTCTTCAATTGTCATCTGAAATGGCCAGGAGCGCTTGTTATCAACTTCAGTTGATACGCCAGCTATGACCCTACCTGGACCAGAGGGACCTAGTGGTACATGTGCTGGTAACCTCTCATCTTGATTTCTTCAACACGCTCTACATGGGGCTACCCTTGTGTTAAATTCGGAAGCTTCATTTAGTTCAAAACATGGCAGCCACATTGGTTGCTGGCAAATCCAGGTTCAAGCATATAACATCTGTTCTAAAAACTCTTCACTGTCTGCCAATTGGCTTCTGGGCACAATACAAGGTGTTGGTTATTACCTTTAAAGCCCTACATGACTTGGGCCCAGGTTACTTTTGGGAACACCTCTCCCTATACAATCCACACCACACTCTCACATCCTCTGGAAATAATCTATTCCCGCCTCAGAAGACCAGATTAACTGCTACTTTCCAGAGGAAAGCTGCTCTGAAATTGTGGAACGACCTGCCGGAGGAGTTCCATCTTATCACCACCTTATATGCCTTTAAGAAGGCTGTCAAGACGGATCTCTTCCGGCGAGCCTTCCCTGACTGACCACCCAAAGAAAGACAGCCCCATCCACCTTTAATGATCCGTTAATGGCCCACTCCATTTTGATTACTTATATTATGCTATTGATTTAACTGTTAACTTTAACTTTCTAATGTGGGAGGGTTCAGTTAAGTCCCCATTTTGAATTTTGACTTTTCAGATTGATACTGGGCAGGGCAGTATGGGGGCTTTACTGAAGCAAAAAAGAGGGGTTAACCACAACACATCAGGGAATCATAGTAGGTGCTTCCATTTTTGTCAGTGTTTTTTATTCCTGTAAAAAATGCTGTAACTTATATATATTTAACCTAAAACCAGGAGGCGCCCTTCAGCAAGCAAAAAAGAGGACCTTCCAAAACTCATTAGAATATTGCGGTTGCTGCTTCCAAATTTGAAAAAAAAATGTTTTTGGTTGTCACCCAAGTTAAAGTACCCAATTTCAAGTTAAAATTCACAGCCACAAAACTGGGTGGCTGTACCACCACCCAGTGTTGAAAGCTGGACTAGGACACTGGGAGACCAGGGTTCAAATTTCCACTCAGACATGGAAACCCACTGGGTGACCCTAGGCAAGGCACCCTCTCTCAACCTCAGAGAGAGGCAAAGTTTGAGCATTGGACTATGACTCTGGTTTGAGCATTGAACTATGACTCTGGAGACCAGGGTTTGAATCCTGTCTCAGCCATGTAAATCCACTGGGTGACCTTCAGGAAGTCACACTCTCTCAGCTTCAGAGGATGGCAATGGCAGCCCCCTGCTGAAGAAATGTGCCAAGAATAGCTTGTGCTAAGTTTGCCTTAGGGTGGCTATAAATTGGAAATGACTTCATTGCACATGACAACAACAACAGATGCAGAAAAGCAGGATAGAGCTACCAAACTGCTATTTGAAATCTGATATAAAAAAGAGACAGGATAATGGCAGAGGGTTCTCTGTGATACAGCTGGTAAGATTACTATAGTTTAAAAAGGAGTAATGGACAGCCCTGTGAAACCTTTATGGCATGGACCAAGGCAGCAGGGAGTACCCTGTTTCCCCAAAAATAAGACATCCCCATAAAATAAGACCTAGTAGAGGTTTTGCTGAATTGCTAAATATAAGGTCTTCCTGAAAGTAAGACCTAGCAAAGTTTTTGTATATAAATATATAAAGCATATAATAAATATTCATATTTTTTTGTTCAACAATAAATGTGAATTCTTCTTCATGGAAAAATAAGACATCCCCTGGAAATAAGACCTAGCACATCGTTGGGAGCAAAAATTAATATAAGACACTGTCTTATTTTCGGGGAAACATGGTAGTACAACTGAGCTAGTAAGATTAACTTGACTACACTTCCAGAATTTACCACAGGTATCATTTTCTTGGTCAAAATAACATTTATAATCATCATATATATTTTAAAATAACCTGTAATAAAAATTACAATTGTTTAAACATTAACAGTCCAGGTCAAAAACATCAATTTCCTAGAAATAAAATGGCCTCAATGACTATCTGTAGAAGCAGTGTAAGATTTCCATATTATTAATTGCCTATAGTAATCTTGACTATTTTTCCTTGGCAGATATTGATTTCTTTTTAGGAAAAAACAAAAAGGAGTTTAAAATAATGATGATGAGGACAGTGATCTCAAGAGTGAGACACTGTTTTGATTTCTATGTGAGGCTGCTTCAATTTGTTTAGACAACGTAACCTGAAGAGTCCAGCTATCAAGCTGAGGCAAAACCTTTTAGGTCATCAATTAGGAATAAAACAGGATTGCAGCATCTGGCCTGACAACAACATATTGTGCTGTCATGCGGGAAGCCCATGTAAAATTTCACAGCTGGAGGGAAGAGGAGTAAGGTGGCAAAGTGAAGAGCATACACACACTTTTCACCTCAGTGTCTCTGGAATACACTGCAGACGTTTCAGCGCAGATACCGTCTTATCAGCTACAGAGCTCGGGGGCACCTTGCAAAAGAGGGGATTTAATAACATTGCGGCGGTCTCTGTCTCGCTCATGCTGCATATTGGACATGACAAAGCCACCACATACCTTAACATTTTTACCACGGAGCACTGAAGTGCATTGACAGTGCTGGTGGGAAGAGCTAGAAAGGAAGACCAGCCATGGGTGGGAAACCTCAGGGCAGCTGCTTTTTAGATGAAAAAAAAAAAAAACCCCTAAGCAAATAATATAACTGCTTGATGATCACTAACAATTTAAAACTTTTTTTTCCTTTTTTAACTCAGGCAGGCCTTTGGCAATTAAGATGAGTTGCTGTGGAAGGGGTTTTTAACTGGGCTGCTGTTTCTTTTACTGGTGTATTTTACAAAAAATGTTTTATTCATTTCATATTAAAAATATAATATACAGCCAAACCTCCATATCCATGGACTTCTTGTGCACAGATTCAACCATCCATGGTTTGAAAATATTTTGTTAAACAATAATAAATTTCAAAAAGCAAACCTTGATTTTACCATTTTATACAAGGGACAACATTTTACTACCAGTAGCAATAGCAAGTACATTTCTCTACCACTATCAGTACACTTAAGCGCTCCCCAAGCAGTTTATGAAGTGTAAGCTAATCGCCTCCAACAAGGTGGGTACTCATTTTAGCGACCTTGGAAAGATGCAAGCCTGAGTTGAGCTTGACCCCTGGTTGGTACTGAATTCGCAACCTTATGGTTTGTGAGTGAGTGGCTGCAGTACAGGCATTTAACCACTGCACCATCAGGGCAGTGCATATAAAGTGAAAATACTAAGCCAATGCATATAAAGGGACTTGAGCATCCATGTATTTTAGTATCTTTTATATAACTAGAGTGGCTCCACATTTGCTGGGGTTAGGGGTGAAGAACCCCCATGAATGTGGAAATATTGCGCATATATATATATATATATATACCAAAGGGAACACCTATCTAGGAATATCCAGGTCCTCCAGTACAACTCTATGGTCAACATCTGCCAGAGGTTGATCATAGAATTGTGCTGGAGATCTGCAAATGCCTATGGTCAACGTCTGGCAGAGTTGCGCTGGAGGACCCAGAGATTCTTCAAGAGAATATATTAATCAAAACCACAAATCATCAAATCTGCAAAAGTCAAAGCTGCAAATGTGGAGGGCCAACTACATTATATTTTATATTATATTATAAAATAATCCCAGAGTCAAACCCACCATCACCAACAGAGGTAAAGAAAATTCCTTTTCAAGTTACACAGACATAATAGCAAAATAAAAGATGTCAAAAACATTTCTTTCTCTGTCCCACTACCCTCAAAGGTACATCTGCTGGAAGCACATCTTGGAGCCTGTTCCCAGGCTATAGAACTCCCTTCCAAGACAGGTTATACTGGCTGGTTCTCCACAACAGATAACTTGAGAAGGATTGGTTTCCAGGCTTTATATTAGTTCATTCTGTCTCAGGAGTGATATTTCATACATAGTTATATAACATGTAATACTGTTAACTGACAAGTTTTAACAAAGAAGCTAGCTTGCAATCAAATGTATGCAAACAAAAGAGGTTCAACGTGAAGTCGAAGGCTTTAATAGCCGGCATCCATAGTTTTTTAATGTTTTTTTGGGGCTATGTGTCCGTGTTCTGGAAGAATTTTCCTGATATTTCACCTGCATCTGTGGCTGGCATCTTCAGAGAATGGTGGCACAAAATTGAGTGGGGTATATATACTGCTGGTAGAAAGGAAGCGATTTACATGTTAATCTGTGTATTGTTCTGTTGTTGAATGGCAAGGCTTCAGTGTGTTTATTTAGTCAATAATCCGCTGTCTGCTCGGAAACCCCCTGAACTTCTGCTGAGTCTTGATTTTGGTGTTTTTCAGGACTGGCAGCCAAATTTTGTTTACTTTCAGGGTTTCTTCTTTCCTGTTGAAGTTGAGGTGTTTGTGGATTTCAAGTATATCCCAACATGGTGCCCTCTCCTAGGTGTAGGACCACAATATTCAAAATGTAGTGATCACTGTTCCCCAATGGCCAGGCTAGATAGGTATAATGGAGCTGCAGCCCAACACGCAGAGAGAGTACAATGGAAAGTCTGATATATTCTAAGGTACTGTGAGTGAAAAAAAACCCTAGTTTTAACTATTTAACTCTATTGCCCTTCTTTATCCCTGCTGTTCCTTTTCTCCTTTTTGTACACCTGCTCAGATTAGGGTGGGCAAAGTAGAACCCTATCACATATACCCCCCCCCATCCATTTTTGTACCCAATGGAACTACTATCACCCTTAGACATCCAAAAAGTTGGCCAAAAAAAATTCCACCCTCAAAAGGCTCTAGCATACCTCTTTTAGGCTTGGAGATGCATCCCTCCTGCCCCCAAATGGTGGAAGAAGCTTCAAGCTTTGGGTGAAAAAGGCCACGCTGGGGCTAAATCAGGTTCTGGCATCACAAAAAAAGAAGGCCTTAAATGGCTAATTGTGGGTGGGGGGAAAATCCAAAGCTTCAGTAACCATGGCTAGAGGTCATTTAAAAGTATCACTGTTGATCTTACTAAATATTGTAGAGTTTCTCATCCTTACCAGTTTGGTTACTGTAGCAATTAACATTTGGCTGTAACAACCATGCTGAACCCTTTATTCATAGGTTCCTCTCCCAACCCAGTTCTGGTATTTAAGTCCATTGTAACTGGGGAAATGCCTAAGGAACATAGTGGAGGGAGAGAGAGAATCACCATTCTTCTCTTTTCTCCCTTCTTAAAATTACTGAACATCAATCAAGTGTATTGCAATCAGATATGCAAGTGTCCTTCCTGGATTCTGTACTTTTAAACAAACAGTTGGAACATAGTTACCCTACAATGCAAAACCACTTGCCAGGCAACATCAACTGAAATGGCTTCACCAGTCTAAGCCAACAAGAATCGTTGTGTGTTTAAATATTATGAGCCTTCCAGATGCTGGAGGAATGGGCATGATTTTACAAATGACCATATAAACAAACATATGACAACCACAAGCTATTAGGCTAGGATTAGCTCAACCTCAATCTTCCCATAAATAAGAACATTCTGTATTTTTTGTTAAAGCCTTGTATTTTCTTCATGTTGAAATGTGCAAGTACAAAACATATGCTGAGTGCCTGTGGATTATATTTCCTTTACTCTAAAAATCTAGCTTGACATTTTAAAAAGGTGTTATTAAAAGAATTCTTAATTAAAGCATATATATATATATATATATACACACACAAATGTACTTTGAGAGAGAGAAAACAGAGCAGTCGGCATTCTTAGAAGTAAATGGTTTCAACATATCATCCACTAGAGTATGAGAATTTCTGAGCCTGAATCTTGGATTTGAGATTAATGCTCAGAAGAATCCTAGCATTCCATCCCACTCTATTAACAACCTGTCACACTTCTGAAAGGCTAGGAAACACAAGATAGGGCTCTGTAGAAAGAAGCAGACTTGATTCTTAATTCATCTTAATAGTTAAGACTCAAGGGAATGCCACCATGCATCCCTAAATTCTCTTGCAAAAGCATTTGAAATCCCTTGCAAAATGTCACTGAAAACCCCCACTAACCAGAGACCAACTTGCCATCATTGTCATTATTCACTTTAAAAAATTTCAACCTGATCCAATCTTAGTACTCTTGTTTCCTGGAATTAAACACATTTGAACACCCCTCTACCTATTTCCAAATGCAATAAAATCACAGTTGATTATTGTTGCTGTTTTATACTGCTGAACAGTATCGTTATATTTTGGAAGAAATTGATTTCTGCTTGATCATGCAAATTAATTAATATACAGTACCTATCCACTGATGGACTAGAACTACTCAATGCTAGAGAAGCAAAGGAAAATTAAGACACTGCATGAGATGTTAATTAACAGACTTGTGTGCAACTTTACAATTGCAAAACAAGAATGATGTAAATATAGCTGGGTAAAATGTAATTACTAAGAAACTTTTAAAAACTCTTTATTTACTATTGTATACTCATGAATTGGAAGAGTTCTTTGCAGGCCACCTAGTCCAATCCCGCTTGATGCAGGAAATCAAGAGCTTAATATTGCCCAGCAGATGGTTGACAATATTCTGCATGAAGGCCTCCAGAGAACAAGAGTCTATCACCCATTTACGTAACTAGTTCCACAGCTGAACTCCTTGTACCATCGACAGGTATCTGCCTTGCCATTCAACAGCAGAACAATACACAGATTAACCATGTAAGTCACTTCCTCTCAACCAACAGTATATATGCCCCACTCTCTTCCATGCCAGCATTCTCTGAAGATTCCAGCCACAGCTGCTGACGAAACGTCAGGAATAAACTCTTCTAGAACACAGCCTCATTGTCTGAAAAACCCACAAAAAAACTATGGATGCCAGCCATGAAAACCTTCAATTTCACACAGGTTTCTGCCAATTTTCAACTCAAATCTATCCTTCTGTCACTTACGGCCTGATAATACAGAAAAGATACCACAGTCCATGATCCTTAGGGTTGACATAAATCAGCAGCTTTTGGTGGAGGGTTATGGTTTCCAATGGTTCTCATATTTAGTAGTTTGAAAGATTTAAGATGGATTAAAAATGATTTTGAACAAAACAAATCAGAATTTGAATTAAAAGTATGTGCAAAAGATAAATGGTTTATTGGCAAGATGCATCAACTTTTGTTAAAACTTTGTATGGAACAAGTGAAGGACTGTATGATAAAACAGACTAAGAATTTTTGATATAATATACAAATTGAGCAATGGAAATGATGTGGTCAGAGGGGCTGAAATTTATGTTATGATTTAAAAGAGAACTTTTATAAAATGGTATACTATTGCTAGATGACACTTCAGAAATTTGTCTAAGATGTACAAGGAAACTTCAAATGTATGCTGGAAATATGAAAAACAAGAAGGGACATTGTAAAAAAAAGGCAAAATTATAAGGTGTAGATACATATTTTGAATCAGAGAATTCTAAAGAATAATATACAATCAAAAAATTTTGGGATTGATGAATGATCAACTAGGAAATAGTATGCAAAGTGAACTTGTATCAACTTTGAGATTAACTGTGAAGCCTACAGACCAAGTCTACAAAAGCTACAATTTGTATACAGACTCAAAGGTGATACAGCAGTGCTGGCAAACCATATATTTAAAGCAGTGCTGGGGTGGGGCTTCCGGCCTCTGGGGCATGGGACATGCCCTTTAGGGGCTGGGTTTCTACCCTTCACGGGTTGGGTCTTCCATTCCCCTTTTCCAGGCCTCCAGCTGTCCAGAGGGCAGGAACCAGAGGTGCGTAACTCTGCCTCCTCCCCTCCAGTGTTTGCTGTCCTTTAACTATCCCTTTGGGACACTCAGAGGCCAGCAAAAGGGCTTTTGAGGGCAAGAGCAGTGGTCACGCACCTCCGCCTCCCTCCTTCCACCTTTTGCTGAACTCTGGGTGTCCCAAAAGGCCAAACCGGATTCTCCAGGCCCATGCCCTGGTACAATGGCATCGCGTGCCGCCCATGGCACACGTTCGCCATCACGGTGCTACAAAACCCCTTTACATACTGATATTCTACATTTACACAGATATGTCTCTGAATTTGACCCCAACTAGAAAAGGGTTATGGAAGAATTCATCAATATATAACCACAGCAGCAAGATCACTGTATGCTCAGAAATGGAAGTGTGTCCTGGACTGCAGCCAGCACACACAAACACATGCTGATAACAAGGGCTCAGCAATGAAACTAACTATGCAGCTGGGAGAAAGTCTACAGACCTTGATATTGTCTGAAAGAGCAAGCAAAGAGCCAAAGCCAGAGTCAGGATATCAGAGGTCACAGAATTCAGTTCGGTCCAGGGGTCAGGGCAATCAGAAGTTAGCAGTAGTCCAGTTCGTTCCAAAGCAAACAAGGGTTCAGTTGTCTATTTTGGTTAGAGAAAAATCATGGACCCCATTAACACTACAGAATAACTTGGTGTGAAACCAGGTTATTTTCGCGACATTCAGGCAGGCCCCCAATGCACCCAGCACCTTTTGCCGGGGGAGGGGGGTCAGGAAAACCCACTTAACCCAGTGCAATTGACACTGTGTCTCTTACTGCATTTTTTTTAAAGTGACGGAGCGATCTGGATCTTTAGTAGTGTGAATATGCTAACAAATCAATCCAGGTTGCGCAGTGGCACCACTTTCTTTCCAGTGTAAATGGTAAGGTGATTTAAATTGCCTTGGAGAGATTCAAGGATGTAAAAACTTAGTGTCTTTGTAGTGAGAACATGAATTCAGTATTGCATCACCGCAGACCCAGATCTCCTTCAATACAAAAAAAGTAAGTGTGAATACTCTCATGGACAACTTTTTTTTAAAGAATTGGCAACCCCTGATTGACCTTTTCAGAAATAATAGGTAATTTTCGTTTTTGAAAATTAGTATGTGTTAACCTGGTAGATTAACAGTAACAATTACATTACAGAGAGTGAAGTAAGATTTAGAAATATTATAGAACTACAGAAAAAAATATGTAGTAGTACAGTCTGTAGTTTTTGTTTGTTGTTTTCTTTTTGCATTTTGGTTTATATTATGTTGTATTATGTTGAATTGTTTTTTATTCAAATGTTAGTATATGTATAATTTTAATATAATTATTTGAAAAAGTGAGAAAACATTCAAAAACAAAAGCTGTAACTCTAAAAGAAGCATTTCATAACAACCAAGCATTTGTGAATGCATATTTTAAGTTCTACACACAATGAAATGCAACTGATTTTCTCAAGATGAATTCTAAGGTGGAAACTCTTAACTTAGCCAAAGCCTCCATTCTTTGTGCCAACAGAAATATTATCTCTTCTTGGTCTTCAATTGCATTCCAAAATACACTTATTGAGGTATAAGCCTCACCAAATACTGTGGATTTTCAGGTAGAATATATAAGGGGTCTGGCTACATATAGGCCAAAAGTAATTTTAAAAAACAGCCTAATTTTCCAGCAGATCCTTTCACAGCTACCATTATGTGAATCAGATATTAACTCTTAGTACTTTTGGCATCTTAAATCACCACCATTTTATTTAGATTTGGCAACTGAAACACTTTTCATGGTTGGTTTATAAAGAACTGCTAATTTTAGGACTCATTTTTTCCTGGTGGTATTGGCATAAAAACCTCAGCAATTTTTCTGCACAAAAGCAGCCACTACTATTCCAATTCATAGCTGAATTTCATATATACATGAAATCATGGTGTAAGATTAGGAGGTTGCTCCAATATGATTATTTTACTGGTCAGGTCTAGTTCTCTATCATTCTGCCTTTTAATGCATGAAATATTAACTAAAATATTACATGAATGTAAGTATAGCAGTTGCTCCAGGCTTCTGCAAGATCCTAAAAGAAAGGAGGGACTATGGGATATTTTACACAAAGGATACTGTGCCATGTATCATGAAAACCAAAGCATGCAAAACAAAACAAAAAATGTGTTAACAAAATCGTTATAAAATTTATGCAGCTCACTATATTTTTTAATGTATTCAGTTCAGACTTTAATAATTACTCTACTATTTCCCCAGAATCTCTTAAGGAAACAGTTTTTAAGAAAAAAATACAAGGGACTTTGTGTTTTTGTCAACTAGATTTCTTTCTTATTTGTAACAGGACCTTTATCAGGATGGCTGAGATCAAAGATAGGAGCATTAGTGCTGTTTTAAAATATTTATTGTGTTTAGTTAATCACAAATAAACTAAAATATCTAATATAATTTCATTTATGTTAGAAAGGAACAGAGAAAGCTATTTTAATTTATGTTAAATGCCTGCAATAAAAGCCTTACTCGGAATGAAGGTGAAAACATCTCCACACCTGATTTGAGCCTGGGAAAGAAGGAAACAACTGTATCAGTTTCTGTATCTTCAGTTGAATGCTGAAGAGGCTGAGCAGAAGAACACCTGAGCTTTGGACAGTGGCACTTTTTTTAAAACTGTGATTGTGGGAAACCGTGGTTTTTAATGCTTATTAAGGTATTTGTATTATGGTTTCTCTGATATATTGTATTTGGGGGGGGGAAATTACGTTTCTCCTTTACTGGGTATTATGTTATGCTTTTATTTAATTTGTTTAATAATGTTTGATTTGAACCTGTGTTGAGGGACTGGGAAATGGGACAATTATGAATTTCATTTGATTGTAATGTTTTTATTTTCTTCGCTTGATTGCTATAGTATTTGTTTATTGATTTTGTTTGCTTAAGTATTGGTCAGGGGATTGGGAAGGGATTATTTTGTATCTTATTGTAATTTTTGTATTGTATTTTCCAGTGTTGTTAGCCACTCAGATTCCCCGTGATTGGAGGGGGGGGGGGATACAAATAAATTATATTATTTTTATTATTGATTAGTTTCTGAAAAACTTATTTTTCTCATCCACTCCAGCAAAACCTCTTCACTTGCTTTCCTTTTCTCCCTCCCTCATAATATAATCTCCTTAACTTTCTCTTTTTCATTAGCTTAAGGATTCTTACATGGATCCCAGGAATAATAGCTTCTACATCTACCTTCCTGAGACAGTCTCCATGTGGTGTCTGGCATAAAAAAGAGGTACTACCTGGTTGTAAAGAAAACAACCTCTGCTCCAAGTTGACCCTTACTATTTGCTGGTTTAAAACATTATAATTCCTCAACACTGAGGGGTTTAAAAAAGCAAGAAATGATTTTATAAAAATCAATTTTGTAAAAAACAAAAAATAGTTTTGTAAAAATCCAGAGAACTTATTGATGTTGTTTGATTTCAAGTTGTTTCTGACTTACGGCAACCCTAAGCCAAGCCTATCACATGGTTTTCTTGGCAAGATTTATTGGGGGCGAGGGGTTTGCCTTCCTCTGAGGCTGAGAGTGTATAACTTACCTAAAGTCACCAGCGGGGTTTCAGGGCCAAGCAGCAATTTGAACCATTGTCACTGTTGGATACTACTACTACTACTACTAATAATAATAATAATAATAATAATAATAATTTATACCTCGCCTCTCCAATGAGATCGAGGTGGCTTACAACAGTATTAAAAAGCATTAAAATACAATAAAATACAATGCCCTATAAACCCACCCACCCACCATAACCAATAAATGAAAACAATAAACATCAGTGTTAAGATTATTAAAATGGACAAGAAAGGGTAGTCAGTGGGAGGTGACTGAAAAGCTAATCCAGGAAGGCCATTCAGAAGAGATCGATTTTGACCATCTTTTTAAAGCTGTCAAGATTAGTAATATAGCGGGTCTCCTCCAGCAGGCCATTCCATAACTTGGGAGCAGCAGAAGAGAAGGTCCTCGGGATAACCTCAGCCAGCTTAAGTTTTTGATGCTGCAGTAGATTTTTCCCAGAGGACCTAAGTGTGCGGGACAGATTATATGGAAGAAGGTGATACCGTAGATAAGCTGGGCCCAAGCCATGAAAGACTTTAAAGATCATAACCAACACTTTGTACTGTGCTCAGAAACTAATGGGTAGCCAGTGAAGGGACTTTAAAATTGGTGTTATATGGTCACCCGCAGATCTTCCGGCGACCAATCTGGCTGCCATATTTTGAACTAATTGAAGTTTCTGAGTTAGGCACAAGGATAGCCCTATGTAGAGTGCACTGCAGAAATCAAGTCGTGATGTTACCAGCGTGTATACTACAATTTTTAGGTCCCCAGGCGCTAGGAAGGGGCACAGCAGGCATATCAGCCAAAGCTGATAGTGGGAACTCTATCTACTCATACCACTACACCACACTGGCTCTCAAAGAGAACCAACCTTTAGGTTTAAAAATAAAAGCTGAAAAATGTAAAATTTGTGAGCATCCTCACAGTCTCCCATTTAAACTCAATTTTGAGTCAACTGATTAAGTTCAAACCAGCTAATTTGTAAAAAACAAATTTAGATTAAACCTTAAGGCAAAGAACTGTCAAATGAACAATTTGTAAGCCACACTGTGAGGCTTTTTGGCTGAAGGACAGAGTATAAATGTTCTAATTCTTAAATGATTTAATTGATTTGCTCCTTTACATCAGGAAGCTTTCAAATTAACTGATAATTTTGCTCTGCCTTTTAACTAGTTAGCTTCTGCTCTGGTTGACACCATTCAGTCCAGTCCTCCTGTGAGCAGTTGCTACCACTTGAGAATATTCAAAAAGTGAAGAATACTCGGCAGCACATATACTAAAAAAAGTGAAGAATACTTTCTGCCCAAAAGTTGTAATACACGTAATACTGAGAATTGTAGCATCAATATATAGTCACAGGTATACAGTATGTCAAAACATTTTTTTCTATTTTTGGAATGGGGGGTCCCTGATATGATGTGGATCAGGAATCACATCTAAGAAGGACACTGACTTAGCATTTTGTATGAAACAGTTAATGGACTGTAATATTCCAATCAGTCTTTATATCCTCCCAACACTAGCTGAAGGATATAGCCTTCTGCTTTTGGGTCCAAAGGAATGTAGCTGCAGGATAACAGAAACCAGATTCTTATTTCTGAGATACAAGTCTCACTCAAGTAAGATTATATTTATATTGCAACTTATTGCATAAATACAGTGGCTTGAATTCAGTTGGTCCCTTGAGCATGCAGATGTTTCTACCTTTGCACAGGAATGGTTACAAATTTTACCTACGCCTTACTGCAGTTGCCTTCTCCCATTAGAAACAATTCTGGAGGATTCTCTGGCCCCATAGACAGATTTTGGTAGGTATGTGAGGTGTATGGCAAAGGGGGAGGGGAAAGCTATGTTATACTAATCAAATTCTGGCCACAGATCATTGGATCCATGCTAGAAGGCTACACTATTAGGATCTTAGAATACTGGATGGCATACAGATGGCCCCATCTAAGTACAGAGAATAGCCATGTATTTTCAAAGAAGTAAACAAGATTGATTCAAGTAAAAGCTTTTCGAACATGCTACAAACTCAAGTGTGTTGTTTTATGCAAAATCTCAACCAGACAAGCACTTCAGTAAAGAAGGCACATATTTAAAGGACTTTTTTATTCTTCAAAATAAGTGACCTTCTCCTGCTGATGTTTTAATTCAAAATGTTGTTAAAATCTCAAGTCAATCTTGTAAACACAACTCTTTTAACTCTTTAGCTCAGAAGTGGAAAAAAACAGTAGCCTGGTATGTTAGAGAATCTACATCAACTGTTAACAATAAAAAACAGCTAGCTTTGCACTTACACTGAAAATGCTAAACATCACATTACATTGATTTCACCCTTTGACTAATAATATGTTTTTGTCCTTGTAACATGTTCTAATCCTGTATTAATTCACATTGGCTCTCTGTGGTTAGCTGCAAGTATTTTCCACTTAAAACCATCTCTCTCCAGTGTGCTGTTTAGTGTACCGACTTTTCCACAGTAAAGTTTGCTAAAAGTGACCTTCTCTTTCAAAGCAGCCAAAGGGGAGCAGTGCTCTTTTAAAAGAAGCTGAAGAAATTAGCTCAAGTAGACATAAAGACACTATGTCCCACACATCTAATCATCAAATGGTTTTACTTTCCCTGAGATAAAGTCAGAAGAAATTATATTATCTCCGATCTTTACCTTCCATTTGCTGGACACTGTGACAGCTCTGAACGGTATGTCTGTATCCGTAAAAGCACCCAGGGGTATAAACCCCTTTAGCATGACAGTCTCAAAGTCCTAATAAGCCCCAAATGCCTAAAAGGCATTCTCTTGCCATGGAAAGTACAAGTGGTTTGCTGAACTTTGGAGTGTACAATAATCCAATGTCTTCTGCCCTGTGGAGAGAAGACAAGCAGATGGGACTTGACAATGCTAAGCCAAGCTGTGTTGTTATGACCTTTTGCTCTCCTTTTCTTTGTGTTCACTCAGAAGCTATGCCTTTCAATGGCAGATACTTCCACCTATAGTTACATCTCCAGTCCAATAAGGAGATCTGTTTCTTACCCTGCACAACTTCTTTCTGAGACAAACTTAGGTTCAGTCCACACCAGCACTCATACGCCCCTGTAGCTTTGTTGCCTAGTCTTCCTGTGTATCTTTTTAAAATGATAACTAATCATGCACTCCATACATATAACATCCACTCCGTACATACAGACATTTGTATAATCATTTTTAAGGGAGGAAATGTATCTTGTGAGCATTGAGAACTTTGAGATGTCTCCAACATCTTTGAAAAACTGCAGCTGGATTTGCATGACCATGTCCCCAACTCTGACCCCTGGGTCTTCAAAACTGGCTTCTGGGGGTGGGAACAGGCATACAGAGATATGTCTGCTCCAAATATGCTGATGTAGTCTCATGGCCTACGAAAGATTTCCTATCTGGTGGTGACCAGTGGAACAGACTACCAAGCAGTGGTCAACTCCCACATGCTGCAGGTATGTAAGCAGAGCATGGACAGCCACCTGTCAGGTACAGTCACATCCTGCCTTGCAGTCCTTTCACTGAGCAAAAGTACTAAACCTTTAAGATCCTTTACACCTCTGACACACTGGCAAACCACCTTAAAATTGACAGCAAAAATACTACAGCTATAATTAGGTGAGACGTCATGGCTGGAATGCAGTTCTAAGTTCAAGGAGTGTGTATTGAGTGCTTTTAAGACATTTCCAGTTTATGGAGACCATAAAGTGAATATGTCACAGGATTTTTTGGCAAGATGTGTTCAGTGTGAGTTTGTTATTGCCTTCCTCTAAGACAGTGATTCCCAAAGTGGGCGGTACACCCCCTGGGGACAGTGGAAAGATCCAAGAAGGCAGTGAGAGGGAAAGGGTGCAGCAGAGAGGTGGTGGAGGGAAGACGGGAGAGGTGGGGGGCCTTCAGTTAAAAGTACTGGTGCACAAGAAAGACAAGGGGAACTAGCAGCCTCCCAAGTCACTGGGTGCATTGAGATCAACAACCAAGACAGTTTGTTTTAAATTTGCAGCAGAACAGCAGACTTAATATCAGCAAATAGGCATTGGGGGGCGTTAGGGTTGTCGTCCAAGAGAAAAGGGGGTGGCGGCCTGAAAAAGTTTGGGGATCACTGCTCTAAGAGATGGTGACTTATTCAAAGTCACTCAGTGAGTTTCCATATCCAAGCATCAAGAAGACCCAGGTTCAAATCATCGAGTTTTAAAACGATTAAGTACCATTGGGGCTAAACAGACAGGCAAAAAGAGGTGCTTTCAGGCTGGGTTGAAGGTGTGATACATGTCTTGAAGCAAGCAGGAAAGTGCCCTCTAGGCACCCTATGGCGTTTCCAAAAGAAGCAGCTTTTTTCCGCTTCTTCCTGGCTTGAAGCCATGTCATGTGGTCATGATATGAGCACTCCAGCTGCCTTGGGAGCCAGTGGTGTGGTTGGTGGGGTTTCAATGTGGCTTTAAAAAAGGCAGCTTCAAGCCACTTTTTCCTGCCCATCTGTTTCACCCCATATATAATCAACTATAAGTTGATCTCATATAAAAGTTGAGGGTAGGTTTTAGGGCCACAATTATGGATTTTATATGACCCATGGGTAAGTCGAGGGTAAAACTTAGAGGGATGTAATAAAGGATGTAAAGGATGAAGCAAAGGAAAACATTGCCAAAGAACTTACAAAATTCCAGTAAACCTAACTGTTTGTACTCACATTAAAGGCTGGATAGATGAGAGAGAAGAAGGGGGTCAAGTGCCTCCAGGTCAGATTAAACTCTTGCCTTTCCCCCGGAGATGTTTATATATGAGTTAAAGTACAGTACTTACATTGACCCATGGATAAGTCAACCCAGTGTTTTTGGGCCAATTTTTAACCTAAATTTCTAGACTTATGCATGAGTATATACTGTAATCTACCCTATTAAAAGGTGCATAACTCTAAAAAAATTTTTTAAAAAACTATTTAAAACACAAAAATTGAGGGGGGGGGAATAGCACACAGACCCCAAATGCCTGACTAATAAAAAAAGTGTTTGCTTCCAACAGTAGTTCCAAAGCCTTGGAGTAGCCCCCCAAAAGGTCTTCTCACATGTCCTTACAATTCTCACATGTCCTTTCACACTACACAATTATAGTGCTGTGATTCCACATTAACTGTCAAGGCAACATCTTATGGAATCTTGGGAACTGCACAAGGACATTTAGAATTCTCAACTAGAGAGTTTTAATGCTTCGTCAAACTACAAACCTAAGATGCCATATGATGTTGCCATGGCAGTTAATGAAGAATCATAATGCTATAAATGTATAGTGTAAAAGGGCCTCAGATGTGCCTGGGACTGGCAGGGACTGAGAAAAAGCCTTCCTCTGAGGATCTTATAATTCAGACAGGATCATATAGGGATACACACTGCTCATGGAAATGCTTTCTGAGTAAGCTGTGATACACAGTCCCAAGACAACTGGAACTGGGTCACTCATCTGGACAGGACAACACATTTGCTAACACAAACCACAGGGAAACTGGCTTGTGGAGAAAGGCTGTCAGTTAAATTCTAACAACTAACTTCTGCCACATGGCAAGACAAGTCACAGCTTTAAAGCTGGGCACAAGCTCTCAAACCCTGACTGTCAACGGGTGAGGAAAGACAGTACATCTTGAAGGCATCGGAGTCTGGAAACAAACAGAAAGTGTGCAGTCTCTGTTTTAACAGGTGAAATGAAAATTAAAATGAAAGTGTCCCTCTGTGCATCATTGCACTAACTTACAAAAGTAGTACAGACAAGCTTTACTAAGGAGATGTCTTCTGACATAGGCTGGTATAAATGCCCTTGTCAGTAAGAGGAAATGCCCTTTCCTATCTTACTCTGTGTCAAAAGAAATCTTTGTACTGTGGCTTGTCTATATTTCTTTCTATGAGTTGGTGCAATGAAGCACACAGAGCTGCTAGCTTGGTTTCTGTACTGTAAAAGAAGCAATAAACAGAAATTCGGAGGGGGGGGAGAGAAAAACATTTTGCCATTAAATGAAATGCAAAACTGAAAACATGGCAGGAATTTTTAAAACAATGCAGTAACTAGTACCAACCACAGACTAATCTTTCTAATTGTACTACATCCTAACAGCAGTCATCACACACAGTTTTAAGGCAACTTACCTCCTGGAATTTGGCAGCATTACAGTTGCTTCAGGTTATTATTATGAAGGAAAAAAATGTTAATTTCAAAGGGATTTTCCATCTACATTCAGTAGCTGGAACAAAATATGCCACCTGATCATTCTATGCCTAAGCTATAAAAATGCCATGTTAATTCAGAACATTTTTATAGGTGACAACACAACCCCCCCCCATGTATCATCTAATTAAGCATTAACATGTATGAGAAAGATATGAGACAGCATAATACAGTTTAAAAACAACCGCGTGTTGGGTTAGATGAAAGTTTTTCTTCTGCTGACACCTCCTCCAACAGTGGCAAGCCAGATGCTGTATTCTGTATTCTACTTATAAAACAAGAAATTTGAATTAAGAAATCGAATGGTATGATGCATCAAAATACTATTCATGTATAATGGCCACTTCCCAGAAAAATTCATGTAGGCTTAGGCTATACTGAAATCAGTGAAATTGCACAATTATACATTTAACCCCTATCAATTTGAATGGGATTTGAACTTGCTAACATGCTCTGGACTGGACCCAATGGCTATCAGCCAGACAAACATAGTGGCAAATAACCACGAGGGGAAAATTAAAGGCAAGGAGCCACCTTACAAAAACTTGATAGCACCAAGGGATTTTTGAGAGAATCTGGCAACCTAATCAGAAGGAACAGTTTACAATACAAGAAAGGGGTAGAGGAAAAATATATCTGGAGCAATTCCTGCAAATATACCGTACTCAATTCATATTGAGTAAAGGCAGTATTTCAAAAATGAAAGGATAAATGCATGAAATTTGAAAATGGCATTGGTTTTTGTTTTGTTTTTTAGTGCCACAGTTTCATATGATAGGATCAGAAAAAAACTGACTTCTAGAATTTGGTTCTAGGCTTGTTTTTCTACATTCTGGCCCTTCCCTCTCACCACCCTGATCTTCTGTGTAGAATATCAACAGAAAGTATATATTGTGTTGTATGACAAATATTTTCCCTTCATTTCTTTTGGAGCTGGAGTCTTGTTCCACTTCCACAACTGACCATCTGAGGCTCAAGGACTTCTCTGCACCAACATCCCCAAGAAGAATGGTGGTGAATGCACAGGCTTGCAGCTCATTTGCATGACTTACACCTCAAGATATTTGCTCTTTAAACACATTTTCTGGATTACTGACTCTATTTATTATCATTAGGTATATGTTTACACACTGATAGACCACAGAACTTACTACTGAAAAATGAATGGGGCAAGTGCAAACTACAAATCTCTCAAGTGAAAAAGTCTGGATTTTTGATGAGAGAGGAAGGGAGCCATAAGTACAGGATGAAGCTTGGCAGTTGCACATATCTAATGGATCTCAGGATTATAGTTAGTCACAAGCTAAACATGAGCTGACCATGTTGTGCAGCTGCAAAAAAAAGTAAATGACTTAATAGAACCACAGTTTTGATGCCACAGGAAGAAATACTTCCAGCTCATTGAAATTTCACTTTCCAAGTTCTTCATTCCAAGTTATTTTGCTTTCCAAGTTCTTCTGGGACTGCAGAGAATGGTTACCAGTGAAAATAGACAATCACAGATTGAGCGAAGGCAAGCTGCTTTCCCATCTTTATGCTATACTTCTTTCTTCTTTCTCAAAAAAGATGTTCTGGTTTTGTTTTTTGTTTTTTCTGTTTGTGGAAGTGGAGGGAAGGGAACTGTCAGAGAAAGGGAATCCATGCTTCCCCTATTTGGGCTTTTCAGACATTCCTGCTCAATGGTTGGGGACGATTGAACATCACTGTGTAGCTTCAAATAATCTCCCCAGCCCTTCAAATACTACTGCTATCATAATTCATTCATTCATTCATTCATTTCTGCATTAAAATCCTGTTAACCTAAAGCAGCCCATTAGGTTTTGTCTTTCTTCATTCCACTCTTTAAGGCTAAATACAAACTGTATCCAGGTACAGACTGATTGACTTTATTTCCAAGTAACAGTTCATCCAGCATCTGCAAGAAACATGTGGGTCAAAGTAGTACAGAAGCAATGGAGGGAACATTCCTAGCCTTGTTTTTCTCAAACAACAGCTGCTCTGGATTATGGTACGCTTATCAGTACAATTTCATATTAGTGGAGGGTTTCATTCTTTTTCAGGAGTCTACAAATCTGTGAATGAAAACATTTGGGATGTATATGGTACTAAAATTATCATCTATCCAACCACAGTTTTCTACTATCCTTCTGTGCACTCCTTAGCTCTCTTTTTCCTACCCTTTTCTCTCCCAGTTCTCATACAACAAAAAGGAGGACGCCATGTTGGTTGGGACAGAGGACTCATCCTTCTTGTTTCTGTCAGCCTTTAGACATGGAATCCGGGGTCTCCTCAGAGGAGAAAAATGAGAGGATTCTATTCTAAGGAGTCATAAACTCAGATTGTGGTCCCTGGGCAACCTTTAGACAACTTCTGCTTCGAGCATCCCTACTGCTACAGCAGTTAAGGAGTTAGTGAGCCATGATGCCACAAATTTGTATAAACCAGCAGCTATCCCATGAGGCTGAATAACCCTTGTAATGTTAAAAAATTGTTTCCATCTTCCCCCCCATCCTGCTTTCTTTTCTAAAACTGTAAGCAAATTGATCTTGTAGCTCTTTTGAGATTAGTCAGTTTTCTCAGATGCAAGTCTACAAAAGCTTATGCTACAACTTCATCTACCCAGTTAGTCTCAAAGGTGCTACAATACCCCTTTGAATATTGATATTCCAGACTAACACAGCTATGTCTCTGAATTCTTTTCTAAGACTGTAAGCCTGAAGTCAGATATCAAGTAAGCCACTTTCAGAGCTTTTGTAGCTGCAAAGCTGGGTATAAATGTTATAAATAAATAAATAAATAAAAGCTCTCATAAAACATATCCAGGGTAACCCTGTTGGCCATACAGCAAGGTAGAATAACATCCCAAATCCACAAAAACAGCAATACCTTTATTGGACCAACCAAAATGCACAAAATAATGTAAGCTTTCAAAACTCCACTGTCATCTTCATCAGGTAAAGGTGTAAAAAATTATGCAGGATAAAGAACAAAAATGACAATGTTAGAGTCACAGGCCTACATTTTGTCAACATGGATATTCCTTCACCTTGAGAACAGCAAGAACATCATGACAAAATGTAAGCCTGTGACTCTAACACCATAATTTTTTTCTTTCTCCTGTATGATTTTTAACATCTTTGCTTCATGAAGAAGCCAGTGGAGCTTTGAAAGCTTATATCATGAATTTTGTGCATTTTGGTTGGCCCCATAAACATATCACTTTTTTGTGGAGTTTGGATGTTATAAACTCTCCAGTATGAGCTTTCTTCAGTCTCCAAGGTGCTTTACTCAACAAAGAGAGAGCCTCTTCTGCTCTGCAAAGTGTCAAAAAATGAGCTATATTAAATAAAGTACAAGGTGTTGGTTTTAACCTTTAAAGCCCTACATGGCTTGGGTCCATCCTATCTAAGGGACCGCCTCTTCCCATATGAACCCCCCCCCCCGCACACTTCGGTCCTCTGGGAGGAACTTGCTGCAACCCATGAAGACCAGGTTGGTGCAGACCTCCCAGAGGGCCTTTTCGGCTGTTGCCCCCAGGTTGTGGAATGACCTGCTGGATGAGATGCATCTTATTTCATCTTTAGAAGGCTTTTAAAAAGCCCTAAAGACGCATCTCTTCCGGCAGGCCTTCCCAGAGAATGTAAACATCCCCAGCTCCAAACCTAGGCTTTAGAGTGGCCTTTTCTCCCAGCCTCCCTTCTCTGTTTTTACTTCTGCATAACCTTGGCTGGGTCCGTTTTTCTCTAATCTTGTTTTTATTACTATTTTAGCTAGTTACTGTTTTAATTCAATTGTGATTTAATCTCTTTTTAAGGGGGTGGTGGTAAGGGAAAGGACGGGATATTTTACTTGATATTGTTCTAATCCTTGTTGTAATCCGCCCCGATTGCTTGTTCAGAGGGGCGGACTAGAAATAAATATTATTATTATTATTATTATTATTATTATCAATTCATAATAAATATTTGTCTGGCTTTACTTTTACGCAAGAGTAGTAGATAGAAAATATTAATAGTTTCAAAAGACTATTATGATAACCTGTAAATATTCATCAAAATGCCTGAAGATACATTACATGAGTTCTCATTATGTGACCACTCAACAAGTCCAGTGAGGTGTATGTAAGGGGAAAGACCACAACTGAGTTGTATATCTTTTTATGGAAAAGGTCCAGCACTCAATCTTTGGCACCTGTGGGTAGAGGTGCAAAAGGCTCCAGTGTGTGGAGGTGCTGCCTGCTAGCATTCACAATGCAGAGTGGAACTAGGTGGAACACTAGTTTGACTTAGCATAAGGAAGTTTCTCTTAAAATTTTGTCTGACTTCCTTATTTGCACATGTTGGTCCTAAAATCATAGCATCATAGAGTTGGATGAGAAGAGGTAGCAAGTCCAACCCCGTGCCATGCAGGAAGACACAATCAAAGCACCACTGAGAAATGGCCATCTAGCCTCTGCTTAAAAATCTCCAAAAAAAAGGAGACTCCACCGCACTCTGAGGCAGCCTATTCCATTGTCTTACTGTTAGGAAGTTCTTCCTAATGTTGCGATGGAATCTCTTTTCCTGTAGTTTAAATCTGCATCCTATATTCTGGAGTTGCAGAAAACAAACATATTGCTCCATCTTCAATATGATCTCCTTTCAAATATTTAAACAGGGCTATAGTATCACCTCTTAACGTTCTCTTCTCCAGACTGAACATACCCAGCTCCCTAAGCCACTCCTCAACAGGGCATGGTTTCCAGACCTTTCACCATTTTGGTCACCCTCCTCTGATCTATCGGAAATGGCTTGGAGCAACTCACTTGCTCTCAAAAACAGCTCCTTAGACTTGGAAAAAAAATGTAATCATACTGAACTTCCTCACAGCAATGCTGGCCTTTGCCAAAACTGGGGCTGGGGGAGAGGAGAATGAAATGATCAACAACAATCCATTCTCTTTTATCTGAGACAATCCATTTGGTAGGGTTTTTTAAAAAAATAAAAATAAATAAAAAGGAACATTATGTTAAATAAAAGCAGATGTGGACTTTAAATGAAATAAAAATCAGAATTATACAAGTAGCAAAAATGGATCTAAAAAGGCCAACACTCCAGGTGCAATTCTCATAAAAGGCCCCATCTGATTGCATATTTTTTTAAAAAACTTTTTATTAGCAGACATAGAACTATTTTCTTTATTTTATAGGGCTCAGCTCCCCCATTCCTCCTCCTCACTAATTTCTACTGAGAGAAATGCTAAAGTGGCAAACCACATTAGGATCACTGTTATCTTGTGTGATGCTTGCAAAGCCTTTTTAAACTTTTAACTCCAAATGTCACACTTCATCATGCAGCTGTCAGCCATTGTTGCTTTTTAATGTACTGAATTCAATTGTGTAGACACCGAGTTTGACATGTGTTAATGCAACAATTAAAACAAAAAAGGGAAAAGTCCATTTTCCTTGATTCCATTCATGCTTAGGATCTACAAGAGCAAACAAAAATGGAGAACCAGTAAAGAAGAAAAACAAATCTAGAAACTAATTGCACCACTGACTAGACATATTTGCATGCCTAGATGGTAAGAGGCCAAAGGCTGTCACTTCTCTCAAGAAGGAAGCACTTTAATGGCACCTAACTACGTACCTGGATTTTATTCATTGCTCATTGCAAGCTTCCAAGTAACCTGAGGAACAACAACTAAAATACTTCACGGATTTTATTATTATTTACATAGACGATTAAGTGCAGGGCTTTTGCAAAACTGGATTTGTCTGGTACTGAGATGGAATTCATGATTACAATTTAATGGATTGTGGGGAGCAAGTTCTTACAGGCTTCTGGCAAGATTGAGTTGTTCCCGGAATCAGGCTATGTGGGGGTGCTTTGGGGTGCCAAATGTCTCCCTTCTGCTTTGAGGATCTATACCTGTTTGCTGAAATGATGGAAAAGAGCATTAATGCTAGACCTGGTAGGGTGGTAACATGGTCTTTCACTTGGACTCAGGTCCAAGGATGGAGAACCAGTATTTCCCCATGCACTTAACAGAAAATAATAGGGACTGGTCTTTTCTGGGACCTCTCAGCAGGGAACCCATCAGGAAAGAGCAGAAGCAGGAGAAAGATGGGCAGGGAGTAGGTCTACAAACAGAGAGTGAAGAAGGAAGGCAAGTAAAACCCTGGAAATTAGCAAGGTTGATATCACAACTACTATATTGTTACACCCTCCCAAACTCAAACATCCAGCTAGCACAGGTCAGTGTTGCTCAATGTGATGAACCAATGTTGCTTCACAAGCCAAGTCTACTGGCTCATGGTGAGATTCTCAATAAATAATAAACATGGTGCTGGCCCCAAACACACTGTGGTGGAAATTGTCAGTCCTCCACATGAGATACCTCAAGAAACATTAGCATGCAAAAAGCTTTTATATGTTAGAATGCTAAATCTGAATTAGCTGTAACTGCATAGGTACATTTGTTATATCACGATGTTTAAGCTAAGAAATGTATTTTAAAGCTCTCCTGAGATTTTCTGTCCCTTGTTCAGCTTCCCTCAGAAGCCCTTGGAAGAAATGCCCAAGACAAAAACTTGGTTACAGCTGTGGGTATGAATCAGCTCTCCAACATATGGCCAGAAAGTTTCACACATATCATGAAATTTCTTTGACTTTCCTGTTAGAGAAATTTAAACAGAAACTCTGTTTTTGCTGGTGGTGGTGATGGCAGTACAGTTAATTTCAGTTCTCTGACTAATACATTTGGGCAACCTAATAATACAGAATTAAATTAATAGGTAATATAACCATGCAAACCATCACTTCAAAAGTGCCACAAAAAAAAGTGCATGTGCCACAAAAAAGGTGTTGCTTTCCCTAATAACTTCTAGCATCCTGTCCCCAATGCTGTTTAATATTTATATGAAGCTGCTTGGTGAGATCATTCGGAGGCTTGGAGCTCAGTGTTTTCAGTACGCTGATGACACTCAGATATACCTCTCCATGACAAGATCGTCTGCTCAGGCCTCAGATGGCGTCTCTCCTCTCAATGACTGCCATGTGGAGGTAATGGATTGGATGAGGGAAAACAAATTGAAACTCAATCCAGACAAAATGGAGGTACTCACAATCACAGGCCCGAAACCAGGTTTGGGAATACAAACTCCAGTCCTCGATGGAATCACACTCTCCACGAAGGACCTTGTTCACAGTCTGGGGGTACTTCTTGATTCATCGCTTCACATGACTAGTCAGGTGAATGCAATGGTCAGGACTGCCTGTTATCAGCTTCAGCTGATACGCCAGCTGCACCCTTTCCTGGATATGAGGGATCTGGAAACTGTGATACATGCGCTGTGATACCTCACGTTTGGACTACTGTAATGCGCTCTACTTGGGGCTACCCTTGTGCTTAACTTGGAAACTACAAATGGTTAAGAACATGGCAGCCAGACTTATTACTGGTACATCCAGGAGAGAACATATGACACCTGTACTTAAGTCTCTCCACTGGCAGCCGATCAGTTTCCGGGCACAGTAAAAGGTGTTGGTTTTAACCTATAAAGCCCTACAGGGCTTGGGTTCATCCTATCTGATGGACCACCTCTTCCCGTATGAACCCCCCTGCACACTGCGTTCCTCTGGGAGGAACCTGCAACAACCTATTAAAACCAGGTTGGTGCAGACCTCCCAGAGGGCCTTTTCAGTGGTCACCCCTAAGCTATGGAATGACCTGCCCGATGAGATGCGTCTTCAAAAAAGCCCTAAAGACACATCTCTTCTGGCAGGCCTTCCCGGAAAATCTCTGATACCTCTCAGCTCCAAACTTTGGTCATAGAGTGATCCAGCTTCTGCCCACCCACACAGCTCAAGGACTTTCAGTTTCACACTGTTGATATTGTTGATTTAATGTTTTAACTTGCTGTTTGATTTAATCCTTTTGCGGGGGGGGGGGGAGGTGGGGATGGGATTGGATATTTTAACTGCTGTTGTTTTAATTCTCTTTTGTACCCTGCCCCGATTGCTCATTCAAAGGAGCGGGCTAGAAATAAAACTTATTATTATTTATTATTATGAGATCTGCCTCAGAAACTGAGAAATTAGTTTCCCACATTATATGATGAAAACACCAGCACTCAGAAAGGTTACTTTTGGGCCAAAAATTCCCAGCCAGCATGGCCATGCCAGTTAAGAGATTCCAAGGGTTATGGACCAAAAAATAATTTTCCAGACTTGGGAAAATATCTGTTCTTTCACTAAGTGAAGCTTGTCTGTCTATCCACCTTTGCCAGAATGAAAGCAACATGCCACCACATTGATTTCACAGTGTCATAAAACTATAAACATTCTATTTGGGATTTTTGTCCTTGTTTTCATCTTCCTGGTTTTATTGATTTAATCAATATTTTAACCATATGTTTTCATATGGTTTGCTCATTTTTCTTTTTATTGTTTGCCACCTTGAACACCTTTTGACAGAAAGGTGGGTTACAAAATGTAGAAAATGAATGCAGATCAGTATTTTTCAAAGAGAAGAGTGTGGTAGAGTCTCCTTCCTTAGAGGGCTTTAAGCAGAGGCTGGAGGATGCTTTGATGGAGAGTTCCTGCATGGCAGGGGGTTGGACTGGATGGCCCTTGTGGTCTCTTCCAACTCTATGATTCTATGATTCTAAGACAAATCAGTAAAATGTTCTCTACCAAAATTTCATCTTGGTTGGAATGAACTTGTTTGAGTTCATAAGGGGATTAAAAATAACAATAATAAACCTGATTTTTAGTACTTGGTAATCACTTTGTTTTTATTATTGTGTCTTTGTCTGTGCAAGAAGAATCATGAACTAGATCTTTACACAATCAAATGTTTGCCTTTGATGCCCTGGTTACCTGAAATGTTATTTGTGCTTGTGTGATAGACAGGATGGACACTAATTAAAAACAAAATTCTTTTTTAACAGAACAATAAAAAATTTGAAAATCCAGAGTATTGTGTAGACAGGCCTCAAAGGCCTGTCAAAACAGAAAGGTCTTCACTTATCTATGGAAAGAGAGTAGAGAGGATGCCATCCTAACATCTCTAGGAAGGGAGTGCCAGAACCTGGGGACAGCCACTGAGAGATGTACCTGTGAGGATGCTGGGAAAGAGAGAAGGGCTTCCCATTCATATTTCAACACATGGACAAATTTGAAAAGGAGAATACAGTCCTGGATTATCACACACTGGGTTTCATTTTTCAGCTTCACACATAAATATGTAACAGGAACAACACTGTTTATTATTCACATTTGTAAGGCCTTTAAAAAAGGAGGTTGCTGAAGATAACATACAGAACTTGTACAATGGGCTTATAATAAATGTAGATGAAGAACAGAATGCCCAAGATAAAATTAAAAAAAACCTCAAAACTAGGGAAGAAGAAGGCCAAAACATACAGAAGAGAGAGAAAGAAAGAGAGAGGAATTTCAACATAAGATAGCAGATTTCGATAAGAGTTAAATAACATTCCATGAAGGGATGAAATGATTGAATGAATATTGGCTGAGAAATATTTCTAGAAGGTAATGGCAAACCTCATCTGAACAAATCTTGCCAAGAAAACTCCAGGGTCGCCATAAGTCTGAAATGACTTGAAGGCACACAAGAAGAAGAACAACAAAGGAGTAACACAAATATGGAGCCTGACAAGCAACAAATGACAAACACAAAGGCCAATGAAGATATTACAGAGAAAATCTGGGATGAAAGATAAGAAAGATCAAAAGATCAACATTATCTAAATGTTTTAACAGCTAGGGAGATAATGCTTTTTGTATACCTTAAAAAAATATGGAAATAGCTATAAGAAACAGTCCTAAAGCAGTATTGAGAAGAATGTGAAATAAACATGGAAACAGCTGAGAGACCCAAAATTATAGTTACATTTCCTAGTAGTTGTAAATACAGAATGTATTATGTAAGAACAGATATGGTCTTGCCTGCCACTAGAAATCTCGAGTCCTAAGACTTTACCCTTGTGCGAAACAGTTGCACACATAAAGGCTGGTCCTGTTCTTACTCTTATATTTCTGGCAGCTGCTACCAAATCCTTGAAACTCAAAAAGTCCATCCATTCCTTGGCTTTTTGTTTGCTGTAGTACATGCTGCTCTGATGAGGCAAACATCAATGACAGAGTTTCAGGAGAGACATATATTTTATGTCAGCCTTTCTGCTGGATACTGTCTGCACCAGATTTCTATAGGTTGTGACAGTATTTTTACCATTTTGACACCCATGCTCCCACAGTGGAGAGAGACAGAGAGGGAGAGAGAAAGACTGTATATAAATGATAACAATCGATTCTTTGTTAACTTTCTGACTGAAGTAATTTCTACTTAATAAGCAGACATATGGCATATGCTGGAGGTAGGTATGCTATGAACAATGTTCAACAGAATTTGTTTGGACAATTCACATTGAACTGTGTAAACATCATATTCAAATTATGTTCTAGATCATCTGAATTAAGAAATTACTAAAGATCTGGACCTAAGAAAGCTCCTCCGTCTACAATTTATTTCTAGGACCATGCAGATTTTAATGTACAAGGAATGTGTGAAAGGGAAAATATTGTGAGGTAGAGATGACAGCATAATTCATTCTATTATTTCATTCACTTTTAAGTTTTGTAATGTTGCTATATTGTATTTATATATTTATAACACAAACAGATACTCTATTAGTCACACTGTTTTAAAAAAAGTAACCAATAATTACCTGCACTTCTTAAGTTAGGGTCTAAATCAGGCATCTCTTTACAAGCTTCTGGGCTAACACTGTAGATAGATGCACCCGCCTCATTGGTAATGCTGCAAAACATAAAGCAAGCGATCAAAAAAACATTACACATATCGGGCGAGACAAAGTACAATTTCTTGCATTTTAATACAGCTAAAATAGTTTGCACTGCACAAAGTAAAATACACATAGACTAAAGACTTGTTTTTTTGAAAAAAAAAATAATAATACAAGAACAAACATAATAAAATGCATCAGCCAGGTAAGATCCTAAAGCATATATATTTGAAATAAAATTGAACTAAAATATATGGGATTTACTTTCAATATTTAGGATCTGAGCTAAAGATCCGTAGCATTCATATGCATGAATGTGTTAAAATATAAACCACTTTCCATAGATGACACATTACATTACACTGCTATTGAAATTGACACATTACATTACACTGCCATTGAAATTGTTTTATCTTATTGCCTTTTTAATTATTGTATCCTGCTCCGATTGATTGACAGAGGAGTGGGCTATAAATAAAATATTTATTATTATTACTACTACATTTTGTTTTCATGACTGAAATAAAATTTGTTTGGTTTTTATTGTGGTTTTATGTCCCACTCGCCTCCAAAAACTTGAAGAATGTCTGCGCAGCAATCGAGGCTATCACCACATTTATCAACGACACACAAACAAAACTAATAAGACTGCATGCTATCTTTGTAACATATTGGGCTACATACTGCTCATACTAATTGTTACATGTTCTTAATATATCTAAAAAAGGTCAGACTAAAGTAAAGGTGTCTAAATATGCAGCTGAATAAGCCGCTGTTGTAAAGCCCTTTGCAAATTGAAAAAGAGCTAAACACTCATTTATACACCTTTACTTAATTTTTTGTACTATATTACATTCCCTGAACTAAAGGTGTCTAAACATGCAGCGGAATGAATCACTGTTGTAAAGCCCTTTGCAAACTGCAAAAGTAATAAGACATAAATAACCTTTCGCCAGAACAATAGTAGTCAGTTCCTAATTGCTATATACAAATTGTAAAATATAGTTCTGGAATTGTAGCTAAATACTGTATAATGACATTGGTTTTGATTCAACTGCAAAAATAACACATATACACGTTCAGTGAAGTTGTGCTTACACTCTTTCTCAATTTCTCTTGCTCATGCACACACAATCGCACACACAAACACAGATCAAACTCAAAACATAAAAGAAATATGCATTTAAAGCATTTCTCAACACAAAGCAAAGCCAGTTGACAAAATTTTGACCTTCTATTTTTTAAAAAATAAAACCAAGCTGTTTCTGTCATCATTTTGTCTTCCCACAAGGCACTGTGACTTTTTTTTTCTACAGCTGTCTCCTCTAAAAGCAACCAGAGTCACAACATCACATACAAGGCCAATCTTAACAGACGAAGCTACCAAACCCAAGCTGCAAACTTGCAAGGCAGGAGTATCAATTTTCCTTCTTTTAGGCACACTGAAATGCCCCTAAAACTTGCAGAAAGAGCCAAAACTTTCAGAAAATAAATGTGAACTGAAATAACCATCAAAGTTGTATAGTATTTTTTTTTTAAAAAAAAAAAACAAACCAAAACTCAAACAGACTTTGCAAAGAGAGGATCGGCTAGAAGAAAATGAACTCCTTTCCCTCAACTATTGAAAACCTTCAGACTGAGTATCATTGAAAGAAAACAATGACATTTCTGTTCATGGCAAAGAACCAGCACTTATAAAAGATCTACAGGTCAGAGGCAACTGGGCTGCATTTTTATTCATATAATGAGTCAAACCACAAGTAGTATATGGTTGCTTGGACTGCCAAAATATTATTTAGTATATTGGAGACTTATACAGATAAGATAAATAATGTACGCATATATACACACACTTTTCTGGTTCAACCAAATGTAAGAAATAATCATTGTTAAAAGGCTAAAAAATTAGATAACTACAATACTTTCAAAATGTTCTGACTACTAAGAACTCACCCATAAATAGGGTCCAAGCTGCTTGACAATGTAGGCTTAAATAATAAGAAGAAAAGGAACATGAACTTTTAGAAGGAACTGAAACAAATACTATTCTTTAGAGCACAATTGCTTTAAACTGTGCTTTCCCCCCTTACTTTTTTCTTTTCCTTTTCCAAGCCTGTAATTCAAAAGTAAAAACAGCATTGATTATCTTTTGTTTTGAAAAGTCATTTTTCCACACTAAAAGGAGTTTGCAGCACCATACAGAAAAACTCTTTAGGTTGCTGAAAAAACACCATTAATTATTTTTTTCTGAACTCCAGTGAACAGAGTCCCAATGAAGATCACACAACAATGTTAACTGTTTGCCAACAAAAGTTCATAATTACTTTCCTTTAGGACATAAAAATGGCACTACCTGTCACTTTCTCAGAGGACTCTTGTCAATTATATCTGGACATGACTGATAACATTTACCAAAATGAAGTAAAAATAGCCTAGAGTTAACTATTTACCACAGAGTAGCTGACAAAGAAGGAAATTATTATTGTTGTTATTATTTATCATCATCATCATCATCAATAATAACAATAATAATAATGATAATGGTATAGAATCTTAGATTATGAAAATTCCATAAAATGAAAGTATTTATTCACTAATAGATTTTAAAGTTGTTTAACAAAAAAAATCGTAATGTAACCAGTATCTTATTGATTTTTATCTGAAGCATTCATATCATCAATAAATATTGGGGATTTTGCTACTGTACCTGACATCACTGTCAGTGACCAAAAATAATACTCCACTTCTGCGTAAAGAATTTAAAATTAGATGCTTAAAAGTAAGCAAAACTGCAGACACATACAAATGGAGAAATGCTTGGGGGGGGGCACATTTTATATATTTCATGTGCACAGTTTTTACCATTTCCCTCATGTCTAAACTATTGAAATGATAGCAGATACAAACTGGATAGCTCAAGCTGTCCATGCCATGTGTACAATATACAGATCAAGAGAAGTGCCTTGCGGCCAAGCCTCCAAAAATCCCATATACACAACTAGTACAAATAGCACATCCCGATAATACAACACAAACTACTGTGCAAGAAGTCGGTTCCTTCGCCTTTTTGCGGAGACAAAATTTTGCAAACTACTAAGGAGGAGATTAAAGACATAGCTGAGGCTCTAATTTTGCAAGGGTGAGATATAATTTCCGCTGAAAATCTCCCCTTCCAACAAATGCAATTACATTTATTGCAGTTCAAATCTGAAAACTGCCTTATGAAACAGAAGGCTATTGTGAACAGAAGAACAAGTTTATAACAAATGTATTAGTTTCACCCTTTCTTAGCCAAGGTTTTATAGAATTGCTGTGATTTATTTCCAGACAGTAGAGGCAGGCTTGCCTTTGTAAATTAGGGGAAATAGAGCATTCATGATCACACTTATCACAACTATGTATTTCAAACAAGGTGGGAAAATAATAGATGGGAATGCCATTATTCCAGTCAATGTTCAAAGTGGGGCTGGGCTGGGACAGGGTATTATGTCATTCTGGTTTTTGTTTTTTGTTTTTTTCTGGGAGAGAGATCAAATGCCGACAGCTATTCTGCTGCTTTTCTATGGACATAATTTTAAATTTAAATGATTTTATTGTTAGCCACTCAGAGATGTTATGGTACAGTCAGCCCTTTGTATCCATGAGTTCTGCATCAGCAGATTCAACCATTCAAAATATTCAAAATATTTTTAAAAATATATAAATTTCAAAAAGCAAAAATTGAATTTACTATTTTATATAAGGGACATTATTTTACTAAGTCATTGTATTTAATGGGACTTGAGCATCCACTCATTTTGGTATCCACATGGCGTCCTGGAACCAAACCCCAGCAGGTATCAGGGGCCCGCTGTATAAATATTTCAGATAAATGAATGAATGTGACAGACAATAAATTTGAAATGAAATCAACCCATCATTTTTTCTACCATTTCAGAATTCTACCATCCTGATGGGTTTCATCATACTATGTTCTTGGTCATAGTGGATACTAGGAACCAAACACAACAATAACAACAGGGGATCCTTTCACAATACACATTTATTGCAATATTATTTATCCCACTTTAATACATGTTTCCATCCTTTGGAATCCTCTGGGATTTGTAGTTTGGTGAGTCATTAAAATTCTCTGGATGACAATTCTAAATGTCCCTCCCTAAACTGCAAATCCCAGGATCCCACAAGATGTTATCATGACAGTTAAAGCAGAATCATAGCCATAAAATTGTGAAGTGTAAAAGGACTCCAGGACAAGGAATATTGCCTACAACAATGTTGACTTGATTGTTGGAAAGAGTGGTAGTTATCAACATTGCTGTAAGAAATCGCTTTTGGTTTTGGTCTTTATTTAAAAAACATTCCCCCACTTTCAAACAGGATACACATTATTCAGCTGACTCCTTTAAATAAAAAGACAAATGCACACAACAACATGAACAACAACAAAAAATACAAGGGATATAGAAAGCTGAAGTTAGTTATATCTACTTCCCTGAATAATCAGATTTTCACTGATGAGAGGGAGTGTGTTGAACTACAGCGGCAGAGAAAAGAGTTCAAATCCCTGCTCAACCATAAAACTCAGTAAGTGATCTTAGGTCAGATCCTACCTCACAGGGAGATAAAATGGGGATAAAAAATATTTTCTAGTCTGAGATCATTGGAAAAAGAGTAGGATAAATTTGTAATAAATCTTTATCACTGGCATAGCGGCAGTAAGCTCTATATTTCCAGAACAGTGTATCAGTTGGCACTGTCCTTATATTTTGTGGGATATGAATGTTGTAGAAGAATATCATACAACATCAAGTGTTGGATTTAAGGGACGTTTTATCATTCAAAGCTATCTGCATACTGGAACGAGGAGATGGAAGAATAGGGAACTCTGTCTGCAGTGTAGTCACCCTTGTCTGGCTGGCACAAATGTAGACAATATTGTGGATCATTGGGATGAGATAAAGGTAAAGTACTTCACACGTACACAGATCTGTACAAATAATAAAGAAGCAGTACCAAACAGCTCAAATTTTAAAGAGGACTGTTAGAAACAAATTCAAGAGATAGCATTAGCAGAGATAAACGTCATCAGGTTTCTAGAGTTAATTCAGTTCAAATATTTATTCTTTGAAGTTCAATATGTGGAAGACAGTGATTTTAAATAAATTTAAGAAAATGGGGGAAAGTGTGTGCTTAATCTGTATTTTAAATCTCTTTTTTTCTCTCTTAAAAAAAAACAGGGGAAACAGCATGAAGTTGGCATTCTTTGTACATCTTACTCATAGTCAATTGCCTGAACAGAAATAATATATATAAAACAGGTGAAGTAAAAATCCTTTTATTGGCACCAGCTTCTAATTGTGTAGAATATGCAAGCTTTTGCATTTCATAGACCTAATTTTAAATTATTAGCTAATTCTGCTTGATAACTAGCTAAGCATTCAAAAGCTTACATATTCTTAAACAGTAATAGTGAATAACTCAAGAAGTTAACTTGCCTGGTCTATTGTCTGGGAATGTTGTACTCAATCTTAGGAACCCATCCATCCAAAGAGAATAAATTTTGCTACAGAGATTTGTTCATAAGTCTTTGGGGGGGGGGGGGGGGGGAAGGTGTCAGGTACAAGAAAACACTATGAATCTAAAAGCCACGTTTCACATACAATTGACTTCATTCTGGCATGTGTCTCTGTTCAGAAATAGAAAGGAAACACCAATTTAGATAGCTTCAAGGGGAATTAGAAGAATTCTTATAGGATAAGGCTACCAGTCTGATGACCACATAATCCCTTCCGGGGCCAAAGGCAACATGCCTTTGAATACAAATTGCAGGTTGAAACATGAGTGGGAGGGTAGACTTGTGCTTCTGTTCTTCTGGAAGGCTTCCTTTAAACATCTAGTTGGCCAAACGCTGGCCTAGATTTGGTTTAATCCAGAGGTTGAAAAGAAAGGCTCAGTTAGTTCTAATTGTCCAATAGCTCTTCAGAACTGCGAGTCTCAGACAAGAAGCACCATTCTGCATCATCATCCCCTTCTGGAATGGAGGTTCCCAAAGGGCTCTGATAATCTGAGAAGAAGCTAAAAATCTTCCTCATGCTAGCTCCACCAAAATCCCAGTTTTCTACACAAATTAAATCGATACCATATATACAGAGTTTCCAGTTAGAACGTTCCTCACATATCAACTGAATGGCACTGAACAGTGCTTTTATTGTGTTCTTGTTGTTAACTGCTATCAAGTCAAACTACTTATGGCAACCCCATAAATGAGAAACCACCAAGTCACCCTGACATTCAGTGATTTGCTACTCAGGGCTATGGCCTCCTTGACTGACTCTATCCATCGGGAATGCTATCTTCCACTTTTCTTACTGCCTTCTGCGTCCTAATCATTATTATTCTAGGGAGTTATGTCTTCTTATGATATATCCAAAGTATGATAATCTCTGTTTCGTCATCTTGGTTTCTAGGGCGAGTTCAGGCTTTATTTGCTCTACAACCCATTCACTTGTCTTTTCAGCAGTCTACAGAATTCTTTTCCAGCACCATATTTCAAATGAGTTGATTTTCTTCCTATCAGCTTTCTTCATTGTCCAGCTTTCACAACCTTACATAGAAATGGGACAATCCTAACTTTAGTATTAAATGATACATCTTTACACATTAGAATGTTGTCTAGTTCCTTCATAGGTGCCTTCCAAGTCTTAGTCTTTTTTCTGAATTCTTGACTGCAGACTCCATTTTGATTGATTGAGCCAAAGTATGGAAAATCTTGAACTGAAAGACCATATCTGCCCATACAATCCAGCAAGAATGCTAAAATCATCAGAGGAAGGATTTCTCTCTGTCCCGCCACAATCACAGGCTTGCTTGTTAAGGACATGAGAGAAGTCATTTTTGTTTAAGCAGGCTCTTAAAAGTTAAGTAGGAAAGATTTTTAAATTTTTGTGTATTTTGTTTGTTTTTAACTTTTGTATGGTTTTATATGATCTTATAGTGTTTAAAGTGGGGTTTTAAAAAATTTATTGTAAACATTTTTAATTTTGTTACTTTTGTAAGCTGCCTTGCATTCCATCTTGAGAGAAAGGTGGCATATGAATGAAGTAGATAAAAAAAATACATAATAAATAAATAAATAAATAAATATTTCAATGTCTTCATCACTTGCTTTAAAGTTATGTAAATCATCTGTGCTCGTTATTTTTGGTTTCTTAACGTTCTACTGTAAACTTGCCTTTCCACTTTCTTCCTTGATCTTCTTCAGTAATGGTTTCAAGTCCTTGCTATTTTCTGCTAGTACTCTAGTGTCATCTGCATATCTTAAATTGTTGGATATTCTTTCCTCCAATTTTCATGCCTCCTTCTTCCACATATCAATCTGCTTTCTGTATGATATATTAAACAGACAGAGTGATAAAATTTAGCCATGCCTGACCTCCGTGCCAATTGGAAACCATTCAATTTCTCACATTCTGCCCTAATCGCAGTCTCCTGTTCTGAGTACAGTTACACACTGTTGCTGTTGTTGTTGTGGTTGCATGTTTTCAAGTTGCTTCTCATTTATGACTAACCTATCATAGGCTTTTCTTGGCAAGTTTCTTCTGGTTTGCCATTGCCATGCTCTGAGGCTGAGAGAGTGTGACCTATACAAGGTCATCCAGTGGGTTTACATGGCTGAGCTGGGATTTGTACTCTGGTCTCCAGAGACATAATCTAACATTCAATCCACTATGCCATGCTGGCTCCAGGACAATCAAACATTGTGGCACACCCATTTCTTTAAGAGCAACACATAGTTTTTCATGATCTATTAAGCTGAGGGTTTTGCTATACTCTATACATGATGATTTTCTTCTTATATTCTTTGGTGTGCCCCACCATCCAACATATTTTTGCAAAATGGTACACAGTGCTTTTTTTCCCTTTCCTGAACCCAGAGTGGACACAGAATCATAAAATCATAGAATCATGGAGTTGGAAGAGACCTCAAGGGCCATCTAGTTCAACCCCATGCCATGCAGGAATATACAATCAAAGCACCCCTAACAGATGGCCATCCAGCCTGTGTTTACAAACCTCCAAAAAAGGTGACTCCACTATATTCCAAGGGGATGTGTTCCACTGTTGAACAGCTGCTACAGTCAGGAAGTTCTTCCTAATGTTTAGGTGAAACTGTACCTTGAATCCGTTGCTCATTGTCCTAGTCTTTAAAAAAACAGAAAACAAGCTTGTTCCATCTTCAATATGACATGGCTATCATGTCACATCTGAACCTTCTTTTCTCCAGGCTAACCACACCCAGCTCACTAAGCCTCCCTTCACAGGGCATGGTTTCCAGACCATTGCTCATTCTATGTGGTAAAAGTCTTTGTTATAGAATTTTGAGAATCACTTTTCTTGCATGGTAAATCAATGCAATGGTCCTATTTGCTGACAAACATTAGTTAGAACTAGAGTAGAATCTGTATCTCTAGTTTGAAACATCTCTATTAGTGTTCCATCTGTTCTTGGTGATTTATTTCTTCCAAGTCCTCTGAGTTCAGTTTCCACTTCACTTTCTAAAATGGTAAGTTCATCTACAATTAGTTCTTCCTTGAATGAATCTGTCATCCTTTCATCTTTTTTATATAGTTCTTCAGTGTATTGTTTCCACAGGCTTTTTATTTCTTCTTGGGTATGTAATGTGTTCCCATGCTGGTCCATAGCATCCCCACTCTTAGATTACATTGCCCTTTGATTTCTCAGATCATGTGGAAGAGGTCTTTTGGCACTGTCATATTCTATTTCTCTGCATTGATTATTATAGTAGTTCTCCTTGTCCCTGCTCAGAAGTCATTCAGCAGTTACATTCACAATTTTGACTTTATTTGTATCACCTTTGACTTTTCCTTCTCATCCGTCCTTAACTGGTTGAAGAGTTTCATATGTCATTCATTGAGACTTCTCTTTCTTTTTGGCTGCACATAGTGTCATTTTGCATTCCTCCTTGACAATGTACCTGGCTTCAACCCAGAATGTTCTGGCTCCCAATCAATTAGGCTTAATAGTGCAAATCTATTTTTTTCTTTTACATTGTCTATACATTCTAAAGGGATGTTTTTCAGCACAATGATTGGTTTAGTGTTTTTCTTTATTTTTACTCTCATTTTTATATTAGCAGTTCATGGTCTGTTGCATAACCTGTTTCTGGTCTTGTTTTTGCAGGGAGAATGGAATTTCTCAATCTTCTGCTTCCAATTATGTATTCTATTTGATTTCTATATTGAATATCAGGTGATGTCCATGTTTCCTGGGTTGCTTGAAAAATATATTTATGATGAAATGTATTCGTTGGCCTCACAAAATTCAGTGAGTCACTCTCCTGATTCATTTCTTCCCCTCCACTCTGGTAGTCAAGGTCTTCTGTCCCAGCCGAGGATTTCCAGTGCCCTGTCCCGGATTCGTCCTTTCTCACTTGCTGCTCCTCACTTCCGGAACCTTTTTCCTCTACATGCGCGCCTCATCACTTCTCTAACCAGTTTCAAAACTGAGTTAAAGACTATATTGTTTAGAGAAGCGTTCCCAGATGTGTGACTTTACCCCGTTTTAACTGTGCATTATGAAGGCAAGCCCTCCCTCTAGTCCATCTGCCTTGGTCCAGGCCTCAGAGGGAGAGAAGAACCACCGGACCTGATACCCTTCCCCATCACCTTTCTCTTCTCCTTTTGTGTCGTGTCTTTTAGATTGTAAGCCTGAGGGCAGGGAACCATCTAATTATAAGTTTATACGTACAGCACTGTGTAAACCTACAGTGCTATATAAATAAAGGTTTTTTATTATTATTATTATTATTATTATTATTATTTCTCAATCCTAGTCCCAATTTTCCTACAATCTTAGTTTTATTCTACCTTATAACTATTTATGAGTAATTTACATCCACGAGTAATCTACATGTTTACAGGTAGGTTATTCATGTTTTGATGCTCCAGTATATGTAATGAATTTAAAATTTGTTAAAACTCCTTCCACCAATGGAATAAAATCTACTAAATTTCCTCTGGTAAATGTGCTCCCAAAATGAAGGATGGAGTTAAGATTACCACAGAGATTAGGGAAATGTTCTTCTGTATGAGCAGAAATCCATTCACACAATGTTATATTTTGACCAATATACATTAAGAGCATTTGTTATGTTTGCTTTCTTTAAAAAAAAAAGAAAAAGAAAGAAAAACTCTTCACAACTGCGGCAGTGTTATGAACAGAAAATGATGGCCACATTTTTTAAAAAAAGCAAAGGAATCTGAGTCCATTGAATTTCAGGCCATACCATTGTTTACAAGAGTCATAATTCCACATTCCCACTCAAGTTATAGGCACTTTGGAGAAATACAATAAAAACATAGGGGGGACATGGCTCTCTCCACCACAAGCCCACCTTCCTTAAATAATACTCTTGTATGCAAACATGGATACAATTCTAATACACTTATATACAAGGTGTATTTAGTTCAAGACAGCAATCCATTTGCACTTCACGAGAAATATTTTCTACTTTTCTCATCATCTGATTTCCATTAACCTATATAAACTTTCAAACATATAAAGTGCACTAAAATTCATTTGAGTACCAATAAACTATTCCACTTTCAGTTATTGTCAGGGTTGTCTGTACAAGACAAATGAAAGGAACACTTCCAAGCTGAATGCATCTCAACTAAGTTATCAGAAGGTAGAAAATCACATTATGCCATTGCTAGACCTTTAAAAATGTTGTTTTAGCACCATCTGGTGCTTACTAGTTGTTACTGCTAGAATTTATGGAGGAAAAAATACTAAAATCTAAATGGGACCAATATGTCCTTACAGGCAGCAGATGCCATCTGATCTTGGAAGCCAAGCATGGTCAGTCCTGGTTCATTCTTGGATGGAAGACAACCAGAGATGTATTCAAGTCTTTTACTCCAAGTCTCAAGTAAAATCTCAAGTCCCTGCCTTCAAGTCTCAAGTCTTTGCAAGGTAATTCTGAGTCGAGTCTCAAGTCTAGGAGTCAATTTAAAAAGAAACAAAGAGGTGTGAGTGGGATGTGTATTGTACAAGAATCTTCCTCCTCCTTCCAGTAGCTAGAAATATGCAAGTCTTGAGTCTCAATGAGTCAAGTTGATCTGAATTAGTGCTTCATTTGTGGCAGAGTTGAGTCCAAACCAAGTCACTGAAATGACTTGAGTCCAACTTAAGTCTGAGATTACATGACTGCAGACTGTCAACATATAGTGGGGTTGTTGGCTATATTTCAGAGGAAGGAACTGGCAAAACCACTTTTTGAGTATTCCTCACCTAAGAAAACCCTATGAAATTCTAGGGATTGCCATAAGATGGCAGGTGACTTGAAGGCACATACACACACAATTAGTTTTCTGTGGTATACTAATATTGCAAACACAAAATGTTTCCAGATAGAAGTTTCTTATGCCAGTAATTAGAAGGCACTAATCAGCTTTCACCTTGACCTTCTTGACATGGTGGTGTTTGTTTTGCATTAAGAAAAAAGAGAGAAGACGGGTAATATGGTGTAGCATGCAAAGTGCTTGATTCTGAATAAGCAATTGAACTTGACAGCTCTGCACTCTGGTCTCCACTGAGCCAAGAAACTTTGGGGTCTATGACTCTCTCTCAGCCTGACCTATCTCAGAGGGTTGTTATGAAGGTGAAGTAGTGAAAAGGAGTGATGCACACTACCTTCATCTGCTTGGATGAAAGGTGAGGTGTAAAGGCGAGATTTATAGACTAATCAGCAAATAAATAAATTAGAGACAGAGGAAAAAACAAGGGAGGGAACGGAGGATAACAATGTCTGAGAAAATTCAGTGAATGAGGCCAAGCAATGGTGTGTTACTCATGTGCAACTGTGTGCACGCTCTCCTTCCCTCCCTCTCACAAGTACACACACAGCTTACTGATACATGTTGTATTTTATTAGTGTTAGTTCTTCCCACCTTTTGATCATCTGTTTGAAGGCTGATGGAATGAAAGCCCACCCACTTTTAGATACCTCAGCAACCCAAACACTTTGCATTAAAGTCATTACTATAATAAAGAGAAAAAGAGTTTCCCATAATTAATCCTCCTATTCCTGCTGCCTTATAGTGACTACTTATGCACCACTAAAATGAAGAAATGAAAGAACAAGCTGAGACACCAAACTGCACAAAATATGCACATTTTACTGATTTATGTATATAGACCAGGGCTTCTCAACCAAGGTTCTCTGGCACCCTAGGCTTCCATGAGAGATCATGATTAGTGGGAAAACATGGAGAAAGCAATATGAGCTGTAGATAAAATTATTTTTACAAGAATTCCATCAGGGTTTAAAAAAAATTGAGAAATTGTACAGACTTACAATTATTTCAGGTTAAATTTAATAACAACAGAACATCTTGCCAAGACTGACCAGGGCTGCATCTGTACTGCAGAAATAATCTAGTTTGACACCACTTGAACTGCCATGGTTCAATGCTATGGAAGTCTAGGAATGGTAATTTTATGAGACATTTAGTTTCTCTGTCAGAGAGCTCTGGTGCCACAACAAAGTACTCTGGTGGTGTCAGTGCCTGTTGAGTTTACTGTCCTGGGGCCCTTTCACACTACACAATTATAATGCTATATTCCATTTTAATTTCCAAAGCAACATCATATGGAATACTGGGGTTTGTAGTTTGTTCAGACATTACAGCTCTCTCTGGCTGTGAAATCACTGCAAATCCTTAAGTGGAATTATAGTGTTATAACTGTTTCATGTGATGGGGTTCTTCATATTAATTGTTACCGATGGACAACTTAAGGCTCTGCTCTTTCTTCTAATGGTTCTTTATGTTGGATAGGGCAACCTTGCATTAAAAAGTTGGATTGGACAAGCTTTCAAAGAAAGTTTGGGTAGGATGACCTTTCAAATAAATTAACACCTTCAAACTGGACTATTTCCTGAATATGAGGACACATAGGGGCTATGCAGCCGGGTGGCTAAATGCCACCCCTGTATGCTCCAGGTCGGTGCTGCAGCAGCCGCATGTCGCAACACTGACCTGCTCCCTAGAAGAAGCTGCTCTGATCAGCTTCCTACAAGGGGTGCCACTGGTGGACTCGCATACTATGATGACGCCCCTTGTGCGTAGTACCGTTTGGGTGCTGAGCCCTAGGGTTATCATCATGGCGCGCCTTGGCAGAAAGGCTTTGAGTGTGTACACACTCAGCCCTATTTGAACCCATCTGGAATACTGTGTCCAGTTTTGGGCACCACAGTTCAAAAAGGATGTGGAGAAACTGGAGCGGGTCCAAAGGAGGGCGACTAAAATGGTGAAGGATCTGGAAACCATGCCCTATGAGGAATGCCTTAGGGAGCTGGGAATGTTTAGCCCAGAGAAGAGAAGGTTAAGAGGTGATATGATAGCCCTGTTTAAATACTTGAAGGGATGTCACATTGAGGAGGGAGCAAGCTTGTTTTCTGCTGCTCCAGACACTAGGACCCGGAATAATGGATGCAAGGAAAAGAGATTCCACCTCAACATTAGGAGGAACTTCCTGACAGTAAGGGCTGTTCAACAGTGGAACACACTCCCTCGGAGGGTGGTGGAGTCTCTTTCCTTAGAGGTCTTTAAGCAGAGGCTGGATGGCCATCGGTTGAGGATGTTTTGATTGGGAGTTCCTGCATGGCAGGGGGTTGGACTGGATGGTCCTTGTGGTCTCTTCCAACTCTATGATTCTATGAACCCTAGTTTGGGCCCAGGCCGGTATAAAGTGCCGTTCTGTACTGGCTCATAGTCACTCCTGTTTACAATGTGGGAGGTTTTCTGCTATCTTTTTTTTAAAGATTGTAACTGATTTTGCATAATGTCTCACCCGTTTCTTCTCCTCCCATCACCCTTCAAAGCTGAGGAAGCAGTTCTTTCTGAGTTTGTACCACCCAGTTATTCCGCTTTACTCCAGAACAGCTTTGACTCAAACTAATACTTGGATGGAAGACCACCAACAAACAGCAGGGGCTGTAGGCTATATTTCAGATGAAGGAACCGGCCAAACCACCTCTGAATATTGTTTGTCTAAAAGAAACCCTATGAAATTCTTGGGGTTACCATAATTCGACAGGCAACCTGATGGCACATGCACACACAAGCTGCACTTATAGGCACATCAGAGCCTTTTTGGACAGTGTGCCATTGCATTCTGTCTAAAAATCTCCCACCATCTCCTGCAGTTGCTGATGCTTACCAGTGGAGGGAAGGTGAAAGCATTCATGAAAATACAGCTCCTCCAAGCTCCCAAGGGAAAGGCCCCCTTCCCCTCCCTTCCTTCTTCACTAGTAAGCAACAGAAGAAGGAGCTTCTAGAGCTTGACAGCTGCCAGGTGGTGCAAGGATGTGGTACAGTGTGTGTAGAGCTATACTCAGATGTACGCTTTCAGCCATTGTAGTGTTCTGGAATCCCCTCTCTATATTCATGCTTGTGAACCAACCACTGTTTCATCCCAAATCCGCTATGTATGAGGGTGAAACCATTTTTTTAATTGGTGCTGGAATTCTGCTAGCATTGACACCAATGAGGCCTATAAATGAAGAGTATTTCACAACATGGGCATTACATCCTGTGGACAGGCCACTGGTCTTATCAAATCTCTGAATGTACCTGACGCAGCGATTTTGATCCCTTCTTACTGCTGCTCTTCAGCAATCCAAAATATTTTCTGCATATCTTCCTATGTGTCCAACTTGCACCAAATACAGACACAGAGATACATCCATCCGAAAGAGGCATGCAGGGTTGCAATATTTGCAAAATGCAAGTTGTACTTCCATCATGGCTGCATTTGTTCCATGAGTTGCCATTATTGGTCAATGAAATCAGGTAAGACATGGATGGGGTCACGTGTGCCCTTTAAACTCACATCAGCCATATGTGGCATGCTTAGTGATTCTAGGAATCCAACAACAGCTGGAGAGCCACAGCCTCTTCAGTCTTAGTAGACATTTCTCTAAGGAGCAGAATGGTCCCATTCCATTTGTGCAGATAAAACATTAACATTTCTTCTGGTGGAAAGACGTTTTTCTGTATACCGATGAGAGAACACTCTCTCTCTCTCTCTCTCTCTCTCTCTCTCTCTCACACACACACACACATATACAATAAGCTGCTAAGTCCTGCTTTATTTTTGTTCATTACTGTGAGATTCTGCATCACTGCTGCCACCCTATTCCCAAATCACTGAAGACTGTGGTCAAGTATGCAGCACTCCACAGGCCAACCTTGCTGTCTCTAGAGAATGCAATAAATGCCTTTCATTGAAAGGATGCAAGCTCTGGCAGCCAAGAGGTCAGAAGCTTAAGCCTTCTGTTCCTGAGAAGGCTAACCTTGCTAATTTGTTTCTTAAGTGTAGCTTGCACTCTTGCAGAAAGTGCTTTCGTACAATCAGGACTCAGACACAATTCTAGAAGTGCACTCAATGTGCATCGCCAAAACAATGAAACATAATCCCATCTCACTCATCTCTTTTCTATAAAGGTAGATTCTCAAACCATTAAAAAAACCCTTTCCCTCTTGTGAAGCAAATGCATTCCCAACTAGTTCTCAACTAGATTTAAATCCCCACTTGAGCTCACTCAACACTTTTCATTATTCTCCCCATAAAGCAATAAACATTTTGCAAATACACACTTTGAAGGTTATACCAAGGGAGCTCTTGTAAACATTGTAAGTGTGGTGAGTGAAAGAACGTGAATTTGCAACTGTATTTCTGCATCCATACAAAAGGAGGCATAGGAAAATAGAATATAGGAGCTTATTTCAAATATCGCTGCCTGTCTGTGCCAAGAATTCTTCCAATACTCAATAAAAAAAAAATCTGTTACTGTAAACAATCTACACATTTAAGAAAAACAAAGGGAGGAATAATAAATACAATACTGTAGAAATTTAAGCACTACCACAAATAGAAGTTGATGTTTCTCTTCTCTTTCAGGCACCAGTTAAAAACATATCTATTTGTACAAGATTTCAGGAAATAATCAAATGCTTCATTTGTGTTATACTATTGTTAGTTTATATTCTTTTTAACTCTGTTTTGGCAGAAATTTGTAATTTTTAATTTTAAATATTTGTAATCAATTACTTTAACGGTGCATGTTTTAAGTAAATGGTTAGCAGCATGAGGAAGGTTGGTATGCAAATTATATTAGTAATAGTAATAACAGTAACAACAGCAAGCATCAACTTAGTTTTGCACAACTGTAAAACATGACTTGCCTTTCATAAAGTTAAGCACTTTCTTCTAGGGACCTATATGTGAGCACAGACATGAATTCAACTCCACTTCTATTAGCAGAATGTTGGACTGACAGCTTGCATTGCTAAAGCCAAACCCAGCGCTAGTTCAGAAGAATGCTTGAGGCAAGGCAGCAGCTTCTATTTACACCAGGACCCTGTTTGGCAGCTAAACCTGAGAATGAATCTGGATGCCAGCTATGGGTCGAGAGGTGGCATATGTCTCAAAAATAATGCATTTCAGAAGGGAATTGTCAGTCTTGCAGTGTGGCATTATTCCTGCTTGGTAAATCCCAGCCATGCAAAAGTACATTTATTTTCACTTGGGTGGGAGTAAAAGTGTCATGATTTGACACTTGGTTTGAAGTAAGCTATATTTATGTCCAATTTTATTATTTTGCTAACCTTAGGATCTTTTAGAATAACTTCTGTACCAAATGCTGACATATTTAATCATCTTTTCACATTCTGGAAAGCAACTGAAATCCCATTTCACAATATATTTAAGAGAGTCAGAGAAAAGTTAAGAAAACAATGTTGATAATAGGGGAAATTCTGAGTGCCTAGAAATCTCTAAGTAATTAAGAAGTCACTAGCATAATATATTTTCTTTTACCCATGAAACATAAACCATTGATACTCTCTAAGCTACATCTCAATATGGGGAGGGGATCTTTTTCTATAACATAAATTGTCATAAAGTTGAAAAACTGTGTGTATGCAACATAACATACCTAAATCATTGTACTAGAAATCCCAACAAATCCATACAGATATGGATTTGATGGGACCCATTTTTTCTCCATCATTCCTCCAATAAATGCGTTTCTCATTTTAATGAAAAACCATAAACTTCCCATGCCAAGCAATTTTTGTTATTTTTATTTATAGCATTTCTAAATCACCTTTCTTCCATGTAAAAACAAAGCTATACAGATATATCATCAAAGCAATAATTAAGAGAATAAAAACTCCAAATGGTGTATGAATATAAAGAAAAAACAGCAAAAACAAAAACAAACAGACTAGGCTTCCCAATTGTAAAATGCCCTGGCAAACAAAAAGGGTTTAAACTGGTGCCAAAATGATTGCAGTTTGGGTACCAGTAGCACTGCCATGAGTAAAGTATTCCATAGTTGGTGTGCAACATTTGAGAAGGATCTTTTCTTTGAGTTGTATCTGTTTCTTACCCCTTTAATTAACATTAATTAGCCTCTTTAATTAACATGGTCCCTATGAGGACCTCTATTTGTCCCACCATTGCCACCAAATGTGAGTACCCTACATGCCCCACCACTATGGCACCTAAGTTACCACCACCCTTGAACAACTACGGCCACCACAAACACCATGTGCCTGAATGCAACCACTCCAATACCACTACTGGAGTATTCCCAGAACCATATGCCTATAACAGGAGAATAATTTATTAAACATCTGAGGAAACAGGCTCAAGTCTACAAAAGCTCATGCTACCAGCTTCTCAAAGGTGCTACAAGATCCTTTTCTACACTGATTTTCCAGACTGACACAGCTATGTCTTTGAATCCTGGAGACAAGGGATCTGGAAACTGTGATATATGCGCTGGTAACCTCATGTTTGGACTACTGTAATGCGCTCTACATGGGGCTACCCTTGTGTCTAACCCGGAAACGTCAACTGGTCCAAAATATGGCAGCCAGGATTCTCGCTATAACATCTAGGAGAGAGCACATAACACCTGTGCTCAAATCTCTCCACCGGCTGCCAATTAGTTTCTGGGCACAGTACAAGGTGTTGGTTTTAACCTCTAAAGCCCTACATGGTTTGGGTCCATCTTATGTTAGGGACCGCCTCTTCCCGTATGAACCCCCCTGCACACTCCGGTCCTCTGGGAGGAACCTGCTACTGCCTATGAAGACCAGGCTGGTGCAGACCTCCCAGAGGGCCTTTTCGGCAGTCGCCCCCAGTCTGTGGAATGACCTGCCAGATGAGATGTGTCTCATTCCATCTTTAGAAAGCTTTTTAAAAGCTCTAAAGACGCATCTTTTCCGGCAGGCCTTCCCAGAGAATGCAACACTTCCCGGCTCCAAACCTAGGCCTTAGTGCCTCTCCAGCTGTCCTTCTCCAGTGTCTTTTCCACCCCTTTACAGCTTGGGTTTTCAGGCCCGCTTCCCTGTTGCTGCTTTTTACCATTGTAATTTGTTTTACTTTATGTTTTTAATTATATAGTGGTTTAATTCTCTTTTTAAGGGGGGGGGCAGTGAGGGAAAGGATGGGATGTTTTAACTGATATTGTTTTAATCTTTTTGTTGTAACCCGCCCCGATTGCCTGTTCAGAGGGGCGGGCTAGAAATAAATTATTACTATTATTATTATTAACAGAAGTTCAACATATACATAACTAAAGATTACATGTTTAACACAACTAAATCCTGTTAACCCATCTCACTCACTCTTTCCCTATCACCACATAATCCTAGCAGATTCTAACTGTCCTGAATTAAAAGATATAGCCGTGTTAGTCTGTAGAATCAGTATGTAGAGGGATCTTGTAGCATCTTTGAGACTAACTGAAATAAACAAGTTGAAAGCATGAACTTTCATAGATTTGAGTCAGCTTCCTCAGATTTTGAGGAAGTAAAGTGAAGTCTTCGAAAGCTTATGCTGCCAACGTCTTTCAGTTAGACTCAAAGGTGCTACAAGATCTCTCTACATACTAACTGTCCTGAGTCAAACTGATCCATATTTCTCCCTCTGTCTTAGTGTCATAGGCTTAATGTCATCCACATTGCAGAAATAAAGTGGCATGATACCACTTTACCTGCCATGGCTCAGTGCTATGGAAATCTGGGAACTGTAGTTGGTCGTGGCATCAGGGCTCTGCTCTGATGCCACAAGAAACTACAGTTCCCAAAATTCCACAGCATTGAGCCTTTTACAACATCCTATTTATACACTCAGCCAATCACCAGTCACTCTCAGCATCTCATGCTTTCATTTCCTCCATTGTTATATTTACTATATACATCATAGACATAGACACACTTTAACATTTCTCTAATAAACACAAAAATATGTCCCAAAAAAGGTCCATAAAACGACAGCTCCATCCTATGGAATCCTGAGATGTTATTTTATTTTATATGTACCCCATTTTGCTCACAGCATGAGGCTCAATCGGACTTAGAATTCTTTGCTACAGATCTCTGCTCCCTGGCTACAAAAAATTCTAAATGCCACACCAAACTACAAGTCTCGGGATAAACATTATGCCCCCTCACCATCTATATACTCAAAAATCAAATCCAGGGGTCTGTGTTATGTCTAAGAGAATCAAAGGAACTACTTGGCTTATTTTATGTACTCTGAGAAAAAGAAACAGTTTCAATGAAAACAGAAAAGATGACATGGTCATCTTTTTTTGCAGAGGGAGGTCCCTGACAGTCTGTTATAATGTGCCATTTCCTCTCAATTTTTTAGAAGAGATATATAGATATTTATAGAGAAAGAAACACTGTGTGTCGTACTGTATATCAAACAGCATTATAGCCATCTAAAGATGGCCATTTTCAAGGGATACATCTTGGGAAATATGAAAAGCATCCACTTCTGTCTAAAACAAATTATCTGATGATAACATGAGAAGGACCACAAAGTAAATTGATTTTCTCAACAAACAGCAAAAAGTCAAAGATCTCTAACAGGTTTTTCTCCCTGATTCCCCCCCCCCCAAAAAAAAAACCAGAGAGAGAGAGAAAGATACAGTCAGAGAGACAGAATAAGAGAAGACAAACGGGGAAAAAACCCTAAGATATTCTTTACTATCAGCATTATAGTCACACATCTAAACATTAGATTCTATCTAAGTTCAGCTGCTGGCAGAAAAAATAGTAGAGGTGTTTTTGAAGTTACAGTTAAAATCTTATAAAATTTTAGCACAGTATAAATATATGACAGCATAGTTTGGCTGAATCTTAAATCTGCACAATGGACACAACAGTCTTGAACTCAACTTTTACACAGCTATCAGTTAACTCCTTACGCTAAGAGGCGGCTGTTTGTGCATTTGCAGAATGATTGGGCACAATAGGGAGAGAACTTTTGCAACCTCTGAGAAAGCACAATGACTGGCACAAAGAATATTATGCCTACATAGTGCCCATACAAGATTCCAGCCAATGTATTTATCCTCATCATTTACACAACACTGACCTGTCTTCCAATCTGGTCAGTGCAAAACCAAAATGATGACTTTCTCCACTTACCAAAGACACCATAGTAACATCTTTTCATGTGTTTGATATGTATGGTGTTCACACTGATGAGACATGAGACAAAGACTTTTTTTTCCAGGAGGCAACAGACCAGGCAGATATAACCTGGCTTTAAATGGCACTTTCTGTGACAGAACGAAATTGAGCATGGGGTCATTGGTGTCAGGGGGTGAAATCAGTGCTGCTCCTCTCCCATCTTTCCAATCCATCTATAAATATAAGGATCATGTATGAATGGCAGCATATGGGACACTTTAGATCTATACTATATTTTTTGTGGGTAATCTTGCAAATACTGGTTCAGAACCTCAGATAATCACATCTTAAACATATCTGGCCAAGATATAATAAAGAAGCATTTGCCTCACATCTACTCTTCTTTAACCTTTACACTGGCCATGATTTTAACATTATTAATCCTAAAACTAAAACCAACTACAGCAGACCCACCAAAATCAACAGGACTTAAATGAGAGGGGCAATTAACAATTCCCACGCATTATAAGGGTTCTACTCACAACATTACAGAGGCCTGCTCTGGCTGGATTTACCTCACACTTCCTAATTTCATCTGATGCAGGAAACTGTGTTTGCCAACACTGGAACAAGCCAGGATATGAAACCAACTTCAAATCATAATTACTGAATTCAAGTTTCGGGATTCCAACGGAGCAGACCACTTGCATAATAGTTCATTTACTTAAGGTGAGTTACTTTCTCACTGTTTGCTTAGGGAAGTGGTAGCAATGAAAATTAGAAGAGAAGGCTACTGGCTTTCAGCTGCCCTAGAAATTACTTAAGAAAGTGACAGCTTTGAGTGTCTTCTTCTCCAGCCTCTGTCAACTTTTTCCTCCCTTCTACTGTCAGTGTAATTATGCCAGCAGTGGTACAGGATCTGTCCCCTGGTTCATTTGCTTGCTCCATAAAGGAAGGAACAATTGGACTGCATGTGCAGGAAAAAGGTTTCTTTATATGCCATCTGATTAAGCCTCCATATGATTGAATGTACCCACTATGAAAACATAATGGGTTTTCATCCAGTTCTTCCTTCTTTTCAAAAAGGCATCACGTGGCTCTCCAGCTACTGTTAGACTACAAATTCCAGGTTTTTTCATTGGCTGCTTGCAGTCCAAAAATTCTGGATGAGTGCACTATCCTCAGGCCTGTTTTAGAGGTATTATAATGAATCACCAGTACTTAGTGATAATCTATTTGTGGGCAGATCAATGGGAACAGCCCTACAATTTTAGTATTATAAAACTAAATGTCTTGCATATTTTAGTTGGAAGAGGATCTTTCAATCCAAGCATTGAGTCTTCCACTAGCTTACTAAACCAAATGTAGCAAACTGTGCAACCGGAATCCTTTATCCATTCATCTATGAACCATGCCCTCAGCACATCTCTACAAAGAGAAGAACGATCAGATATCTGTCTTCATCTTGTCGGAAAATGCTGACATTTTTCTGTAAGAAAGGGGTCCAAATGGCAGGTGTCAAAGAGCTTTAGCTTCACACGTGGTGCTAGGAGGCAGAAAAAACAACAGCAGCGTGTGGCCATGTCAGAACTACACAGTAGCTGCCGTAAGAATGCATATCTGAAAAGAGCAAACCTCAGAGTCTGTTAAATCAATCCAGTGCCAGATGCTGTTATCAGAACAAAGCTGGTGCTAGGGATTCATCCCCCAGCAGCATTACACATCCTAAGTTGTTGGTGGAAAGTGAAGTCCTGGTATTAAAACTCTCATGCTTAAAAGGTGACAATTACCTGGACTTGACCATCCTCTGCTCCCCTCATATTGTTTTCTACTGTCAGCATGAGCATGTAGATTGTCTTACACCATTGTGATTTGAAGCACCTCTCCGCCTACTGAAAATTGCAACATGCTCATGAGATTTCATGTCTGTAATTAACTTTCAAATCGAACTAGTATTTTGTTTGCTTATACTTTGGTCTTAAATCAGACACTGCTGCAAACTATGGTTTTCATGAACCAGTTTAGAGTCTGGGCTCCCAAATGAAGCAACAGGACAGAGTTGTTTGTATGGTATTTGTTTCTGTCCTCTCACCATTGAGCTCCCTAAATTCAGTTCCATTTCCACAGTGCAGGCAACCTGTGGAATAATGGCCATGCCATAGTTGGTTTGTACCATTCACAGAAAAGCATTGTTCATTAGCTGTTCACAACTCATATTTGGCAATTTAGATGTCACAGCCAGTCACAGTTGAGTCTATGCCCATTTCTACTAACCACTATCAATGAACCTGGCCCACGAGATTGAATGCAGCCATGGATGATGATTGGTGCATCCAATGATATTTAAAATATATGATACTTTTACCAGGATTTTGATAATGCTGATTCCTTTCCAATATTATGTTTTTACAGTGCACAGTGTAGTTTTATATAGCTAAAAACATGACAAACATATTGTGATTCAGATGCCTCAATCCACACTTATTAGAGAGCAAGAATAGGCTATAGTTTCCTGACAATTACAAAGGCAGATCAATGGCCCATGTAAAGTATGGAATGTCACATGCTAAATAAAGTCAAGTAGTCCTTAAGGCATAGAGAACTATGCTGTGAACTGAATCTCAAACTACTATCTCAGTTCTTTTATGCTCACAGCTACAGATTTGGGAAAGATGTCAAATACAAAATCTCATTCTTGTTCTAGGAACTGGGCCAGAATCCAAAATGCTGTACAACTGTTCTTCTTTCACAGTGGAGATTCTGTTTTGTTTTGTTGTTGTTTTTTTAATTAAACAGCCACTCTCCCACCCCTGCTACCATACACAATAAAGTTCAAGGATATTTCACAAACACTATGTGACTATGGAGGCCAGCTGTACAAAAAAAAAATCTCTGTGGGTACATGCAAGTCTTCACATGTGAAAGCAACTCAATGACTCCTTACAACACTTATTATAATTAAGATATGGAGTTGTAAGGAGTCAAGTTGGCTTTCTCATTGTTCAGGGTCATGAAACATAATTTTAGAAACTCACAATAAGGTAATTAAATTGTTTTGCTTTTCATTAAAAAACTTTCAGAAAGGTGATCCCAGGCTACATTTATGGGGAAGTAAATCCAACTGAATTAAATAGAAATTACCCCCAAACATAGCCAGGAGAGTCAGGGTGTTTGCCATAGCACTCCCATCCAGGAGAAGCTGAGGGACAGGGAAAAAATAGAATATATGATTATTTTTCCCAGCATTAATATTTTACTTCCTTAGCACTGGATACTCTTCTAACATATGCTAAGGAAGAGGAAGGAAAAAACAACTCCTGATGCTAACCAATTGGGGGTTCCAGTTGTTGTTTTTTTCCTCTAGTGGGGGTATATTCAAATCCATTCATTGATCTCTTTTTATGAACTACTTGTGTTCTGCTAATACTCAGATATGCTGTAATGACTAACTTTCAACTGCCTTATGATGAGCCACATTTATGATTTTATGCATCTTACTTTTCTTTGCTTACCAAATGTCAACAAAATGATCCAACAGAGCTTGTATTGCTTACGGTATTTGTATGCCATGAAGAGACTGCAATATTTTTTAAAATCCTACCCTGTCTGTCATAAAGAATATTGCTGTTTACTTGTAGGCAATGATGGAACTAGGCACATCCAGTCAATACATTTAACATTCATCAGAACAGCAAGAGAGTAGCAGTCTCAAAAATTAAACTGCATAGTCCACTAGAATATATCATCAGAAACTTACAGTATAAAAGTGAAAAACAAATACAGTGTTAAGTGCTGAAGAACTGATAGGTAATCAAGCTGCCCACTGACATATATATGTAAATTTTTATTTTTATTTTAAAAAATAGTTCCTAAAGTGCTTCTCATCATCCCTAAAAACTCCGAGTCAAAGGGGGAAAATATTTCAACAACCACAGAGCAACATGAATGGATGCCATGAAATCTTCAAAAAATATTATGCAGTTAGCTTCCTTCAGGCATCTTTTCATGTCTTCTCTACTGCTACTCATTGTCAGAATCCTAAATATTGTTCTTGCCAGTTATCAAATACATCTGCTCAGCATCTGTCATTACAGATGCTGCTCTGAATCCAAACCAGCTCCAAATATGAGGAAATCTGAGAATTGCCACTGTTCCACTCTCCAAGTCAGAGGAACAGAGATACAAGCCTGCTTTCAGAGATTATGCTTACTTCATATTAAAAGAGTATTAAATCACCCTTCAGTGTTCCAATGGCATTATATACTTGATGATGAAAAATCTTCAGACATTCTTTTAATTCAGCTTAGGAAATGACACACAGGAGCACCTAGGTGGACATTCCTTGGGAACAGATGTGTGTTGTATCCAGATAGGAGACAATCAAAATAAAATATTGGAAAACCAGGATTAGAATCTTCTGTGGAGATTTTGTTTCTGTTTTACTAGCAAGCCCTGTCGGCCCTCCATATGCCCAGATTCTGCACCCATGGATTCAACTAACCACAGCTTGAAAATACTGAAATATAGAATCCAAAAACCAAACCTTAATTTTGTCACTTTATATAAGGGACACCATTGCATATAAGAATGTTTGAGCATCCACAGATTTTGGTATCCATGGGGGGTCCTGAAACCAAATCCCAGCAGATATTTAGGGCCCACTGTATTCTTGTACATTGGGAAATTAGATTGAGGAAATGGGATTTAAGGAACCAGTGAAATCAGGGCTGGTGCAATAAGAACATGAGCAAGCATGCTGTATCAGACCAAAGGTATATCTAATCAAGCATGAGGGAAGCAAGAGAATGGAAGGAGGTGATTCTCAAGTTATCTGATGTGGGGAACCAGCATTTCCACCCCGCCAAATATGCCAGGGACATGCACCATATTTCTTTCCATTTCTCTGTAAAATTATTTCCTGGAAACTTTCCATGATCCAGTCAAGAGAACACTATTTTGAGCTGCATTGCTTTAGATAACATGTGAATAGTTGGCTGCCATAACAATATCTTGCAGCAGTGAACTCCACAATTTAAATTATTTTGTATGTGAAAAACTACTTTTTATCTGTCCTGAATCTTCTATCATTTCGCTTCTGTGGGTGACCTGAATCAATTCTAGACTTCATCACCCAGGATTCACAAGCAGAAGCAAAACGGAAAGGAAGACCTGTTGCTCCTGAACTATTCATTTTAAAATTGTACTCAGTGTCTCAGAGCACTTTGGGAAACAGTGGCCAGGACCCTCACCAAATCTGAGACAGGACCTGGAGCAGGCTCTTCACAACAGTGATGTCGAGGGATAAAATAACAAAAAGGACATATTGACAGAGCTTGGAAAAATTGCTATTTGGACTACAGGTCTTCCAGCCAGCATAACCACCTGTGTTCCCAAAAAGTAACTTTTCCAAGATGTGCATCTTAATCATGGATCTCACATGCTTTGCCTAGTTGAGCCCACAGGTGACCCTTTCTATCCATTGAGAGAAAGGCACAGATAACATATGGGTAGAAAGAATCAAGCAGAGTGAAGCATCCTATTCGCACCTCCTTACTTCCATTCTTTCAAGAGACATCTGATCCAACCCATGGGCTACATGGACAGAGAGAGAGAGACAGAGAGAGACAGAGAGAGGGGGGGGGCTTGATTTGCACATCAAACACCACTTCAGCAGTTTTCCTCATGACTCCTGTTTTGTGATAGTGTCTAAATCAGGAGTAGATAACACACATTCTGAAGCCTTCATGCACCTCCAACTATTTTTATACCGACAGTTGCTACCACCAAAATAACTGGCAGTTACCACTGCTATCGATGAGAATTCTGCTACTGAATTTCATCACAAAAATCCTTTCTCCCCTAAATTTCCCTTCTTTGTGGAAGGGAAGAATATGCTATTGGGGTGTTGGGAAGTACACCCAGAGCCTCTATGGGTGTGGAAACTGCAGTGCCACCAAATTCTGATAGCAGCAGTGCAACCCCCAGTGTAAATAAACCTTCATCCCACCTTTCCTCTGTGAAGATCCAAATGGTGCAAATGAAATATTCAGCTGCCCATCTAGTGGTCAAATGCAGACAACCTATCCTCCTAAATTGTGCACCCTCAGCTTAAATTCTATGTCTTTCTACAAACTAGTTCCCACCAAAATCAGGCACTGTTGAATGTGGTTAGAAACTCTGTTGTTGTTAACTACCATCCACCTGTTATGCCTCCCGCTTTCCCAAGCTTTGTCAGTTTTTCTCAGACAGTTTTTCTCAGGGTAAACAGAAGGAAAGATCTGCTGCTGGTCCCAGATTTGCAGACTTCAGCAGACTGGAATAGGCAAGTGTTGTTGTGACTTGGATCATAGTAGCAAACCATTTTGTCTCTTCTGTCCAGAGATACAGAAGATAAGAAATAAGAAGATATGTAAAATCTTCCCAAGTGAGCCAATCAATTATTACCTTCCTTACAACATGCCACACTCTTACCAAGCATGCATAACCCCATGGGCAACTCAGCTAGCCATGGGACACATTAAATCAGCAGGTTCCCAAGAAATCAAAGTCACATTCCTGGAGTCTGGCAGTCACAACCAACCATGTTTTGAGTTTGGGCTTTCCATCATACACACACAAAAACTTTATTTGTATTTCTAAGAACTGGTAAGCTTATTTGCATTTTTAAGAACTGGGAAGTGAAAATGCACAAGTTCAGATGAGGCATTTTCTCAAGTACATTTTTAAAGACTGATTTATTTTTCCTGGGGAAAAAAAGTGTCAGCCAAAAGAGCCTGGTATGAGCCAACAGTCTCCAAACATGTCAAAAGCACTTAAATGGACACCATAACCCATGACAGCCTTGGGATATGTTCTGAAACCTTGTGACATAGTGACCTTGCTGCACCTACATGAGTCTGGTCTGCTTGGATGGCAACAGACTACTCTGTGTACACCAGTTGGACCTCCTTGAAGGAAAGGTGGGCTTTGTTTATTAATTAGTTATATTAATTGCTGGTCTTTCTCCTATGAGCTCAAGCTGCTGTACATAGCTCTCCTCATATTTTATCCTCACAACAAACCTCTTAGGTTAGATGAGACAGCCTGATTGTCCTAAGCCCACTTTGTGAGAACATGAAGCTGGAAACCCCAAATCTCAGTCCCACACTTGAACCACTATACTGGACCAATGCTGAAGGAATCCCAACATCCCACTGCTACCAGAAGTTCAGTTGGGTTGAATGTCAGAGATCCTGTTCTCCACAATGTTCATACTGTGCAATCTCATGTCCTAGGATATCTGTTTAATTCCATTTTTTAAAAAAACATAGAAAATTTGCATAGTTGGTTGATTATTACCCCCTCCGATAACTGCTCCATTCCATTTTCAAAGTCCTGATATCTACCATCTGTTTTCTGGTGGATATTACATTTTGAAGGCATCAGATTGCCATCAATGCTTTATAAAGATATAATAAATATATCTTTCTCCATAAAACATGTTAAAGAATATTCAAAACGTACTACATTATGACAAGACTGACTTTTGTGAATTCATCTGTACAGACTCCAGAATGCTCTCTGTATATATATTTCCTGCTTTCGTTCCTGCTATATTTTTTACTATTCAGGAATCCAAGATGTATCCAAATGCCAAATCCTCCCTCTGGGAGTATCCAACAGTTTTGGAACTCCCTTTCCCTATAAGCTGGCTGACATGAAAGCTAGACTGGGTACTGAAATATTGAAAAATGGGAATTGGACAGTTTCTTGTGATACGCAAAATTTCAAGATCCTGAGATTTTAGAAAATGCACTCCAAAATCCAGTTATGATTTCTTTCTAGTCTTGTTGAGTGCTCAGAGCAGGCTCCTCCAACTTAGTTCTGTTATGGTTTTGGAATCATCCACAGCCTGCATTGACAATGGTTGGAGGTGACAGATTGGAGGTGGTGAGAGCTGTGGTCCTTTACAACTAGACAGCACTAGATTTGGAAACGGTGGATTAGAATAATTTCTCCCACAAATTTCTTTCAAATAATGAAAGATTTGTGAGCAATATATGGGCCAAAGCATGACATAATAGCCAAGGTATAGCTAGCTAGGATGTGGGAAAGGGCCTCTTCTGTGGCCACAGCTACTATCTTCATTTTCCTCATAAGAATTATCTGATCCTCTCTCACATTCCTCTCAACCATTTTACTAAGACTGCAGTCTTAGACTGAGGCTCAGTTAACAAAGTAGATGTATTCCTGAACATTATTTGTTTAACAGAAAAACTGGAACCAGAGGCAGAAAGAAAATGGAAAGACAGTGATAGGTTCCTATACCACACACATAAACACACAAAAGAACATTTTAACACCTTTTATCAAATTTGCCCTCCAAACCTAGTAACATGCACATGTGAAATGAAACATCCATAATAACTAAAACATTCTGTATAAATAACTAAAACATTCTGACATTCTACAGACCAGTGTCCTTTCACCAGCCTCCACTTTTTTATGATTTCCATTTTGATGGCCAAACTTACAGATCTCTGCTTTTAAAAAAAACTGTTGAGGGTAGCTGGCGAGGCAGGCTTATCCACTTGCCCCCTTGGAATCATCCAATCCACTGTATTCCATGTACAGATGTGAGGGCTGAACAGTGAAGAAACTGGATAAAAAGAAAATCAACTCTTTTGAGCTGTGGTACTGGAGAACAGTGTTGAGTGTATACTGTGGACAGTCAACAAGTCAAACAAATGGGTCCTTGAACAGATCAAGCCTGAACAATCCCTGTTAGCCAAGATGATTGAATTGAGGCTGTTGCACTTTGGCCACATCATGAGATAGCATGAATCATTAGAAAAGATAATGAAGATAGGAAAGGTAGAGGGTAGTAGAAAGAGAGGAAGACCGCACACCAGACAGCTAGACTCAATTGGAGAGACCACAGGCATGAACGTACAAAACATAAGCAGAGCAGTGAAGGATAGGGAGGCTTAGAGATGTTTCACCCATATTGTTGCCATGAGTTGAGGTTGACTTGAGGGCTAACAACAATAACAACAACAACAGTAAAGGATTCTCAAGGCAGCCGCTATTTACCTTGCCTGTTATACACAGGCACAAACAGTGACAGCAGGATCAGCTACAGCAGAATCCCATTTTTCCCATTTAAAGCATTACTGCATTGTTTACTGCAGACATGCTGCTATGTTTCTCCAAGGCTCCTTGACAATCCTCCCAAATGCATCAAGCTAGACAGGACAAAAAAGGAAAAGGGTGGGTGAGTGAGTGAGAAGGCATGAAAAGACTTTGTAAACAGAAGTTTTTTAATCAGAGGGTTTGTTAAGTGATGTATGCCTTTATATTTATTCTGGCATTGGTCCTGCCATGTTGAGAACATTGTAGGGTTACTATTTTGTTTTGTTTTAAAAAAAAACATCCCAGGCAATAGTCTATATTTTTTTACTCTTTTAAAATTATTCTAAAATTTATTTACCTCACTAGTCAGCCAAAAACTCTCCCATACAAGCTAAAAAGAATCACTAACAACACAATTGTTAAATTCTGGATTACAGTCTGAAAGACACATAAACTAAAATGATTAAGCTTTGCTTTTTAATTTTTGTATGCTTTTTAGTAGTTTTGCAAATATCTTAAACATGTTAATGTGATGATTTAATTGTGTTTTAAAACTGCATTAATTTTAGCTTATAATTTTGTGAACTGTGAGTCACCTTGGGTCTTAATCCAAAAGAAAAGTGACTTATAAATAATTGAAATTAATTAATTAAATTGCAGGTATCATACTTTGGACAGAACATGAGACCAAATGACTCATTGGAAATGATAATACTCGGTAAAGTGGAAGGCAGTAGGAAAAGAGCAACACCATCTTACAGATGAGATGGATTGATTCAATAAATCAGTCCATCTGTAATGGACTGATCATGGTCCTTAATTTGTTAGATCTGAGCATGGCTGCTAATGACCAGGGACTCTTGGAAGTCTCTCATTCATAGGGTGCCATAAATCTAAGGTGATTGGATGGCACATAACAACAAACTATCACATGGTAGGACATGGGATTGAGGAGGACCTTGCCAGTGTGAATGTTTGAAAGGAAGGGGCGAATTCAGACACTAAATTTTAGTTATAATATTAATTTAACAAGGTAGCAGCTTCTCAGTGAAACAACCTCGGTCCACGGTTGAGGAGTGTGTAGCTCCCCAGATTTGGATGAACTCCATTTCCCAGCAGCCCTTGCCATCCTAACCCACTGGAGGTTTCATGACAGCTGAAGTCCAAAAACACTTTGAAGGCAAACAAAGCTCCTCTCACTTTCTGCAGTACTTAGCAGTTCCACCTGAAGCTGAGAAATATTAGACTCAGTACAACTAGTTGAACACTGTCTGTGGGCACAGGCAGTTTATTACACTTGGATCTCTCTTTCTTTTATACATGCACACATGCATATATACATACATACATACATACACACACACACACATACACACACAAATGTATGTACAGTATATGAACTCCATATCCATAAATTTTGCAAGCACAGAATTTATGGATATGGAGGTCATATACTGTACATCCATGGCTTGAAAATATTTTTTTAAAAAATCCAAAAAGCAAACCTTGCAGGACACCATTTTACTATCCTACTATATATAATGAGAGTTGAGCATACACAGATTTTAGTATCCACAGGGGGGTCCTGAAGCCAAACCCAAGAAGATGCCAAGGGCCCACTATATGTATGCATACTGGTATATGTATGTGTGTGTGTATGTGTGCACACACATCTGTGGTGTGTGCCTGTGTGTGCACTTGTCTAGCCTAGAAAGTATTCCACAGAAAAATATAACATCCATGTCTAGATGTCCCTATTTTAATACAGGGAGGTAATCAGGCCAAACCTAAAGACTGGCAGTTCTCCACTGAAATTAGTGAAGAACACTCTCCCAATGGGTGAGTGAATTTCAGCATCCAAGAATTCTCACATTACATGTGGTCGCTCTTTCTATAGACAGAATGCAATATACATAGGAATCACCTTTACCATTGCTGAGAGAAATGAGGGAACCAGAAAGATTTCTGCTTTGCCATGATATGATAAAAAATTATGCAGAACACTATCCACAAAGAAACTCCACTATGGATTTTCCCAAAATATCTCTTCCAAAATCCTTCTTCACAGAAGAGGAACGTGAGTGTGACAAGAGTATTCCAGTCAAGGCACATGTCTAAATCATTTCTCTGAAAGACGACTCACCAGGTTCAAATGTCAAACAATGTCTTATCAAAATGCTAATTCTAGCACATCGTACTAAAAGTACTAAATAGCTTCCGATTTGCAGGCTGACTAATTTACTTGCTGGAGAATTAGTTGCATTTAATCAAATGAGACAATCCAATTGGGCTAGAGAGGAAAGGATTCTGTTTGAAGAGGATGTGGCATGTCGGCAGGAAGAATAATTTCAGATACAATGAAATGGGGCACACAAACAAGGAAAGCTAAGTTTGTTCTGAGCTGAAACTGGTTTCAATTCCCAGACTCTCCAGAACTTGGTTTGGTACCAAATCCTGGCACACATCACTGTTCTAAGATAAACTTTATTGGTGGAAAATAACAAAGCACAGAAAGCATCCCAGTCTTTGAGTTGCTGGGTTCCAGTATGCCTTCACATTAAATAATAATAATAATAATAGGTTTTATTTTTATACCGCCCTTCCCAAGATCAGGGCGGTGAACAGGTAAAACAATTAAAATACATATAAAAATTAAAAACATCTAATGTGACTTAGTGCAGTGCTCTGTAAGCTGTCTGATGCAGAGGATAGGCAATTTCATAGAATCATAGAGTTGGAAGAGACCACAAAGGCCATCCTGTCCAACCCCCAGTCCATTTACTCCCAAGGTGCCAGAGATAGCCACCACTGTACCCATTGCCTACAACTGTTTCTTTCTTTCCTGGTAACAGATGGCTCAGGGATCAATACTGTCCATTTACAGTCACTTTAAGTAATACTTAATTCATATTCACAGACTATCCTATAACTGACACTCCACATTCTGGCTAACAGGGTCCCTGATCTAGAGTGCACCTTCCTTCTCAGGGGAGACCAACAATTGATTCCCAAAGTTTGTGTACCACAAAAGTAAACAAAGGAAATTGAAGTTTCTTTGTTGTTTGAAGAGGATAGCTAATAGCTCAAGAAGATTCAAAATAACCTTAACAAATTGGGTAATTGAGCCAAAACATCAAAGTTAATCTTGACAGGGATAAATATAATAGGCAGGAAAAATGAAATGCATAAATATAGCATGGATGACATGCGGCTTGAAAACAGTACATGTGAAAAGGATCCAAGGGTGTAAGAAGACCACAGGCTAATGATGAGTCAATAGTGGGATACATCAACCAAAAGGCCAATGCAATTCTAGGCTGCATCAAAAGGAGTACAATTTCCAATTCAAGGAAAATAGTAGCATCACTCAGTTCTGCTTTGATCAGACCTCACCTGTAATAGTGTATCTAGTTCTGGGAACCGCAATTCAAAAAGGATATTGACAAGCTGGGACATGTACAGAGAAGGGTAACCAAGATGGTCAAAGATCTGGAAACCAGCCCTATGAAGAAAAACTTAGGGAACTGAATAAGTTTAGCTTGGGGAAGACTGAGAGGTGACATGATAGCCACCTTAGAATCATAGACTCATAGAATCATAGAATCACACAGTTGGAAGAGACCACAAGGGCCATCCAGTCCAACCCCCATGCCATGCAGGAACTCTCCATCAAAGCATCCCCGACAGATGGCCATCCAGCCTCTGCTTAAAGACCTCTAAGGAAGGAGACTCCACCACCTTCCGAGGGAGTGTGTTCCACTGTCGAACAGCCCTTACTGTCAGGAAGTTCCTCCTAATGTTGAGGTGGAATCTCTTTTCCTGCAGCTTGCATCCATTGCTCCGGGTCCTGTTCTCTGGAGCAGCAGAAAACAAGCTTGCTCCTTCCTCAATGTGACATCCCCTTCAAGTATTTAAACAGGGCTATCATATCACCTCTTAACCTTCTCTTCTCTAGGCTAAACATTCCCAGCTCCCTAAGGCGTTCCTCATAGGGCAGACCCTTCACCATTTTAGTCACCCTCCTTTGGACCCGCTCCAGTTTCTCCACATCCTTTTTGAATTGTGGTGCCCAGAACTGGACACAGTATTCCAGGTGGGGCCTGACCAAAGCAGAATAGAGTGGCACTTCCCTTGATCTAGACACTATACTTCTATTGATGCAGCCTAAAATTGCATTGGCCTTTTTAGCTGCTGCATCACACTGTTGACTCATGTTCAACTTGTGGTCCACTTGGACTCCTAGATCCTTTTCACATGTTGTCTTATTTAGCCAGGTATCCCCCATCCTATATCTGTGCATTTCATTTTTCCTCCCTAAGTGCAGAACCTTGCATTTGTCTGTGTTGAATTTCATTTTGTTAGCTTTGGCCCAGCTTTCTAGTCTATTCAGGTCATTTTGAATTTTGATCCTTCCTCTGGGGTATTAGCTACTCCTCCTAATTTGGTGTCATCTGCAAATTTGATAACTAGGCCCTCAATAATTTCATCCAAGTCATTAATAAAGACCTTCAGATATCTGAAGAGATATCATATGAAAGACAAGAGTGAGCCTTTTTTTTCAGTTCCAGAAACTCAAACAAGAACCAGTGGATTCAAATTACAAGAAAAAAAGATGCCATCTAAATATCAGATGTTTGACACTTCTTATAGACTGCCAGTGTAGGCTGTAGAATAGAGTGCCAGTGTGGACTCTCAGTGTGGACTTTCTTTGAAGGCCTTAAAGAGGTTGGGTAGCCAACTTTTAGGAGTGTTATAGTTGTGTATTCCTATATGACAAGGGGTTGAAAGTAAATAACCCTTGCCACCTCTTCTAACTCTAAGTCTATGAAGTTCCTTCTGTGAATGGAAAGAGCCTTTCCATTAGAAGGGCAACACTGTGTTTTCAGAAACTGTGAAATTCCTTAGAACTTCATCTAGCGTACCTGATGAGAGAGAAAATCAACACATTGGACAATCTTCCTTGCCAGCATTCCCCCTTGCAATGCCCTACCCTTGGAGGAGAGGTGCCTATTTAGTCCCTGTAAAATGAAGACAAGGTCCAAGGGTAGCCATCACCCTGAATGAACCAGGAATGCGCCCTAGAAAATACCCAATAATATTCTGCAGTTCTCTCTACAAATCCTCTGTGCCAATCAGGAAACAAAATGGGACCATCTTTAAAACAACAAGGTACTCTTTAGGTGTGCAAAAATGTATTGTAGAGAACCTAATGTGTGTGATCAAGTCAGAGGGAATAAAACAGAGTGGGTGTGACTGGTTACGAAGGAGATGGGAAAGAACAGAGCAGAGAAATGAATCAGTTAAGATATTGAACAGGGAGGAAAAGAAGGATGGGAGCAAGATGTTAAGAAAAATAGCTGAAATATTAGTTTATTGCAAGCACTTGTACTATTTATGCACTTGCTAAAGCTAATTTGCTCCTTTACCTTTTGTTCCTCCTTAGTACTCTCATTCTATTTGACTGAAGAATAACAATTGATTTTGAAAGACATCCTAAGGAATACTATTGTTGTTTTTAAACACAAGCCATGCAGTAAGGGTTGCACATCAAGATATATTTTAATTGTGCAATATACTTTGTAAAATAAAAACTCCCTTGTGGATCAAAACGTAAGAGGTGCAGAAGAAGAAACAACTGATCTGCTATTAAAGCACCAAATGGCTTACAATAAATATTTTTCAGTTCAGAAACTGGACTTACAAAATTCCTCTCACAGAGGCAGTACTCTTATTGACTAAGTTAGCTCATCTTCAGTATTGCAACCATAACCCAATGGGGTTTCTTTGGATGATCATCCTGCTGACAGAACTCAAACTACAAGGGAAGTTTCCCTTGAAAGGACATCCTGAGAGAAAAAATTTAAACAAATGCTAGAAAAATGCCAGCACTGTGAATTCCAAGATATCAATTTCAGGTTGGTTTCAACAATGCAGTGGGACCTTCCCATTCCTGGGGTTTGCTTCTGCCTGCCCTGCATCCCCATGGATAGGCAAAGCTGCAGAAGCTAAAGCCCATATTAGTCAATGGGCTGTGATGTGTGCATGCCACCACTGGCTAATATGGTGTGGAGTGATCTGTCCAATCCAATATGCACATACAGCAGGCTCAGTGTACTGTATCATCTAACATATGAATGTGCATGTGTTACAGACTGAGTGAGAGAGAGAAAAGAGGGGGAGAGAATGTGTACATATATACCTTGAATACCTGGAAGATTTGTGATTTCATCAGTGCGAGTAGTCAACTCACCAAAGCAGACCACATCTATTCCATACCATTGGAGAGTTCGCAATTATTATGACCAGCTTGTCAATTGATGATAGATCTTCCAATGGGAAGCCTCTCTCTAGTTAGTTAATATGGTCTTTGGATAGTAAACATGCAGTCTGCCACAGAACTATAGCTGAAGCCTTATCAGCCTGGTAGAACCAACCAAAACTTGCATTCAGCTGGCATAACATTTGACACTCCAGGGCTGAATCTACACAAGTGAAATAATGTGTCCTTTCCTCGATCTCAGACTTGTTGGAACACATGATGTACTCTTTGATCCATGAGAGCTTCAAAGCTATTTTTTAAAATACCTCCAAGTTTACACCACTGTTTTGGTGAAGAACACTTTTTAAATTAAAAAAAAAACATGGTATGCTCCTCAAATTCTGATCAGAATTGGTGATGGAAGGAGGGATGGGCCAGGTTGGTAGGTGAGCGGCAAGGAGTCACCAGAGATATATCACTTGGGCTTTTGCTCACCTACAAGGGGGTGGAAGGGTCAGCACCATTTCTTCCTTCCTTCTCTGCACTCTCTGAAGCTTTTGAATCTTTGATCTTTGAATATTTGCTTGCCCTTAGATGTCCTTTTAAGTAGCATGATGTGGGGGGGGGGGGTCTCATGCGGCAAGCACTACTGAATTCAGTAGTATGTGAGTAGATCTGTATAATATTGCCAATTCTATACCCACTTCCCTATTAATTAAATTCAGAAAATGAGGCAGAAAATCAGAGGGTGCAGAGGCAACACATGTAATGAGGTAACCACCCAGGTATGCATCCAATCCAATGGGAGTGTGCAGATGGACAGTCATAACAATGGAAAAGAAAAGAATATGCAGGTGCATAGCAGCTGCCCCAAACTGATTTATCTGAACTTCTTTCTCCTTACATTCCTACTCGTACTCTCCGTTCTGGTAGTCAAGGTCTCTTGTCCCAGCCTAGGATTGCCTGTGCTTCATCCCAGATTTGTCTCTTCACACTTGCTGCCCCTCACTCCTGGAACCTTCTTCCCCCACATGCATGCCTCATCTCTTCTCTAACCAGTTAAAGCCTATATTGTTTACGGAAGTATTCCCAGATGTGTGCTCGTTTGCCCCAGGATGCCTCATTTTAATTATGTATTGAGAAGCCGAGCCCTCTCTCCATGCCATCTGACTTGGTCCAGGCCTCAGAGGAAAGGCACTGATAACCTCTCAATTAGATTTCTGTAACGCACTCTACATGGGGCTACCTTTGTACCAAGTTCGGAAGCTTCAGCGGATTCAAAACGCAGTGGCCAGATTGCTGACGGGGGCTTCAAGGATGGAGCATATCACCCCCATTCTTAAATCTTTGCACTGGCTTCCAATTTGCTTCTGGATGCAATACAAAGTGTTGGTCGTTACCTTTAAAGCCCTACATGGTTTGGGCCCAGGTTACCTGAGAGAATGCCTCTCCCTACACAATCCGCCCTGCACCTTAAGAACAACTGATAAAAAACTGTTAAATCCTAAAAACACGAGACTAATTTCTACATCTTGTTCAGGGTTCTCAGCTGTGGCTCCAAAATTATGGAACAACCTGCCGGAGGAGATCCGTCTGATACCTACATTGGAGGCATTCAAAAAAAGCACTAAAGACGGATCTCTTCCGGCAGGCATACCCACCCGACCTCATTTAACCCCCCATTGAATCAGAAATTCCCCAAATTGCTGATATGTTATTGTTGTAATTGATTTTAACTGTGATATATTGTTTTGGACATTTTATTGTATTGGATTTTAATATGTTGTGAGCCTGCCTTGATCTGCAGGGAGAGGCGGGAGATACAAATAATTTTTTATTATTATTATTATTATAAAGAAGACCTACTGGACTTGATCCCTTCCCCCACCACCGTTTCCTTCTCTTTTTGTGTCATGTAAGCCTGAGGGCAGGGAACTGTCTAATTAAAAAGACTGTATGTACAGTGCTGTGTAAATTTACAGCACTATATAAATAAAGTTTAATTAATAATAATAATAATAATAATAATCAGCTGCTGGACATAAACCAATATGGGGAAACGTGCACACAGAAGAAACACTTCTTTGTATCAATGTAACTACTTGATGGGGATTCCATGTGGTTACCAAAATGATTTCAGTTTGTGTTAAAACAGATTTGTGTGGCTGTAATGGGGTCAAATCAGGGCAGGATACGATGCACTAGAGCTGGAATACAACACCTGTGTAGATTCAGCCCAGGAAAGCTATTACACCATGATGAAGTGGAAGAATAAAAGTCTGTGGTGGAAACATTTGACTTTCAAACACTGGAGAGTAAAAGAAAGACTATATAGTTCAAAGCAAGAAGAATGACAGTTACTGAAAGTAAATCATATACAACCTTTACTAGTAGTAGCTTAAAACTATTGCCTGAGGAAATGTTTAGTATATTCTAGGACTTCTTTTTTCTTCTAACTATAAAGAACACTTTGGAGTGTCTCATTTCCAGACCTTCAAAATGTGGGTTCCATTTTTTTAAAAGATACCTTTACATTTAGTGTTATCCACAACATGGCACTGTAACTGATATAGTCTCGACGAATGGATGAAAAATGCATAGACTCAAGTTGCATATTATTCAATGGGTGATGTGCACATTTCCACAAGCACAAGCCACCATTGAATACTATGGGATATGGCAAGCTACCGCCACTCCCAACTGTATAACCAACTGGTCATAAACGTTCATTACAATGAGGCAAGCGTTTATGTTCTAGGCTGCAAAAGTTACTATAATAGATTTGTATTAAGGCATGTTTAAAATAAAGACCTGCTACACAGAAGCAGAGAATACCAAGGCATCCATTTATATTAATATTTAGGAAAGGAATAAATTGAAAAAACTAAATGTTTGGGGGGTGGGAAGAAGCAACCAAGTTCAGCCATCATCATCAACTTCACAGGAAGCCATTTCGACAGACGGGAATTGGGGGTCAAAACACTACACTAAAGATTGCAATCAGTGGGTTTCCTTTTTCACCTTTTATCTTAATTAGTGGTTTGCTTGCGTTTAGAATCTGGGCAGGTATAGCTTGTCATGGAGAAAGGAGCATTCACTAAACTACCTTCTTCCATATAATCCATTTTTGTAAAAAAAATTATTTAGAGTATTTATATCCTGCCCTTCCGGCAAAAAAATCTCCCCAAGCAGCACCCAAATTGATAATTTGACAGTTCCCTGCCCTGAGGCTTAGAGTCTAAATAAGACATGACACATAAGGAAAAGGAGAGTTCCAGAGGCAATGGGGATTAAGTCCAGTGGATTCTCAGTATTCCTTTCCCCCCACAGCAGCCAAAGCAATGGGAGCTGGAAAGTATTTGTGCTGTTCTTTGCATCTGACAACTTTCAGCTCCTTTCTTCTCTTTAAAAAGCAAACAAAACAAACTTTTAATACAAACTTTGAAGCATTCCAAATTGTGACACTGCTGACACAACCCACTTTCAAATCACATCCTGCCAGCTAAACAAAGATGTCTCCTGATGCAAATCCTGGGGCCCTTTTCACATTGCACCATTGTGACACTACAATTCCACTTTAACTGCCATGGTTCCATCCTATGGAATACTGGAATCTGCAGTTTAGGGAGAACTATTTTGACTTCTCTGCTAAATAACAACAGCACAAGTCCCAGGATGCTATAGGACATAACCATGACAAAATAGAATCACACTACTATAAACTACCAGAAACAGTAACTGGTTCAGAATATGGCAGCCTGATTACGAGTACATCCAGCAGTGATCACATCACATTGATCTTAAAAGCACTCCACTGGATGCCAATTAGTTTTCCAGGCAAAGTACAAAATGTTGGTTATTACCTTTAAAGTCCTACATGGTTTGGGTCCAAGTTACCTATAGGATCACCTCCCATATAATCTGCCCTGTACATTCAGGTCCTCTGGGAAATGTTTGCTCCAACCAGCGAGGACCAGACTGGTAATGGTTTCCCAGAGGACCTTTTCATCTGCTGCCCTCAGACTGTGGAATGACTTGCCAGAAGAGGGAAAAAAAAAAAACAGCTGAAAATGTTTTTAAAACAGCATTTAAAACAGCATTAAAGACATATCTCTTCCAACAGACCTATCCAGTCAATTTTAAATCAGGACTTTTTCATTTGTATATGAACTCTTATAAGTGTATTTTAATTATTTTATATTATTGTACTCTAACTGTGGGTATATGTGGTTTTTAATTATATTTTGTATTTTAACATGCTGTAACCTGCCTCGAGGAGAGGAAGGAAAGAAAATAATAATAATAATAATAATAATAATTATTATTATTATTATTATTATTATTGTGAAAGAGGCCCTGTTGTTCCTCCAGAAAGTTTTGACTACAGCTCCCATCATTGCTGGCCAGGCCGATTAGGACCATAGCTGTAATCCAAAATGTCTGGAAAGCACCAGATCACCCATCCCTTTGTAGCTAACAGGTGAAAGCCTACTTTATCTTCCACTTATAAACCCCACTTTTTCCATGATGAAAATTCAAGCTGATATAAAGGGGAATATCCCATAGTCACTGGTGAGGCAAGTAACCAGATTCCACACCTCCTCAGGTTAATCAAAGCTATTTCAAACCCTGTTTTCAGGACATTACCATTGGACTTACTGTTTTCATCTTCACTGCAAGTAGCTTTAGAAAACCAGGATCCAAATGTTTGCACATTTTTAAAAACATTCTTCCATACATTCTTGAGTACAGGCTAACAAAGTTTACAAGTTAAATGTGATTGTTGTAGTTATAACTTACTTTTTTAATTTGCTGTACTCATGTTTTGAAGCTATGTATTACAGGTTGTGTCTCTCTTATCTGAAATTCCAAAATCCTAAATTATCCACATGGGTGGCTGTAATAGTGACATTTTTTGGTTCAATGCACACAAACTTTGTTTCAGGCACAAAATTATTTTAAAATACTGTGTATGAAATTAAATTCCAGCTATGTTTATAAGGTGCATATGAAACATAAATGAACTTGATGTGCAGACTTGGGTCCCATCTCCAGGGTGTCTTATTATGTATGTGCAAATGTTCCAAAATCTGGTGAAAAAAATCCAAAATCTGAAACACTTCTGATCACAAGCATTTTGTATAAGGGAGACTTAGCCTGTACTGTTTTGTTGGGGGGGGGGGGGCGGAGGTTGGGGCTTTTTTGGTGTTGCTATTTTTTAAATCTCCTTGTTCAGCTTGTTTTATAATTTCTGCAAGTCAACTCTGAGCATATTTTTGCTATTCAGAAACAACTAGCATAGAGACAGTACAATCTGTTCCAGGTTGCAATCGTATACACACACTTCCTGGCCTGTAAATCATCTTGACTTCAACAGGACTTACTTTTAAGTAAACATGTTATGGGATCGCATTGTTAATAAAAGATCATCATAATTTTAAAAGTGACCCCCACAAAAACATTTTATACCCTTTCTCCCCAACATGAAACAAATTGATTTAGTGCAGCAAGCAAAAGCTTGTAAAAGGAGGCAATACAGCTGAAACATTTGACAGACATCATTAAATGCCAGGGGATTTGTATCAACCATTTTCCTTTAAAAGGGGCTTTGAAGTTGGCTATCTTTCATGTACTTCTTTCATGGCACATTAACAAAGAAAACTGAGCGGAGGTAAATCAAGTCCCAAGGTCACCTCTAGAGTTACAGCACCCTAGGTACCCGATGAATTAAGAATTAATGCTGCATGAGTAGCAAATATAATAAAAACTATGGGCTGTAAACCAAACTAGTTTTACAAGTGGATTTGAACCCTTTTTATCTGCAACCAGAGCAAAGACATCTTAATCCTCCTCACCATGGTCTTGAAATACAATTATCATAATGTGAACCTAACTGCTAAATTGCCCTTCTAACCAAGAGAGCGCTGTGAAGCAAAGAAAAAGTAAAGGTAATTAGGCCAGGGTGAAACACAAGAAACAGAGGAAGCAAAAGGACTTGAAAGTGGCATTTCTTAAATGTCCAGAGAGAATAAGGCAGATATTCAGCAATGTTACACACATGAAAATCAAACAGGGAGCAGAAAGGTTTGCATAGAGACATATAAAATACAAAGGAATGAGAACCCTAAGCTAAAACTTTTGCCAGTAAGGGGCCCCACATCAAAGCTAGGAAGTGACTCCATTAGAAAAAGACCAAAGTATTTATTACTGATATTTAAGTTGCTTAAGCAGTGAAGTAGAATGCATTAGAAATTAGATGCGCAGTGGATTTTGCTTAATCTCTTTTGGCATACTTAAATGGTCCCAGATGACCAGTGGCTGCACATGCTGCCAATGTTTAAAGAGTTCGGATGGAGGATTATTAACAAAAGTTGTATGAATGAGTGCATTCTTCAACAAAATAAAAACAAAATAAATCATCTAGGCAAATTTTAAGCAAGATGAATATTACATATCAGCAACCTAGACACATTCTAAAACATTCTTTTAACTGATCAGCAGCCAAGACATTGAAAAGATAGCCTTATGTCTAGTGATGTGGGATTTTCCAGAAAAATGGGAAATTTTCCAGTGTTACAAACAACATTATCTGATTTAGCACATTGGTTTAAACCGCATATTCAAATACATTCAAAGCTTTATGTGGAAATTATTTCACTGAAATATTTGTACTATCCTTGCCTTTTATTTAATACAAAAAATGACCTAAAAGCACACTTTTTAGAACACATACTTAAAGAGATCTGTACCTGATATATCAACAGTTTAACCATATTTTGCTGAGGTACAACTCTAGTATTTATGCATATATGTATTTAATATGGTGCCTTTCTTCTAAATTGGAGCCAAGATGGCCCTCAAAACATGCTTTGAAAAACAGTACAATTTTAAAACACAGTTAGAAACATCACATTAATATAACAAAGTTAAAATATAAAATCCTTATACACATACTAAATTAAAACATACTATGCCCCTGCATACTACATTTGTGATGAACAAACAGTTGGCTTCACAAAATTCAAACATTTGTCCTCCTACTTCATTTCTCGGTTCTAAGCCAAATTATGCTATAATGTTTGGTTCTGCTCTCCTTCCTACTTTAGCATTCCCATCACCAATGATCATCAACAGGTCCTGTTTAGGCTTCCTGCATATAATCTTTCAATTTCTTCTTAAATCAAACTTTACATCATATCCTTTGACTGCTTTTACTACATGTCTCCTAGCTATTAATGTCACCCCATTTCCTCTTCAATTTTCATTTCCTGAATAAAACACTGTAATTAGGGCCTGAAGCAGACAGGCCAAAAGGACTGCGCTGGGACCATGATGGCCCTGATCATGTGGGGACCACATGGGTGGGATCCAGCCCACCACCACAGACCTGAACTGGGCTCCTGGAAGAAGTGGATTATACCTGTTCCTTTTTTGGCCTGGCTCTTCTTGCTTGGTGCAGCATCAATTCAAATTACTGTCTTTTTGGCCCCTTTTCCCACTCCCAAAAATGGCCACATAGAGGGTTAACATCCAATTCAAATTAATCCTAGGTCACCTAGGAGGGAGTGAAAGGACTCTAGGAGAAGCCTAGCAACATCACCAAGCCTCTCCTCAAGTGAAAGAGCCCTCCCTTCATGACCACACCATCTGGTCGCCTAGGAGGGAGTGAAAGGACAGGCCAAATTCCATCGGGCCTGTCCTAGATTAAGAAGACGAGCCCTCCCTCCAGTCCATTTGCCTTGGTCCAGGCCTCAGAGGGAGAGAAGAACTGCTGGACCTGATCCCCTTTCCCATCACCATTCCCTTCTCCTTTTGTGTCGTGTCTTTTTAGATTGTAAGCCTGAGGGCAGGGAACCGTCTAATTAAAAATAATAATTGTAAGCCGCTCTGATAGCCTATAGGGCTGAAGGGCGGGGTATAAATAAATAAATATAAAATAAATCATCATTCTCGGAGACAGGGAACAGATCATTAACTTTTTTTACCTCTTTATACCATGTTTGTCTCACTCTCTGCATTGTAAGAAATTTGGGAACTGCAGGAAAATTTCTTTTTTTACTTTTATTTTATTATTCTTGAAATATGCAATGCTTAACATACACACACACACACGCACACATTCCTACATTCTATTATATTTAGCTAATTATTTTTATATTCCACCATAGTGCTCCCCTTCCCCGGAGCTATTTCCTTCCTTATATTCCATCCAAAATTCTAATTCTTCTTGTGGAGATAATCTTCCATCTTCTTTTCTCAGTACTTTCTCAATAAATGCTTTATATTTCTTTTTCTGGGGACATAATTTGGGGAGGGCAAAGCCCTTATTCTGCCTTTCTCCTCCATGGCTAGACCCCTGCGTGGAGTAGTTGTGTTAGTGTGTAGCAGTAAAGAACAGCAAAGAGGCTTGTGGCACCTTAAAAGTTTATTTGGCACATCATTTTGCAAACTCTAGCATCTGAAGAAGTGACCTAGAGTTCATAAAAGCTTGTGCCAAACAGACCTCGTATACTGTTAAGGTGCCACAAGACTCTTTGCTCCTGCACCCCTTTGGTCACCTCCTTTATTTATCATATTATTTATATTTCTCTTCCCTCACTCACTCACTCCTATTTCCTTAGCAGCTAACAAAATGTGATTTAAAAGACAATATAAATGCAACGACAGCCAGAAAACAGAGAGAGAAAGAAAGAAAGAGAGAGAGAGAGAGCAACACAGACAACATTCATATATTAAAAGAGCAGAACGAGCCACTAAAAGCCCACTTCCAAAAATATGCCTAAAGTATGGGGGAGGGAGTTCCCACCACTGTGATGCAATCACTGAAACAATGGTTTATGCTCTACACCCTGTGTTCTTCCAACAATAATGGGGCAGATGGTTTATACTGAGATGGACAAAGCAGTTGTGTAGCCTTAGCACATTCACCCTCTCAACAATGCTTTCGAAAAACTTGTACTTTAGTGGTACTGCAGCTACAAGGTTAAGGCTGAGAGAGGATGATTAGCCCAAAGCCAGTTAGTAAACACATAGCTAAGGCAACATTTGAATTATGGGCTTCCAAACTGCAGTCAGCTTCAGACCCAGTACCAATGGGTGGCATCCTCAGGCAGTTGTCAGGGCTCAAACATCCTAGGAATCACAGAATCACAGAGTTCAAAGAAACCATAAGTGCCATCTAGGCCAAACATGTAAACTTCACTACACCATATTTCTCACTAGTTCTTATTAAAGAACTGTGTGCTCATACAGAAATTTAGAAGACAAGAAATAATGTCAACAACAATGTAAGTGCAGTTCAGCATCTATTTTTATGCTCCCAAGTGTGCAAGGTTTATTCTCACAAGCCTGGAAAAAAGTCTGAAACAGTGGACTCTTTCAAACGGGGAGGAATTTCTCCCAACTCTGAATGGAGCCAATGCGGATTTATGTAAATTCGCTTGTTTAGCGAATTTACATAAACCCCTGCTCCGTTCGGAATTTCTTCCCATTACCCGAAATTAACCCCCTCCTGCCCGAATTTGCATGCGAAGCTTTAATTCGCAATAAGGTAAAACCCATGATTGCATTCGAATTGGCTTCCCTCCTGCCCGAATTTGCATGTGAAGAGTTAATTTGCAATAACATAAAACCCATGATTGCATTCGAATTGACCTTAAATTATACTTCCAATTTAGCCTCGTATGAAAGAGTCCAGTATGAGGCAAAGCATTCTCCTAACACAAAACTTAAATGAAAGCAATAAACATCTTTTCTTACCAGTATGTGACATCCAATGGTGCAAAATATTTCTTCATAATTAAGTCAGCAAAGTAAGCTTCCGTTTCCCTGCAAGCTGTTCCATTCCCAATCACAACTGTGCCACAACTTTCAGTGGAAAGAAAAACAGTATTATGGTTAAGCAAGTATAGAGTGGTCACACCATCCCTTCTATTTCCATTCACTGCCATTTAATAGTTCGGAAATTATAGACAGGTAGATACACCTTCCTTAACCAACTGAGGCTAAAACACTCAGATCAGATAAAATTTAGGGGAGTGGAAGCTGCCCTCCAAGTCATTATTACACTGAGTTGCTTTGTCACTGTGTCAAAACAGTTAGAACAAGAGATAGGGGAAGTGTGTGCTTGTTTTAAGACAGAGAGTGCATCTACACTGAAGAAATAATGCAGTCTGACACCACTTTAACTGCCATAGCTCCATCCTACAGAATCCTGGTATCTGTAGTTTTATGAAGCACCAGCACTCTTTGGCAGACAAAGCTAAGACCTTGTAAAATTATGAACCATGAAATTTCACAGGATAGAGCTACAGCACTTAAAGTGGGATTAACCTGCACTATATCTACAGAAGAATCACACAACCAGAAGGCGTTTGGAAACCCAATTCAGTGTTACCTGGTTTAGAACAAGCCAGAATCTTAAACCATGGTCTGAAATTGGTATAAGGCTAAACAGCAAATTATGTTAGAAGGAGGTTTCCACAAAGCATTGAGACAGACCAAGAAAGGAGAAGGGAGGCAGCTATATTTTCAGTCACAAGCAAACAGTACCTACATTAATTGTTTTATTGTCTATTCATCTCAGCACAGCAGGAGGAAACAGCTCTACTATACTGGCAGTAGCCATACATTCCTCTTTGTTCCATCGGCACTCACCTCAGTAATATTTCAGAAAGTTTGCCATGAAAGGTATACTTTCCATAGGCATCAGAAATGACTGCACAAAGCACTCTTTGTATTTAAAATAAGATTTAATATACAGAAACCACAATCTCCCCTCTCCCCTCAAAAATCAATCAAACAAACAAAAAACACAAGAGTTTCCTTAACATACTTGTAATCCAACAGAAGTTTTCGTATCTTCTGAGCTTCATGGAATCCTCTACCCGAATGTAAGTAGACAATATCAGTATGGAGGATCTGACCTATGGTGAAAAGAAAGGAAAATGTAGTTTTAGTTAAGCTTTGCTTAGAAGAATGAATGCTGTACTTTGATTTACACTTTAATGTTAATCAAGGGCAACTGAATAGGTGCTAAGGCCAATTTCCCCTTGCAGACCTCCGGTAGACTCCAGCCCCCCATACACACACACACACCCCAAGCCCAAATACCTATGTTTCTCCAAAAGTATCTCTCAAAATGATGACAAAAGTGCTGCCACATCACTTCTAGTCACAATTTTGAGGGATTGCAGAGGGAAACAGAAGTATTTGGTGGGTAGTACAGGTTCTGAGGTGCTTGTGCAGGGTACTTTCTTTTGTTTTTACATGTCTGAAAGGCTTTGAACAAAAATTGCCTGAAATTCACATCATTTTTTAAAAAAATACTGAGGGGCAAAGGGCTTTGGGTGACTCGTCATAGGCAGCATCTTCACGCCTATCGGGAGGCTTTGCGTGCAGCGTGGAAATCTTTCTGCTCTGCACACATTGCATCTGCAGAGTCTCGCCCAGCAGAACTGTTTAGGGTGGTGGGGGAGCTGACGCAGGTTCCCCCTGTGCCGAATCCCCTACTTGACCCAACAACGGCCTGCTGTGATGCGTTCAACAACTACTTTGCAGATAAAATTTCTCAGATAACAGCCAACTTGGATGCCACCTTTCCATCAGATCCCACTGGTGAGGTGTCCAGCGACTCCGTTGTTGCTACATTACTGGATGAGTTTCAATCTGTGAGTACCAATGATGTGGACAAGCTACTCGGGAGTATGAGGAAGACGACTTGCCCCCTCGATCCTTGTCCATCTTGGCTGGTTGCCCAGGGTTGGTACGCATTGAGAGTGTTCCTACGGGATACAATCAATGCATCCCTTAGGGAGGGTATCGTACCAACTTGCCTTAAGGAGGCGGTGGTTAAGCTTCTCCTGAAAAAACCCTCCCTCGACCCCCTGGACAGAAACAACTACAGACCAGTGCCCTTGCTGCCATTTTTAAGCAAGGTGATTGAGAGGTCAGTCGCCTCCCAACTCCAGGCAGTCTTGGATGAAACCAATTATCTTGATCCATTTGAAACCAGCTTCAGGACACGACATGGAGTGGAGACCGCCATGGTCGCTCTGACCGATGACCTGTGCCTAAGCATCAACAGGGGTAGTGTGACCCTGCTGGTGCTCTTGGATTTCTCAGCAGCCTTCGACACTGTAGATCATTCCATCCTTTTGGGTCGGCTGAGGGAGCTGGGGATCGGAGGCACTGCTCTTCAGTGGTTCCAATCCTTTCTCTCTGGCAGATCCGAAAGGGTGAGGCTCGAGGACAGTTGCTCCTCCAAAATCGAGCTTAATTGCGGCATCCCTCAGGGTGCCATCCTGTCCCCAATGCTATTCAATATCTACATGAAGCCGCTGGGCGAGATCATTCGGAGGCATGGAGCTCAGTGTCTTCAATACGCCGACGACACCCAGATATATCTCTCCATGACCAGATTGTCAGCTCAGACTTCAGATGGTCTCTCCCCTCTTAATGACTATCTTGCAGTGGTAATGGATTGGATGAGGGAAAACAGATTGAAGCTAAATCCAGACAAAACGGAGGTACTGTACTAACAGTTACAGGCCTGAAACCAGGTTTGGGAATACAGCTACCAGTCCTAGATGGAGTTACACTCTCCTCGAAGGACTCTGTTCACAGTCTGGGGGTAACTCCTTGACTCATCGCTTCACATGACTAGTCAGGTGAATGCGGTGGTCAAAAACGCCTGTTATCAGTTTCGGCTGATACACCAGCTGCGCCCTTTCCTGGACATGAAAGACCTGGAATCTGTGGTACACGCCCTGGTAACCTCAAGTCTGGATTTCTGCAATGCGCTCTACATGGGGCTACCCTTGTGCCCTAACCCAGAAACTACAACAGGCTTATTGCTGGAACATCTAGGAAAGAGCACATAACACCAGTGCTTAAAGCTCTCCACTGGCTGCCCATTAGTTTCAGGGCACAGTACAAGTTGTTGGTTTTAACCTTTAAAGCCCTACATGGCCCAGGCCCATCTTACCTCAGGGACCGCCTCTTCCCGTATGAAACCCCCCCCCCCCCGCACACTCCAGTCCTCTGGGAGGAACCTGTTACAGCCTATGAAAACTAGGTTGTCACAGACCTCCCAGAGGACTTTTTCAGATACCGCTCCCAAGCTTTGGAACGACCTGCCGGATGAGATGCGTCTTATTACATCACTTGCTAGTTTCAAAAAAGCTTTAAAAGCACATCTCTTCCAGCAGGCCTTGCCCGAAAAAATAATCAATTCCCGGCTCTGAAACCGAAATGTTGTCCCCTTTATTTAACTTTCTTGATTTCATCTATTGCATATTTGCACAAGAATTGTTCATGAGATGACATTTTGTTTTTAACTGTTGTTGATTTTAATATTTGCTGGTTTAATTTAATTTTAAGGGGTGGGTGGGAAGGGGCATTTTAGTCTGTACTTTTTAACCTTGTTGTACCCCACTCCAATTACTTTGCTAGAGGAGCGGTTTATAAATAAACATCATCATAATCATCATCATCATAATCGGTGGGGAATTCCCAGAACCACAAAAGTGGGGTCCAAGGGCCACATGTGACCCATAGGTTGCGATTTACCCTCCCCTATGTTAAATGTTGGTTTTGCATGGGATGGAGAAATTAAAGCCCCAACACCCAGTCTCCCCAGTTAACCTTGCCACAGGACAATATGGACTGAAAAATGCTGACATTTTATGAGAGGGGTTTTGATTTTGTTTGTTTTTTTCCAAATTTTAAGGGAGCAAAGAACTTGTCATCCATATCAATAAAATGAATCGATCACTTCTCAGCAGTGGACTGTCTTCTGCTTTTACAATCAAATAAAGTTCATTATCCTGCACAGCAGCGATTAGTGAGGTGCCACAGAATTCTCTAACATCTCAATAAATTTATTAATTTATTTATTTCAAGGATTTATACCCTGCCTTTCTCCTACAGTGGGATTCAAGGCGGGTATTTGATTGTAAATGAGTGTTTGATTGTATATTCCTGCATAACAGTGAGTTGAATGACATTCCATCAGTCCCTCGTTCAGCAGAAGAGGAGAGGGGGTACCTGTGTCAGCTCCCAGGGTGTTGGCCTGGTGGAAGCCTCAAAGACCCCGCTTGTGCCTTCCCTCCAACCCATTCCATCGGTCCTTCACTCGGCAGAGGAGGAGAGGAGGCACCTATGTCGGCTTCCAGGGCATTGGCCTAACAGGTGGTCGTGGAAACTTTTTTTGCCTCCTTTGAACTTTGATCTGTTATAATTGCTTTTTATTAATTGTCATAAAATGTATTTTATAATGTTTATTATGTTATGTAGATTATGGTTTTTGACATATTGTAATTGCTATTTTTATGTTTTTTCTATCAGGCATAATGTTACATTGATATTTAATTTCCTTAATATTGTTTTGATGTGGACTTGTGCTGAGGGGCTGGGGAAAGGATTTTCTATGAACTTTATTTGACTTGTAATTTTCTTATGTTTTTCTTTTGATTGTCACTGTATTGATATTGTTTATTGTTATTGTCTGGTTTACATGGCTGGGGGGCTGGGAAGACATTACTTTGGGGTTTTTTTTATTAGTTTGGGTATTTTTTATTGTACTTCCACTGCTGTTAGCCATTCGGATCCATCGTTGATTGGGCGGGATACAAATAATCTATGATACTCCTTGGAAACATATTTATTCATCCTGCCCCATATTTATTCATCCTCCCCCAGCCTGAATGACCCTTCCTTCATTTTACTTAGGGCCTGAACAGACAAGCCAAAATAAAATATGTTGTTTAAATGACACATGCATCTTAAGAGGCCAGAAGCTGCGCCAAGGCTGCGCTCCAGTCCTTAGGGCTGGAGTGTGGCTTTGGCGCGGCTTCTGGCCTCTTAGGATACATGCAGCATTTAAACAGCATACCTCCAAATTGACCTGAAGCAGCTTTATTTTGGCCTGTCTGTTCAGGCCCTTACTCCCTAACATGACTTGTCTGTTTCCAAATGGAGGTGGACATCCACCAATACAATAGGCATAATGTTCATATAGTTGCTGACTGGTATCTCCATGTCCTGAAGATGCCTGGCATGTCAGAGAACCACCCATCAGTAAGTGAAAGACATTTTTAAGGAACAGGCTGAGGGTGCTATTTTGTTTTATACTGCATTGTTTTAAAATAAACTTGTTTAAACTGCTTTTTATCTTTCTAATTGCATTTTATCTTTTTTAGGTGTAGAATTAATTTGTTTTAATACTGTGAATTATTTCAGTCCATTTTAAAGTTCACTTTTGTATGTTAGTTGTATTGTTTTTTTCAAAATTGAAAGCTGCTTTAAGTCTCAATTTTGGAAGAAAGGCAGGACGTTATCATAATCAACAATAACAACAGCAACAACTATTAATTTCTTAATACAGTGGTCCCCCGGGTTACGAAAGTAATCCGTTCCGGGATTATTTTCGTAACCCGGAAGTGTTCGTAACCCGGGGGACCGCTTTTTTTGGTGCACATCGCACCAGAGTGCACTGTTTTAAAGGGCCCGGGTTGCTTTTTTCTTTCGCAACCCGGGCATTTTTTTGTAGACCGGGGCCGTTTTTCCGGCCCTGGCCGTTTCGGGTCCTGGGGATTTCGTTCCCCGGGGGCTTCGTATCCCGGGGGAACCACTGTACTTGAACATGGCCCAATAATTTTCAACACTTTACTGATGATGACAGCAATAATTTAAACAGAGATACGAAAGACTACAAAAGGCAAGGGGACGAATGAACAAAGGAAAAGACTAGACCCAGACCAGAATAAAAGGCAAGGGAATAAGCCTCATGGTCACCAAACCTAATCTCATCCTATCCTAGAAGGAATTACTATGTATCCAGAGTAAAAGCTACTAAAAAACAAAAAAAGCATCAAACACAATTAGCACTTCTCAAGCTTCGAAAGCGATCTTACTGGTTGGTGAAACGATGGCCAATTTGCAGCCATGTTTGTAGCCAGGATCAACTCCCATTAAGGTTCGTCCTCTCACAGGGCTTGTAAGAAGTAACTGGCGGAGGTTCCTTCCAAACATCATTACAGATTCTTTCTCTGCATCAGAAGTTAATTTTGACCTAAAAAAAAAAAAGTGTAGCAAAAAGGGATATTTTTGTCACACATTCAGTCACATTTCAGTTTCTCACATGAACTCTCCACAACCCCTTTCCATGGTTGCATCTTATGGTGTCACTCCATTGAAAGAACAGCCTCTTTCAGCGACTTGGAGAGAAATCCTAGGAATATATGAGGCTGCTTTATATAGAATCAGACCACTGGTCCATCTAGTCTAGAACTGTCAATTCTACCTTTCCAGAGATTTAGGGGGAGGACTTTTTCCTACCTGTGCTTGGAAAACCCAAGTGTCCATTGGCAATCTCCCAGCCAAGCCTGACCAGGCTTAACAACCTACTCTGCCTCTTCTACAAACTCCTGCACTGCCTCAGAATGTTTTCCTGAGGACCAGCAAACCCTCCAGAGCAAAATTTTAAATGGAAGAGTTGTAAAACATACAGAGGCAGACGAGAACAGAATCTCCTTTAGGCACCTCCACCATCATCCTACACTTTTAGCCTAACCTACACTTTTAGCCTTTAAGTGGACTGCAACTACCAATAAGGGCAGGTTTGTTTGAAGGCATGAATGAAGTTACATTGCTTGCAGTCTCATTCCCTCTCACAACAGAGTTGGACTTCATGCCAAACACTGAGCTGGCATAAGAAATAACAGCTTATATTCCTGCAGCCTGGATCTCTTCTCTTCATATTCGATAAAGGCATTTTCTATTGTAATATTGTCATCATGTTGAATGTTTCCACACATTCCTAATCAATGACTCTCACCGAAGCAGAAATGCAAAACATAATGGTTTTAGATCAGGCATTTCTGTTACAAAACAAAATGGAAATAATATATGGAAAAATGCATTAAATTCTACATTTGATGGAACAGCAAACGAATCCTGATCTGGTTTTTGCCTGAGGATGGTTCTCCATAACTTTATAATGACTATTCCAATGACTTATTATTCCAGTTAACTGAAAGAATGAACAAGAATGTAAAAACCATAAAGCAACCTTGAAACTAATACAGTGATGAATTTAAGTCAATAAAATAATAATAATAATCCTGCTCTTCAGCCAAGGCTATCAGACCGGCTTACAATTTGTTAATTAGACATTTCCATGCCCTCAGGCTTACAATGTAAAATGACACAACACAAAAGGAGAAGGGAGAGGTGGTGGGGAAGGGGGAAAGTCCAGCAGATCTTCTCTCCCTCAGAAGCCTGGACCAAGACAGATGGACTGGAGGGAGGGCTCTTCTTCTTTTTAGGCAAGATCTGTTGGAGCTGGCTTCCCTCTCTCTCCCTGAAGATGGTGGATGGAGGGAGGGCTCTTCTTCACTTCAGGCAAAGCAGGTTGGAGCTGGCTTGCCTTTCTCTCTCTCAAGATGGTGGAGGGAGGGAGGGCTCTTGTTTACCAGCTTCATAACCCAATCTTGTCTCTTGACTCTGAAGTCCCACAAATTAGTTCTCAAGCTATGATCCTCTAGCTGTTTTAGATTTCAACTTCCAGAAATCCTTGCCTTCATGACCAATGGTCAGAAGTTCAAGGAATTGAAATACGAAACAAGTAGAGGACTTGAGAACCAATGCAATGGATTTTTAACTGCAGAGCTGGATGAGGATTTTAATCTGAAGGTCTCCAGCAAAAGAAGCACAACAATACAAAAACTAATCTTCCCCAACCTGGTACCCTTCTGAGATGCAAAGCATCTGAATAGTTTCTAGCTGGGAAAGCTGCCCTATGTAATTCTTTTCCCCAAAGTACATATATTGCACCGTAGCCTCCAAGTATTTCTGTTTAACTAGTCCATCAATAATTCTTGAAATTCATTTGATGACACACAAGTTGTCAACTCCCACCTATATTCAGGGGAAAAAATCAACACTCCGATCCTTAAAATATTATTGGGATTACATGTTTAAACTTAAATTTACATTGTATCCCTATGGTGCCCTAATAGCACCTCAGCTGGTAACAGAAGCCATTATGTTGTCATTGGTAAAACAGATTGCTTCATACTCTGTAGTCATTAGAGTACCTATAGCAGAGTTGAGCCCAATATTATGACTATTAAATTGTTAATTTAGGAAACGACAGACATGAAGATACTTATAGCTGGAGCAATTAGCTTCCCTGATTCTCTCCAGAGAAGTATGAGAAATGGGATTAGAATGACATGATGAAAAGCATTACAGAAACAGTGATTGTGAAATGGATACAATAAAACAATTTTAGCAGCACAGCAGTTTGCACAAAGAGCATTATAACAATCTGATGTAACGCTCAATATAGGAGCATAAAAAGTCAATTTCACATTATGGTACTGTCATTAAAAATGTTAAGCAAATTGCAGTTTGTGTATACAAACTGACAACTTTTCCCCTATTTAAAAAGCATTTTCAATCACTAAAGTGTTTTCAACCATCCTAACTGCCAAGGGAAAGTGACTTTAACTTGCCAAATTCTGCATATTCTTAAGGATTGAAAAGTAAATTATGAAACTGTCTCCAGTAAGAGATGATGTGTCAAAAACCCATCCGCTACCCTGACACGACACAAGTTTAGAAATAAATCCTATGTATTTTAGTGGATTCTAATTCCACAAAGGTGTACTTGGGGGTATAATATTCTTGGGACTATGATAAAATCACAGAGTTGGAAGAGACCACAAGGGCCATCCAGTCCAACCCCCTGCCATCATATTAGTCTTCTTCAAACCTCAGAGATGATCTCTAACTAGTGACTGTTACTTATAATACATCATCTCATTAAAAACTGGAGGTTTTTTCTAAATGAAAATAAAACATTTCAGACAACATGTATTCTTATAAAGCATAGGGGTCATTCGACTATAATGCTAAACCATAGGGGAGCAAACACAGACCACTCCATGGCCACGTTTGAGACCAGTGGTCTCTTCCAACTCTATGATTCTATGATTCTATGATTCTATGATTCTAAGAAGGGCTCCCCAACAATGCCTCCCCCAAATTTTCCAGTATTCTGCCGAAAAATTCCAGTTTACACCCTGGTTTTGTTTTGTTTATACTATCCACAGCCTCAGACATCCTGAGGGAGGCCAAAAATAGCAAAACTGTGCAATGTCCCTTACATAGTATGCAGACATTTTGAATTTTAAAAATTTCAAAGATTTTTTTTTAAAAAATGAAAATAAAGTGAGTTGTGTGCATAGCAGGGAAGGGTTATGGCTCTTTAAAGTACCACATATTACTTATGTGACCCCCTTCCAGTTGTTCACCCAAACTAAACCACAGTGTATCATTACTAGAAGAAGCCTAATACCGCTCAGATTGGTGCACTTCCCCCTTCACCATAGTTGCATCTGCACTGAAGAAATAATCCAGGTTGACACCACCATAACTGCCATGGCTCAATGCTATGGAATTCTGGGATCTGCAGTTTTGTGAGACATTTAGCCTTCTCTATCAGAGAGATCTAGGACCACAACAAACTACAAATCCCAGAATTCCATAACAGGGAGCCATGCCAGTTAAAGTGATGTCAACCTGCATTATTTCTGCACAGCCTATATTGCAAATGCAGAGCTCAGAAGCTTCTGCTTCTGTTTTCACTTGTCATGCATACCATTTGAACTCAGACAACTGTGGCTAGTCCTAACTATGGTCAGCAGAAATTAGTAAACTTCACTCCATAGTTTATGAAACCAGCTCAATTGCAGTAACCACAATTTTGGATTCAGAAAATGTACATAAGTCCTATTCCTCTAAATTGGAAGCTTCTGACCTCATGATGGCCATGCTATAACACCCCAGAGTCTGAGGAATGCCTCTTTAAAGCGTGGGTGGGCAACATGGAACCCATCAGTCACAAGTACTCCTACTCAGTGTTGTGGCATGGTGTCCAGATGGCCCCCACACCAATTTTGTGGCCCCAGCAGCTTGCAGAATAACTTTCCTATACCCCCTTCCTAATAAGCTTTCATTCAAAAATTAAAAAAAATCTCATTCCTGGGAAACTCCAGCAAGTCCGAGTCACCTTTAAAAGAAGGCACTGCCCTCACAACATCCCCTTTTAATTTAAAAATAGGTTTTAGGAAACCAAAAATAGTTTTGGAAAGGGTGCTTTCTATGGCAGGTTCCAAGACTGGGATAATTGGGCCCTGACAAGTCCAACTGAAATGTCTCTCTTTATAACCACCCTGGAAATATCATCTCAACCCAAACATTGAAGTTAATTTAAAATGAACCATAGACACATAGCAATGCTTCTTGATAAACTCCCATATTTGCAAAGTCTAGAGTGAGCAACTGGCACTCCTTTGAAGAAAGGAGTGATGCTTCTCACCACCTATTTTGTAAAAAGAGGCCTCCTTGTACAAAGTTCTAAGGTCATCATAGACAGCCATAGGCCTTTGGATTACAGTATAAAACTTTGACAGAAAAGAATCTATTAAACTGAACTGGATTTAAAGGATATTAGAAACAAAGAAGACAAAACTATCAAAGGCTCCTGTTTAGGCTACATATATCTTCCTAGGTCCAAAGGCTTCATACCATTGAATGCCATTTTCTTTAAGGTCACAGCAAAAAGAGGCTGTAGCTACCGGTTTGCTTGTGGGCTTCATGTTGGCATCTTGTTGCACATTACAGGAATAGGATACTGGACTAAATGGATTTTTAGTTTGTTTCAACAGGGAGCCTATTATGTTCTTACTCATAACAAAGATGGAATGCTTTACCTGAATTCTCTGCAAAGAAGTGGATAAATCAGGCGTTTATACGAGTCCTCCACTGAATCACGCAGGAGCTCCATTAACTCTGGCTTTGCGTAGGCTTTTGGTCTCCACCTATAGGATGACATTTTTTCAAGACTCAGATCTTCTGGTAACATTTGAAATCCAAACTTGGCAAAAACCTGAAACCATAGCTTTCTCAAGATGAGATAGACAGACAGAGATGTGGATGCCAGTGAAGGAAAAAACAGGAAAAAAATCACAGGGGAAATTGGGGAGGTCACATTCCTCCCTCAAAAAAAGTTTCCCCCTTGTTCCTGGAAAGATTGGGGGGAGGAATGATTTAAGGAATATTTTCTTTTGGAATGATGAATAAAATGTTTAAGACAATGTGTTCCTATAGTCACTGCCTCCAGATCATTCCTGAAAGCTATGTAAAAGGAGAAATTTTATGTAAGGCTACATACTGTGTCGGAGCCAGCGCAGTGTAGTTGTTTGACTGTTAAACTAGGATACTGTACTAGGACACCAGTGTTCGAATCCCATCTTGGCCATGAAAACCCACTGGATGATCTGAGGCAAGTTGCACCCTCTCAGCCTCAGGGAAAGAACAAATCTTGCCAAGAGAAACCTATGAAATAGTTGCCTTAGGGCCGGCATAAGTCCGAAACGACTTGTGGGCACAAAACAATACCAAATGTACTGTTTCAGATCACTGTAATTCTTGGGCATGGTTTCCTTTCCTTGCCCTCTATTGTTCTCTGTTCATGTTCTGTTCTGTTTTAACTAAGGGTTTTGCCTGCTCCTCAAAGTGGCAAAACCAAAAAGATCCCTTATAGTTTAGGTATTCCTTACAGTTCAGAACCTTGTAGCTCCAACTATAGCAAAAATAATAATAATAAATTACAGTTTGTAATTGCATTCTGAATAAACTCTATTTTTAATATATAAAATATGATCACTTCATCCCAAGGTGTTATATAATGAATTTTTGTTTTTAAAGTAAGAAAATTACTTTCAAGCCATAAAGGAGAACAAAAAGTAGGGGCAATTCCCTCATGGCGTCAAAATTTCCAGAAGTTTTACATTTCTACAATTAGACCCATTTGTGGTAGTCCTATTCATGTATTCTTTTTAAAGGATTTAGAGAACATACCGGGGGGGGGGGGGGGGAGAACAAAGGAACATGCAACTTTTTCCTCCTTCCACCTTCATCGTCATCACAACTGCCCTCAAATGAACACCTTCAGCAGGAAATCAGTTTAATCTGTAGAGACTATGCATGAGGGTTTAGGGTAACATAAAATCAGGGCTCTGCATCATGCAGGGAAGCCTCTATGGACACAAGAGGCTCCTTGTTTCACCCTAAATGTGAGAGGAACAACAAAGTCAGAAATATGTAAATCTGTTCGTTATCTCAATAATGCAAAGCCTGAGATCAGATGAACTCAGAATTATAGATTCACAGAGTTAGAGAGGGCCTTCCATACCAGCCATACCTTAAAACGCAGACTACAAGTCCCACCATCAACTCTAATAAGGATGGGAGCTGTAATCTGACACATATAAGAGAGGGAACTATCCTAGGGAAGGTGAATGTAAGACATCAAGCACAACCTGCTGCTCAATGCAAAATATCCATAAAAAATAGATGTGTAGAATAAATATTTTCCTTAATATACAAAGTATTCACTGAACCATGTTGCTGGGCAGGGGGGAATAGGCATGCATAATACTTGTGTCCCCTACACATACCTTTTATTTACACACCACCTAGAGAATTCACTCTTCACCTGATCAGGAATGTTGACCTTTACCGTCAGGATTTTCAGATTTTCCCCTCGGTTAATGGCTAGAATCTAAATAGTAAAAACAGATGGCACATAAAATAACCAGAAGACAGATTGAAATCATACCAGTTTTGCTGTTTGCTTGACCTGACTGAGCTAAAGTGACCAGTGATACGACTCAATATAAAGTAAGCTTTGCAAATTCACATAAGTTTATTTTTGATGGTTGAATTAAGGCTCAACTTATCATCAGTCATAGGAAACAGCTTCCTTTGGCAACATGTGGTGGTATAGCACTGGCTCATCCCTGACTGCACCTCTTGGGCACATCACCCACAACTATCCATCTCTGTTGGAACTATGTATGGTGGGCCCTTGATATCAGCTGTGGTTTGGTTCCAGGATCCTCCATGGATACCAAAATTCGTGGATGCTCAAGTCCAATTATATACAGTGTCATGGTAAAATGGTGTCCCTTATTTATATAAGGGACAAAAGCAAAATCAAGGATTGCTTTTTGGTATTTTTTAATATTTTCAAGCTGTGGATGCTTGAATTAGTGGATAAAGAATCTGCTGATACGGAGGGCTGACTGTATGTCACACAGTTTGGGAACCCTTAACTAAACAAGTAGCTCAACAATTGTTACCTGGCTGTTTGACAAGTCACAATTGCTAAAGCTCCCTTTTCTACAAAACAATTAAAGGTACTGGAGCCATTTCCAGTTTTCATTCATTCAACCCTACATGTGCGCCCCAAGATACCTATCCCACACTATGTGAGGGACTCCTTCTGTCACAGAATGACCAGCAGTACCCCTTCTACTTTGAAATCTATCATTTGAAATCTATCATTTAAAATGTCATCCTGGAGACAAAGTCTGAGGATACCCTGGACTAGAGCAAATCAAGCCTGAATCCCTCCCTAGAAGCCAATATGAATAAATTGAGGCTGTCATACTTTGGACACATCATGAGAAGGCATGAGTCATTAGAAATGACAATAATGCTTGGTAAGGTAGAAGTCAGTAGGAAATGAGGAAGACCACATTTTAGATGGATAGACTCAATCAAGGAAACCATGGGCCTGAGTCTACAAAACTTGAGCAGGGCTGTTGATGATAGGATGACTTGGCACCATAAGTCAAAGCTGATTTGACATCAACAACAACAAACCTCTGCCCTAAAGCATAGGGGTGCTATTGTCCATTTTGCTATATCTGGGGTACATTTTTTCTCACCATCTTTAGGCCCGTAAAGTCCTTTCCTTTAAAACAGGAAGTAACCAAACCAAGATGTCCAGTCACCTCTGAGCTTCAATTAAGGCCTGTAGAGACCTAAAATACACAAGGGGGCCCATAAAAGATCTTATAATATAGCAAAATGGCTAGTAGCAATAGCATTCTTGACTGTTTTGAGGCCAATTCCCCATTTCATTTTGAGGGGGTGGGAGGCATATGGTGATAGTGGACCATGTGGCCTCTATGGCCCCCCCAGAGACAATGCATCCCCCGAAACCTCAGCAGTTGCCTATCCCTGTGGTAATGGAACCATCACACAGCACTAGTGCACAAACTATCAAAAACAGTCTTCCTCATTTGAAATACAGTGGGCTCCTGGTATCCACTGGGCTTTAGTTCCAGGACCTCCAGTGGATAACAAAATCCGTGGATGCTCAAGTCCCATTAAATACAAAGGCATAGTAAAATGGTGCCCCTTATATTAAATGGCAAAATCAAGCTTTGCTTTTTGGAATTTATATATTTTAAAAATGTTTTCAAACCATGGATGATTGAATCTGTGAATAAAAATTCTGCGGAAACATGAATCTGAGTGTAAAGCCAAACCTTCCACCAGGCAAAAAGATGTATGACAACAAATCTAATCACGTTAATTTGATAGAAGTTTAACCTATGAAGTACTCTTCACCCCCAGGAAAACATGTGATGTGATGAAAATATTTTAGATTCAGATTTTCCAATGAAACAGGCATTAATGACATTTCCTATACGAGGCAGGACCTACATACAGGAATGGGATTAGGGGAAGGAAGGCTGAACATATGAATTCTTGCTGTTTGAATAACTAGCAGGGGAATTTCACAGATAATGCTAATCTAGAGCCTGACATTTAAAAAAAAAAAAACCCTTATATAATTCTCCAGTGAACATACCCTGCTGTTTTATTCCAAACCACTCCATTGATCTGTCTAGTAGAAGCCCCAGTGGCCTCACAGAATAGCAGCAGAGAACCCTTCAAATCCCATGCACAAAAAAAGCCCTTGCTCCAAGGTCTCAGAATTAGGTTGGCCAGAATGAAAACTTGGTTATGTAGAAAAGGGATTTCAGCAAGCATTGCTTATTATCTGTCTGGATGACAAGTAACACACAATGAAATTCCTTCTTCTATGCAACTATTAAAAGAAAAGGAGGTGTCTCCAGTTTTCAATCTGGCAAGCCATCTTAGATCTTCATTTGATACAGAGATGGCCTATCCATTATAAAGAGACAGCCACCTCATGGGGCAGTGCCAGAAGAGGTAATCTGTGCCACTTTGACTGCTACAATACCTTCCTTTCTTATTCCTTCCCTTCTTCCCTCCCTCCTCCTCTCTCTAAGTATGCTATAGGGCTGCCACACTGAAAACTGGAGGCAGTCCCTATACCTTTAAAGATTGTGCAGAAGAGTGAATTTCAGCTGACATTGCTTGCCACATAGCTAGGTAAGTAGTAGCTGCTGACATTTCTTCTGCACAATTATAAAGCTCTCTCTCTCTCTCTGGCTTTTCTTCGCTAACGAAGATTCAGGAAGGACTTATCCCACGCTTACTACAAGCGCGTTGATGACTAAAAAGGCCGATCTGAGATAAGCAAGTCCGGTTAGAGAAAGCACAGCAGAAAGTCTCCTTGGGTGATGTTTCCAAGTTGTGGTTCTTTCTGCGTTGTCATTTCTCTTCGAGACATGTTCGGCGTGAGTTCTCGAAAAACAAGTGCCCTATCCAGTTTTTACTCTGGCAATCCTACTATGCTGTCCTGTCCCCTACCTTCTCTTCCTTACTTGCTTCACTAGTACAGTCTCTATAGCAATATTGACACAGAAAATCCAAAAATGCAGGTGGATGTGTTGATCTAAAATAATTCCTGATGGTTTTCATTTCCCTTGGGATGAGTGCTTTTGTAAAGCTCATGGGTCTTGGAAGCTCCAGGCCAAGCCACTCCAATACACTTTGCACTATATCAATGTTGGATTACCCTGTTGCTGAGACAATCCATTTCTCTTCCAGCTACTGTGGAGATGGCAATTAAACTCAAAGCATCAGGAGATTTCAGGGGTGGTGGAAGCAAATGATGTCAAAGTTCCTGTTCTCCAAACTGTCCAAGACTTCAACACTACACAACCTTGCTCCATCACACCACTATTTGTGTCTCTATCACACTGCCACTCTTCTTTATCCCTTACCACATCTTCACCATGCCTCTCACCTCCATTGCAACTACCACACCTAGGTTGCCAGAATGAACAATGGGGGTGGCTACTATTTTGGTTAGGAAGATGCGATTTCAGTAGATGTGGCTTTCACTTGGTTGCATGACAAGCAACATTTGCTGAAATTTCCTTTCCATTCCCCTATCCCCAAGATAGATTCAGTACCTTGGATATTGACTAAAACTTGGAATAGGTTCACTGCCCACTAACAATGGTGCCATGAGCTGCCACTAATATGAATATAGGTCTTCCTCAGTACTAGTCCTGTGGTGTAATGGTTTGAGTGTTGGACTATGACTCTGGAGACCAGGGTTCAAATCCCTGCTCAGCCATGAAACCCACTGGGTGACATTGGGCAAGTCACACTCTCTCAGCCCCAGACAATGGCAATGGCAAATCCCCTCTGAAGAAGCTTGTCAAGAGAACCCCATGATAGGTTTGCCTAGGGTCGCCATAAATTGGAAACATCTTGAAGGCACGCAAGAGCAAAAATAAGCTAACCACTAAACTACAGAGTCCTCCATGAATTCTCCTTCTGACTTAATTGATGGAAGAGAACAATTTCCATGAAATAATAAATATGCATTTTAGCTGTCAGTACAGCTAAAAAAGATGATTGCTAGGTACACTGTTGCCCATATGCTACTGAATGTGAACAAAACCATGCATTTCTAATACATTAGACTTGCAGAAACCATTAAAAAGCTGTTAAAAGTTGACATTCCTGTGTCGCCGCACATGTTGATGTATGCTATAGGCCCTTAGCCCTGTCACGAACAAGCTTTCCATGTCAATCACGAACTTTAATTCAATCACTAGTTAACTCAGACATGTCACATATGTTAAACACAATGGTCTAAAAATGACCTGGGGACATTGCACCAATTCAGATTCCTCAGCTCCTCTTTTGCTTGTTGACATACCAAGCCTGACATATCATTGAACAACGTAGAAAATAATAAAAATTACATGTGAAATATTATAGCATCAGGTACATTAACTGCCAAAGCAAATGGCAGGAATTAGGAGGATGCATATTTGTGAACAAAGCAAAACACATTCATATTTGCCACACACTGTCAGGGGAGCTAAAAGCTAAATTTGAAGCAAAAGCAAAATTACATTGTTAGGCAAACAACTTCATCTGGTACCATTTACAGTGCAGCTTCTCACAACTCGCTGTTGTGACTAAAACCCCTCTGACAAAGTAGTTTATAAACCAGGACTGAGGAATGTTTGGAAATCAAGGAGTTTTACCTCTACAGCTCCCATTAGCCCTTACCAGCACAGCCATTAATGAAGGGGTCATAAAAGCCGTAGTCCAGCAAAGCATCTGGGCAGGCCACAGTTGTTCAGAAATTTTGTAAACATTTCCTGGAGAAAGTACAGGCTAATAATAATACAGACATACAGTACCTCAGTTGACAAACCCTCTGACAAAAAAAACCAACTCCTTTTTACAAAGTCTTTTTATGCCTGCCCAGCATCTCTTTACTTTTGGCCTCTATTTAGCTGCAAGCTCTTCAGCAGCAGCAGCATTTGGAAGATGGTGAAGGAACATCTAGAAGGCAATGCCATAATCACAAAAAGTCAACATGGGTTTCAGAGAAACAAGTCATGCCAGACAAATCTGATCTCTTTTTTTGATAAAATTACCAGCTTGGTAGATGATGGAAATCTTGTGGATATAGCATATCTTGATTTCAGTAAGGCCTTTGACAAGGTTCCCCATGACATTCTTGCAAACAAGCTTGTAAAATGTGGGCTAGACAAGGTAACTGTTACATGGATTGGTAATTGGTTGACTGGCCGAACCCAAAGGGTGCTCAACAATGGTTCCTTTTCATCCTCGAGAGAAGTGATCAGTGGGGTTCAGATCTGAGCCCAGTGCTATTCAACATCTTTATCAATGACTTGGATGACAGAATTTAGGGCATACTTATCAAATTTGCAGAAGACACCAAATTAGGAGGAGTAGCTAATACCACAGAGGACATGATCAAAATTCAAAATGAACTGAATAGACTAGAAAGCTGGTCCAAAGCTAACAAAATGAAATTCAACACGGAGAAATGTAAAGTACTGCACTTAGGGCGGAAAAACGAAATGCACAGATATAGGATGGGGGACACCTGACTGAATGAAACTACGTGTGAAAAGGATCTAGGAGTCCAAGTAGACCACAAATTGAACATGAGCCAACAGTGTAATGTGACAGCTAAAAAGGCCAATGCGATTTTAGGTTGCATCAATAGAGGTATAGTGTCTAGATCAAGGGAAGTAATAGTGCCACTCTATTCTGCTTTGGCCAGGCCCCACCTGGAATACAGTATCCAGTTCTGGGCACCACAATTCAAAAAAGGATATGGAGAAACTGGAGCATGTCCAAAGGAGGGCAACTAAGATGGTGAAGGGTCAGGAAACCATGCCTTATGAGGAATGATTTAGGACGCTGGGGATGTTTAGCCTGGAGAAGAGAAGGTTAAGAGGTGATATGATAGCCCTGTTTAAATATTTGAAGATATGTCATATTGAGGAGGGAGCAAGCTTGTTTTCTGCTGCTCCAGAGACTAGGACCCAGAGCAATGGATGCAAGCTCCAGGAAAAGAGATTCCACCTAGACAGTGAGTGCTGTTCGACAGTGGAACACATTCCCTCGGAGTGTGGTGAAGTCTCTTTCCTTGGAGGTCTTTAAACAGAGTCTGGATGGCCATCTGTTGGGGATGCTTTGATGGAGAGTTCCTGCCTAGCAGGGGGGTTGAACTAGATGGCCCTTGTGGTCTCTTCCAACTCTACAATTCTACAAAGGGGTATCCAAAAGTTTCAATGATCACATTTTTAAAAAATTGACAGAAAGTTTGTTTTGATTTTGCTAACTCATCTCTATGTAGTCACTATCTAGATTTATACATTTTTTTTTACCAGCGTATCTTGACCCTCCGAATACCTGATATTGTAGAAGTCTGCAGATTGCGCCTTATGAAGGGGTATCGTAAAGTAATGATTATCGCACCAGAAGTTATTATGGCATATTGATGAAATTTTGTCAGTGTCATCATTGGTCCCTAAGTGCCCATTGCTGAGAAAATCAGCTCATTGTGTCCTTTATTTTTGTGACTGGCTGTGCCAGAAGTGACTAAAGTATAAAATCCTCATGAGGCTCAGTCTGCAGGCTTCTACAATATCAGGTATTCAGAGGGTCAAGAGACACTGGGAAAAATGTATAAATCTAGATAGTGACTACATAGAGATAAGTTAACAACTACAAATCAAAACAAACTTTCTGTCAATTTTTTTAAAAGGTGATCATTAAAATTTTTGGATACCCCCTTGTATGATTCTATGATTCTAAGGCTAAAGAAACACATAATTTTGGTACTGGTTGCAGCAGCATGTCTGCAGTAAACAACAGAATACTTCTTGGACCAGGAATGAGCAGGATTCTACTATATCCAATCCTACTATAGTCATGTGTGCCTACCTACAGCAGGCAAGGTAAAGTGCAGATGCCTGCAGAATCCCTCACTGAGCATGAATAGCAAAACAGAGGGAAAAAAAGAGGAGAAGTGATAACCCAGCCTCCCCAGCTACCACTAGTATGTAGATATATCAGTTCACCAAAATGGAAATCATAAGTAGGCTTACCTAACCTTTTATAAAATTACCTAATCTGGATGATTTATTAGACAAATGCATATTGTTAGTTTTGAATAAAATGTTTCCTGAAACATTTCTGAATTGTTCTATTTTATAGGTTAAGAGCCAATCTCCTCACTACTTCCATGATATTTCTACCCCAATCTCAAATTTTCTGTTAAAGAAGAAATACTTATGAACACATCTCCTTCATTAACTAAGAAACACAGAGTGACCCCAAAACAAACCTCCTATGGGATTTGCTTGGCAAGATTTGTTCAAAAGGGTTTGTCATTGCATTCCTCGGAGGATAAGACTACTGGCTGAGTACTCAGACTACTGGCTGAGCAGGGATTTGAACCCTGGTCTCCCTGTGTCCTAGTCTAACATTCAAACCACTAAACCACTAAGGTATACCTATATTAATTTGTTTTTGTTAACTTCCATCATATTGACTTTGACTTCTATCAATGCCATGAATAAGAGACCTCCAAGTCACCCTGTCATCAGCCACTCTGTTCACGTCTTGCAAACTCAGGGCCACAGCTCACTTGACTGAGTCTATCCATCTGAAATGCAGTCTTCCTTGTTCCCTGCTGTCTTTTACCTTAACAAGCATTATTGTCTTTTCCAGTGCATCATGGCTCCCCATGATATGGCCAGGCCAAATAAGGACCACTTGGCTTCTAAGGAGAGTTCAGGCCTGATTTGCTCTAGGACAATTTGTCTCTTTAGCCATCCACAATATATGTACATATTGTTCTCAGAGGGGCGGGATACAAATAAAAATTTTATTTTATTTATTATTGATTATAATTCTACTCCACCACCACCTTTCAAATGATCTAATCTTCTTCCTATCAGCTTTCTTCATTACTTTCATAATTATACATAGAAATTGGAAATATGATGGCATAGACAGTCCTGACTTTAGTAGGCAATATATCTTTATATTTTGGGATCTTGTCTAGTTCCTTCATAGCTGCCCTTCCAAGTGAGAAATACCACATGTCTGACCTGAGTTTGTGAAAGGAAGAGACATTCGGGATCATAATGTAAACGTAACTGAGTGCACTAAAGGCCATTCTTTAGTGACTGGAATCTCCATTCTGATTAATGATTGAGCCAAATTATGGAAAATTTTGAACTATATCAATGTCTCCTTCATTTATTTTGAAATTATATAAATAATCAGTGATCATTATTTTTGTTTTCTTAACGGTCAACTGTAAACCTGCCTTTCTTCCTTTCTTTACAGTAATTGTCTCAGCCTTTGCTATTTTCTGCTAATAGTACGGTGTCAACTGCATATCTGAATATCTTAAACTTCCTCCAGTTTTCATGGCTCCTTCCTCCAAGTCTAACTCTGTTTTACATAAAATATGTTCCGCATACATATTAAACAGATAGGGTGATAAAATGCAGTCTTGCCTGACTCCCTTGCCATCTGAAAGCCATCCTGCTTCTGCATATTCTATCCTAACAGTAGCGTCTTGTCCTGAGTACACGTAATCAGGACACTCAAATGTTATAACACACCGATTTCTTGAAGAGTGCGCCATAGTTTTTTTTATGACTGATCATAATCTGTAACACACATGCTGATTTTATTCTGACCAGTTTAAGCAGGCATGGCAGTGAAAATCATTGATGCAACAATGGTCTTTAGGGCACTCAGTTATGTTTACATTATGATCCCTAGTGACTCTTCCTTTCATGAACCCAGGTCAGACATCTGGCATTTCTCACTTCATATATAGTAAAAGTCTTTGCTGTAGAATTTTGAATACCATTAAATATAGTGGCATAGTAAAATAGATATCCCTTATATAAAATGACAAAATCAAGGTTTGCTTTTTAGAATGTATATATTTGTTTAATATATTAAATCTATGGATGGTTGAATCAGTGGATAAAGAATCCGTGGATAAAGAGCACTAACTGTACATGGGTCCAGCTGTAGAATAAATGAGGGAAAGATGGAGAAAATTGAGAAATAAAGGCAGATTACAAGAGACTATGGGTTTCTCAGCTTCAGTGTTCCTCCAGTCTCTAGACACATACCCAGAACATGAAGAGAAGCTGGGAAAGAAGTGCACTAGGCCTGGAACTAGCTCACCTTTTTTCCATCTGGCCATCAACAATAGTCAGAAGAAAATTAAATGACAAACTGAAAACAAAATCATTAAAAGAGAGGGGGGAACTACAATCCCGTTCCCTGCGTGAGCACATTAGGATTTGGTCATTCTTGCATCAGTGATTCTCACTGTCATGCCTGCATAAATTGGTCAGAGCTTGGGAAAGTTTGAATTTCACACTACAATACCCAGAATCCTTATACCAGCAGTCCCTACACTGGCTAGGGGATTCTGTGAGATGCCATCTCCCCTCAAAAATTATTTTCTCCCAAGCTCTAGGGGGGCTCTGTAACATTCCTAAAACAAAGCAAAAAAGGATGAGGCAAAAGAGATTTTCAAGAGGGAAAAGACCATGGGAACAAAGAACAGATAGATAAAAGCAACAGACCATTTCTGAAAGGCCATAAAAATCTGGGAAAGAAAATGAAAAGAGGGAAGCACACAATCAAAAGCTTCAGGCGATGAGGAACCTCGCACTCACATATCGATTTGAAGTAACCAGGAGATTTCTGACTGTGGGCCAGCAATTGTGTTTGTGTGTGTGTGAGAGAGAGAGAGAGAGAGGGAGAGAGAGAAAGAGAACGGGCTAGTTTCAAATCACAGCACTTGTTCAAATAAGCATGCAGCACAGGAAATCCATTTGAAAAGACTCAGGAGAATTTCAGGAGGAAGGTGAAAGTCAAGGTTAGCAACAAAATCCTCAAACGGCTTTTTATTGCTTAGCTGACTGAAGGGCAAGCAAAAGCACAGTCTGGAATCCACATTCCAGTCACTCTTACCAAGGCCAGGAATAACATTTCACAGTCTGTGCTTGAACATTTGTGAGCCTTCCACAGTCCCATAAAGTCCCTTCTTCCTCTCTCGTGTACTGATTTCCCATTCCTTTTCCACAGTTACATGAGCAGCAATTACGACATTACCTGGCGGAAGTCTGAAGATGGTCTTCAAACCCTGGCTCAAGTTTAACCATGGTTATAATTAACCTTGATGTGCTATAACACTATACCATGGTTAATATGAAAATGGAAGATAGGTGGGAAGCGGAGGAGGATGCTACTAAGGTGCTTCTGACCAGTCATCCAAGGCTGACTCCAGGCTTGTTTATTTCTTATTGTATTCACTACCCACCATTCTCCCACAAACAGGACGCTAGGCAGCTTATAATAAAATAGTGCATATCTTGTGTTATTGTTTTGTACCTTCAATTCATTTCTGACTTATGGTGGCCCTATCATGGGGTTTTCCTGGCAAGATTTGTTCAGAGTAAGTTTCCCATTGCCTTCCTCTGACACTGAGAGAATGTGACTTGCCCATGATCACCTAGTGGGGTTCATAAACCCTGGTAAACCTCTATGCCCCATTGGCTCTCATAATTAGTATGATTAGTAATCTCAAGGTTTTTTTTCCCCAACCCTGAGATTCAAGGCAGTTTACAAAAGGTAAAACAGATATAGCCAAAAGTACATAACATACAAAAGCGAAAATATAATTACACTATCTATAGAACTAAAAGTGAATAAAAGCATGCCCGTTAAAAAGAAACAGAAAAACAAATACAGACAACACAGCCCAATTATTGAAAGCCTCTTCCCCATGAAAAAACAAAATCAGTCCTAAAAAATACAAATGCATAAAAACACATTTCTTTAAAAAGGATGCTTCCTGTTACAAGCCTCTTGTGTAGCAAATGAGTTTACTTGTCAAAGGCTTATTTAAATTAAAAGATATTTGTCTGGTGGTGTAAAGACAACAGGGAGGAGTTCTAAAGACTGGGAATGTCCACCACAAAAGCCTTTTCTCTTATTTGCAATTAATGTGCTTCAGGATCAAAAGAAGGACCTTCTCCACAAAATCCCAATTATCATGGTTTTCGCAGGAAAATATAGTCCTTCAGATAGCTTGGATCCACCATCACAAAGAGGTGAGCAGTTTCTCACCACAGTGCCCTCTGGTGGACCCTGCCATTGTTGTTGTGTGTCTTAAGTCATTTCTGACGTATGGTGATCCTACTGGAGACCAGTTCGGCCATGAAACCCACTGGGTGACCTTAGGAAAAATCACATGCTCTCAGCCTCAGGGTTAGGCAATGGCAAATCTCCTTTGAACAAATCTTGCCAAGTAAACTAGTTTTGCCTTAGGGTTGCCATAAGTCAGAAACTACTTGAAGACACACAACAAACAAACAAACAAACAAACCTATCACTGAGAGAGTGTGGCTTGCCCACGGTCACCCAGTGGCCTTCCGTGGTTGAGCAAGGATTCAAATCCTAGCCTCTAGAGTCATAGTCAAGCACTCACACCAATATACCACATTGGTTCCTGTACCTTACTTACATCAGATCTGTACCTTGAAAGCTTCTCTGCTTTGCATCTTAATTTTTCTAAAGGCCCTGGTGCAATGCTCCATTGAAAGAATTCTGGGAAACTACCACATACCTGAAATGAATGTGCCTGACATGGTGATGTCAAACATACTCACGATCATGGCTACAGGACCATCAGTTTTTCACACTATAGTACTTCAATTATAGCACTTTGATTCAACTTTAACTGCCATGGTTGCATCCCATTCTCAAAAGAATCAGGCCAAGTGACTCCAGATGACAGCTCACTTCCAGATCTGGACAACTGGAGGCATATATAGCTGATGATGACTTTGAGCAAGATGGTCTGATACCTCATAACTGATGGATGCTGAAGAGATGCACCTGCAATTTACTAAACAGCAGCACTAGGGTCAAAGACTCTCGCAGAGGCTTCAATAAGAAACACAGAGCAATTAATCACCTGACATCTCAAGGTCAAGCAGCTATACATCTCCCAGCAGCTAAGGAGAATTCTCAGTGCATGCAACTCTTTATCTGAAATTTAAATGAAATTTAACACAGAGAAATGTAAGGTCCTACACATAGGGCAGAAAAATGAAATGCACAGATATAGGATGGGGGACACCTGGCTTAATGAGACAACATGTGAAAGGGATCTAGGTGTCCAAGTAGACCACAAGTTGAACATGAGTCAACAGTGTGATGCAGCAGCTAAAAAGGCCAATGCAATTTTAGGTTGCATCAATAGAAGTATAGTGTCTAGATCAAGGGAAGTAATAGTGCCACTCTATTCTGCTTTGGTCAGGCCCCACCTGGAATACTGTGTCCAATTCTGGGCACCACAATTCAAAAAGGATGTGGAGAAACTGGAGCATGTCCAAAGGAGGGCGACTAAAATGGTGAAGGGTCTGGAAACCATGCCCTATGAGGAACGCTTTAGGGAGCTGGGGATGTTTAGCCTGGAGAAGAGAAGGTTAAGAGGTGATATGATAGCTCTGTTTAAATATTTGAAAGGATGTCACATTGAGGAGGGAGCAAGCTTGTTTTCTGCTGCTCCAGAGAACAGGACTCGGAACAACGGATGCAAACTGCAGGAAAAGAGATTCCACCTCAACATTAGGAGGAACTTCCTGACAGTAAGGGCTGTTCGACAGTGGAACACACTCCCTCGGAGTGTGGTGGAGTCACCTTCCTTGGAGGTTTTTAAGCAGAGGCTGGATGGTCATCTGTCAGGTATGCTTTGATTGGGACTGGATGGCCCTTGTGGTCTCTTCCAACTCTAAATATCTATGATTCTATGATTCTATGATTCTATGATCTATTTGCCTCCTGGTGTTCTTGAAACTGTTTGGTTTCCTGACCCCCATGGTAGCTTAAATTTTATGACCCATTGGCTGCATCCACCCTGCAGAATTAATCCAGGTTGATGCCACTAATTGCTATGGCTCAATGCTCTAGAATCCTGAGATTTGTAGTGTGTTGTGGCACCAGAGCTCTCTGAAAAGGAGAAATGTCTCACAAAACTACAGTCACAAGAATTTCACAGCACTAAACCATGGCAGTTAAAGTGGTGTCAACCTGGATTATTTCTACAGTGCAGATGCAGCCATTATCTTCTCCTTTTGGCTTTGCTTATCGTGACTTCTGGTTTCTCATGATTGATTTTGGAATGTGAAGTCAATGGCTTTCATGGCTGGCATCCATAGTTTTTTGTGGGTTTTTCAGGCTATGGCTGCAATCTTCAGGAATAAATTCTTCTAGAATACGGCCTCTTAGCCCTAAAAATCCACAAAAACTATGATTCTGGAATGGCGAAGATCTTGCTACTACACCTCCCTTCATCTTCAGGGAATGTCCTGGACTATACATGTATAACATGGAGTGACTTAACTCACCTATAATTGCTTCATCCTACTAAAGCATTTGCTGTGCCTAGGCTGAATTCTGGGATCTGTAGTTTCTTGAGATATTTAGAATTCCCTGCCAGAGCACTCAAGTGCCTCCAAATTATAAATCCCAGGATGCCATATGACATAGCCATCGTAATTAAAATGGAATCATAGCACTCTGATTCTGATAATCTTGCAAGGTGAAAGGGCCCAAGGAAATGTTCTATCAGCAGTTAGACTCATCAGTGTTCAGTCACACTCTCCTCTAAGGACTCTGTTCGCAATCTAGATTCGTTGCTTCACATGACTTGTCAGGTGAACGTGACGGTCAGGAGTGCCTGTTATCAGCTTCGGCTGATATGCCAGCTGTGCCCTTTCCTGGACATGAGAGACCTGGAAATTGTGATACATGCGCTCGTAATCTCACGTTTGGACTACTGTAATGCACTCTACTTGGGGCTACCCTTGTGCTTAACTTGGAAACTACAAATGGTTCAGAATATGGCAGCCAGGAGAGAACAAATGACACCTGTACTTAAGTCTCTCCACTGGCTGCCGATTAGTTTCCGGGCACAGTACAAGGTGTTGGTTTTAACCTATAAAGCCCTACAGGGCTTGGGTCCATCCTATCTTAGGGACCGCCTCTTCCTGTATGACACCCTCCCCCCTCCCCCCGCACACTGCGTTTCTCTGGGAGGAACCTGCTACAACCTATTAAAACCAGGTTGGTGCAAACCTGCCAGAGGGCCTTTTCAGCAGTCGCCGCTAAGATATGGAATGATCTGCCGGATGAGATGCGCCTTATTTCATCCATTGATGGCTTCAAAAAAGCCCTAAAGGCGCATCTCTTCCGGCAGGCCTTCCTGGAAAATCCCTGATACTTCTCGGCTCCAAACTCTGGTCTTGAGTGATCCAGCCTTTGCCCACCCACACAGCTCAAGGACTTTCAGTTTGACACTGTTTATATTGTTGATTTTATGCTATGTTTTAACTTGTTGTTTGATTTAATCCTTTGAGGGGGGGTGAGCAGGATGGGATCAGATATTTTAAACTGCTGTTGTTTCAACACTCTTTTGGACCCCGCCCCGATTGCTCGTTCAGAGGGGCGGGCTAGAAATAAAGCATATTATTATTATTAATAAAGAAATAAAGCATATTAATAATAATAATAATTTATAAGTTATTTGCAAGTACCAAATTAACTTTAATAACTAAGCCATAACTAATTCTAAAGTAAAACATGTTTTGCAGTGCACCTTGCATGTTATTTTACAGTCTGGCCTCACTAAATAGTTCAAGTCCTAGTTTCTGCTGTGCTTCATGTTTCTATCGGAGATTCTGTTTAGGGTTTTGAAGGAAAAGGATGGACTTCTAGAAAGTAGCCTATGGAAACTAAAGAGTTTGAGGCCTTATATTTAAAAAATCTCAAAAAAATTTTTTAAAAAAAACACAGTAGTGACTACCAGTATTATATCAGTAGAGTTGGCCCTCTATATCCACAGATTCAAGGATCCATGACTTGAAAATGTTAGAAAATATAAATTAAAAAAAAATACCCTTGATTTTGCCATTTTATGGGTCACCACTTTACTATCCACTGTATTTAATGGGACAAACATCTAATAATAATTATAATAATGTTTTTATTTATACCCCGCTCTTCAGCCAAGACTATCAGAGCGGCTTACAATTTGTTAAACAAACAGCTTCATTTACAATTGTAAGCTATTTGCCCCCCCAACAATCTGGGTACTCATTTTAGCGACCTCGGAAGGATGCAAGCCTGAGTCGAGCTTCAGCCCTTTGCTGGTCTTGAACTCGCCACCTTATGGTTTTGAGTGAGTGGCTGCAGTACAGGCATTTAACCACTGCGCCAGCAGGGCTAGTTTGTAATTTGGCATCCATGGAGGGTCCTCAAACCAAATCTCAGCAGATACCAAGTGCCCACTATATAAAGAACTTTCTATAATAGTAACTGAATGCCCTAAAACATAACTGTAATGAAGTACTTTCCAAAAAGTAACTTTCCAAGTTCTCCTTTTACGTTAGTCTTGAGATCATTTAACATAAAAGTGAAGGTCATATATTTTTTCCCCATACCTATATAAAACTACCATTTCTTGCAGGTCACCTTTAACTGCAATTATCTAACCTTTTCTCGCTGCTTCAGACCAATTTCAAGTGACAGGTTTAATGTCGAGTGGCTCAGAGCATTCTTCGATCATGTGGATGTTCTCCAGAAACGATTGACACAGGAAACATGACATCAGACAAGATGTCTGAAGTTACATTTGGAAAAGGGTGGAACACAAAATGCACAAAACTGGGGCTCAGGGCACAGTGAAAAGCAGTCAGGGGAACCTGTGTGCGTATGTGTGTGTGTACAGAACCAGGTCAAGGAGCTGAAGAACAAAGCAAGTATTCTAAACTTTTGTCATCCCCAAGAGAAAAATATTAAAATGTTCCATACTTCCTCAGCCACTGTCCTGGAATAACAAGGGATGTTGCTTTTTGTCTCTAGAGAAACAGCTGGTTCTTCCTAAAGATTTGCTGCAAATCTTTTTGTTAGATTTATCAGTGACAGCCACAGATCAGTTCAAATTTCCCTACGCATCCACCAAGGAAAGCAAATGGCAAATTGGCTCCTACACACTCCATCATCAAACACAAGCCAAATGTCCCAAGTAATTAATTTCTCTGTTAGCAACCTTTGTATCCCATATTTCCTCTAATGAGTTCAAGGCAGCATATATGGCTCCCCTCCTCCCCACTTCATCATCACAACAACCCTGTGAGGGTAGGCTAGGCTGAATGGAAGTGAATGTCTTAATGCAATTCAAAACCAAAGTGGTCACACCTTGAAACAACCAAATGCCTATACAGTCTCACAGCATAGCATGTTGCCCTCAAGAATAAAATCACATTTGGGCCTGAGAAGGATTACTGTGGTTGTTTAAAGTGTGGTGGAATATTATTATAGGGACCAAGGCAGCTAAAACCTCTAAAACCTTCTTTGGCAGTTTTAAAACAGAGGCCAGATGGCCATATGCCAGTGGTATTTTGATTATGAGTTCCTATATGGCAGGGGGTTGGACTGGATGTACTTTGTGGTTTCTTCCAGCTCTATGATTCCAAGTACAGAGTCTTGGACTTGAACTGAGGACAGCATGGTTCAAATATCCACTCAGCCAGCATGGTGTAGCGATTTTAGCATTGGACTACGATTCTGAAGATCAGGATTCGGTTGCCGCTTGAGTATAAAAAACCCCTGGGTGACCTTGGGCAAGTCACACTCTCTCAGCTTCAGAGGATGGCAATGGCAAACCCACTCTGAATAAACTTGTCAAAAAAACAACATCACCCTATGATAGGTTCACCTTAGGGTCTCCATAAGTCAAAAATGATTTGGAGGCATATAAAACCATGAACCTGTACCAGTAAACCAAGCCTATCCAGAAGGATTGTTGTGCATGAAAAATAGGTATGTTATAAATGGAACAAACAAATGGTATGTGTCTGTGAGAGAAAAGGTCTGATTTCAGGTGAGTTACACAAAGGTGTAAAGTGCTGGGGCCTTGAAGTAGGACCTTTGACAGCAAAGCCCAGGCACATTACTCCCTGCATCAACTAGCATGACTCTCAGGAAGAAGGAAAGCTTACAGCACAACAATTTTAATGTCCAGGATGCTTTTCAGCCCAATCAAACCAGAAGACTTTTGTGATGATACCACTTCAACTGTCATGGCAACATCGTATGGATTCCTGGGATTTTCATATTAGGAAGAGGAGTATAGAATTTTAGCCAGAGAGCTTAACTTCAAATGATACCAAACTACAAACCTCAGGCTTCCATAAAATGTTGCCAAGGAAGTTAAAGTGGAATCACAGTACTATAATCGTGTAATGTCTGTTGACCTATGGAACCAATAGGGAAGTGACTGGCCTAATTGGGAAACAAAGAAAAAAAAGACTTTTGCTCCAGGGTGGGTTCCTAAATCTGAGTCTACCTTTAAACTTGATACCTGTCTATCTTAAAACTGTGGCATTGGATATTTATCAGCTTCTATTAGCCCCAGATTGCCATCCCAACTGGACTATTCCACACTGAGCTGTGACAAAGAGTGACAGCTTGAAATAAGGACATCAGATTGTCCACTAAGCAAGGAAAGAATCAGTGGAATTTAAAGCCCCTCTACGAAGTGCTCTCTATGTATATGTAGGAGCTGAATAATAGCCTGAAGAAATAATAACAAATATTTCACTTTAAGGATACAACAAATACCTTTGATTTATATTTCCCATAGTAGCAGGAAAGAGCTGAAATGATATTTTTGAACTATACCTCCCAAAATCCCCCAGCCAGATATCCTGGAATAACAACCACTGTCCTGAATTGACTGGCTGAGGGATTTGGGGATCTGCAGTTCAAAAAGTCAAGTTGTGTATCTAATCAAAAATGTAACAGTGGTTTTTATTGTGGCCCAATAGCTTAAAGTAAAATCCGTTCATACCAAGTTTAGCACCATATGAACTAAGCCATGATTCATACTAAGTGAACAAGCTGCAATGAGTCTGGTTTGTGCATTCTCCCATCACCTCTTCTCCTTTCTTACATTCCAGAGGACCAGAAGTTTCCATTTCTACTTTTAAGCTAAACCAAGTTCATCACTGTATCCTACTTTAAAGATATCTGGATAGTTTTAACCTATGGTTAGGATTATAAACCGTTTCTTATTAAATAATGTTTCACACATCCCTGTTCAATTTGTTGTTGTTGTTGTTGTTGTTAAACTTTATTTATAAAGCACTGTAAATTTGCACAATTCTGTACATGCTGAGTGTACAAAATTAAAACAAAGATTAAAAACCTGCCTGAAGCATACAATGTAAGTGTGATAGCTGGATTTCACATGAAAAAAGATTACTTTTGTTCAGGGGGCACAGAATGAGGGGTCCACTAGATGTTGTTGGGCTGCAACTCCCATAAACCCTAGGCAGTGTAGCCAATCATGAATGATTATGGGAAATTAAATCCAAAATATACAGAGGACACAGCAAGTCACCCACCCCTGCACTAGGCAATTGAATATAAATCAGGAAATGCATTTGCTATAAGAGATTAACAATCAGTCTTTCCCCTTTTTACCATACACACACACACACACACACATATATTCTAATATTGTTATTACATACATACCTGGTGATGCTGAATGTTCCTTATATTGCAAGAAAAATTCTGGTAGAGATGAAATTTGTTGACATCTTTTTCATTGGCCTTTTGGGTGGTCCCTTTTGCCAAAGATGACTGAATGCAAATGTATCTTCTTTGGCACCTACATTATTTTTTTCCAAAAAAAAATAAATAAATGATTTTTTTTCAAATTTAAGAATTGTCCCAGATACATAAACAACAGCAATATTCATGTTCAATAAAATGCGTATGACACTGCTTTCTGTTATATATTATAATAACATTCTGAGAATTAAGGCACTTCAGTAGGAGAATGGGGGAGGAACACTTTTTACAACTGACCCATTTAGAAGATTTGCTTCAGGACTCTATTGCATCTCTTCCTTTTCAGCATCTAACCCTGATGAGCTTGTCACTGGACAACCACTATTTCTATCCAAACTCTGGTGAATACATCATGCTTGTTAAATGCAAAATGCAGTTACAGACCAGCAACCAGCCTACAAAACACTTGAAACTGCACTCCTCTTCTCTCCTTCTGAGCACAGAAAAGTTGGGAAAACTCAATCCAGCAACTGAGATGTTAGTTTAAGCATGGCATTTCTGATGGTTTTTATCTAGCAACAGTGAAACAAAAATTGTTCCCAGCCCTATCTCTTTAGACTGAAGAACTGAGTGTCCTCTGCTGTTTGTCATCTAACATGTATTTGTTTGAAGGTCCCTTTCATCACCTTCTGATCACTCCACTTGTAAACAACGGTATGGTCAAAACTGGCACACTAACCATCAACAGATAAGATCTCTTAAGTATTCAGGATTTTTAAGAATGAACAGATAGCTCAATGCTCTTTTGGGCTGTTTTATTAAAATAGATAAACTCCACTTCCCCCTTGGGATGGAATACAGACCTCGTTGTCTAGGTTCATAGTTTATATATTGAGTTATATTTAATATAAGGCATCTTAGTCATATTAAAATCTTCATCATATGCTTTCATAATCTTAGCAAGCATTTATTACACTGTCTTCCACTGTCTTCCACTTCAAGTCAGACTTGAAGACACACAACAACAACAGCAGCGACAAAAGCTTATCCCATAGTGGTGGTATGTGTCAGTTTTCAGTATTAAACAGCGTCTTCGGGAGTCTTAGAATTGCAGACATTTCCATCTCTAAACACCACCTTAAAAAGGACTCACCAAGGCTGGCACACCATTTGTTGTAAAATGTTATCTGATCAAAGCTTAGAAGACTTATCAGATTTCAACTCTCTGAATTCCCCAAGAAGTATAGCCAAGTCGCTTTTTTCAAGCTCTGAATCTGACTCAACAGGGCAACCAAAAGGATTTTCTTCCTGTATCAGTGCCTAGTAATCCTATGCAGAGAGAAGCTGCATAACATGAATTCAATGACCTATAATAAAAATACTCTGCCTATAACAAAGGTACTTACAAATCTCTAATGAAATCCAGTGTCTCTCTGTCTTTAGCTATCATGTCAGCCAAGATGTGCTGCACTCCCGATTTTACGTCCTCAATGGTAGAAAGTCCTAAAAGAAAATAGATGAAATTTACCACGTTCATTTTATATTTACTTCCAAAATTTATACCCAGCAAACAAAGCACTGTTTTGCATGAGTGAGAGCCCAATTTTCAACCCCAAAAGGTACTGACAGCCATCTCAGGTCTGAAAGTAGCAAACAACAGTAGATGTATAAAATATATGTCTACTGGCCATATTGGCCCAGGAATTCTGGTAGTGTGCAATGTCATGGTTTAGTTGGACTACAGTTCTGGAGACCAGGGTTCAAATCCCCACTAAACCATGGAAACCCACTGGGCAAAATTCTCTCAGCTTTAAATGGTGAAAAGAAAAAGAAAAAAACCTCTGAAGAAACTTGCCAAGAAACCCCCATGATAAGTTTGCCTTAAGAAATGATTTGAAGGCACACAGCAACAACCAAGTCAAAAAATAATATTTTCCCCAAAGTCTGCCATGATTCTGTACATACTAAATCATCTGGCGTGACAGGCCATAGGTAGCATCTGACAGACATCCAATGGTGCACAACCAAAGGGGGATTTTCCATTCCTCTCCTACCCACTGTAGCCCCTTGCATGCCCAGAAATGCCTCTCCTGGAAATTAAATGCGACTTTTCCCCATCCCACTGGAAATGGCCCTGAATATTAAGCAGAGAGATGTAGTAGTATATACAACTGAGGAAGTGAGCAGCCTACACTAGAACAAACACTGGAGAGGCCTCTGAAGAATGAAGAACATGAATAGACTGCAAAAGAGAACCAGTACATCCTCTGTATTTTAGAGTATCTGGATAGAAATGCAGGTTCATGCTCTAAGAATTGCTACATCATGGAAAACTGCAAAACAGCTAACAAAAATAGCCCTTTAGAATAGGGAGGGAGGTATAGTCTTCCTGATATTGTTGGACTGCAACTCCTATCACTCTTCATCACTGGCTATGCTAGCTAGGGCTGACAGGAAGCGTAATCCAACAATACCTGACATCACATATTCCATAAACCTATTTTAAACAAACCTCCACTGTTTCTAAAGGGAGAAGAGTATCTCCACAAGATGTCAAGAACTGTCTCTAAAATGCTCTGCACTCTGGATCCTACATTCCTGTTGGGTATTATCAAGAGAGCAAAGCCAATTTGCAGCATAAGGCAGAAGGTTCAAGGGCAAAACCAGTCTTTTAGCTTACAAATATTGGGAATGTATTTCCAACATTTAGGAATTATTTAACCATCCAGTTATTCTGCCACTAGTGTTAAGCAGGGATCATTAATTGTCACTTTTCTTTCTCAGATACTGTTTGACACAAATTTAGATCTTATCTTATCATTTTTATAAAGTTTCTCTAAGTGGAACCAAAAGAGTAGAATTTAGTAATTTCTCTTTAATATAAAAATATGCACATTTTACTGTCTAACATTGCCCCCTACAGATTCATCTATAATTACACTATGAAACATATAACTAGACGTACAGACTTTGGGCTTTAACTAAATAATGGGAGAAAGTCCACATACGGGTTGAGCCCCCCTTATCTGGAATTCCAAAATCTGAAATACCGGGGGGGGGGGGAGACAAAACTCTTTTCATGGGTGGCTGAGATAGTGACACCTTTCTTGCTGATGGTTCAGTCTATACAAACCTTGGTTCATGCACAAAATTATTAAAAATATTGTACACAACTCCCTTCAGATTGTGGGCATAAAGTGCATGTAAACATAAATGAATTTTCTGTTTAGTCATGGGTGCCATCTCAAAGATATTTCATTATGTATATATATGCAAATGCGAATATTCCAAAATCCCAAAAAGTCTGAAATCCAAAACACTTCTGATCCAAGCATTTAGAATAAGGGAGACTCAATCTGTATTGCAGTAGTCATTATCTCCATTTTGGAACAGAACACAACTGTCATACTGTATGTAGTGGTTGAGCTAGAATGTGGGAGTCCAATCATCTCTTTCAATTTGATCTATCTCACAGGATTGTTGTGAGGATAAAGTGTAGAGGAAGAAAGCAACATATGCTACCTCAAGCTCGCTAGTGAAAAAGCAAATATAAAATTGACAGCTACCTGCCATCAGCCTCATATCTGCACATGAAATAAGCAAGGCCCTCAGCAGCACATAATGTTCAGCAAGGCTCTCTTGGCTTGTAGAGCAAGGGAACAATTAAAGTATCAATACCAGATTAAAGAATTAACACCAAAAGCCTGGCATTCCTTTGTGACATTCAAATTCGTGGCCCCATCCAGCCATTTGTCAATTTAGTAAGCCAGACTTTTAATAGGACCTTCACAGCAGCAAGAAACCATTTGGGAAGTCTCCTCTTAACTTTGCTTTCCCAGTTTTGGTAAAACAGGAAACTATGATAGAGGTAAGACTTCATAGTTTGTTCAGGACTTGCTGATACAAAAAGCTATAGGCACAGACATAATCCTAGCATGTTCACGTCAAGGTTTATAGATCTGAGATATGATGCTGATCTATGGAAGGGCGGTATAGAAATAAATCATATTAATTATTATTATTATGTGGACATGGTGGAGATTTAAGAAATTATGCAGGGGTTCAAGGGGGAGGTTCTTGTCACTGTTAATATTAATATTATTAATATCCTGCATTTTTCCCAAAATTGGGACTCAGAGCAGCTTACCATTGAAAAGAATACTACAGTTAACATACAATAGTGAGGTTTAAAAAGAGAAGTTTTTCTCTCCTGCTCTTATAACATTAGAATGCAACAGAGCTTGGTAAAGTTGTTTTTTGGGGGTTTTTTGGACTACATTTCTCACAATCTTCTAGACAGCAATGAAGTTGTAGTCCAAAAAAAGTAATTGCTCCAGGTGTTGGCACTCAAGAGTCATCCCATGGAATGAACTAGTTATAGTTATCGTTAATTAATAGACAAGCTGAGCAACCTACATCCACATATCCAGGTTTAGCTCTTGGCTGAGTTTTCTCCAGCCTTAGTCCTGATTTCAAAAACAGTATTGTTTATGTTGTATGCTGCTCTGAGATCCTGTGATAAAAGGTACAAGTTAGAAGTGTTTTAATAAATAATAATTTGCTCAAACAGACCTTTGCAAGAAACAGTACTCTCTCCCTTCTGAAAAAAAAGGGGGGGGGGACAAATGTGGTCTGTGATGTTCTGAACTTTTGTACAAGTATTTATTATAAAACAGAGGTAAAGTATGGCTATTTATGTGATGTACATGTAGGGAAACAATGAGAATTCGGAAAGGGATAAGAGCATGGAATGTTGGGGATGAATGGTGATTGGCTGAGTGTTTAAATGGGATTTTTTAAAGTGTGTATGAGAGTTAGAAATAGGAGTTTGAGTCAGATATTGGAGTTAGTTAGAAAGGAGACAATGTCGAGTGGAGTGAGAGATAAGAAAGCAGAAGGATGGAGTCTGTTTTTTGGTTCAATTAGGGCAAGGAGTTGAGAGCCAGCATAGTGTAATGGTTTGAAGGTTGGACTATGACTCTTGAAGATCAGGGTTTAAATCCCACTCAGCCATGGAAACCCACTGGGTGACCCTGGGCAAGTCACACTCTCTCAGCCTTAGAGGAAGGCAAAGGGAAACCCCGCTCTAAATAAATCTTGCCAAGAAAATCCTGTGGTGCGGTCACCTTGGGGCCACCGCAAGTCAGAAATGATTTGAAGGCACACATCAACAAGGATAGTTAGTCAGATTCAGCTAAGAAGATAGTAAATTAGTAAAATGTGTTAGAATCAGTTAGGATTTAGCTAAGGTAAATAACATAAACAACCAAGCTGTGAAATTTTGTAACCATAAGCTTCTATACACAAAGTAATATTTTACCTTACATTGAACCTCTGTTTAATACTGTTACAGTTCAGAGAAAGTGTCTATGGAAGCAGTAGTTGTTCAGTGGTGAGGGTAACTTTGGTGCCATGGCCCTTGACAAATTAAAAAAAATTCCCAAACTCTAATTCACTGCTTCAAGATACTGGTGATGGGCACTAATGCTGATGGTTTTTTAAAAGCATTAGCTAAATTAATAAAGAATCAATCTACCAAGAGTTACTACCTACCATGGCTAAATGATTACATATTCAGAAGCTGTATGTCACTGGATCCCAGATGTGCGGAAGTACCCACAGAGCATACCTACCAACTTACCTGACCGTACCTACCGAAACACTGTGAAAACTACAATGCTGGAATAGATACATCTTTGCTCCATCTAGATAGTTTTAGTCCTATACCTCCAGCTTACCATCTTCTTCAAAAATACTTTCTTCAACTTCCCATATCTCTTAGTGTCATTACATTGCACCCCCCACCAGTAGCAAATGTGAAGTGGAGACAGGGAATCGCATATTACGACAGTATCAGAACATGGATTATATTTATTTATATATCTGTCAGCTATATTTATACCCTCCCTTTCCTCCAATGAGCTCAAGGCAGGCATGGACCTCTCCTCCTCCCAAATTTATCTTTTCAAGCACCCTGTAAGGTAGATCAGCTAGAAAGAAAATGAATGGTCCAAAGTCATCCATGGAGTTTCATGGCTTAGTCAGGACTTGAACGTAGATCCCAACATTTATGTAGACAGATTGGGCCAGGAATTCTGGGAGTTGTAACTTTTCCCAGTTCTGGAAAAAAGTAGTATTTTCGAAGCTCTGAATGCTCCCACTGAAATCACCAGGACTTAGAGAGAGGGAAGAAAAGGAAATGTAATAGACAGGCACAGGTGGGGATTTTTATTGATGTGATATTTTCAGCTGAGCTAATTTCCTTTCAGCTAATGCTCATGTGCTAGCGCAGAAGCCCAAATGGGCAAATAAACTGGCTTCCTGGTGAGAAAAGAAACCATATTCCAACTAGGTTTTTAATACACAGCTCTTCTGAAGGATGTGACATTTAAAATCCCAGCCACACTTAAGTCCCAAAGCAGATTACCAACAGGACATCACAGTAAGCTAGATACTGCACATAAACTGCATTGTACTTTGATTCATAATATGGCTTTTCCTTTTTAATAGGAAACTTAATATACCCTATTAGAGGAAATGGGTTCCACGCATCATTACTACATACAGTATGAGCCCTTTATCTGCGGGGAATACTTTCCCAGACTTCCTGTAGAATACGTATAGCAAACCCTATATTTCTGGATGAAGTTGGCCACAGAGTTGCGCTGGAGGACCTCCAGATGCATAGAGAGGCCATGTTTTTTCAGACACGGGTAAGTAAAACTGCAGGTTAGTGGTCCTGCAGATATGAGGGTTCCATTTTCCCACATCTATCAAAATTTTAGAGGAACAGTCCAGGACAGGGGTAGACAAAATGTGACCCACATACAGCCCTTGGGACCCCTAGGTCCAACCCATAGGATTCCCATTTATTTATTTATTTATTGGGTGGATTTGTGGGCAATATTTTTATTGCCTCAGAATCTCTCAAAAGCACTGAAGCCCATCAGGCAGGGCTGGAAGGAAAAATGACCCCTGCCCTTTCTGCAATTGCCCACCTGTGGTTGAGAACTTCTTTTTGGTGATTTCTCCCAGAGCAATGCTTCTCTGGCTATCCGATGTGGAGAACTGGTATTTTTCATGGCAGGGACCAACACCATATTTGGTATTAGGTACAACTCTTTCTTTCTTTCTTTCTTTTTCCAAACCGGTGTGGACCAAAAACCAATAGCTTACAGACCAGCACCAGGCCTGGGACTACCAGTATGAATAGCACTGCCCCAGAACATAGTTATTTATCTCATTTTATTGTACCAGTTCAGTATCCCTTATCAAAACTGCAACAGGGCAGGGGCTATTTTCCTTTCCTGGCCCTGCCCAGCAGGCCTCAGCACCACATTTCAGAACTCTTATAGTGTCACTTCTGCCTGCTGTTTTTTGGATAAGGGATGCTCAGCATGTATTATCACATTTAACCTTTGTTCATCCTGCATATGAGCAGTGTACAAGTCTCACATCCTGCAGTTTCCACTGGAAACCACCGGAGCCCCTTCAGCAGTTAGTGCACGTTCTCCCAGAAAACTAAGCTTGGAGAAAATACTTTTTTTGACCACAACTCCCAGAATCCTCCAGGAAATTCTGCAAAAAAGGAAGAAGATGTTATTGCTGACAATGCCTGGGATTGTTTCACATGATATTTTGATGTGTCTAGCAGAGTACATTTATTTTATCCCATTTAATGTTATGCCCTGCCTTTAATCCAAAGATGTGCTAAGAAGATTTTAAAAACTGAAGAAAAACAAAGTAAAAAAAACAAACATGAAAATCCAATAAAAGATATAGTCAGCATCAGCCCAGTTAGACTTGTTCCATTTCTCTTTTCAACAGGAAACCAACATCCATCCCAAAGGCCTGCCTAATCAAAAATGACTTTGATTGTTCAGAGAAAACAATGAAGGAATGAAGCCAACATTCTTTGGCAGGGAATTTCAGAGTTTAGGAGGAGCAGAGCTTAGGAAAGTTACTCTTTAGGATTGTGACAGTGGCCATATTTGCTGGGAGGATTCCAGGTGTTACAGCCCCAATAAGTAACATTTCAGCACTGAAGAGCAGCGGACTTTTGACCCCACAATTAAAATAACAACAACAAAACAACAATCTTCTGTGGCAAGATGGGGACATGAAATTAGTAACTGAAAGAATATGTGTTCAGCTGCAACAGTATTCAGGCCTGATTGTGTGTGCATACAGAACCATCCATGGTTCCATATGTATGAAGATATACACATATCTATGAGCAAATCTGTGGTATATCTTGAAGAGGGGGAACAAGAGAGATACATCATACATTCAAAAGTAATTGGGGTGCAACTAACCGGATAGTTTAAAATGCTGGAGTGGAGTTTTCTCCTAAATGTTTTTTGTTTTGTTTTTGTGAAGATGATTTCATTTTTCAATGAAAGCATACTGGACACATAGAAAACTCACTTCTTCTTAGTCAGACCACTTGTCTACTTTGCATATTACAGATTGGCAGCATCTCTCCAGGGTTGCAGACACAAGACATTCCCAGCACTACCTGGAGATGTCTGAAACCAAACCAGAGAATTTCATGAAATGTGGGTATTCCACAATCCTTCCTGTATAGAAGCATCCACAGCCAATCTGAACCACACAGCCATTTTCTTCTGCTGACAGGAAAATTCCAGACAACACCACTTCTTTCAGAAAAGTACACTTACCTTCGACATCGGCCTTGACATATGAAAACAGGTTGAGTTCTCTTGGGTTCTCTATGAGCAAATTGGCTGCAGGTTCTAATCCCAGCTGTCTGGCTCTTTGTGCTTTAGTCCCTTTGCTTCCAGTTTTATAAGGTGCATACTAGAAAACATAAGGTATACAGAAAGGATTAAATTATAAAGAAAAACAAATACAGGTTGAGTGTCCCTTATCCAGAACTCCAAAATTCAAAATACTTCAAACCCCATAAATTGTCTACTTTTCTGAGATAGTGACACTTTTGCTTTCTGATGATTCAGTGTACACAAATTTTGTTTCATGCACAAAATTATTAAGTACATTATTATCCACACATTCTCCACTCTACTAAAACCAACCGAGATTGATTTATATGGAAATAAAATATATTAGGATTGCATAGAAAAGAGAACCAAAAATGTATCCTTTTCAGATCTGTGTTTTAGGGAGACAAGTGTTTCATGGATATTTGGTGAAGGTTCCAACTCTGCAGAGATCATGAACAGCAAGCAACTTTTAAAGCTTTTTGCATTATTTACTATTCTAGATTGTTTTAGCTGTATTTTGTACTAACTTATATCACCAGCCACCTTGGGTCACACATTGGGGGGAAAATAAAACCTGAAATGAATTTTAAAAATGATAAAGAGATAAGTTTGCTTGCTGTTCATGATCTAATTAAAACAGATAAACATCCAAACCACAGTACATGTCAAAATACAGGAAACCATATTAAAAGATCCTTCTGACTCTACTAACTGAAAGGTGAAAGCCTGGCTTATGTGTTTAAGTCTTTTTATTTCCTGAATTCCTTCACTGAATGAGAATTTGTATATTTTGTTTTCAACAACAACAAAAGTAAGAAAAGAAAAATAGCATTATAAAAGTTCCCATTTTGAACTACAACTCCAGAGAGAGAATTTTGGGCTAGCAGATTCTGGGTGCAATAGTCCAAAACAATTACTTTTCCAAGTTTGGATTAAAACTGCAAGCAACTGTAAAAGACATCAAAGAAAGGGCAGCAACTTCATTTCTCTTTTTGTCACCTTTAGCACACCACCCCCATTTTAAAGATCAGCATGAGCTGGCATAACAGAATAAGCCCGGGGGGGGGGGGAACCCTTTGGTTCAAATCCATTGGTTAATCTTCACCTAAAATGCTAGTGGTCTCACATCAGACTGAAGTCTTCCTCTTCCTTGGTTCAATTCCTTGAAATCTCACGGCATGATTAGACAATAGTAAAATAGATACGTTTATGAAAGAGCTGAAGAGCCTCGGTCCTTTGGATCTTCATGAAGTACTAGCAGAGCTTAGAGGAGCTACAGTTTTGAATGAAAATTCCCAGAATCCTCCAGCCAGTAGGACATTCTGGAAGTAGTGTTGTAAACTGACAACTCTTCCAAAGTTTGACTCCTCTTCCCATCATGTTTTTCCATTGGCCAGACTGGCTATGGCTGATGGGAACCAACACTCAAGAAAATATGGTGGGCCAAGATTCCTTAGCCCTGAACTAGCATCTAATCCTAAACTAGTCTCCTCTGTTCCTGAAAAAGAAAATCCTAAAATACATCCCCAAATCCTTGCAATCAGCATGGAGTTCCTAAATGATAAAAGTCACATAAAAAAGCCAATGAATGTTTGCAGAGTGAAAACACTTCTCAAAAAACAACTGGAGAATTTACATTTTAAAAAGAAAAATAGAAAAGATACTAACCACATGATCAAGTTCTTCCAAGGTTTTGCAGTTTAGCAAAGCAGTTAAAATACTTCCTGACAGTTTTCCTTCTTTCTTAAGCTTTTGTATTGATCCATGGACCTTTTTTGCTACAGAGCTAGGACAAAAGTAAATATGCTGTCAGCCAGTTAAAAACAATGTTTTTCCAATAGATCAAAGAGCTAAGAGATACCTAAATCTCATCTCCTAGATCCAGGCTAGAGAGCCAGTGTGGCACAGTGGTCTGAGTGCTGGACTACAGCTCTGGAGACCAGAGTTTGAGTCCCAGCTCATCCCACTGGATGATCTTGGGCAAGTCACAGACTCTCAGCCTCAGGGGAAAGCATTGATCTAACTCCTCCAAACAAATCTTGCCAAGAAACCCCCATGAAAGGTTCGCCTTAGGATTGCCATAAGTTACATGACATGAAGACACACAACAAAAGATGTGTGTTAAGCAACGTGGTGGTCCTTGAAGAAATACTGATCTTCAAAACATTAGTTGCCAGTCCTGTTGAGTTTACAGGCAACTATGCAAATATGGTAGTAATGTGGCACAAGTGTGGTACCAGAACTTTGCATATGGCATATAGGGGGGAAATTTCCAGTCTACCACATCCAATAACTTGAGAAACATATTCCTAGAGACACTGATCCTAATTCTCTATCTGTCTCCTTGTACATATCACTCCAGTCCAAAGCTTCATGTGTACTGGCTTCCCAAATTTTTGATTCCAGGCATGAGCTCTTTCCAGTGCACCAAAGGTACAAGGCCCCACTTGCCTCCTGCCACAGCAGAATGGTAGCAATGCAGTGTCCAGTATAAGCTGCAAGCTGCCTTTAAAATAAAGTAAGCATGTACATTGTTTCCAAGCTGATCAATGCTTCTGGAGGGCTTCCAGAGCCACTAAAAAGCTGGTAAATGGTGCCCATACAACTTGCTATAATGGTAAGTTGCAGGTCCTCTCTCCATTTCGGTCTGCTGAAATTTGATAAGAGTTGCCATGGGAGATGTTAAACCCCAGTGACTTTGGGTCCCACCAATGCACAGAAATTGCCAACTCCTGCCCTGTACTTAAAACCTATTCTACTTAACAGAAAAGACTAATGGCAACTGCAGAGTTCTATGCCAGGGAGGGAGTGAACACACTCTAGGTTTTAGTATGGACTATAAAGGAATTAATCCAAGATACTTAATCCTATCCACCAAATAGGTTCAGGACCTTAGATAGTTCTGTTAAAATCTGAACTAATACCCAGAGCAGACTCATTGCTCCACTGACATGAAACCCACCAGTCACTACTGGAATGGGCAACTTCACAAGCAAAGGGAGATGGGTGTGGAATGGTGTCTCTTTCACCTTTCTCTAGAATTAGGAGTTAATTCTGCTATGCCAAAACAATGGAGTAGACTATGACACATGGAATACAATCTGCAGTCTGAACTAGAGAAATCAAGTATGGCCAAGGTAGTTCTTTGAAAGGCAGTGCACTTCCTATACTTTACTTCCACCAGACTATGACACTTTGCAATAACCTGTGGCTTATCATGATGGGAAAAAAAGCTTAGGCAAGGCTCAGCCTTGCTTCTCTGTCCTCCTCCCCCCCCCCCCCACAGGGTAGTTCTGAAGAGACTAAATGTTTCTACTTTCATTTTTGATTAACTGCACATTGACTGGGATATTGTAACAGCTTTGAGACTAAATGGAAGTTTGTAGCAGAAGCTGCAACTGATGAAATAGACGCAGCAAACGAAAGTTTACGCAAACTTCTTTCTCTCTGGCAATGCAAGCTTACAATGCAAACTTCTTTCTCTCTGCTACAATATCCCTTTGCATCCCGATTCGAACTAACATGGCTATGCCTTTGTATTCTGTTTCTTTACTGTTTTGTCCAAACTCAAAACTATAAATACGGTGTTAAAACAAGTCAAATTTATGAGCCAAAATTAAATTAACCATAATTTGTTAGGCTTCAGACACAATAAGCTTTGAACAATCAAAAATGAAAGCAAAACTTTCTGAACTCTTTGTAGTTGCACTGAACAAAAACGAGAGAAACCCAAAACTGACCTATCCCAGAAGTGGGCAGAATGTAGGCTTCAGTAATTTGCAGCAAACTGGCATGGATTCTAAATTTCCAATGGTTTCCCTCCCTGTCCCTGCTCTAAACTGTACTATCAAAATGAAGAACACCGGAGATAGTCAAGAGCAGATTTTGTGTAGCGTGAGTTGCATTTTTTTAATTATTATTATCAGAACTGAACAAAACTCATCATTTTTCCACACAAAATGTTCTAAGTATCTTTTTTTGTACCAGATCTTGGAAGGTCTTATAAAAAACCAACTAGATCCTGAAAAACTGAAACCTGCCCCATCATTGATCAAGACTGAAACTGCCTCTAAGACATACTATGATTTGCTGTTACATACCAGAGAGAGAGAGAACAACTGGGAAAAGCCATACAGTTAGCGGAAAATTATGAGGAATGTTTCAGATTCTTTTCCTTATAAAAATTAGGTCCCAGACTAAGAGGTGGGAAGATGGGGAAACCTTTCTTCCTAGAAAGTAATTTCATTAGCAATATTTCTTATAATAGTTGTTGTCTAGTAATATTGGAATTGGTTTTAACGTATTTTCAAAAGAATGACAACAAAACTTTGTTTTCAAATTGACTCTGACTTACAAGAATCCTATCCACACTTTCTTGGCAAGATTTATTCAGATGATGTTTCCCAGTGAGTTTCCTTGGCTAAGCAATTTAAACCCTGTTTCATTGGAGTCTTAGTCCAATGTTCAAAACATGACACCATGCTGGCTCTGAACAGCAATATTATAGAGGCTACTGTATATACTCATGTATAACTCTAGAAATTTAGGTTAAAAAATTGACTCAAAAAACCTGAGTTGACTTATCCATGGGATGATGTAGATACTGTACTTTAACTTTCATTTTTAAAAGAAATCATCCCCTGGTGAAAGGCAAGAGTGTAATCGGCCCTGAAATAACTGATCCCTCTCTATTCTCTCATCCATCTAGCCTTTTGTATGAGCACAAACAGTTATGCCTGCTAGTATTTTGTAAGTTCTTTGGCATTGTTTTCCATTGATTCATTCTTTGCATCATTTGTTAGATGCCCCTAAGTTTTACCCTCGACTTATCCACAGGTCATATTAAAATCCAAAACCTGCCCTCAACTTATACATGAGGTTGACTCTTGTTGAGTATATACGGTAGATCTATTCTCCCCTTTCACCTCCAGCATCCAACCCCCACCTGCCTGATTACCAAAACATACTATAGTTCTTCCAGAGTTTGCTGCACTTCACGCAAGGCATCAGCCTCAAGATTGTTGATAAGCTCTTTGCGATATCGGGCAATGAAGGGGATAGTATTGTCATCATTAAAGAGGCGGATTATGTTTGCACACACCCATTCTTCAATGCCTGTCCTCTGCGACAAGACCTGCAGCAAAAGGAACAAAAGGAAACCCCTACAAATTAAATATAGGTTGAGTATCCCTTATTCAAAAATACAAAATACTTCAAAATCCAAAATTGTGCACATGGGTGGTTGAAACAGTGACACCTTTGCTTTTGGATGGTTCAGTGTACACAAACATTGTTTCTTGCACAAAATTATTTAAAATATTATGTAAAAAATCACCTTCAAGATTGATTGTTCCCCACCTAGTCATCCTCCAGGACTGGGAATGATGTGGTATTCCAGATATTGTTAGACTACAGCTCCCAGACGTCCCGGCCACAATAGCCCATGGAATGAAATACTGGGAGTTGCAGTCCAAAAAGATCTGTAAGATCTCATGATTCCCTGGTTTGCCATGATTCCCTGGTTTAGAAGGGGGAAAAATCATCTTTACTGCTTGTAGTGGGGGCATGAAATTCTAAGTGCAGCACCTCGAGTTCTCCTCTTGTGGGGCTGAGCCGTAAAAATACCCATAGCAATGACTTAGCCTAGTCTTTCAGAAAAGTGACATGAGAAGCTGCCACTACAAGTAGTAAGAAAGTGCAGCTTTTTAAAAGGAAAATCCTGAGGCCAGAAGGAGGTCACAGTTGGGACACAACCACACTCAAGTAAACCAACTCCCAGTCCATCTGAGAAAAATTTCTTAAACCCACTCCAGTAAAAGCAGCCCCAAATCCCTAGATTCTTGCATATTGTATAGATATGTTACTGGGATGGAGGGTAGAGGAGAAATTTTGAGCACAGTTCTAATTAAAAAGTAAGGAACTCAGCAGGTTTCATTTCTGAATAAAAAATTTAAATTGCAAACCACAACAAATGAAACAAAATTGATCTCCCACTTATACTATCTGCCTGTCTGTAGCATTTCCTAATCTTAGAACTTTACTCCAAGTCTGCTAGTTCAATACAAAGAAAGAGAGAAAAGTCATAAGAAAAATTACTCTTGTGACTTCCTTTCTGCTTACCAGTATCAAAATGAGCTCCTTTTGATATTTTCTTGTGAAACTCAATACTAATTGTAACCTTCCGGCACTACAGTTTATGCTCAGGAGACGTTCTCATTAAAAACAGAGGAAAGTATGCAATTTATTTTATAAAAATAAAGAAAAGGTCAATTTGCTTTCTGGAATACATCCAGAACTGCCATTATATACAATAGAAACCAAATTTATATGCCGGTCCAGACCACAGGCTCTCTTTACGTTACACAGGTTTATTCAAATTTTGTTATGAAAGAGGAAAAATAGGATCTCATACCTGCACAATGTCCCAGTTCATTTTATGCTCTTCATCAGATTTGGCACTTGCTGCATATTTTACAGGATTCCCTTGAGGGCATGTTGCTGATTTAATTTTTTTTAAAGGAGGATCATCAAATGCAAAATCTTCTTCAGGCGCTTCTGACTTCACTTGTTGTTCAGATGCTGCAGTACTTGTGGAGGGTCCTCCAATACTACCCAGGTTACAGGCAGGATGCCCTGGTGGGATGCTGTTAGTTTTCTTTGGAGTTTTTTTGGGAGAAGGTCTCAGCTTCCATTCTTTCTCTTCTTTAGGCTGCTGTAACTGCAACTCTCCTTCATTCCCTCCAGGATCCATAATAGGCAAAGATGTGGCCTGCCAATTCCATGAAAACATGTTAAGAATACCAGCTGTTAAAATTCAACAGATTCCATACTTGAATAATGTAAATTTAAACAATGTAAATTATTTCCATTCTCCAGCACTCTTCTTCAAATGGGGTTTAATTTTTCCCTTTCACTAGGACTGCACCTGCACTGCAGAAATAATCTGGTTTGACACCACTTTAACTGCCATGGCTCAATGTTATGGGATTCTGGGAATTGTAGTTTGTCATGGCACCAGAGGTTTGCTTTGATCTGGTGCCACAATAAATTACAATTCCTAGAATTATATAGCCTTAATCTATGGCAGTTAAAGTGGCGTCAAACCAGATTATTTCCATAATGCAGATACAGCATAGGTTAAACTGTTTTACTGAGTTCTGATCAGAGCTGGTGGATGAATTCTGGGACTTGCAATGCAAGAAATCAAGTTTTCCAAGCTCTTGATTCAATGTAAAATTCATGGCATGCCATGGTCTACTGAAGCAGGAATGAGCAATAGCTCAAGCATGGCATTCTCTTGTAGTGTTTAGAAATTATCTGATTTGTTAAAAATACAGGTCTCCATTATATACAAACTATGAAGAACAACTTAATGCAGTTTGACATCATACTAACTGCCAAGGCTCCATCCTCAGGAATCCTGGGATTTGTAGTTTGTTGTGACACCAGAGTTCTCTGACAGAGAAGGCTAAATCTCTAACAAAATTACAAATCCAAAAATTCCATAGCACTGAGTCATGGCAGTTAAAGCATTATCAAACAGCATTAATTCTGCGGTGTACATACAGCCTAAGAGCTTTCTGTTTGTGATACAGACATCATAGAAAACTGCTTCAACAAATCTTCTGAATCTGGTTGCTCCAGAGGAAGGTAAAGTAAGACTGGTTGAGCTTATCCCTACTCTAAACAGCCTGTCCCTCTCAGAAATTTCATCTACCCTTCATATCCTCAGTGCTGTGAGAGGGGCACAGAGTTATTCCTTTACTTACCAGCTCTTCTTTAACAGCTACCTTCTTAGTCTTTTTTCTAGCCACAGTTGGTTTCTTCTGGGACGTGGCAGTTTTTCTTACTCTGGGCACTTTTGGTTTTGGCACCTTGACCTTACTCACAGCTTTCTTTTTGGGGTTCCATTCCTCTTCATCCTTTTCCTCCTCTGATTCTGAAGATCTGAATAAAGAAAGAGCATGTTTCAGTCTGCATCCACACTGCAGAAATCATCCAGTTTGACACCATTTTAACTGTCATAACTCAGTGATATAGAATCCTGGGATTTGTAGCTTTTTGTGGAGGAGATTTTCTGATTTGTTAAAAATACAAGTCTCCATTATGTACAAACCAGGGATGTATGATTTAAGGCTGCTGCCACACTGCACAAATAACCCAATTTGGCACTGCTTTCACAACTATGGCTCAATGCTATGGAGTCCTGGATTTGAAGTTTGTGTGGCACCAGAGCTCTCTGATAGAGAAGGCTAAATGTCTCACAAAACTACAGTTCCCAGAAACTCCATAGCACTGAGCAATGGCAGTTAAAGTGGTGTTAAACTGGATTATTTCTAAAGGCAGCTGCAGCCTTGGGGGGGCTGAAGACCCCCATGATACTCAGGAAGGAGAGAAAGTTCAACCCTAACACAGAATGTACAGTCAGCCCTCTGTATCCATGGACTTCTTATCCACAGATTCAAGCATCGATGGCTTGAAAATATTCAAAATTTATATAAATTCCAAAAGAAATTTTGTTCCTGCCATTTTATTTAAGGGACTCCATTGGGACTTGAGTATCCCTAGATTTCAGTAACCTAGCAGATACCAATGGCCCCACTGTACAAGAAATATCCGAGTCGTGACAAAACAGAGGGATGGAAGTCAATGCAAAAGAAGGGGCAGAGTGGCAATTTCATGTAAATCAGGTTCTCAAGCCAGGACCAACACTTTTCCTGAAGCTACAGCCTAGCAGTTCAAATGCAGTTCAATAACTACTATTATAACCAGTCAGATTACCTGAGAGCCCTGGTGGTTTTAATATTACAGATTGAGTCTCCCTTATCCAAAATGCTTGATACCAGAAGTATTTTTGGATTTTGAAATACATTTTGATTTTTTAAATTTATTTTTTGGGGAAGCAGAATTCCGAAACACAGTTGGCCCTCGTATTCACTGATTCAAGCACCCATGGCTTGAAAATGTTCAAAAAATATATAAATACCCAAAAGCAAGCCTTCATTTTTCCATTTTATATATATAAGGAACATCATTTTATTATGCCACTGTATTTAATAGGTCTTGAGCATCCATTAATTTTGGTATCCATGGGAGAGTCCTGGAATCAAACCCCAGTGGATACCAAGGGCTCACCATACCTGTATTTGTATATATGTATTTAATGAGATATTTTGCAGATGAGACCCAAGTCTAAATACAGAATTCATTTGTGTTTCATATAAACCTTAGACAGATAGCTTGAAAGTAATTTCATACAAAGTATCTTTAATAATGCTGTACATGAAAAAAAAGTGTGTGCACATCAGAAAGCAAAGGTGTCACTATCTCAGCACCCCATGAAAAAAGTTTTGGGTTTTGGAATATTTCCGATTTCAGAATTTCAGATCAGGGAGTTGGCCTGTTCAGCCAAGCCCCAATATGTGGTAATGGCAGGCGGTGACCCCAGTTTGGCTTAGCAGGTTGCAAGTTATGCAAGCCTTCCCTAGATATTCACATACAATGCAGGGGGCCCTTGGTATCGGATGGAGTTTGGTTCTAGGACCTTCCATGGATACCAAAATCTGCAGATGCTCAAGTCCCATTAAATGTGTCCATTATACAAAATGTAATACAGTGAAATGGTGTCCAATATAGTAAAATGGTGTCCATTATACAAAATGGCAAAAATAAGGTGCCCTTTTTTCAAGCCATGGATGGTTGAATCCGTGGATATCAAGGGCCAACTGTATATCAGCTTATTCCAGTGGTATTCAACAGATTATGCCATTGGTATGCAAACTTTTTACCCTTGGGATCCTCCTTTACATCTACATGCAGATATCTCACACATATACACACACATACACACCATGTAGCACATGAATAAAAACATTTTAGTTAGTGCCCATATTCACACATTCATGTATATTCATATTTTAAAATGTAATAAGATAAATTGGGCCCTTGTTATCTGCTGGGGGTTCCAGGTCTCCCTGTGGATACCAAAATCTGTGGATGCTCAAATATAATGGCACAGTGAAATGGTGTCCCTTATATAAAACAGCAAAATCGAGGTTTACTGTTTGGAATTTATATTTTTTTAAAATTATTTTCAAATTGTGGATGCTTGAATCCATGGATAAAGAATCTGTGGATATGGAGGGCTAGCTGTAATAATATTGTTCAAATAAAAACAGGTTTATTTCAGTAAATTCAATATTTAGCTCAATGTGTGTGTACATTTTGCACATAAAAAAGTTTGGGAAGAGGGATTAAAGCCCCTAGATCTCGCACACACACCCTGTGGGTCCCACCCCACCATTTGAAAACCACTGGATTATTCAGTAAAATTATATCAGGCCCAGTACAAGCAGCAGTGGTGCAGTCAAAAAATTTATATGTAGGATTTCACCATAACAGTCTCCATAACACCGGTCCTCAAAAATAAAATAAAATAAAATAAAATAAAATAAAATTTATACGCAGGCAAATGTGTGGGTCCCTATCAACAAATCAGTTCTACCAGTTTTCATGGCCCAGATCAGAGTTTTTATAAAGCCAATAGGCCTTCATTAGTCACCCAATATTAGGCATCCAATACCCAATATTCCAATTTTTGTATTAACTGTAAGCTACTTTGGGTCTGAGGATGCATCTGTACTGTAAAAATAATGCAATTTGACACTACTTTAAGTGCTGTGGCTCCATTGTAAAAAATCCTAGGATTTGTAGTTTTATGTCCATTCCCTGCCAAAGCATGCTGGTGTGTCAGAAAACAACAAATCCTAGGATTCTGCAGGATGGAGCCATAGCAGTTCAAGTGGTGTCAAACTGCATTATTTCTGCCGTGTAGATGCACACCCACTCTTGAGAAAAAAACAGCTTATAAACTGAATTTTAAAATACAACTGAGACAGTGCACAGAGGACAGGAAATAATTGGTCACCATATTTCTGTACCTCTTCTCTGAAGTTTTATACCTGTGCATCAGCATTTATTTTATCAACTCTTTACGAAAAAGTAGGGTATACAGTACAAGCTTGTTCCAATACAAAACCCTCAGCAATTTCATTTGGTATTGGCCCAATGCCAATTTGGGTATTTTGGCTATTGGCCCAAAATCCGATAGGCAGGTTTTGTTGGAATTAAAATGTACTAAATTTCAGCTCACAATTGGAGGAAAGAAGGCAGTTCATCTTCTGCAATGGCTGTTTTTGTTGCTGTTCGAGCTCTTCTTGGTGGAGCCGTCATCTGACAAAAGAAAAATAGTGAATACCAGTGTATATTTTCTCATTTCAACAGATCAGCATAACACACTCTCAGTCACTCAAGCAATTTCTATTTTATTCATTGTTCGTATCTTTACACTCCTTTTTATCCTAACTGCCAAAGTAACTTAGAAAAAGTGGAAATAACAAAAATAATGACATCATTAAAAATTTTAAAAATAATTAAAAGCACAAAAATCCAATACCACCACCAAAAAAAAAACAATTATCTGAGGCTGCATCTCCACTGTAGAAATAATCCATCTTGACACCACTTTAACTGCCCTGGCTCCATGCTATGGCATCCTGGGAATGGTAGTTTGTTGTGGCACCAGGATTCTCTGACATGGAAGGCTAAATATCTCACAAGACTACAATTCCCAGAAATTCATAGCATTGAGCCATGCCAGTTACAGTAGTGTCAAACTGGATTATTTTTGCAGTAAGGATCTACTAGCCTAAGTCATTCTTTCTAACAACCTCCTCAGTATTTCCTTGGGACTTTACTTAAGGATCTCGGTCAAGGATTCAGCTCAGCCATGAAACTGAGTGACCATGGGCAAGTCACACTCTCTCAACCCCAGAGCATGGTAATGGCAAACTCTCCCTGAAGAAACTTGCCAAGAAAACCGTGTGATAGGTTCACTTTAGGATCGCTATAAACTGCAAACAACTTAAAGGTACACAACAACAACAACAACAACAGCTTTTATGCCAGTGAAGATCTAAGGCAGAAATTCACAGATATAGGATGTGGGACATCTGGATGAATTAAACTACGCGTAAAAGGGATCTAGGAGTCCAAGTAGACCGCAAGTTGAACATGACTCAACAGTGTGATGCGGCAGCTAAAAAAGCCAATGCAATTTTGGGCTGCATCAATAGAAGTATACTGTCTAGATGAAAGGAAGTAATAGTGCCACTCTATTCTGCTTTGGTCAGGCCCCACCTGGAATACTGTGTCCAGTTCTGCGCACCACAATTCAAAAAAGATGTGGAGAAACTAAAGTGGGTCTATAGGAGGGTGACAAAGATGGTGAAGGGACTGGAAACCATGCCCTATGACGAATGCCTTAAGGAGCTGGGTATGTTTAGCCTGGAGAAAAATCATAGAAATTTAGAGTTGGAAGAGACCACAAGGGCCATCCAGTCCAACCCCCTGCCATGCAGGAACTCCCAATCAAGTCATCCCTGACAGATGGCCATCCAGCCTCTGTTTAAAGACCTCCAAGGAAGGAGACTCCACTACACTTCGAGGGAGTGTGTTCCACTGTCGAACAGCCCTTACTGTCAGGAAGTTCCTCCTGATGTTGAGGTGGAATCTCTTTTCCTGCAATTTGTATCCATTGTTCCGTGTCCTAGTCTCTGGAGCAGCAGAAAACAAGCTTGCTCCCTCCTCAACATGACATCCCTTCAAATATTTAAACAGGGCTATCATATCACCTCTTAACCTTCTCTTCTCCTGGCTAAAAATCCCCAGCTCCCTAAGTTGTTCCTCATAAGGCTTCATGGTTTCCAGACCCTTCACCATCTTAGTTGCCCTCCTTTGGACCCGCTCCAGTTTCTCCACATCCTTTTTGAATTGTGATGCCCAGAACTGGACACAGTGTTCCAGGTGGGGCCTGACCAAAGCAGAAGATTGAGAGGTAACATTATAGCCCTGCTTAAGTATATGAAGGGGTGCCATATTGAGGATAAGATCCAGAGCAATGGGTGCAAGCTACAGGAAAAGAAATTCCAGCTCAACATTAGGAGGAACTTCCTGACAGTAAGAGCTGTTCAACAGAGGAAGACAATGAGATCTCCTTCCTTGGAGGTCTTTCAACAGAGGCTGGATGGGGGTGCTTTGATGGAGAGTTCCTGCATGGCAGGGGGTTGCACTAGATGGCCATTGGAGGGTCTCTCTTCCAACTCGAGGATTCTCTCCTTCTATGAAGCCTGCAGGTGAAGCTGACTCTTGCCATTGAGACCTACTCACCTTCCTTGGAGGGGTAGCTCTGGAGGGCAGAGACAGAGTGAGGCTGGCTGGCTTTCTTTGTGAGAAGGAGGAGATCCCATGGACCTTCTTCTCCTCTTAGAAGCCCATTCTGAGATCCAAGTCTGGCCGGATCCTGGGTTTGAAAGCAGCGCCAAGTGGCACAGCTTTTGCAGCAGCAGCAGCAAGGCTTGCAAAGCGAAAGCCAGGAGGAAGAGGAAAGGGCTGGCTTTAGGGAGGCAAGGCAAGGCAGGGATAATAATAAAGAGAGGCCAGCCTCCTTCCTTTGCTCTTTGCTTGGGGAGCCTTGAAGGATCAGCCTGGAAGGCTGCCACCAGAGAATGGATTGCAATGCAACAAAGGCACAGATGCAGAAAATGCAAAAGCAGAGCATAAGGGAGGGAAGGGAGGGCGTTTGGACTACATCCCCCAGAATCCCCCGGGGTGGGAGGGGCGGGGCTGAAAGCCCCTCCCCTCCAACCCCGGGGGATTCTGGGGGATGTAGTCCAAACGCCCTCCCTTCCCTCCCTTATGCTCTGCTTTTGCATTTTCTGCATCTGTGCAATTTTTGCACTGCAACCCTTTAGTCCATTTTTTGGTCCATTTATCCCCCCACTCTATGCTCTCTAGCCAAAATGCTGCAAAGCAGAGGTGCTTGCTTATCCTTAGCATAGGATTCTGGGAGTTGTAGTCTAACCCCCTGCTCATTTTTCCCTTCCCCTCTATGCTCTCTAGCCTCCAAAAAAAGCAGAGGTGTCCATCTTTTTAGCCTAGGATTTTGGGAGCTGCACTCCAAAAGCTCACCACCACAACCACCCTTTGTTTTAGTCTGCCCAAAATGCTGCAAAGCAAAGATGCTAATCTTTTGCATAGGATTCTGGGAGTTGCAGTCCAGAAGCTAAGTCTCTCTCTCCCCCCCTCCTCCTTGTTTTACTCTTCCCAAAATGCTCCAAAGCAGAGGTGTCAGTCTTCTTAGAATAAGATTCTGGGAATTGCAGTCCAACCAGCCTCCATGTTTCCATCCAAAATCATCATCATCATCATCAACTTGCAAAGCAGAGATCCCAGCCATAGGATTCTGGGAGTTGGCAGTCCAAAAACCCCTCCTTCTACCCATGCTTTAGTCTCCAAAACTGTTCCAAAGCAGAGAGGCCTTTCTTTAGCATGGGCTTCTGGAAGTTGTAGTCCAACTCCTCAGTTTTCCCTATGCTCTGTCCAAAATGCTGCAAAGCAGAGATGCTAATTTTTAGCACTCCAGACAAGCCTTAACTTTAAAAAAGTGTTCTTTTTGTGTCCCTTTCAGTTGGTCTAATAATAACAAGTGTCCTGGTTTTAGCATTTTCCTTAGAGCTGACCAAGGTTTGGGAAGAAGTCTGGGATCTTATGCATATTTTCAGTGGATGTTTGTGCATGTTTTCCCCCCTTTGTTCAATTGCTCTGTTAGGAAAGTGTGTTTAAATCTTTAAACTCAAAAGGTTTCTCAGCTTGGTTTTGTTTTTTATGGAGCCAAATATCACATTTGGCACATCTCCTGTTTAGCCACTAGGTGTTGCTCTCTGCTGGCAAGAAGAACATATTTCCCATTTAAACTGGAGAACTGGTTTGAAACTGGCCCTACCCTGGTGATCCTTCTTGAGATGTGGCCCCTTTAGGAGTTGCCAAAATAGGGGGAACTACATCTCCTATCCCTAGGACAAGTTTGTGTAACATTTGTATAGACCACTTTAAATGTACAATTGCAAACTGAGTTAAGAATGGCTGTTCTTTAAATATATTCAACAATACTTTTATTCGACCCACCAAAATGCACACATCCAAATGCTTCTGAGGAAGCAGATTTAAGGCTACAAAATGTGTCCGAGGAAGCAGACTTAAGTCTACAAAAGCTCATGCTGACAACTTCTTTTGTTGGTTGTTGTGATGTACCTTCAAGATGTTTCCGACTTATGGCAACTCTGTTGTGGGGTTTTCTTGGCAAGATTTCTCTAGCTTGCCATTGCCATCCTCTGAGGCTGAGAGAGTGTGACTTGCCCAGGGTCACCCAGTGGGTTTACATTACTGATTCAGAGAACTGAAACCTGGTTTCCAAGAGTCCTAGTCCCATGTTTAAACCACTACACCACACTGATTCTCTTTCTTCCAAAGGTGCTATAAGATCTCTTTGCATACTGATTTTACAGAAGAGTTTATCACACAGGAGGCAAAGCGCCCAAATCCTGTGCATAAATGGGGTTTAAATCCTGGATAAATCCAGACATGTCATGCGAATTAAGTATTAATGTGACATTAACTCGTACAAAAAGCAGCAAAATCACATCACATTTTTAACTTCGGGATTTTCCTGAAGTTAAAAAGCGGCACAATTTTGCAGCTTTTTGCATGGGCTAATATCACTGTAATGCTCAATTCTAGCAAAATCATCTGAAAACAATCCTGGTCTTGCTGGATTTTCCCAGGTTTAAACCACATTTATCCATGGGATTTGGGCACTTCCCTCCTGTGTGATAAACTCCTATGTACAGCATTTGTTTTTATTGCTGTTTTGTGCCTTCACATTGTTCTGGAGGCAAATATATCATGGAGGTTTGTTGGCAAAAGATTTGTCCAGAAGGGGTTTGCCTTTGTCTTCCTCTGAGGCTGAGAGAGTGTCTCAGAGTCATAGTCCAATGCTCAAACCATTATACAATGGAGGCTGTATGTGTTCTGATACAGCACTTGGGTTTTTAACAAATCCAAAAATAAAAGTGTCCACAGACATCCAGCAAATATAAACAGCTGTCTATAAGTGTACATGTTTACTCCAGTTAATATCTGTGATAAAAGGCTTGCATACACCCCAAAACAGCTCTATGCATCACCGATTTCCTACAGTGCCTTTCAGTATAATTTATTGTTTTAATATTATGCAAAAGCCAACTTTGTTCATTGCCCTGCAGAGTCTGAAAATGAGCTATCATTCTTGTTGGAGGAAGCAGAAACAGGGCAGGTGATTTCATAGCAATAAAAACAATTTTGTGTGTGCGTGCACATGCACAGATGCTTGTGTGCTCACTAACATTTATACATCTGTATTAGAGAGATGGCCTGATCTACATTACACCCAAAATTCATGCAGAAAGAAAATAATTTTTAAAACTCAAGTGTTTAAAACTTAAGTGCAATAGCCAAATGTGCTGTAACTAAGGATCAATAAAGACAGTACTTTAAAGACATAGCTGTCTTTAAAGTACTGTCTTTATTGATACTTAGTTACAGCACATTTGGCTATTGCAATGTGCTCTACCTACGGCTGATGGAAATTGCTGCCACACTGCAGAATTAACGCAGCTTGATACCACTGGGATTTTGTGTGCTGTGGCACCAGAGCTCTCCGACAGAGATGGCTAAATACCTCACAAAACTACAGATCCCAAAATTCTATAGCACTGAGTCATGTCAGTTAAAACAGTGGACTCTTTCAGACGTGGGAAATTGGAAGTATAATCCAAGGGCAATCCAAATGCAATCATGGGGTTTTGCGTTATTGCGAATTAGAGCTTCTCATGCAATTTCGGGAAAAAGAGAAGTCACTCCGAATGCAATCATAGGTTTCACGTTATTGCGAATTAAAGCTTCTCACGCAATTTTGGGCAAGGAGGCGTCATTTTCGGGTAATGGGAAGTCATTCCGAATGCCTTCCGAATGCAATGGGGATTCATGTAAATTCGCTAAACAAGCAAATTCACCTGAATTCGCATTGGCTGCATTCGAAGTTGGGAGAAATTCCTCCGGTGTGAAAGAGTCCAGTGTCAAACTGCATTAATTCTGCAGTGTAGCTGCCAGCTTAGAAGACGGTTTGCACAAAAAACTCCTTCCCCCGATTGCAGTTGTCTAAATGGGGATTTAAGCCCTGGTCTCCAGAGTCCTAGTCCAGCGCTGAAACCACTAGACAATGGTGGCTCTGCAGCACTTTGAGTACTTCATATAAAATCTAGGCTTAAACCTGGAGCAGATTTACAGTCTCAGTGACATGGGATCCACTAGTCACCACTACACTGGAGCATCATTATCTTGGAGCAAATAAAGTAGCAATAGAATCATAGAAACAGAATTGCAACGGGTCCTGCATGCCATTGAGATCTACTCCTTACTCAGTGCAGGATATCCACCTAAAGCATTCCCTGCAAGTAACTGTCCAGCTTCTCTTTGAAGACATCCAGAGACTGAGACCCCACCAGCTCTCTGGGTAATTGGTCCCATTGCCAACCATTCTTACTGCCAAGAAGTTCCTTCTGTTGAACCAAAATCTGCTCTCCTGTAATTTAAGACTATTAAACCTGGTCCTACCCTCTTGGGCAGTGGAGAACAGGCCTGCCCTCTCCTCTGTGTGACAACCCTTGAGATTTTTAAAGAGTGCAATCATGTTACCCCATCCTTGTTGCTCTTTTCTGAATCCACATCAACTTATCTGTATCCTTTCTAAAATGTGCCCAGAACAGTACTTCACATGAGGCTTATCTGGCACAAACTATAATGGGACTATTACAGTGAGCTCAAGACCTCCCACGGATACCAAAATCCATGGATACTCATGTCCTATGAAATACAATGGCATAGTAAAATGGATTCCCTTATATATAATGGCAAAATCAAGGTTTGCTTTTGGAATACTGTATATATATTTTTACATTATTTTCAAGCTTGAATCCATGGATGAAGAATCCATAAATATGGAGGGCCAACAGTACTTCCCTTGCCTTGGAAACTATGCAAAATTAAGAGTGAATTTATATTTGGTTGCTTCCTCCTTTTCCTTGGCCTTTTTGTCAATCCATTGTAAAATACTTGGTATTCTGCTTACTTCAGGAGGTGGAGAGCACACGGAGAAGTAGAGGAAAACTCCATATCTTTGTCCATACAATTAGATCAGCTTTTCACAGCCTAGCCCCCTCCAGAGGTGTTGAACTACAATTCCCAACATCCCAAATCAGATGTAGTCCAACACTGATAACCCCCCTAGCTGTGACAGACTGGGTTAAATCTCCAGACTGTGAGCTGGTGATACTAAATAGAAATTAGCAACACAAACTGCTGGCAGGGACAGACTTTTGATATAGCCTAGCAAGATTCTGTATACATTTGTGTACTGGTCACATTGAGAAAGAGCTGTGAAATGTGCTCTATTTCACAAGGTTTTTAAATGGGAGGCAGGATTACAGAAGCTACAGAATACAAATCCATACTTGAAACAGTAGCTAAAATGTTCCTTTTTTAATGGCATATCAGAAAGCTATGCTGTCTCTAAACTGAGAACACTGTAATTGATTTATATAAATGCATGCTTTCAATTAGTGCTAATTTAGAGCCCATATTTCTTCCTTAAGGAAGAATGTAATGTTCCATCATGAACGGAAGTTGTGAGCTGATCACTCTGCTAAATGCATCTGAAATCTTTCGGGTGGGAGGTTGCAGCTATCTAGTTGTTTGGATGTCAGTCAATTATACTTATGAGGTGCCAGTTAAATGTATTTATGAAGACTTTCACATCATTAAGCTGTGAAATTCAATCAACAAGGATGAGCAGGGTGGTATCAGCCCACAAATGGGGTTTTGCCTTTGCTGGAGTTTTGCCTCCTCTTAGCATCAAAAAGGCACCGTCTTATCATTTATTTCACTTGTATGAATTTTGCTGCTAAAAACAAATGTATAATCCATAGCTCTTAAGACCAACTCAGTCTATATGGTGTGGTGGTTCCATCCCATCATTTTCAGCGCCTTTGGGAGTGAACACTATAGAAATCATATGTGCAAGAAATCAATCAATAACCTCAAGGAAACAATACAGGGACATTTTAGGCCCTCTTTTTTAACAACAGGAAGTCATTTCCTGTTTAATTCCTGATTCAAAAAAGGGCTCTCCTGGACCTAAATTGGCCCAGGAAACCAAAGCCAGTCTGAAACAGATTTTTCCCACACATGCCTTAATCCAAATCCTAGTACAGACTCAAGTACACCCACTGAGTCACTGTCCAAATGGTAAATTACTAGTAGACATGTAATGAGATTTAAGTTAACTTAGCATTTACTGGATGTACTCTAGTTAGAACTAGCAATTGGATTTTAGACCAAATATAAGAACACAGGAAACTGCAGCTTCCTGGATGCTAAGGACAGCCAGAAAATCTGACCATGTAACACCACTTTTGCACACATTGTACAGGATATAGTCCATTTCAGTGTGCAATGGAACATGTTGCTATTAACCTTTAAGATCCTAAATGGTTTGGAGTTGGGGTATTCCTTTCTTTTACAGGTATAAAGTCTTCTCAGTGGTGTCCCCACAGTCGTGAAATTATTTTCTATTTGTCAGTTTCTTGGTCCTTTCGTACAAGTCTTTAAGAAAGCTTGAGAATATCTTTTTACCCCTCCTTTGCCTAACTGAGGCCCTGTACAGACCGGCCTAAAAAGCTGGCCTGAGGGCGGCGTTGGGGCCTTGCATCCAGATACTCATGTCCCAACTCTGCCCCAAGGACACCTTGACACTGCACGCCACTCCGCACGGTGTGCAGCATCACAGTGCTCCTCTGGCACTACATCCATATGACACAATGCCAAAGGAGCTCCATTTAGCCACACCGCTGTGGCTCTTGCACCCTTTTGAGGGTGCAAAAAGGAGACGCTTTTTATGACTCCTTTTCACACCCTCAAAAGGCCGGATCAGGGCCTGGTGTGCGGTAGCCACTTCCCCAAACTGGCTACAAAAGGGGTGGACTCCTGCCACCCCTTAGGGACTTTATATACAGACCCTAAAACTAATTCCTATTTGTTCCAAAGTTTTATTTTAATACAGAGCACAGAAATTTTAAATTTTGAACTCTAACCCCAGAATCCATTGGCCAGCATGATGTTTATTGTATCTACAATGCACTATACTGTTGCTTTCATTCACTTTTTGTGCACACTGATTTTCATACATTGTTGAGCGTGTGTAGCCTTGTGTAATCTTGGCCTTAAAATGTAGCTTATAAACATCTTGAATAAATAATTGAATGAACATTTGTACATAGCTACATACCTAATGTACTCCAGGGATATAAGAAACAGCCTGACAGGAAGCTTAGACTGTTATGGAGATCAGTAGCGGAAACAGGTTCCCCTGCAAAACCTCCACATGTAAGGTGGTGGTTAAAAGCAGAAGAACCGAGCTACTAGAAAAAAGGAAGCAAGGGGATAGGACAGACTGTTACTAAACACTTTGTATATTCCATCATTGAAAGGGTGTGTTCCTTTAAACAGTCTGAAGAAGGGTAACATTCCCCAAGAGAAGGTTCTCAACCAGCTACACATCATCATGGGATGGAAGGATTCCCCCCCGCCCCCCCGGGAAGAAAGCATGCAAACCAAATTATAGAGTATGGTCATGTTCCTGGATTTGCAGAAAAAAAATATTCAGGCAGTTATATCTAATTGAAACTATGGATCACTCTTTAAACAATTGGCTTGACACAACATTTGATAGGTGTGGTGTGTAAACTGTATTCAGAATGAGAAGCTACTGTCAGGACAGAACATGGAGAAACGGAATAGTTTTCAATTGGCAAGCGTGTCAGGCAAGGCTGCATTTTATCATCCTGTTTAATTTGTTTATTGAAAACATCATACGAGAAGCAGGATTAGACTCAGGAAGAGGAGTTGAGAAAACTGGAGGAAGGAACATCAGTCATGTTAGACATGCAGATGACAACATATTTCTAGCAGAAAAAATCAGATATTTGGAGTAATTACTGAAGAAAGTTAAGGCAGAAAGTACAAAGGGAGGTTTACAGCTGAATGTTAAGAAAACATCTTCATATCTGCATATTTCTAAAGCAGATTATGAAGACATCAGAATAGTCCAATACTTTCCATACTTAGGCTCAATCATAATCAGATTAGAGACTACAATCAAGAAATCAGAAGACTTGGGTCCAAAATATGCAGCAGAACTATCCAGTTTGAGATCTCTTTAACTGCTCTAGCTTAATCCTAGAGAATTCTGGGAACTGTAGTTTTGTGAGACATTTAGCCTTCTCTGTCAGAGAGCTCTAGGGTAGTGCCACAACAAACTACTGTTCCCAGGATACCCTAGCACTGAGCCAGAGATGTTAAAGTGGTCTCAAACTGGATTATTTCTGCAGTATATTTTGGACCTTGGATTTGGAAGGAAATGTAAAGAGATATCATTAAATACTAAAGTGAGGATTGTCCACTATCAATTCAGAAAGCCCTTTACTTCCAGGCTACTTAATAGACATCATGAAAACAACTCCTTTTAATAAATCTCAAAAACACCAGTAATAAATTTATGACTCCATGGAAGGCTTACTTGCCCAAATAATGTTCTTGTAGATGCAAACTGATAAAGGCCAGTTGGGATAAGTGAGAATTCCATTTGAGAGAGTGAAATAGAACAGGACACAGAGACAGAAAGATGTCAATGCAATATAAATGGCTCTTTTGTCTGAGTTATGCCGCTTATTTTAAGGTCCCCCTGCCCTTATTGGTTTTTAATTTCTCCATGTATCTGGTGTTGGCTGAACTCCTGTAACTGCTGACTTTGAGTGAATTTTGTTTTTGTTTTTTTAAATCACAATTTTCTTCATAAATTTGATAGAAATAATAATTTCGGATTAAGAAAAATGGGATAAACTGATACATTTGTCTTTCCAGGAAGAAAGCTTAAAATAATTAAAGAATCTGACTTTTAATTCCATGTAAATTCAACCATGCTTTGGCACTTTATTAGCTACAGGGCAGATAGCTGCTACAGGATCTTCTCCATACAGGAAATATTTATACCTGTTAAATTTGGCCAATGGAGATGGCAGAGAATTCCCTTTGTTTAGTCTCTTTTTTATAGGAGCCTATCAAATCTGCTGAATGGTTTCATACATCCAACAGAATTTAAGGTTCTGGGTTTTTTTCTGTCTTTAATCTATGGGTATCGAATTTAGCTAGTGGTTATGGCAGAAAATTTCATAATTTCAGAAACACCATGATAAGAACATATTCCATTATCCTGTTCTGAGTTTTCTGCACTCCCTCCACCAGATAGTGCTGTTTCTCTACCCAGCCTTTAAGGGCCATGGAAAGGTCAGAGACTGGCTCAAGGTAACACACAGCTTGCAGCTGTCAAACTCATCTCGTTTTGCTTTGCAGGCCACAAGTGCAGGCCCCTGGTGTGAAAAACTGTGTACTAAAACCAAATCCGTCCATTTAAAGCGAAAGAAAAACATTGTGTTGCACTGTTGCAAACTTAGCTTGGAGATGAATTTGCAAATCACTACTTTAAGGCCAGCATGTATTGCAGCTAGGGTTGCCAGGTGTCCTTTATTATCAGGGATGTCCCTTATTTGAGAGTTGGAAAGCTTTTTCTTTTATATGTACTGGACAAGATGCTATAAAATCATGTATTTGTGGGTCCTTCATAAAGGCAAAAATGTTTGTGTTGTGCAATTTATGGATGTGGACTAGATGTTAATTTTACAAAGAAACATGTGGCTAGATTACTTGAAAGTGATGCCTTGATTTGGTATTTAGGTAGCTAACAAATCTGTTAACAGCTATTTTCTGGCTGTCAACCCTGCATGTCACGTCTCTTATTGCTATTTTTAAAAATATGGTCATACTAATCCTGTGTGAGTGTGTATGTGTGTGTGTATTGATTTCGACTGAGGAACTGGGAGAAGGGAGGTATGAAAATTGTGTAGTGTGTGTGCATGTGGACACCTTCAAGTGTCCTGTTGACTTATGGCAAGCTCATGGATTTCATAGGATTTTCTTAGTCAAGGAATATTCAGAGATGGCTTTGCCAGTTCCTGCCTCCTGCCCAGGTCTTCATTGCCAGTCTCCCATCCAGGTACTAACCAGAGCTGACTATGATAAGCTTCCAAGATCAGACAGACAGCTCTGATTCCTTTAGAGTAATTAGGCTCAAAGGGGCAGGTCCTACTCCTCAAAAAAAGGCACTAGAGGCACTTTTTAGTTAATTTTCCTTTCTTCTATTTTAAAGGAACATATGAATCCACAAGTGTTATTGTTCATTCATCCACCTGTCCCGCCGTTGTCTACCCTGCCTGGTTGTCGGGACCATGGTCAAGTGACCAAGTTTGGGAGTCCCCAAAGAGTTTCATCCACTTGTCCTGTGCCTCCTCCCATCTGCTGCTCCTTTGCACCAGTGTCCCTGGAATAATTTTTGAGCACCAGAAGGGGTTCAGCATTGGCAGACAGGTTGTTATTAGCTTCAGCTACATGCAAGTGCCTTTTTACAAAACAGTGCAAATCCTGAATAGATGGTATTAAAATAACCAACAACATGTTAATGATATGTGCTTTTAATAAAATTTTGGGGACTGTGCAATGACCCCTGATTGACCTAGCCAAGGTCCACCATAAGCCCTAAGCGAGGAGGTCATGTATTCAAGCCCGCTTAGAGGGACAGAGTCCCTAGTAAGCAACTCTCCATAGGAAGTTTGGGAGTCACCAGACCAGATTTGCCACTGCCCTCACTGGCTTATCTGATGAGCTAGTGATTGACTTAACGACTCAGCCATTAGATCGGCTACCCCTCCAAATTGTATTCAAACCTAAGTGCATTGTACACTGATTATTTGCTCTTGGCTTAACAAAGCCCAGGCAATCAACACCTTTGTCCAAGCCTTGATACCTAGCCCCAGGATATGTTCAGCCCTATAAAAGATCCCGAATTGTAATTCCCCCGTTGACACTATCCTCGGAGGGTCCACGCCAGTTTGACCTCTGCTCATAGCTCCCGCAGCCCGTTTCCCCTCATCCCAGCGGTCGTGTCCATCATCCACATCCACATCTATCAGGCTTCCCTGAGAAGACTTCTAAGGTAGTATTCCAGCAGTGTCTCTCTCTCTCAGACCTAATTCCCAATCTTACCCCTCCCTTTTCGCTAGCATTGAACGTGTGTGTGTGTGTGTGTGTGTATGCCCCCTTTTGCTGTGTGTGATATTTATTCCCCCAATAAACTGTGTATTTTCATTGAATTCATTTGGACTAGTGTCATCTCTCTTGAGGTTTGTCAGTGGACCTCTGGTAGACAATACTGGGACCGTGATTCCGGTGTAAGACTTTGTTAGGATCTTCCTCTCTGCATCTTTTGAGCTAATTATAATTCCCCTAAGTGAGAGACTTCCTAACAAACAACTGAAGCAAGTAACTGAATGTAACTAGCATGAAATATACAAACTTGAGTGAATTAATAAATAAAAAAGAACAAGCACAATATTGCCAAGCAATGGGTAGAATGTGTAAGATGCTGTTAAATAAATACAAAGACCCACTGAGTGACATTGAGCCAGTCGCACTATTTTAGCCTGAGCTGAAGGTAATAGTAAACTCTTTCTGAATGAATGCTGCCAAGAAAACCTTGTGATAGTTTCACCTGAAAGTTGGCATTAGTCTGAAAAATGACTTGAAAGATCACAACAGCAACGAACAACTTTAAACTTATTTTCATTTACTGGTAGTTTTCATTTACCGTAGTTTTCTTTTGCCATACCATATTAAAGCCCATTCCACAAGTTTAGAGAGATGTTTAGAGAGATGATACTGTATTTGTATGTAATATCTCTTGACACAGCTGACCCTTTGCTACATTACATTACAAATGAAACAGTGGAGCTACATTAACGGCTACAGGTTCACACACATAATACTATCAAAGGAAAATGCAAAACATGCATACCTCTCAAGCTTCAGGTGTAGAGACCCTCCTGATGCAAACCCTAAAGTTTGGAATCTATAGTAAGGCAGTCACATGTGCTGTTGACAATAAAAATATCTCTCTTAAACATCTCTGCAACCATAAATGAAATACTGTGTAGAGTTCTGGTCATGGCACTCAAAAACGATGTAGAGGTGGAAGTTGTTAAGATAAGGACAACTACCTGGAAAATGACCAAACAACAACTCTATGATTATATGAGATCAATTTCTCCTTAAAAATATTTATTTTTCAATATTCTTAGTAGGAGTTTTAGATGAACATTTGGAGAAGATGGTGAGCAAATTCCAATACGTATATGATAATAGCAGTCAGAATGATCTACATACAACAATTCGAGTCAATAATCCCTTTATGAGAAGACTGTTTGCTAAAATTATATGATTCAGTAGAAATTGTAACTTTACTATGTTAATACATGAGAAAAATCTGGATAATTTTAAGAAAGGTTGCAAGATGTTGATTTAATATATGGAAAATAAGGAAGGTTCAGTTATGGCTTTAAGTTTTTAAAGTTATATATAGTAGAGGAATTGTTTAAAATAAAGAGTTATTATATTTTATTTTATTAATACTTAGTGAGGACTTTTAAGTTGGTAGTAGGATAGTAAGAGTTAGAGATTATTATATTAGCATATAACTTTCTGAATAAACTAAAGGAAATTAGATAAGTAGTGTTATATGCTGGAAGCCATTGTTTCCCTGTTTAGGGTGTAGTGGGTTTTTAAGAATTTTTGTTTATTATTAGTTACATTTGGGCTTTCCTTATATACTTTTAGCCATAGAAAATCCTCTTACACTTTTTACTTGACTTGCATTGTCCCTCCACTCCCTCCGCCCATTGCAGAAATTTCATTTCATTGCGGGATATGAAGTTGAAGGCTTTCATGGCTGGCATCCATATTTTTTGTGGGGTTTGGGGGCTATGTGGCCATGTTTTGGAAGAGTTTATTCCTGACATTTCACCAGCATCTGTGGCTGGCATCTTCAGAGAATGCTAGCATGGAAATGAGTAGGGTCTATTACTGTGTGACCCTTGGTTGAGAGGAAGCAATTAACATGTTAATCTGTGTGTTGGTCTGTTGTTGAATGGCAAGGCCTCAGGGTGTCCCTTTAATTAGTGATCCGTTGTTTCCTGAGAAAACCCCTGACCCTGGGTGGTTTTCATTTGCATCTGCTGGGTCTTGATTTTGGTGTTTGTCAGGACTGGTAACCAAACTTTTTTTTTTACTTCAAGGGTTTCTTCTTTCCTTTTGAAGTTGTCTAGGTGTTTGTGGATTTCAGTGGCTTCCCTGTGTAGAATTTCAGTGTTTTCAAATAGCATTGTATGCCCAGGATTTTTCTGGCTGACCCAGTCTGCAGTGTCTCTCGTGTTCCTTGATTTGCGTTTGAACACTGCATTTGGTGGTCACTATGTAGACTTGTCCATAGCTGATTCAGAGGAGACACACTATCTTTAGCTGTTTTTGAAGGAATAACGACATAGGTGGATACTCCTCAAAAAGTCCAACGCTTTACCTCACTGTCCATTGGCAAGAGATGTGTATAAGGTCTCTCTCTCTCTCTCTCTCTCTCTCTGTTAGTGAGCAGTAGTTTAAACCAGCCACAGCTCATCAAAGCTATTAGGAGTGATGTGGGTGGGGGCATGGAAGGATTCCAATTCCATCAGCTTCCAAACTTGCATTTGTCAACAACTTGGAAGCACCAAAAAGATTCCAGTGGGGTTTTGATTTCAAGATAAATGAACAGAGGCCTGGGGATAACAAAACAGCTGGATGGAAAATCCTAAGTAAGTATAAATATTCACGCCAGGCCATTACATCTTCTTGTGGGCTCATGTCATACGTTGGCATCAATCTCCATATGATTGTGTTCTCTACTCATATAAACAATGTATTGGCTATTCATAAATTATTACAATTAATTTATGAGGGTATATGCATGGGAATGTGGGTATGGGGCTATCTCTCTGCCCAACAGTCCTCCCTGACATTTATTTCCTGCTTTGATTTAAAGTGCTGGTTTGTTTCTTGGCTTTGTTTAATGTGCTGGTGCTTGTCTTTAAAGTCTGAAACAGCATGGGAACAGGTTTGTAAAGAAACCACCTGCAAATGATGTCTTTACAAATGATGTCTTCAACATCAGACTTGGAAATCATGTTTTTTGTTCTGTGTCCTAAGTGTCCTCCAGATGTATTGAACAACAACTCCCAAAATCCCTCGTCACTAATTAGACTGGGTGGTGCCCAAAAGATATGAGGACACCCAGTTGCCTTTCTCCAATCTTTCTCCGATCTTGGGCCTTTTCATGCTATTGAATTATAGCACTGTGAATCCATTCTAACTGCCATGGTACTATCCTCTAGAATCCTGGAATTTTAATTTGGGTGTGACACTAGTCCTCTCTGCCTGATAATACCCCTCCCTAAACTGTAAATCCCAGGATTCCATAAGATGAAACCAAGGGAGTTAAAAGTTAATTGGGTAGTGTGAAAGAGCCCCTGCTTCCTATGGATGGAGCCTAAGGATGGGAAAGAAAGTTTACATATTGTAAACCCTCTTCCCCCCACAAAAAGCCTGTAGTTTCATTCCTCCCAAGATTGACAGTGAGATGAAGCACATCTTGCCTCAGAAATCCAGATATGTTTGATATGTTCCCGCTACAGAATTATAGCACTATAATTCTGCAATGCACTCTACATGGGGCTACCTTTGTATCAAGTCTGGAAGCTTCAGCTGATCCAGAATCTGGCAGCCAGATTGGTTACGGGGGCATCAAGAACAGACCATATTACCCCCATATTAAGATCACTACATTGGCTGCCGATCAGCTTCCGGGCCCAATACAAAGTGTTGGTTATTACCTTTAAAGCCCTACATGGCTTGGGCCCGAGTTACTTGAGGGAATGCCTCTACCTACGTAATCTGCCCTGCACTCTCAGAATCACAGGAAGAATCTGTTGGAACATTTTGATACCAGACTGATGTCAACTTCCCACAGAGTGTTCTCTGCCGCAGCCCCGAAACTATGGAATAGCTTACTGGAAGAGATCCGTCTTACAACCTCCTTGGACACTTTGAGGAGAGCACTTAAGATGGATCTCTTCCAGCGGGCTTAGGAAAGAATATAAACAAAGTCTGGAACTTTCTAGTCTCTTTGCCACTCTGAATGCACCTTTAATCTTTTAGCATTCTGTGGTAAATCCTTCCATCCTTCCTGGTGCCATCAGTGAAAACTCCCTATCTTATTCAGTCACAAGTCACACCTCAGACAATGGTTATGTATAGAGTAGTGCCTACCCAGATCGTTCAGATAACCTGGACTCAAATTGTGTGTGTGTGTGTGTGTGTAGTAACAATCAGGATTTTTGTACTGGGCTCAAAACCACACTAATAGCTAGTGGATGCTTTGAGTACAGAACTCATCAATAGCCTGGGAGCTGGAGTATCCAAATACAGTTGCCTCTCTATAGCCTTGGATTTTGCATCCATAGAGTCCACTATCCACAGCTTGAAAATATTCCCTCCTCACAAAAAGTCCAAGAAGCAGACCTTGATTTTGCCATATTATATAAAGGACACCACTTGTTGTGCACCTTCAAGTCGTTTCTGACTTATGGTGACCCTAGTCTACGTGTAAGTATATTATGCAAATTGCTGGACATTTTTGCACATTCGAATACACGCTCAATAGTCTTCACTTTTCTGCGCAAATTTGCTTCTATTCACCCTCCCTGTGCTGAAAATGTGCTGCTATGCGAATCCATGTGAATCCACATGGGTCCAAAACAAAGTGGACAAAAGGCTAGATATTCTATAATGTCCATCCTCATGGATACTCCATTAAACACCACAAATCATTTTGCAGCAGAGTTTATAGAATTTTCACTCCCTGCACAGAAAGCACAAACTCCTCTGAATTGAATGTGGCTGGAGTGCAGTCTATTTGAGTTGAATGAGGAATTTTAGTTGTGTAGACAAGCCTTAAGTTGTTGCCTGTTGTTCCACAAATAACAAACTTGCTGATTTGGGGTTTACTAAAAGAAGGGGAGAGAAGGAGCAAGAGCATGAGAATTAAACTTGTGGGACAGAAACTGTTCTCAGAAACAATCTCCAAATCTCTTCAGGCCAAACCATTTGGAAAAACAAAGCTCAAGTGGTATAAGGGTGCTATAAGTCTGTAGTGTCAAGGGAGGGGTTGCTTACTCCCCAGAGAACAGAATTAAAATTCAAAATGACCTTGACAGATTAGAGGACTGGGATAAAGCTAACAAGATGAATTTCAATAGGGAGAAATGCAAGGTCCTTCACCTAGACAGAAAAAAGGAAATGCACAGATAAAGGATGGGAGACACCTGGCTAGACATGTGAAAGGGACCTAGGAGTCTTGTAGTATGCCTCCATCAGGTATAAGAGGCTAACTTTGGCATCCAATAAAACTCTTTAGATCACAAATATAGGCACTTGCAGCCTGATGCTGATATACATGGATCTAGCTCAATTAATCACTTATCACCCCTCCTGTGAAAAGTATAACACAAGTATTGGCAATAATTTAGTTCCTTTCCCCCTCTTTCTCCTTGAGAAACTCTTTGTTCCTACAACTGCTACCATATATAATCAGTAGTCTGAAGAGCACCACCACATTTTTCAGAAATCTTCAGTAATACTTATGAAGATGTCACAGGTTACCTTCCACCAACATGTTACCATGCACTACCAGCTTTTGCTTATTACATCTGCAGTAGATCACAGACTGAACATGAATCAGCAGTGTGACGTGGCAGCCAAGAAAACCAATACAATTCTTGGTTGTATCAACACGAGTATAGTGTCTAGATCAGTGGTCTCAAAACTGTACTCTATAAGGCACTTTGGACTTCAGCTCCCAGAATCCCAGGCTATCGGCCAACATTGCTGAGGCTTCTGGGAGCTGTAGTCCAAAATCTCTTAAAGGGCACACAGTTTGGGAGCCACTGGTCTAGATCAAGGGAAGTGATATTACCACTGTACTCTGCTTTGGTCAGGCCTCTCCTGGAATATTGTGTCCATTTCTGTATATCCCAGTTTAAGAAGGATATTGACAAACTGGAATGAGTACAGAGGAGGGCAACCAAAAATGAAGAAAGGTTTGGAAGCCATGCCCTATGCCAATGGTGGTGAACTTATGGCATGTGTGCCCTCTCTGGCACACAAAGCCATTTCTGAGGGTACATGGAGAGACAGGAGGTCAGGGGAAGAGTAGGAACCTGTGTCTGCCTGTTCCTCTGCCCCCTGCCCTCCAGGACTTAAGCTGTCGCCGAGGAAGTCCCGCCCTGGAAGTCTCACCCCAGAAAGGCAGACGTCCCACCTGCAGAAGGTGGAAGTCCTGCCCCCTGAAGTCCCCCCACCCCTGGTACCAGGTAACACCCATTGCAGGAACACCTTTCAGTTTGGGCACTCAGTCTCTAAAAAGTTTGCCATCACTGTCCTATGAAGAGAGGCATACAAAGCTGAGAGTGTTTAGTCTGAAGAAAAGGTTAAGAGGGTACATAAGAAAGCTCTTATGTCGCATGAAATTACAAATCCCAGAATTCCACAGGAGGCAGCTGTAGCCAATAAAGTGGAATAACAGCGCTATAACCGTGTAGTGATATGGATCATTGAGCCAAAGCAATTAAAGTGGTTTCAAAGTCCTGCAGTGTAGATGCAGCCAGTCTTTAATTGTACAGGTTACATCTACACTGCAGAAATGAAGCTGTCTTGACTTTCATCACACTTGGCTTTCATCACACTGGACTCTTTCATACGAGGCTAAATTGGAAGTATAATTTAAGGTCAATTCGAATGCAATCATGGGTTTTACGTTATTGCGAATTAACTCTTCGCACGCAAATTCGGGCAAGAGGGAAGCCAATTCGAATGCAATCATGGGTTTTACGTTATTGCGAATTAAAGCTTCGCATGCAAATTCGGGCAGGAGGGGGTTATTTTCGGGTAATGGGAAGTAATTCCGAATGGAGCAGGGGTTCTTCCGAATGGAGCAGGGGTTCATGTAAATTCGCTAAACTAGCGAATTTACATGAATCCACATTGGCTCCATTCGAAGTTGGGAGAAATTCCTCCCGTTTGAAAGAGTAGTCTGTGGAACACTAGGCTTTGTAGTAAATTGTGAGAGACTGAGCCAGAGCACTCTGGCGCTCCCATAGAGTTACCAAGGTTGCATCTGCAACTGCAGAAATAATGCAGTGGCCACTGGCCTCACAAAAGAAGGAGATATACTGGATTGCAAAGGAAGTATCTTTTTGTGTTGAAAAATTGAAGTTAAATTCCTGGACCTTGAAAAAACCCACATGGCCAGAAGGAGGAAGGGCCTGACTGCATGAAACCCCTCCATCCCATCTGAACTATAAAAAACAACAAAATGCAGGCCTATGATTAACGTCTTCCTCCCCCCCCCCCTCTATAGTTTTTACCACCTTTGACTTGATGAAGAAGCCAGTGGAGTTTCAAAAGCATACACCATGTATAATATGCTTTACATGTGTTTTAATCATGTAATATTGTTGTTTTAGATTGTATGCCGCTTGGCAGGTTTTTATTCTTTTGCTTATTTTATTTGACCCCTACTATGTAAAGTGCTGTGTAAATTTTAGAGCGCACTATAAATAAATGTTAATAACCCTGGCCTCATTCCCACTATCTTTTAAACCGTATCGCAAACTGGTTTGAACCGATTTAAATGCTCAGGAGAGGGGGGCCATGTGCTACCCATTTAACTCGCATCTTTTTGATGCTGATTTTTCCATGTCTTTTGGGGTAAATCGACTCAACGCAAGTGTGAACCAGATGTGGATCAGAATCTATTTCAATTTACCCTTCGGCTGGCTGGAGCGGGTCCATTTTGAATAGATTCATTCATGAATGTGAACCACAAGTGGGTTATTTTACAGAGAAAAATGCAATTGGGACAAATGTAGTGTAAACTATGTTCCGCTGTCAAATTGATCCATCGATTTGGATCACAAACTGATTTATTTGTAAGTGGGAATGAGGCCCCTAATAAAGGTATCATTGTTTGGTGGATTTTGGATGTTATTGGACTTTGCTATACGGTGAACATGGCGACCCCTGGACATGTTTGACTTCAATTTATAATGCAGTTTGATTCCACTTTAACCGCCATGGCTGAGTGCTATGGAATCCTGGGAATTGCCGTTTGGTTGAGACACCATCAGAGCATTCTTGTGCCCCACCAAACTACAAACCCCAGCAGCATTCCAGCACACTGAGCCACGGCAATCAAACTGCTTCCGTTTCTGCAGTGGGGATGCAGCCCCCAAAACTACAAAGCCCAGCATTCGCTAGCCATGGAGCCAGGGGAATTTAAGTGATGTCAAACTGCTTCAGTTTCTGCAGTGGGGAATGCAGACCACAAAACTACATAGCCCAGCATTCCCTAGCCGTGAAAGCGGTGTCAAAGCGCTTAGTTCCTGCAGTGGAGATGCAACCAAAGGCTTTAAACTGACCCAGCCAAAGGCTGCATCTCCAAGGCATGAAAGCCATTTCTTCATGAAGGAATGGAGCCATTTGACACTGCTTTAACTGCCCTGGCTCCATGGCTTGGGAATGCTGGGCTTTGTAGTTTTGTGAGGGGTTTAGCCAGAGAGCTCTGGTGCTCCCACAAAAGGCTGCCATAAGTTGGGAAAGACTTGAAAGCTGAACAGCACAGAGATGTTAAATAGCCTCTGTGGGGTGGAGATAGTGGTGTGGGGCAGAATTGAGCTCAGCCCAAGGTTTAATGGGCACCAGAGAAATAATGCAGTTTGACACCACTTTAACTGCCATGGATCCAAGTTTACATGGAATCCTGGGATTTGTAGTTTTCTTGTGACACCAGAGAAGGCTACCTATTTCACAAAACTAGCATGAGTTTACATTTCTGTGAGGGTGACCAGACATGTCCTCCTTTTCCAGTTCCCAAATTTTGACATTCCTCCTGGAGAGAAGGTGGAAATGGAGGGCAGGTCCTGCAAAAGGAGGACATCTAGTCACCCTGCATAGAAATATACATTCCTGCTTTTGAGTTGTGCTCCAAATGGGCAACATTTTGACCTTTCTCCTGGAGAGAAGGTGGAAATGGAGGACGTGTACCCTAGAAAAATACATTCCTGTTTCTGAGGCCTGTTCCAATGGAGGACATTTGGACCTTCCTCCTGGAAAGTGGAAATGGAGGGCAGGTCCAGAAAAAGGAGGACGTGTACCCTAGAAAGATACATTCCTGTTTCTCAGACCTGCTCCAAATGGAGGACATTTGGACCTTCCTCCTGGAGAGAAAGTGGGAATGGAGGGCAGGTCCTGGAAAGGGAGGACATCTAGTCACCCTGCATAGAAATATAAATTTCTTCTGCTCCAAATGGAGGACATTTTGACCTCCCTCCTGCAGAGAAAGCGGAAAAGGAGGACATGTAGCATATGCATTCCTGCTTTTTAGTTGTGCTCCAAATGGAGGCCATGTGGACCTTCCTGCTGGAGAGAAGGTGGAAAAGGAGGACATGTAGCATAGAAACAGAAATGGAGGGCATTTGGACCTTCCTCCTGGAGAGAAGGTTAATGGAGGACGGGTCCTGCAAAAGGAGGACCTGCAGCACAGAAACTGATTAGATTGAGAGTTGTGCTCCAAATGCCAAGGGGGGTCATTTGGACCTTCCTCCTGGAGAGGAGGTGGAAATGGAGGACGGGTCCTGGAAAAGGAGGACGTGGCTGGGCCCCCCCTTGGCTGCAAGCCCAGCCAGTGTGTGCTGCTGCTGCTGCTGCTGCCTTTCTCAAGCGTCTTGCTCCCCCAAGAGGCAAAACTTTGGTCTCTTCTTCTTCTTCTTCTCCTCTCTGCTGCTGCTGCTGCCCAGCAGCCAGCACACACTGACGTCTTTTGCGCATTTCCTGCATTGGGGAAGACAGAGAGAGAGAGAGAGAGAGAGAGAGACACCCAACTAGGGAAAGGGAGGGAGGGGTGGGGACTGGAGGAGAGGCAAGCCTTAGCCAAGGGCTGCCTCCTGAACTCAAGACCAAGCAAAGGGGTGGGGTGGGGGGAATTCATGATTTAAACAAATCATGCATTTATTTTAGTGTGTGTCTAAGTGTAAGAGAGAAGGAGGGAGAGGCAAAGAAAAGCTTTCAGGCAGCAACCCTCACCCTCCCCTCTTTCCCCCTTTCTTTCCCTTCTTTCCCCCAGCCACCCAGATCCCTCCTTCTCCTCCTCCCCATGCCTTGGATCCCTGGATCCACTGGATCCCTGGCCTTGGAAGCAGCAGCAGCAGAGGAGGAGGGAGAGGAGGAAGAGGAGGCGAGGAAGCGGCTGCAACAGTAGCAACAACCCACCGAGGAGGAGGAGGAGGAGGAGGCGGATGTAAGGGATCCGGATTGGGGAGAGCTGGGTCTCTCTCTTTCTCTGCCTTTCTGGAAGAAGAAGAGAAGAGGAGGAGGAAGAAGGCAAGGCTGGGGCTTTGGGTCTGGGGTGCTTCTGGGCGCCTCGATCCCTTCCTCTCCTCCCCTCCCTTCCCACTCTTTCTTCTCTTTCTCCTCCCTTTTCCCCTCTTCTTCTTCTTTTTTTCCTCCTCCTCTCCTCCTGTGTTTTGTTGCTGCTGCCTCCCTTGCACAGACCAGGCAGCACCAACCCCTGCTGCAAGAAGAACTCAGGATTGCTTTTTTAATTTTTTTGGTGGTTGTTGTTGTTGTTGTTGCCTTTGCAGAAGAGACTGATCCAGGATTATGCTCTAAAGAGAGGGAGGGACAAAAGGGAGGGGAGGAGGACAGTGTCTCTGCATGTGTGTGTGTGTGTGTGTTTTCCAGAATCAAATCTATCCACCTTCCCACTGAGGAGCTTATATTTATTCTTTCCTTTTGCATTTTTGGAATTTTTTTTGTTGCATCCTCTCCTCCTTGTGTTGTTGTTGTTTCGCCCCTGCCACACACACACACACACACACACACACAAGCAAAGACTCTCTCTCTCTCTCTCTCTCTCTCTCTCCATATGTCTCTGTATGCATATGCATGTATGTCTTCACTGGGTGTCGCAAGAGGAAAGGCTAAATCAACATTAGGTAGCAAGGAGGGAGAGGAACCCCCCTACTCTTAAGACTCTGTTTCTGCAACCACCACCACCACCACCACCACTACCACCACTTTGCTCAAAGCTGCCTTCTTCTTTATTGGAGGGACCGCTCCACAGCTCCTTGCCTGGCTTCCCAGAGTGTGCTTTGATCCCAACAGTAGCAACAACAGCAACAACATAAAAATAAAAAGTGACGCCATCTAACCATGGTGGTTTTTAATGGCATGCTGAAAATTAAGATCTGCGAAGCGGTGAACCTGAAGCCCACCCCTTGGTCGCTCCGGCATGCCGTGGGTCCCAGGCCCCAGACCTTTCTGTTGGACCCATACATTGCCCTCAACGTGGACGATTCCAGGATCGGGCAGACCTCGACCAAGCAGAAGACCAACAGCCCCGCTTGGAACGATGAATTTGTCACAGACGTGAGCAACGGGAGGAAGATTGAAATGGCGGTTTTCCACGATGCCCCCATTGGGTACGACGATTTTGTGGCCAACTGTACGATCCAGTTTGAGGACCTGCTGCAGAACGGGAGCCGCCACTTCGAGGACTGGGTGAGTGGCCAGACCAGATGTGCATCCGTGACAGTCTGGGACGGTCTATCTGTCTATCTAAATATGTGGCTTTTGCGCTTAATGAAACACCATTCTTTGTTTGACAGGTGTGTTGGTGACATGTCACATCTTGGGTGGCAGGCTTAGTTGGTGGTCAGGCAGGTGCCCACGTTGTACAGCTCTGGATGATGTGAGATCTGGTTTTCAGGTCTGCCATGTGAGGATGGAGGCACACTCAACCCCACAAAGCTAAAATATTTCACTCTTGGCAGTTATCGGTTTTATTTATACATGTTTCTCACCCAAGAGATGCTGAGCATGTCCACATGCAGTGTTGTCTTAAGCATCCAAACAGGGTCCTTTTTTTTCTATTTCTGGAGCTTAAAGAGAACATGAATAACTATCCCTTTTGGTTCACTAAAACTGGACCTGTGTCTCCTGGTGGCAACGGTGTCATGCTTGTTTCAATCTAGGCAGTCTTTTGTCACAGCTGCTGAGCAATTTTAGCATAATGGCAAAATAAATACCAAGGATCTCTCTCTGTTGCTCTGATATTCTCCTTGCTGCTCACATATCCAGCACACAGTCATAGAACGGGGGTCCCAAGGGCCATCTAATCCAACCTTCTGCCATGCAGGACTAAAGCCAAAGCACTGCTTGGATAGTCTCAGATGCTGCAGGAGCAAAATAATACCTCCATTTTCTTAAGATTTGATATGCAGATTTGGAAACATTCTGTGTCACTGCTTTCTGTGGCCTTCCTAAAGGACATGCTTAAACAGCATCTTGGTGCTTACAGGTCTGCCTGCCCTCCCAAAGTGTATGTCTGATAGGACAGGATGGCATGATCCAACAGGATTGGGAGATGACAGAGTCTAAAGACTACTGTAGAGAAGCTGGGGCTGTCCCCAACTGAAATGACATGAAAGTTAGCTTTAGGAAATAATGCTGACAATAAAACAATAAAACAATCTCCTTTCAGATTAAGAGATAGGGCTGGCGGAGAATATTTCAGGCCTCTTCAAATGCTGCATCGTACTGGAGAGCCTTGTTGGGGTGACATCAGGAGGGGAATGTGTGCTTGTGAACTCCCTCTGCCCTGGTGATTAGCAGAGAGAAAAAACAATGAATGAAACTGGGACGTCCAGTAAATATTTGACCATGAGATCAGCTCCTCTACAGGTTAACCTTCTGCCCACAGTGTGAAGAGCTGGTGAGGGAGGTGAAATGAGAACCTAAGTCTCACCTCAGGTAGATTCTCAGAGAAGAAATAAATACTTAAAGGCTCTGATTTTTTTTTCTCCTTAGGGTTAACAGCACATTTGTGAGAGGAGTCTAAGAGAAGTGCAGCTGTGTAAGAGAACAGCTGTGATGCTTGCTATAATATGAACACCTTAGCAATAGCTGCATATTCTTAAAAAAAACAACAATTAGATGATAAATGTGGACTAATACTCCATGTGATTCAGAAACAGTTTAAAACAGGTATGATGAAAGTGCCAACTGTGTGGCACATGCTGTGCAGAAGCCTTTTGCACAGCTCCTTTTTTTTTTTAAAGGGAAATATTTCATCAGCGAAGTATCCCAAAATATCACTTGGGGTGCCATTATTCATTAAGTCCTCCAATGTGACTCCAGACTCCTAAATCGTACTCAAATATGCCCAAGTGAGGATATCAAATATCCTCAAGTGACCCAAACTTTAAAAAACAACAAAACAGGAAGTGAAAACAAAAAGTGGCTTCTTTTGTATGTTTTTGGCAAGTTTTCAATAGCATGGCGGATGGGGGTGGCCACAGGTTGGCCTCTACTACAGTTGTCTATCTTGTGTTTAAAATGATTTTCTAGAGAGAATAATATGGTTGTCACCATAATTAATGTCCCATTGCCATTAGAATGTAAAGTTACCTGTTTTATGGATTAGCTACAAAAAAAAGATAAGGGATGTGATGTATCATTGTTTTTATTTTGCATATTTAAATTTCTCTCTAAACTTTTAAACTAGCTATTCTGTAAGATAAAAAACAACAACAACAATAACCTAATGAGAATATTCTAAACCCAAGAACCTACTACAGTGACACAGGAACTGACCTGGCTCTAATTCTCATTTCCCTTTGGAATTCTCTCTAGTTATTGGGTTCTTTATTCTGAAAGAAGTTATTTGAGGGTTACTGTTTTGGACAGTATGGGAGTAAGTAAAAGTAAAATAAGCTGGGAAGAAGTGTACATTTTGTAGATCCTCCAGGCTCCAGTATTTATGGTATGCCCTTGAAAGTAACCCCTTAATGCTGCATTATCACAGTATGAGGAGCATCCAATATCTGGACCTGTAGATATGTTTTGGCAGCCTCTTGCAGAAGCTGTGTTCATTTATTTGCATTGCCTGTTTGAGTTTAGATCCATTTGTTGTTTCCAACTAGAATAGATCTATTGAATCCCTGGAACTTATGTAAGTGTTGATTTATCCCCATTGACTTATTGTGCAAAATAGTCTGCAACCTTTAGTTTCGTGAGAATACTGTCCCATTTAACAGATAGCAAACTGAGATTGGGATGTGTTCAGCTGGGGCTTTTATTTTTCAATTACCCTGATGATTTCTTTTTCAGTTGCCTTCCACTGTTTTTTTTTTTCCAGGGGAGATGGTAATATAAGACATTGTTGTCTTCCATTTCTAATTCCTTGCTTCTTCATCTTTTTTCTTAAGGCAGAAGAAGATCCATCAAAGAGGGAAAGATAGAATAGCTGCACCATGTCTTTTGATCCCTAGTGCTAGGAGCTGTCCATCTGGGAGCACCCTGACAGAATGAGGAAGAGAGACAGAGAGAAAAGAGAAAATGATGACTGTTACTGTGTCCAGAAAGTCAGTTGCACCAAGCTAGGTGCCAACTGCATATAGGACTGCAGCCTGTGCAAATGAACCTATAAGGATTGCTCATCATGAAGGTGTATGCTTTGTGGTGGAAGTAGCCAATGTCTCAGCAAGTTCTATTTAGCTGGTGATACAACATTGGTCCACTTAGTTCAGCTACTTTATGATGGTCACTCATCATTTAGTGGCCTTTCTCAGTTATATTACTACCAAACTTAGAGAAGTGATTTTTGTTGGCTATGCTAGTTGGAGATTCTGGGGGCTGATGTCCAAAAAAAGTACAGTAATGCCTCCTAGATGTCAGTGTTACTAGATATCCATTCTTCTTTTAACTTGGGATATCAGGCATAGAACTAGGGAGGTTCTGATGGCACAAGACATTGTTTCACCAACTGGCTTGAAGTTCTCATAATTCACAGTTCCTCTCCTTTGTGGCATAGGTGTTTGTAAGCCAGGGATCAGACATCACTGCTTCAGCCTGAAACCCACTGAAAACAGGTTTCCACCTAAATTGGATTATATTCAGAAATCCGTGTCCCTAAGCATTATAGATTCACACATTCACATTCACAGAAAGAACATTCACATGTTCTTTAGGATGGGTTGATTAACCAGACTAAGGAAATACCTATACCATTCATTTTCTTTTTACTGTTCCATCAGAACTGAAAAAGGGAAGAAAGCCATTAGCTGGTTCAGGTTGTACCTGGTACATGTTGTCTTTGTGAACCATTGGGAAGCTAATGAGAGAAGCCAAATGCTATCAAGATTTTGTTTTAACTCCTTGCCTTTCGGGGGGTGGGTGAAAAATGACTTGCAGCTCTATTTTATAGATATTTACTTAGCCCAAGCACAAATGCAACCTCAGTTGTGTTTTAGGTAAAAGGATACTAATTTTGCAATCTGGAAATAAAGTGGGATGTCATAGTTTAGAGGAACAGGGAAGTGTGGGGGGAGGGGTTAAAATATATATATTTTAAAGAAATAGTCTGACACACTCAAGGTTCCCAGGACATGGTCTTCAGGGATGCGATGTTGCCATTTTGCAGAAGGTATTGATTGGATCTGTGCATGGATGACAGAGTGTCTTGGGAAACCCCTATACTTTGTTCTGATTTCCATGTTGAAAGAAAATAGGGAAAGGGGAATTATATAGAAAAATAAATAGGTAAGAGTTATTTCATATACCACACAGAAGCAACTCTGGTGCTGATTGTGTATTCAGCAGAGCTCTGTATCTAATCCAAGCGTTCAAAGAAATTTAACTGCATGATGCAACCATTTGTTATTTTGGGTATTTTGAATTTTTAGACATGCTCCTTTAAAAGTACAAACAACTTCTAGGTGTACACATAAAAAGGCAACATCTGACAGGGGCTTAAACAAATATTGAATGAACCTGTGCTTTACCTCTGAAACAGGAAGCAAAATAATTGTGTTATTTATTTCATTTATTACGTACGTGCCTTACCTTTCCCCCAGAAATGGGACTCAGTGACAGGTCACAGTAAGATTAAAATGGTTACAGATAAAAATCAAGGAAAAAAATTATAACGTGAGACTGCTTTTTTTAAAAGTGTCTTATTAAAACATATTTGAATTGAAATGCATTGACCATTATAAACACAAAAACAAAGTCATTTTGTGGACAATGTTCACCAAGAATATTTCTGTTGCTACTGTTGCCAGTTGTACTCCATAGTGCTGTTGCCATTCTAAAGTCCAGTGTCTCTCTTTCAGATCTATAATTGAAATGAGTTATTATTACTTTTTCCTGAGAGTGGCTTCCTGAATTCTCGACAGGAGAACAAACAAATAAATCAGTATTGGAAGAAACCCATTGCTAACCTGTGTTTTCAGAGCTGTTGAACAAGAATGGCATAAAATTAGTAGAAACAATGAAATAATCTAAGAATTTTCAATATACTTTTTTTAAAAAATCATAAATATCAACATCCACATGATCACAGTTCATTGTTCAAGATGCTGTTAAAACAGGAAACATCTTGCTACATCGCTGAGCCCTGGATTCATCTTTACTTTCTCAACAATTGTGTCTGTCCTATGGATATATAAGCTTTCTGTGAGAGCCAGTATGATGTAAGGGTTTGAGTGTTGGGCTATGACTCTGGAGATCAGGGCTTGATTCCTTGCTTAGCTGTGGAAACCCATTGGATTACCTTGCATGAATCACACACTCTCAGACTCAGACCCCGCAATAGGCTCACCTTAAGGTTGCTATAAGTTAGAAATGAACTGAAGACACCCAACAACAAATAAGCTTTCAGAGAGCAAACATTCTTTTTGGTTGGCTTAATCACATCACTTCTAACACCAAAAGGGAATCATTTGCCTGTCACCCTGTTGCTACCCTCATGGGCTTGTGGATGTGTGTCTCCTCTCAAACATGATAGATGTTCAGTTCCAGGTTCTAAATACATTATTCACACATAAATTGATAAGCAGTGGACCAGTGGCCTCAACTAACATGTCTACAGTATGAATTTTGAAGCATTGTACCATATATTTATAAAATTATGTCAAGTAATGGAAGCAACTCCCTTTATACATTTGATCTTCCTTTTCTTGGCAGGCTTTGTTGTTCTATTCTGTTTTGCTCCACTTTTATTGATAGCATTTGGTCTAATTTTGGAGGAGAGTAACTACTGTTTTTGCAATAATATTTGTAGGGAAGTGGCCATAGTTTATTGTTAGAGTTTGCACCGGTTTGCACAAGTTTGCACTTAGGTTTGATCTTTTGAATCTTGTCTCTGGAATCTGTATGTGAAACGCTGGAGAGTTGTTGCCAGTCAATGTGTAGACTAGGAGTGGCCAAAGGGGCTCCAGGACTGTTTTTGTGGGTCTTGGACCTTTCAGATCCCACAAGCACCCTCTTTCTGGTCAAGCAAAGAATGTGAATTGGCTTTCTGGAAGCTTCTGGAAGCTGCAATAAATCTTTTAAATAAATTGCTGGCCCACTGTTTACCATTTATTTGTTATTATTTTAAAAATTTGAAATCCCAAACAGGGACCTCTGGCCAATACTTGTCTTGTCTTTGTTCTATAGTAGTTTGGGCAATTTATGCAGTCCCCAGAAGATCCTAGGCTGCTGCTACACTTTAGAAATAAAGCAGTTTGATATCATTTTAACTTTCATAGCTTAATGCTATGGAATTCAGGGATTTGTAGTTGGGGAGCACCAGAACTTTAACAAAGAAAGCTAAATATCTCACAAATCCCACAGTTCAACAGCTTAGCATCATAGCAATTAAAGTGGTGTCAGACTGCTTTATTTTTGCAGTGTAGATACACACTAGAGGCACAATTTTGGCCCCTAGTCTCACCTGGATGTATTTCTGAGGTAGACAGTACTAAACTAGGTGGGTCAATGGACCCAGTAACGTGGCACCTTGGTATCCATTGGGGTTTGGTTCCAGGATCTCCCATGGATATCAAAATCCATGGATGTTCAAGTCTCATTAAAAACAACGGCATAGCAAAATAGTGTCCTTTATATAAAATGGCAAAATCAAGGTTTATCTTTTGAAATTTATATATTTTGAAATATTTTCAAGCTGTGGATAGTTAAATCTGTGGATAAAGAATCCATGGATATGGAGGGACAACTATATGTGTCTACTACCTATGTTCGTACCATAATTTGGTGAACATTGTCTTTATCCAATACCCAAAGTATGGCAAAGGAAAGTGAGAAGCTTTGTAATTGATCATTGTGTAACTTGCATTCAATATGATCAATCTCTGATGCTGCCCATCTGCTCTCCATTAAACTTGTATTATGACGCTCTTCTGTATTACTTCCCAAACTGTATTTTGTTATTATGGTTGAATTGCCCAAATCCAAATACTCTAGCATGTTGTCCTGGCATATTAATAGTTTTATTATATTCTGCAGGATAATGAAGATAATTATCAGTGGCACATTTTACAAGGCAATGCTGTCCTTTATTTGTAACTGTCGGTAACCAAACAGAGATTACTGATTATGTTCTCTACAGAACACAAATGGTTGGGGGCTGGGGGGCCAGTAAAGAGATGGCATGAGAGAGTCAAGGCTGTACATTAGAAAGAATGCTGTGCCATTTTTGAATGGGAGACACAGCCTTGAGGTAGTCACTTCTCTTGTCTTGGTTATCATTGTTCATTACCAATATTTTAATATGCTGTTGGAGAGAACAATTGTCAATATTTTTAGGTCCATGATCTATTTCACTCTAATTGGCATGATGAGATATGCCCTTTAATTGTTCATTTTCATTATATCTTTCTGTCCTCTCTCTTTGTATGGCGTGTGTTTCCTTCCTTAGGAGAGTCAAGCTATTCTCCTTTGCAATGCAATGTTTGTAATGTGGTCTTTACCTGCTTATATTGAGAGCACACTATCTGTCCTGCAGCAAAAATACAGATAGGAGTTTTAATTTGTCATAGGTTCTTAAAATCAAGGCTGTTCCCCCCTAACTAGGTACCTGAGTTCATTGTTGAGCAAAGCTAGTGTGCGTTCTGCACAGATTATACAAAATTAAAATGTGCATGTGTTCATTTATTTCTCTTCTCTTAAAAGGCACACACAGCCATATATATGGTGCCAATTTAGATGAAGGCATGATTCTAAAGACCAGTTTTTAAATTTTTTTACAATGTTTCCCCCCCCTTCAGCTGCTGTAAGAAGATGCTAGATATTTTTCTCTCCATTATGACTGTGATGTAGCCCGATTCCATGGTTACAGAACAAGCTCTTGCAATGATACACAAGTACAGTGCCAGGAATCATGATAACAACTGTTGTGTTAATAGGATGGGCACACAGAAGGCATTACCCCCCCCCCCTTTAGACTTGTGGAATATTCAGCAATTCACCAAATAGCCCAAACCCCAAACTTCTAGCCCATGATTACACTAGCTTTGTTTTTGTCCACATCTCATAGAATATAGGACTGCTCCCATGTACCAAATGATTAATGTTGAATTGGGTTGGCAGAACTCTTGCATGTATATTTATTGTTGTTATTATTATTATTATTATTAACATTTATTTATATAGCTCTGTAAATTTACACAGTGCTGTACATACAATTTTATATTTAGAAGGTTCCCTGCCCTCAGGCTTACAATCTAAAAGAGACAACACAAAAGGAGAAGGGAAAGGTGGTGGGAAGGGGATGAGGTCCACTGGTTCTTCTCTCCCTTGGACCAAGGCAGATGGAATGAGGGAGGGCTTGGCTTCTTAATACATAGTTAAAAGGAGGCATCCTGGGGAAAACCTTGACTACCAGAACAGAGGGTGCTAGAAGGAGTGTGAGGAGAAAGAAGTTCAGACAAGTAAGAAGGGGCCAGTCCATGGAGGGATTTGAAAGTCAACAACAAAAGCTTGAACTGGGTGTGGAAGGGGAAGGGGAGCCAATGAAGGGAGGATAATGTCAAAACAGTGAGCGGATGTGATAATGTGTGCATTTGAGTTCTGGACAGAGATTAAAGGATGGAGGTGAGAGAGAGGGAGCCCTGCCAGAAGAAGGTTACAGTAATCTAGTTGTGAGACCACTAGGGCATGGACCAGAGTCTTGGCAGTGGAGGCTGAGAGGAATGGACGGATTTTAGTAATGTTGTAGAGAGAGAATCAGAGAGGAATCAAAGATAAAGCCAAGATTGCGGGCTTGCTGAACTGGTTGAATAGAAGTGCCGTCAACAGAAACAGAGAAGGAGTATTGAAGGGTGGGCTTAGGTGGGAAGATGAGAAGCTCTGTATTAGACATGTTCAGCTTCAAGCGCCGATGTGGCATCCACTGAGAGATGGCAGCCAGACAAGATGAAACTTGCTGTTCAAGCCCGGGTGAAAGGTCAGGGGTGGAAAGATACAGCTGAGTGTCATCAGCATACAGATGATAGGAGAAGCCAAAAGAACTGATGAGTTTGTCAAGGGACAATGTGTATAGAGAGAACAAAAGGGGACCCAGGACAGAGTCCTGAGGAACTCCGACAAATAAGGCAACAGAGGAGGAAGTCTGACCACCCGTGACCACTGCAAAAGATCTGTCTGACAAGTAAGAGTTAAACCAGTTGAGAACAGAGTCAGAGAACCTGAGGTCGGAAAGTAAGTCAAGCAAGAGACGGTGGTAAAAGAATTGAATATACATAGCAGTGGTTATTCATTTCTGAAAACAGGTATTAGAAAGATGCTTTGTTAAGATGATGATGTGTCTTCTTTTCTTTTTAGTCTTGGTCCAAGGTTTTGAGCACATCATGGGCAAGGGGAATGGAGAATGCTTTGAGACTATAACTCCCATGATCTTCATTGCCTGTGTTTGCTAAGAGTTGCAGTCTGACAACATTGGAAGAATCATAAGCTACAGTAAGGCCAAAAAGCTCAGAGAGTAGGGTTGCGATTGCTAAAGGCCTGTAGGCATTAAACTTTAAACATCTGCCTATCAAAGCAGCCTTACAGAAATTGTTTGAAGACCTAAAGGCTACAGTCCTGTGCAAATGAATAGTTAAATCCTACTGACTTCCACAGAATGTGAATCTCCCTAGTAAGATTGACAGTTGCTGCCATAGTGGCTATTAACGGCAGGTCAGTTTGGGTGAAGTACCATGAAACAACTGACTGATATATGCTTTGAATGAAGATGTCACCTTCATTTAGACAGACTGAAGACATGTGTCTTATGTCTAGAATGCTCAATCACAACACCTACTTTATGTCACCTTCTTCCTTCTAAGCCTCCTCCAGAACTCACTTCTCATTTGGCTCAGTCTCTTACCGGTATTTATCATCTCATGGAAATGGAATATTACTGCTTTTTGTGCATGGTCTTTCCATTATTCCCCTCTTCTAGTTGTTCTTCCTTCCCTGCACTTTTGATGACACTTATACTGTTAACTAAGCTTCTCAAGGCAAATTTGTTTTTAGTCATGCACAATTTAATTCATCATACAAACCAGGAGTAAATTAGCCTTCCAGATGTTGTTGAACTATATTTCACATCATCCTTCACTCTAGCTTTCTTGGGCTAGGGCTAATGGATGTTTTAGTCCAGTAGCATATGTGTGTGTGTGTCGGGGGGGTACAGTTTCCTATCCCTTGTTCATGGATGGTACAGTAGAAATAATAAATCAGTGCATGTGAACTAGAAGCCGAGATAGCTCCAATGACATGTTGCCTGGTGGTTGCAATAAATATATATCATCCTGGAACTTTGCAACTGATGGTCTGTTGATACTTGCTTTGAATTGCACATGTGTGAATATGGAAACATTCTAGGGAATGAGGCTTATAGGTTCCAGTTCCTCTCTGTCCATAAGATAACTGGCTATAGCCAAAGTATGCCATTCTTTTTTTCTGTTTTTTTACTGATTATAGCCCATATGTTTCTCACACTTCCACCAAAGCAGGCTTTTATTGAACAATAACCTTCTCTCAAACAAACATGAGGCAGGGATTCAAAACTGTTCATCTTCCATTTGTAAACTTCCTGGATTTTTATCCTTTTTTGTTAACAAAAATATTCCTTATAGAGATAAAGATGGAATATTTCTCGAATGCCTTTGGACCGATAGCACTAGTAGCCCACCACCTGAAATCAGACTTAAGTCTGTTCTGCACTGCAGAAGATAATGTAGTTTGAAACTGCTTTCAATGCCATTACTCAAAGCCATGTATTGTAGATCTGCCCTATTTTTTTACAGAAGGCTGTCAATAGGTTCCCATTTTGGGGGTGGAGGGTGGAACAGGACCAGTGGGGTCCCACAGGGCTCTGTCCTGGGCCCAGTGCTATTCAACATCTTTATTAACGATTTGGATGACAGAATTGGGGGCATACTTATCAAATTTGCAGATGACACTAAACTGGGAGGAGTAGCTAATACCCCAGAGGACAGGATCAAAATTCAAAATGACCTGAATAGACTAGAAAGGTGGGCCAGTGCTAACAAAATGAAATTCAATGCGGAGAAATGTAAGGTTCTGCACTTAGGGCGGAAAAATGAAATGCACAGATATAGGATGGGGGACACCTGGCTGAATGAGACTACATGTGAAAGGGATCTAGGAGTCCAAGTAGACCATAAGCTGAACATGAGTCAACAGTGTGATGCGGCAGCTAAAAAAGCCAATGCAATTTTAGGCTGCATCAATAGAAGTATAGTTTCTAGATCAAGGGAAGTTATAGTGCCACTCTATTCTGCTTTGGTCAGGCCCCACCTGGAATACTGTGTCCAGTTCTGGGCACCACAATTCAAAAAAGATGTGGAGAAACTGGAGCATGTCCAAAGGAGGGCAACTAAGATGGTGAAGGGTCTGGAAACCTTGCCCTATGAAGAACGCCTTAGGGAGCTGGGGATGTTTAGCCTGGAGAAGAGAAGGTTAAGAGGTGATATGATAGCCCTGTTTAAATATTTGAAGGGATGTCATATTGAGGAGGGAGCAAGCTTGTTTTCTGCTGCTGCAGAGACTAGAACGCGGAACAATGGATGCAAGCTGCAGGAAAAGAGATTCCACCTCAACATTAGGAGGAACTTCCTGACAGTAAGGGCTGTTCGACAGTGGAACACACTCCCTCGGAGTGTAGTGGAGTCTCCTTCCTTAGGGGTCTTTAAGCAGAGGCTGGATGGCCATCTGTCAGGGATGCTTTGACTTGGAGTTCCTGCATGGCAGGGGGTTGGACTGGATGGCCCTTGTGGTCTCTTCCAACTCTATGATTCTATGATTCTACCTCCTTAGCTTTAGCAATGCCGCAGATCAAAATATTCCTTGGGCCAAAGCAGTGAGATTAAAGAACACAGGAATTTATTTAAGACAAAATTCACCCTTGAGACATGCTTTAAGCACTTGGCTTGAGCCTTTGGATGTGTAAAGTAGAAATATACTGCACCTGAACTTGTGTTGAGATCCTTCCCCTCAAAGCCAAGTCACCATGGTTCATTCCATCTTGGTTGGAAAGGGAGTAGGCTGGACCTCTAGGTTAATCAAGTGTTATTTGAAGTTAGATAGCCATGCTTCTGGCAATTAGTAGGGATAATAATAATAATAATAATAATAATAATAATAATAATATTTATTTGTATTTCCTGCCTCTCCCTTTGGATGACTATCTCCAGAGAAATAGTGAGAGACCTGGAGGAGTCCTTATGGCAGATCTGGGCAACTGCTATTAACACTGGGAAACTGTTTCTATTAGACATGACCAAATGCCCCTTTGGTTTTTAGAAAATGTTAATTTTTAAATGTTAAATAGTGGCTGGTGGTAGGGCCAGTAATTTTTTTTAAAAAAAAATCAGTGCTTCAGGAAGCTTTCATACCCCCCAACCCTTTCCTTCTCCCCTCCCCCCCAGAGAAATAGGTGGTTCTGGGCATCTGGAAGGGTGGTAGGAGCTGAGGAATTCCTATGGACTTGCACAGCCCAAAACCACACTTTGTCCTCCCTGATCTTAAGAGGAAAGACTGAGAAAATAAGAAATGATGTAGTATATAACCATGCCAATCTGGAATATCAGTATGCAAAGCGATCTTGCAGCACCTTTTGGACTAAATGTGTGAAATAATTCAAAGATGTAGCCAGGCTAGTCTGTAGAATCAGTACGTAGAGAGATCTTGTAGCACCTTTGAGACTATCGGAAAGAAAGAAATTGGCAGTATGAGCTTTCATAGACCTCAGTCTACTTCCTCAGATGCATTTGGCAGAGTGAAAGAAAAGTCAGAGTATGTGAAAGAAGTTGTAGCATGAGTTTTTGTAGACGAGAGTCTATGAAAGCTCATGCTACAACCTCTCACAGTTACTCTCAAGATGCAGCAAGATCCCTTTGCATGTTAAGCCAGTTATACAGAACTGTAAGCATGTGTTATATGATAAGCCTGAATAATTTTGGGGGTTTTCCATTGCCTTCCTCTAAGATTTCTGGAGTGCAACTGGCTTAAATCACCGAGTAGGTTTCCATGGCTCAATAGGGATTCAAAATCTGGTCTCCTGGAGTTGTAGTCCAACACTCAAACTGTTACACCTCACTGGCTCAAAAACTGTTGTTGTTTGTTGTTGGTGTTATTTGCCTTCAAGTCATGTCTGATTTATGGCAGCTTTCTCAGAGGTTTGTGTGTGTGTATGCAGGTTTTCAAAGAAGGTTTCCCCTTGGCTTCCTTTAAAACTGAGAGCATGTGACTTGTCCAAGGTAACCCAGTGGATTTCCATTTGGTGTAGTGGCCAAGAGTGGGAAGGACTTTAGCTTTCTGCTAAAGGTCTCATGGTCTACTTAGATCAGGTTATGTAGAAAGTCTCTTGTCCAGGACCCTGGACAGCCATTGTCAGAATAAATGAACATCAGGTTTGCCTGATATAAAGCAGCTTCTCATTTGAGCCAGAAAGTCCATAGTCCAGATGTGCATGTGCTGCAGTACCATTACTTGATTAATGTCAAAAGCTCCCATGCTGTGTCTCTTTCCATCAGTCCATTAGGAGTTCATGCTGATAACAGGGAGATTTTTCTGTACAGCTAGTGAGTTGAACTGTTGGCCTTCAAGATGTCTGAAGTGCAGTTGTCCACAACTTGCCATGCAGGTGGGGCAGAGAGAAGTTGCAGGTGAAACATTTGAACAATCCAGAGTTCTCCGCTTGGACTGGACTGGGTAGTCATTTTCTCCTTTCATACCCGGGTTTAGGGAGAGGCAACCCCAATAACTGTTTGGATGGGGTGTATGTGTTACAGCTCATCCAGTCATGGTTGAAACTAAATACAGCATGGTGTAGTGATCTGAATGTTGACTACAACATTTTAGGGGGTTGGGGTTGGGATGGAATTTTTGAATTATTTTAATCTGTAATCTGTTTTTAACCTTGTTGTACCCCACCTCAATTGTTTTACAGAGGGGCGGGTAAGAAATAAACATCATCATCATCATCATCATCATCATCATCACTACTACTACAACTCTGGAGATCAGGGTTCATTTCCCTGCCTGGGTATGGAAATGCACTGTGTGACCTTGGGCAGGTCACATGCTCTCAGCCTAGAAAACCCTGTGATTGGGTCACCTTAGAACCACCATAAATCATAAATGACTTGAAACAATATAACAACATAAATCACCAATACAGCTTCCCATTTCCAAGCATTCAGAATATTATGTATTATCATAATTGTGTGCAAATTGTGCATCACTGCAGTGGAAAAAAAACACAAATGGATGGGAGGTTTATGTACAGAAGTCTTCACTCTGTGATCCCAGTAGCATGGAAAGGAGCCCTGCTGCAGTACCTCCTACACTGCTGCAGTGATGTTATAGCCTACCCCAGTTGGCCTTATGAAACCCAGTGCTCCTCATTTCTAGCCTCCCAACTGCAATGGTGAATAACATTCCTCCACACAGCATGATTTCTGTAGGACTTAGATCATATTTTAACTACTTAAAACTATGAAGCTCACTGTGTGAGGGGCTCGTACAAATGCTATGGACAGCTGTCATCTCAACCTCCCCATGACTTTGTTGTCTGGAGATCAAGAGTGGGAAATACTTGGCCTCAAGTACTAGGGCTGAGAAACATGCAGCCCTCTGAATGTTGTGGGACTACAAGCATAGCCAATAGAAAGGAATGGTTGCAATTGCAGTCCAACAGTTTCTGGAGCCTGCATGATTTCCATTACTGCTCTAGACATTTGGGACTGTTTATATATTTAGAACATTTATACCCTGCTCCTCAGCCACAAAGACTTTCAAAACATCTACCAATTTGTAAATTTGACAGTTCCCTGCCCTCAGGCTTACAATCTACTATAAAGTGGGAGAGGTACTGCCTCTTCTTCTATCTTTCTGTGCCATTGATTCCAGGGCTGTAGCAGCTAAGATGAATGAAGGGCCTTTCCTTTGCATCTGGGCCTAGGCATCATGGAGCTGTGCCAATTTCTTCTTCTCTCCCTTCAATGCCAGGGCAGTGGCAATTGGAATGGAAGGAGGACCTTTCATCTCCTTCTGGGGTTAGACATAATGGAGCTGTGTCTGCATTCTTCTTTTATAACTGTATAACTCACACAATCCCATGTTGGTAGGTGTTCTGGGAGTTGCAGTATAATATTTGGAGGTCCAGAATTTTCTCACCCCAGATCTAGATTGTTTTCTCTCACACATTTTGTCTTCTATCCTCCATGTCCTTAATATCTGAGTTTTTGGAGGGGTTTTTTTTCTGAATAGCATGGTTGTTCCTCCCATGTCATACAGATAAATACTGTAAGTGGTTAGCATAGGGCTGGTTCCTCACCACACTCAGCCCTTGACTCTTCTTCACTTGCCTTTTTCCTCTGGGCCTAGTTTGCACAGCTTTCCCAGAGAGAAAAAGTCAAGCAAGCAAAAGCTGTCCATCCCTCTCACTAAAGTAGTCAAAGAAGACATGTGATTAGACAGCAGTGGCACAGAGAAAGAACAGTAGGGCCAGGGGGCTCTAGAGACTGGTATCAGATCCCTTCCTGGGTCACAGGCTTAGGCAAGTGGCTGGCAATGTCAGTTTCTGGCACCAGTTCTGTGGTAGCATATTTTGAAGGACTCATCATATGTATTGGATCCTTGAATGTCTGAATTATATTTAGGAATCACAGGGTTTTGTAGTACATTCCTTGGTTTTCTCTGAAAGAATACAATAAAGTTACACTTAAGCTTTATATGCTGGCCTGCATTTAAACTCTGTCTAAACAAGGGGCTGTCCAAACACAAAATAATTGGTGGGGACTGAGAGGGGGAAGAAAGGGGAAACTAGCAAGGCTTTGTTTGACAATCATGTGATTCCCTCCTCCCCCAGCCCTCAATTTCTTTCTGTATTTTTTTTTCCATTCCTGGCTGGCTCCGAATGACTATCAGTGAAGAACTATCCTTTCTAACTGGCCTGTTTTTCTTTGCCAGATGTATTTAGAGATAGGAAAGGTATTGCTTAATCACATTTTATTGCAGGGAGAATGTCTCCATGGCTTTGAGTTTGCAGCTGTGCTATTGCTGTGCGAACAAAATGAATCCTGTTCGAACCTGGCAGTAAAGCTCAGTGGGGACGAAAAGGTGCACTTGTGGATGAGCTGTGTTTTCTGAGGTGGGTGGTAGCAGCCTGTTCGCCTTGCCACTGATACCCTCCTTCTCCATTGGGGAGTCAGTTCCTTTGCAAGATCTTTTAAATAACTGCAAGATCTTTCTTTTATCCAGCTGCATCCAATTACCCCTTCAGCATATTGGAAAAAGCACAGGAGGCCTAAAGAAGAAATGAAGCAAAGCATTTTAGATGTGGGAAGCAGGTTGTGGTTATTGATGGCTGACAGTTTCTCTATGCAGAATAGGGGGAATGGGATAGGCCTAAGACACTTTATGTCAAAGCCAGCCCAACTGTTTGGTGAAGTGAGGCAATTGCTTTGGATAGCAGATGCTGGGATGATGGTAGTGTCAACATACCCATAACTGCTGCTCTGAAGCACTGGCCATTTCCCTCTGTAGGAGGACAGAGTTTTTTGTGTCCCTTGGTCTTTCCTGCATGCCCTGAGGTAGTCTGATGCCCTCAAATGTGATGGAAGATATAACAAGAGAGGTGTCCAGCGACTCTGTGGACAATGTTAAACTGGATCATTTTGAGTTTGTGAGTACCAATGAAGTGGACAAACTTTTTAGAAGTGTGAGGAAGAGGACTTACTCTCTTGATCAATCTGTAATCAACACCTCCCTTGACCCCCTGGACAGAAATAATTATAGACCAGTCTCCTTGCTTCCATTTTTGGCAAAGTAATCGAGAGAGTGGTTGCCTTGCAACTCCAAGCAGTCTTCGAGGAAACCAATTATCTAGATCCATTTTAAACCGATTTCAGGACGGGATATGGAGTTGAGACTGCCATGGTCGCCTTAGTCAATGATCTCCGTCTGGGCATCAACAGGGGAACTGTGACCCTGTTGGTGCTTGTTGGACCTCTCAGCAGTCTTTGATACCATCAACCATGGTATCCTCCTGGGACACCTGAGGGAATTGGGAATTGGGGGCACTGCGCTCCAGTGGCTCCATTCCTATCTTTTGGGTAGATTCCAGATGGTTATTCCTCTAAAAGTGAATTAAAATCTGGCATCCCTCATTTACATCAAGTGGCTGGGTGAGATCATCCAGAGACATGGGGCATGGTGTTATCAGTACGCTGATGACACCCAAATATATATCTCTATGTCCCCGACTGCTGCAGTGACCAAGGCAGGCATCTCTCCTCTGAATGACTGAAATGGACTGGATGAGGAAAAACAAACTCAAGGTGAATCCTGGGAAAACGCAGGTACTCGTTATAGGAACCCCAAATCCAGGGATGGAGATTTGTCAACCAGTCCTGGATGGGGTCACACTTCCCCTAAAGGACTGTGTTCACAGTTTGGGAGTGCTCCTGGAGTGGTCCCTACAGCTGTCATCTCAAATAAAGACGACGGCCAGGAGTGCTTGTGATCAATTTCACAGTTGATACGCCAGCTGCGAGCCTACCTGGATCGGGGGGTCCTAGAAGCAGTGGTACATACCCTGGTTATCTCTCATTTTGATTTCTACAACGCACTCTACATGGGGCTACCCTTGTGTCACGTTCGGAAGCTGCAACAAGTCCAAAACCTGGCAGCCAGACTCGTCACTGGTAAATCCAGGTTTGACCATATTACACCATTTTTGGAAATCACTGGCTGCCAATTAGCTTCTGGGTGCAGTACAAGGTGTTGGTTATTACAGTACCTTTAAAACCCTACATGGCCTGGGTCCAGATTACTTGTGGAAATGCCTCTCCCTACATCATCCACTCTGCACTCTCTGATCCTCTGGGAAGGACTTATTACAGTCACAGAAAACTAGACTAGTGACAGCTTCTCAGAAAAAGTTTTCCTTGGTTGCTTCAAGTTGTGGAGTGAACTGCCGGAAGAGATTCATCTCATCACCACCTTAGGTGCTTTTTAAAAAGCTGTCAAGATGAATCTCTTCCAGCGCACCTTCCCAAGCTGATCTTATGAAGAACACCCACATCCTCTTTAATGGCACTCTCCATTTGGATTTTGTTTTTGTTGGAATTTTAATGAATATTTTATTGTTTTAAAGGTGGGAGGGATTGTGGTTGATATAATTTTTTAAATTGTAATTGTAATTTTATTTTGCTGTAATCCCACCTTGATCCGTAGGGAGAGGTGGGAAAAATAAATAAATCATCATCATCATCATTTCATCACTCTTCATGAGATTGCACTTTGTTTTAATTGCTACTGATTTTAATTTTAACTGTTGTTGATTTTAATACTTGCCGGTTTAATTTAATTTTAAGGGGGTTGTGGTTGGGAAGGGGTATGATTGTTGCTTTATTCTGTACTTTTTAATTTTGCTGTACCCCGCTCTGATTACTTTGCTAGAGGAGTGGGTTATAAATATTATTATTATTATCACCACTATTGATATAAAGGTTGACTGACATCCCACTCTCAAAGAGACCGCTGTGTTCCTCTGTTCCAGTACAGGTTGATCTTGGTTAACCTTAAGTACGGGTTGAGACTCTCTTACCTAGAATTCCAAAATCTGAAGTAAATCTAAAAACAAAACTACTGCTTTTTGTTCATTTAATTGTAAAGGTTGCCTCAGTGCCTGCCCCTGGCCTCTAGCTTTTCTGTTTTTCCTCTAGTCCTGTGATAACTCACAGTAGCTGACACTCAGCCAGGAGTTCTGCTGTAAGCAGAAGACACAGAATTAAATCATAATCATTTTAGCACAGGTCAGCCGGCACGTTTACTACTTCTTATGCTCAGCATGGCCTGTTGGTAGCAAACACATAGAGTGCAAATCTCGCTCTGCACTAGATACTGTGTTCTCCATTTATGCATTGAAATTATTTGAACAATATTTATTGTATAGGAGGAAGGTCTTTGGTTCTTTGCCACACTCAAAATGAGATCTGAATTGGTGCAATTTAGTTCCAGAGCTAAATGGCTGGTAGCCACAGTTAATCAAGGGAGTTCATGCCCAGTCTGTTTAGGATGGAGGAGAGATATCTGAAATGAGTTGATTTTCTTTTTATCTGTTTTCTTCACTGTCCCGATCTCGCATTACATGGTAATGGGGAATATAATGGATGGGACAATTCTAATGTTTGTGTTTGGCTGTATATCTTTATTCTTTAGGATCCTGTCTAGTTCTTTCATCACTGCCCTTCCCATTCCTAGTCTTTTTATTTTGTGACTGCAGTCTCCATCCTGATCAGATTATCACACAGAGGAGGCAAGCATCCTCCTCCTGTCATTAAATTGTCATTACATTGTGTTAATCGCTTGATCGAGGAGAAGATTATTTGTAATGTGGATGCATTACAGTTTACGGACGGGACAAGAATGGGATAAATGGACAGGGATGTGATAATCTTTCCCCCCCGATCACACAATTAACACAATTTAATGACGATTTAATGACAGGAGAATGACACTTGCCTCCCATGTGATAAAGTCCAATATTGAATCCAAGGAATAGGAAATCTTTAACTATTTCAATTTTTTTATTATCTAGGTTGAATTTATATAGATCCTCTGTGGTCATTATTTTTATCTTCTTTATATTCAGGAGCAAGCCTGCCTTTGCCCTTTCTTCATTGACTTTCCTTAGTAAATGTTCCAAGTCTTTGATATTTTTTACTAAGTCTGCATATCCTTGGAGTTTATCACATGGGGGGAAATTGGGATTTTAAATTATTATTATTATTATTATTATTATTATTATTTTATTTATATAGTGCTGTAAATTTACACAGTGCTGTACATACAACAGTGATTAACCTGAGAAAATTGTCAATTGACATTAAAACACAATTAAAATGGGATCAACACAAGAGCCATTATCCTGTGAATAACCAGGGAATAACTAGGCAATAAATAGCAAAAAGTCATTCGCAGGAAAATCCTGTGTGATTTGCTGCTGTTTCTTTCCTGGTTATTCATGGGTTAATGGCACTTTAGTAACGTTTCACCTCGACATCATATGAAAACCATTAGCGCAATTGCGTGAAAATAACAGGTTATTTACAGGATAATATCACTTTGAACACGGCATGATGTGACAACCATTTGCATGATTGTGCAATAATAACGGTTAATCATTTTTTATACTTCCAATTGTCCCCATGTGATAAACTCCTTAGATAGTTGATCCTATCTTCACTCTTTCTCCTTCCGTTTCCAAGCCTGCTCTTCATTTCTGTGTAGAACAGATAGTGTGAAAGAATGCAGCCTTGCCTGATCCCATTGCCAACAGGGAACCATTTTGTTTCACCATATTCTGTTCTAACAGTGGCATCATCCTAAATACAGATTTCTCATCAGGACTGTCAAATGTATTGGCACTCCCATGTCTTTAAGAGCTCCCCATAGCTTTTCATGATCTATGCAGTCAAAGGCTTTGCACATGCCTACATTTTTTTTTTTTTTTTGGAATTCACAAAAGCTAAATTAGCATTCTCTGTCTCCCTCTCCAGTACACACACACACACACACACACACAAGATGTGTGCGAGTGGTCCCAAGTGAGCCTTGTAGGTAAGAAGAACTGATGAAAGAGCAGAACGCTGTTGAATTAATGGAACTTATCTGTAATTTGCAAGCAAGTCATTAGAAAGCGAGTTGTCAAAAGGTGGGGGTAGCCTTGATTATATTTAAAGTAATTTCCTGGTTTGGAAACGTATCCTTTCAAAATGTAAGGATCCTCGTGGAACAAAATATTTTTGCTCTTTATTACTGGTTATTATACAGCAAACATTTCTTCTAGTTTTTGCAAGCTCTATAGACCGTTCCTGTAATAGTAATTCACATTAAGGCCTTTTGTTAAACTGCTATGGAGTGAGAATAAGACTTATTAAAGCAGATGTAAGTGTAACATAAGTACACTTTAAATCATATTTTTATGTCACCGAGTCTTAGCATACATCTATGAATTTAAAACGGAAATCATGAACACACTTACGGTACTTGGAAGTAAGTACCACTGAAAGCAGACAGATTTATTTCCATGTAGCCATGGTTAGGGTTGGGTTGTGGGTCTCTGCACTTTATTATCATTTGCTTTAGAAAGAGCACAACATTTTAAAGAGTAAATTGGCGGCATTCATCCATAGAATGCATTTATTGTCTACTAGGGCAATATGTTCCTGCAAGATATTTACATAGAAGAACATAATGAACTACAAACTAAATAAATTTTCATTATCTTCTGTATACAAATTATTGCTTCCATGCCGTACTTGCTATCTCCAAGGAGGCTTTAAAGGTTTAAAAAAGAAAGAAAGAAAGAAAGAGAAAGAAAGAAAGAAAGAAAGAAAGAGAAAAGTAGCTGAGAAGCTGTTGAATTGGTAGACTATGCTCACATAGAAATAATTTTTTGTAGTTGCCTGTGCTACTTTTTAATTAAACTGATTGGCATTAAAATGTACAGTCAATCTTCCTAACTTGCGGATCTGAGATCCACGCCCTTGACTATATGCAGAGGGGCAACCTGCGCTATTTGCAGTGGTGCGCATGCCCGGTGCGCACACAGAGGCGTGCCCAATTCAAGCCTATGGGGCTTGAATATGCGCGAGCTTCTGTTTTCATGGGGGAGAGGGTCTGGAATGGATCCCCCACAAAAACGGAGGGCCAAGTGTATATAAAACCCACCTATACAAACATATATGATATTGTATGTATGAATATATTTAATACTATGTTTTAATATATTGAGAGACAGTATGGTGTAGTGGTTTGAGTGTTACACTATGACTCTTGAGACCAGGGTTTGAATCCCAGCTTGACTACAGAAATCCATTGGGCAAGTCATAGACTCTCAGCGTCAGGGGATGGCAATGGCAACCCCCTCTGAAGAAACCTGCCAAGAAAACCCCATGATAGGCTCACTTAGGGTTGCTGTAAGCTGGAAACAACTTAAAGGCACACACCACCACCACCACAATCAATTTTAATATAATATACCTGGCTTCCTGCTAAGCATTTACATCATTGTAAGGTGACTGAGGATTACATAAAGGTGCATTGTGATGTTGCACAACCCTCATATTCTCAGGAGGGGAGCAGAGACATATATTTCTATGAGCATTGCGAAAGGAAGCCAATAGTGTGTTACACTCATCTGTTATGCTGAGATAAATGGGAGTTCTTCCCATTATCAGAGTCTTCTTCCCAGATAACAAAGGGATAAATGGGAGTATTTCCCATTATCAGAGCCTTGTTCTCAGATAACAAAGGGTTAAATGTAGGAGGAGGTACAGTTACATTTTAATGAAACCCAACATCACAAGTGATGAGATTGCAATTGTCCTATGGGGAGACCTGTTGAGCAGAAGTGTAAACTTCCAAGATGGTTCTGAGCAGAGGTTACAAAAATCTTGATGCACCACAAAGCTCTTTGGAGTTTATTATATGACAGAAATTGGAAGTATAATCCAATGACAAATGTGATTTGTAGTTTAGGGAGGGGTATTTAGAATTCTCAGAAATACCAGATTCTGTCTCATCTTGATTAAGATCTTTTTCCAACTCTTGGAAGAAAGTGGGGATGTAAATAAAATGACTGACTGACTGATTGATTGATTTTGGGAGCTAAGCAGGATCAGGGAGGCTAATACAGTCAACCCTCAACATTCACAACTTTGACACTCAAGGTTTTGGTTATTTGCGAGGAAGGACGTGTGCTCATGCACTCCTACTCCCTCCTGGACATTTTCCCTTTGGGGGGAAAGCCCAGAAGGGAGAAGCCATGAAGCATGCATGTGCTTCTTTTCCTTGTTGGATAGCTGCCTTCCCTTTTCCTTGTTGGATAGCTGCCTTCCCCAGGTACCGATCCACCTGGGAAAGAGAAGGGGATGGCTCAATTCCTTCAAGCCTCTTTCCCATGCAGATGGGTGCCCATCCCCTCCTCTTTCCCAGATGGATCAGTGTCTGGGGGAGACAGGAACCCATACACCTGGAAAGAGTATTGGAGAGATGGATTCATCCCTGCCCCTTTTTTGGATGTGATCAGGGGTGAGGAGCCAGTTAAAGGGACTGGAGGATGGGGGAATAAAGAGGAGTGTGCGTACCTGGTTCTCTTGCCCCATTGCACCCGTATCCCCTGCAAATGTGGAGGCCAGCTGTACTTAGATGGAGGACCACCAAGGGATTACTAATGCTGAAGACTGTATTTCAGAGGAAGACAGTGGCAAACCACTTCTGAATATTCCCTGTCAGAAGAACCCCTAGGAAATTAATGGGTTTGCCATACATCAACTAGTATGTGCACACACACACATATACTCTGTATTTGGAATTATCAGTGAGGGAGCTCCAGAGCTTTCTTAAACTTCACATCCCAAGATTAAACAGAAGGTTGCCATGGCTGTTATAGTGAAATCATAGTGCTATAATTGTACAGTGTGTTCATTACTTCACATCATTGATAGACACAGGGCCAGGCCAAGATATTTTGCTGCCTAAATCAGAATAGAAAATGACACCTGCTTGCCATATTCAAGGCAAGGTGCACAGTATTAAAAGAGTAACAATTTGTTTTTATGCATGCTGGAGAAAATCCAACTAGCATCTCTCCCTATCCTTGGGACTAGAAAGGCAATAATACCAAAGTGGAGAAGTAAGCATTTATAACCCTTCCCTGACACCTCAAATCTGCTACCTAATATTAGTGCCATCCCTGGGGAAATAACAAGAATCTTTATTCTTGGAAGATTTGATTTCTCAAGAGAGGAGTTGTTAAAGGACAGACCTTTGATTGTGTTTATAGCAGTTGTAAATATAAAGTAACAGTCCTGGTTTGTTAAGAGAAACACAATGTAAAAAATTTACCAGCGAAACACTCTTGTTTATTGTTAGAAGTTGTAAATTGAAATATGTAAATGGAATTTCCCCATGAGCAACAAGAGGGCCAGTTTTATTGCACATGCAAATCCATCATATAGAAGTTACTAGTCCACCAGATTTTTTTTAAAAAAATGAACATGAAGTCCATTAAAAAAAAATAACACCAAGGCCATTAGCACAGCAGTGGACTAGAAGAGGATTACAAAAAGCTCTCCAGCCAGTTACCCAGACACCATTCTTAACAGCAGACAATGAATCAATTTACAAGCCAGGACAAAAATGACTCTTCCTTAAGGAAGAGGTATGGAGTTTATCACACTAGCAAGATCCTGTGGGAAAATGAGAATTAAACACGATTTAAACAATAATCAAATTTAAACAGAACTTGCAAATTTGGGGAGGTTATCATACCAAATTGCTTCAAAATGAAATAACATGAAGTTAAACTGCAGTTAAAGCGGAGAAAACCGGCAGCTTTTAAAATTTGGTTTGTTCCTAAAGTAAAAAGCTGCCTTTAAAAGCTCTGCTTTAACTGAGGTTTAACTCAGTGTTATTTCATGTTAACTGCGACGTTGTGTGATAAACATTGGGCATTTCTGGGTTTTCTTCATGTTATTTCGTGTTTAACTCCTGTTTTCCTGCAGGATCTCACTAGTGTGACAAATGCCAGGATCTACTACAAAGCACAGGAGTGCAGGCTGAAACAGTGGCTCTTCTGAGGGATTATTGCAGGGTCCTTGGCTTCGATCCAAACAAGTGTTTATGCAAGCAGGAGGCACTTCTGCTGGTTTGAGGAGGCTTGGATTTCCACCAGTCACTCCCTGGACTGCTTCAAGTACAGCTTTAGATAGATCAATGATCTGACTTGGCATAAGATTTGGTGCTGACATAGCAGAACTTTTATGCCTCCCTTTACTTTCCTTACAATTCTGAGGCTTTCATTCTCTCCTCACCTCTGTTTTTGTTATAGTTAATGAGATCTCAGCTGAGTGGAAGACTATATCCACACACTAGATTCATTACCCGGAATTTCCAATTTAAAGGACCAAGGGCTCGATTCCATGCTACACCATTATAATGTTCTTATTCCACGTTCACTGCCCCGGTTCCATCCTACAGAATCCAGGGATTTGTATTTTGGTAAGGCACTAGAGTTCTTTGGCTCTGAATTCTCTTTGGCTGAGAATTCGTAGTGCCCCTTCCCTGAACTGTAAATCCCAGGATTCCATAGGATGGAGCCATGACAATTGAGGTAGAATACTAGCAGTATAGTTGGGTAAGTACTGGGAGGGATCAAAGCATATGTTGGAAAAAGCCCTAACCATTCTGGCTGAGTAGTTCTGGGAGTTGTAGTCCAAAATGGTAACTTTTTCAATTTCTGGATCCAAGTGTGAGGAGAGACATTGCCAGTCAGAGTCTGGATAAATAGAGAAATAGGCTTGATATAAAGCTGCTTCATGTTTTACCCTGTAGCTCTCCTAGGCTTATGTACTGGATCTGTTTCAAAAATTAACAGTGGACACTCCACTATGTGAGCACTGAATCAAGTGAATGTGGAACTGTCATACATAAAGAGCAGTTAGTTGAATAAATTACAAAATAGACATGGTGACAAATGGATAGTTTGTGCTAACAAAATATATGGCCATATTAATAAATAAGAAAAATGACACTCTATGCATGTCTGTGTATTCTGTCTGTTTCTGGGAAGACTGTACAGCTCACAAAACAGGTAATTGTACAAAGATGCTTGTGGTTCAGTGATTTCCAGTCTGTGTTCTGGAGTTCCCAAAAGGTTTATGACAGGTTCATTAATGAACAGATGATGAACTGCCCCATCTCAGAGGGTATCAAAAGTATCTCTGGGAGATTATTGAATATGTATCTTGAGAAAGATGGTCCCAGGCCCCAGGATCAAATTCACTCCTCTTGGGGTACTAATATGGGCATCACCACCACAACAACAAACTGTTCAGACATCATTGCAACTGGGTAAATCTAAGGCTTATCTGTTTAATATTTGTATTTAGGCTTGGTTTGGAACTGGGAAAAAGGAAATAAATTGGTTGAACAATGAAAAAAATAATAATTGCATAGTATAAATGACCCCTTAGGGTGTTACTTGTAGTTAATGTCAGTGAAAGCTTTAGTCTAAAATATTTTGGTATTTTTGGTTCCACCTTTTCCTTTTTGTCGTCTCCATGCTGCCCTACCTCATAGGGCCTTTGAGTACTGAGGTACTGAATAATCAAAGTATGGTATTCACTACCACAGCATACTACATGAGCCTTAGAAGGCTTTAAGAGGGATTTAAGACACATTGATGGAGGATAAGGCTGTCGATGGCTACTGAACCTCATGAGTGTAATATGACTTCCAGAATTAGAGGCACTTTGCCTTTGAGTACTGCGGTTAAAACTAGACAAATGTGTATTGCCTACAATAAAACCATTTTCACGCCTGCATTGAGATTGCCTCATAGATGCCGGCTTCAGCAATCATATGTGCAAATTAAGCCTGTGTTTACCTTCCAATGAGCAATCTCAAAACCAAGCACACAGTATGCAAAATACATAGGAGATGTTCTATGACAGCTATCTTTGCCACTCAGAATAGTACCTCTGCAAAAAATAAAATATACATGTGCTGAACGTATTGTCTAGTTTGACCTCTAGCTATTGGATAACATGGCTTGGGCAGTATCCACACTGCAGAAATAAAGCAGTTCGATATCACTTTGACTGTCAGGACTCAAGGCTATGGAATTTGGGATTTGTAGTTTTCTAATATATTTAGCTTTACCTGCCAGAGAGCGCTGTTGCCCGTTGTTGTTGTTGTTGCTGTTGTTGTTAACTATCCTTGAGTCAATCTTGATCCATGGTAACCCTGTGGATGAGACATCTCCAAGACACTCTGTCCTCCACTTCACTGCTTAATTCCTGCAAACTCATACCTGTGACTGGTACCCCCCCCCAACTACAAATCCCAGAATTCCATAACATTGACCCCAGGGAAGTTAAAGTGGTGTCAAACTGCTTTATTTCTGCAGTTGAATTGGCAACTGTGAGAAGAGCATGCTGAACTAGATAGTCCTTTGCTCCAATCCAGGACAGCTTTTCTAGTATTCTTGATTTTCATGCACACCATTCTTAATCCTCACTCTGAAATAAGTTATTCTTTCTGTAAAGTGGGGCTACCGGTAAATTTAGGTAAGGGGCCAGTACTGCACCTGATCTGTTACTACCTTAAATCTCCTTCCTGACTTCTTTCTGTCCCCTTCTACTTGCTCCTAGTAGACCAGATGTCCTAAACGCAAATAGGGGCACTGCGAAATATAGGAAATTTGAGAGAAATGAAGGAGATTACAAACTAAAAGCCAAAAAAAGCTCATATACAGTAATTTAAAATACATGGTTCTTAGTCGTACTCAAAATGGAGAACATTTTGAAATTCCTCCTGGACAGAAGGCTGAAATGTAGGACATGTCCTGTAAAAGGAGGATGTCTGGTCACTCCACTTGCTCCACCTTTTATGATGCCATTCTGTTCTTAGGTCTCACTGATTCTGGTCATCGTGGTTACAGCTGCGTACATCTCATGTTTGTAAAACATCAGAATGGCTAAGGCAGGCTTAAGATCACATGTAGATGGGGAGTTCAAGAGGATATCCTTTATCTTGACAATCCCTCCATCTTTTAAAACAAAACATTGGAGAGGGGTGATTTGATTTTTCATCATCTTGTTTTCTCCACACTTGTGTGGTTTTTGTGTTTATACCACCAGTGTTTGTGTACACAGTATATATACACTGCTGAGTAATTGGAAAAGAACAGGGGTACAGAAATCCAGCCGTTCGGTAGTTCCTGGCAACATAAATATTGGGACATATGACTGGCACCTGGGTTTCTGAGGAGTACAGGAAACAGGTTATTTATCTCCATGCATCTTGCTGTTTGTAGGATTTGGCTGGTGCTGCCTCTTAGATCTTCTATTTGTTATCATTACCTCCTTTTACAATTTTAAAAAAACTTTAATACTCATTTTGTCCTTCGTTTTCTCCTCTAGTCTCCTTCTCTCATAAATTTCTCAATGTTTTTTCCCATTTTACCTTTTTCTTTATCCATCTTCCCAAAGTTTGTTGTCTGTTGTGTGCCTTCAAGACCCTAAGGTAAACTGTCATGGGGTTTTCTTGGCAAGATTTGTTCAGAGGAGGTTTGCCATTGCCTTCCCCTGAGGCTGAAAGAGTGTGACTTTCCCAAGGCTACCCTGTGGGTTTTGTGGCCAGGCTGGGAATTGAACCCTGGTCTCCAGAGTTGTTGTCCAACACTCAAACCACTATGATATCTGTTTAATCAATAAACAGTTGTGAAAATAAAGACATAGTTGTTTAGTCTGGAAAATCAGTGTGCAAAGGGATCTTGTAGGACCGTTGAGACTATAGGGAGAAACAGACTGGCCCATTTTATTTGTACACTATCAGGGCATGTGACCGGATCAGTGAGTAGTATAGACCTCTTCATCTGTTAACACACACACACACACACACACACATCTCCAGATTGTTGCTATAGATGTAATAATAAAGGGACATGCATACACATGGGGTGGGATTGTCCCAAGATTCAAAGTTTTTGGCAGGTTATGATACAGAAAATTAATACATTGGACCAGTGGAGTCCACTGGGATTTGTTTCAAGGACCCCCCATGAATACCAAAACCCATGGATGCTCAAATCCCATTAAATAAAAAGTGGCATAGTAAAATTATGTCTCTTATTTAAAATGGCAAAATCAAAGTGTGTCTTTGGAATTAATATTTTTTAAAAAATATTCTCAAGCCATGGATGCTTGAATCTGTGGATAAAAAACTTGTGGATACCAAAGGCTGACTGTATAAAAATTAGGAAAAATGTGAGACTGAATAAAGGAAAATGCATAATGCCAAAGATTAAAAATACTGTACAGGATTAAATAAAGAGGAGGAAGATTTAGTAAGCCAGTTATTAGAATCCAGACAAGCAGTAATCGCATATGGACGGAAGGATGAACGAAGGTGGGAATTGGGGAAATGGATACATTATGTAAAAGAACATTTATTTTGGAAAGAAGAGCTGTTTATAAGGGCCAGTATAAAGAAGAGATAAGGCTAAGGAACTGGAGAATATTAATAGAAAATCTAAGTAAGGGTCAGGGGTACAAAAAAGTGAATGAGACAATTAAGATGCTGTTCCATGTAAAAGGAAATTAATATTAAATATGATTAGTCCATTTTGGAGGAAGGGGAAGGAGGTTCCGGGGGGGGGGGGAGGTATAGGGATATAATATAAGTAATTTGGCTTATATTAATAATTATGTAATAGAAATATATTGTAATAAAAATCACTACAAAGAGAGGAAAAAATGACCAGTGAGAAGATATGATTGTATTGAATTTTTTGTTTGTAGCAACCTATTTCTGTTGGTTTAGCTAATGAAGGAAGGATGTTACTGTACTTGTATCTACGCAATAACAATAAAGTTGCTATTCAGAATTCAAAGATATAGCTGTGTTGGTCTGTAGCACCTTTGAGATTTGCAAATGCATCTGAGGAAGTACACTTAAGTCTAGGAAAGCTCATGCTGTGAACTTCTTTCTTTCAGTCAGTCTCAAAAATGCTACAAGATCTCTCTATTATAACAACAAAGGCAAACAGCCTTAAAACCTCTGCTACCCAGTAAGAAATTCTTTGATCCAGAATCAAGCTATTCTACCAGAACCTTTGATTGCATGGCTGCAGTGATCATCAGAAGAAAAAACAAAACAAAACTCTTTCCTCTTGTTCCACGATTTGGATCATAACTTTAAGGACATGCTCCATGCATTTTAGAAATAGGATTTTATTTAAGAAAAAAAAAGGGGGGGGGGGACTCCACACAACATGGATGGAAAGGAGGCATTTGGCAGAGTAGATCAGGTCATGGGCAGAATTAATCACCTGTCAGCCACGTGGTTGTAAAACTGGCCTGACCAGTTAAGATTGGGCAATGCCCAGGAGAATTTATTCCTTGTAACCATTGCATCGCATAAAAAAAAAGACAGGCTTGTAAACCAGGAAGTGTCAGAAACACTGGGCTGGTCCAATTTGTTTTGAGCCGGTCAAATTAATTGGAACAGCTTTCAAAACAGTTCTGTGGCTTCAATTCCACAAACAGTAGTCTATTCATGTCATCTGTATAATGTGTTAAGTGGGTTTTTACATAAACAAGATTCCAATGGCTTCTGCTCAGGCCTGCCCCCTTCATTGCCTACTTGAGTACAGGCCTGTGTTAAATCAACACAGACCCCTATGATGGATAGCGCAGATCCATGGCTATCCCCAAAACAGCCTCGTTTTAGAGGAGCAACTTCTTAGTTCTGTGCAGCTCAGAGAAAAAGAACTTAACATCTTTCCATAAGTTCTGTTTCATCCCAAAAGGCCTTAAGAATCATAAAGCTGGAATAGACTATAAGGGTCATCCAGTCCAACCATTCATAGACAAAATCATGATGCAAAGAAATGGCACAACAAGCTGAATGAGAACTTAAAATTCAACTTGTTGGTGGACAGCTGCTCCATTCCTCACCATTTTTTCTCTCTCTTTCTAAATCAAAAAATGGACAGCTTAAGAATTTTGTGCCTATGGGGCTAAACCAGATAGTTTACAAGGCTTACCTCTACCCAAGGCATTTATGGAATAAGCACATTTTATTTTCTCATGTCTCAGATTTGAAACTGGCAGTGTTCCTTACGTGCTAATTTTTATCTAGATATTATAGGTCTTGCCAAATGACCTTCTCACACTTCACATTCAGACTTTTTTTTTTTAAATGGCCCTTGGTCTCAACTTTGGATTAAGCTGTAAGGATTTGGAGAAGATTTGTGACAAGTTGCTCATGCTTAAATAGGAAAAAAAAAATTCTGGCACTTGGCTAGAGAACATGACTTTACAAAAGACAATATAATTGCTTGAGTGTTTAAAAACATGCCAGTTTTGATGTCCAAAATTTATTTAAATGAAACTGGAGCTCAACCAGCTAACAGTATGTTTTTTAAAATAATAAATTATTGTTTTAGTATAGAGGCTACATGTTGGATCAGAACTTTCAGATGTACCTATTTTTATTCCCTTTAAAATATTTTAAGCAAATGGTCAACAAAAGGTAAGGCTGAAGAAAAATGAGGAAAAAAATTATTATGTTATTACAAGAAAAGTTTATCATGATCCAGTGTGGTATAATGATGTGAGATTGGACTCTCATCCTGGGGACCAGGGTTCAGATCTCTGCTCAGACATGGAAACCTTCTGGATGACTTGGGGCAAGTCATACATTTTCAGGTTCAGAAGAAGGCAAAGGCAAACCCACTCTGAAATAATCTTGCCAAGAAAACCTTAGGGTCACCATAAGTCAGAAAAGACGTGAAGACATACAACCCCAGCAGCAAAGTTTATTATGTAGGATCTGGTGGCTTGCACTCCTTATTAAGACTGGGAGGGAGAAAAATGTTTTAAAAATGCATGTTAATGTATAATTTTTATATTGTGACATTAATCACATGAATAAATGACAAACTTTATCTGAGGTGCAAGTACAGGCTGAGTCTCCCTTATCTGGGATTCCAAAATCCAAAATATTCCAAAAACCACTTTTTACATGGGTGGCTGAGACAATGACATCTTTGCTTTCTGGTGGTTCAGTGTACATAAACTTTGTTTCATTAATAAAATTATTAAAACTATTGTATAAAATTACCTTCAGGCTATGTGCATATGGTGTATATAAAACATAACTTTGTGTTTAGACTTGGGTCCTATCTCCTAGATTCCCTCAAATACGTATATTAAGTACATACATGAAATATAGGTATTCCAAAACCAATAATAATAATAATAATAATAATCCAAAATGCTTCTGGTCCCAAGCATTTCAGATAACCGATAAGCAACCTGTATGTTTTCTGGGTAGATTTTGAAGATTTTTCTCTTTTCCAGTCTTAACAAGGAGTGCCAATCAACAGACTTGGTACGAGTAAATTACTTTTTTTTTCAACTTTAAGGAACTTGTCTCTAGTGTATAATGAAAATAGTATCTGCTTTCTATTGGGAAGTGTGAGGGCTTTCCCCAGTTGCTCTGCTTAACACAGATCCACTCCCCCCTCTTTAAGTCAGTCTTTTTTATATTTGAAAAATGCTATCATGCCAGGTAATCCTCTTTCCTCTAAGCTAAAGTTGCCGAGGTTTTCTCAGCATTTGCCCATATGTCCCAGGCTCCAAAGCCCTTATTATCTTGATGACTGTTCACAGCTCTCTGAAACGCAACATGCAAGATGAGGTGCCAAATTAATATATTTCAACTGTCCCCATTTGCCAGGACCAGTCTTTCTTATCCATGCTCTGTGCCTGATAAATCACTTTCTAACCCTGATGTTCACATTTATGGGATGTTTGTTAGCATTGGTAGCTGCTGGACTTGTTATTCATCTGGGTGGCTCCCTCCATAGGACTATCTCCAAACAGATGCAGTCTCATTGCTAGTGTGCATGCAAAGGAGTATGTGCGTGACAGATACTTAAGGCACCATCTGGTGAAAAGCTTGCTATTTCATATAACCCAGCTGCTGCCCCCTGCATTAACTGTTGATAATATACTGTGGGACTGTTACTTTTTCCTTGAAACCAAAAAGCGTGCACAGGGTGGGATAAGGTGGAGCGCTCTGTTTAAATTAAGGGACAGGTCAGTCCTTGGTTTTATTTGACAAAGCCCAGTCTTCTCACAGCCCGTTCAAACAGAGGAGAGTTCTTTGTGAAGTAGAACCAGTGGATGCCCCATCCTATGCTCATACCCTCCAACATTTCACAGGTGGAAACAGGAGATTCCACCTAAATCTTAGGGGGAACTTCATGATGGTTAGAGTTGTTTGACAGTGGAATATGCTGCTTTGGAGTGTGGTAAGGCTGTCTTTGGAGGTCTTTAAACTGAAGCTGGATGGCCATCTGTCGGGCATGCTTTGATTGTGTACTCCTGCATGGCAGGGAGTTGGAATGGATGGCCCTTGGGATCTCTTCCAACTCTATGATTCTATGATTCTGTGATCTCTTCCGATTGTATGATTCTGTGCCCCCACAAGAAGACCTCCCATGATCTTCTTGCAAACAAGCTAGTAAAAGTCTGGACAGACAATGCAGCTGTTAGGTGGATTTGTAATTGGTTGACTGGACAAACCCAAAGGATGCTCAGCAATGCTCCTCTTCATCTTGGAGAGAAGTGACCCGTGAGGAGCCACAGGGTTTGGTCCTGGGCCCAGTGCTATTCAGCATCTTTATCAATGACTTGGATGAAGTAATAGAGGACATGCTTATCAAATTTGCAGTTGACATCAAATTAGGAGGATTCCTACACGATTCTACACTGCAGACCAGGGGTTCCCAATTTAAGGGGCCTACACCTCCAGGGGGTGCCAGATGAAATTTCAGGGAGGGGGGTGAGACAGTGATACTTGTGTGAATTTGTATTCAGTTCTCTTTTGTCAATGAAGACAAACAAAACAAACAAACAGCTTTGTTTATATACTGCTTCATACCGCCTAAGCAGTGTCTAAGCGGTTTACAACTGTAAGCTACTTGCCCCCAACAGTCTGGGTACTCATTTTAGCAACCTCAGAAGGATGCAAGCCTGAGTCAAGCTTGAGCCCTTTTGCTGGTCTTGAACTTGCAACCTTATGGTTTTGAGTGAGTGGCTGCAGTACAGGCATTTAGCCACTGTGACACCAGTGCAGGCATCCTGAGAAAATCATGAATGAGAAGCAAGAGCAAAGATGTCATTGCACTTTATGTTAACAGTTTGGATTGATTTTACTGTTTATACAGGGTTTTTTTTTAATCTTGAATAAATTAGAATCTAATTGCTGAATTTAGATTTGCATTGTATGCACTGTGTTCAAAGCTTTTTTTTTTTTTTTTTTTTAAAAAGCTCAATTCATTCACCTGCAGTTGTGGTTCCAAAATTAGAAATCAGACTTACTCATCTTCAGATGCGATACTACTTTTGATGTGCGAACCTTAAACATTTCCTAGGGACGTGGAGCATAGAAGAGGTTGGGAGTCACTGCTGTAGACGTAATGCCTTTAGTTTTGACACTATTTTTAACTGCCATGACTCCATCCCACAGCATCGTGGGATTTGTAGTTTTATGAGGCACCAGCACTCTTTGGCAGTTAAAGAGTTTATAAAACTACAGATCCCAGGATTCAATAGGCTGGAGCTACAACACTTAAAGTGGTATCAAATTGCATTATTCCTATAGTGTAGACACATCCGGGGATACATGTGACCAAGCAATATGAGAGTGTGGTCTAGATGATAAAAGTTATTAATGAGCTAGGAACCCACAAGCTAGAAAAGGCTACAGCAGTTTCCTTTTGCTTGAGCCTACTAGGAAGGGCAAGATTCCATCCCTCCTCTCCTTTCCTTTCCCCACTACTGAATAAATGGAGTGCCCAGAATTCCACAGAAAAGAAAAAACACTATTAAACCAGTTTACATCCATAGTATGTATAGGCCTTGAGATCATCTCCATGGAGGGGAAATGCAGTTCAGTAAGGCTAGCATTTCCTTCATTGTTGCTGTGAAGCACAATACTGTACCAGAGAGCTGGTTGGATGAAGCCATTGGTGCTGAACTGGGAGGAAGAAGCTTTGGGTTCAAATTGCTAATCATGAAATAACCTCACCCTATTCAACACCAACAACCACCTCCTGCCTTACAGATTTGTAGTTAGGGTTTTAAAACCAGAAATGACTTACAGGGCAAGGCCCCATCCCTTGATACAACTATGTTACCTTGATCTCCTTTATGTTACATAAGAAATATTGTTAGGAATAAGTCTTATTGCCCAAATCTTGCCTATGCTACTTCTGTTAATGGAACTGAAAATGGCTTTTCTGAAAGAAAGAAAGAAAAAAGGTAAATGCATGATATTCTACATTGACCTAAATTAATCTGTTTTCATAATAAAAACTTCTCTCAATGGTTGAAAGTTTTTATAAGGTTTGGTTTATTTTTAATCAAACTCAGTATATTATTAGAATAATGAGCATTGTATTTTGTATTTTACACACAGTATAGTATTTTGCATTCATTTTTGCCAAAATGATGGGGGCAGATCTTAGAAATTTACTTTTCAAAGGTAATTTCAGAGTGCCAAGCTCCCAAAGTAATTATTGTTACATGTTTAAATGAAACTTTTCTTCTTTCCTGTTTCTCAACAATTGTGTGCCTTCAAGTCATTTCTGACTTTTGCGACCCCAATCTGAACCTATCATGTGGTTTTCTTGGCAAGATTTGTTCCGAGGGTTTGCCGTGACCTTTCTCTTGGCTAAGACAGTGTAACTTACCCAAGGTCACCTAGTGAGTTTGCATGGCCAAACAGGGATTTGAACCCTGGTTTCTAGAATCACAATCCAACACCCAAACCATTACCCCACACTGGCTCTCATTTTCAACAGTATTTATTTATAATTTAGTCATTGCTCCCCGCTTTTTTTCCTTCTAGACCCTTCTAATATAAATACTGCTTTCAATGTTTTGCATCATAAGGCTTCCATAGTGGAATCTGATTTATTTTCTATAGAAAAAAAAATTAATAGCATTTCCAAGTTTCTCCTTAATAGGCTTTTGAAGTAAGGAGTTGAGTTAAATCTCCAAATTCCAGTACCATCATTTCCATTTTTCCTTTACTCAATCTGGAATTACAGGAAAATGATCTTGCGATTGAATCGTGTACATTGTCCTTATACAGGAGTATACTGCACTATATGAAACAAAGATATGTTCTATACCATTTATTTATTTATTTGAGGGATTTATATCCTGCCTTTCTCCCAAAATGGGATACATCAGCAAGTTTTATGCTACCCCGAATAGCAAATATAATCCTGTTCGTCCGGATTTATATATTTCCATACGCTTACCAACCCTGTGTTGTATATAACACTTGTTAGTTATACAGAGATCCCTCCACATTCTCTGGGCTTAGAGGATTAGGACCCCTGTGAGTGTGGAAAAACAGCAAATAAAAAAAATAAATTATTCTTTTTACCTGAGAAAACACTTTTTTACGAACTTCAAGTCATCCAGTGCAGCTCTGTGGCCAACATCTGCCAGAGATTGATCACAGACTCATGCTGGAGGACCTACAAATGCTTAGAGAAGTATTTTCTCTAGGAACTTCCAGGTTCTCCAGCAGAACTCTATGGACATTATCACACAGGAGGAATTTCTCTCCATTTCGAAAGAAATGACAGTGGAGCCATTTTGGAATTGAGTGAATTCGCTAGTTCAGCGAATTTATGTGATTGCGTATTGACGCCGTAACGCATTAGAAACTGCCCAAAATTGTGTGTGATTGTTTCTAACGCAATAGAGTGAAACCCCACAATTGCATTCAGAAGGACTTCCCATTGCCTGAAAATGCATGTGATCAGCTTTCACACAATAACGCGAAGCCCCATGATTGCGTTCAGATTGCCATTGGATTATACTTCCCAAATCTCGCAGTGTGATAAACTCATATGGCCAACTTCTAGCAAAGTTGCGTGGATGACCTAGAGATTCCTAGAGAAAACATATTAATAAAAACAGCAAATAATCAAAGCCACAGAAGTCAAAGCTGCAAATATAGAAGACTGACTGTAATTCAGAAATTGCATCTGAGCTCTGAGGTTAAATAGTTAATTACATTACATAATTCTTCTTTTTTAAAGGATGTATAACTTCTACTTTAGTATTCCTCACTGGCCAAATATCTGATATCAGAGGCACTTTGTTTTTATCTGAGTAAAAATGAGAGGAATGTGCCACTCTCACAGCTGGAATGGCATTCTAGAGTAAACATGACCCACCCTTTATTTCAGCATGAATTTCTGATCTTCTCCTTTGCTGGAATAGCACTAACTCAGAGCAGGGAAATTTAAGGATTCAACTGAATTCACCTCTGATCTCTTCCTGTTGATGGCAAGAGAGCTTCTTTTCTCCTGTGAGTATCATTACTTATCAGTTAAAGGTGTTCTTGGAAATTTCTTTCTGTGTGAACCAGGGAGCTTCCACGATAAGATACACATGTATACCTTTCCGAAGGACAGGACAAGTTATTTTAAGGCCAAGGAAGGTCAGCAGAGTTATAATAGGCTCTACTGACTGCACAGTTAAAACGGCAGCTTTCTTCAGTCTGGCTGTTTGATTCTTTCAAAGGAGGAGAGATCCTTTCCTGTCCTTTGAAACCATCAAAGAAAATGAGAGAAACTCTTTCCAAAACCATCTGCATGTTGGAAAGCCCTGCTGTTCAGGATAAGTGAGAAGTAAACAAAAGAGCATGCAGCTTTTTGCTTTGAAAAAGCAGGGGCTTCCATTAGGTAAACTGATGAGTACCAACCATCAAGGCGGCTGATGTGATTATGCTCAGCTTCTTGTGAACTGCTAAAGTGTCACTGGTTGTCTTTACACTGCAGAAATAATCTGGTATGACACCATTTTAACTGCCATGGCTCAATGCTGTGGAATTCTAGGAACTGTAGTTTATGTAGCTTTCTCTGACTGCATCCTCACTGCAGAAATAATCCAGTTTGACCTAACTTTAACTGCATGGCTCAGTGCTGTGGAATTCTGGGAATTGCAGTTTGTTGGGGTACCAGAGCTCTCTGTCAGAGAAGGCTAAATGTCTCAAAATTACAGTTCCCAGAATTTCAAACCATTGAGCCGTGACAGTTAAAGTGGTGTCAAACCAGATTATTCCTGCAGTGTGGATGTAGCTTTAGTCAGAGAGCTCTGGTGCCACAAGAAACTACAGTTCCCATAATTACGTAGCATTGAGACACGGGAATTAAAGTGATGTCGAACTGGATTATTTCTGCAGTGTGGATGCAGCTACTATCAGCAAATGCTGACTGATCCCATCCTTGAGAAATATCCAGTTGCTTCTAGTATCCTCCTACATTTGCAGTTTGAGATCAAAAGTGACAAGAGTCAAGGTACTATGCATATAATATTGATCTTCTTAAAGAGGATTAGAAAGGTTGACAGTCTCATTTGTATTAATCAACCCAGTTTATAATTACTAACTGGTGGGGAGAACTATTTCTGCCTAAAATAATTTCTTATTTATACTGCACACTTGGTGTATTATCTAGATATTTCATCTCTCCTGGGAAAACTGGGAACTGTCGTTCCTAGCTACCATTTCACAATATCTGATTGAGATTTCTTAGCACTTTGACCAAAATAAAATTCCTGATGATTCTTTGGAGGTATCAGTGACAAAATTGCAAGAAACTGATATAATTTGTAATCAGTAATGATTATCAACTACAGTGTTTTAAATAATTTTAAATGTTATAGATGCAGGTATACCTCAGTTAATGAAGTAGAGGAGTTCCTGAGCATTGCATCTTTAACAGAAACTTTGCTACCAGAATAGGCTCCTATACCAAAGAAAAACAAGAGCACTTCAGTAAATTTCAGCAAACTTTTTTATTCAAAAGTAACAATATGCACATCTGAAATGAAACAATCAACTTAAATAAACAAGTTTTGCATAAGCAAACAAAAACATTTTCAACCCTTTACCCACCATTTGAAAGTTTCTTCAAAGATGCACCCTGGGACAATCTTTTCTTTCACCAGCCTCCACCTTTCTTATGATTTCCATTTTGGTGACCAAGCTTACATATCTATGCTCTTTTTAAAAAACCACAATATACTAGGAAGAGCTGGTAAGGCAGGCCTGTCTGTTCTTCCCCTTTTGCATTTCATGCATATTCAATAAGAGATTCTAGAATGAGCTGCTGTTTACCTTGCCTGTTGCAAACAGGCACACACAAATTCAGAAGGATAAGTTAGAGTAAAATCCTGTTTTCCCCCACCTTAGGCTTCATTACATTGTCTGCTGCAGACATGCTGCTGTAACCTAACTCACTGAACATCTGTGTTTGTCCAGCCCTCCTTGGCCCTGCTCCCAAGGCTGATGCTGCTAAAAACCTTCCAGCTAGACAGAGAATAAAGAAAAAGAGGTTGGGCAGAAGACTTTGTAAAAAGAAGTTTCTTTGTCAGAGGCTTTGTTATGTGAAGTATGTCTGTAATTTATTTATATTTTAACGATTATCTAACTTTTATAACTTTGTAAGCCATCTCAAATTCCAGTTTTGGGAATAAATGCGAAATTATAGTAGAAAAAAAAGTAGCAGCTGTAGTAGCAGACAATTATACCCTCCTGCTATGTTATTTAGCTACTGATACTGAAAGACATATTGCCTCTGATACTGACTATTATATTCTACAGTCATCATGTCTAACACCCAATAAAACTTATCCTTTTCTTTTTGCCATTTTATAAAGCATATAGCAAGTGGTAATCTATTTCAGGCATTTACATATTTATTTTATTGCTTATACTAAAGTGCAAAGGAGCCAGAATATTTCATTTTTAAAGTTGCTTTTTATATTTCTATCTTGTTCTGGTATGACCAAAAGAAAACTGTGCTGAGAAAAATTTTCTATTGTCTTCTGCAATATCAGTGTCCACATCATTTATCAAATTTGTTTTGTAAATAAAATAATAAAAGACTAGTTAAACCTTAGTGTAATTTTAGAGGCTTTTAATGCTAAAAGCTATTTAAAACCTTTACTTTTGCATTTTGGAGCTGGAGGGAAGTACTGTGTCTGTTGATCCAAGCAGGAAGTGAGGTGTTATCCTTCAAATGCCTGATGTACAGAAAAGGGTATTTCTGACGCATGACCTTAACTGAACAGGAATTCCTTTGCTCCTCAACATAAGCTTCATCATGACAGTGTATCCGTTTGCAGCTGTGCAAAATGCAGGATTGCTCGATGGAGATTTCAGTCAGGATGCATTATGTAATGGTTTGGGCCGATTATTTAAGCCCCTAAAGGGCCATGCAAAAACTTCATCCTGTGAGTCAAAAGTGCAGCAGATAATTTTGCATCCCATCCCACAGCAGATTATGTCTAGGGACACTGGAAGGGGTCATGCTCAAGGTAAAAGCTTGAATCAGGGCTTGATCTGTCATATTGACATAAGACTCATTCATTCATTCATTCATTTTCTTGTTCTCATTAAGCTTTTTTTGTGTGTGAACCATTGTAGCAGCTCTCTGCTCATACAGTTGGAGGGGCTTCTGTAAATGGAGGAGATCAGGCCATTTGGCTGAATGGCATGTGTGCGTTAGTATATGCTGAGTAGTGGTGGCAGGGCTGCATGTATAGGTGGCCCTCATGTTGCTTGGTGCTCACAGTTGTAGGGCAGCAGACAATGTCCCATTGTCAGCAATGAAGTGGAAGGCAGTAGGAAAAGAGAAAGATAGCATTACAGGTGGATTAATTCAATCAAGGAAGCCGCAGCCCTGAGTTTGCAAGACCTGAACCAGGCAGTTAGTGACCAGGGATCCTGGAGGTCTTTCATCAATAGTATCACCATAGGTTGAAGTTGACTTGATGCCAAACCACCACCACCACCACCACCACCAAATAAGATTTAGCTTCCTTTCTGGAGAGCTATATTATATACAGTAGAATAGTCGAGGTCACCACCTTGTCCTTTATGCCTTGGTAGCAATTGGCATATTCCAACCTATGCACATTTATTTGGTCCACCTTGTCCTATGCATTTATTGGAAGCAAGTTCAATTCATTTAAGGTCAACAAGGCTGAGATTTCAGGTTGAACAACTGCAAGGACTGGAAAAAAAAGCTCTTTTTAATATGCCTTGATTCTATAGACAGAAGGTCAATAAGCTTAGGACAAGAGTAAATACTCTTGTAAATGCTCTTTGTAATTCACAATACTCTTGTGATTCTATGTTCCTTTGTTCTGGGGTTCACATCTTGTTCTGATTTCACTAATATATTGTTCCTTGGAAGGTTCAAGGAAATGGCATAGGGGCTTTTTCAGGAGTCGACAGAAGCATTTCTACATGGGCAGATCATTAATGATCCTTCTGGATGAAATCCACCAGAACTAACCAGTGATCCAATAAATTCAGGTTGAAAACTCCAGCTCCTCTGGGGACACACAGCATTTTTCTCTAGCATATAAACTGTCTTTAATTGAGCGTTTTATTTCTGATTTGGAATTAACATATTTATTTTTGTCCTCTGTTAACAAAGTGCAGAGAGGTTGAACTAAGTAGGTACAAACAGATGATAGTTAGGCAAGGAATGAAGGTGTTGCCCCCTCAATAATTATTCTGACCCCTGAAATGAAAATTTCTTTAGTCCTTAAATTAAAAGCATTGTGCTAACCTAAAACCTCAGATGACTAGTAGAAATACAGTTTAGCAATCCAAAGAAAAGAGGTGAAGCTAATATGGAAATCTGAAGACAACAAATAAGAAAAGTTCTAGGTGTGACTGATTTTCAATGTATCTCTCCAATGTTAGAAATTTGGAGACTGAAGGAATATTTAATGGGGGGCGGGCAGAATTCCTATTTGGGGCCATGCCTTCATTCCCTCCTCTCACCAATAGCTGATCCCTGTGGGCAGTTGTTCCAGCAAAAAGATCAGATACACGCTAGAGTTAGGCAGTCAATAATGACAAGAAGCAGAACAATAAATTTTCAGTCTTAAACTGGGCGATTTAAGGACTTGCTCTAGTAATTAGGTTAGGACATGCTTTACACATTTGGGTTGTACAGGTTGTTCTTTACAGCTGTTAAGTGTTATTGCTGTGTAATAATAACATGCTTTTAGATTTGTGTTAATCTGTTGCTACATTAATACAGGGTTACTCAGACATAGGTGTTTAATGGCTCTTACTTTTATGAAAGTGATCATAGGATTGCCGCTTCAGTATGCAGTCTTGAGACAATTACCCAAGCCACATGTATTGGCAGTTCAATTCCATTTCTAGTCTAATTGTTATTTTAAATCACTCTGGATACTTGAAATGAATAGCACAAATTCATTGTCAAATTAGTCTTAAATTTATTAAATCTGGTTTGGGTTTTTTTGAATCTCACATGATGACTTGTGGTTAAATCTTATTTATGTGACTGAGGAACAAGGGAGGATACCAGTTTATTCCCTTGGTTTTATGCTTGCAGAATATTGGCATGTCTCTGGAATTTTGAATGTTTATAGGTTGGTAGTGCTAATTGAGGAGGACCGTGTCTTGGGACAGTGGCCTGTTGGCATCCAGGAACCAATGATCTCATAATTTCCCAGGACATTGTGAATGAAATCAACTGTTACAATGAGTAAGAAAAATCCTTGTGGTTGCTTCTGATGTACCATAGGCGTCTGAGAGATGGGGAGGTGGGGTAGAAGAGAAAAAAAAGTATAATTTATTATGATGTTGCATAATTCTTTCTTGCATCTCATTCAAAATAAGGTGAAGTGGAAAGTATCTTGGCTCAGGGTGTTAGAATACCATTGCATGATGTTATAAGCTTTTATGGATTCCAATACTAATCTGGTAAATGTTCAAAAACCAGGCAGATAATAAATAAATATGACGAGGCACTTATACACAGTGGATCCATCCCAGGAACAAATCCAGTCTCTGAGAAGGAAAGGGGAGCTGAGGAGCAGAAGATAATTAATTAAAAGGAGCTTCTCTCTCAAAGGCTTTGCTAATTAAGATAGACCTGTAATAATATTAGTCTAGTAAAAACATGTTTGTAATGAAAATGTATGGCCAAATTGGGTAAAGACTATTATTTCAGAGTTTATTATAGAAGTGAATTATTATGATCACTTTAATGGGATAGGCAATGTGTGGCCTTCTCAACGTTGGACTACCGTGCCTATCATCCCTCACTATTGCCTATGTTGACGAGGATTGAAAGGAGTTGAAATCTAACAAAATCTGAAGGGCCACTAATTTTCTACCCTTGATCTGAGGTAAAAGGTTGCTTTTCATTTTTTAAAAATATCTCATTAATAAGGAATTGGAAACTGAGTATCTGTGGAACATTCTTTGTCAATAAAGTGTGGCTCACAATTTTTAGTTTGTTCTCCCTGACTAAATCTACTCCCTCCTAAGTATGAAGAAAACCCTGATATTGTGTGCAATTACTGAAAATACTGGGATCAAAAGGACTTCCTACTCCTTTACTTCAATTTCTGATGTTCATCAGAGACTAGAGACCCAGTGAAGGTTAGGAATGGCTTGCTGAGAAATACACTTGACCGTATTTGGATCTTAAATTTTAGTAGTGACAGTCTTAGCCTGTGAGTGAGCCTTTGTAATAATCAAGTGTTCACCAATCACCACTATTAACAAAGAAACATTCTGTGACTTATTGGTTGGATCCTGACTTGTTCTTGAGTGTGGCCCCAAATTTTATTGCAGTTTGACTGAAGTTTGTCCAGAATCAGCCTCTTATCTTATACGGCACCTGTTTGCTACTTCTGTTCCCCCCCCAGTGAAGCACTTGCTTCAGGCATCAGTTTTTGGGAGGTGACAACAAAATGCTGGAGGAGAGAGAGATGTGCCATGAGGCTTCCTAGAAGCCACCCTGCGAGCTTCAGGTGCAGGTGTGGATTTGATAGTTTTATATATATAATGAATACTTATAGGCTGCTGAGGAAAACTGCTGTCGAAATGCATCTGGCCTTGAGTTTTATTATTATTTAAAAGTTGCATTTTGGCTATTTTTAGCATTTAAATACTGTACTTATTAGTGGGGTATTGCTACCCTTTTAGAAATTATACTGGTTCTTTCTGCTCTTGAGTTTATTTTTATTAAGCTTTTCACATTAATGTCTTTTCATTGGGAAGTGTGATATTACTAATATTGTTTATTTTTTAAAAAATTTGGTAGAACCCTCCAGTGTAGTTTTTTGGTTTTATCTTGGGTTTTCAGCCACAGGGACTTTGGTTGGTTTGTTTGGAGAGAGAGATGTGCCATGTGGCCTGCCTAGAAGCCAGCCTGCTAGCTTCAGGTGCTATGAAGAATGTTGTCCCGTTGTCTACATTGAAGAAAGACTGAACTACCCATCCTGGCTGACTTTTATAACTGGAATGAGGCTCATGTGTGCTCTGTCGTCTTTTCTTCAGGTAGAGGCTTATCTTTGGCTGCCTCTTAGCTGTGACCTGTAGGAACCCAGGGTTTTTCCCTTTGACTCTAGATTCTTGTCTTCTAAAACTACAAGGCTTGTAACTAGAGTTGCCACGTATCTGATATTATAATGGATGCTGGTTGTTTAAGGACCAGAAGACTTGTCCTTTACAAGGTTTGCAGGTATCTCTTATTATAAGAATTTCCCTTATTTGAGGATTGGAAGGCTTTTCCTTTTATTTAGACTGAAAAAGACATCACCAAATTCCATGCGGGCTCTCCATAAAGACAGAAATGTGTGCATCATGTAATTTATGAATGCCAACAGCATGCTGATTTTACAGACCAATACATGGCTAAGTGAACTGAAATCAGTATCAGTACAAATCAGTACTTTCATTTGTTGTTTAGGCAGAAGACAAACTTGTTTAATTGCTACTTTCTTGTCGCCCTACATGCCATGAATTTCTGCTATCTTGGCAATCTTATTTGTAATGGTGCAACAAAGGCTATGGGGACCTGATGAAGCCATTACTTTGTTGTTGCTGGGATGTGAAAGGCATGGCTAATATAGTTATTAAAGGTAATCATTATGGGTGTGTAGACCGCACTGGGTCACACTCACACCTCAGAATGGGGTGTCACTTGGTACATTGGTCAGAAGGGACTTCCTTCTAGGTCTGGTGACTCTGCTGGACAGGTGGGAAAGGAAGTCTCTTTACCAACCAGCCAACAGCTCCATCAGACCTGGAAAAGGATGTTGAAGATAGGAGTTTGTTTGTTTTTTAATGATCAACACTGGGTGTCAAATATACTAAGAATGTTGCTGTTATAATGCATTCGATGATAACACTAAACTTGGTTTGGAATCCCTTCCCTCTCGTCAAAACAATCAATTATGATTTTGGGAAATATGAGTCTTAATCTAAGCATTTACACTCCCCCCTTCATGCTGGAAATTAGCAATGGAAACTAAATGAGGTGACAAATTTTTACCATATTCAAAACAGCCAAACATGTAAATGCTTTCCTCATGAACCCACAGAAAAAAAAATGCTACCCATAAATCTGCCATCCCCTGTGCATTTTATAGGTTGAAACACATTATTTATTACATAAAATTCCATAGAGATGGACTTTTCTCTTTATTACACTTTTGGAAATAAATTACTAAGAGCAATAGCATCTACTTTATTTGCTGCCAGGAAGGACAAAAACAAGAAATTTAAATTTCTTTTAAAATACATTTTTTTTTACTTAAAGCAGACAAACAGTGCAATCCTTTATATGCCTACTTAAAAGTAAGCTCCATAATGTTCAGTGGAATTTTACACCCAGATGAGTGTGTGTGGAAGTATTGCCTGGATTATTACCCCCCCACACACATTAAAAGTCATTTAGATCTTACGATATTAAAAACATGATCATTGATGTTATGAAAATATTTCATAATAGCTATGTAGTATGACAAGAACCATGTGCATACATAAGGTGGATGTAGATGTCTCCCGTCTCTTATGAGCCTTCAAGTTGACTGCAACCTATCCTATGGTTTTCTTGGCAAGATTTCTGCAGAGGGGGTTTGCCATTGCCTTCTTCTGAGGCTGAGAGAATGTGACTTGGTGCTGATGGTTTCTATGACTAAACAGGAATCTGAACCCTGGTTTTTTGAAATCCTGGGAACACTGAAACCACAGCACTGGTTCTGTCTCTCTTTCTGTTCTTCGCCACTAGGAAAATATCTATTTCTTCAAGATAAGAATGGCTTAGATGAGTAATAGGAGATCAAAACACAAATCATAAGGCTAAAGAGTCTTAAATCATAGAATCATAGAATCACAGAGTTGGAAGAGACCACAAGGGCCATCATCAAAGCATATCCGACAGGTGGCCATCCAGCCTCTGTTTAAAGACCTCCAAGGAAGGAAACTCCAATATACTCCGAGGGAGTGTGTTCCACTGTCGAACAGCCCTTACTGTCAGGAAGTTCCTCCTAATGTTTAGGTGGAATCTCTTTTCCTGTAGCTTGCATCCATTGTTCCAGGTCCTATTCTCTGGAGCAGCGGAGAACAAGCTTGCACCATCCTCAATGTGACATCCTTTCAAGTATTTAAACAGGGCTATCATATCACCTCTTAACCTTCTCTTCTCCAGGCTAAACATACCCAGCTCCCTAAGTCGTTCCTCATAGGGCAGGTTTTCCAGACCCTTCACCATCTTAGTTGCCCTCCTTTGGACACGCTCCAGTTTCTCCACATCCTTTTTGAATTGTGGTGCCCAGAACTGGACACAGTATTCCAGGTGGGGCCTGACCAAAGCAGAATAGAGTGGCACTATTACTTCCCTGGATCTAGACACTATACTTCTATTGATGCAGCCTAAAATTGCATTGGCCTTTTTAGCTGCAGTATCACACTGTTGACTCATGTTCAACTTATGGTCTACCTGGACTCCTAGATCTCTTTCACATGTAGTTTCATTCATCCAGATGTCCCCCATCCTATATCTGTGCATTTCCTTTTTCCGTCCTAAATGCAGAACCTTACATTTCTTCATGTTGAATTTCATTTTGTTAGCTTTGGCCTAGCTTTCTAATCTATTCAGGTCATTTTGAATTTTGATCCTGTCCTCTGGGGTATTAGCTACTCCTCCTAATTTGGTGTTGTCTGCAAATTTGATAACTAGGCCCTCAGTACTGTGATCCAAGTCATTAATAAAGATGTTGAATAGGACTGGGCCCAGGATAGAACCCTGTGGGACCCCACTGGTCACTTTTGTCCAGGATGAAAAGGAACCATTGTTGAGCACCCTTTGGGTGCGGCCAGTCAACCAGTTACAAATCCATGTAACAGTTACCTTGTCTAGCCCACATTTTACAAGCTTGTGTGCAAGAATGTCATGGAGAACCTTGTCAAAGGCCTTACTGAAATCAAGAAATACTATATCCACAGCATTCCCTTCACCTCCCAAGCTGGTAATTTTATCAAAAAAAGAAATGACTGTGCAAGACCAAACCACCCCAAAATACTTTGCATTATATCTCAGTAGAATACAATATTGAGGGGGAAATCTATTATTTCTTTATCTACTGTGAAGGATTGCTGCTAAGTTCAGAGCAGAGTGAAAAGCTTGGAAACAGGGATGTGGCTGTTGTCATTGCCCCTCCAAATGAAAAGGTCCATTCACACTGCCCCTGTGAGACCAGGCTTTAATACACTACAGTACTTCGAAAATTCATCCAATGCTATGCAAGCAATAAGAGTAAAATAAACAGGACCTCTCTTCAGGTGTACATTTCAGAGTTAAAATCAAAGTGGTCAGTAGAAATTAGCTTTTGTAAACTGCTTAGACACTGCTTAGGTGGTATGAAGCAGTATATACATGAAGTTTTGGAAAATCAAAAATGTAGAAAGAGCTTGGAATGGTAATTATTTTAATTAAAGCTCTTAGCATCTCCCAGTGGTCATGTTAGCTGGGATATTCTAGGAGTTGTAGTCCAAACAAGGTAACTTTTCCAAGCTTTAGGGCTGAGCTTACTGAATTAATTGTTCTTGCAGCCTTCACCTAGTAGTGATGACCATAAGTATTGGGAAATCCTGTTGTCTGAGCAAGACTGGAAAAGTTAGTGGTTGGAAGTTACAGTTCCTAGAATTTCCCAGCTGGCACTGCCACCAACCATGTTTGATAAGAGATGATCTAAAACAGTAATCTCTAAAAAAAAAGCAAAAAAAAAGCAAGAAACTTGTACAGGTGACTACAGTAATTTTCTTCTCGCAGTCTGGGGGTACTCCTAGATTCGTCGCTTCACATGACTTGTCAGGTGAATGCGACGGTCAGGAGTGCCTGTTATCAGCTTCGGCAGATACACCAGCTGCGCCCTTTCCTGGAACTGGAAACTGTGGTACATGCTCTGGTAACCTCACGCCTGGATTTCTGTAATGCACTCTATATGGGGCTACCCTTGTGCTTAACCCGGAAACTTCAATTGGTCCAAAATATGGCAGCCAGGCTTGTAACTGGAACATCAAGGAGAGAGCACATAACACTGGTGCTCAAGGCTCTCCACTGGCTGCCGATTAGTTTCCGGGCGCAGTACAAGGTGTTGGTTTTAACCTTTAAAGCCCTACATGGCTTGGGTCCATCTTATCTCAGGGACCGCCTCTTCCCGTATGAATCCCCCGCACACTTCGATCCTCTGGGAGGAACCTGCTACAGCCTGTGAAAACTAGGTTGGCGCAGACCTCCTAGAGGACGTTCTCCGCTACCACTCCCAAGCTTTGGAATGGTCTGCCGGATGAGTTGTGTCTTATAACATCTCTTGACTGCTTTAAAAAAAGCCCTGATCATGCATCTCTTCCAGCAGGCCTTCCCTGAAACCTCCTAGATCCCGGCTCTTAATCGGGACCTATTAATTGAATCTGACCCCTTGCTTGGTGCTGTCTCTTTCCTCAACTAAGAACCATTGAGGATGAATTATGCTTTAATGTTGTTATTGTTTTAAATTATTGTTAATTTAATCTATTTTTAAGGGGTGGGTGGCTGGGAATGGGTTGATGAAGTGTTTTAATCTATGTGTTTTAATCTTGCTGTACCCCACTCCGATTGTGCTTCACAGAGGAGCGGGCTAGAAATAAAGATGATGATGATGATTATTATTATTGCTTTATGATTATTTATAATTAAAATCTTGGGCCTGGTATATAGCACCCTGTAAAAATGGGGCAAATGCCAGGCTTGGGATTTGCCAACAGAACAAAATGATTATGCTTCCCTTGGAGCCATAGTACCTTGCTTAGTAAGCAATGCTATATTTAGCTGTCTTTTAATATTGTGCTGTGGGCATGGTGCAGGCTGTGTTTAAGTTGTTTAAGGCACAAGATGCACCAGTGTGTGATTGGACAGAGTTTGGAAAATATCCCTTTTGGGAACTATGGGTCGTGAAAACTATAGTTCAAAAAAGTAGCTTTTCTGGTGTTGGTTCAATAAACATTTCTGGTGATAGCTTCTGTCACAGCTTCTGTTTAGGGTCAATAGTACGTCTGTGCTCTTTTATTTTTGGTTTTTCAGTTCATGTTCTTCAGCATATTGCAACCACCTCAGCTCAGCTGTGGCCATCATTTCAGATTACACAATGACAACGCCTGGTTTGTTACTAAGTAGACATTTGTCAAAGAATAGCAGCTAATTGTGATTCCCTGTTGAAAATACTTGCACTTGTAGGCCTCCAGATGCAGTTGGCCCCATTCTCCTTCACCATTGACCATGGTGGGGCTGATAAGATTTGCAATCTTGCAACATCTGGAGTAATCTCTCCACTTTAAGACATTTTAAGAGTACGCCTCAGAACTATGAGGTATTAAGTAGGTTTCCAGATGATCCCATTATTTTTTATCATGTGGTTAAAAATCTTTGAAGTGGTAGCTGAATGTTTTATTTCAGTTATTAATATTAACTGTTGTTAATACTGTATTAAGTTTAATGATAATTGGGACAGTATGACAAATGGAATTGGACAAATGCACTGGACTCTAGAGCACAGTGTCAAACCAAACTCTTAGTTTGGAAGTTGACTGCCTTGATAGAAATACTAGCAATGATTAACTTTCTACTTGCATCTATGTATGAAGAAAGGCAAAAGAGCTACTGCCATGCTAGAAGCATTAAGGAACAAATTCAGGAGTGAAGAAAATGTTCAGTGTTTCTTGGCACCACTTTGTTGTGCAATTGTATTTAATAGGACTTGAGCATCCATGGATTTTGTTATCGGGGGGGGGGTGTCCTGGAACCACACCCCAGCAGATAACAAGGGCCCACAGTATTTGGTGAGCATATAGATTTTGGGAATTGTGTTCTAAAAATTAACATTCCCAAGTCTTTTTTAGTCCTGTAGATGTGGTGTAAATAGGGAGCAGTGCCTATGGAACTTACTTTTGTATTTTCAGGGGATGCATCTACACTGTAAAAATAATGCAGTCTGACGTCACTTTAAGTGCTGTAATTCCATCCTATGAAATCCTGGGGCCTATAGATTTACAAAATTTATAGCCTTCTTTGACAAAACCACAGATGCCAGCATTCTGTAGGATAGACCTATGCCAGTTAAAGTGGTGTCAAACTGCATTATTTCTACAGTGTAGATGCACCCAGAGTTCCACTTAGTGCTGCTGAGCAGCTAGATTTGGGGAGCTTTGCTTTAGATTTCCCTCCATGCCTCACAGTGGCATTTGGAAGGCATTACAAACATCCTCTGAACAAATCTTAAAACAGCATATATATATATAATTAGAATAATATATAAAGTCAGTTTTGTACAGCACATAGCTAAGGCTTTGCCAGACTTCTGATACATGTGGCAGAGTTCTTGATTAAAATGTGAGACAGATGTGAAAATATTCTTAATCGATTCTCATAATGAGGTGGTAATTTTCTTTGCAAGATAATCTAATTAATATGGCTTCTCATCTTCCTACCTATCCAGTCAATGAAGGCTCAGAGATGAGAAGATGTTTTCACAGTAGTCATTGCTTCCAGTACGCTTGGAGCTTACTGGTGACAAATAACTACATAGTTACTTGAATCCACCTACATTACAATTATATTGTCCATTACATTACATTTTGATTGTAAATGAATAAAGAATAATAAATTAATTTTGTAATATAACTTTAACTTTTTGTTAATTTAATAGTTACAGAGTGTGGTAGAGAAAGAGCATCACATGGTTCAAGTATTTCTCATGCTGTGCCTTGTGTTCTGTTGTGTGTCTTGAGCTAATAATGAGGTGTATAGGTGGAGTGCACACTTTTTATTACACGTTAGCAGCATTCAGATTTTTTTTAAAAAAAGCAGCTAAAAAACTTCTTTTAGTTACTTTTGATGAAGAGGAAAGTAATGATTGACTTTTTTTACGATTGAAAGTATAATGGCAATTACTTATGAGGTTTTAGAATTATAACTGCATTTGTTGTTGTTGTTTGTTGCCTTTGAGTTGTTTCCAATTTATATAGATCCCAAGGCGAATCTACTACAGGGTTTTCTTGGCAAAGTTTGTTCAAAGGAGGTTTGACATTGCTTTCACCTGAGTCTGAGAGTGTGTGACATACCCAAGGTCACTCAGTGGGTTTCACAGTCAAGCTGGGAATCGAACCTTGGTCTCCAATGTTGTAGTCCAACACTCAAACCATTAGCCATGCTGGATCTCACATAACTGCATTTAATTGCTTTTCAAAAGTAACTGCATTTAATTTCTTTTTTAAAAAGTAACTTGGCAAATGCTCTTTTTATCCTTGTATTCACGAGTCTTTCTCATTTAAGAGTGCAGCATAATTTTATTCCTTGTCAGGCAACCATTGAATACATGTAATTGGGGCAGAGAGGGAGGCCTGAATGAATATTGTACAGGATTCCTGTTCCCAAGAAGCATAGAGCAGTGGATGCATCTAAACTGGGTGCAGTTTAGTTTTCCAAAACATACTTTTCAGTTTGTCTCACGTAGGGATGGAAAGAACATTCAAAAATAGATATTTGGAAAAATGATAAAAATAAGGTGTTTCTTGAATGTCAGGAAACCCTGACAAAGAGAATCCTGGACTGATGGGCATCTGTGGAGTTCAGGACTTATTCTGCCCAAATTTTGTATGTAGGTTTTTTGCACAGCAATTTCTGTAAAAATAATATTTCTGCAAATACTGTTTGAAAACTGCACAGTTTTCAAAGACTTTCTTGCAGACAGGAATAAAATTTCTAAACTTTCTCTCTGCTTCCTTTGAAAATGAAATTCGCAAAAAATTGCATCTCTATTCTCTCAGCACACTAACCTTCTCTGGCCCACAAAGTGGGAATCATTTGACTACTTATTCATGTTTTATTTTGGCAAGCAGATAGGAACAGGAAGGGTTGTTGACATTGTCAGAGCCAGGCCATAGGGAGTAATCTGGAATGAGTCAGTAACCACCAGCCTCAGAAGCAAAGAATATTCAGGATTGAAACACAGACCAGAAGGCAGGACCAAGAACAAGAGATGAATCAAGACTGAAGAGCAAGAGTAGAAACCAGAAGTTATACCAAATCTCAGCTAGACCATGTTGCTCAACCAAAACTTAGCTTCAGTAAAGAAGCTCCGTATTTCCCTTCTTACCCAGAAGGATCCAGTGAAGTGTGAGTGGGTGAAGTTAATCCAGATCTGAAAGTTTCTTTATTGAGAGAAATCTGTTATGTACTTCACCATATGGAGCTGTGGCCACCAGTTGCTGACAGGGAGACACCACCGAGAATCTGAAAGTCTGCCATCATTGCTCCTAAGCTCATGTAATTTGTTGCCTCTAGGGGAAAAGGAAGCAATGATAACCAAGGTGACTGATTGAATAAGCAAGAAGGTGAGAAGAGAGAGTCAAACCAGGTTCATTAAATGTTTGCAAGTATAACCAGAGGCTTTTGCAAATGATGCCACTAATTGAATAATTACAGAATCATTGTTGGAAGGCACGCCAAGTGCAAAACCTTATTGATCCACAGCCTAATCTACAGCTAAAACATCCTGTATAAATGGCCACCCAACTTATGTTTTAAAACACCAAATGCGGAGAGCCCCCATCTTCTGAAGTTGTCTGTTCTACTCTCAAACAGATTTTACTGTCAGGAAGTTCTGAATGTTTGGCTGAGCCCTTTTCCTGGATCTTGAATTTATGTCCTATGCTCTGGAGTAGAAGAAAACAAGTTTGCTCCACCCTCCGCATGACAGCCACTCAACTATTCTCATTTCACCTCTCAGTCGTCTCCTCTCCATGATAAACGTACCCAGCTCTCTCAGCTGCTCTTCTTAGGGTTTTGTTTTACAACTCGAGACCCTCTTAGTTGCCCTCCGGTGAGCATGTTCCAGCTTGTTGATATATTTATTAAACTATGATGTCCAGAACTGGAGGTCTGGTGTATACTTGTGTTCCCATGGCATACTATATTTTAAGTATGATTGTGTTGGACCAGGAAGCATTTTGGATAAGGCAAGGAAAAGATAAAAGAAGGGGAAGTAAGTTGATGATAGACTCAGCCAGATCAGTGCTGTACTTCCCTGCTTAGTCAACAGATTAGAAACCAGAGCACTTTAAAAAGTGGAAAATGTTTAAATGCATAACCTGTGTTACTGTATATTACATTATATTACATGTTCTGTACAGTGGGCAGTTGGTATCCACTGAGGTTTTGTTCCACGACCCACCCCCACCCCCTGATACCAAAATTCATGGATGCTCAAGTCCCATTATATACAGTGGGATACTGAAATGCTGTCCTTTATATTAAATGGCAAAATAAGGTGTTTTTTTTAAATTAAAAATAATATTTTTAAATTTTAAAAAAATATTTTAAATATTTAAAAATAATAAAATATTTTAAATATTTTAAAATTTTAAATATTTAAAAAATAGTTTTCAAAAATAATTTCAAGCTGTGGATGGTTGAATCTGTGGATGCAGAATCTGTGGATACTGTTGGTCAACTGTAGAAGCACAAATATAAGTATGACTACCTGTATGGTGCTGTATTCTTGGTACACAATGAAACCAGAAATCATTTCTACAGTGTACAACAAAGCCATGTGTGGTCTCAGAAGTGTCATGCAAAGCACTATCTTTTTGTTCAGTCTGTGTACCGCATGCTTTAAAAGTCATTCATGGTGGTGTTGTGTGCTTATAGCATTGTAGAGGTTGTCATACTTACTTATGGTTATATTTGTCAAAAGAAAAGACCATATATTGAATAAATACATTCTGGAAATAATTTAATAACATTGAAAGAAAAGATTTAAAAAGTCATCTGTTGAAAAGTATGAGATGCCTGTACTCTAGACCAGATCTGACCAACTCTGTTTAGGAATTTAATTTTTTGTTAAGTTCTTTTCTGAAGGAAGCAACATATAATTTTAGCAATTTTCTTCCTGCTGTGGGACTTATTTAGAGTTTGGGACTTATTCTGTGCAAAATTTGCCAGTGTATTTTTGCACAGAAATCAGCATTTTCTGTACAGGAAGTACTTTCTGGACAGAAATATTACAATCGATCCTCCTTATCCGTGGATGCTGCAGTTTCATTATTATCTCCAGCTCTTAATGAACTCCTGCCTTCCAAAGTACTGTCTCCCTCTCCCTCATAATTCAGTTTAAAGCATTCCTGATTAAATTTTTGAAGCTATTGGCAAAAACGTCTCTGCTGACTGGTGTGAGGTGCAAACCATCCCTTGCCAGATGTCCACCCTCATGAAACCTCAAGCCATGTTCCAAGAATCCAAATTGTTCTTGGTGACACCATCTGCGGGGCCAGTTACTCACCTCTGCTATTTCTCTCTCCCTTCCTGGACCATGCCCTTCAACTGTGATTCCATATCTTTCAACTTCCTACACAGAGCCTGATAATCCCTTCTGATATTCTGAAGGCTAGCCAAATGGGTAATGGTCAGTAGGCTTGACAAGTCTTTTCAGCCTTTCTGTCACATCACGGATCTTTGCCCAAGGGAGACAACACGCCTCCTGAGACATCTTGTCAGGCCCATACATCACTGATTCTGTACCCCCTCAGCAAGGAGTCCCCCACCATCACCATGCACCTCCTCCGAGGCTTAGCAGTGACTCTTCCCTGCAGTGATACTCCCAGGATCCCCTGCACAGTCCCTGAGGACTGTCCCTGCTGCTCTTCCTCATCATCCCTGATAAGGGAAGGAGCTTCAAATCAATTCTGTGGCTGCAAGCTCTCAGAATGATCCCTGGTTTCCCTACTTCTGTGTGTGACATTCTTCCACCTGTCTGCCTGCTGTGTATGTGAAGTGACCTTCTCTGTAGAAATCGTCTGTGTGCATTCCCCATCCAGAACTATCTGTTCTGTTCTTTCCAGGAGAATCTCTTGTTCCCTAATATACTGTAATTTCTTTACCCAGGCCTCCAGCTGCTGGACCTTCTGTTTCAATAGGGCTACCAAGTTGTACTTGGTGCAGGTGAAGTTACCTACATCCATAGGCAAGAAAATAAACATTCTGCAACTGTTGCATGTGACTGCAACATATTTACTTAATCTATTAGTAGTGGTCATTGGATATATGGCCAAGTAACTAGACAGCCTCAGGCATTCATTGGTGTAGATTTATTTTGATGGTCCTCTTTAGATGCTGGACATCCATTTTAGATAGATTATATTTCCCTTAGGACACTTTCAGTGCTGTTTTATATGCCAAGGACTACAGCGCATACTCCACAAAACCTCTGCATGTTCTAGAGAGGAAGTGGGAAAAAAAACCTTTTATTTTTGCCCAAGGGCCACATTTCTTGGAAAGAATATGGAGCTACCTGGTAGTGGAGGAACCAGAGCCTATGGTGGATGAGGACAGAACTATCCAGCAATATTTGGGTCATACTGGACTATATGTTTAGCACTTTTATTTTACAGTTGTACAATCAAGTGATAAATGATATATGTTTGTCAAATTTGGCTTTGTGATTGTTCATTGGAAGGCAAACATAAATTTCATTTGCAGGTCTGGTTGTGAAGGGAAATATCTCTGAGGAAATCCCCTTTGAGAGATGACGTGGGTTAATCGCATCACGTTTACTTGCATGCTTTTTGTTATTATTTTAATACCATGTTTCCTTGAAAATAAGACACTGTCTTATATTTATTTTTCCTCAGTAAGACGCACTATGGCTTATTTTCAGGGGATGTCTTATTTTTATTAAGTATGGTACAACAATCTACATTTATTCAAATCTAATTAAGTTGTCTTCTTCTGGAACATTATCCTAACTCTCCAAACCCGGAATGTCATCCTGAATTTCTTGTGACTCCATTTCCTTTAGAACCGCTGGCCTCAATCTTTCTGCTCCCTTTCTGCCCCCTTCTGTTCCATGCCGGGCCTATCACTATGTCTTATTTTCGGGGTATGGCTTATATTGCGCACATGCTTAGAAATCCTGCTATGGCTTATTTTATGGGTATGTCTTATTTTCAGGGAAACAGGGTAGTAATCATTTAGTACAAACCATTGATAATTCCTGTCTCTTTTTCAAGATCAATACTGTTCCACATTGACCCTCTCCTTTCTGTCTGAAGAATATTGAAAGAGAAGAAAGAAAAGAGCTTGATGAAGAAGTTAAGAGAAAAGCATATTCATTTCTTCTCACATACACATCATCCATTCATTCACATACACACCACACCCCATCTATTCCCTTGCTACATTTTTTGAGAACTAAGTAGAACACACAATTTGCAGCAGAACTCAAGGAACTATCAGCTAGAGAATGTCACTATTTTTCAAGGTAATTTTAAAGACCACAGTATATGATCTGCACTGTGAAATGGAGTATTATTTCTGCTCGGAGGAAATGGAGCTCTGTTTGAAACTCTTTCTCATTTTGGGCAGCCATGAATCTCATCTCTCTGCCTTGAGATTTTTCTCGGCTGCCTGCAGTATCCCTCTTACTAGTCTGCAATATAACCTTCAGATCCGCCTTTCCTTTCTTTCTTTCCTCCTTTCTTTTATTCTTTGTGATTAAGTGTGCTGCACTTAGCAGTTCCTCTGTCAGGAGACAGTGTCCTTGTTTCTAATCTGTTAGATGATTAAACAGCCCATGAATCACAAGTTATTGCTGCCTGCCTTGAGGGATTCTCTGGAGTGCCTTCTCTGGGAGGAAAGGCTTGTATGCACTTCCATAACCTTCCAATGCATTTTTACTTGTAGGAATCCCTCCCATTTTCAGAACAATTTGGTTTCAGTTTCTTTCTTGGCTCTTCTTTTTCTTCTTCTTCCCTCTAAAGGAAAGTCATGCAACTGTAAATTTAAAAAAAAGGAAGAGAAGAAAACCACAACCACCACCAGGGTACGGAAGCGTAATTACATCATTCATCCTCGTAACTGAGAAAAAATTCCTGGCATGTGATAGAGGAAAGCTGGTTCATAATGCTGTAGTCAGATCATACTGTCCCATTGGATGAAGATTTTTGCCATTCCGTAGGTGCCAGTAGTTAGCTGCTTGCTGACTTGTTCATATGCGACACCTAGCTTGCTGGCTGCCACCGCCTTCCAGCTGTGATGCAGACGGAGTGAATCTACACAACACAGTTATTGTTGAATGATACTACTTTGACCGACAGGGCTCCATCCTATGGAATCTTGGGATTTGTAGTTTGGTGGGGGGTACTTAGAACTTTCTGCTATAGAGCTCTAGTTTACTCCCTCAAGTTGCTGTTTTCTCCCTTCAAATCATATCTGATTTATGGTGAACCTATCCTTGGCAGGATTTGTTCAGAGACTTCCTCTGATGCTGAGAGAATGTGACTTGCCCAAGGTCACCGAGTGGTTTCTGTGTCTGAGTAGGTATTTGAACTCTTGTTTCTCAGAGTCCCAACTCTCTAACCACTGCACCACAGTGGCCCTTCTCTGGCCCCTAAAACTCTCTAGCAGAGAAGTTGGAGTCTTGCACCAGACTAAACATCTCACAAGAGAGACAGCATGGCATAGTAGTTTGAATACTTTACTACAGCTCTTGAGACCAGGGTTCGATTTCTTAGTTTGGCCATGAAACCCACTGTAGACTTTGGGCTATTTACATGCTCTCAGCCTCAGGGGAAAACACTGGCAAACCTCTGAACAAATCTTGCCAGGAAAACCCCAGGGTCAGCATACGTCAGAAACAACTCGAAGGCACATGTCACATGTTTGGTAAGGATTGAGCCATAACAATTAAAATGGTATAGCATTAGTATAACTGTAGTGTAGTTGCATTCTAAGGAATAAATGATGAGTGAGGGTTCAGGCTCCAAATGCAAGTCATACATTACTTTGCTCTACAAAGTATAACCAGATACTTAGAAGTCAGATGCTCAGAATATACAACATAAGCAAAGCATCCCCCTCCCCACTACCCATATCTAGCATCCCGGGACATTTTCTGGTACTCCTCAGTTTATTTGTTTTTCTGGGTGCTTGGCCAGTTTCAGACAAGCTACAGTCACCTGTCAATGCCTCTGGAGCCCAGACGGAGACTTGGAGAGGCCATGTTGCAGACCCTTTGAAGTTCATTTGTAGCAGTTGAAATAAGTTGAGGAGGAAGGGGAAAAGTAGGAGCAGGAGAGAGAAACTGGGACTTTTAACAGGCAATTGGAAAAGAGGGATGACTGATGATTTCATCAGGATTGTCTCTGTCAAATTGGGATGGTTGTGGGATTATTCTGTTGAGAAAAACAAATTTCCTTGTAAGCTGGTTTGATAGGCAGGTAGAAGAGGGCTTCTGTGTTGCTCCCAGATTGCAAAAGGTTCTTCCTTTAGGGAGGGTATGGAGATGAATCATTTCAATTTGACCTTTCAAACAGTTTCAGCCATTGCAATTATGTTAACAGTTGTTTATTGAAAATTGTTTTTAATGATATTTGTTAGATGTCTTGAGCAATATTTTTAGTGAAAGGATGGGATAAAAATATATTGCCAAATCTATTTGTCAGCCTTCCATATCCACTGAGTCTGATTCCTTGGATTCAACCATCTATGGGTTTGAAAATATCCCCATCTGTCCCACAAAAGCAAATCTTGATTTTGTCATTTTATGTAAGGGATATCATTTTATTACACCATTGTATAAAATGGGACTTGAGCATCCACAAATTTTGGTATCCATGTCAGGAGGTCCTGGAAGCAAGCTCCAGCAGATACCAAGAGCCCACTGTAACCATTTATTTTTCTCAGTGATAAAGTGTCCATGTGTGTGTGAAAGAGGTTGACGGTCAGGTACATCCAAAGCTACACAACCCATGACTTTTTTTATAGCACTGTAATTGTTCATCCAGCTTGGGAACATGGCATATGCACGACAATGCCGCCAAGATGCCCAGAAGCCGGCTTCATGTAGCCCGGCTGCCCACATATAGGCTGACTTCCAAGTGCTCTGGCAGTGCGACATCTAGACATCACATGCCGCTGGAGTGCCTTAAAGCCATGGCAGCGGGGAAAAGCTGACTTTTTGCCAGTGCAAAAAGGAGCGGCTCTTTGTAACTTCTTTTTGGGCTGGCAAAAAGGTGGATTGGGGCTGAAGCATGTGGTTCTCTGAAGATCCCAGCCACAGATACTGGTGAAACATCAGGAATTAACTCTTCCAGAACATGATTTCATAGCCCAAAAAACTCACAAAAAACTTGTCTGAATTTTGCGCAGAATAATTCCTGAACTGTAAAAGTGCAGGATTCTTCTCATCAGGGTTCCCAACACAAAAAACATGTTCTTGATCATTTAAAAATACCTTTGAACATTATTTCCATTCCTACTCTTATTGTATTCATTTATTACAGGCTGAATCCAGTTTTTATTACAGATTTGGTTGATGAATCTGTTGCTGTTGGGGTGGCAAACCCACTTTCAGTCTTATGGGTGCTTCTTGCTGAGCTGTTCCAGATTTTGTCAGAGCTGAACCTCTGTCAGAAACAGGGCCCAGTGCTTGGATGGTCCCTATTCAGCCCCAAAAAGCTGTAGGAGGAATGAGTATAAATCTGAGTCTGGATTACCCATCCCTGTGACAATGCACTCTCCAGCCCACATTGGGCTAGCTGTTGGATTTAGCTGTATTACACTAATCAATTAAGAAGGCATGGTTCTCGTCATTTCTAGTATACCTGATGGCAGTGCTGAAGCTTCATGGGAAAACTACGTATGTCACTAACAACAATATTCACAGAAATGTGGATGCTTGATTAACAATTTGAACTGGTAGAGTTTTCAAGGAAATGGACTCGTTCCATAATGCAGCTGAGGATTATGAGCTGGAAAAGTTTATATTCTGAGCCAGATAAAGCTAAACTTTGGCGCCATCACTAATTGCCAGAAAGAAGTGAGGAAAGAATGCAATGGAAAGTCTGCAACTCACAGCTTTTGTATGCAGGCTGCTCAAGAACTGTTCAGTCTTATAGTGGAAGTAAATATTACAGATAGTCCCTTGTCAATTATACAAACTGCAGTTGCATTCCAGCAGTTGGTATTGCACTGAGTCTATCAGCCTAGCTGTTGAGGGTCCAGTCACATTTTCCATTATGAACTTATTGAGAGAGCTTGGCACAGAGAAACTTCCACTCTTGGAATGCCAACTCTTAAAACACACACACACACTACATTATAATGTTCTCCAGATGTTTCTGGTTTTTTAGGAATTAAATATAAATTTTAACTATTTCATAGGTGGGTTTTCATTTTAAACAGGAGCATGAGTTTATATGCAAAACCTATGACGTTGTTGATATCTCTGTGCTGTACTTTTCAGATCACTTTTTACAGTCCAAGAGTATTTACATTTTACTCCACCTCAAGCCTGTGAAATAAGTTTCTTGTTCGTTTCATAGATGGAGAACTGAAGCTACTCAACTAGTGATCCCATTCTTACAGATCAAGCTTGGTAACTTAGCTTCATGGACCCATAGAGCTCCATCAGCTTAGGAAGCCCTAAAATTTTGTTCTAGTTCCAATTAAAATCTGAGCTGGAAAAGTATAGAATCATAGAGTTGGAAGAGACCACAAGGGCCATCCAGTCCAACCCCCCTGCCATGCCGGAACTCCCAATCAAAACATCCTCAACCGATGGCCATCCAGCCTCTGCTTAAAGAACTCTAAGGAAGGAGACTCCATTACACTCCGAGGGAGTGTGTTCCACTGTCAGAAGAGAGGGCAAAAGTGCTTATAGAAATAGTCTGAAAGGACTCCATATGTAGATTGGAAGGACCTCACATGTCGATTAAATACCCTCAATAAATACATACGCATTTAATAGTTGTGATGTTGTATCAAATCTCATTAATACTATTCTCTATAATACCTCTTTCCAGGCAGGGATATAAGTAATTTTTCCAAGAATTACTGTAAATAATATTTTGAAAACTGTATGCTTACTCCCTTCTCCAAATATCAGCGCTTACTGCTTCCAACAGGCTGTCTAGAAAGATGGAAATATTTGGGGGAAATGTATGTTATAGTTAATTTGCTTACTTTATCTCTAAGGGTGCATCTACAGTCCAGAATTAATGAAATTTGACACAGCTTTAGCTGCCATGGCTCAATCCTACGTGATTTTGGGATTTGTATTTTTGTGAGCTATGTAGCTTTCTCTAACAAAGGTCTGGTGTTGCAACAATGTACAATCTCAGGATTCCATATGACGGAGCCATGACAGTTAAAGTGGTATCAAACTGCATTAATCATGCAGTGTGTCAGCAGCCTAACTTCATGAATATAAATCCCATTCTCTGCTGTGAGGTGCAAATAGTCCTCGATCTATCAAAACAGATTTGAAAGAAGATGCACCATCAAACATTGCAAACTAAGACATTTAAGGTTTGTTTGAGTGTCGTGCATTGAAGTCCACTATGTGTTAATTGTCAGATACTACTGCATGATATATAAGACTTCATAATCCAGGGGGGAGCCCTATCATATGAACCTACAACCTTTGAGAATGGAATCAACCGCTTTGCCCACTTGACCTCCACAGCTCTGCAATAATCATTTCTTTGTGACAATCCAATTTAGCCATAATGGAGTAAGAACAGTAAAACCCTGGCATATTCAGTAAATCCTGGAGTACTATCTTTTTTAACTGGGCTCCAGAACAGTATGAATAATGCACACTGTGATCAATAATATCTCCCTTTATTACATTTCATCAAATGTTGTATTATTTAATTATGCTCTTTCCCATTTGCTCTGAACAAGATGCCAGGCTACAGTGGAAGATTGTGCCAGAAAAAAGATACCATATCAAGACTGAAGTGTTGCATACTGATATGTAGAAATAGGTCTTTGCAGTGTGGACAATAATGTAACTGTTCTTTGCCAGTGTTGTAGTTTTATCACCTATTGGGACTGCACATTGTTCCAAACTTGTAGAGTTCCTTGGAGATAAGCATGATAAATTATATTTTTACAGATTTAGACATTTGCGTCAAAGCTGCATTAGCCGGTATTTATTGGTGTGAACATTGGTTCATCTCAGTGTGTGTGTGTATTAAAAAAATCTTTGTGATTTTAGAGAAATGTTGACTGCCAATGATGGCCTTCTGTTTCCCCCATAAGGTATCAAAAGCTGGTATTCCTTTGGTGGATTACAACGGCATTTAAATCTGATTGATGCTATTGAAACACACCTATATGGTCATTGAGTTTTATGGTCAGTCAAAAAAACCTTAAATGTCTTAATTTGCAATGTTTGGTGGAACATCTTCTAGTTTTTTAGGGGGTGGGGGTGGTGGTAATCCCACCTTCCAGCAGAGAATGGGAGATTTATTCATGAATTTAGGCTGCTGCCACACAGTTCTGTACAATGACCATAATCTCCCCTAAAAACTCACCTGGAAATAGTGCAGCCTCCCCAACAGGGCCATTTTTGTGTTGTTGGACAACAGAAGGATGAGTGGGGATGTATCCAATGTTTTCTTAAAGCTGGAGGTGTTATCAGGGATCTGTAGAGACCTCAGGGCAGTGGGGTCTTTGTGAAGCTTACTGTTGCTGCTGTCCTTGCATCATCTCCAGCTACACAGAAATGGCTGGGTGTATCCTCACTCATCTTTCTGCTTTCTGTGTAAGGGGAGATGTTGTTCATTGTGAAATGTAGCAGAGTGATACATCTGCAGATTTGCCGTTGTCTCCGCAAGGAAGGACATCCCTAATCCGGAAGGGTAGATCACCTGGGAATTTCTTTGTGGGGAGAAGCCACTACAAACTGCTAAATTGTGGCACAGATTGCAGATTTCAAAGTCATACCAATAGAGGTGGGGGGCCTTTTTGCTCCTGGAGTGGAACCAATGTAGAGAGCTGGATGTTCTTAAAGTGTGTGACTCTACCCAGAGGGATCATTCCTGTCAATTCTTATGAAATGCCCCTAACATATGTTTCAACTACCCCCAAGCCTTTCTGTATAAATCTGACCTTTAGGTTGGAATGCTTTGCTCTAAGTCACAGTTGAAACTCGGATGAGGAGGAGGAGGAGGAGGATGATGATGATGATGATAGTAACAATGTTATGATGCCATAGTTGCACAAACTGATACAGCACCAACTTTTGGGTTTGTCAGGGTAGACCTGCTGTCCTAAAAACACTTATTCCCAAATAGTTTCCATGTTTACAACAGGGATTGTCAAAGAGTGGCCTTTGAAGATGTTTTCCGTCTGTAATTCCCAGCATGTCTCCAGATTGACTGTGCTGGCAAGGGCTGATGGGAACTGGTAGATCAACATCTGAAGTGTTGCAATTGCTGATCCCTACTTGCCCTAATACTGAAGCATTAGATTCTCTTCAGCTTGCGGATCTTCTGCAATTCTGCAATTCAGATCTACAATTCATATTTAAATGAAAGCTAACAGACTTTAAAATTGTGGATGACCTTCTGCTGTTTGTCAGGATTAACTTAGGTGCATTACTGCAGTGAAACAAAAACAAAAACATGAGTTCTAGCTCCCCATTTTTTTAAAAAAACCCCACACATCCATAAGTAATGAAGAAAATGGCATTTCATTTTAATGATCTAACAGGAGGTTCACACAGATGGTTGTGCTGGGTCCATCTGACAATATAAACTACAGAGATGTGTGATTCTCAGAATTTTCTCTTTTACTTAGGATTTTTTTAAATAGAAATTATTGTATCTTAGAAGTACAGTAACATGAAGTTCAAGATTGTACCCTCCACACTTGTGGCTTTGACTTTTGAAGATTTGATTATTTGCAGTTTTGGTTAATATTTTCTCCATAGGAAGTTCTAAGTCTTCCAGTGCCACTCTGCCAGAAGTTAACAAAAGAGCTGGAGAACCTAGACATGCCTAAAGAAAACACTGCTCTAGGCATTTGTGGATCCCTCAGCATGATTCTATGATCATCTTCTGGCAGATGTTGATCATAGAGTTGCACTGGAGGACCAGGAGGTAAAAAGGTAAAAAGAACCGTGTTTTTTAATTTGCTATTTTTCCACATTCACAAGGGTCCTTCACCCCTATCCCCACTGAATGTGGAGGGACCACTGAATATAGCTTTACTTTATTATTTTCTTTAACTTGTGCATGATTCAAATATATAGCTATGTTAGTTGTAGAATTAGTATGTAGAGAGATCTTGTAGCACCTTTGAGACTAACTGAAAGAAAAAAGTTGGCAACATGAGGTTTCGTAAACTTCAGTGGAAGCAGGCTAAAGTCTATGAAAGCTCATGCTGTCAACTTCGTTCTTTCACTTAGTCTCAAAGTTGCTACATGATCTCTCTACATTACATTATACATATACATGCATAGGGAGGGGACATTCATCCTGCTTCAAGATGTGACCCCCCCCCCCTTCCATAGCGTACCTAGCATATGTGACACCTGGTGCAGGGGGAGGGGGTTGCATCTTGAAGCAGGATGTATTTTTATTACCCCTGCCTTCAGCAGCCTTTCCAGGCCTGGCAGAGCTGCCGACCAGGCAGCAATGGGAGGAGACTTGCTTTCCTGCATGGCAAGCAGAGCTGCCAGATACAGAAGGCAGACCTGTCCTACTACCAGTGGCTTTTACAGATCTGATGAAGCTCCTAGCTTGGCAGAAGAGGGAGGCGACTTTATTTCCTGCCTAGCCACCAAAGTGGCCAAATGAGAAAGACAGCACATACTCCTGCCACCCCACAGCCTTTCTGTCTCTGGCAGAGCTGCTGGCTGGGCAGCAAAGGGAGGAAACTCACTTTTCTGCCTGGCTAGCAGAGCCACCAGATGCAGAAGGGCACCCTTTCCTACCAATGTACTGGGTGAAACCCCCTCTGAGATGTCATCCACTATGATCCATACCCGCTACTGATGTCCCTTCATGCAGTTAAGAGCAATAGAAAACACTCTGCTTTTGCATCATAACTGTATGTAGGTAGTCATCTCTTGGAAGGAAAAGACTAAACAGCTCCTCACATACATCATGGCTTCCCAAGAAAAGCAGTCGAAGAAAAATAGAAAGTGAAACTGTACACTATGCAATATGTGTATGATCTGCCTTGGTCACTGTGTACAGTGCCATGGTACTACACCAGGGACAGGGGTGTTGCTATGTAGTGGTGGTGGTGCAAAATGAGGTCAAAATCCCCCCAAATAAGATTTCTGAGCCCCCCCCCCAGTAAATTTTCCTTCAGTCCCAAAATTTCTAACATTTTATTAACTTAAAAACTCAATTGAATATTTAGAAATACAACTTAGGCATCCAAAGAATGCCTAATACAGAGAGAGCCAGCCTCATGTGACAGTTTTGGTCACACTCCTCTGTTCTCTTCGTCAATATCCTTCTTGAATTGTGGGGCTGACAATTATCTATATCAGGGTGGGGATCATATTGCAGACATACATAGGATAATGAAGTAAATCAAATAATTTCAGAAGAAATTTGGCCTTTGCTTTATAGATTATAGCAAAGCCTTTGATTGTGTTGATCATGAAAAACTATGGATTGCTCTCAAAGAAATGGATATGCTACAACATTTGATTGTCCTGGCATATAACAATAGGTAATTGTCAGAACAAAATGTGGAGAAACAAAATTTCCCATTGGTAAGGGGGTCAGGCAAGGCTGTATTTCATTACCTGATCTTTTTAACTTGTATGCTGAATGTATCATCATAAATCCATGGGATCGCCATGGGTCAAAATTGAAGTTCCTTCCTCCAGTTTTCATACTTCCTACCTCTGAGTCTAATCCAACTTTATTTTTTGTTAATTGCCCTCAAGTTGATTTTGAAAGACAGCCTTGCCTGACCCCCTTATCAACTGCCATCATATTTCCCATCTATGTATGGTTGCGAAAGCTGGACAGTGAACTGATGTGATAGGAAGACAATAAACTCACTTGAGATGTAGGGTTGGAGAAGAGTTCTGCAGATACTGTGGACTTCTAAAAAGACAAAGAAATGAATCCTAGAGCAAATAAATCCTGAATTCTCCCTAGAAACCAAGATGACTAAACAGAGGTTGTCGTATTTTGGCCATATCATGAAAGGATATGACTCACTAAAAAAGACGATGATGCTTGATAAGGTAGGAATAGTAACAGAGGAAGATCACATTCCAAATTGATAGACTCAACCAAGGAAGCCATGGTTCCAAGTTTGCAAGACCAGAGCAGGGCTGTTGATGACCAGGTGACTTGGATGTCTCTCTTGTGGTGACCAGGATCACCATAAAATGAATTTTGACTTGATGATGACAGTTAGCTCAACATTTTCTGTGAAGAAATGCTGTTTTCTGCACACACAAAAATCCCATGTGAATTTTATGCAGTATATTTTCCCAGCAACATGGAAAATATTTTTGCTCAGATATAGTTTCCTTTGCAGAAAATGCTGTTTCTTGTGCAGATAATGCTATTTTTTGCATAGAATAAGTCTCAAATTGCAAATAGTCTTTGAAAACTGCATAGTTTTTGAATACATCTTCAGCAAGAAGAAAATTGCTTTAATTACTTGTTGCTTCCTTTGGTAGCAAAATTATGAAAGAAGTAATTCCCTATTAAGGTGTTTCTTCTCACATGACTGTCCTGGAAGCTCTTTTTGAGATTCTCCCACCTTCCAAACCTGTATGGTGACTCAAGAGATGCCCACTCAGTTGTGATGCCCCAGAATTGGAACTTTCTTGGCAAAAAAAACCCCCTCACTTGCATTGAGGCCTTATATGTCCATGCAATTTTTTTACACCTTGTTTCTTTTTTATTTTAAAGAAAGAACAACAACACAGCAGCAACTGATATATAAGCAGCCAGACAAACAAACAGACATTACTGGTAATCCTTATTTCCAAATAGGTTATTATATTCAAAAACTTATACGCCTCGATTTTGTCGTGCATCTTGTCATTCTATTAGTTATATACATTAAGACCAACTAAAGACCACTTTTCTATAAAACAATTGTCTTGTTATCTACCATGCCTCCTACGGTAACTCATGTTCATGCAGATATTAATGGATGTCCAATTACATTGGTAGTTCCTGATTTGACTATCACTTTTGCGTTGCCAAACAATATTATTAATAGATCTGATAGAAAACTCAGTATTTTCAAAAACATAAAGCTATTTTTTTTCTTATCAAAAAGCATGACCAAAGTGTGTGATGAACATACGCAAGTGTTGTCCCACATCTCTGACAAATATCTGTAACTTGTAGGCAGAAGCTTTTCAGCATTCATGGAATCAGATACGATCTGCATTGTCATCTATAAAAGTTTTATGTTCTACACAATATCCCACCTTGTTTCTTAATCCTGTTCATTTTGTTCTTCCAGTGCTCTGTTTTCTTCTTGTTATTTTAAAGTTTTACTGTTGTACTAAATTACATGTAAGCTGCTCTGGTTGGAGAGCACAGAGTAAAAGTATTTTATATAAATAAAGGCATGAATAATAGCAGCGTACTGTAGATGTTTTGCCAGTTCCTTCCTCTGAAATATAATTTAAAGCTCCTGGGATTTGTTGGCAGTCCTCCATCCAAGTACTAACCAGGGCTTACCCTGCTTAGCTTCCAGTAGCTTGTCTAAGAAAATCCTATCAAATTCATGGGTTTGCCATAAGTTAACAGGTGACTTGAAGGTACAATAACACACATACTGCAGAGGTGAAAGGAGTCAAGCCAGTGCTGAAATTACTATGTGAATTATCACCAAAGAATTGCTATGGACAAAATACTCATCCTAGGTTCACTGCAAACTCAGTTGACTCCTTTCTGAATTACAGCAGGTCTTGTTGAGAGCTTGGACTTTGGAGAAATGTAAACTTTGCATCCTTGTATTCTTTCTTCTGCATTCAAGGAAGTGCAAATGTTCCCTGAATTACAAACCTGCATAAGTAAGTAGACAAGATCTTTGGATCACAACAGAACCTTTTTGTGTTGAGCTCTCTGAGAATCCATCCTGCTAAAGAGCTCATGTAGCTCTGAAACACAATTAGTGTCTAAGCCCAGGCAGATTTTTATTTTTCTTCCTTCTCTTTTTGATAGTTATTCCCTGTATCTGTGGGTGGGCTTGGCACCCAGCCACTAACAGATGGGCATTTGTGTAAGCATCAGCTATGGATGTTTTGGGCACAATTCCCAAGTGCAAGCAAGCATTTTCAGAATGTCCCAAGCCATGAGCTCCCAAAGCAAAGGTAAAAGAGATGTGTTCTTGCTAATCCATCTCTCTGAGCAGGATTGACATTTGAACATTAGAAATAACTGCTGCCCAAGTTACATAAACAGAGCTCATTGGACCCAGATTCAAGAAATAACCTAACAGTGTGAGGGCTGGAAATTTGAGTATAGTTTTGTGCATTAAACTCTAGCTGAAGTGTATGGGAAGGGTTGACATCGGCATAATTGTACAGAAAAGCAACTGATGTTAAATGTAGGCTTGCATTGAACATGTGTACATGTGTGATATTCATCTCTTTCCTACAATCCCATGTTGTTGTTGTGTGCCTTCAAGTCATTTGTGATATATGGCAGCCCCAAGACCAACCTTGAAAAGAGTTGTTCAGAGGGGGTCTACCATGCCTTCCTCTGAGGCTGAAGGAACGTGACTTGCCTAGGGCCATCCAGTGGCTTTCCATGGCTGAGTGGGGATTTGAAACCTGGTCTTCACAGTGACCTAATTCAACACTCAGACCAATACTGGCTCATACAATTCCTTAAATGCATGGGGGGAAAATAACAATCACAAGGATAGTTAAATTCATTCAAATTCTTCAGCTCTACAAATTTCACAAAAGAACATGTACTGACAGAAGCAGTTTTAATTCTGATTCCCTCTGCCAGTGAAAGCATCCAAGTACTACCGGTAAATTAGAAAAGGATGAGCTGTTAGGACCATTTGTCACGATGTATGAGAATTGCATATCCTCTAATATTTCACAGATGAAAACCAGGACACATGTCGTCAAGGAAAAGAGTGTGACCAAGATGGCAAATGTTATTAATAGGGCAGAACAGACAAGCTAGGGGAGGTGGCAGCAATTTGCTTTTGCCAGAGCCTGCTGCATTGGGCAAGACTTGACTTCTCTTCTCTTGCCACTTTGCTGAATTAATTGAATGAAAATCACTTTTGCACTTTGAGCACATTTTGTAGCAGCTGAAATTAGCTGAAGATGAAGGGGGAAAGTGCAAAGAGGGGAGAAAAACTGGACCATTTTAAAAGCAGCTGAAGAAGTGGGATGACACCATTGTCATTCCACTTCTTCAGTTGCTTTTAAAATGGTCCAATTTTTCTCTCCTCTTCCCACTTCAATCATGGCTCCCTCTACCAAACTGGGACAGGTACTGGGTATGGAATTAATATGTACCAAGGTGTGAGGACTGTTAGAAACAAAAGGTTTGAAGCTGCCTACAATGCCTACCACTCGGTTCTTCTTTGGTCAGACCTCATCTGGAATATTGTGTCCATTTCTGGGCACCACGGTTCAAGAGGGATATTGACAAGCTGAGCATGTCCAGAGGAGGACCACCAAAATAGTGAAAATTCTGGAAACCATGGTTTATGAAGAGTGGCTTCATAAACCATATTTAAATATCTTAAGGGATGTCACATGGAGGATGGAGTAGCTTCTTTTCTACTGCTCCAGAGTCTAGGATCCAGAGCAAAGAATTCAAACTACAGGAAAAGAGATTCCATTTAAACATTGGGAAATGCTATCACCATTCCTGATGGTGATAGCTGTCTGATAGTGGAATAATAATAATAATAATAATAATAATAATTGTTTATATTTCCCACCTGTCCCTTTGGATCGAGGTGGGATTACATCAGTGAAACAGTAAAATACATATATAAAAATACTACACTCCGAGGGAGTTTGTTCCACTGTTGAACGGCCCTTACTGTCAGGAAGTTCATCCTTATGTTCAGGTGGAATCTCTTTTCCTGTAGCTTGCATCCATTGTTCTGGGTCCTGTTCTCTGGGGCATAAGGAAACAAGTTTTCTCCCTCCCCAATATGACATCCCTTCAAATATTTAAACAGGACTATCATATCACCTCTTAAACTTCTCTTCTCCAGACTAAACATACCCAGCTCCCTAAGTCGTTCCTCATAGGGCATGGTTTCCAGACCCTTCCCCATTTTAGTTGCCCTCCTGTAGGACCTGAGCAGAGCAGTTGAGGAGTCTTGGAGATGTCTCATTCCAAAGGTCACCAGGAATTGGGGCTGATGAGGGTAGTTAACAAGAAGAAGAAGAAGAAGAAGAAATAATAATAATAATAATAATAATAATAATAATAGTGGTGGTGTTGGTGTTCCAAAGGCTTTAGCAAAAAATAAATAAAAATAAAAAACAACCTTTGGATACAAGGCAGGATGCAACTGTTTAAATAAATTGGCTGGTGGGTAGCTAGCTGATGGTCATCCTACAGGGCAACAGTGCTGCTTCCATTCCGCCACTGATGTTGTCTATGGCAAGTTTAGAAGGGACCACAGTGTTGTGAGGATCAACAACACAGAACATGGTTGGGAAGGCCTTTTCAAGCCAGTTCAGGTATATAAACTAACCCTGCTGCATATAGTTTACCCTGGCTTTCTCTGTAGAAAATATAAGACATGGGCTCAGTTGTCTCATATTTTTCCAGACTTATCTCTCCTTAGATTGCTTTATGCATGTTGATATCTAAATGAAGGTTTAAAAAATACAGACACCAAAGCATCTATCTGCTATGTGGTGCCTTCAAGATGTGCTGGACATCTCTTATGCTCTTCATATCTGCAGGGGTTCCATTCTCCCCCACCCATATATAGTAAAATCCATGGGACATTAAGTTCACTTCTTCCCAATGGTGTGCACATGCCAACATTAGGAATAATGGGGAGGGCCATCCATGGATGTTCCAGTCCATGGATGGTAAGCCTGCGAAAGGGGACAGCTTACTGTATTTCCTTTGAAGATGGGAGTTGTAGGCCATTGTCTCTGAAAGGTACTAGAATGGCCTGAGGCTGTTCTATACAATTAGATCTTAAGGGACTTCTAGAGCAGGCTGTTTACTTTTTTGGATGACAATTCCTAAAATCCTGTGGTCACTGTAGCCATTGGACATATTCAGAACTGTATTCTGAAAAAATAACAACTTTTCTAAGCTCTGCATCTGGCACTTCTATTCACCCTCCTCCCTTTGAGGTTTGTCTCCAATTCCAGGCTGCACAGATGTTCTTCAGATTCTTAACCCATCCAGATAATTGAAAGCATGATTTCAAAGAGATTTGGCAGATGCTTGGTTTTCTCTCAGTACCTCAGAGCTGAAATTAAAGCTGCATGTTTCAAAAGGAGAGCCAGGAATGTTGTACAGTTCAGGCTCACCTGCATGTTAGGCTGTTGGCTACAAGGAGGGTGATTTTCTTCCTCCCAAGACCAGCCTTCTCATTATCTTATTTGTTTTTAAAAGTGCAGTGATGGGGCATAGGAATACAGTCATAACAGCACTCTTGATCCAGATCCAGCTTTAATATTTCACCTTTGGGTTCACATTTAGAGTCTGGCCCAGGCACTGGAACTCCTTTCTTAGGAAGACTAGAGCCATTTCATAATGGGACACACACTATGTCCTTTCCGTTCTCATGGAGATTAGTCCTGATGATGCAGGGTCCAATCATCTATTCTGGTGTGAACTGCCAGGACAGTGAACAGCTAGTTTAGTGCCAAATCTGCTTTAGAACACCTATAAACCAAATTAAATATACTTACTTTTTGCGCCAGTTCTTCCAGCACCCTCCAGAGTGATGGTGACCCCCCCCCCACCACCACTGCAAGTCACTCTCTCTGAGGTCAGAGTGAGGCAGATAGCCATGTGGTCAACCCTGGGAATATAATTTTCAGCCTCAGAGGGAGGCTGACATCAACATTTGTAAATTTTTACAAGTGTACCAATGTGCTAATGAAGATTTGTTCTGTAATTTGCATGAGGTGATAGTGGCTATTTTGTAATGCGTGTTTGGAAAAAATATGTTATTTTGAAAATCATTGTGGGCAGTAGATTTTAACCTAACCCTAAGTACTTATGTTTTGTTTTTAATCAGAGGTGCATGTCTACTCATTCATGTACACAGTGTGGCCCTCATAAGTAATCATTGTTGTCAAGTAATGAAAGGACAGCTGATTGTCATTCCTCATTTTGGGCAGCATCCATCATTTTGATAGCAGGAAGCATGTTGTTAAGAAATATCATAGAGCAGGAATATTTTTAATAAGCAGCCAGCATCTGTGCCAGCCTCCACTCTCTCTTTTCCTATCAACTAGTCAGACAACAGACCTTTAGTTAAATGCCCGTATTTGAAAAAGGAATGGGGTGGAAAATAGTAATGAAAGTAGAGAATTGATTAGAAATTCTCAAATTATGTTTTGGAAGGACAGAAGGATTTAGTTCAGATCTGGAGTAGATTAGCCTTCTCCAATCTGTTTCACTCCAGATGGTTAGGCCTGCAGTGCCCATCGTCATCTAGCACTGTTATGTTGGTGATGATGGGAATTCTAGATCATATATCTGGAAGGCACCAGTTTGCTGAAGACTGATGTAGACAAAGAGCTCATTATGTGCAAAAGCTATTACTATATATATATTAGGAATGTTGTTGTTGTTGTCAATTGCCCTCAAAACGACCTTGACTATAGGCAACTCTTTGGATGAGACATCTCCAAAAAATCCTGTCCTCCACTGCTTTGCTCAGGCCTGTGACCTCCCTGATTGCATCCAGCCATCTGGTGTGTGGTCTCCTCTTTTTCTACTGCCCTCTGCCTTTCCCAGCACCATTGTCTTTTCCAGTGATTCATGCCTTGTCATGATGTGGCAAAAGTATGACAGCCTCAATTTAGCCATCCTGGCTTCCAGGGAAAGTTTGGACTTGATCTGTTATAAGACCCATTTGTTTGTCTCCTTGGCTGCCCACAGTATCCACAACACTCTTCTTCAACACCACATCTCAAATGAGTTGATTTTTTTCTCTCTCAACTTTCTTCACTGTCCAACTCTCACCTCTATACATGGTGATGTGGAATCCTCACTTTGGTGTTCAGAGTTCTAATCTTTGCACTTGTTCTTTCATAGCTGCCCTTCCCAATCCTAGTCTTCTTCTGATTCCTTTACTGCAGTCTCCATTCTGATCAACATTTCATTCAGGATATGGGAACTCTTTGACTATTTCTATTTCCTCATTATCTAGAATGAATTCTTGTAGATCTTTTGTGGTCACTATTTTTGTTTTCTTAATTTTCAGCATTAATCCTACCTTGGCACTTTCTTCCTTGACCTTCTTCAGTAATTGTTCCAGATCTTTGTTGGTTTCTGCTAGTAGTATTGCATTGTCTGCATATCTTATGTTGTTTATGTTCCTTCCTCTTCACTCCTCCTGTCTCTGGGTGTAATCCTGCTCTCTGTATGATAGTATTTGCATACAAGTAAAATAAGAATGGTAGAAGGATAAATTGTTCTTGGCATGTTTGGTCACTAGGCATCTCTAGGTACAAATGTGTGGAATTTGAGAAGCTTCAGTGCAGTCCCTGGGTAGCTAAATTGGAGCTGACAGAAGACCTAGTAGCCCTGACCACTCTGTTCTGGTTAGCAGTGGAGGGAAATCTCTGTTTTGGTTTGACAGGCTCTTGAAACTGCAACCTTGCCTTTTGTGGATTGTCTGTGTGTGTGAGGGAGAGAGGTTGAGAGTGAGAGAGCAGTTTCTCTGGATTTCATTAAAAGAACTCAGAACTTGGCAATTTATTTCTCCTTCTCCATTTCTTGTATGTGTGTGTGTGGCGAGTTCAGCCAGAGAAGGTGCTGAAGTATAGTATAAATCCAGAGTAGCATTCCGAGTAATTTCCTTTTCACGCTGTTGTTAACATATACATTACATTTTGTATCTTGTTGTTAGACCCTCTGCAAGCTCCTTTTTGAAAGCTGGTGTCAAATGAGACATGTCAGGCTGCCATAAGTTTTTTATCAGGATAATTTTCATTGTTGATCCCATATAAAGCAAGATTTGCAATGTGTGTGTGTGTGAAAAGGGAGATTACTATTGATACAGAAAATAATGCACTGTGGAGGAGAATAAAACCCCTGTACCCCATATATTTTCATTGTATTCCTATGACTTAAAGCTATTTTGTCCCAGCTTGGCTCACTTCAACATTGAAGATGGGCTAAGATAAAAGTCCTCCAAGAAGTAGCAAGGAAAGATGTATATGTGGGGGGAAGGACACCATTTTGCTCTCTAAGGCAAGACCCTCCCTAGACGCTCCCTGTTTATACGTGAAAATGGAAGACAAGTGTATGACGTCTTGTCATATGATAAGAAGGGACTATAGTTTGGAGGAAGAGCCACTGTATAGCTTATAGATGGGACTCTTTTTCATCACATAATTATAGCACTATGATTCCACTTCAGCTGCTATGGTTTCATCCGATGAAATTGTGGGATTTCCAGTTCAGGGAGGGTCATTTAACCAGAGAGCTCCAATACCTCTCCAAATGACAGCACCTATAGAATGCAGCTGTGGCAGTGGAATCATTCTTCTGTAACTGGGTAGTGTGAAAAACCCAGGTATCAATTCACTCCTCTTAACTAGATACCAGAAATCAGAGTTCAGTCCTCAGGAACCTGGGCCTTTTCACACTAGGCAGTGAACTGTACATCCCAAGATTCCATGGAATGGGACTATGGCAATAGCACTATAATCTTGCATTGTGAAATGGCCCCAGGAACTAGGATTGATTCTTCTACATGGGGGTAAAGAAAGCATTTTGAAAAAGAGGGCAGGGATTTGTATGGAAAAAGGCATTTCAGCAGGTGTTTTCGACAGGGGTCCTCTGCTCTTTTGCACATGGCCACCCTGTCCATGTGTATATGTGTGTGTGGGGGAGGCCATTGAGTGAAGTGCTCTCTCCTGGCACTCCAGGAATTTGGGGAAGTAGGTCATTGGCTGAAAGCAGGGAAAGAAATAGCATAACACTCTCAGCAGGCTGGGAGGTTAGCCTCTTGCTTCACCTGTTTGCAGGTAAAAGCCAGAACACTGTAGCAAAAATAGCAGTAGAACAGAGAGCAGAGGGAGCACAGTGGGCCATACATACATACATAACTAAAATGTTGCAGTGTGAGTATAAATGCTAGCATAGATTGGCCCTTGGAGAAAAGAAAGAGTACTAGCGTGGGATAACATTGCAGCTAGCAGTGGTGGTACGCTTTTCTTTCGCTGGACATCTCTGCTAAACTAGTCTTGCTTTTCGAGGAAGTTAATCCAGACATTTTAAGTCTCATTTATACTTACTTTTATTGGCACAAAAACTGCTCTGTCTTTAGCTGCCCTCAGCTGGTTTGCATATGTTTAAAGGATGTGGATTGTTGCATTGCTATGTTTACATGATAGTCACATATAAGAGGTGTTTCTATTAGAGACCTAAGGGTGCATCAACACTGTATAAATAATGCTGTTTGACATCACTTTAACTGCCATGGCTGTGTCCTGCATAATCCTGGGATTTATAGTTTTATTAGGCACCAGCACTCTGGCAGAGAACTTGTAAAATCCCACGATTCCATAGGATGGAGCTACAGCCCATACAGTGATGTCAAACTACATTATTTCTACAGTGTAGCTGCACCCTAAATCTTTACTTATTTTATTCTCACATGCAGAAAATATAATTTCAAACATCCCCCCCCCCCAGTTGCTGAAATTAGCTGAGTTTTTACACACTTTTCAAAAGTTGATTCCATTTTGGGACCTCTTGGTGAAAATTTCATTTTAAACTATATTTGTTTTTGTGCAGAATTTTTCACAAAAGATAGGCATCCTTTTGTGGGAATATGGTGTTTTCTCCACAAAACAGAATATCCTATTCTCCCTTTTGGAGAAAGGAAGACTATAAATTGAATGAATGAATGAATAAAAGAATGTCTAATCTAAATGGAAGCATCACTTCTAAATGTTCTAAATACAGTGCAAGCTGTTTTTGTTTGTTTGTTTTTGTTGTTGTTGTTAGCCAACAAATCAACTTCAGCCTATGAATCTTCATGACCTTCCCAGTTCAGTGGGGACTAGGTCTCTCAATCTGACATCAAGCATATTGTGGCAGTGAAGGGCCTAAATTTAACCTTTCTTTCCCCCTAGGGAAAAAGAAAAGTAGATTTTTATACTACTGGTAGATCACAGAGGCTCTTATTTGTGTAGCTTGCCTTCTGCTGCTGAAAGACAATGACTAATTGTTATTTTCCCATCCCAGCTTGGAGGAATTTATGCTTCTAGCATGCAACACATTTTTTAATTTAGTTTTCACATCCAAATTATTACTATTTAAATGCCAGCATGGTAATCTATGGCGCAGTTTGACGTGTTTTCGATGAGGAAGGAGTCATACTCAAGCAGTATCAGATGTTGACTCCATATGGCACTATTGTGCGAGGCAATGTTGCCTGCTAGTTAGCATTTAGAATATGATATTAGATGCAGATAGATCATGATATGGTGGAACACCCCCATTCTCCTGCAAGGCGAAAATGTAAGGAGTCCAGTCTGCTTGGTCAAGGCTGGGTGTAGGTACCAGAAGCTGAGAGGTATTGTTCTTATAGCTGGTGAATCTGTATTTTTGTGTAGGAAAAAGAACATGATAGAGCCTAGCTGAGGAACACATGTGGACTATTCTGCACTTTAAGCAAAATACTGTATTGAAATCCTGTCCTTACCCTTTGCTTGACAGAGCTTGAGGAAGTTACTTTTCCAAGCTCTGGTGCTAGTTTCTCTGAATCTGTTGCAGAGTTGGTTGGTTTACACCAGGTTGATATAAACCTTGGCTTAAACCAACGGCCTTTTAAAAAACTTTTTAAAAATTGATTATTTATATTTTTTTAAAGTTTGGCTGTTATTACTATTTTCCAACCCCCTTAATGGAACAACAATGTCAATTCTAAATTAAATATTTTAATTTAAACAGTATATTGGCAATTTTTCATTGTAAGTGGCTGTGGCTTCTTTTTAATTGCTTTGTTTATAGTGCAAGAAATGTTATTCAGACAAAATCCTTCAGTTAATATAGGTTCAACGAAAATGAGCATTCTTAGGATAGTGCTTTTAAAAGAGCACTTTTAATAGAATAATTATTATTTAAATTACTTAAATAATAAAATTAAAAGAGCAATTTTTGTTTAAGCTAACTGCATTTTGCTACTCAGTTTTCTGAATTAGTCCTATATTGGTGCAGTAGTACAGATAAAATGCCCCTCCCTAAAGTTTAAACCAACCCTCCTCCCCCTAACAATGTAAACCAAAACAAAACAAACAAACAAACAAACAATACCTGGGCTGACCTGCTGGCCACTCTTTGTTCATCCTAACTGTCCATTTGGCTTTCTGATCCCCAGGTCCCTCATTTTAGCCTGCTGACTTGTTTTCCAAAATTGTACCAATCGGACAGTCCCTGTTAGGGTCTTCCTTAGACCACTCGACCTTTCTATTATTGTAGAATGAAAATAATATGTATCTTCACTTAAAGGCAAAGAAGATTTTTCCTCTGATGATATCAAATTGTGTCCAGAGCTAGAGGATCAATTGAAGCAATTGACCTAGACCCATCAATGGCTGAGGGGCAGTGGCCAGTTCTGAAGATGTAAGCTGCTGCCTCTTTTGGCCCAGTCAACTCTCAGATCGCGCAGTGTTTCTGTTATCATCAGAAGATTCTGTGTGACTTGCATAATTGATAAAAATGCACAGGCTCAGGTTGTTAGTCTCCCTGAAGTTTCAAGTTCATAGAAGAGGACTTTGATGTTGTAGTATATTGCATTTGCTATTTTATTTCTTGTTGTTGTTGTTGCGTACCTTCAAACCATTTCTGACTTATGGCGACCCTAAGGTAAAGCTATCACAGGGTTTTCTTGGCAAGATTTGTTCAAAGAGGGCTTGCCTTTGCCTTCTTCTAAGCTTGAGAGAGATTGACTTGACCAATGTGGAGTCAAAGGCTTTCATGGCCAGCATCCATAGTTTTTTGTGGGGCTTTCGGGCTATGTGGCATGTTCTAGAAGAGTTCCTTTCTGACATTTCGCGACCATCTGTGGCTGGCATCTTCTCTGAAGTTGCCAGCCACAGATGCTGGTGAAACATCAGGAAGGAACTCTTCTAGAACATGCCCACATGGCTCGGAAGCCCCACAAAAACCTATGACTTTACCAAAATCACTCAGGCGGTTTCTGTGGCTGAGCGAGGATTCAAACCCTGGTCTCCAAAGTCATAGTCCAGTGCTCAAACTACTATACCACACTTACGGTTCATTTATTCATTCATTTCCTTTCTGTGCTATTGCCCATAGAAAACCATGTATGTACAAAGGGGAACCTATTTTGGAACTGTTCTGGAATCCCAGTCACCATAATCTGACTTTGACTATGTTTGCCATGCACAAATATAGAATGTATACCTATCTATCAGAAAATTCCAGAGACTGAACTTGAAACCTGAATCTGGGAATAAATCTAGTGAGCTACTATGAGAGATAAGAGGGCAGCCTTCTAACATCCTTATTCACTGTATGAGCTACACTTCAGTTCATACTTTTTACTCATATCTCACTTTTTCTCCAGTAGCATCTCACAACTTTAAAAATTATTTATGGTTTCCTGTATTTATCCTTTGTCTTTCCTTTTCCTGTATTGAGTGCCCAAGACAGTCAGCAACAATAACTACAGAATCATAGCATCACAGAGTTGGAAGAGACCACAAGGGCCATCCAGTCCAATCCCCCTGCCATGCAGGAACTCACAATCAAAGCATCCCCGACAGATGGCCATCCAGCCTCTGATGAAAAACCTTCAAAGAAGCAGACTCCAACACCCTCCAAGGGAGTGTGTTCTACTGTTGAACAGCTCTCACTGTCAGGAGGTTCCTCCTAATGTTTAGGTGGAATCTCTTTTCCTGTAGCTTGCATCCATTGTTCCAGGTCCTATTCTCTGGAGCAGTGGAGAACAAGCGTGCACCATCCTCAATATGACATTCCTTCAAATACTTAAACAGGCTATCATATCACCTCTTAACCGTCTCTTCTCCAGGTTAAACATCACCAGCTCCCTAGGTCACTTCTATAGGGCATGGTTTCCACCATTTTGGTCACCCTCCTCTGGACACCATAACTACAAAAATGACTGGAACCTGAGACAAATTGTTGCAATGTGAAATAGAATTTTTTTTAGTATTGGACTATGACTTTGAAACCATAGTTCAATTCCTTGCTCAGCCATGGAAACTAAGTCACACTATCTCAGCCTCAGAGGAAGGCAAAGGCGAGCCCTCTTTAAACAAATTAGTTTCTGAAGGAAACCTCCTCATACCATTCTCTATCCAAGCTCTAACATATTACAGATGAAAACTGGGACATGTGTGGCCAAGCAGTATCAGAGTGTGGTCAAGATGGGAAAAGTTATTAATAAGGAAGAAGAAACAATCTAGGAGAGGCTGTGCACGGATACCTTTGCCTGAACCTACTGGAAACTGCCGCCTCCTCTCCTCTCCTACTTGCTGAGTTAACCAAGCACAACCATTTCTTGCATTTTGAACTGAATTTGCAGTAAATGCAAGTGAAATGCATGGGTAAGTGGAAGGAGGAGAGAGAAATGGAGAAATTTTAAAGGCAGCTGAAAAAGTGGGATGACATAATTGGAACGTCCTTGCCAAATCAGAATAGTTGGAGGGCATGCTCCAAAGGTTCCTGTTCAGCATTTCAACCCTCATTACCTATAGCTTTCTGCTCCCCTCCTCCCACAATCAATCAGAATTTCATGGCCCTCATTGGCAAGTCTTGTGAGTTCCGCATTCACCTTGGGGATCTTTTGCATTTCTGCAAACTTCAAGTTTTCTCTGAACTGCCTGGCGCCTTCCTCTTGGCTATGAGTGGAGCTATTTTGGCTGTATATGTGTGGGACTCACAGTTAGAACGCTTGAAATAGAGTGAACAATTAAAGTGAAAACACATACGCACAATGAAATTGTATATCATAAGCTACAAAAAGAGAAAATTAAAGCTTCCTTTGCATCTTTGCTGTTTTTTTATATGCACAGCAAACAAGCACTGAGATCTTAACTTATTTCAACCTCGTGGGCTAAGCAAGAAAGTACAAATGTTCCTGTTGGTTAAGAGCAATGTGGACTTTTGTTTTCCTGCCTCAGAAACCATTTGAGCACACGCAAGACTATTTCAGATCACATGTGGTTTTACTGGCAGAATCCCTACACATTCATCTCATAATCCTGTTCTAGGTTTTCTTTCTTGATCAAAGAATTCAAATGAATGTACCATCTACAACAGGGTTGCGTGGGTAGATTTACTTATTTATTTATTACATTTGTTTGCTGCCTTTCTTCCAGAAGGGGCCCAAGGCAGCTCATGGATAAAAACCTTTTTTTAAAAAATACAATAAAATGTAAAACAATTAAAATAATCTAAGAACAGTATAAAATCACATTAAAAATACAAAAGTTAAAAACATAACTAAAGCACAACTACTCCTTAAAAAGCATCCTGATATGATTATATATCAAATGCCTGCTTAAATAAAACATCTTGGCTTGCTGATGAAAAGCAAGCAAGTGAGGGGTCCAGAGAAGCCTCCCATGAAAGGGTTGCATGGAGGTCATTTTTTCAGACTCTGGGGTCTTCCAGTTCCCCCCAGAGTAAAAAAACAAACAAACCAAAAAAGGTATTTTACTGGCAATTTTACATGAAAACAAAGCATAGGATCTCCCCTTTGTCTCATGTTCCTCCCATCAACACTTAATTTTTTTTTTTTTTAAAAAAAGAACCAAACAAACCAGGATTGGACTATTAGCTGCTTCCAAGTTTTGGTTTCCCATTCCCCCGACTCAGGGGCTAATGTAATTTTTCATAAGACCTGTGGATGGAAAACAAGTACCCAGAGCTTGCCCAACTCTTATCCGGAGGGTGATAGGGCTAGCTTTATATACACCTGAATAAAATATTGACTGCATGGTTCTAGGGCAGTGATGGTGAACCTTTTAGAGACCGAGTGCCCAATTCAATGGCAGAGGAACAGGGACTTCTGGGGTGGGACTTCCCCAGAGACAGAGATGTCCAGGGCAGGACTTCCCCACAGTTAAAGGCACGGGAGGGCACATGCCTGTTCCTCCTCTCCCCCCATCCTCCCATGCCTTCAGCTGCCTCCCGTGCCTCCACATGCCCTCAGAGACATCTTCGCATGCCAGAGAGGGCACGCGTTCCATAGGTTCACCATCATGTTTGAAGGGGTTGTTATCCAAAAATGTAAATTTTCTCAACTTGGCATGGGAGTGTTTCTGTTCAACTTTCCAACTGGTTAACATCATCCATAACACTCCCTTTAATTCCCTCTTCTCTCATCTGCTAATTTTCCACTTAATCCATTCCCCATTCTGTAGTCACTAAACTATTTAATAAGAGCCATCATCCTTGGCATTTGGGCTGTGTAGGGCATTTTCTGTTTATGAGAGCCACCATGGTATGGTACTTTGAGTGCTGGATTAAGACAGGGAGACTAGTTTTCAAATCCCCTCTCAGCCATGGAAACCCACTGGGTGACCTTGAAATAACGCACTCTCAGCCTCAGAAGAAGGCAAAGGCGACCCTCTTCTGAACAAATCTTGCCAAGAAAAATGCATGATAGAGATGCCATAAGTTGGAAAATGACTTGAAGGCACATAACAAAATTAACACCAGGAGCCCTGGTGGTGCAGTGGTTAAAGTCAGTACTGCAGCCACAACGTTGTGAGTTCAATCCTCAGGGGCTCAAAGGTCGACTCAGCCTTCCATCTTTTCAGAAGTTGGTAAAATGAGTATCCAGCTTGTTGGGGGCAATTGGCTTGCACATTGTAAACCACTTAGAGACTGCTTAGTTCAGTATAAGCAGCATAGAAATGTAAATGCTATTGCTATTACTAACACAAAACTTTTTCCCCCACTTACAAACCTTGGCATTCCCATAAACATTCTGCTGATGTCTCTTTTTGATTGTTGGCTACATCTCTGGCAGTATGCAGTAGTTAAATTTGCTGCTAGATAGTCTGATGGGACCAGGAGAAATCTGACACCAGTGTCAAGCTGTGTGCTAAAAAGGATCAGATCTGTATTTTGTTCTAAGAAGACTTGTATTCTGTGACCTGTAGAGATTATGTAAATACGACATTTATGTAAGTGTGTGTTGGCAATCTGCAGTTTAAGAGAAGGAGAGAAGGGAAATGGCAGTGAGGATGAACTGGGACAAAATTTGCGTTCAGTTCACACACGTGCACTTACATTTGATTTCATTAGTGGGTGGGTGAGGATTGAGGTTCCAAAAGACTTTTCAGAAGAAGCAAGATGAGAATACTGGCTAATATAATATAATGAGTTCTGGGTTTTGTTTTTTATTAATGATAGGATGTAGCAACACAATCTCACTTTCTGACTACTGAAGATTATCCCAGACAGTCCTTTCTTTAGTTTTTGCTGGGTTTTGCTGACACACTTTCATACTCATGGTCTTGAAGACTAAAAACAAAATTAAAAAGGAGGAAAAGAGCTCTTAGAATGCATTTGTACTATAGCAATAATGCAGTTTGGCAGCGCTTTAGCTGCCATGGCTCCATTTTACAGAATCCTGAGATTGGTATTTTGGCAAGGCATTAACACTGTTTGGTAGAGAAGGCTAAAGACCTTGTAAAACTAAAAATTCCAAGATTCCACAGGCTAAAGCTATAGCACTTAAAGTGGAATCAAACTGCATTATTTCTGCAGTGGACATGCACCCTTAGATTCTTGGGATACTTATATCTGTAGCTGGAATCGTGTGTGTCACTCATTTCACAGGACAGAACCAAACCCACATGATATGTCAGTTGATTCCACCCAGTTCATTGTTTCCCCTGCACTACCTGTGTAAGATGCTGTGGCAACTTACACAGTTAGGGCAGGGGAGACCATGATCTGAGTGGAATCTCCCTGTAAAATGAGCTTACAGCCTTGTAGATACATCTGTCCAACTGCACACAGATGCCTACGTTTGTCATTTTCCATTTTATAAAACCAAATAATTGGAGACAGGTCTTATTCACCATGAGGGGCGGGGTGCAGAGACACATATTTATTGACAAGTTTGGAATGAACATCCTGGGGTTCGTGGAATTCAGATATCTGGAATGAGCATCTCCGGTCTCTGGGGGGGGGGGGAGGCTCTGTGTGGGCTCTAATGGTGCAGCAGCAATATTCCTTGAGTGTTTGTCATCTGTGAGTTAACCAAGAGGCAGATGCAGTTCAGCCCTCAATTCAGATTGCTCAAATATTCCAAATAGGGCTTTTTGAAGAAGCCCAGCTTTGCACATCCCAACATTCTTGCGGAGTCAGAGAGTGGGGAGGGAAATCTTGATGAAATAAATAACAGAATGTATCCCAACTGTCTGATGCACGTGGCAGGGATGACTGCTGATTAGTTCATCCTGTTAGGCTGACTTAGAAATGTCAATACAGATGGGTACAGTGCCGATGACAGAGCGGCCCAAGCTGATGAATGTGTCACTGCTTGGTTACTCCATCTGTTAGGAAACAAGGAAGACCAGAGAAAAAATGGACAAGGCGTTCTTCTCAGGGGTGGATGTGTGGGGGACAAACTAGCGGAGCCAGGCCACAGCATGAAAATGGTACTTTTTTAGACTACAGCTATTACTCTCGACCAGCTAGTGTGGCTATTGGGTATATGGATTAGGGGATTCTAGGAGTTGAACTTGATTGAGTCACACACATTCTCAACTCCCACAAAACCCCGTGACAGGTTTGCCTTACAGTCGCCATAAGTCGGAAATGACTTGCAGTCACACAGCAGCAACAAGGGGTTGTAAGCAAAAAGAGAACTTTTCCAAGCTGTCCCTTAGGAGAGATGTGATCAAGAGAACTCCCACTGTAAATTAACTACAGATCACAGAATTCCATAGCATTGAGCCAATACACTTAGAATCAATTCAGGCTGGATTATTTCTGCAGTGTGGATTCATCCTCAGTGGATGGAACTGAAAGCCCTATAGACTAAAGCTTGTGCCCATTAATTATGCATTTCTATTTTGCCCTGTATCATAAAATCTCAGGGCATCATGGAAGCAAAATCAATTTTATATTGATTTTTTTTAGAAACAAGGAGGTGAAATAGATATGAAATAGAGTGAACAAACATGGATGAATATTTCTTCTGGAAGAAAACAACAACAACAACAACAACAACAACAATGTAATATGTCAGCCCAAAGCATGGAAATGTTATTTTGTTTAGGATGTCAGCTCCCAGCAGCCTCTACCCAGCTTGGATTTACAATAGGCCAGGGCGAGCATCTATATGAGCCTACAGCCCAGTTACCACTAAGCCCAAATGCCTCCATTTTCTTCTGCAGACCTTCCCAAAATGGTGACAAGAAATAGCAGTATCTCTCTTCCTGTCCCCATTTTGAGAATGACTGAAGAAGAAGATCATAGAATCATAGAATCATAGAAATTTAGAGTTGGAAGAGACCACAAGGGCCATCCAGTCCAACCCCCTGCCGTGCAGGAACTCCAATCAAAGCGTTGGAGATAGTATGGCGTTCTGGAGTGTTCATGAGGATATGGTAGGTGTATTTCCACATGTTTTCATGCTTTTGGTGAGCTTTCTCGACAATTTAGGGCAACTGCAATTTGCCCAATTCTGCTGTAGGCAATAGTTGTATTAGCTGACATTTGTTTTTGTTGACGTTGTTGTAGTGTGCCTTCAAGCTGACTCCAAATTATGGGAACTGTATTCTAGGGTTTTCCTTGGCAAAAATTATTCAAAAGAGCCATTTTCTTCCTCTAAGACTAAGAGAGTGTGACTTACCCAAGGCCGCCTAGTTGGTTTCCATGGCTGAGTCATGATTCAGACCCTGGTCTCCTGGAGTTCTATTCCAATACTCACACCACTACATCATGGTGGGTCCAGTTGACATTTTAAGGTCTTTTAAAACCACAGCCTTGCCAATCTTTGATCCACCTGTGAGGTTTGAATCGTCTGTAGTTCACAGGTTTGCAAATATATACCATCAGGAACAGAACTGAACCCATGTTCAATAACTAGCACCCAGTCATACATCCCACAAATGTGCACACCACTTCTAACCTTTAGTTACTTGTATCTCTTTCTGCCCCCAAAGTGCTCCTTGCCAGTGCCTTCCTGTTCTGCAAAATGTCAGGTTTTCACACTATGAATGCAAATTGAGCAAGCTGTTCCTAATGGATAATGACAGAAGGAACGCTTGTGCTGGGTTGCACTGAGGGCTCATGTGGTCTGGCATGGAAGCTTATGCCAAATAAAACATCTCTTTAAAGTGTCACAAGATCCTCATTTCAAATCAAGGAGAACAAGAAAGACAGAGAAATACTGACCTCGAATTCATATACAGCATTTTAGCTTTACACAGAATTGTCACTGGTTCTCTTTTTTAAACTCTTTGCCCATTTGTTACAACTGTTTGCATTGGTTTTCTTTTCTGCTAATGTACCCTAAAGGCACCTGATCCCTGTTGATCTTGGAAACCAACCAGGGTCAACCCTGGTTAGCACTTGGATGGGAGACCACCGAGGAATACTAGGTGCTGTAGGCCATATTTCAGAAGAAGGAACTGACAAACCACTTGCCTAAGAAAACCCTATGTGATTCATAGGGGAGCTGTAAGTTGACAGTTGACTTGAAGGCACATACATAGATTGTCTACTATTATCCTACCAGCTGAAGATAATGTTGATGAAGTGGACCCCAGACCCTTAAAGCTTATTGTTGCATTTGCTTTCCAGTCATTTCCCACTTACGGCAACCTTAATGGAATTTTATGATGATCGTGGGGTTTTCATGGCAATATTTGTTCAGAAGAGGTTTTCCTTTGCCTTTCTCTGAGGCTGGGAGAGGATGACCTTCCCAAGCTCATCCAGTGGATTCCTTTGGCCAAGCAGGAATTCGAATCCTGTTCTCCAGAGTCTTCCAGTGCTCAAACTGCTATACTACACTGGCTCTGGCTGAAAGCTTCTGCCACCATAAATCTCTTAGTCTTTAAGATGCCTTTTTGTAAGCCTGTTTGTTTTGTTTTGTTTTGTTTTTTACCTTAGGTCTTGGTTCTTTCAATTCAAAAATGATAGTGACAACAGTAGCTGAAATCAAAATCAGTTTCCAAAGGTATGATGGACTGTATCATGTTAGGAATGAAAAGAATATTTGAAAATATTTGAAAAATGTTACAAAAACATGTTTCTCAAGTGTTACCCAATGCTGATGAGAAGAATCCTGGACTGATGAAAATCTGAGTTATTCTGTGCAAAATTAGATCGTAACATTTAAAATGTTTTAACCCTGTTTTTCAGATAAAAAAGGTGATTACCAAAGCAGATTGCAAAGACTGCTAATAAGATACTCCCAACTATCTTTACAGTCTAAAAGTCACAACACAAGGTGGGGGTGGGGGAAGATTGTGAGGGGCGAGAGGAAAAATAATAATTAATTTTTAGTTAGAAAGACAACATCAAACAAGGGAATTCATTCAATTAATTTTGCAGAGCACTGTATTGGTTCTGGCACAGTGTTGGGAGTGCAGTCTACCTTGTATGAACTAAAATGTGTCATTTGTGATAAACTGGACAAATTGTGAGCCACCTTGGGTCCCATATTGGGAGAAAGGTGTGATATAAATTGAATGAATCAATAAATAAATAATGGCACTTTCTGTGAAGAGAATAATTTTTTTTCACAAAAAAATCCACATATGAATGTTGCACAAAATAATTTCTGACCTGCTAAATTTCTCACAGGGAGAAGAAAATTGCTAGAATTATTTGTTGCTTCGTTTGAGAACTAATATAGCAAAGAATTACAATCCTAGTCTATATATGTATGTTGGTATTAATTTGGAGCATATATCTCTATTGCCTCTCAGATGTCAAGGGCTGCTGAGGTGATTTACCACAAATAAAGACATATGAGGTCTATCAACTTTGGTAACCTTTGGAAAATGAGGGTTGTCTCTAGATGGAATAATAGTTAGAAATGCTCTCTTCAGGGCTTTAAATCTTTCTTATATGTTGAATTATTAGCTGTGGTGTTCACAAAATGAAATAACAACACAAGTTTACTGTTCAGCATTTTAAGGTCAATGACCTACCAGATACCAAGCTGCGGACATGCTGTACCTTAGTGGACAGGTTGTTAAAAGGAATAATTTATATTTCATCTGCAATAAATATGTTGCCTTCAGGAATAAATTTTGAAAATAAGAACAGTTGAACAGCTTGCCTTCGGCTTTTGGATAAACTCTTCAGATAATTTATTCAAGTGAAGTCTGAAGCCATTTCCAGGACAGGAGCCATCTTAGTTTGTTACAGCTAAAACAATGCGTGGACCTGCAACACCTCCTTTATAGCCCAAAATGCTTTAAGCCATAGTAACAAATCTTTAAAGTGCCACAGATCTTTGTTGTTTACATCTGACACCAATATATACAGAAAGGTTGATGTATGCAGAAAGGTTATTTATATATTTATATTTGACGTATGTGTGTGTGCACACACACACCTTCAAGTCACCTAGAACTCTTTAGCTGGGAATTTTTAATATGTATGTATATGTTCAGGCAAGGGACTACATACTGTCACCATATCCAGTCAGCCTTTATATAGAAAACATCATACATACAACAGGCTTAGGCCCTATACAGACTGGCACTTTGTGTCAGCCTGTGGGTAGAGTTAGGTTGCAGTGTCCTCACTTTAACCCTGGCTCCAGGGCACCATTTTGGTGTGTGCCGGTCCACATGGCGCACACCATTATGACGCCCCTCCGGAGCTGTATCACATGATGCAGCACCAAAGGGGCGTCATATAGCCATGCCGCCATGGCTACAGCGCCCCTTGGAGGGTGCAAAAATGATCTGCTTTTTGTGGCTCTTTTTTGAGCTTTCCAGAGGCCGGATCAGGGCTGCAGAATGAGGTTGCCGTGAGCAGTCTGTTTAGCCCCTTAGACTCAGAGGAGTGATGATCAGAGGAAGGAACATTAACAACCTGAGATATGCAGATGACACAGTACTACTAGCAGAAACCAACAAAGACCTGGAGCAATTGCCAAAGAAGGTCAAGGAGGAAAGTGCAAAGGTAGGCTTAGTGCTGAACGTTAAAAATCTAAAAACAATGGCTGCAGAAGATCTGCAAGGATTCATTCTAGATAACGCAAAAATTGAAATAGTCAAAGAGTTCCCATACCTTAGTTCAAATATTGATCAGAACAGAGCCTTCGGTCAAGAAACCAGAAGAAGACTAGGATTGGTTAGGGCAGCTATGAAACAACTGGACAAGATCATAAAATGCAAAGACATAAACCTGAATACTAAAGTTGGGATACCTCAAGCCATTGTATTCCCCATCACTATGTACAGATGTGTGAGCTGGACAGTAAAAAAAGCCGAAAGTAAAAAAAAAAAATCAACTCATTTGAGGTGTGATACTAAAGAAGAGTACTCAGAATACCATGGCTGGCCTAGATGACAAAAAAAGAAGAAGAAGAAAAGGGAGGGTTCTAGTATCAAGCCAGAACATTTTGTTGAAGCTAGAATGAGTAAATTGAGGCTGTTGTACTTTGAACACATCATGAAGAAAAATGAATCCTTATTAAAAACAATGCTAGAAGAGGTGGAAGGCAGTGGAAAAAGAGGAAGACCACATGCCAGATGGCTAGCCACAATCAAAAAGACCATATGTGTTTGCCTACAGGACCTGAACACAGAGGTAGAGGACAGGAGATATTGGAGATGTCTCATCCACAGGGTTGCTATGTATCAAAGTCGACTTGAAGGCACCTAACAACAACATGGTATGATATTTGTTGACTTATGGCAAACCCTTGAATTTCATTGGGTTTTCTCAAGCAAAGGATACTCAGAAGGAGTTTGCCATTTCCTTCCTCTGAAATGTAGGATCTGGTATTCATTGGTAGTGACCCATCTAAGTATTAACCATGGCTGACCTGCTTAGCTTTCATGAATAATAATAATAATAATAATACGTTTTATTTCTAGCTCGCCCCTCTGAACGAGCAATCGGGGCGGGGCATAAAAGAGAATAACCATTAACAAAGCAAAAATAGAAAGCAGTTATAGCAACAACAAAAATACATAGTAATTATAACAAAAAATAAAATTAACAAAGCAAAATACATAACAATTAACATATCAAAACAAGTAAAAAGAAAATCTCCATTCTCAACCCCCATCCCAATCCTAAAACAATGTAAACTATACACAATCTAAAAAGAAAAGAAAAGAAAAGAAAGGATGGGGGGGGGGGGAGAGACAAAACTCCTCCTTAAGTCCAGGAGCCAAGGCAGGGGAGGAGCCCAGGTGGAGGTAGGGCAAACAAACACTCTCTCAGCTGAGTCTTCTTCACTGGCAGATGTTGGGGAGGAGGGAAAAGGCCCATTCCTCCTCTTTAATATAATAATAATAATAATAATAATAATAATGATGTTTTATTTATACCCCGCTCTTCAGCCAAGACTATCAGAGCGGCTTACAATTTGTTAAACAAACAGCTTCATTTACAATTGTAAGCTATTTGCCCCCAACAATCTGGGTACTCATTTTAGCGACCTCGGAAGGATGCAAGCCTGAGTCAAGCTTCAGCCCTTTGCTGGTCTTGAACTTGCCGCCTTCTGGTTTTGAGTGAGTGGCTGCAGTACAGGCATTTAACCACTGTGCCACCAGGGCTGATTAAGTCCAGGAGCCAAGGCATGGGAGGAGCCCAGGTGGAGGTAGGGCAAACAAACACTCTCAGTCGAGTCTTCTTCACTGGCAGATGTTGAACAGACAGGATCTGGTGTCTCTATTTCCTTTAGTAGTTATATTGCTTTTAGGATAATTTGTACTGGGAAGAACAGCTTGTAGTTCTCCAGATGCTTTCCAGAATAGTGGAGGATAATGGGAGATGCAATCTAGCATCACCCACTCCAATTTATATACTCAAATGGTAACTCAAGGACTGTAGCAGTAGGCTTTTAAGCTGTACTGTTTTGGGATCCATGATACAATACCAAATACGATCCATCATAATACCTGAGCCTTATGATTGATCGTATTTGGTATTGTATAATACCATCATAATACCTGAGTGTTATGATGGAGCTTACCTGATACTGAATCATGGACCAAATACTGAATATCTGACAAGCAATTGTGTATTTGTTTAAACCATTTTTACCCTTCCTTTTACCAGAAAGACTCCCAGAAAGCTTCCAAATATTGTAACAAGGCATTAATGGCTTTTAGGGGTGAGGTGATGGGGGGGGGATGAGAATATTGGTTCCCAAATATGAATACTACCTCCAATGAAGTTTTCCTTCAATCTCAAAACTTCTGGCATTACAGTAACATAATACTTCAGTTGAGCATTTAGAAGTACAGTTTATCAAGTCATAGGAAAGGGGATGCAAACACAACAAATATAAGAGTTCTGTTGTGAATGATTTTAAGTATCTCACTCTGCAATGCTAGAAATTTGAAGACTGAAGGAAAATTTTGTTGGGAGGGCCAGAATTATTATTTAAGGGCAAAACCCTAATTTTCTTCCTGTTATATCTCTCTTTCAATATAAAGGACATGACACACAATAAAAAAGGAATGCGGTATGAGAAGGAAGATCCAAATCAAGTACCAATTTGGAAAAAGTTACATATTCTGAGGACCAGTTGAAAATGTGTGTATATTTAAACTGTTAAAGAGAGAATTAGGGGGATATATGTTAGTAGTTTTTGATATCTGATAGTCAGAAAATATTGTTCTCGGTTATTCCAGAGGGCAGTAGTAGAACCATTTATGGAAACTGAAGAGGAGTGGTTTGAGGCTGAACATCAGGGTAAACTATGGCTGTTGCCACACTGAATAAACAATGTACTTTAACTTCTTTGTCTTATTGCTATGGAATTCTGGAATTTGTAGTTTGGTGGGGCACCAAAGCTCTCTGATAGGGAAGGCTAAATATTTCACAAAACTACAAATCCCAGAATTTAGTTGCATTTAGTCATAGCATTTAAAGAGATGGCTGCAGTGTTCATACACCTTATATAAGAGGAAGAGCTGTTTTCGCATTAGCACAGGCTACTTTGGGGATGGTGGACCCTCCTTCATTGCAGATGTTTAAGCAGAATCTGGAGGTTATAATTGCATCCTTCCTTGAAGGGCCCACATTGAGCAGAATGATGGGTGAGATGATCTCAAAAACTTCATTGGAGATGTTTAAGCAGAATTTGAGGTTATAGTTGCATCTTTCCTTGAAGAGCCCACATTGAGCAGGATGATGCATTAGATGATCTCAAAAGCTTCCTTCCAACCCTGTGATTCTAAAAGGACTAGCTGGGATGGAAACAGGTCAAGCAGCCCAAGGGAATGGCTGCCTGCTAGGTGACAGGTGGGGAAAACTAATGGCAGCTGGTCACTCAGCAGAGGCAGTGGAATAGCCACGTTTCTCTTCCCTGTGTGTGTTCTGCAGCTTCATGGGATAACTGATGTGTGGTCCACATAATCTGCTCAGTGACTATGTGTAAATACATTTATTAAAAAAGGTAAAAGCAAAATATGTAGATACACATATATACATAGGCTGGATGATGCTCTTGGCAATTTTCTTATTGGAAGCTCATCAGTCCCATGAAACCGGCGTTCTCATCACAGCATCCTGGCAGAATGAACAAAAAAGCCATCTGTATCCTATTGTTTCTTGGGCCTGATTTGTTCAATGAATTCCTACTCACCACAGTTCAGTACAATGCAGTGTGATCACCACAGCAACAGAGGAATATCCATACACACATTGAGAGAGAAAGGATTATTCACAAGACAAATCATATTGTGATAATATAGACTCCCTTTCCATGATACTCTCCAGATGTGCCGGATCACAACTTCCATCTGTCCCATTCAGTTATCCATGCTAGCTGAGAATGATGTGATTTATAGTCAGGGAGGTGCTGAGTTGTGGAGAAAGACTATTAGATTGCAAAGATTTCATTATGAATCAGAACAGGAATTTTGAAAATGTGGAAAGTAACTGAATGAGCCCTGATAGCAGATGGACACAGAAATGTCTAAGTCTTGTCCTTCATCAGCTAGTGATGTAAAGAAGGGTCAACATATGTAGTGTGGTGGCTTGCACCCTAACTGTCATGCACCATCCTGAGGAGATAGGTAGAAAGCAGGCAAAAGTGAAATTACGGAGATTGCATTTTTATTGAAAAGTTAGTAATGTAGAGAGAATGAGAGAAGGCCTTTCTTTGTTGTATGGTACTCATTGGGTCTAGCTTTCTCAATAGGCAGAGTGAGTTGGCCTCTTCAGGCAGTAGGTTTTCTGTGAAAGAGAAAAAAATTTTTATGTATTTACTTTGTCATTATTATAGTGCCACAGAGTGGGGTTTGTGTAATTTTCTCCTTCATGTTCCATTATAACTTGACTGGTTTGGTGTAGTGCATGCCTTCTGGGAATATGTGTATGATCTGTATGATCCTACCCGCATGCTTCGGTCGTCTGGGAGGAATCTGCTGCAGCCTATGAAAACTAGGCTGTCACAGACCTCCCAGAGAACTTTCTCTGCCACCGCTGCCAAGCTATGGAATGGCCTGCCGGATGAGATTCGTCTTATAATGTCTCTTGACTGATTAAAAAAAGCAGTAAAGACACATCTCTTCCAGCAGGCCTTCCCGGAAACTCCTTAATCTCTCTCGACTCCGAAGCTAAGTCTTGTGATTTCCCAGCTAGTTCCCAGCATTACGACCTCTGAAGCCACTATCTACGCTGTCCAAAGAATTATTGGTCTTATGAGTTTGTGTTATTAGTTTGCTTCTGTCTTATTTTAATTTATGCTAGTTTAATCTAATTTTAAGGGATGGGAGACTAGGGATGGAGATGTAGGATTTGTTTTTAAACTGTGACTGTTTTAACCTTTGTTGTGCCCTGCCCTGATTGCTTGAACAGAGGGGCAGATTATAAATAAAATTTATTATTATTATTCCAAAATACCCTTGAAGCACCTGTTGCTCCAAGTGAGGCAAAAGATAAGTTCTAGAATGCCCCGTTGAGTTGCTGGATTATTTATGTTCTAGTAGCCTCTTGCAGCGGTTGCCTGATTAATTAGCGTTTCCAACATAAATGCCCCATGCCTGTTTGTGGTTGTTGCAGAATGTCACAGTTTGTCTCAACAACTGACATGTCCCTCTGTCCTTCTGTTCCCCTATCTGTACCATAGTCTGCAAAAGGCACATCCCCCGTCCTTCTGCTTCACTGTCTGTATCAGAGTCTGAATCGGGATCCTGGGAACTCATATTTATTTTAATCTGTAATCTGTTTTTTAACCTTGTTGTACCCCGCCTCGAGTGTTTTACAGAGGGGCAGGTAAGAAATAAATATTATTATTATTATTATTATTATTATTATTATTATTATTATTATTATATTGCACCTAAGCTGTATTTTACAAAATGCTTTACAGAATGTATTCTGTAAAGAAATAAATACTGAAATAAATAGAATGCCCTGTTGTTTACATGTGATATGGACCAAGATATTGTCACCACAACCACCATCATCCCCTTTATATAAAAGGATATGCTTTGGGATATTGAATAAATAAACAAGACAGTGGATCCAATCCCCGGTGAAAATGTCAGTGGTTTATGTTTTGATAGGTGAGTCACTTGTGGTTTTGTAGACGTGATTTAATGAGAAGTTGAGCTGTCCTGAAGGGTAAAGGTCTCTTTGCCACCATTTTGTTCTGGAAGGTAATTCAGCATAGAAGTTAAGATGGACATATTGGACAGTGCTTCATTGACTGGGGGTTTTGGTAGAAAAGAAGAACTGGCTCATTCTCTTTCGTAGACTGACTTAGCTGCCTTTTTGAAAGATGGCTGTGGCAGGAACTGCGTTTGCAGGACTTAAGCAGGGTGGTTTATAAAGAGGGTGACATGGAAGGTCTCTAAGGAGTTTATCAGACGATGGAATTTGGGGGTATAATCTGATGGCAATCCAAACGCAATCATGGGGTTCACGTTATTACATATTAGAGTATCTCACGCAATTCGGGCAATGGGAGGTCATTCTGAACGCAATCATGGGGTTCACGTTATTGCATATGAGAGAATCTCATGCAGTTTCAGGCAATGAGGGGTCATTTTCGGGCAATAGGAAATCATTCTGAACACATTCCAAATGCAATTAGAATTCACGTAAATTCTCTGAACTAGCAAATTCACATAATTGCGAATTGGTTTCATTCGAAATTGAGAGAAATTCCTCCTGTATGATAAACTCCTTATTCATAAAGTTGCCATAAGTTGAAGTTGACTTGACTGCAGTTAAAAATCAATAAATGACAGGATTGTGACTTTGCTAAATTTGGTGGGAGAAAGATTGAGATGGCACTACTTGCAGTTGCAGTGTTGGTGCCAGGTGCATATCCATGAGGAGGATCTATCATAGTTCTGGTGCCACATTGATTTAGTGTCTTTTCATCTGATGGTTGCATAGTGAACATACAGATATTTGTTCTGAATAGTATTTTTTTCTGAATAGTTCAGGCAAGGAAATTGCTTGTTATTGTTAATACCTTTAGTGGTTCCACCTTCCATCATCATTTTGTTTTGTTTTGTTTTTTAAATTTATTTTATTTATTTCAAGAATTTTTATCCTGCCTTTCTCACACAATGAGATTCAATGTGTTAGTAGAATACAACACAGTTTTCTTCTTATTATTAATATAATAATAATAATAATAATAATAATTATTATTATTATTATTATTTCTATGTCCCGCCATTCCGTCAGATCAAGGCGGGATTACAACAAATAGAATATACGCAATACAATATCAATAATTCGGTGCAATATAAAAACATAATACATTATCGTATACAGAAAGATACAATATCAACAAGATAGTTCATAGTATCACCTAGCATATTAACATCAATTTAAACTCATACAGTGCAATATCAATGAAACATTTCACAATATAAACATAATCAACTACAGCTACAGTACAGCTACAATATGCATAAAATCAATCAGTTACAATACAGATACAAAACAATATCAACCCCTTTTTCTCCACAGTGGGCAGGACAATTATTGTTGTCTGAGTGTTGCTACAGCAATTTAATAGAAAGGTGTGTGTGTGTTTAATTTCCTAAACCCTAGACTGACACTTGCTGGTGTTTGGAGAAGAGCTTTCCAGCAGACCCTAAGTCTGCCTCTCCTTGAAATTTGCCTCTTAATTTTGTCACATATTACAACTATGGATTCCAGTTCTGGTTGGCAGGTATACTGTGATGGGGTGGCCCAGAGGGCGACTGTCGGTTCATGATGGTATAGATGAAAGAGTGTATAAAGCATGAACTTTTTTCCTAAAATCCTTTTTATATGATTGGCTGCACCTAATTACATATCTGTTAGTGGATATGCTATGTCGGTAAATATAAATATAATCATCTTCATTGATTATGTGAATAGACCTTTAGCTCCTTGGAAATTCTTTCTTTCTTTTTTCTTTCTTTCTTCCCCTCTTTCCCCTCCCCTCTTCCTCTCTTTCTTCTATTTCACTTTCTCTTAGATTAAAGTTTAGCTTGTTGGCTAAATTTTGTTTGGAAGTCCAAGGTACTCTCTCCTACTCAGCCTGGTACATTGAGGTTCTTGGACACATTTCTCCAGGATTCAAGCAGTAAGAGTCATTGGATCAATGGGCTGCATAATTAAATTCTTTAAAAGTGTGCTGAATTTCATTCTCCAATCCAGGATCTCTCTATCTGATTGCCTATGAATTCTGACATGGAGCCAGGGTTTGAGAACATTAAGCCACTGCATCTTGATATGAGAATAATTGGACTTATGATTAATGATGGCAGATGGGAAGCTCTCCAAGTCAAAATTATGATCAAATTATTAATGTGGTACTTGAATTGGCCAGCAAATGCTTCTTGGAAGCCAAGAATGGTTAGGGTCTCGGTCTCTGAGTTTAGTTTTCATATAACACTGAACAATAAAAGCATACAACTAGCAAGGAATCAGAGATTTTATGCAGTGTTGGGTATCTTATAGAACAGGAAAATGTGCTGAACATCATATTATTTCATTTGGTGCAATATTTATATGGAAATCAAGCTTTGGAAGAATGTAAGATTTTAGAGGATAGCAAGCAGATGTGAATGACTGGGTACCCTGGTAGGGTTGGAAAGATTCAAGAAGCAATAGCTAGATTAGGATTACAGAGAACTCAACTGTAGGTCATGGCTGCCCTGTATACCACACAATATATGGCTTTGTGTTGTGTTATTGATTGCTTTGAATTAGCAGAAGGTGCCAGGTTTTCTCAGTCTCTTCTAACGTGGGCAGGCACTTGGCAAGATGCCATATTTCATGGCAGATAGGAGGCAAAGGCATGGAGGTGGTGAGAACTGAGGAATGTGGAAGAAAGAGGAGAATTTATTGGAGCTCCAGGACAGGATCTGTTGCAGTGACATCATCTGTTCTCCTTTCTCCTCTTCCCTAAAAGACAAACTAGACAAGAGGCCATTCCTGCAATTAGCACTCATTACTTTAAAAAGTAATCAGCCTCATTGATCTGGACTGGGATCTCCAGGGAGCAATAGTGAGAAAGCTTTAATTCTCCATGGTCTGTTCTACCCAAATCTCCCCTCATCTGGTATTTCCATTAGGAAGAAACACTTCCATTGGTGAGAAATGGTGCCCACACTTGCAATTTCAATACTAGGTACAGACTCCCCAACCGACATTTGGATTTCCTGCCATTCCTACAGGGGTCCCTAATCTGTTCTTTACTTTCTAAAAAGCCCTTTTGTAGAATTACAAAATTGCAAGAAAGGTGGCCAAATCAGTTTGGCCTTAATTTTGTAACTGATGTGAGTTCTCCCTTTCTACCCTGACTAACAGCTGTTCAGGAGGTGTGTAAATGGTAACACAAGGAATAAGGAAGAAGAGTCGTAAAGCACCAGTCTACAAATGATGTAGGCATGCTTTCATACCTTTTCTGTGACATTTGGAGTAGCATATGGATCTAATAATCCTGACCTTCCAAATGGTGTTGTTGGAGGAACTATTGCAAAGTAATGCATGGGAAGCATTTTATAAATGCTAAACAATCTGGTGATGATTAGCATAATAATTATAGAAATTTAAGATCTGCAGACAAAGGATTATTGACAGTCCCACCAACATGTAGGCTCTGTCAAGGCTGCGAGTCTTTAAGGATCTGGCTCCGCATTTGTGGAACATTCTTCCTTTGCACCTCCAGCTGGTGGAGGATCTGATCCATTTTTGTAAAGGGTTATAGAACCACAGAATCATAGAGTTGGAAGAGACCACAAGAGCCATACAGTCCAACCCCCTGCCATGAACCCCCCTGCCATGGTTGAAGGCCTTCCTCTTCAATTTGCTGGATTAAGTTGCTGAGCATGCCTAAGGTGGCTGAGATGGAAGATTTTGTTTGTTTTGTTTTTAGCATATTATCCTTTCCCCCCTAAAATAAGACATCCTCTGAAAATAAGACCTAGTAGAGGTTTTGCTGAATTGCTAAATATAAGGCCTCCCCTGAAAGTAAGACCTAGCAAAGTTTTTGTTTGGAAGCATGCCCATTTTTTGTTCAACAATAAATGTGAATTCTTCTTCATGGAAAAATAAGACATCCCCTGAAAATAAGACCTAGTGCATCTTTGGGAGTAAAAATACTCAAACCATTACACCATGCTGGCTCTTGAATTAGGATTGCCACTTCCTTTTTTTCCCTGAGAGGCTCCTTGTCTTTAACACGTATGTGGCAGGCAGGTACTATGGGGCTAAAGAGACAGGCAAAAAGAGGTGCTTTCAGGCTTGCTTGAAGATGTGGCATTTAGATGACACATGTCTTGAAGCCAGCAGAAAAGTGTCCTTATGCAGAGAAAAGCCATTTCAAAAAGAAGCAGCTTTTTCCATTTCTTTCTGGCTTGAAGCCATATCATGTGGTCATGACATGAGCACTCCAGCTGCCTTGGGAGGCGGTGGCATGGTTGATGGGGTTTCAATGTGGCTTCAGAAAAAGCAGCTTCAAGCCACTTTTTCCTGCCCATCTGTTTTGCCCCAATACGTCTATCTCCATGCTGGGAATGTAGCTCTTGAATATGGCCAGTGCAAATAATGTGTGTACGGGGTGGGGTGGAGGGACGCTTAATGTTTTTGGATGGAAAGAACTTCAGGGTGCCCCCCCCCCCTTTTAATGAATGTAATAGAAAGTGAACCTGATCGATTTCTCTCTCACTTGTAGTAACTGGTGCTTTAAAAAATATCTATAGTACAAACAGTGAGTCCTTCGTATCCATTCTGATTTGGTTCCAGGACCCTCTGTGGATACCAGTATCCATGGATGTTCAAGTCCCATTATATACAATGGGTTAGTAAAATGGTGTCTCTTATATCAAACGGCAAAATCATGATTTGCTTTTGTTTTTGTTTTTCCGTTCCCCTAATCTTTTAAAAGTATTTTCACACCATGTAGAATCCATGGATGCAGAATCTGTGGATATGGAGGGCCAACTGTACAACAGACACACTGCAGAATTAGTGCCTTTGACACCACTTTAACAGCTATGGCTCAGTGTTATGGCGGTGTTGTGAGTTATTCTTTTCTGTCAGAGAGCTCTGGTGCCATAACAAATTACAAATCCTAGGAGCCACGATGGGTAAAGTGGTGTCAGACTGCATCAATTTTTCAGTTTGGTGGCAGCCACTTCTTTTTGTTGTTGTGTGCCTTCACATTCTTTTTTACTTATACGTTGACTCGAAAGCAAACCTATAATGGGGTTTTATTCCAGCCACACACAATAAAAGCTCTGCCCTCCCAGAAGAAAAATATATGTGTCTGTATTGATGTGTATACATGGGTATAATTGCAGGCTGGCATCCTTTTCAGCAGTTATGAGGTTGGAAGATGGACATACAATCTTGTAACTGTTGTTTGTTTGTTGTGTGCCTTCAAGTTGCTTCTGACCCTAAGACAACCCTATCACAAGGTTTTCTTGGCAAGTTTCTTCAGAAGGGATTTGCCTTTGTCATCCTCTGAGGCAGAGAGTATGCAACTTGCTCAAGGTCTCCCAGTGATCATAACTGTTAGGGATTCATTAATGGCCATATGTAACCCTCAAACCTCCCTTTGCAGCCTGACAGCACCCCAGTCAAGATGGTGCGAATTGGGGCACTGGGAAATGATATCTGCATGAGTCAGTTACAAGGCACCTAGAGAAAAACTGTTGCAACATACTCTCCAGCTGCCTGTTCTTGATGCACCTCATGATGTGGGGAGCTGTGTATACATCAATTCCCAGCTCCACTATCTGCAGCACCTTAGAAACGCTTCCGTTTGGGCACTGCCAAGCTATAGAGCCAGATTTGAGGGCATTGCATAGTCAGACATAACTAAAGTGACAGAGTTGTGTCATCGTGGTTACACTGACGATGCAGGAACTTGGCCAATGTTTATCAAAGGTTGTTAAAGTTGAATGTGCAAATTTATGAATCTGTTCTTTCTGTTTACAATATCTGAGGTTGGCTTGGCCAACTAAAACAGAAAACATGGCTGTCCACAGATAGAGAAGGGAAAAAAATTCCAACAGATTTTTCTTGTTTTTGCCAGTTCATCTCTGACTAGGTCATCAAATGGGATACACCCATGTCTACAGAGCAGTACTGGAACATTTATGAATAACACACTTCCTCTGTTTGGCTACCATGTCCCCATTTTTGTCATATATTGTCATCTTTTATTTTTGAATAATCTAAAATTTCTCAGAACCGTGCCATGTGTATGTGAATGTAGTAGGATCTCTTTTCACAGGCCTTATAATCTAGAATTTATCATACTGCTTTAGTGTTGCCAGATTTTCAAAATAGCAATAAGGGATGCTCGAAATTCATGAGATAACAGGGTTGACAGTTAGTAAGTAGCTCTTAACAAGTTTGTGTTCTACCTACATACCAAATGAAAGTCTTAATTTCAGTTAATTTACTCACATATTTCTCTGCAAAATTAGCATATAGTCTACATTCATAAATTGGAGGATGCCACATTTCTGTTGTTTTTTTTTTAAAGGGATCACCGCAATAGATGCTCCCCTCCCTTTGGTATCTTGTTCAGTCTATATAAAAGAAAAAGCTTTCCAACCCTGAAATGTGGGCATCCCTTATAATAAGGGACATCTGTCAGTCCCATAAGGGACAGGCTTTTCAGCTTTCAAATAAGGGACAAGGAAGACCTGGCAACCTCATACTGGCATAAGAGGGAAAGTAAAGATATAGAGAAGTGGAGAGGAATAGGGGCTTAATTTTTTATGAATTCTAGATAGAAGCATGGTACCGTACTGGACATTTAATGAGGCTTCTACTGTCAGTTTTTGTAAATCCCTGTGTGGAGGTAAGTGTCTTACAGCTGGCCCTCCATATCCACAGATTCTTTATCCACGAAGTCAACATCAATGGCTTGAAAATTTTCAAAAAATATTTAAGTTCCAAAAAGCAAACCTTGATCCTGGCATTTTGTATAGGGGACATCGTTTTACTCTGCTCTTGTCCTCCTCTTAATCACTGGCCTGAAACCAGTTCTGGGAATACAACTCCTAGTCCTAGATGGAGTCACACTCTCCTCAAAGGACCCTGTTCGCAGTCTGGGGGTACTTCTATACTTGTCGCTCCACATGACTAGTCAGGTGAATGCAACGGTCAGGAGTGCCTGTTATCAGCTTCGGCTGATACGCCAGCTGCAACCTTTCCTGGAGATGAAGGATCTGGAAACTGTGGTACATGCTTTTGTCACCTCACATTTAGATTACTGCAATGCGCTCTACATGGGGCTGCCCTTGTGCTTAACCCAGAAACTTCAGCTGGTTCAAAATATGGCAGCCAGACTAATCACTGGGGCATCTAGGAGAGAGCATATAACACCAGTGCTTAAGTCTCTCCACTGTCTGCTGATCAGTTTCCGGGCACAGTACAAGGTGCTGGTTTTGACCTTTAAAGCCCCCCATGGCTCAGGTCTATCCTATCTTAGGGACCGCCTCTTCCCATAAGAGCCCCCTTGTACACTCTGGTCCTCTGGGAGGAACCTATTACAACCTAAGAAAACTAGGTTGGCACAGACCTCCAAGAGGGCCTTTTCTGTTGTCACTCCCAGGCTATGGAATGGCCTGCCGGATGAGATGTGCCTTATTACAACCCTGGACGGCTTCAAGGAGGCTGCCAAGATGCATCTCTTCCTGCAGGCCTTCCCAGACAATGATTAACCTTTCTGCCAACTACTGTCCCTCTTGCTCTTCCACTAGGATATCTGATATTGTCGAGGCTGCCCATCATTTTTAATTAGAGCTTTCCATTGTTTTAATGTTTTAATTGTAATGGCTCTGTTTTAGTATTTTTAAATCTTATTGTAGTTTAATTTATTTTTAACGGGTGGGAGGGGAAATTGAATTGTTATATTTTAATTGTAATTGCTTTTAAATGTTGTACCCTACCCCGATTGCTTACCCAGAGTTATTATAATAATAATTATTATTAATGGGACTTTTTCCATGGATTTTGGTATCCACGGAGGGTGGATGCTCCTGTATTCAAATCCCGATGAATACCAAGGGCTCACTGTACTTAAGTCTGGGCTCTCAAGGCCAAACCACCAAGGTTTTTTAATTCACGGGGATAATGGCCTTACATGCTACCCCCTTTGCCAGCTGTCCTTTGTGTATTTATTATTTTGTGACTGATTTTAATACTTGGTATTGTGCTACCATATTGCTGTTCTTGGGTGTTTGTAAGCATATGCGTATAATACATATGCATGTGCACACATGCATGCATCAGAGTTTGGAGAAATTACTTTTTATATTACAGCTCCTAGCCATTTTCAGCCAGCATAGCCAATGATAGTGATGGCTTTGGGATTATGGAAGCTGTCTTGTAGAATTTGACTTTCCTGAACTCTGATACACTGGCCTCTGTCCTGTTGTAAGTCCCATCTGAAGAAGCCCCATTGAATCAATTGGGTTTACTCAGTCTTTGGTTGATTCACCATTGAACAGTTGATTCAGTAGGTCTACTTTTAACCAACAGGATTTCAGTGTGTGTGTATGGGGGAGGGAGAGATGAATGGAGCTGCCTTCCTTTTTGGAGTCTCTTTGGTATTGTGACTATAGTTGTTGCTTGTGTCTTCAAGTTTTTTTTCAGACTTAGATGTCAGAACAGGGGTCCAGAATCCCAGACAATCAACCAGTCAGCTTTATGTAGAATAAACAGAACTTTATTGATGCTCCAGGATCAGCAAAACCACACCATTCAGCTTCTTAGCTGAGACTGACCAGTCCCCGCCCAGCACCCCTATATCTTCCAAAGTACCACACCTCCCTCTTTCTCACAAAAGCCCGCGAAAGATCTATTCCAGTTTTTTTTCCATAGGTTTCGGTTCCACCTTATCTCCCCCCTTCACAATGCTTCCCACCAGAAACTGCTGCATTCCAAGCTCAGAGCCGAGCAGCCCCAAGGTCAACTGATAAATCCTCCTGGCACCGTTATGCACTCCTCCTCTCTATCTAGCAACTAACTATGTACCATCATCCCCAACTACCTCTACTAACCCATATCTGGAAGAATACTACAAGGATTCTGACATTAGAGCAACCCTAAGGCAGACTTCCCATGGGGTTTTCTAGGGCTGAGAGGGTCCAGAAGGTTTCTATGGCCAAGTGCGGAATCGAACCCTGATCACTGGAGTTCTACGTTCAAAGCATTACAGCACATTGACTCTTGGTGTGACTATATGGACTGCCTTTATTTCAAAAGTGATGACTACCATTTCTAGAGAACTGCCACTAACTTGTTTACCCAGGCTTGGTAGACCTGTTTTGTTTCTTGAGGTCTACCAGCAGGAGCTAGAGGAGCAACAGCGGCTTGGGACTGGGAAAGGAGGTAGTATCTTAGAGTCTTAGAATAAGTAACAATAGTTTATCTAAACACATGCTCAGTACATAACTAAGCTCCTACATCACTTTATCTATGATACTGAGCCACATCAATTGAAATACAAATACAAAAAAAAATGCATTCCAAATTTTCCTTTCAACCTGTCTTCCATCTCAGCTGCCTAGATGAAGAGTGGGGAGGGAAGGCATTATTATTGTTGCCATTGCTAAACAACTCTGAGTAAAAAAACCCTTGATCATCTAGGACAGATCACAAGAGATTTAGCAATTGATCTGGCCATACTCTACTTTAAAGTGAAAACTGTTTTCCCCTCCCTAAATTATTATACATACAACAAAAGGGAGACAGTTATAATCAAGGGCGACTTTATCCAAGTGTGACCTCTGACATCTTGTTGAAATGGATGAGTGTGTGTTAGGAGGGAGGTTGATTGCACAAAGGCAGGGATTTCCATGGTAGCAAGGCTCAGCTGTCTGTAAAGAAAACATCTCTTCTCTGCTCCTACCTCCACTCTTTCTTAACTAACAGGGATTTTGTTCCCAGAAACAGATTTGACTTAGGGAAGTTCTTCCCTTTCAGTCTTTTGCTTTGGCTGAGGGAAAGTCCTTTGTTCATCCTGAGGGAATGTAAATTATTTTATCTTGGCAAAGACATGTAGATTCTTCTCATCCATGGCTCACATCATGCATTTACTGAGCCAGTGAGCCTCTTTCTAGTAAGCCACCCATCTTGTGGATGATTCTTTCAGCTCAGAAATGTTAATGCATCATGTTAGCCCTAATGATGAACCCAACCACACATATGCATACATTGAAATGGAGATCTGATAGTAGGAAAAAACAGGCATCATTTAGCTGCCTTTTCTTCACATGTGCAGCATAGTGTAGTGGTTTGAGCATTGGAGTAGGACTCTGGAAACCAAGGTCAATTTCCTCCTCGGCCACAAAAACCCACTGAGTTACTTTGGGCAAGTCACATTTTCTCTGCCTCAGAAGATGGCAGTGGCAAACCCCTTCAGAAGACACATGCCAAGAAAATCCTAGGATAGGTTCACCTTAGGGTTGCCATACATCGGAATTGATTTGAAGGCACACAACACAACAACATTGACCTGTGTAGTGGTATCTAATGAAGCTCTGTTAGATGTCAGCATAGTATAGTGGTTTGAGGGTTGGAGTAAGGGCCTTTTCACATGACACAATTATAATGCAGTGATTTTTGTTTTAATGGTTGCAACCTATAAAACCTTGGGGTTTGCAGTTTGGTGAGGAGCTAGGTCTCTCTAGCAGAGAATTCTAAATAGCCTCTCTGAACTGCAAATCCCAGGATTCCATAGGATGGGAGTCAAACCATGTGAGTTAAAGTGGAATCATAACACTATGATTACATAGTGTGAAAAGGACCTAGGACTCTTAAGTGAGCAGGGTTCAGATCCCTTTACAGTCATGGAAACCCACTGGGTAACCTTGAACAAGGCAAACTCTCTCAGCCCAAAAGGAATGCAGTGGCAAACCTCCTCTGAATATATTGTGCCACAAAAACCTAGGATAGTCCAGCTGTACATTGGCATCAACTTGAAGTCACATGATAACAACATAGTAGAAGTCAGGATCTAAAACTTTCTGATGTCTTGTGAATGCTGTGACTCATGCTAGCAGGTAGGTTGAATGTGTTCATTCCCTTTAAGAGATACTGCTGGTGGATGATCAAATCATTATTAGTTAGGGAGGAAAGCATGATCAGATAAACTCTGTCCAAAAATTCCCTTGTAATAATTCCCATTGTAAGTACAAAAATCCCCATTGTAAGAAGGGTTATAACTTTTTTTTTCTCCGATGAAGTAATTGGGCTAAACAGACAGGCAAAAGAGGTGCTTTCAGGATGGCTTGAAGGCGTGGTGTTTAGATGACACCTGCCTTGAAGCCAGAAGAAAAGTGCCCTTATGCAGAGAAAAGCCATTTCAAAAAGAAGCAGATTTTTCCGCTTTTCCTGGCTTGAAGCCATGTCATGTGGTCATGACATGAGCACTCCAGCTGCCTTGGAAGCCGGTGGTGCAGATTTCAATGTGGCTTTAGAAAAGGCAGCTTCAGGCCACTTTTTCCTGCCCTTCTGTTTCGCTCCAATAGTAGTTTCCATGGCTCTCCTGCTTTCCACTTAGGTGATGTAGTTAATAACATGTTTTACCCTTGACCTATCCATGGGTCATATCAAAAGCCATAGTTTTGGCCCCAAAACCTGCCCTCAACTTATACATTAGGTCGACTTAGATAAGTATATGGTATTTAACATCTACTGTTAGTGTGCCATAGCCACAAGCTCTTTATTCATGGATTCAACTGCCCATGGCTTGAAAATATTTTTAAAAATATAAATGCAAAAAGCAAACCTTGATTTTGCTATTTGACCATTTTACTATGCCATAGTATTTAGTGGGACTAGAGCATCCACAGATTTTGCTATCCACAGAGGGTCCTGGAACCAGACCCCAGATGATTACAAGGGCCCACTATACATGAAACTTCTGTGAGAGGTCATCTGGAATTTTGGAGCTAAGTGTCACCAGTTAACTGATGACACTCAGTGCTATCTCTCCTTTTCATCTAATTCCAAGCAATCAGTTTCAGTGTTAAACCAGTGTCTGTTATCAGTAATGGACTAGATGAAGGCAAACAAATTGAAATTGAATCCAGAGAAGATGGAGGTGCTCCTGGTCAGTTGAAAGACAGATCAGGGAATAAGAGATTCAGCCTTTGCTGGATGGGGTTGAATTCCCCCTGAAATATCATGTTTGCAGCTTGGGTGTACTCCTGAACTCTGATTTGATCATGGATGCCCAGGTTTCAGCAGTGACCAGGAGTCAATTTCCACAGTTAAAACTAGTGTGCCAGCTGTGCCTGTTCCTTGAGACATCAGTTCTTGCCACAGTAACGCATATCTTGATTATATCCAATTTGAATTACGATAATTCTGTGTGGGACTGTCTTTGGAAACTGTTCAGAAATTTCAGCGGATTGCAAATGCTGTTGCTAGGCTGTTGACTGTGGCTGGTTACAGGGAACATCTCCCTCCCCACCCTCACTCCCAATTGAAACAGCTTTGCTTTACCAGTTTGTTTCCTGATAAAATTTGAAGTGCTGGTTATGTCTTTTAAAGCCTTATATAGCTTGGGTTCATGTGTCTGAAAGACTGTGGGGCTGTACAAATGGCCTTAAAGGGGGAGCTGCAGCAACCTCATGCTGTGGCCCTGATCCAGCCCTTCAAGGGCGCAAAAAGGAGCTACAAAAAGTGGTTCCTTTTTGCACCCTTGAAAGGGTGCCACACCTACAGCAGCATGGCTATATGGCGCCCCTTTGGCGCTGCATTATCTGGATGCAGTTCCGGGGGTGTGTCATGATGCCACATGCCGTCTGGAGTGCCACGCGGCATCAGGGTGTCCTGGTGGGCATGCAGAGTTGGGCATGCAACATCAGGATGCTACATCCCGACTCTGCCCCCAGGCCGGCCTTTCAGGCTGGTCTGGATAGGGCCTGTATCTCCCTATATGAACCTCTGAGATCTTCAGGGGAAGGTTTTCTTTTGGTTCCATCACCAACATGTTTGTTGATGACTTGGGAGACAGCCTTCTCTATGGCTGTTCCCAGAGAGTTGAATTTCCTCCCATGTAAGATTTAGTGTCCCCCCATCTCTCCTTTCCTTTCTCCGTCAACCTAAGACCTTTTTATGCATCTGGGCCTTTAGTTGAAAATCTATGGGACAAAAAGCATTTCTGGTGAGGTTGTGGTTTTTATTTCTTTTTAATCATCATCAGTGTTTTTATAGTGTTTTAATCTTGTTTTTAATTGTACTTTGATTTAATTATTTTAAAACTTTTGTATAAATATTTTAATTGTATGAGTATTTTGCTTTTTAAAATGCTGTAAGCCACCTTGGTTTTGCATATGGATGGAGAAAGGTGGGATACAAATAAAATAAAATAAAGGAAGTTGGTCATAGGTGACCGAATGGGCTGTGTTCCTTTGTTTCATTTGTTCCTTTGCTCTGACAATCCTTATTATGGCCCTTTCTCTGCTGCTAAGTAATAGAGTCATGAAAGAGAAAGGCTTTGCATGTAATAAATTAACTTTTGCATAAGTAGTCTTTTGCTATATAATTATTGTGGGAATTAGCCATTGTGTTTCAGTCCACAGCCCTTTCATTTGGCACATTTTCCCTCCCCTCCCCTATAAAATAAATTATTATTCTCAGCAGTATTTTCCAACAATACTGCTGTTGTGGTCTGTTTATGTTGTCTTTTCATGGCTAGAATTTACAGACCCAGTTACAAATGCTTAACCTAGACTTACACATTCCTATCTGATTCATTTTCACAATCCCTATGTATGGAATTCATAGGGATTGTAAATGTCCTGACTTATTGAGTAGTGGATCTAGAAGCTTGGCCTTTGTTGCTAACAAGCCCATCCTGTATAGAGTTATTGCTAAAGCACTGGATTGGGATTTGGGAGGTCCATATTGGAGTCCCATTGCGAATCATTAAATTTACTGAGGTTTACCTCAAGGGAATGAGCTGACAATAAATTGACAGGAAGGAGAAGCACGTGTACTGCCTTGAAATCATTGACAGAAAGACAGCTATAAAGACAACGAATAAATTAATAACATTACAGTAGAAATAGAACTTGGAAACTTCAGTTCAGGCATTACACTAAATTTTTCAGCACATTTATGGTTTAAGGTGACATATAAATTGTCAAATTCAGCCAAATTCTGAGTAAGAAACTGGGTTTGAAATGGGCTTGAAAGACACTGTTTGTACTGTTTTTCAATATGATGTCTGAATCAACAACTCACACTTCATAGTTGTTGCCCTGCTACTAAAGACTGTTACCCAAAGAAAGGTGGAGGACTGCGAGAGGGTCCTCACCAAGTATATCCATTTTGCTTTAATGTTGGAAGAAATTAGAAATAGACAATAAAACTATTTGCATTGTTTGAGTAACCGTTGGGATTATGCACCTGTATACACCAGTAATAATTGAGGAGAACTCCAGTTTTGGGTGAATTATTTTATTTATTTAGAGTTTTATTTAGAAAAATGCAGAGTGCAATTATACAAACAGCAACTCACATATACAGCATTGAGCGCTAACCAAAATAGAAATATAGAAACTGGATAGCAGAGGTTGAGGAGTTCAAAGGGGGTGATGATTACCTGTCTGAAGAGTAGACCATGGAAAGTAGCTCAGACTGTGTGTGTGTGCATGAGCAAAACACTGTCATACACGGAGGGCAGCCTGGGACAACTGTATGTGTACTGTGAGTGCACATAGAAGATTTTCACACTGGTGCTTACCGCAAAGTTCCTGTTAAAAGGAAAAGGCTGCTTTGTGAATTATTCAAGGACAGTAGAGGCTTCACTGACATTTCAGAAGCACAACCGGCTTTCACACCCTCATGCTTCAGGAATTTTTTTTACTGGCGCTTAACCCATGGTAAGTGCCAGTGTGAAAAACTTCATAGACTAGTTTTTGAGACCAATACTTATACCAGAAAACTAGCCTCTGGGGATGTGCTGTCTTATAAGGTAACAAAGGCTGGATGTTTTCCCTTAGGAATTGATAATGGGATTCTGGACTGGTTGATGTCTTTAACATCATGGTGACAAAAACAGCACTTGGATCAGGACACCCTAGTGACTGGACAGGATGAGGTGGCAGAGGGCAGGCAGAGATGTTGGTTTAATGCTTTAGGTGCAAGGAGATCCTTTATCTCAAGATGCAAGAGGAAATGCAGACGACTTGGGGAAAGGAAGGAGCAATTAGTAGCTTTGATTGTATTCTATGTTGATTGTTCACATACCTCGGGTCTTTCTCTTTTCTCTTGGGAACCTAACCTAGCATTTCTGGAGGTCATTGTGACCTCTCAAGAACATGCTGGCTCCAGATATGAAATATGAAATGTGGGGACCCTAAATACAGTGCAGGGTATGCAGGTTGTGCTAACAAGACCCTTGGAACATAGAAATGATGTGCTGTTATGTGAGGGTAGAAAATGAAAACAGACAAGTTATCTCTTAACCATGGTTTGGCTCTGTGTTTGGAAATTCAAACCATGTTTTGTGTTCCAGGTTGTGATTGATGCAAGCCATGATTTGGTGGGAGAGAAGTCATTTAGTTTGGCAGACATAGTAAAATACAGTTTAAGATGTCTCTTTAATAATGTGTTAGGAGTTTATAAAACAGTCTAAGTAAATATAGTTTTAGAATACGAGATTATTGCAGCAGGTGGTTAAAGCAGATTTTGTAGCTGCAGTTATGTTTGTTTTTCCAGTCAGATTGCAATTATGTTTGTATTTCATCAGATTACTGGCCTTTATCTTTGATATGAAGGCTGGAAAGTGAGTTTGAATCTGTTTCTGTTTTGATTCAGTTGAATCTGTTTCTCTTTGAAGAGGTCAGCACCCTTTTCAAGGAAGAAAAAGTGACCTTCCAAGTTTCAACAAATATGGCACTGGATATGGTGGCACTGGATATCTTTCTCTTCCTTAAGGCTGCAAGTAGAAGGACAGACTTCTATTTTCAAATTGCCTGATCCTTGTTTGATAAACAACATCCTAAGAAATTGATAATAAAACTATTTGCATTGAAGTAAGTCATATATTTAGGAGGAACTCTGAGCTCTGACCAGTCTGATATCATGGGGCTGGTGGATCTAATGTCAGTGGGGTAATGAATCCACTTTGGGTTTCAGTACAGACTTCAAAGGTGAACCTTTAAATCTAACATGGTGAACCTATTTTGGGGGATAGGATTCAACATCTTGAACAGCTCCTTTAAAAGTAGGACTGAAACCCATAGTGGATTAATGACTGTATTGGTATCAGAGCTAACAGCCAACACTGGCCCTCATCCAAGGAAGTCAGGATTCAAACCCGGAACTTAGAGGTAGTGAGATGTAAATAAAGCAATTAGATTGAAGCAAAATTGAAATAACATAAATGGGAACAACATAAACTGTTTTAATGTATGTAACAAGGAACTTTTTTCCCTAATTATTCTTTCATTACATTTTAAAAGCATATTAAATCATTGTCCAGGCATTTTTAGTAGAGTATTTCTAATTGTATACCATTTCCATACAAATCCCCTGGTTTCTCCCTCCAAAAAAGTACACCAAAAGCAACATATGGTAGAACATTGATTTGGTAATGCCAACGTCAGTAATGTATTTTCGTTTGTAACTGATAGTGAGCTATGTACTGATTACTTTTAAAAGGTAACTTTGCAAACTCTTTTCTAATCTTGAGTAGGTCTTCAGTAGATAGTTTGAAGATAGTAGATACCTAGCTCTGAATGAAGGAGAAAACACCAGGCCAGAACGGATCAAGTAGTTCTTTCTGACTCATACACTGGCTTCCAGCCAGGCCTTCTGATAGTTGTTTATCATGTGAATTGGATGGACCAACTTCTCACTCTTAAGAAAATTTCATCACAGAGCTTTGGAATTTTCTGTTGCTTTAAAAATTCCTTTCTGAGCTTCACCCACCCTGCTAGCTTTTCTTTTGAAATTATGAATTGCTAGGCAGAATAGAGTGGGCATATTCATGCTTATCTTGCACCGCTTTTTGATATTTTTGGAAATGTTTGTCGATTTTATTTCACGTGTTAAAGAGAAGCAAACCTTCACAGCTCCAAAAATGCTTTGGAGCTTTGTAAATTCTACTCCAGTCTGTAACCTAAAGTCAAACGGAGATGAATCTAGGTAAATCTCTTTTCCTAGTTTAACCTTCTGGCTATACACCTACTGACCTAGAGTGTGAGAAGCTGATCTGGAGACCTTGCAATGCTATACTCACTCCAGTTACCAGCCTCCAAAGCTGTAGCACAATCCTATTTAATACTCTCTGATTTGCATAATCTTCTAGATGCTTTGGACAAATGATTTGTTAGCTCCTGGTTGTTATCGCAGGGACTTAAAGTCGAGGAGGCGTTTTCATTGTCATTGTGTCCACCCCCACTCCTCTTCAGATATACTGCAGTTATTTTTCACCTTCAGAAAATGCAAAAAAATCAATTTATTTTTTTCCCCTTGGTTTCCTGATTATTGGCAGGGTCCTGTTTATTTATATATTTATTTAATAAGCCTCCAAGAAAACAATACTGCCATCTACTGGGAATGAAGATTTTGCCCTGCCATGCCCTCCTTTGCTTTTGTACATGGGGGGGGGGGATCCCCACCGTCTTTTATTTCTTTTTGTTTTGCGTGAATCTCAGCGGTTACAGAAATAAAGCAAAATAATGTATTAAATCAAATAGCCAGCAGAATAAAAAAAAATAAACATTTCATTATGTTTACATAAAAATTCACACACCGTTACTGTTGTGGTTTTAATTGTATGTAAATGTATGTATGTACATGTAATGCAATATTTATTTTATTCTCCTGGCTATTTGCTATAATAAATTATTTCATTCATTTCCTTTTGAGAGTTACAGTTGGCCATTTCTGTGCTCCAGTTTGACTGAAATATCTCTCTATACACCTCATCACTTTTGGAGCAGAAATAACAAACATAGAATTTTTATTAACAAAACTAGGGATTTTAAAAAAAAATGTACCATATGCTTTTATGGACTTTTTTGTGAAATTGATGGTCTCAGCATGTCTGATCCTTAGTCTGTCTAAGCCACTGTTGTTTTCTATGGTAGTGGCCATAGATTTTATGCATGTCTACTGAGGAGTACAGTGGGACATATATCTGAATAAATATGGAAGGAGTTTATGCCCCTTCCATCCAGATCAGGGATATCATGATGAAAAGGCAGGGCTAGTCTGTTTTTAATGGGGTGGGCTATTGATGCATTTATATTGTTTTATTGATTTTGTTGTATAGGGATTTTAAAATCACAATATGAAAGAAAGCATATATATGTTTGTGGGGTGGTGTCTGTGTATGAAATAAATAATTTTCCATTTGTTATTCCTCCCAAATCTCTCAAATCTCTCCTAATATGTACAGAGCTGCAAAATAGTCTTAGACTTCCCAAGTTTTCCCCTGATCTGTCACATACCTGCTTTGACTTAAATGACTTTTCTTCATCATGCCATGATCTATGTAGACTGTCTTTGGAATTTTTGGTATCCTTGGTTTCATTTATACTTAAACCATGGTGGTGTTGTCTGTTTGTCTTAAAATTCTGTCAGGATAATGATATTCTAACATAGAGATACGATGATTTACAACAGTGGCGCAGAACGGCATGAGCTGTCAGACATACTATTTCTCTTCATCATTTTTTCCTCTCCCTTTCCTCCTTCAGAGTTTCCCTACCTGTTACTCAAAATGTCTGCTTTTCCCTCCTCCATCAGGTTTTCCTTTGCAGACCCCTTCTGACTTTTAGCTAACACACCAGATTGAATAGCTACTGGCCTTATATAAAATCTTCAGAGGTTATCTCATACTTGCTTTCTCTCTTCTTCCTCCTCCTCTCTCATCCCCCCCCCAAAGGATTTCATAAATGATGTAGGAATCATTTAATTCTCCACAGGGGACAAAGGCAAAGGTTGACTAGAGTACCAAACAAGCTTAAGTACCAGATGGGAGCTGAGCAATCGATAAATTGATTTTTCATTCCACTTGGCCCTTGCAAAGGAAACGAAAGGGAAATTTTAGTCCTGTCAATGCCAAAAAAAGTGCTGGACTTCAAGTGATAGTGACATGGAAGCTGCTATATACTGAGTCACACATTTGTTTTCCTAGCCCACTGTTGTCATCACTAATAGGCAGAGATGTTTCTGAGTTTCAGGAAGGTTTGTTTCCTTGCCCTGCATGGAAATAGCTGAGGATTATACCTGGGGACTAGAGATCCTTTTCTTTCCTTAGCTGCTCCTGCCTGTTCTTCTCTCCCTCAAAGGCTGAAGCAGTGTCAGAGCATTGCATATAAATCTGGTTGCAAAGCTTTTAGAAATAATTTAAGGGGGCAAATATATAAATACGTCACTTTAAACATTTTATTGATCACTCTGATAGACAATATTCAATAATTCATTTCTCCACTTTTTTTCTAGAAAAAATAAAAGTGTTGGTTGGGGGGAAAAGGGAAAAGCTCAATTCCTTCCCCAGCCCCAGACTTTTCCATTTTACCCCTACAGGGCTTCACGTCTTTAATTCTGCTATCGTTTCATATTATTAAGGATATATTTATTTAATCTATTCATTACTCTTCCATTCTACCTAATACTAAAATGGCTTTGGGTTGAGAACAAATGTAACAGTGGTCCAGAAGACACTGCAGAAATAATCCAGTTTGAAACTGCTTTAACTGGCCTGGCTCAGTGCTGGAGAATCCTGGGAACTTTAGTTTACTGTGGCACCAGTGCTCTCTGATGGAGAAGGCTAAATGTCTCACAAAACTACAGTTCCCAGAATTCCCTACCATTGAGCCAGGGCAGTTAAAGCAGTCTCAAACTAGAGTATTTCTGCAGTGTGTTTTGGACCAGTGTCACAGAAGAATATAAAACCATGCACTTTAAACAGAACTATGCAATAGTATGCATCTGTGCCTTTAATTTGCCTCTTGAGTTATGGTGATCCCATCAATTTCCTAGGATTTTCTTAGGCAGGGAATACTCAGAGGTGGTTTTGACTTCCTTCCTCCAGAATATATCTTACAGCACCTGGTGTTCGCTAGCAGTCTACCATCCAAGTATTAGCCAGGGCTGATTCTGCTTTAGCATTCAAGATCAGATGGGATCTGGCATCTTTTAAAAATCTTTTATTTAAAAATATACATAAAAGGATTAAGATTAAAACCAAATAACAAGATCAGCCCAAGAACAGTCTGTAAACAGATTACCAGGTTCAAACAAATTTATCTTTCCTCTTAACACATCTGGTATCTTTTAGATATGGATTGAAACCATCATGAACCTCCTGCCCTTTGAATGTTTCTCTTTAATATGTCTTCAGTGTACACCCAATATATTTCATGTTCCTTGAGACCAGCATTTCAGCATTGCAAGGATCTGAAAAGACTGGCATATAACATGTGTACCTGTATGTGCCTTCAAGCTGTCTGTTAATATATGGTGACCCCATGAATTTTATAGGGGTTTCTTAGGAAAGTAATACTCAGAGATAGTTTTGCAAATTCCTTCCTCAGAAATATAGCCTATAGCACATAGTATTTATTGATGGTCTCCCATCCAAGTACTAACAAGGGCTGAACTTGTTTAAGACAGAGTGTGACCCCTTTAGGGCAGTGAATCTGAAATGGTAGGGTGGGACCCCCAGGGGGACATGAGAGTTGCTAAAGAAGGGGAGGGTGAGACTTGGAGGCCCTGATCCCTCCTCTTCTTTCCAAAATTTTTATTTGTAAAAATTACACATGCGTTGAGTTAAGAATGGAAGTTGCTTAAATAAAACTGTTCTAATTTGATGTTATTTCCATAAGGAAATGTCAAAATATGAATATAAACACACTAAATAAACTCAGTATTTTTATTCATATAAAACACAAACTGAGTGGTGTGTGTGTATGTGTGTGTGTGTGTGATGTCCACATGTATATATAAAGGGGTTCCTAAGGGTAAAAATGTGAGCGCTATTGTTTTAGGGTATTTAGGCAAGGCAACAGTGCCAGAGTATAAACCAAATACAGAAAGCAGTAATGTGTCTGCTAAAAGACTGCTCCTTAGTGAATGACCTCAAGCACCCTAAATTAGAGACTACAAAGGGGAAGCCTATTCTGGCAGACCTTGAAGTAAATCAGCTATCAGATTGCAATGGAGTTTTCTCCTCAAGACATGGACAATTTTCACTGAATCAGAGGCATTAGCCAGTAACTATCTAATATCATGGAACAAAGGCATCAAAAAGTTCTGGCTCAGTTGGCAGTTGCACAAGGGACCAACAAATGCAATGTTCAAAGGCAAATCAAGGAACAGAAGAGACTCTGCAGACTGGGTCAGCCAGGAAAAAAAAAAAAAAACCAGCAATAGCAAAATACATTATAAACTATCCTGGGCATAAAATGCAGTTTGAAAACACTGAAATTCTGGACCATGCCAACAACTATCAGATCAGAATGCACAAGGAAGTCACTGAAATCCATAAACACCTGGACAACTTCAAAAGGAAAGAAGAAACCCTTAAAGTAAACAAAGTTTGGCTACCAGGCCTGAAAAACACTAAAGTCAAGACCCAGCAAATGCAAATGAAAATCACTCTGGGTGAGGGTTAATGGATCATTAATTAAATAGACTCCCTGAGGCCTTGCCATTCAAGAACAGAACAATACACAGATTAAAATGTAAGTCACTTCCTCTCAACCAACAGTATATATACCCCACTCTCTTCCATGCCAGCATTCTCCAAAAATGCCAGCCACAGCTGCTGGTGAAATGTTAGGAATAAACTCTTCTAGAACACGGCCTCATTGCCCCAAAAAAACCACGAAAAACTATAGATGCCAGCTGTGAAAGCCTTTGACTTCACATTGCAGAAATGCTCATCTAAAGACTTAGGATCCCTCATGAGTAAATTGATTCTAATGAGCAAGACTTTTGTCGTGAGTATAGGCTATGCTGTGAGAGGGCTTTGAAGATGGCAAACTTTAGAGCTTGGGCCATGTCTGTTTGCCAGTAGTTTTTGTCTCTTAACTACCTAACTCTTCAATGGCATACTACCACAGCCTCATCTGGAGCCCTTTCGCACTACGCAGTTATAGCCCTGTGATTCTACCTTAACTGCCATGGCTACATGATGGAATCAGGGTTTTTCTTTCTGTGAGGCACAACAGATCTCTGGCTGGGAATTGTAGGGGGGAAAAAACAGCCTAAACTGTATATCCCAGGATTTCATAGGCTGTTAAAATGGAATCATAGCACTTAAATTTTTTAGGGTGAAAGGGACCCATGTTTTTCAGTTGCCCTCTGACCTCCTCTACTTATATTCTGAGCTACCCCCATACTTTGCTTCCAGCACCGATCCATGTTCAGTGATGGCTGGTGGTTCCCATGCCATTGGGGCAGTGAATACAGATTTCTGAAAAAGTTTAAATGTGATTCCTGGTACTGGATGTATTTTGGGAGAGAGGATTCAGCACCTTGGATAGCTGCTTGACTGTCTACTATGCAGATTAAAACCTGGCATGGAGGCACTGCCACGCTGACATGGGAGTCATCAGCTGCCAATGCTCTTGCACTTCTCACTATGCACTGCATAAAGCAGGTCAATAGCAACATCAAAGGGTTGTGCTATTGTTATTTTTCACAGATTGCAAGATGCCAGGAACAAAAAAGGATCAATCGATCACTTAAATGGTTTTGAGATTCATGTGCCTGGAAAAATAGAGTGGCCTTCACTTTGGTATAGGACGCTTCCCATCCCACATCTTGGGAATGACATCTGGTTTTTTATTGCTGTAGGTATTGCATTTGTATGTTATGTATTTTTATGGAATTGGATCAAGACTTCAGTCTGCCTGGAACAGAACTGTTGAAATGGGTAGGACTTAAATTCAGTGGTGAACTTCTCCCATTGATTTCACAGAGTCTTCACTAAACAGAACTAAGTCTAGACCAAGCCTTTTGAGTTCTTGTTTCAGTTTTTTGACACTTTAAGCTTATCACAAATGGGGGCAGAAGGGAAATTTTAAACATCCAAATAAGTAATTAAATTTACTTATACATGAAAGCTATTCTTGTTCAGTCAAGTCTTTAAAACTGGGGTATCTGCCTACACAGGAACAAGTTTTGGCTCTTATGAAAAATCAGTTTTCAAAGAGAGGTATGTAAGACTCTTGTGGCATAAAATGAAAAAAGAGGGAAGGAAAGGAGGAATCTAGCGGCATCTTTAAGACTAATTGGCTATTTCATCATGAATTCATGGATTTCTATCTATTTCTTCAGGTGCACTGAAGGTGTTTATGACAAACTTCAGGTATATTAGTGGCTGCATAGTTGTGAGGGTGGATGAGATCAGAAAGAGCGCAAATAGATACAGAAAGGAGCAGCTTGTGACACTGGCCATAAACCTTGAAGCAGTTGTGTGAGGTGATACTGATCTCACAGGCTAGTTCTGAGACATTTCTCAGGTGTGAAAGCAATTCATCTGCTACTGTGTTGTATGTGCCTTATAGCGAATTCATCAATTTCTTTGGGTTTTCTTAGGCAAGCAATAAATACAGAGAGGAGGTTTTGCCTCTGAAATACAGCCTACAGCACCTGGAATTCATTGGCAGTCACCCATCCAAGTACTAACCAGAGCTGACCCTGCTTAGCCTCCAGGATCTAACAGAATCTAGTCTCTTTAGGGCAGGGTTTCCCAAACTTTGGCCCTCCAGGTGTTTGGGACTTCAACCCCCAGAAGCCCCAGCATGTTTGGGCAAAAATCAGGAATGTTGGGAGCTGCAGTCCAAAATTTCTGGAGGACCAAAGTTTGAGAACTGTTGCTTTAGGGTATAAGAGTCAATAACTTTCAAGTCAGAAACTTTTTTGGTGGGGGGGAATATTGTTTTATTGCATGGCTGGTTGATATGTCTTATGATGACTAGCACCCTGTTAGTGATATATGTAAGGATAATTCCCCCTTTTGCTGGCACACACACTTTTTGTATTCATTGCAGATGTTGGCATTCCCATTCTCCCTCTAAAATGACCAAAGCCTCTTTTTGCAGACTCACCATGTAATTCTGATTGTTCCCCCAACAGCCATTCATTAGCTGGTAGAGAGTGACAGGGATTGGAGGAACTTCTTTCTGTTCTCTTAGCTGGGGGAGATTAATGAAATCAGCTGCTGAGATCTCTGAGGAACCACGGTGGATTTTGGGAGAATATGTCTGCCATCTGCATCCAGCAATGGGAACCTAGCCAAATGCTTCTCCAAACTCTGCCACTCTCCACTAGCCACAGACCAGCCTTTGGGAGGGGGTTATTAAAACAACATGATGGATCCTGGAACTGATGACAGGTGAACTGTAGTGGAGTTTGGTGTGCATAAATAAATAAATAAATAAATTCACTACATCCAGTCATATAGGATATCAGCCATAGGGTGTAAAGGAACCATTGCCTCTGTTCGTACATCAGCTAAAGACAGCAAATTCTGCTCTAATTTATTTGTCTTTTTATTCCCAGAGAAGAGATGCCTTGGGCCACTCCTTCATTTTTACTTGGCTTCCTCTATTTCTTGTTAGTATTGTATTGTCTCAATGTGTGTCTCAAAACAATATTTAATGCTGCTTTTATTAATATTGTTTGAGTGTTCTGGAAAGTGCATTGATTCCTCACCATAGGACAGATTGGAAATTCTCCTTTCACATCTCCCCTGTGCTTCCATCACTAGCTTGTATTCCAGCCATAGCCTTTTATAGATGTCCCTTGGCAGGCAAATAATCACTTTTCTTCCTTTGACCTTAAGCAGAATCAAATGGGCTTCATATAAACCATGCAGATTTGACATGGCCTCTTTGGCTTCCAGAGTCTTCTGCCTCCAAGCTCTTTCCTTCTCTGCCTTTTCATTCATTTCCACAGTACTGTTCTGCATGCCCTTGGCATTTTTTTTTGCTGCTTTATTGCTTGTCTCTTTTATTCTTGCTCCTTTTGATGTTGCGTGTAGGAGGCATTTATAGCTATGGTGCCCATATGGTATCTGTTGAGTATGTCCAGGATGATAATTTCAGCCCTTTTCCCTCCTCAAACCAGATTTCTGCCTCCTCACTCACTCCCGCCATGTTCCTGAATAAGGAAAGTGACATAGTATTCTCTTAATCCTTGTCTCCCACATGAGACTTCTGCCCACATTGTACATGCAATTAGATAATGAAAAGTCATGTTCTGAGGCAATTATGGTGCATCCATATGGAATGACAAGAGATTTGAAAGCTAGATACAATAAAGCAGGGTGGTTAATCTAGCAATCAAATTGCTAGTAGGTATAGAGCAGGCTCACAATGATATACCGCCATTTCCTATCATTATACAAAGTGGGGGGCAGCTGCCTCAGGCAGCACATTTTGCATGTAATGGAAATGCAGGTATTTAATTGGTTATTACTATGTTTTTACTTCTAGCGGTGATGAGAGGTGTATGGGAGATGTTCTCCCTTTTGGCCCCAAATTATTTGTCTGCCTTTTGACTGTTGTGCACCTTGACTTCTGCATATGGGGAGTGGGGGCACCGTTTGTTTTGCAGCATCACGAAGCATGTGTGTTGGACTGTCTCTAGGATATGAAGAAAAGAGTGATGGGCAGGTGTGGATAATTACACATAAGGAGCACTTACAGTGGGTATGGACATTTTTGTGGCTCCTGAACCTTGGACCCACTTTGGCGGCCCCTCCAACCTTCCATCAGTCCAAGAAGGCACCACAGCCTTCCAATCAGTTTTTTTAAAAAATGGCATGATTTGGGGGCAAATTTCCATTTAATACTGAAAGCATCCCAAAGAAGTGAAAATGCTTGCACCCCAACTCCATAAGCACCATATACTACACCGAAATATCTGCTCCCTCTGCAGTCCCTCTCAAAATGGCAACAGAGACTTCCTGTCACCAATTTGAGAGGGACTGCAGAAGAAAGGAAATCTATTTGGGCTTGATGTATGGAGCACACCCTCAGGGCCAGTTGTTGTCCACCCCTGAGTTACAGGCCTAGTTACTGTAGATCTATTAAAACAATGGTATTACATAAAATGTTGATTTATCAGTCAACAGTTGATTCAGTTACTCTGTTCTACTTGTGACTAGTAGTTAGATTTAGGCCATCATCATCATCATCATCATCGTCATCATCATCATCAATATTATATTGCATTTCTAAGCCAGCTTTCCACTAAAAGAAAAAGTACTCAATAGAGCTAATAACATTATTGTCAATAAACTGAACAATAAACCCATTAAAACCATCACTATAAAACAATTTAAACAATAAAATTGTTAAAATCAATCATGGATAAACATGAAAGCAGTTTTCAAAGCCAGCAGGAAGAAAAGAATATTCACAGAAAGTAATGCAAGTAAAATGGACCACAGCTCTTAAATGAGTGCATGCCATAGTGCATGCCACAGTCCGGGTGCAACATAGGAAAGAAATCTGTGTTATCTGTAATGCCAGGGTCCCAAGAGGGCACCCACTATCAATATTTAATGGGGCAATGTTATTAGCTCAATTACAGCAGCCGAGAGAGCTTGGACAACTCAGAGCAAGGATCAATCCTATGTATACTGGTTTCAAGAAACAGAACTCCAGAGTCCAAGTTCCAAAATAGTTTATTTATGAATCAAAGGGAATCACCACTCATGCAAAGACATTCACACACACATCTAAGAACTAACAATATAGAAGGTGGTAGCAGACAGTGATTTAAGGGATTGCAGAGGCCAATACTGTACTGATTTGAGATGTGAAGCTCAGGGGTTGGGGGGGGGGGGTGGAGACACGCACCCTGATATGGAAGTGGCTCAGCAAGCTTACAGAAATGCTGAAGAGTCAGTCAAGATACTGACAGAGAGAGACTGTCTGAACTCAAGCGAGGCCAAATTTGGGGTGCCTGAACAGGCATATTTATAGGGCAAAACATATCCTGGGGCAGATTTTGGGATAAGAGCCAAGTTTCCAGGAGAGAAGAATAAGAACACTTGTGAATGGCTGGACAATTAATACAAATGTCTCTGGTCAATGGAGTATTGCTTCCAGAGGGAAGTATTCTTAGACTTCTGTTCACTTGTAAACACAAGGTCTATCATCCACTGTCACTCCTATCAATGAAGAGATTATGCAGATTCTGGTCTTGATTCACTCTGAGTTTTTGAGCTTCCCCCATGCTGAGCCTCCCACATCTTCAAACATGGTATGGCTAGTTCCTTGCGCTGGCAGTGCCCTCTTGGCTACATGCCTCAAACATCCCTTTTGTTATCAACTTGATATTGAAAAAGAGGAGGGGTGCAGAGGGCCAGAGGGCAAGTATTCTCTAGAAAGCCTCTTCTGAAGATCCTGGTGAATAATGAGACCAAAGGTCCCTACATCACTGTTCTCCTCAAAATTAATTAAAAGATATCTTGTATTTTGTCTTCATCAAATTCTCTTTGCCTTTAGAAATGGCCAGTAGACACATATTTACACAAGGAGACAAGAATGAAATCCACAAATATAGAATGGTTTGACACCTAGCAAGACATGCATTTTAGACTTCAAGAAAGCTGATTTCAGTAAATCTAGGGAAATACTGGATATATTCCCATGGTGAGGAATACTAAGGGAGAAGAGCGTTCATGATGAATGGGAATTTCTTAAAAGTGAGATATTCACGGCACAAATATCAAACAATCCCATTAAGGAGATAAAATAGGAGGTGTCTAAAACAATCAGGATGGACATCTAAAGATTTTTCAACTGAGCTAAGATTTAAAAAGGACAAGTACAAGAAAAAGGAAATTACCAAAGAGAAATTTAAATAAACAGTGAACACTTGTAGGGAGAAAATCAGAAAAGGTGAAGCACAGAATGAGCTCAGGCTTACTAGATAAATTAAAATCAATAAAAAGGTTTATTTATTTATTTTATGCCTGTAGCAAAAGAAACAATAAGCATGAAGAATGTGGAAAAAATTCTAATTGGGGACAGAGGATGCTGTGGATGCTTGAATCTGTGGATTAAAAAACCTGTGGATAAGGAGGGCTGACTGTATTAGTAAGGTTTTTGACAAGATCCCCCACCATAGTCTTGCAAACAAGCTAGTAAAATGTGGTTTACACAGTGCTACTATTAGGAGGATTTGTAAGTGGTTGATTGACAAAACCCAAAAGAGTCTCACAAATGGCTCATTTTCATCCTGGAGAGATGTGACCAGTAGGGTGCCACAAGATTCTGTCCTGGGCCCAGTGCTTTTCAACATCTTTATAAATGACTTAAATGATGGAATAGAGGGCTGCTTATCAAATTAGCAGATGACATCAAATTAAGAGGGTTAACTAATATCCCAGAGGATAGGATCAGAATTCAAAATGAGTTTAACAGATTAGAGAGCTGGGCAAAAATGAAGAAAATGAATGTCAACAGGGAGAAATGTATGGTACTACACGAAGGTAGAAAAAATGAAATGCACAGATATAGAATAGTTGACACATGAGAAAGGGATCTAGGAGGCTTAGTAGACCACAAGGTGAACATGAGTCAATAGTGTGATGTGGCAGCTTAAAAAGCCAATGTGATTTTAGGCTGCATCAATATGGAGTATAGTATCTAGACTGAGGGAAGTAATAATGCCACTCTTATTTTGCTTTGGTCAGACCTCACCCCACTGTGTCTACCACAATTCAAGAAGAATATTGACAAGCTGGAACATGTCCAAAGGAGGGCCACCAAAATGGTAAAAGTTCTGGAAACCATGCCCTGTGATGGATGTCTTAGGGAGCTGGGTATGTTTAGCTAGAGGGAAGAGAAAGTTATGAGATGACATAATAGCCATGTTTAAATGTTTGAAGGGATGTCATATTGATGGAGCAAGCTTGTTTTCTGGTGCTCCAGAGACTAGGAGATGCCTAGAGAGAACATATTTTTTCAGACATGGGTGAGTGAAACCATGGATACAGAATTCGCTCCAAATTACAGTGGAAGGAAGTTGGATATAGCTCAGCTGTATCAGAAAATTCAGTCTTACTTAGGTCAATTATAGCTTTTAATTGTTATGTACTACATAGTACAAAAGACTAGGACTAGGAAGGATAGCTGTGAATGAACTAGATAAGATCAAAAAGTGCAAAGATATACAATTGAACATTAAAGTGAGGATTGTTCATTTCCCATCACTATGTATAGGTGTGAGAGCTAGATGGTGAAGAAAACTCATAAAAATAAAATAAACTCATTTGAGATGTGTTCCTGGAGAAGAATTCTGTGGATACCATGGATGGCTAAAAAGATGAACAAATGGTACAAGAGCAAATTGGATCTGAAATTTCCTTAGAGCCCAAAATGACTAAATTGAGGCTGTTGTTCTTGGCCACATTAGGAGAAGACATGACACACTACAAAAGCCTATAATGCTTGGAAAAATAAATGGCAGGAGAAATAGAGGAAGACCACACACCAGATAGACTCAAGGAAGACACGGTCCTACATTTGCAGGTACTGAGCAGGTCCATTGAGCATAGGGAGTCCTGGAGATATCTCATTCACAGAAGTCGAAGTCAACTTGAGGGCAATTAACAACAACAACTATATAGTGTTTGAGAATGATGCTTAATCACAATAATTTTTTTCTATTTATGTTTGCAGAGTCAAAGTGAGAAATGTGCACAAATTCAACAAACTATGATATATTAATACTTAAACAAATCATATGCTTTACTGCTCAAAGTCATGTTCAGTGAAGGCTGTACAGAGTGAGAAACACATTCTAAGAATGTCCTCAAAATGACAAACTTGACAGCATTAATACAAAATAGTGGTATATTCAGACCTCACCAAATGGAAAAGTTTGGAAAAACACTTTTGGCTGTTTATTTTAAAACATGCCCCCCAAAATTGAAGAAGATAAATTATATAGAATATTTTCTTTTGGAATGATGAATGTTTATGACAAAATGTTCCATACTTACTTCCTCATAATAACATTTTAAAACTATGTAAGAGGAAGACTTTTATCTAAGACTATGTCCAGTATGAGATCATTACAATGCTTTCCATCTCAGTTTATTTTATGGCAATGAGTGCATAATATCTGCTTAACCCTGTCGCGAACTAGTGGAAACAAAATAATTTTCACTGATTTAATAATGTTGATGGGTTGTTTGTTCTTACTTGGAGGTTTTTGTCCACCAGAACCAAAGAGGTTCCTTTTAGTTTTGGGCTTCCTTACAGTACAGGACCTTGTAGCTCCTGTACTGAAAATATTCAGAACCTCAATTCATTTTCCTCCATTTTCCACCATTGCCTTCCTTTTTAAAATAAAAAATTTAAAAGTTCAATTTGTATTTTTTTTTAAAAAAAATACAGTATAGTCGAACCTTAACTTTCGCAGGTGTAACTAAAAAAAAGTCTAGTAAGTGACCTTGGGCAAGTCACAATCTCTCATCCTCAGAGGATGGCAATGGCAATCCCCCTCTGAAGAAACATGCCAAGAAAACCCTGTGATATATTCGTCTTAAAGTCTCCATAAGTCAGAAATGACTTGAAGGCACACAGCAACAAAACAACAAAGCTTTAATTAAGTATTGCTAACACTAGCTCTTTAGTCCTGACAACATACAACTCTGGAGAACCTCTATAGTTTTCTCAATAAAGGGTTTCTGTGTTTTCACCCCTTTTAATCTACCCTTCTTCTCCCAGTTTCTCTTTTTCTGCCTACAGGGATTTTGTAGCAGATTCAGATATTCCTTACCTGCACCCCAAAGTGATCAGAGCTTGGGAAAGTTCTTTTTGTTTGTTTGTTTGTTTGAACTACATTTCCCAGAATGTTGGCTGGGGGATTCTGGGAGTTGTACCCCCCCCCCCGGAAACATTCCAAGCAGTGAAAATAAGGTTTGATTTGATACAACAGGTTGAATAAACTAACCCAAACGCTTCAGTTCACCTTTACTGAACAGGACTGGAAAAAAAACTTCTTTTTTAAAATGGTTTGATCAGATTGTTTGATATGCACTTGCCAGATTGGTGGCATGCTCCTTGTTATATAGCACAGGCTTTACAAGGACTGTGAATGCATTATTGCCCTTCCAGTCAGTTTCCAAGGAGTGCCTTGAGGTAGCTGCCAAGAGAATAAACAGAATATGTGAATCTGATATTACTTGGCCTGTGTGTGACATGAAGCCTGTGAAAGAGCATAAAGCTCCTGAAAAAGGAGGGGAGGAAGAGATTACTGGCCCAGCACTAATTCTTGGGCTGGATTTGAGCTAGTATTTAATATGTCATAGGACCAGAAGGATGAAAGAGGGGCTGTCCTTTGGTATAAAGTAGTGGGATTTTAAGAATCAACTCTTGGTATGCATTGGGTAAGGACCACTAACACATTTTTTCTGAGTTTAGACTGTTTGTTTTGGCTACTTTTTTAAAAAGAGAGAGATGTATATCTTGCCTTTCTTTGAAAAATGGGATTTGATGAAAGAATCTGTGCAATAGATGTTTCAGACTGGCTCCTGTAAAAGTGTTGTTGTTGTTGTTGTTGTTGTTGTTGTTGTTGTTGTTGTTTTTGGTCTGCACCTTCCAGAATCTCTTGGTCAGCTGGGCCACTCTTGTTATTTAAATGGTAGTGGAGTGGGGTGGGGACAAATGACCAAGAAAAGAAAAGAAATCCACTCTCACTCCCTAGCATCTCCAGTTTTAAAAAGGACTTGTCTCAGATGCTGCCAGACAAGAGTTGATAGTTCTGGATTAGATGGGCAAGAAAGTGTGTTTCTGTGTTGCTGATGCAGCCTGCTAATCTATTTAGCCATCAGTTTTTATGAGTATGATGTTAGTTGTAAGAAATGCATGCACTACCATGTATTATAGTCAGTTTTTACTACCACCACCACCCATAATATGGTCCAAACTGGCCAACCCTTCCAAAATACCCCAAAGTGATGTCTCTGCAATAATGAATAAAAATTACTCAGTATGTAAAACAAAGGTAAACTTCTGCCAACTTCTTTTTTCCAAGATGGTTGAATAGGGGATGGGGTTCAATTCAGTAGTAGAATACATACATATGAACATATTCAGCAACATTTTCAGGAAGAGTTAGGAAAGACTCCTGTCTGAAACGACTGAAACTTTGATGCTCCAGGTGTTCAAGATTTCAATTTTCAAAAAACAGCAACAACAACAAAAAACCCACCCAGTAGCATGACCACTGGGGAGGCATTTCAGGAGCTGAATTCCAAAACATCTAGTGCCAAAGTCAGAAAACCATTAGTATTGACAGTATTGAACAGTCGGTCCAATGGTGTGATTGATTGCAAGACTTTTCCTTTTCCTTTTCTTTTTCTAGACTGCAGAAACCATTGTACAATTCCCTAGAAAACTGGTAATCTGTTATTTCTAATTCTCTCAAACTGCAGAGAGAAGAGAAATATCTGCAAAATGGAAAGGTGCTCCCCCCCCCAACTTTCTTCCAAGTAGTTCTGACAATAAATGAGTGGGTGAACATGCAGTGCATCTAAAGTGGATAACATTATAATGGTCTGAGTGGGAACAGTTCAGAATGTGTAGAGACCCTCTTTGGCTTTTATCAGAGGCAGCAAGGAACAGAAGCAGCTCAACAGATTATAGCTGTATAGAGATTTCCACTTAAAATAGGATGAATCACCCTCTGTTTCCCACTTGAATAGCTTCATTAAGCCTCTATATTTGGCACAGTAACTCTTTACAGAATAGTTGTATCGTCTATCTAATATATTTAGTAAAATGTTTACCCCAGGTTTTTTTGTGGGTGCAAAAGACATTGGAATAAGATCACCTCTTTCCGACAAAACCATTATATTCTCTGATTGTTTTGAGTTCAGTCAAATAGCTATTCTTCCTCCACACTGCTAGTTTGAGGAGTAGGATGTGTGCACTTGTTCCTGCTCAAAAAGTAGTTTCAGAGCTGCCCTTACTATCAGGCACAATGAGGTAGTTGCCTCAGTGAGCAGATGCTGGGAGGTGGCATCAAAGAGACGAGGGCTATGTGTTTTGAAACATGCCCTTCATCCCCTAAGTTAGCCTGCTGCCATCAGGGCCTCTTTCACACTATACAATCATAGCACTGGAATCCTGAGATTTATAGTTCCATGGGATGTTTTAGAATTCTGAGCCAGAGAGCTCTAATACATTATCAAATAGCCAGTCTCATAATCCTGTTGAATGCAGCCATGGCAGTTCAAGTGATATTGCCCTATACAGTATGAAAGGGGATCATCTCTTAAAAACATGGGAGTGCCACTACATTTGGTAGTCCTAATGAGAAATCTGTACTTAGGACAAGAGGCATCTGTTAGAACAGAATACGGAGAAACAGAATAGTTCCCACTTGGCAAGGGAATCAGGCAAGACTGCACATTATCATCCTATTTGTTCAACTTGTATGCAGAAAGTAGTATAAGAAAAGCAAGTTTAGAGAAGAAGGAGTGAATACAGGGGAAATGAACATCAACAATGTCAGATAATGTGGATGACACACCATACTACTAGCAGAAAACATGGCAGATTTGGAAAAATTACTAAGGAAGGGCAAGGATCAAAGTGCAAAGGCAGGCTTTTTGCTGAACATAAAAAAAACAAAAATGATGACCATGGAGGATGTACGTAAATTCAACCTAGGCAATCTCCCCAATTTGGATCAAACATTGATCAGAATGGAGACAGCAGTCAAGAAATAAGAAGACTAGGAATGGGAAGGCAGCTTTGAAAGAGCTAGACAAGATCCTAAACAGTAAAGATATACAACTGAACATTAAATTAGAAGCATCCAAACCATCACCATGTATGGATGTGAGAGCAAGTCAAAGAAGAATGCGGGTAAAAAGAATATCCACTAATTTGAGCTGTAGTGCTGGAGAACAGTGTTGAGGATACTATGCACAGGAAAGGGATCTAGGAGTCCAAGTAGACCATAAGCTGAACATGAGTCAACAGTGTGATGCACCAGCTAAAAAGGCCAATGCAATTTAAGGCTGCATCAATAGAAGTATAGTGTATAGATCAAGGGAAGCAATAGTGCCACTCTATTCTGCTTTGGTCAGGCCCCACCTGGAATACTGTGTCCAGTTCTGGGCACCACAATTCAAAAAGGATGTGGAGAAACTGGAGCATGTCCAAAGGAGGGCAACTAAGCTGGTGAAGGGTCTGGAAACCATGTCCTATGAGGAACGCCTTAGGGAACTGGGGATGTTTAGCCTGGAGAAGAGAAGGTTAAGAGGTGATATGATAGCCCTGTTTAAATATTTGAAGGGCTGTCATATTGAGGAGGAACAAGCTTGTTTTCTGCTGCCCCGGAGACTAGGATGTGGAACAATGGATATAAATTGCAGGAAAAGAGATTCCACCTCAACCTTAGGAGGAACTTCTTGACAGTAAGGGCTGTTCAACAGTGGAACACACTCCCTCGGAGGGTGGTGGAGTCTCCGTCCTTGGAGGTCTTTAAGCAGAGGCTGGATGGCCATCTGTCGGGGATGCTTTGATTCTATGATTCTAAAAAAAGACAAACAAATGGGTCCTTGAACTTGGAAGCCAAGATGATAAAACTGAGGCTGTCGTACTTTGACTATATCACAAGAAGGCATGAATCATTAGAAAAGTCTATAATGCTGGGAAAGGTGGAAGGCATTAGAAAGAGAGGAAGATTGCATGCTGGATGGCTAGACTCAATCAGGGAGTTCAAAGGCCTGAATCTACAAGACCTAAGGAAAGCAATGGAGGATAGTGGGGATGGAGATGTTTTATCCATAGGGTCACCATGAATTGAGGTCGACTCGAGGGCAGCTAACAACAACAATGAAAGGGAATCAGGTGTTGTAGAAGATAATGTGTCATCATCTCTGTTTCCATTTATTTGATGTGTCTGCTGTAGTTGGAACTGTCTTGTTTACTACAGCTGGTTTAACTAACTAGCTGTAGTGAACAGGACATATATCATCACTGAGAATACATGTGCCTCTGATTTATTTGTCAAAATCTTGTGTAGCAAACTGCGACAGTGAAAAGTTTGTTGACTGCACTACTGGGTTTTTCTTTGGGCAATAGTACTATTCTGCTATTTAAGGGCAGAATAGCTGCATAGAATATTTTATGTGGTGGCCCCATGGTGAGGGCTCTCTTTCTGCATTATTTGGTATAATTCGTCTCACATCTTGACATAATTATGTGAGTGATTTCCTGACTTTGCCCATGGCAAGCAGACTTACTTGGCATAGAATAGAGGAAAACTCAAAATGTAAAAATGCCAGGTCATTCAAAAGGCAAATTCTACTGCATGTGAACTGAAGAGGGAAACCTGACATGAAACTGGCAGTTTTGGAGACTACCAGGTATCTGTTGTAATGTGTAGCTGAACTTGCGGCCACTTGCTTGGAAGTGTCCTCTACACTATAATTCTCTTAATCGATCAATCATATAAATCATAGAGAAAGCTACCTGGTCAGATTATTGTTTTAGCTGGTGAAGCATCATAGCTAAAATCAAATCTGGAAAAAACAGGAATATCTGACATCTTGCCCAAACACACTCTTAGTTAGGTCATTCTTCAATTAAGCTGTGGTTTTCATCATACCCACTTCTATCTACAATACTATTTACTATTATATATTTGCTTATATAAGAGCCAGCGTGGTGTAAAGATCTGAGTGTTGGACTAGGGAGATTATCCCATGGGGGAAATAACTGGTAATAAAAGGCATATTCCCAGCATAATCGTGTGATCACATTGAAGTTTTTCAGACAATGTCATGCTCATCCAGGACTTATGCTCCTGCAACTAAACCATTCCCTGGACCTCTCCATGAATAGTTTGTTGCCAGAGCATTCATGGATCTTCATGGGTTAAGTCCTGGATGGGTGCAACATCATCTGAAAATCTTCAGTGCAATCATGTGATTATGCAGCTAGTATGCCTTTTTCTCCTGGCTTTTCCCCCTGCCTGATAATCTCCTATTGCTCTGGAAGATCAGAGTTCAAATCTCCACTCAGTCAGAGAAGCCCATTGGGTGATCTTGGTCAAGTTATACTCTCTCAGCCTCAGAGAGTGATGGCAACTCCCTTCTGAACAAATCATGCTCTTAAAAAAAACCCTGTGACAAGGTTGCCTTTGGGCCTCTGTAAGCTTGGAACAACCTGAAGGCACACAACAATGGTCTGCTTATTATGTTTTTATCCTGCTTTTCAACAAACAAACAAACCCAGCTCAAACAAAAACTCTCTAGGGCTTAAAAACATTGCTATTCACCATCACTGAGAACACATGCCCCCGTGAACCATATAATTCTGAAAGAGGCATTTTTATGTCCTTTTTGCTCAAATATTAAGCACAAGATTGTGTTTCCGTGTGTTGCTGCCTCAAGTTTGTATTTGAAGCAAGAATTCCCATTGATTATTGCGAGCTACAGTACAATAAATTAACTTTTCTAAATTCTGGAGTAAACTGTAGGCACTAGTCAGAGTTGACCTAATGGGAGACTACATGAAAACAAAAAATTAACTAGAATCATAGAAACTTCCTCCCTCCCCCCTCAAAAGGCTTCCTAGTTTTCAAATTTCAAATTAAATGATACATTAAAGGCTTTTTTTTTTAACAGAGATGCTTCTCCAAAGGTGAAAGATATCTGACACAGCATGTGATTTTTCTTCGCCTTCTTATCTTGTATTTATTGTGTTTTGTTTTATGATTGGTTAGGGAAAGGTAAATACAGTTGCATGTCTAATTTATGGTAGGAGTGTGCTGCATGCCTTATAAATGTGTTTCTGAGGAAATGCTGTTGTGGGAAAGTAAAACGAGTTAGTCGCAGAGACGACACATTCCCTTTAACATCTGTGTTGACCTCTAGACCCACTAACCTAGAGTAAGCCCCATGTACTATATCAGGGAATATTTCTGAGTAAAAACTATAGGATCACACTGTAAGAAGCCTTTTCTTGCTGTATATAGGTTGTAGTCTGCCTTTTGTTTTGTTCTAGGACGTATAACATTAAAGATGGATGGATTTTCTGAGTAGTTTATGAGTGCATAAACATTGAGATCCCAGATAAATTTCCCTTTGGTCTTGATTTGCTATCTTTGAAACTGCATTTGCATTTTTTCTGTTATAAAGGGGTTGTTCCCACTATGGTTTAAACCAAATCGTGATTTGAAATGACCCAGTTTAAACCACCATGTTTCCCACTTAATTCAAAACACAGAAGCGATTCAGAAAGAGGGGCCATGGTTTTTACCCATTTAATCTGCGTCAAAAAGACGCTGGTAAAATGGGGTGTTTTTTTGGGATGAATCGATTTATTCTTAGATAAATCGATTCATCCCAGTGGGAACCACAGGTGGATTCGAATCCTCTCCAGCCCAAGTGGGAACTAGGCGGGGCGAATTCGATTCCACCGCCAGTGATGGGAGAGAGGCAGCTGCAATGGCCCTGGACATCTCCCGTCACCAGCCTTCTCTGCAAGCTTTCCCAGCTGCAGGGAATGGAAGGAGACCACAGGGAAGCTGGGGAAGCCAGTTAGAGGCTGAAGGAGGCCACAAGAAATTGGCAAGGAGGCTGGACAAGGGACAGTTGGGGCTAGGATAGGCCAAGGTGCCTGATCCGAATTGGTAGAATCGGCACAAACATAGTGGGAACCAGGAACTATTTTTGTGCTGATTCATCAATTTGGATCGGACACCGAATTCTCTGTAAGTGAGAACAAGGCCAAAATTTTGTGGGGAAGGTGTGATTCATTGTGGTCCATGACTAAATGTAGAAAATGAATTACTGAAGGCAGTGGTGACATTTATTACCAAGGTGTAAAGTTATGTGGTATTGCCCTTCAAGTTCTAGTTTGCTGTCTCCTCCTAAAGAGTGATAGCAGCACAAGAAAGAGAAAGTCACATTCCTATCACCTTAATTTTAATTTAAGACAGCTAACTGGAGCAATTTACATCTAATTACATTTTAATTCTGTTTTTAAGACAAATAAATTGAATGAGGGAAATTGTGTAGAAATATTCATTGTTCATCTTTTAGTAAGTAAATTATCTTTTTATACACTATACAGTCGGCCCTCTATATCCACATATTCAACCAACCACGGTTCAAAAATATTCACACAAACAGACGCACAAACACACACGCAATTCCAAAAAGCAAACCTTGATTCTGCCATTTTATATAAGGGATGCCATTGTATATAATGGGACCTGAAGATCCATGGATTTTGGTATCTACAAACCCCATTTGATACTGATGGCCCACTGTACATTGTGTGTGTGTGTGTGTGTGTGCCTTCAAGTTGCCTTTGCTCGTGTTGCTCCATTGATAATCCAACCTTAGTCACACCTTATTTTTGTATGAGGGCATTGTGATATTTGCAGTTTCCTTTACTCTTCTAATAATGCCCAACATGGAATTTCTCTTTCTTATAGCAACCAGACTCTGGTTCCTTAAAAAGTATTTCTGGTTGGCAAGTGAAGACACCTAGGAGGAGAATAAGGCAGAGAGCAAAGTGTCTGGCAATGGCAATGCCAGGCCCACTCCAGAAAGATGCCATCACAGGCACTGTTTTGATGGCTCACCAAATCTTGGTGCTGACCTTGTTGTGTAAATCTGTGGGGCTGAGGAACATTAACATCAATTGCTTCATCCTATATAATCCTAACATTTGTAGTTTAGGGATTCTCAGCAAGAGAATGCTAGTGCCTCACCAAACTATAAATCCCAGAATTTCATTGGATGCAACCATGAGAATTAAAGTGAAAGAAAAGTGCCATAACTATGTAGTGTGATAGACCCCGAGAAAACTGCACGTTGGAAGTTTAAAAACAGCACAATTCATACCTCATCGCTTGTGATGAAAGCCTGCTTCAAACATGCATACTTTCGTAACCCGGAAGTGTTCGTAACCCGGGGGACCGCTTTTTTTGCCGGACCGCACAGCAAATTTAAAGGGGCCGCGCGGTTTTTTTGTACCCTGGGTTTTTTTCGTAAGCTGGGGCCGTTTTTGCGACCCCGGCTCTTTCGTACCCCGGGGTTTTCGTACCCCGGGGGATTCGTAACCCGGGGTACCACTGTATTTTACAATGAGCATCTTTAAAATAATTATCCCAAGGATAATTTGTTGCTTGGCAGAAGGACAAAATGGCAATCCCGCATTCTACAAGCCAACCAGAATAGCAGTTGAATTTTACTTATGCACTGATGACAATAACAGCATCTTCTACCATACTTGAAGGCAGCAGACAAGAGGGGTCATTTGCATGGGACAAATAAAATGTCCTCCTTCTGTCTTCCCAGAAAGCAGGCTAGACAGTGCAGGGCCCAATCCCCAATTCTATTGTAAAATGTCCTGATGATGTCTAGACAATCCAGCACCAAACCTACTGTATACCCCCCCCTCCCAAAAAAAAAAACAGTTTAAGAAAAGTCACCTTTTGCTTCTGAACTTGTAAAATCCGGAGTCCTCCATTGTGACTCCGGGCAGCTGTTTGTAATAATAAAAAAATAAAACTTTAATTTATACCCCGCTTTTTGTGGGAACAATCAAAGCGGCTTACAAAAATACATGTCCTGTACACATGTCCTGCAGAGCCAGCTGCCCCTCAGTGCTGGTGCAAGTCACTTGCTCTGAGGTCAGAATGAGCCAGCGATTGACTTGTGCCAGTGGTGACAGCCAGTACAGTGGGACACATATGCGATCAGCCATCTGGCATTGTGATGAAAGGGCAAAAGGAACAGAAGCATGTCAAGGCTGCTCCTGGAGTACTTTGACCTGTGTAGACATGGCCTAAGTTAGGCAGAACCTACAGTCCTCTCTTCTCCACCATCTCACTGTTAACACCCTCTCCATTTGTTGCCTAAGAGGCATGCCTCTCGCTCTCACTAGTGATACAGCCAGCCCTTGCAAGTGTGACAGTGTTTGGGCATCCCATGCATCTTACAGACATGTTGCTCTCTTGGAGTTCCGTGAGTGGTTGTATTCTCAGCAGGAGATGGCTTGTGCGGAATAATATGTAAAGGAAATAGTGCTGCAAAGGTGAAGTGTGACAGAGTGCTTATTTTAGAGCTGGTTTCTTCTTCTTCAACCTTTGATTGACCCCATAGAATGTATTAAGAAGAGGGAAGGAAGGAGGTTGAAATGAGTTCAGGGTTTGTTATCCTGGGATAACTGATAATGTAAGGAGATCTCTAAACATCTCATAATGGCTTCTCAGGTTTCTCATTTGGGGAGCGATACATTTTAACACACACACACACACAACTCTGTGAAGGGTTGGTAGTGAAAAACTATGATTGGCAGCTGAGAAAAACACTTTGTCAATGAGTTAAAAGCACTGGGAAACATCTGGTTTGCTGAGGCTGCAATTGGAGACAAGGCCGCAAAAGAAACTCTATAAACTCTGGGGAAAGTTTGAGAATGCAGTGTGCTGAATACAGCCACAAGCAGCATGCAGGAGAAGCGGGGTGAATCATCAGTGGAACTGGTCCAAAGCTCCTGCACAAGTGATACACAGCCTTTGTGGAGATCTATAAAGTTCTCCTGGGAATGTGTTCTTGGGGTAGAGGAGTTTCTCTGAAAATGAGCAAGGCTGTTGGCAGGTCTGAGTCATTTTGAGCTTTATAGCTGGCCAGGAAGCCACTGTTTTGAATAATCAAAAATCAACCACACACTGTTAGCAGTCTTCACTACTTCTTTTGTGGAATTGTTGGCATAAAGTGAATTAGGGTTCATGAGATTTTCAATTGGGGGTCCCATTTTGACATTTTCCCCAGCCTTAGTACAAGAAGGAATGTAGAAGCTAGTTGACTAGTCCACTTGTTGCATGGGGGGATGCATAATTTCTGATCATAATTTTTGACTGGCCGGATTTTTTTATTTAATCCTAGTGCCCTTATCAGTGTTGCACAATGTAATTTCTCATAGGGCTCCAGAGCAATGTTTTATTGCGGGGGAATTAAATAGCATACTGCCTATTACCCTGCACTGGTTCTGAGCTCACGTATCAGAGCATACTGAAGAAAGCTTGGAAATGTTAGTGTTAAGCTAAATTGTTGTTGTTGTGTGCCTTCAAGTTGTTTCTGAATTATGGAGACCTTAAGGTGTGCCCTATCATGGGACTTTCTTGGGAACATTTGTTCTAACAGGGCTTGCCATTGCTTTCATCTGAGGCAAAGAGAGTGTTTCTTACCCAAAGTCACCTAGGAGCTTCCATGGTTGAGCAGGGATTTATCCAGAGTCCTAGGCTGCTAGCACACTACAGAATTAATACTATTTGACACCATGTCAACTGTCATGGCTCCATCCTGGGATCCTGGAATTTGTAGTTTGTTGTGGCACCAGAGCTCTCTCAGAGAGAAGGCTTGTATTGCAAAACTACTAATCCCAGAATTCCATAGCATTTAGCTATGGCCATTAAAGTGGTGTCAAACTGTATTAATTCTACACTGTAGATGCAGCCCTGGTCCAACACACATACCACTCGATGCTCCTTGACACTAACACCTTAACCTTAATTCCAGAAATTAGTTCTTTAGCAGTAGTAGCTTTAGTGCAATGCAGTAACTTGTTCCATTTATTGTCACTAAGGCTGTAGTGACAGAATAGTTTCATATTAGAAAAAATACCTAAATTAAATTAATAAAAAATTGCCAGAATTCTTTCAAGTCCATAACATTACCTCAAAGCAGTTATATATTAAAATTACATGATTATTCAACCTGTTAACATAATTTAATTCACAATTGTTGAAATATTTGTTTAAAGGTTTAACAAAATGGGGCAATGAATACAGCAAATTATTTTGTAGAGCTTTCACTGGGATTGGAAGGCCCCATTTAAAAATATTTTTCTTGACTTTTTCAAACCTGGAGTTTGTCTCGAATGAAATCCTGAAAAAATGCCAAGAGGATTAGGGTAAGATATGGCAAGTTGTCAGTACTGTATTCCAAGTGCAGAAGAGGATCTGGCTGACTCTTGACCTATTTTATATTTCAACTGTGAATTTCAGTATTTGAGGCAAGACTGAATAAGGGACTATAATGCAAGACACCAGCTTGTAGAAGTCTATTTATCTTCAATCTCTCTCTCTCTCTCTCTGTCTCTCCCTCTCTGCCATCCTATGCATATTTTATTGAATAGTTTGGAGTCCATGTACACTGACATTAGAGGTGCAGTTGAAGAAGATATATGTACAGTGTGCCCTATCCACTAGAGTTTGGTTCCAGGAACCCGGGGTTACCAAAATCCATGGATGCTCAAGTCCCATTAAATACAATGGCATAGTAAAATTGGGTCCCTTACTTTAAATGGCAAAATCAATGTTTGCTTTCTGGAATTCATACTTTTTTAAATATCAAGCCATGGATGGTTGAATCTGTGCATAAGGAATCTGTGGACATGGGATGGCCAACAGTATGTGCCTTCAAGTCACCTGCTGACTTAAGACAACCTCATGAATTTCATAGGCCGAAAGCAGGTAAAGGACAAAGGGGAAAGCCGTTCTTTGATTGTTTCACTTTAAAAAGCAGGTGGGAATTGCACTGTTGAGTGCTTGCTTTCCCATTTGGGAAAAAACAATTCTATCCATGCAGAAATTTACATCGGAAGGAGAAACAAGGAGTTATTGTATATTCAGGAAGATTTGAGGCTTTGGTTTGGTTTGCTTTTCTCCTTGTTTTATATTGGGAGCTTGTGGTTTTTCCACCTGCACTCCAAAATTGTTCAGTTCATGAACCGTTCATTATCTCTTCTACTTGAGGCGAACCAGGCCATGTACAAGTTGCCTGTCTCAGTAAAACAGGGATTAGCTGTGTCTGGAAAAGGTGTTATTGGGGATTGGAAGACATTTCTCCTGAAGGATAGATAACCAGGTTGAGATTTGGTAATAAAAACAGTATCTGGGCTCTCTGCTCAGACTAAGCTGTCTCACAGCTGGAAGAAATAATGAATACCTTTTACTCTTCAGTTATCTTTATAGATGAATTCAAGGAACACAATTTGAACTCTTTTCCCCAACTCACTGGCAGCACCAGTTTGCAGATCATAGCTGTGGATGAAGTAAGTATGACCACTAAGTTTCATGTGCCGGTGCTATTTCTCATTCTCAGAAGTCCACACGATTTTCCCAGGCTCTGCTATGGAGCAGGAAACCCAGAAATTAAAAGATAGCCTAGTTGGCTGGCTGGAGGTACAGACTGGGCAAAGGTGAAGGCCTCACTCAGATCCACTCTCCAGCCATGTATAGAATCATAGAATCATAGAGTTGGAAGAGACCCCTAGGGCCATCCAGTCCAACCCCATTCTGCCATGCAAGAACTCACAATAAAAGTACACCTGGCAGTTAGCGATTCAGCCTCTGTTTAAAGATCTCCAAAGAAGGAGACTCCACTACTCTCCAAGGGAGCATATTCCACTGTTGAACAGCTCTTACTGTGAGGAAGTTCCTCCTAATATTGAGGTGCAATCTGTTTTCCTGTAGCTTGTATCCATTGTTCCGGGTCCTGTTCTCTGGAGCAGCAGAAAACAAGCTTGCTCCGTACTCAATATGATACCCCTTCAAATACTTAAACAGGGCTATCATATCACCTCTTAACCTTCTCTTCTCCAGGCTAAATGTGACCAACTCCCTAACTCTCAACTCATAAGTCATGGTTTCCAGACTCTTTACCATTTTGGTCACGCTCCTCTGGATACACTCCAGATTGCCAACGTCCTTTTTGAATTGTGGTGCCCTGAACTGGAGACAGTAATCCAGGTGAGGCCTGACCAAAGCAGAATAGAGTGGCACTATTACTTGCTTTGATCTAGACACTATATTTCTATTGATGCATCTTAGACTTGAATTGGCTTTTTTCTCTACTACATCATACTGTTGACTCATGTTCAATTTGTGGTATACTAGGGCTTCTAGATCCCTTCCTCATGTAGTCTTGTTAAGCCAGGTGTCCCCCACCCTATATATATGCATTTCATTTTTTTTTCTGCCTAGGTTCAGTACCTTACATTTCTCCTTGTTGAAATTCATTTTGTTAGTTATGGCCCAGCTTCCTAATCTACTTACCATAGGTCATTTTGAATTTTGATCCTCTCCTCTGGGGTATTAGCTGCTCCTCCTAATTTGGTAATCCTCCAAATATGTTGCTTCTTCTACCATGCCAACACTTATTCAGCTTTGATCATCTGATGGGTTCCCCTTAACTGGGGTGTTTGGAGACATGCTGCCTATAATACTGAAGGTAGTGTATGGAATCATGGCTAGTTATCTACTGACAGCCATATCACCCATGAATTTGTTTGATTCTTTTTAAAGTCATCTACTCGTACACTCCTTGATAGCCACTGGGGTTTGGTTCCAGGATCTCCTGTGGGTACCAAAATACTCAAATCCCATTAAATACAGGTGCATAGTAAAACTGTGACCCTTTATAAAATGGCAAAATCAAGGTTTGCTTTTTGGAATTTATATATTTTTAAAAGTATTTTCAAGCCATTGATGGTTGAATCAGTGGATAAAGAATCTGTAGATACAGAGGATTGACTGTAGTTTCAAGATGTCTTAAATTTGCAGCCATCAGCACATGTTGAGATAGTCAATTTCATAGTTTTATTGTGTCCTGGGTGAACTTCTGCTGTTTGCCAGTTATAAGCTTTCGTCATTCAGTTGATTTCAGAGGGTATTGTGTTAACTTGCTCCATCTTTAAATTTACCCATTCCTCCATTTTAAAACCACTTATTTTTAGCCCATTAAAGCACCTGCTTAGTCTGATAACACGGTCTCTTTATTTTGACTGTCTTATTTGAGATATGTAGCACTTATTGAATTTCTGTGTCAACTGGAAAACATGCTTCCAGAATTTTAAACATTACTTCATGTGATACCAATCTGATTTTCAATTTGTATTATTGTTGCCCTTGTTTGATTTTGTGAACATGTTCAGGCTCTAGATTATTCTTCATTTTAATCTCTGCCCTAGAAAAGACATTTGGTATTATTGTTGCTCTTGCTGTTGTTTTAATTTGTAAACATGTTGAGGCTCTGGATTATTCTGCATCATAGTCTCTGCCCTTGAGAAGACAGCACTGACACATTTCTCTTGTGATTCCTGTCACATAGATTGCTCCAACAATGCGCATTTTAGTTGTTTATTTTGGGTGTGCTAGTGTCTGCTGGAGCAACGTCTTTTCCTGTCTGTCCCTAAATACAGGTAGGATAGACCTTTTTTTAGCTGAAATGGATATTGGGATTGCCTTTGTTTTTGTTGTGGCTAAGGAACTGGAGAGGAAACTGGAGTGAATCATATGTAATTTGCCGTCTTCAGAAGAGATGGCCTTTTTGTTAAGAGAATTGGCTTCATTAATCCCTTTCTAATCTTCTAAAGTAAACAGAGGCACACCATATTGAGAGTGAGAGAAAAGCTGTGTAAATAAAGCAAACAATGAAGTGGTCCATAAATGCATCTCAAAGCATTTATCATGTTTCTTGGTACTATTTTTGTTGTTTTAGGGTACATGTAGTCCTTTGTGGGGGAGAAAAAAGGACATTTATTTCAGGTAGGAGAAATATACTCACTATCACAATCAAACATTTTAATATTTTTTTCAGGGAGGGGAATGTGTTCCAGAGATTTTCCTACATAATTAGACATATTGGAAGCATTGCTCTTAGCTTCACATTTTCAGTTATCCAGCAGCATAATAGCATAAGGACCAACATGATGTAGTGGTTTGAGAGTTGAACTACGACTCTGGAAACCAGGGTTCAATTCCTGCTCACCCATGTAAACCCACTGGGTGACCTTGGGCAAGTCACACTCTCTTAGCCTCAGGGGAAGGTAGTGACAAAACTCCTCTGGACAAATCTTACCAAGAAAACCCCATTATAGTTTTGCCTTAGGGTCACCATAAGTTAAAAGTGATTTGAAGGCACACAACTCACACAGGAGCAATAACTGAACTTAATTTTGTGTGGTCTGCAAATAAGCCCACAGAAACTGCTAGTTTGCCCACATTTCCTGATATCCAAGAATCTTATGATTGAAAAGGAATAAATTAGTGTACAAAAATGCTTATCCACAAAATTTGAATTAGGGTATATACTCATTTATGAGTCTAGAAATTTTAGTCAAAAAATTGACCCAAAAATCTGAGTCAACTTATCCACAGGTCAAGATTGAGTACTGTACTTTAAGTCTCATAAAAATAGAAACCATCCTCTGGTGTATTGGCATCACCTGACTTGGTGACACCCAGTGTGGGGGCAGCTCTTATGGGGGTAGGTTGTCCAGTGCACGCACCTCATGCAGGAGCATGTGTCCACGCAAGCAAATTGCACACATAGCTTTGTGGCAGCCCAGTCTAAGCACACAAAATCTTGCGGCAGCCCAGACCCCACACTCAAGGCCTTGATGTGGCCCAGACAGGGTGCCCAAGGCCTTGCAGTGGCCCAGACAAGGCCCTGAGAAGGCCCTGTGAGGGCCAGGGGCTGACTGGTTATTACCCCATCTTCTGGGGTGTCACCCAGTCTGGTCCTCCACACCCTCCTACTGCCCTGGTGAAAGGCAAGTGTGTAATCTGTCCTGGAAGCACTGATCCTCCTCTACTCTTTCATCCATCCTTCAGTGTGAACACAAACAGCTACACCTCCTGTAATTTTGTAAATTCTTTGGCATTGTCTTCCTTTGTTTCATCCTTTGGATCCTTTGTTACATGACCCTAAGTTTTACTCTCTATAATTTTGCCCCCAAAACCTGCCCTCAATTTATGCACAGGAACGACTTATAGTTGAGTATGTATTCAGAGGAGCTTTGTCATTGCCTTCCTCTTAGGCACTGAGAATACCACTTGCCTAAGGTCACCCTGTGGTGGCTGAGTGGAGGTTTGAATCCCTGTCTCCAAAAGTCCTAGTCTAGTTTTGTATGGGCTAGAATACTCTGAGAGCAGCCCAGAGTATTCTGGTCCTGGACCTGCTCCAAGGTCCTCCTGTTACCTGGGGTCCTCAGGGCAGCTGTTCACACATTCATCAATAGGAGAGTGCAGGGGGTTCAGACCACACCAAGTGACACCTTCTAAGGAGATGACACCACTGCTTCTCAAACACCTACCTTTTTCAGAAACAGGCTGTGGCATTCATCTACTTCCCTTTAAAATGCTTTAATAATAATATTTCTATTTCCCACCTCTCCATCAGATCAAGGTGGGATTCCAACAATCAATAAAATACAATATTAAACAGTCAAATACTATAAACATTATCCTAAAACCGTCAGAATATCAACAACAATAATAACAATAAAATAGACAATAATAAAAAACATCCTTCAGTGTGGTTGGTTGGTGTCACTCTTTCCACAATCTGTAGATTATTACAGCATGTCAGGTGGATAAGCTCGCCGGAAGAGGTCCGTCTTAAGTGCCTTCTTAAAAGCATCTAAGGTGGTAATAAGACGGATCTCTTCCGGCAAGTCGTTCCACAACTTCAGGGCTGTGGCGGAGAATGCCCTGTGGGAGGCTGTTACCAATTTGGTATTTTTAAATTATAAGAGATTCCTCCCTGTTGTTCTAAGTGTGCGGGGAGGATTGTATAGGGAGAGGCGTTCTGTAAGAGATGGTGGGAATGGGGTGAAGGTCGGTGGGCAGAGAAAGGAGAGGCCTCCAGGTTTTTTTTAAAATTAAAATTTCAAATTTTAAAAAATATTTTTTACATTTGAAATTTTAAAAAATCTTTTAAAAAATTCTTTAAAAACATCACATTTTAACCAAATCATCACTATTTAGGTTGTGCATATGATATTGTAATTTGAAGGTATAATTGTTTTTAAAAAATTAGTTGTTTACATTGCAACTATTAGCAGTACATCCAGTCATATATGGGAATTATGATTTATGGGTAAAATCAGTGCAAAAAAGCATTTCTGTATGGTGTGAAATGGGAGGAAATCAATGCGGAGGATGACACCATGAGTTCCCACATCGGCTGACAATGCCACTGCTGGGGATTGGCCCTGCATCATTTCATAGCCATAGGGATGTGGGGGAGGCATGTTATTTGGCCCATGCAGACATTCAAACCACTATACCACACTGACACTCTATATTGGGAGACCCGTATTAAAATTCAAGAAAAGAATTTTTGTCTGTTGTACCAACTGCTCAATTTGGCACCACTTTAAATGTTGCAGCTCTATCTTATGGAATTTTGGGATTTGCAGTTTTACAATCTTTTCTCCCAAAGATTGCTGATGCCTCACAAAAGTACAAATCCTAGGGTTCTGTCAGATGGAGCCATGGTAGTTAAAGTGATGTCAAACTGCATTATTTCTGCAGTGTAGATGAACCTTCACAAGTAGTTTTGCCAGTTTCGTTCTCTGAAATATAGCCTACAATGCTTGGTATTTGTTGGTAGTCTCCCATCCAGTATCCCTGGGATTTGCAGTTTTACAAGGTCTTTAGTTGCCTCTGCCAGAGGGCTGGTGTCTTGCAAAACTACAGATCCCAGGATGCTGTCAGTTGTAGCCATGGCAGTTAAAGTGGTGTTAAGCTGCATTATTTCTCCAGTGTAGATGCACACTAAGCCAAGATTTGTCAGTATGTCGGCTTCTCATTATATCCAAACCAGTTCTGTGCTTGATTTCAAAAGAAATAAGGGGAATCCCAGGAACAAAGCTAGTTTCACACACTGCTCTCTTTTTTATGTGAAGAGCTGTTGCTTACACTGAGTACAGATGTTTTGAAAAGCATGTAAATCAGCAAAATACTTGGCAAAGAGCAAGGGCCCCGGGCCAAGTATTTCCAAGGAGGGCACATTGTTTAAACACTCCCTGCAAAACTCAGCTCTGTCGCAGGCGGCTGTGGTTTGTGTCTCATTGGATATTTATTTTAATATTATTAATATTTATTTTAGAGTGGACTTGAAAGCCTGAATATCTCTTTAAGCTCCTGTTGTGTATCTGAAGGCCCAGAGAGAGTTGGGGTGGAGTAAATGTCTTGCTTCCGCTGCCATAAACACAAAGGGAAACTGTGCACAAATACCTTGGGAAGCTTACATATGTTTTCTGCTTGGATTCTATCTTGGAGGAGAAGCAGGATTTTAATAGCTTCTTCTTAAATTTTTGAATTTTGATTCTTTGACTATCTCAAAGCTACCTATAGTTGCAAAGCTATGAGGTGCCCTTTCGCACTAAACAATAACACTCCTTCCAGCCTTTCACAGATGGGGGATATGGTGTGGATCTGGGGGGGGGGGGATTTTTGATGCTATAATTCCCCAAATCCTCTCAGCGGGCAGGATTTCGGTGGGCGAATTTTACTCATGTGGTGTGTTGTTGTTTTAATGGGTTTTACTTTTTTTAAAAATGGTTTTAACTATGCTTTTTTAAATAAAAAAACCTTCTCTTTTAATATTAGTATTATTTAATTAGTATTATTTAATTAATGTTTTAGTTTTACCCCTTTAAATTATTGTAAGCTGCCTTGAATACCATTCTGGGAGAAAGGCAATATTAAAACCCATAAACAAACAATAAAGCATGGCTGGTGGGGGATTCTGGGAGCTGTCAGCTGCTGCCATACTGTAGAATTAATGCAGTTTGATATGTTTTTAAATGTCATGGCTCCATCCTATGGAATCCTGGAATTTGTAGTTTGTTGTGGCACCAGAGCTGTTTCACAGAGAAGGCTAAACACCTCACAAAACTACAGATCCCAGAATTCCATAGTATTAAGCCACGGCAGTTAAAGCAGTGCATTATTTCTGCAGTGCAAATTAGACCTCTTGTCATCCTAATTCTTTTTCTGACTTTAAACCAATGTCTGGAAAAGTTAAAAAAAATGGACTTCAATTCCCAGAATAAACAGAGATTCTGGCCACTGTAGTCCAAAAATAACTTTTCTATATAGACCACTGAAATCTGAAGGCAAGTTGGCTCTGGGTATGAATATCAATAATACACAATCTCATTTTTCACATTTTATTGTTTCTCATTTTGTTAATGGATGGAAATATTACAAAGAACTCCTAAGTGATTGAATCCATACAGAAGATTGCCCACAGTCTGCTTTCCTTCCACGCCTGGCTATCAAATGTTGGATAAGAAGCAGATTAAGACCCTCACTGCATTTTAACAAACTACTGTAATGGGAAAGCATCAGATGGCTAAGCTCTGGATACTGTGAGCAACACAATTAGTAGATAATTCCCCAAGAGCTGCTGATGAACATGTTTTTAATGATGCCAAGCTGGAACAAGGTATTGAGGATCAAAATAGATGTTATTTTGGGAATCTGTAACTTTTCCCTTCTCGCAGTAAAAGTGGCCATGAGTGTGGGGAATTAGGGTTTCGGCACTGGAATGCAGTAAAATTAATTTTTCCTTGCCCATCTGAGCCTGCCCCTGTTACTGTTTGCCCTTCGAGAGAAAAGATACATCTACCATGTGGGTATGTACCCAAAGCCAACAATACCAGAATCCCTAGTTCGGCTCTGAATAGCAAACACAAATCATAATGTGCCAGTTTTTTCAGATGGCACAGCAAATAGTAGTTTATGATAAGCCACAAATAAAAAGTGAAATTGCATGTGAAGGGGAGCAGATAATACCAGACACCCCAATTCATTACTGGTTAAAGTGACTTAATGGGCATCTGAAGTGAATACCTTGGTATAGCAATTTCCTCCTGCTATAGTGGTTTGGTTCCAGTGTAACTTTTGGGTTTCATCCTATGGCATCCTAGGATTTATAATTTTTTGGTAGTGCTTAGAATTCTTTGCTAGAGAACTCTAGGGCACCCTCATGAACTACAGAACCTGGAATTTTAAATACCACATTCAATTTGAAATACAAATATACCCTTATTCATAATTCCAAAATTCAAAATTGTTTACATGGATGGCTGAGATAGTGACATCTTCACTTTTTGATGGTAGAATGTATACAAACGCAAAATTTCATGCACAAAATTGTTTAACATATTGTGCATAAACTTACCTTTAGACTATGTGTATAAGCTATACATGAAACATAAATGGGTTTCATATTTAGACTTAGGTCCCATCTTCAAGATATCTCATTATGTATATGCAAATATTCGAAAATCTGAAAAGCTTTGAAATCCAAAACTCTTCTGGGCCCAAGCATTTTGATTAAGGAACACTCAACCTATATCTCCCCAGCCCCTTTGAACTGAAACAGTAATGTATCACTTCCACTTAGACAGAATTTTAGGGCTGACATTTCCAATGCCATACCAGGGGTTACAGACAAGATAGTCTTCTGGTCTGAACGTGTGTGACTCTGCCTGTGTTCTTGCCAGGAAAACATTTAATTACAAATAAATAAATAAATGAGGACAGAAATATGCACTTTTTCAAGGAACCAGGCACCATTATCTTTCTCATAATCAAGATCATCTCATGCTTTGAAAAGTGTATTTAAACAATCAGATCAGAAACATATTCATGCTGCATTTTTGCTGAGTAGGCATTTAGTAAAAAGCCTTGGAAAACGAGAAAGCTTGTTCCAAATTTATTCATAAATTCGATGAATTACAAGGCTGCAATCATGTGATTCTCATCCAGCATGCTCCAGTTACCTCTAGCAAGAGGAAATGATACACGTGTTTGGGGGTTAAAAGTAGTTCAGCTTTCATTGACTAATTGTTTCCATGTCCAGCTAATTTTCAGTCTCCCTGGTGAGACTGCCAAGAAGTGTGCCAATTAATGTCAGTGGCAGACAAGAATTTTATTATATGAAGAGCTCAGATCACAAAGCATTTCTAAGCAGGCCACCGAACATCCAATGCACGATGCTCCCCATTTCTTCTCATCATTTCAGTTGACCTGGATGCATATAGCCTCAGAAGGGTACAAAATTTAGGCTGTCTCATGGTATTAGCATACCCTACAGCCCTCTTGCTGGATATTGGGTTTTATAATTAATATATAACATTGGGCATGTTTTGAGAGGTCTCAGTGACCTGTAGAAACTAGGAAGTTACACTGATAAGGAGACATGCTGGCTTAAGGACATGCAAGAGACCTACATGGTACTATAATAGACTAAATGGGTTTGCTGATCACTCCATCTCACCTCTAGGCTCTTCATATTTCTTCTTACAATGGAGACAAAGTGATTCACATCACAAAAGCAGACAAAGACTAAACCTTCCACTGCACCCCATGCTTTGTTTCTATTCACCCTTCCTGTCTGACTATTCAGGGACTGTCTCAAATCCTATCAAAGTTTTATCACTCTGGAGTTACGTAAAGCCACCAGTCATTCTGGACTCCTTTTGTGAATTCCATGGGAAAACCATCAAAGCCTTTGTTATACAATGTGCACCCCATGACAATAGGATGATGATGATGATGATGATGATGATGATTTTTATTTTTATTTCTTTCTGCCTCTCCTCAAGGCTTGAGGCAGGGTACAGCAATACACAATTCTGTAGCATTGAGCCCTGGCAGTTAAAGCAGCGTCAAACTATTTCTAGTAACTGTTTCTATTAACTTCTTCTGCAGTACAGATTCAGCCATAGTAGTCATGGTTTGGGAAAGGTCAGTACAGCAGAGATGACAGTATTGTCACCATGATGGGAAAGTGCCATCGTGGAAGAAAAATACTTTTTTCATAAGGGAAGTTCTAATTATGTGAGAGAGGGGAAAGTCCTTAGTTTACTACTGAGGCAACCAGGGAACATTTGTTACTCTATTAAAATGGTGCTATGCAAGCCCATCTTTTACTATAAGGCTGCCCCCCCCCCCCCGGCACATGTTGTTAGACTGCAGCTTCTTCATCACAAACCTTGCTGGCAAGGTTTTATGGGCATTGGAGCCCAACAACATCAGAATATCTACAGGTTTTCTTTTAGATTCCTTTTTCTCAGTCTCCTGGGCTACACTGTATCTTTTCCTCCTGAAAAAACAAACAAACAAAGGCCCACTGTAATGTGATTCAAGTTTTAAAAAAGAAAGTAACAGAAATGAAATAGAATTTTTTAAAAATGAAAACCATTCTGGTTAGGAATAACAAGGGGAACTGGAGACTGGGGAGAGGAGGAGACCCCGACACCACATGCCTGCCAATATCACAAATGCTGCAGCGCTGACATTTCGTACCTGAGGACTAATGGGACTGTAGCACGATTGGGAGTTTATTGACATGCTAACCATGCTTCAAAGACACAACAGCTATAGGATGAAGGTAAATTCATGCAATACATATTGCCAGAGGTGCTATCTTTTTACTGCAATTGTGTTTTAAAATCTGCATGTAACCAGTGCGGCATAGTGGTTTGAGTGTTGGAGTAGAACACCAGGAGACTTGAGTTCGAGTCTTGACTTGGCCATGGAAACCCACTGGGTGACCCTGGTCAAGTCACACTTTCTCAGCCTCAGAGAATGGCAATGACAAACCGGCTCTGAAAAAAACTTGCCAAGAAAATCCTGTGACAGGTTAACCTTAGTGTCACCATAAGTCAGAAGTGACTTGAAGGCACAAAACAAGAACAACAATCTCCTAGGTCCTCAAATCTCTTTCCTGTCCTGAATCCTTCTTTATGTAAAGAGTTAATCCCACCCAATTTGGCAATCATACCTTCCCTAACCATAGATGAAGTGAACAATGCTTTGTTCCTTAAGTAACTGAACATTCTGTCACTGTAGAGCAGGCAGTGTGGGAGACCTTCAGTCTCTGCCACAGCTAAGAAGCAACATAGATGTTACTTTTCGGCTAGCAAATGTAAGGAAATCCAGTGGCTTCATTATGTTTTCAATGGAATTTTTTTTTTTTTTTGGATGCATCAAAAGTGACCTCTTAACATTATAATGTCCAGAATGGGAGTCATGTTTGTGTGATGCAGGAAAAACAGTTGTGTGCCCCTTTAAAGATAAAGAAATTTCATTTAGCATAAACTGTTGTGGACTAGCATGAACTTTGTCATATGCCTGAAAATGCTATCCTATTTTGGAATGGCAGGATGGCAGAATGGCCAGGCAACACAAGGGGTTCTAGATCTACTGGAGCACAGAGTTTTGAAATGCCACCTTTTTGAACTACAGCTCCCAAAATTGGACATGTTGGTTGAAGGATACACAGGCTATAAAGTCATTTAGTCAAACACATAAGGGCACATGTGGACAGGATTGATCTGGTAGATATTCTCTTCTTGCAGTTCCAAAAGGCTTTTGATAAAGGCCCACATCAAAGATTCTAGGGAAAAATTTTCAGACATGAAAGTCCTCTTATGATCAAAAACTGGTTGAAGGACAGGTAGGCATTAGTAGAAATAAAGAGAGAAAGGCAAGCCAGCTCCAACAGGCCTTGCCTACAAGCAAGAAGAGCCCTCCCTTCATCCACCATCTTGAGGGAGAGAAAGGCAAGCCAGAGCTCCAACAGGCCTTGCCTGAAGGGAAGAAGAGCCCTCCCGCCAGTCCATCTGCCTTGGTCCAGGCCTCCGAGGGAGAGAAGATCTGCTGGACTTTGCCCCTTCCCCACCACCATTATCTTCTCCTTTTGTGTCGTGTCTTTTTAGATTGTAAGCCTGAGGGCAGGGAAATGTCTAATTAACAAATTGTAAGCCGCTCTGATAGCCTTGGCTGAAGAGCGGGGTATAAATAAAAATTATTATTATTATTATTATTATTAAATCATTAGTTGTCACAGTGGAGGGATGTGATCAGCACAGACCCTCGTCCTTCTTAATGTATTCACAATCAATCTGGATTTAGGGGTGAATAACCTACTCACTACAGATATTGCCAGGAAAACCCTCTGATAGGTTCACTTTAGGGTTGGCATAAATTGGAAATGACTTGAAGACATTCAACAACAACAGTCAGGTAGCCAAATTTGTTGTAGATAGTCAATTTAGTATGCTGAGAGAGAGAAAAAAAGCTTGCAAAGCATTCCAAAAGGATATCCCAGCTTTATGTATGCACTGGTATACAACCTAAACAAGGCAGCAAACAGAAAAGAAAAGGGTCTTGGACTTGTTGGCACTAGATATTTTCATAACATCTACATTGTCATATCTCCATCCCACATAATGTGAGTGTGAATTTCATCCTGAGTATAATTAGAGAGGGAACTGAAAATAAAATTGCCAATATCAGACCGCCCTTAAATCCATGGTGTGAACGCAGCTGGAATATTGTGTACAGTTCTGAGGGTGTGTGTGTGTGTGTGAAATACACACATATAGAGTAGAGCTTGTTACCCAAAAAGGTGGGGAGACTTGGGGTCCTCATCAGCAGTGTCAGCATCTTTTTTGAATGTTGGGGAATTAATTAGCTCAAAAGGAGGCATGTGAGAGGTGGGTAACTTTGGGGACCTTTTTAGACCTATTCATACCAGTACTGACTATAACAGACTGCAGTTCTGAGTAAATAATTAGTTTTCATTTAGAAATGTGCAAGGGAGCACTCAAACATACAAGAACTGATTCAGCAATAAGATGCACACAGGGCTTGAAATAAAAGTTGAAAAGGTGGAAGATTGAGGGTTATGAGTGGGTGTGTTTATCTATCCTGAAGAAGGGTCTGTGAGAAAGTACTGAAAACTAGAACAGCATCCAGGGATGAATGATGAAAACCCGGACAGAATCCAAGGGTCCACCCGAAAAAGGAACAATGGTAACTGAAAATTGAGGGATTTCTCCCCTCCTTACCCCCTACCCTCAGCACATGTGCTGTGTACCCAAAAGGTTTGAAGATTTTCCCAAGGAATGAACAAACTGGTTTTCCATTCTGGAAAACCTAAGGATTTTTACCATCCAGATGTTAATATATTGATGTGCTCTGAAACAAACCTTTGATGATGGACAGGTATGAGAAATGGGGGAGACACTTTAACTTTCTTGGGTCATCATGATTCCCTAGAAGATGTCATTGGTACTTTCAGTCCTGCTCCACACTAGATATTAATTACAAAAAAAACCCATAGTTGTCTTGAGGGGTGATAGAGTATTGTAACAAGCTGGAGAATGTGCAGAATAGAGCAAGCGACTGAAATCACAATGAGGGAAAAATACAATGTTAGGGACTCTTTATCTTAGGGAAGAAATGGGGGCAACATGATTGGGATGTATACAATTATGTGTTGAGAAAGTAGGTGATGGGGGATTTAGGAGAGGTAAAGTACTCATTCACATAGTCCTTAGTTGAACAGTGGAATTCACAGCCATAAGATGCAGTTGGGGCTGCCAACTTGGATGGTTTTAAAAATGGAATGGATAAATTCATGGATGATGGAGCCTACTTAAGATCCCTACACATCGCTACCAATGTCAGCAGTTGTAAGAAAATCCTGTGATAGGTTCTTCTTATGGTCACCACAAGTCAGAAATGACCCTAGGCACATGACAACAAGAACAACAAGGCTGTTGTATATCAATTACCAGGTAGTGCAAGATAGAGGGTACAGTCATGCCCATATCTTGTTGGAGGGCTTCCTACAGGCAAAAAAATAGCTACTGCGTGATCAGAGTGCTTACCTATGTATGGTAGATATGATTTTGGTCTGATCCAGCATGGCTCTTCCTATGTTCTTATGTTCACTCAATTTACTCTGCTATTTTTTAATAACTGGAAACTGAGGAAGGAAACTCAACTGAGACTTCGGCTAAGCTTACCGATCAATTCTAGTTCAAGCTACTTCACCCCCACTACTTGTGGTATGTAAACCATGGATGAGAAAAAATGTGCCTATGTGCATCCAAATTTCTGCCTGACTAAATGTTTGAGATGGTGGTGTCTCCTTTGCCATGCAAGCTGTAGGTACAAATAAGCTTATTTATTGTGTGTCCATGTCTTGATGTGTCAGTAGTGATTTTCAATATTGTTTGCCTACAGGTTATTTTGCTGTAGCAATGAAGGAGACTGTTTACAGATATTGGTGTCCTGAATTGTCATGACCTATGGTTTAGGGACAAAAGCTGTCAATGTTGTACCTTTTAAAAAGTAATTGATGTTTGAATGCAGTGATTAATCAGTTTGCAAGTTGTTTCCATTGTCCAGAAGGGTTTTTTTTTAAAGAAACTTGGACAGATATCCTTTGCATGGCAGTGTTGGGGTGTGTGTGTGTGTGCCTGTCATTGAGTAGATTACAAACTAATAGAAGCTAAACTGATTTCAAGTATATTTTATCAGTAAGAGGTGAGGAACCCATCTTTCAAAATGTTAGGATTATGTACACTTGGGCACAATCTGGAAACGTTAAATAATCAGCTCAAAAAAGGTGTGGTGCCATGTTCTTTTCTTTGCCCTTCCCCATTACTTCCTAGCCAGCATCTTAGGGAAGATCAGATAGCTCCTGACCGAGATTCCATACCTCTGGATAGATGACAGATTGAGTCTGGAAAAGTTACCTTTTTTGACTATGATTCCCAGAATCCTCCAGCCAGCATGGAGACTGGCTACATCGATTGGGAGTTACTGGGAGCTGTTTTCCAGACTCTGGTCTGAACTGAATGCTTGCAGAAGTCTTTTGAGATGAAGCTGAGAGCTGCATGAAATTGGACCACATTGTTTGCCTTCAAATTGTTTCAAAACAGGAGGGGGGGGGGTTGCTCCAAAATGTCTTCTGGGACAAGTGGGGTACATCTGGTAAAAATGCCCCCATGCCCTTCAGATGCATTTGAGGACAAAAAAAATGATTTAATTTGATTTTTGTTCAAGCAGGTGCAATCTGCCAAGGTCTCATAGGGAGCTAATACAACCCCCTAGCCTTCCATAGCTCTCCATCCCTGAGGTACACACAGGACAAGGAGACAAATACTTTTTTTAAACAGAAGTATGCCTCTCCTGGGTTAGATGGTGAATAGTTAAACTTGGCATAAAGCAGCTTGCTATGCTCTTACTTTGGAGCTAAGATGTTTTGTATACAAATGCACAAGGAGGGAACAGAGAGATAAAGAAAAGCAAGATTGTTGGCTCCGTTGGTCTATTGTGTGCTTTAGGTTTTTATCCTGGCGGAGAAAGGAAGCAACAGAATAAAGCCTGTTCAAGAGGCAGCGTTGTTGATTTGACCTCAGCCCAGCCAATCAACCCAATGTGAAATAGCGTGCCACTTAGAAATGGCATTGTTCGTGTTTTCAGTGACTTTTGAGCTATTAAAATTTTGCTGCAGGAGTAGCCAGGGAAGAGCTCTGCTTGTTTGCAACATTTGAATGTTTCTACTCCTACTATACTGTAGGAATAATGCAGTCTTGACACCACTTTAGTTGCTACAGCCTCATCCTGTGGAATCCTGGGGTTTGTAGTTTTACAAGGTCTTTAGCCTTCACTGCCAGAAAGTGCTGGTGCCTCACAAAACTACAAGTCCCAGGATTCTATAGAATTGAGCCATGACAGTTAAAGTGTTTCAAACTGAATTATTTCTACAGTGTAGATGCAGTCTTAGGGAGATCCACTTTACGCCTTGGAAGCCATAGCCTTTGGAAGAGATGGCAGCCATATAAACTTGTAAATTCCCAACAACAGCACCATCAAATAGCTATTGAGAGTGGGATGACTTTCATTTGGAATTGGTACAAGAAACAAAGGGTTGATACCCTCCTCTAGTACTACAGATCACAACATTCTTTAATTTTTAAAGAAGTTTCAATGGTGAGGTAGTGTGGTGTAGTGGTTAGGGCACTGGATTCTGGTTTGGATGAGCCAGGGGTGTAGCTGTGAGTGTGCGTGCAAAATAAGATCTATATAACTGTTTTGAGTTTGACCCCAAGACTTACTGCTTTATCACACTAGGGAGCAAACAGGATTTAAACGAAAGTTAAACGAGAGTTAAACAGGAAATGTCCTGTGATAAACATATGGCATTTCCTGTTTAACTCTAGTTTAAATCCTGTTTGCCCCCCTAGTGTGATAAAGCAGTTAAAGAAGCTTAACTGAGAGGAAATCCCAATATTAAGTACTTTCAAACATGTGGTTGAAATACACTTTTGTGATTTTCTCATGGTTGTTTTCTGATCTTTGCTAACCTTGTGAAGAGACCTTTGTAATAAAAATGCATATTCTGACCAAGGTAGGATTCACCTACATTGCACATATTTTCAAGCAATCTTGAGGCCTTATGTGTGGTAGTGATGTAAGAGTTCCTTCTTTATGCAATGGTGGGGAGGGGGACAAAGTTTACAGGTTGATTGTAATGGCTTTTGCTGTATTTTACATTTTCAGCCTCCCTTTCAATTAGTGGCTTGTGTATTATTCATGCAAACCCTTTGAAGATGAAAAATGCTAGCAATGTGTTTGGGCAATCACTGACATGCCGCATAGCTGCAGGGGAAAAATGAGGATTCAATTTCAGCAAGTGGTATCAAAATGTCATCATACTGTGTCATGACAAACCAAAAACACTCACATCGATGTGACGATTCATCTTGTCCTGTCTCTGACAAAGCATCATATGAATACTCCACCATGCCCCTAGTTCAGTATTTTACTTCTTCTTGAATGCCTCCTGTTTGGACTTTGGGAAATGCACTGCAACTTCCACAATTCCCAGCCAGGATGGATCATCCACTGATGGAATTTGGGCTATTATCCTCCAAAAAAGTAATTTTTCCAAGTTGTGTTCCTGCCAGCTCAATCAGAATTCTGTGAGGCTTCTAAAATGTCCAGCATGCAATGCATATTCTTAACTTAATGTATGTTTTCTTTTACATACTGGAGGGATGTGTTGATTTGAACATTATTTGTGAACAAAATTGATGGTCAAACTGGATATTAAAGATACTTAGATATACAGTTGTCATTTTTCCACTAAGATACCCTTTCAACAAAATGATCAATGCTTGTAAGAGGCTTGTTTGTTGCATTTTGAGATCCCCCCCCCAATTGTTTGTGAAAAATTGCTTAGTTTTGTGCAAACATTCCCTATGTTTAGTGCACAACCCTCAACATTTGGTACAGAAAAGTGCATTTTGCATTGATTCTTGAAAAAGTCCTACTCTGCAAAATACAGCTAATCAGTGCCCAAAATGTGTTGCAATCTCGCCTAGCCAGGGGGTAAATGTTGAAATAATTTGTTCTTGCATGCAAGAATGAAATAATAATGGGCAATTATAAAGGGAATGCATAAATATTCCTTTCCAGAATGGGATTCCTTCAGGGATCCATCTTGACAATTAGAATTGCAAATTAAACTACTGTTCGTTTTCCAAATACCAATCACAAAACAAAACTAGTAAAAACCAGATAAGGATGTAAGAAAAACCATGTGTTATTACAAATACACGCTGTATCACTTGGGGGACCACCTCTTCTAAATGCACACTAAATATTGTGTACTATGAGTCTTAATTTTCTGCCTTTCCTGAGGATATGGTAGGTGAGACTCCAAGAGACACTGAAAGTTGATCAAGGTAACTGGCTGTCATCATGTAGTTGGGAAACAGTAAATAAATTAGGAGTGCAGCCAATAGGGAGAGCAAATGAGAGCATTGCTCCTCCACAAGAATTCTGCTCCCCCAAATGAAATTTTCCTGCAGTCTCCAAGTTTCTAACATTGCAGTAACTTATAATTTCAGTTGAACATTTAGAAATAAAGTTTAGGCATCCAAAGAAAAGGGGCAGGCACAGTTACCAATGGCATGCAGACACAACACATATGAGTTCCAGTTGTGATCAATTTTCAGTACCTTACTCTGGACAGTCAGGGTGACCACCAGATGTCCTAACCGCAAAGGAGGCAAAAGCACCTCAAAATGTAGGACATTCAAGAAAAATGTAGGGCATTGCAAAATAAATATAAATTCACTTCGTATGGTTTGCTTACAGCTAGACTACACATACTGTATTTTATTATGTATGCAACTTAACTTTCAAGTGAACTTAACTTCGTTAAAATGGCTTGTTGGCTTGCAATATACTTATAGAACTCTGAGCAAGGCAAATGCTTAAACTGGTACTTTACTAGCAACAAACCATTGTCCGTTGAATTTACTTTTAAATTATTCCTTTCATTTGTCTATTGTGTTGAAATTAAGGATAAAACCCTTTCAACATTTACTGTCTATACTCATGTATAAGTCTAGAAATTTAGGTAAAAAAATTGACCCCAAAAAACCTGAGTCGACTTATCCACGGGTCAATGTAAGTACTGTATCTTAACTCTTATTTAAAAGAAGGAACCATCCCCCAGTGAAAAGCAAGAGTATAATCTGTCCTGGAAGCACTGACCCCCTTTACGCGTGTTAAGAATAAGCACAAAAAGTGATGGACTTTTGGAAGTTATTTGACATTGTTTTGCTTTGCTTCATCCTTTAGATCCTTTCCTGTATGCCCCTAAATTTTACCCTCGACTTATCCATGGATCATAGCAAAATCCATAATTTTGGCCCCAAAACTTGCCCTCAACTTATACATGAGGTCAACTTATAGTCAAGTATATACGGTACATTGCCTAACCTATTTACTGCCCTTTTCCCTTCAAAGAAACAAATGTGCCTTGAGATCTGGGGTCAAGTCTGCTGCTGCTCCTAGGAAAAAAGAACTTTGGAAGGGTCCATCCTATCCCCCTATTTTCAGCTGCCAAGTAAATAAATTTTTTGAAGGAAAAAGCATACGTAGGCTACTTAGGCATGCTCAAAATGGAGGGCATTTTGGATTTCCTCCTGGACTGAAGGTTGAAATGTAGCAACATGTCCTAGAAAAGGAGGGTATCTCTTCCTCTGTGTACAATGTCAGAAATTTGGGGACAGAAGTAAAACATTATTGGGGAGATGAATTCTTATTTGTGTGTGTGTGTGTGTAATACTCTTATTTTGTTCCCAACCCCCTAGCTACATTCTTGACATAGCTCCATCTTCTCCACTACCCCCCCCCCAAAAAAACCCCCAAAAACTATGACTATGAGGAATGTGTTTGCTAACTGATGCTGTCATCAGAGAGTTGGTTGCCAGGCTTGTACAAAACATCAGATCCTGTAAAAAACAAAAATATCATGTAGTAAGCTCATTGCTTTGCAATAAATTTTGTTAGTCTCTCTTTCCAAGCATGTTGGCTAAAATAAGGTATCTTGCAGCAACATAAAGGCTTATCTTGGAAGCTCATCTGTTGTGCATTGTATAATACGCATGAGGTTACTTGTCACCCATGGGAGATATCAGATTGCCATTGAGCAGCGTAGTGGTTTCCATCCAAGTGGTCTCATGTTGTTCAATTGTAACTCCCATCATCCTTAGCCAGCAGGTAAACAAATGGGAGGGCAGAGTTTTAATCAGGATTGTGTCTGTCATATCAGGCCAGTTGGAGGTTATGATATACAAGCTGAACCACTACCACTTATTTCCGTAATGCAAAAATAAAATCCATTGAATCAAAAGCAGAAAACTAGTGTAATGAGAGTATTTGTCAAAATATTATCTATTTAAATATTGAATGTTCCTGAGAATGAAAGGTTAATTCCAGTTGAGAATCTCAATACTGTATAAGTCATTTAATGTATATAATGTGATAATTGCAGCACATCTGCTCTAGGAAGAAGCCATTTCGCTTCCTGTCCTCCCCATATGCTTAGACAGGAGTGTTCTGACTGGTTGCCATCCAACAATACTAATGTGATCATCTGCAGTGCTCCACAATTTATCTTTCAAGACATTGCATAATGCATGAATGTCACAAGGAGTAGGTGCTTTTATGGACAGAAAGCAGATTGTATTCTTAGGAAGGGGGTTATTTTGTGTTTGCTGCTACTGTGGTGTTGAGGTTCGTTTCAATTTATGTCTCCCCATAGATCATGAATACCAGAGACTCTCACAAACACAGTAACACACCATCTTTCATTAACAGCACAATGCATTTTTATTTTAGGGCTGCAGGTTTTAAACTACAGTTTAATTAACAAAATTGCTAATTCTAGATTGGACTCCTATCTTTGGTTTTTCAGTGGGTGGGGCTTGTTTTCTATACATTTTGGGGAGGGAAAATCATTTAAAATCATTCTTATATGATTGTGATTTTTTTTCTGAAGTTTTATTTCAGTTTAGTAATATAAGTTAGGACAATCCTGACTTTGGTATTTGATGCTATATCTTTACAGTTAAAGATCTTGTCTATTCATAGCTGCCCTTCCAAGTCCTAGTCTTCTGTTTTTGTTTTTGTTTTTAACTATAGTCTCCAACTCGCCATTCAGATTGATGGCTGAGCCAAGGTATAAGAAATCTTTTATTATCTCAATGTCTTCATTGGGCTTTATCACACGGGAGGGATTCCTCTCAATTTTGAAAGAAAAGATAGCGAAATCAATTCAAAAATGAACACAATTACGTGAAAGGTTATAATTCGGGAGGGACTCCTCTCAATTTTGAAAGAAAAGATAGCCTGGGAAAAGATAGCCTGCGAAGAGGATTTGTGAATCTGCTAGTTCACCAAATTTACTTTCTTTTGGAATGATGTGGGATTGCGTTTGGAATGCGTTCCCACTGCCAGCGATTGCATGTGATAACTTATCATGCAATAACATGAATACCCATGATTGCATTTGGTATGCATTCCCACTGCCAGCAATTGCGTGAGATAATATCTAACGTAATAACATGAAAACCCATGATTGTGTTCAGTATGCCACTGGGTTATACTTCCAATTCCTGTTGTGTGGTAATCCCCATTGTCTCTGTTAAAGGTATGTAAACCATAAAGTTTACATAATTTTATGTGGATGGAGCCAACTTGGGTGGCTGTGGATGGAGCCAACTTGGTGTAGTAGTGCGTGCACTGGACTAGGACTCGGAAGAACAGGGTTAGAATCTCAGCTCGGCCTTGGAAGCCCATTGGGTGACCTTGGGCAAGTCACATTCTCCCAGCCTCAGAGGATGGCAATGGCAAACCCCCTCTGAAGAAATTTGCCAAGAAAACCCCATGATAGGGTCACCTTAGCATCACCATAAGTCTGAAAAAACTTGAAGGACCACAACTGTTAGGTACTCAGCAATGGCTCCTCTTCATCCTGGAGAGAAGGGACCAGTGGGGTGCCACAGGATTCTGTCCTGGGCCCAGTGCTATTCCACATCTTTATCAATGACTTGGATGAAAGAATAGAGGGCATTCTTATCAAATTTGCAGATAATACCAAATTAGGAGGAGTATATAATACCCAGAGGAGAGGATCAACATTCAAAATGACCTTAATAGATTAGAAGGGTGGGCCAAAACTAACAAAAGGAACTTCAACAGGGAGAAATGTAAAGTATATCCAGTTTGCCTCCATTGTGCATTTGATTCCCCAGAGATTTCTCTGGAGGTTGACAATGAAATCGGGCCTTCACATACCCTCACTCCATCCCATACAGAGGTCCTGACTTGCCCAAAGATGGGATCTGAACCAATCTTTAGTATAGATATGTTCAGAGAAAGAAGAACGTAGACAGAAGAGTCTTTCTAGGTTCTCATGTGCCCCCTTTCTGCTACACAAAATGTATCCTTCCAAAAAAAGGGGGGGGGGCTATTGGATCAAGGTTCTATGTGGCTGAGATGCCATTTGTAGGCTGGCTATATGTAAGGGATCTAACATTGCATAAGGTACACAGAGTAAACACTATGTATAAACAGATTAGATTGGGTAGCTAGGAGTACTGTTTCTTTTCCTTTTAGGGGGCCATCTGCAGAATATTACAGACCTGGCTCAAAGGCATGCATCGACTCTGACTTCAAAACATTTACCTAGCACCCTGTTCTTCTGATCTCCTAATAGACTGCACTTTAAACGTTTACAAAAGAGACTGACTGAGCATTTCAACATTACCCCTGTCTGTTTTTATTCTGCAGAAAATGCTGATATTTTGCTTGAATGTTACTGGCAGGGATTCACCATTACAGGTGTCTTCATTTTCTAAAAATGATGTTTCTAGCCTCCCCCTCCCCCCTCTATGTGTATGTGTTGTATGCCTTCAAGTTCTTTACAATTTATGGTGACCCTAAGATAAACCTATCACAGGGGTTTTTTTTGGGGGGGGGGGGGTTGGCAAGATTTGTTCAGAGGAGGTTCGGCATTACCTTCCTTTGAGGCTGAGAGTGTGTGGTTTCCCTAAGGTCACTGAGTGAATTTCCATGGCGGAGCTGAAGGTCCCAGAGTCCCAGGCCAACATTCATACTACTACTACACTATGATGGCTGTAATGTAATATAGTGCAACACTCAAGGTGGCTTACAATTAAAACAGAATGCCCTTGAATCCCATTGCAGTACAGTTTAAAAAGCAATGAAAAAAGTGTATCACATTAAAACCAACACTTGCCTTGAGTCATCCTGACATTACTACGGTTTGCAATTCTTCATCCCAGACAGCTTCGTTTTGCCAGGGGAGGAAGTACAAAAACAATGACATCATGAGGATGGAGGGTGGATGCTGTCTTATACAGAGAAGAAAAGGAGACCTTTATAGACTGAGGAATCGCAGTTTTGGTGATAGTTCTTTTCAAATACTGTGTTTAGTCTAACTCATGATTCTGTGAACACAGTCTATCTTCCTTTTGCAACACTATAATGTTTTCTATCTTTTTGCATTTTGAAAAATTTCTCTATGGACTGATTCACAGTGTATGTTTTTGGACCACTGAGAATCAATGGCTATTTTATTGACAGCCTTATGTCAAAACACAAGAGGGATTCCATTACCCCTCTGCAGAATCAGGGCCACTTGGGGGCAAGTGAAGGTTCTGTATATATCTCTGCAGAGTTGCGCTTGGTTTCTGATTGAGAAATAAAGCAAAATTTTAGGGTAGGGAGGCAACTAGAGATGAGTTCATTAAAGACAGCTGAAGCAAGCAAGCAAGGCATAATTGGAAAGAGAAGTAGGAGGGACGTGAGGATGGGAAGACTGAAGAAATAGCTGAATTTCTGATGTTTGAAAATGAGATACGGACCTGGAACAGCAAATGAGATGCAGAGACTAGGAGGGGCAAACAATGTGTGTAACATTTATTAATATATGCAGTAGGTGTCGTGATACTCAGACATAGGCTGGAATCTTCTTTGTATCATATATATGTGTCATCTCTTACATACACAGTTGTACTTTTTGGTTGTTGTGCAAGAGTCATACATTTTATGCATTACATAAGTGGAGTTGCACACGTATACCCTGTTCACATTAGCCTAAATCTTATTGCCTAACTGGAGTTGTTGTGTACCATTAAGTTGGACACTTTCACATGGAGGAGACAAGCATCATTAAAACGTGATTTAATTGTGGTAATAGCATGATTGAGGGGAAGATTATCACACTCCTGTGTTCTCCTGTTCGTCTCCTGTGCGTAAACTGTAATGGACAGTTTCTGTTATTACCCAATGACACATCCATTACAATTTATGGATGGGACACGAACGAGATAAGCGTGCAGGGTGTGATAATCTTCCCCCCGATTGCATTGCTACCATGATTTAATTACATTTTAATGACATGTACCTCCTGTATGAAAAAGTCTGTTGTTTCCAACTTATGATGACCCTAAGGTGAACTTATCACAGGGCTTTCTTAGCAAGATTTGTTCGGGGTGGGTGGATTGTGTTTGCCTTCCTCTTGGGCTGAGAGAGTGTGACTTGCCCAAGTAGGTTTCCATAGCTGAGCAGGGATTAAAGTACTGGTCTTCAGAGTCTTAATCTAACACCCAAACAACTGCAGTATGCTGGCTCTCCATAGCTGGAGTAGAACCATTGTATCAGTTGAATTTGCTTGTGTGATGATTCCGCAAGTGTAACCATTTCACATAGGCCTAAATCCAGTTGTTCATCCCAACTAGACTGGAGACACTGGAGTCAATTGGATTTAGAATTGCCAAAGGGAAAACTAAAGAGGGCTTCTGTACTTTTAATGGTTCTGTAGAAAGGGGAGTTATGGCAGGTGTTGCTTGTTAACTCGGTTGCATTACAAGCACATCCTGGTGAAATTTCCTCTTATACACAACCATTAAAAGTACAGGAGCAATCTCCAGTTTTTTCAATGTGGAGTCGAAGGCTTTCATGGATGGCCTTCTCTGAAGATGCCAGCCACAGATGCTGGCGAAATGTCAGAAAGAAACTCTTCTAGAACATGGCCCCATAGCCCGAAAGCTCCACAAAAAACTCCAGTTTTTTGTCTGGTAATCCTGTTTAGATTCACGTACGTATTTACTCCATCCAGTTCAACAATTGACTCAGTGGGTCTACTGTAGTTGAGATTAACAAACCAGCCATGTAGATGTGCATTCTTGAATGCTGTAAGTATTCAACTGTGTATCACTTTATTCACTGTGATTGCAGAAGCAGATCCTGTGCATTCTCCACTGCACAATAGTAATAAGGGACACTGGCAGATATGCCATTGGTCACACAGTATTAGTATTCGGCAGAAGGGTGGCAAACACGGTGTGACTGTATGATATAAATTTACACCTCACAAGCATCATGTTGGATCTTGGCCATTGTCTGCTAAGGGGCAGAGGCTGTAGGGTCAGAGATCTTGTAGCACCTTTGAGACTAACTGAAAGAAAGAAATTGGCAGCATGAGCTTTCATAGACTTCAGTCTACTTCCTCAGATGCATGACCATCTGTCAGGAGTGCTTTGATTGTGTATTCCTGCATGGCAGAAGGTGGACTGGATAGCCATTTTTAATGCAATATTTGATATTTGCTGTTTTAATTTGTTTTCTTATGATGTTGTTAACTGGTTATTTTAACATCTAGATTGTACGCCATAGGCAGGCTTTTTATATATTCTTGATCTTATTGGTTTTTGGACAGTGCCATGTACATTTATGGCGCTTTATAAATAAAGCTAATAATACAATAATAATAATAATGGCCCTTGGGGTCTGTTCTAACTCTATGATTCTACGATTCTAAGGTCTTTATAATAGATTAGAAGAGGTAGTGATTAAATGCAGGAAGGATGGAACAAGCAAGTCAAAAAGCTCTATACCAATTTGAACCTGTTTTCTTTTTTTTCATAGCCACTGAATGGCTCTGAACAGAGAGCTGTAGTCTAGCTGTGGGTCCATGCTTGATGACCTTAAAGCAAAGGATCTGCAAATATGTTAATTTGATTTTCTCAGTTAATTTAAGCTTTATTGCAGATTACTGCTAACTAACTCATGTGGGGCTCAGATAGAAGGACATACCACCAGACTGGTACCTCACATTTTCCTATCCAAAATTTGATGGTTGAGCATGATAATTGTTCCTCCCACCCCTTAGAGTGTGTATAGGAAGGATAATTAGATAATTTGCATTTAATTCATTTATTAATAGGCCCCCTTTCTGGATCTGATCCACCTACTATTGTGATGAACAAAATGTAGGCATAAAAATAAAGGTGATTGTTGTTGTTGCTGTGTGCCTTCAAGTTGTTTCTGACATATGGTGACCCTAAGGCAAACCTATAATGGGTTTTTTTTGGCAAGAAATGTTCAGAGAGGGTTTGTCTTTCCCTGCCTCTGAGGCTGAGAGAGAGTGACTTGCCTAAGGTCACCCAGTGGGTTTACATGTCCGAGCCAGGATTCGAACCCCTGGTCTCCAGAGTTCTAGTCCAGGGATCAAAGCACTACACCACATTGGCTCTTCAAAAATAAGGTATCACATTATGATATCATGTGAAAATTATAAACAAATTACCAAAAGGTGCGGAGGTCTAAATAGGAGTTAGAATAATAGAATCTTGAAGTTAGAAGGGGTCACAAGGGTCATCTAGTTCAAGTCCATGCCATGCAGAAATACATGGTTAAGTACACTTGAAATATGTCCATCAATCCTCTGTTTAAAGATCTCAAAAGAAAAAGAGTCCCTCGACCTTTTAGATAGTCTATTCCACTGCTGAATAGCTCTAAAAGATGTTCTTCATAATGCTTAGGTGTTATCTCTTTAGGTTGTCTGAACCTAAAGCAGTCCTAAGGTAGCTGTCCAGATATTGTCATACTCCCACTCTCATCAACCTAACCAGCCTGGTCGGTGGTGGGAAAGCAGTGAACCTATCAACATTTGGCAGGCTGAAGGTTTGTGATCTAAATCAATTCTTGGGTCCAAAAAACCCAAGAGCATCCACCAAGATGTGGTGCAGAATTATGCCTAGTCAATGCCGTATAAGGATTTTTCTTCCCGTCTTCCCAGCAATGAGATAGAATCATAGAATCATAGAATCATAGAGTTGGAAGAGACCACAAGGGCCATCCAGTCCAACCCCCTGCCATGCAGGAACTCCAAGTCAAAGCATCCCTGACAGATGGCCATCCAGCCTCTGCTTAAAGACCCCTAAGGAAGGAGACTCCACTACACTCCGAGGGAGTGTGTTCCACTGTCGAACAGCCCTTACTGTCAGGAAGTTCCTCCTAATGTTGAGGTGGAATCTCTTTTCCTGCAGTTTGCATCCATTGTTCCGCGTTCTAGTCTCTACAGCAGCAGAAAACAAGATCATCATGGCACAACCTGCTGAGTTCTCGCATTACTGAGACATTATCATAAATAATTAAAAAGTAAACTCTGCTTGTCAGAACTAATGACTAAAGTGCAGTTTGTAAGACATTTGCACTCACTTGTGTGTGTGTGTGTGTGTGTACTCTATTTCCGTTAATAATTGGCATAGATTAGGCATCTTCCCTGTAAATTAATATGATGTTTATGATATGTCATTTTTCAGCAATGTTGGAATCTCTGTCTTATTGTAGCAACTGTGGTGTGAATTTAAGGGGAAATGGTTTGAAAGCTGATTTCACACATATTAGATGTCCTTCCTTGTTTTTAGAATTAGTTCTTTTCCTAGGTAAATATGCCTTTTATTCTGCAAAGCCTGGATGCTTTCTTTGTGGCAAAAATCTAATAAGGATAGATAGGATCTGTTTGTCAGAACGTGGAAAGTCACATTTAAAATGAATTGTTATTATTGTTACTTTTTCAGAGAGCAACTCGTTACTCCTAAGTTGTTGTTGTTGTTTTTTAAAGTGTCCTGTTAAGTGGTTTTACTACTTTTACATGGAGGGGTCTATCTTAGCAAATGGCCTTAAATATGAAAAAATATGAAAAATTAGGGTAATCAGGAGTATATTGATGAGTAGATCAGTAATGTCAGACAGTCTTGACCCCATCTACCATTTAAGAATCTTACCCTACAACATGCAGTTGCAGAAGGGTATTGGGTGTATTTCAAGAGCTGGATAACCTTCATCTTTTTCAGAATGGGATGCACCTTTTGATCTCAACTTTCTACATAGGACTTGATTCCTTCCCCTGAAGTTCATACGTAAGACATTTCTCACCAGCTGAATCAGAGCAGTAAAAGTTCCTCAATTCCACCAAGGTGCCACTTGCTGTCCAGCTAAGCACCAGCTCAAGTGCATAATGCCCAAGGCAGATGGATTTATTTTGTCTCCTAATACAAGCCCCTGTCTCCACTAAACATACAATATTTATAATAAATGAACTAGCCAACTCTTTGCTGCTCTTTCATGACTTAGAAAACTTGTCAGAACCAACTACCTCACCTTGTAAAATGGTCAGACCAGCCTTTTTACAGTAACTCAAAGTAGAGCAAATCAAAATGTCCCACCCCAACACCCTGATTGGAGCTGTGTTTTTAAAAGAATTTTCCTTTTTTTTTTCTCCATTGCTGTTTTGGTGGAACATATTTTCTAATTAAGTTGTAGATCTTGAGAAGAGTTCTAGTGTGTATTGAACTGGCATTTTGGAGAGTAAGGCAGCAAGGAAATTACGTAGCAGTAGGCTTCAGACTGCACTCCTAAGAAACTCTTTTTTCCGTATATTGATGAGAAGATCAGTAATGACAGACAGTCTTGACCACATCTACCATTTAAGAATCTTACCCTGCAATATGCACTTGCAGAAGAGTATTGGGTGTATTTCAAGAGCAGGGTAATCTTCATCATTTTCAGACTGGGATGCACTTTTTAATGCACTGGGATGCACTCCTATATGAGGCTTGCTTTCCATTTTTCACCATACACACAGTTGCCCTTTCCTTTTTGTAGCCTTAGGATCCGCAACCTCGCTCTTTGTGGATGGTGTATGTGTATGTGCAGGGCCACACACAGGAGTGCGCAGCCATTGAAATACATGGGACCCCAATATTGGCAAGTTTTCAAATTTGCGGGGGTGGTGGTGGTCCAGAACGGATCCCCCATGAATAGGAAGGGAGGACTCTGTGTGTGTGTGTGTGGGTATGCATGCATGCATGCATGCATGCATGCTTCTCTGTCATCTTTTCCCCAGCCTCCACATATATGCACACACTTTATTTTTCTATGATTCTCCTTTCTGCTTTATCCTCTCATTTCTTGATTTTCTTTCAGATGTGGCTAGAACACGTGTGTCCTGGGGTGTCATCACACTATAAAATTAAAGTAGTTTTACACCACGTGTCCTGGCTCCATCCTGTGGAATCCTGGGATTTGTAGTTCGGTGACGTATTCAGCCTGATCTGTCAGAGTGTTCTAGTTCCTCACCAAACTACAAATCCCAAGAAGTCATGACAGTTAAGGTGGTATCATGTTACATGCTTTAAAAAACTTTACTTTGTTTACTTTGTCATAGAGATGGAAATGGTATTTTAAAAAATTGAAGAATGGTTGAAAAACATTTTTCTTGTGCACTCCATGAAGAGCAGAATCCCAGATGGCCAAAAATCTTCACAACCCAGGACTTATTCTGTGTGAAAAAGACAATGGTGGTGATAGTACAGAAAATGATGTTTTCTGTGCATAAAATACCATTTTCGGGGGTGGGGGGAGTATTTTAAAATTGTAACAAATTTGTCCCAAATTGTGAATAGTCTTTTGAGAGCTACACATTTTTCAACAGGTTTCTCACAGTAAGGAAAAAATGGTAAAAATGTTCTTTCCTCCCTATGAGAACAGAATTTATGAAGGTTTATATTGCTGTTTGTAAATCCCATAACATCAAAAATCCACCAAAAACCAAAAAGCACAAAAATTATGATGAAAGCTTTCAAAGATCCACTGGCTTCTTCATCAGGCAAGCCTACAAGTACCATTTGAACTGAGAACAAAAACAGTAAAATGCAGGCCTATGACTAACATGTTCTATTTTTTCCTCCTGTATGGTTTTAAACATCTTGCCTGATGAAGAAGCCAGTGGAGCTTCAACAGCTTGCAACATGTATATTGTGCATTTTGGTTGGCCAATAAAAGTATCGCTGTTTGGTGGATTTTTTGTGTTAATGGATTTGCTATATGGTCAATGCTGCTACCCCTGCATGATTCCTATTTGTAGTAGCTCCTATGACCCCTATACCTCCTGGAAAACACACAAACATGTCAAACATCAGGTGATACTGAAACCAGAACTGCTGTGCTATCACTTCTGGAGCGTTTAGGAAAGGGCTTGAGCAGATGATGGGTTCACAACATTTGCCTCCCATCCTTGCAGTATGAAGCAGCATGTAAATGAAGCTGCTATTGCTAACCTGGATGCCTATTTACAGGCAACTGTGCAAATTACCTTGCTGTTATGTTTCATGTCCATGAAATCACCTGTGGGCTAAATCCTATGAGCCGAAAAACCTATAACCCTGAAGCCAAATCCGGCCCTCGCAATTTGGTTCTATGGCATTCACTAGTTTCCCTTCCTCATTACGCCACTGTTTGGGGGTTTATAATCCTTTGTGTTATATTGCTTCACTTTACTTAGGTGCTCATTGAACTAAAGAGACTATCACACGGGAAAATCATGGGATTAAAAAAGTATTTTACTGGGAAAGTTGAGCAGTCGTGGCAAAGATTTTCACACACATCGTGATCTGAGAGGACTTACTCTGGGAAGAACCAGGAATGCTCCAGCAACAAACCATTCACAGGGAAATCCCATGAATGTTTTTTTTGCTGGCACATTCCTGGTTCTTCCTGGGATAAGTCCTCTTTGGTCACAACATCATCTAAAAATCTTAGTTGTGATCACGCAACTTTCCGGAGAAAATGCCTTTTTAATCCCCTGATTTCCCTCCATGTGATAGTCTCCTTGGTGTTTTTACAGTATGTGCTGGAATTTTCGGTCCCCCTCTCCTGTCCTTGGTGCCAACCACTTCCATCAAGACCTTCTCTGAATTTGAATTGGTTCACTGAGTTCCCCACTGATGGTCTAGCCCCACAGTCATTATTTTGCACTTGGTTCTGGTTGATGGATGATGGGGTTATAGTACACAAAGTGAAAGAAGACGAAAAAGTAGACCTTGGAAGACCAAAATCTGCACACTCTCACTGCACAATGGTAGTGGTATGGTTCCATTTTAATTGTCATGGCAACATCCTATGGAATCCTGGGGTTGGCAGTTTATTCCCCCCCTCCCCCAACTTCATAGAGAGGCATTTATAATTCTCAGGCAGAGAGCTTTAGTACTTCACCAAACTACAAACCTAAGGTGCAGCCATGTTAGTTAAAGTGGGATCCTAATACTATGGTTATGTGGTACGAAAGTACTGTATAAAAGAAGACAGTATTTCCAAGATTACTGGCAACACTGCCCTGTGCATTGGTGCCAAATATACATATGTATTATATTATCAGCCTGAACTATAGCCATAGCATATGCAAGAAATCGCCTCCCTCTGCATGTCCTATCAAAACCTCCAAAACAGGAATGTAATTTTGAAATTACCATCCATTTATGCCAACACAAGGTAGGGAAGAGTAGTTGAGGGATATGGTATCCTTGCCTGCTTCATGCAGATGAAACTTCCTGGAGACTTACCTTCAGATATCCTCCAGATGTTTCTGGATAGCAGCTCTCATCAGCCCCTATCCAGCATAGCCAGTGGTGAGGGCTGATGGGAGATGTAGCCCAACAATGTTTGGAGGACCACATGTTCTTTATCGCTGCTATATCTTGCGTACCCCTACTCTTCATGTATGGCAACTAGTGACTTAAAGAGAATATGTGAGTAGTACATGCTTCTGTTTTTTGTTCTTTTGTTGTGGCATCTGAAGAGGAAATTTGCATATCTATGTGGTAAAAAAGAAAGAAAGAAAGAAAGAAAGAGAACCAGGAGCCAACAAAGTGTAGTGGTTTGAGCGTTGGACAATGATTCTGGAGATGAGGGTTCAATCCCCACTTGGCCATGAAACCCACTGGCTTACCTTGGGCAAATCACTCTCTTCAAGCCACAGAGGAAAGACAGTGACAAACCTCCTCTGAACAAGAAGACCCCATGATAGGTTTACAATAGGTTCATCATAAGTCGGAAACGACATGAGGCATACATTAGATTAAAACAATATAGGGTTGAAGCCAAAGATGTGTAGTTTGTCAAAGATGTGTCTTGAAAGTTTTCTTACCATGATATGCCAGAAGCTTGCCACAGGATGTTCCTGTGAAATATACATGCATGATATGCCAAAAGTTTGCTAGTGGATATAGAAAGCACTTGCATATCAATTTTCTGACCACACCTAATGCATTGATATATTCCTTCTTGTTTGAGTAGGAAGTTGGAAACCAGTGTTGAGGCTGGCAGAACTCTGAAAGTTTCTAAAATCTGTAATGACTTAGTAGTTTTAATATAGTGTTAACTGGATATGTTGTATTTCGTTTTAACCTCTGACTGACTACCCTGTCTCCAGGCAGAGGAGTAAATTCAAGAATAAGATAAGGCCCTCTCTTTCCTTCCTTTTTGTTAAAAGAAGTGAGGGGTCTTTTGAGCTCCATATTAGAAACGGATAACCAAATATTTACAATAATCCTTCCTGCCTAATATTGGGCTCTGTTAAGGTGGTGCATCTGATTCAGCCAGCCTTTTTAAGTCTTTAAGACCATTGACTGTCATGATCATATTGAGTATGAAGTAGGGATTGACAGGATGACATTTAACAAAAATAAAATAAACATGCCCTATGAAAAGAAAACAATGGAATTCAAATAATAAATATTTGTTTCCTTTAACTACAGATTGATCTGGAGCCAGAAGGAAGAGTGTATGTCATCATAGACCTTTCAGGCTCATCGGGGGAAGGTAAGACTGCTGGATTTTATGACATCTCTTCATAAATACCACATTTTAAAAAGTATATTTCCTTCATCTTTGTCCTTCATATGTGCCACAGGATGTTTGTGTGAAATATACATGCATCAAACACATATTTGTAACAGCTATGGGCTATCATTTAAGTCTGGGATTTTCTGACAAGCACCTGATGCTTTACTATTGGTGTAACTAAGCAGATATAGAGCCTTACCTGAATAGGAAAATTTTGAAGTTTCATATAAGCAGCTCTGAGCTTTTTCAAAAGAGGAACAAGAAATAAGCATAGTAAATAGCAGTTAACAGATTGAGTCTCCCTTATCCAGAATTCCAAAATCCAGAATATTCCAAAATCCAAAATTGTCTACATGTCTGACTGAGATAATTACACCTTTGCTTTCTGATGGTTGAGTATACACAAATTTTATTTAACATATCCTGTATAAAATTACCATCAGGCAATGTGTATAAAATATATATGAATCATACATGAATTTCATGTTTAGACTTAGGTCTCATCTTCAAGATATTTCATTATGTATATGCAAATATTCTGAGATCCAAAGCACTAAAGGTCCCAAGCATATCGGATAAGGGAGATTCAATCAGTACCTGAAACATGAATATGGTTATAAAAATGGTTGCACCATGGTATAGAATTAGTTTGTTACTATTGGCAGGCTTCTGAGATAGGTTTGACAAGTCCTGAATTGGTTTTTCCATTCATGTGTCCTTCCTCCTTCCACTCCTCCCAAGAAAATAAGAAGAGATTTTCAGTCATTTTGAGGTGGGTGGGGGAACTCTTAAAATTAAAAGGAGGAGAAAGTGGTTTATCAAGGGACAGGTTGCTAGTTGTCTTTTCATTACATTTTTAATGGCCATTGTTCCACTGCTACAAATAGTGTTTCTCCTACATTGCTTGTTTTGAATGATGTTATTTTCATCTCCACCCATCCTGTCCCCAGTGTGCCAAATGATGTTGCACCATGACAGAATGAAATTACAAAAAAGACTTTTGGTGGAACAAAGCAGCCCCGTGATATCCTCTGAGGCTTCTAGATTCCCCACTTCTCACTTTCACTGCCATTTTCATTTTTAAAATGTAGCTTTGCTGTATCCTGAACTATATCTGGCTTTCTCTCTCTCTCTCTCTCTCTCTCTCTATATATATATATATATATATATATATATTTGAAAGAAAGGCAGGCTTTTAGTTTAACATCTCAGTGCACTCTTACCAAGGGCAGATAATTTAGAACACAAATCTGGGAGAAATTTGAAAAATGCAAGCAAATTTTACTTTGTTTATCCAAGACTTGACACTTCACAATCTGGGAGTGTGGATAGCACTTTAGTGTATTCATACATTAATTTAAGCAAATGGCAGCTCCTTTATTTTAACATGTTTTACATTTAGGGAATTGACATAGAGATTTAATGCATTTATTGTATTCCAGCTTTCTTAGTACTTTTTGTTGAATACCACCCTTTTGTATCCACTCCTTTCTCTGTGAGTGCATTTGTGTATGAGCTGCAAATTGACGTGCTCCGCCTCAGCTTTCTGCCAGTCTTTAACTTTTAAAAACATAATGTGTTGTATTCGGATATGAATGAATGACATTCTATTTTTGAACATGGGGGTATCTACAGAGCAGGAAATCACAGGAGCTGAGAATATAAGAACAGATGACATTTCTTCCTCTTTTTCTTTTTTTTTTTAAATAAATGAAATCTGCAATTTTCAGACTTTCAGAGAGACCCCATGGTTTCCAAGTAATAGGTAACTTCTGCAAGCATTTTTGAATGCCCACAGTTTTTCTTAATCTTTTTAATCTTTGAAGCCTTAAACTTTCTCTTTTACATTATAGATTGCTTATTCTTACTTTGAATCTGAGACATAGGGGTTGTAGTGTGGATGAAGAGACTATACAGTACTAGAATGGTAATAAAATCTGTATCAGATTTTGAATACAAGCTGTAATTCACCAAGCCCACCAGAACATATATTATATTTCAGCAGTTCCTAGTTCACCGATGTACTCTTTTTTTTTTTTTTTTTTTGCTGTTCCAGGCAGGCAGCAAATCCCAGGGAGTTTTATTGAGCCTCACCTTGAAAACAAGAGTGCTTTTATCTTGGACAGTATAAGATGTACAAGTTTAATATGCAATAGTTTAACAGGAATTATTGTTTTGTAAAGTTGCCTTCTGAAGAAATATGCCTTTGCTAAATTAAGAAATGTCCAGGACTTTTGACTGTATAATCCTCCTGTACCCAAACTATATCAATAGTCAATATACTAAGGAAAAATATGCACAAGATTACAATCCTTAGTTATAATCAGGGTTGTCAGGTGTCCTTATAACAAGGGATGTCCCTTATTTTCGGGCCAAAAACTTGTCACTTCTTGGACTGGTGGGTGTCACTTATTATAAGGAATGTCCTCTATTTGTATGGTTAGAAAGTTTTTCCGCTAGACTCAACAAAGAGTAAAAAAATCCTGTATTTTAGAGTATGGCATTACAGGCCCACGCTGATTTGGTTGAAAACTTTGAGGCCTTAAAATGTAAACAATAGGTTCATAACACACATAAGATATATACAATATAAAACAGAAAGCTCTCTGAATTGTAGAATGTTTGTGTGTGTTACCAAGACCCTAGGCACAAAATGTGAACGCAGTCACAAGCAAAGACATGAGAATGTCAATAATGAATTGATTGATAATAAACTCAGAACAGGTGCTTTGGTAGAGAGCAGTGGCTGATGCAATCAGTTGGCTGATGTAATCCAATGGCAGTTTAGTATATGTTGTGCATTTATGTCACTTCAATAACCTTTTTGGAGGAGAGTAATGTTTATATAAAGTAGTATAATATGAAACTCTTATTTCATTGGGTCAGATATGTCAGCTGATTGGGCTAGGAAAGATATAAAAAAGATGTGAGGAGATAGAAGACTGTTCACCAGTGTAGAAGAATGCTGTGGATAATAGCTGTAGTTTTTTTGTTTTTTGAGGACAAAATACTTTCATTTGAAATACGGTGCTGGAGACAGGTGCTACAAATACCAGGAACTACAAAAAAGACAAATAAATGGGTGCTAGCGTAAATCAACCTTGAACTCTCCCTAGAAGTCAAGGTGACTAAACTGAAACTAGCAATACCATCCATGAGCAAAAGTGACTAACTAGAAAACCACTAGCAAGCTGATAACTCAGACATGCAGAACTCAAGGACACAAACCCCTTGGATGCTTGTTTAGAGATGTATAGCTCCTCAGTAGATGAGATGGTATTCCTCACTGGATAACTGGCTGAGTTATATGGCTTAAAGTTTGTTAACCATAGAGAAGCCTGCTAAAGGAATGGGGATGGTATCAAGATTCAGTCTGTATGAAAGCATCTGACTTGCCATAGGCTGTAATGTAATTAATGTATGATGCCTTAAATGCCATGTAACATAATCAAAGTAATGTGATGAGATATTGGCATGTCTGTGTTTCTTCTTAAGGGGAGTGTGTTGGCAAAGGGCCCTAACTCGGTATGAAGAGATGCCTGTTTCACTGAGCAATAATAATAAAAATAATAATCTTTATTTCTAGCCCGCTCCTCTGTGAGTACAATCGGAGCGGGGTACAACAAGATTAAAACATACAAATTAAAATACTTCATTGACCCATTCCCAGCCACCCACCCCTTAAAAATAAATTAAATTAGCAATAATTTAAAATCAACAACATTAAAAACATGATTCATCCTCCATAGTTCTTACATTGAGGAAAAGATAACACCAGGCAAGGGGTCAATTTATAGGTCCCATTCGGAGCTGGGATCTAAGAGGTGTCAGGGAAGGCCTGCCGGAAGAGATGCGTCTTCAGAGCTTTTTTAAAGCAATCAAGAGATGTTATAAGGCGCATCTCATCCGGCAGACCATTCCAAAGTTTGGGAGCGGTCGCGGAAAAAGTCCTCTGGGAGGTCTGCGACAGCCTAGTTTTCACCGGCTGTAGCAGGTTCCTCCCAGAGGATCGGAGTGTGCGGGGGGGTTCATACGGCATATGGCATCACTAGGGGAATGTGGACCACACCAGGTGACACCCTAAGGGGGGGGGGGTAACATTGCTGCTCCCCGAACATCTGCCTTTGGGCAGAAACAGGCTGTGGCATTGACTTGTGTCCCTTTAAAATACTGAAGTGATGGGATGTGGCTCAGTGGGAGGCACCAGGGCTTTTTTAAATTAATTTAAAATTTAATTTTTTTGAAAAATTAAAAAAAATTGTTCCTTTAAAATTTTCTTTAAAAACAAAATCTTTTACCAAATGTTCACTTCAATCACATGAAATTGTGTGCAGTGTGCTCGCACCATATGCAAGCTTGCCATACACGGAGTCAAGCTCATGTGAATGGCAAGCCCCAGGCATTAAAATGGTTGTGTGCCCAGAGAACACACAGCCATAGCAAACAACGGGATTTGACCTTCCATGTTTTTTCCCATACATGGGGGGGGGGGGAGGAGTCTGGAACCGATCCCCCAAGTATACAAAAGGTCCATTGTGTATGCTGTGCATACACTATTGTAATTTAAAGGTATAATTTTAATTTATGCCATTACATTCAGTGATATATGGGAATTATGATTTATGGATAGCATCAGTACAAAAAAACATTGCTAAGGATTCTGTATGGTGTAGTATGGGAGGAGGTCAATGTGGGGGTGACACCATGAGTTACTGCACTGGGTGACACCAACCCTAGCAATGCCACTGATAAAGAGAGAAATGTATATGTGATGTAATTTATGAATGTGGACAATAATTTAGGAGAGAAATACATGGCAAAGTTAAATGAAACCACCCCCACCGCCCTCATTTGGAATTTAGGAAGAGAACAGACATCTTAATAACTAGCTCCTGGTTGTCACCTCCCCATCTCTTGAATTTCAACTGACCCTTATTGATGTTTTGAAAACCTGGCAATACTAGGTGTAAGTGAGAGCTGATTCTGTTCTCCAGTGATAGTGTCACTTGAGGTTATGACATGAAAGAGTAGTGCTTATCTTTCTTGTAGCGTCAAATGGAACGGGGACCCCATTTTTTTAATTCTCACTGAAGGCCCTAATCCTTTATATTTTCAAAGCTTTGAGCAGGCTTTGAAATGAAATCTTGAAATGTCATAGTAACGGGAGCTGCGCAGTCAGGTTTTCTCTTGCTGTTCTGTAAATTAAAGAGAGGCCCATCACAAAGGGGAAGTGAGATGATAAATCCAGTGAACACATCATGTGAAAATTAAATGAGTGAGAGCCCAAAGCCTAGAGTTTTTATGCTGACCTGTGTAATCTCTATGGTCTAAAAAAGTTTCTAGGTGTATGTGGTCAAGTACAGTCTAAACAGGGGAGAAGGGGTGACTAAAAATAACAAACAAGTGGCAGAAGCTGTAAATTTTTTAACCCATATTATTAAGATTTTTTTTATTGTCAGCTCATACATCAGGAGAAATCCAATCAATGCATTCTAGTCCAATTCTAACATTTTTATTTCTAAATGTACAAGTTCCAACCACAGAGAGTGATATAATATAACAAATTGTTTCTGTCCCAGTTGATCCTCTGTTGTTCCACTTTCAGCCTTTTCAGTTTTAACGGTCCTCCGGGCCCCTAGGAGTCAGTCTTTTTTATAGTGTCAGTCAAAGAAACAGACGTCTCAGCAATGCCATTCTTAACAGAATACCAGAATACCTTTAACAGTACAGGACGTTGGGAAGCAACCAGCTGCTCTCCAGAAAATGTAGTCCAAAATGTTTTGGACTATATTTTCCACCAGCCCTACTAGCAGAAATAAGGGCCAAGAATTATGGGAGCTGTAGTCAGAAAATGAATAGGTTGCCTACCCCTGCTGTAGGGACTCCAGTTACATACTGGAGGTGAAAAGGTGTGTTGTTGATAAATCATCTGCGTAGAAGGCATTTTATGTTCTTCTTCTTGTGAGCCTTCAAGTCATTTCTGAATTATGGTGAACCTAAGACAAGCCTATCACAGGGTTATCTCGGCCATAGAAGGTGTTTTATCAGACTTAGAGTCTAATTGATTCAGTTTAAAGTTTAAAAAACTTTTTGAGGTATAATTGATTTATTCCAAAATATTCATGCACAATGTTTTAAATATATTTTAAAATATGTTTTAACTTCTTAATGTGTGTCAAATAGTTTATTATTTAATGTTTTTCATTTGTTTGGATTACTTCGCTTGGTTTGATTTTCAATCATAGATTATTTTAAAGTGCTGAAATTGATTTCACTTGTACATAGACATATTATGGTTTAAAGAAGGACACATGCTACAATACAAATATTTGGCTACAATCCAAATAACTGGCACAGTGTCTTCCCATATCATAGCATGGTGCCTTTCTTCTATATTCTGGTAAAACCCTACTCAAAGGGCCTTTCTTAGGGCAGAGGTGGGCCAACCTTAAGCTTGTGAATACTAACTTTCCACTTATAATCTCTAGATCCACCAACCAATGCCAGGTGTAAATGACGTAACACTTAGAATCAAATAATTTTGACCCCAGTACCTTTGCTCTGAGTCCCAGAATTGAATGTGAGAGCCAGTGTGGTGTAGTGGTTTGAGTGTTGGACTAGGGAGATTATCACATGGAGGCTTACTATGGCTAAAACATGGCTAAATTGTTTGTTTCCCATTATTAAATTGTAATGGAGGTGTCCTTCTCCTCTTCCATCATCAAAGTCATTTCTTCAATAATGGGGACTTTTTTATTGAAGAAATGGCTGCTCCATGAAAGCTTTGATGATGGGAGAGGAGCGGGACAACTCCCTGATGATTTAATCACAGGAAATAAGCATGACTGGCAATCACACCATCGTGCTTTATGAACGATTTAGCCACATTTTAGCCACAGTAAGCCTCCACTTGATAATCTCCTAGGACCCTGGGAGAATAGACAGGATTTCTGCCTTTTCCTTCATCTTATCTCTGTGCTTGTTGTTATCTTCTTGTATTGTGTTGCATCCTTGTGTAAATAATTATGCTTTACTTTCTGTACATTCACTGCAAATCTTGTTTGAAGGGGCATTATTAGAAAATGTGTTTATTAAGTGAATGTACGAAAATGTAAAAAACCGCAAACAAATCAAAACAAAGTCCAGAAACTCAACTGTTTTTAAAGGTTTATTAGTCCTCACGGGCCTTCAGCAGAAATCAAATGCTGAGAACTGATCTGGTAAACATAGAATCAAAGATTTGTTTATCCAATAATTAAATCTTTTGCTGTAGAAAAGTCCCTGTAAACATCTGTTTCCAATTTGTTTGTGTGTGTGTGGAGAGAGAGAGAGAGAGAGGAGTATAAATAATAATAATGATAAGACTTTAGTTTTGAAGTTAAAAGAAAGGAGGGGAAGAATCTAGCAGCACCTTTAAAATTATTTATTTTAGCATGAACTTTTGTGGTTTTGGTCCACTGCCTCAGATACCCTGATGGAGTACAACATTAAAGCTATGGGTATTTAAGCAATAATTTTGAAGCTGCAAATAAAATAAATAAATAACAAACAGCCATTTTGCATATAGGTGCTTTATATGCCAAATCTTGTCTGATCTTGGAAACTAAACAGGGTCAGCCCTGGTTAATACTTGAATGAGAGACTGTCAGGAAATTCTAGGTGCTGTAGGCAATATTTCAGAGGAAGGAGCTGGTAAAACCACCTCTGAATACATCTTGCCTAAGAATAAAAGGTAAAGCTATTCCCTGTTGTTAAGTCTTGTCCGACCATAGGGGGAGGTGCTCTTCTCCATTACTAAGCCAAAGAGCCAGCATTGTCAGAGACTCCTCTGTGATCATGTGGCCAGCATGATTGCACAGAATGCTGTTCACCTTCCCACCAGTGTGGTACCTATATATCTACTTGCATTCTTTTGAACTGCTAAGACTACTGATGGAAGCTCACCATCATGTGGTACCCGGGCCTCGAATTGCCAACCTGCTGATCTTGCAATCAACAGAGTCAGAGACTTAAGTACCTAAGAATACCATAGGAGATTCATGGGGTCACCATAAGTTGACAAATGATTTGAAGACACATACACACACCCACACCCCATATGCGTGATCAGTGATAGGAAGTTTCTTTTAAAAGCCTTATACAGTAATAGCCCTTCCTAAAGTGATGCCCTCCAGATAACTTGAATGATGCCCATCATCCTCAGTGGTTTTAGTGCCTTGGGATGCTGGCATTTGAAGTCGATGACTCATCAGCAAAGCATCAGGTTGGGGACAGCTGCCTTATAAATCCCTCTATTGGTTGTTGGTCCCTCGTCCTTTATATAGATGACCACTGAAATGTGCCCTCTGGATTTCCACACTGATGTATATGTGTTTTTGCTGTTGCTAGCCAGGCATATGGTAATTCTGTCAATAAAGCTGAGGAGAGGAAAAAAGAAATACAGAGTTGGTTCCAACTGTTCCATTAACTGTTCTAGCAATGCTGTCATTCCTCTCTCTCTCTCTCTCTCTCTCTCTCTCTTTTCATTGCCTCTAAGCTTTGGCACCAGCCTCTTGTCTTATTTCATCTCAACACATCTCCTCCTGGAAGCTGCTTTTCTCAGCCTAGGCACCCTGCTGATATTAGCTTGGGCCAGAGCAGCCTACTTTGTAATCTTCAGCTCTGGTTATCACTGAGTCAGCAGTTTGGGGAAGAAAGCATTTCTCCGTTCTCTTCTCTTTTGATGGAAGAGGATAGTCAGAACAGTGTAACATTCCTCCTTTCTTGGCTCCTTCTTTTACACTGGCAGTTGTCCCAAAAGCACATTGATTTTCCATAGTAAGCTGACTTTCCTCTTTGGTAAGCATTTTTGTTTTTGCAGACTGCATCCATAAGACTGCTTCCCTTCCCCCTTGTGTTCTTAGAGCAGTGCCTTTTTGACACTTCCTGGATGTATGATGACACCTTCTTTTTAAATGTGATATTGAAAATGTGATGGATGCACTTTTTTTAAAAAGAGTAAAATAATATCATCTTATTCTGCTCTCTTGGTGAACCTTGCTCCATTGTCCGTGTTGCTCAGTTCTGCTGACAAAATCTCTCTGTTTTACTTGCTGCTACACTTGTATTTTTTTTAAAAAGCCCTCAAGTTCCTGAACTTCAGATATGAAGAAATAGATGCAAATTTTTGTAAATTGAATAATTTTAGCAATCTGAGTTCTCCACCATTTCCACTGGCAGTATCCAGTGGCATAAATCTAACTGTTAGTCCAAACTTGTGTAATATACCATCCAACTGTCCTGATTTGGCAGGGACAGTCCCAATTAATCCTATGTCATCCCACTTTTTTGGCTGCTTTTAATATGTCCCAGTTTCTCTCTCCTTTTCCGACTTCCCCACTTTAGTCCTTGGCTTACTCCTTTTGGTGCAAACAGATGTAGTTTGCATTCAATTAACTCAGCAGGGGAATCAGACAGTAGGAGGCAGAAACATGCCCTTCTCTGTAAGAACTGACAAAGTCAACTGCTGCAGCGTCCCCAAGGATGCATCTTTACTGTAGACTTAATATATTTTGATGCCACCTTAACTGCCATGGCTCCATCCTACAGAATCATGGGATTTGTAACTTTGTGAGGCATCAGCACTCTTTGGAAAATCCCAGGATTCCATAGGATGGAGCTACAGCAATTAAGGTTTGTCAAACTGACTATTTCTACAGTGTAGATACACCCCTAAATTGTGTGTTCTTCCTTAATAATGTTTGCCATATTGAAAACACTCTGATGCTACTTGTCAACTTGTCTCCTGGTTTTCATATGTGAGATGTTGGTGAGTATGGCAATTTAACAGACACTTTAAATTTATTGATTCAGTGGGTCAGCTCTAGTTGGGACTAATAATTGGTTTTAGTCTAATTTATTTATGTATTTATTCCAGACTTATTTATTTATTTATTTATCCTGCCTTGGGACCCAAGGCATACCTAATGCTACAACTACTTTATTTCCATCCGAGAGATAACCATATTGCAGCTGCCTGACAAAAAATAAATAAATAATAATGACCACAGATGATTATGTATCTTTAAAGTAGTTGATGAAGGCACTGAAATAGTTAAAAAGATTCCACTTATCTCAATCATAAATAAAAATGGACACTTTAGTCAAGAAATCAGAAGACCTGGGTTGCATCCACACTGCGGAAATAATTTGACACCAATTCAACTGTTGTGGCTCAATGGTATGAAATTTTGGTATTGATAGTTTTGGGCAACATTTAGCTTTCTCTGTCTGGTGCCACAACAAACTACAAATCCCAGGATTCCATGAGATGGAGACATGCTGTAGTATGGATGCAGCTAGAAATTGGAAGGGCAGCTATGAAAGGAACTAGACAAATTCTTCAAGTGTGAGGATGTACAATTGAATATCAAAATCAGGATTGTCTTTTCCAATGTATTTCTAATTTCAAGTAGTGATTGTGAAAGCTGGACAATGAAGAAAGATGGTACCCATTGGAAATGTAGTATGTGTGGAGAGATCTACAGATACCTCAGATTGCCAAAAAGATAAATGGATTGGTCCAAGAGGAGATCAAGCCTCAACTTTCTCTTAAAGCCAAATGACTAAACTGAGACTATTGTACTTTGAACATATCATGAGATAATATGACTCATTGAAAAATAAAATAATACTAAATAAAGCATTAGGAAGGCAGTTGGATAGTCAATCAAGAAAGTCACAATCCTGAGTTTGCAAGAATTGTTGTTTATAACAGATTGACCTGAGTGGTTTCTCTTTCATATGGTTGCCATAAAGTCATGTCAACTTGATGGCAAACAACAACAAGCCATATAGATTTTAAAATGAGGAGTCCCTTGGTGAGAAGAAAGGATGGCAACCTTAAATCGGGAAGAATTCAATGCCAAACTTGTAAGGATCAACCATTCAAAGCTCAGAGTTAGAATGAACAAATCTATGAGTTTTGGGTTCTGATTCAAATTTACCTCCATTCTTTATATCCTAAATTTATTATTTTTATTTATTTTGACAGGAATTTATCAAAAGTCACACATTGCTTTATATTTAGGATGTAAAGAAAGGAGGTAAATTTGAATCAGAACCCAAAACGCATAGATTTGTTCATTCTAACCCTTCCTAGCCTGGCTGCATCCCGAGGAATGTATGAAGCAGAGGTTCGACATTTCTTACACTCTCCATCTGTATAAAAGCTCTGTTCTAGTTTTCCCCATCTAAGTTACAGAAAGCAAATAGGCTGGCAATCAGATTATGGCAGTGGCCATATGCGAGTGATCACATCTCCATTCTCCAATATGATCATTTATTATTTTGGTTTATTTCAGGTTACTTATGCTATTCGTGAGTTCAACCCAGGGCTTCAACTCAAGGTAGCTCTTGACATGATTAAGAAGCAGATATAGCTAAAAATTCAATTTTGTTCTGCAGGTTGACCACTCCTAATCTAAAAATCCAAAATCTGAAATGCTCTAAAAACTGAAATGCTCCAAAATCTGAAAATTTTTTGAGTGTGGAAATGATGCCACAGGTTCAGTGCTTCAATGTACACAAATTTGGTTTCAGGCACAAAATTATTTAAAAGATTATATAATTACCTTGAAGCTGTGTGTGTAAGATGTATATGAAACATAAATGAATTTCATATTTGGACTTCAGTCCCAGTCTCATTATGTACATGCAAATAAGAATATCTCACTTTGTTTATGCAAATAATCCAAAATCTGAAACAATCCAAAATCCAAAACACTTCTCGTCCCAAGCATTTTGGATAAGGGATATTCAACCTGTAATATTAAATCAGTTAAACCAATCGTCATATTAAAATATCAGGTGAAAAGCAAATTCTAAAGCACGCCAGGAAGAGAAAAGGAAAAAAACAAAACAAAACAGCAAATCCTTCCCTTTTAAAAACTCCCCTCCTCAGTAGCCAGTCATTTGCTAAATACCTGCCTACTGAATAAGATACTGTAGTCTTTACTTGCAAGTTGAGGGATCTTGGGAGAGGGCCAACCTATCTTCAGACAAGGTATGGGATGTACTTTCTGTTTAACTGCAGACATCTTTTGTGTGCTGTTTTGATGAGGCCTGATCCAAATCCAACTTTTGTCACCAATTTGGCTTCTTGTTCTTCTTTCTAAAATTTGACAAGACAGTAGTCAAGAGGAATTATTGCTTTTCATATATTTTTTAGGGATGGGTGTGGCTCTGGCTGTGATGGCTGTGAGTTCTGGCAGAGAAATCGCTTATCTTTTTCAAGCAATTCATAGATTCTCATTCTTGCTCTACCAGTTGCAATCTGTTCTTCAAGAACTGGGTGTAGATCCAGGTCTCCTTGTTCTTTTCATACTGAATGCTGACATGCATTACAGTAATCATCATTGGTGGTGAATGATGGAGGAGGAGGTATTCAGCAAAGAAGCTTTCTAGCCCTTTCTCTGATGTGATCCAGCATCTCTTCACAGCCAGTGCTAGAATTGGACTCCCAAACTAATTGTGTGACAGTCTGCTGTCAGTCAAATTTGTGAACCCGGAGAATGAGGATCTAAAAGGCCCACTGTGTAGTGCAGAAGCGACAAAGAAAATCAGAGTGTCTGAGTATGACCCATATACCCGAAATACCTGTGAGAACTGTACATGCAGGTTAGCAACAGAGGAGGATTCAGTCCCCCAGCCCATTTCCATCCTTCATATTTTTTCCTTAACCTCAAGCTGCAAAGCTAATTCAAAAAGTATTTTGTGTGTGTGTTGTGTGCCTTCAAATCATTTCTAACTTATGGTGACCCAAAAGCATGGGTTTTCTTGGCAAGATTTGCTCAGAGGAGGTTTGCCATTTCCTCTCCCTGAGGTTGAGAGCATGTGACTTGGCCTAGGTCACTCAGTGGGTTTCATGGCCAAGCGGGGAATTGAAACCTGGTCTACAGAGTCATAGTCGGACACTCTAACCACTAAGCAACAGTGGCTGTCTCAAAAGAAAAAGTAATTTACAAGGTCACAAATGCAAATGACTCTTCCTTGCCACTGGACAGCTATTAACATTTGGCTATGTTGCCAACATGGATTCCAAAACACATCTGCCTGGTGGCCAAGGGCCAACTCACTACAAAACCTAACTTGTCAGTTTCCCATAAAAATGCACTTCACACTTACTCTGGCTGGCAACTTATCCTTTTTGTTTTAGGAGATGAGGCACCACCAGTTTCTGCTCTTCCAGTACTGGATGAAAAACGACATAATGATTCACAATTGCGTCCTCCACCTCCCCATGTCCTTTTGCGGTGCTTTCCTGAACCAGATCTGTTTTCACTGAGCACAGGGAACTGGGGTGGTTAATTACAAGTGCCTGCACTTCACTGAAAACATCAGTTTGGCTTTTCAGCACATGAGTGGGAAGATGAAGTTGTAATAAAATATCACAAGTCTTGGGTGTAGGTGGGATACCTGTGTGTCAGCAAGAGCAGCACACTTAGATTTCCTGATTTCCAGGCTTACAAATCATGGCTTCACCCCAACCTTTTCATTTCTGATTGTGCCCAATGAAGCATTGACTAACTACCACACCGTCACTACAGGATGCTAAATATCTACGTCATGTCACAGTGAAGATCAAGTTCTTATGCCAACTGTTGGGGAACTCTCACAAGCTCATATTAATGGAAAGACCTTTTAATGGGTTCCACATGTCACTACATAGTGCATTTCCTTTGTTACAACAGCCTCCTGCCTATTCTTTTTTCCCCCTCCTCACCACAGTGCACTTAGCATAATTATTATATTGTGTAGTATTTGATGAAAGGTTGCCTACTTGTTTTCAGCCCATGCAGCTATCATCCGGTTGCTGAAGAATGGGCCTAAACATCACAAGTCCCTTTGTAAAATGTATAATGGAAACATAAAATATGGAAGGTATGGGTTTATTGTAAAGGCTGTCGTTGGAAAAAGTGAGGCAGTACTCTGTAGCAGACTCGACTAATGTTTCAAATGCAGGAAACAAACTTTTGTGTGCCATAAAATTCCTCTTCTGTAATTAAATATGAAATTCTGAGTCAATAAAAAAGAGAGAAAGGGGATAGTGGTGTTACCCAGTTCTCTGCTTCTAAAACAAAATAATTAGCATCACACTGAGCATAAGACTGGTAATCCCCATGCTGGTGTTGTCTGCTCTGACTGACAGTAGATTTTCAGATGGAGATCTTTTTCATCACCCATCCAGTCCTTTTTAACAGGATAGAGCATGAGTTGAACTTGGTATCAGTTTACTCCTAATTAGGTTAGTGAAAAGCACTAACTTTTCTGGTAGGGATATTGTTCTTCACTAATTTCATTCTCAAAAGACACAAGTAATTTTAGCCATTTCTTCCCACTGAGAAAATATCTTCAAAAACTGTGCAGTTTTTGAAAACGGTATGCAGTTTGGGACTTAAATTTGGCCCTGGTATTTTTGTTCAGAAAAAAATGCTAGGGACCTATTCTTTGCTGAAATTGTCACTGTTCTCTGCACAAAATGTTGTTTTACACACAGACAGGCAAATTTTGTACAGAATAATTGCTGAATTGTGAATATTCTCATCAGTATAGGATTCTCTCTATCAGCTTTTCCCATCAGTTGGGAATTACTTTGTAAAGCCATTTTTAAAACATCCTCAAACATTTCCATCTCTGTTTCCCAGTTTCAGTATCTAAACCCATTGGGTCTAAAAACATAGCGGGTAAGCAATCCAGCTTTTAAAAGAGACACAAAAGCCAACCCTTTCTGGACTTTTATCATATGACTCATGTACTCTGTCTCTGCTATGAGCTAGGGTTCCTTTCAAAACAGTATAATGATTATAAAGCGTTGTCGGTGCTTTTTAAACATTTATTTTATATACAGTATTTACATACACACACCCATGAGTGTGGCCTCTTCAGTAGTTTGATTAGCCCCTGGGAGGATGGGAGGAGATGGAAAGACAATCTAATACAACTTCCATTACATCATGTTTCACAATGAGACATCAGAGACTGAGGTCAGAGCCGGGCTCCGTAATAATGTTTGCTGATACTAAACAAGACACCCCATAATCTGTATACTGTTAGTAACTGGCCAGCTGGTATTTTACCAGGTGCCACTGGATTTACGAATGAGTCCATCTGTCTCTTTTTTTCAGCAGGATTTTTCTTTAGTCCCTGAGCAGCATTGGGTTCTGTCTGTATTCATCAGGAAAAAACTATCCGATTCCCTATCAAAGATCAAAACTAGGATTCATTGAGTTTACCTATTTGTGTTTGAAATCTCATACCCTCCAACTGTGCTGATTTGGCAGGGGCAGTCCCAATTAATCCTCTGTAAATCCACAGTGACCAGAAACATCAGTGGAACATTTAAAAACACAGTTTAGGCATAAAAAAAAGGGGGGGGGAAGGCAAGCAGAGACACTAAATAAGACAAAGGTATTCGCAGTTGGGACTCTTAATCCAGGCACAGGCATAGGTCAACCAGCCCTGGGTGGGGTTATACAGTGGTCCCCCGGTTTACGAATTCCCCCGGGGAATGAAATCCCCAGGACCTGAAACCGGCGGGACCAAAAAACATCCCCCGGGATCCGAAGGATTCCCCAGGATGCGAATGAGAAAAACCGTGCGGCCCCTTTAAATCGGCTGCGCGGTCTGGCAGAAATAGCAGTCCCCCGGGAAACGAAGACTTCCGGGTTACGAAATGAAGACTTCCGGGTTACGTAACCCGGGGGACCACTGTACTCCCATTAAAGGACTGCGTGCGCGGCCTAGGAGTGCTCCTGGACTTGTTGCTTCAAATGTCAAATCAGATAAACGTGACAGTCAGGAGTGCTTGTTATCAGCTTTGGCTGATACGCCAACTGCGTCCTTTCCTGGTACACTGTGGTACATGTGCTGGTAACTTCACAACTTGACTTCTGTAATGCACTCTACATGGGGCTACCCTTGTACCTAGTCCGGAAACTCCAATTAGTTAAAAACATGGCAGCCAGACTAGTCACCAGAACAGCGAGAAGAGACCATATCCTAAAATCCCTTCACTGCCTGCCTATTAGTTTCTGGGCACAGTACAAGGTTTTGGTGATAACCTTTAAAGCCCTCCATGGCCCGGGTCCAACTTGTCTGTGGGATCGCCTTCTTCCATATAATCCACACCGCACACTCAGGTCCTCTGGGAAAAATTTACTGCAGCCAATAAAGACCAGGTTGGCTGCGATTACTTAGAGGGCCTTTTCCTCTGCCACTCCCAAATTGTAGAATGGCCTGTTGGAAGAGATCCGAAACATCACCAATCTTGACAAGCTTTAAAACAGTAGTCAAGACTGATCTCTTCTGACAGGCCTTCCTACTTGGTCACACACTGACACAGAACATCATACAGAGTACACCAAGATGCCCATGATTTAAATGTATTTTAAATGTATTTTATTATTGTTAAGGGGAATTATTGTGTGTTGTTTTTAGGAGGGAAGAAAAATGGGATATATTTTTATAGTGTATTCGGTCAGAGAGGCGGGATCAAAATAAAATTTTATTAGTATTATTATTATTATTATTATTAATTAATATTTATTAAATGAATGCAAACAAATCAAACATAGGATTTTAGGTGTGAATTATTTTCAGTTTCTCTGCAATTCTAGAAATTTGGGGACTGATGGAATTTTCATTTTGGGAGAGGGCGTAATTCATAATTTGGGGACAGTTCTTTCATTTTGCCCCTACTCTTTAGCTGCACCCCTGATTGTGAGATGATATTTAGATATACTTATATTAATTTAATATTTCTGCATGTTTGGATTGGCTGTGAACTCATAGAGACATAGCAGTGCAAAGAGCAGCTAACTGCACCAACTATTGTGGTGTTGGTTGGTAGTAGAGAACCATTTGATTGTGTGTCTTTCCAACTCAATCATTACTCACCCCCTTGAGTACTTGTAGTATACTATATATACAGCAAGACAGCTCTCAAAATGGATAATGCACATGAATGTACCTTGATCAAGGTACATGTACATTGGATCAAACAATGACAAGAATAGAGACTGCAGTCAGGAAATCTGAAGACGACTGGGAACGGGTAGGACAGCTATAAAGGATCTAGACAAGATCATAAAAAGTAAAGATATACAACTGAACACTAAAGTTAGAGTTGTCCAATCCATTGTATTCTCCATCACTGTGTATGAATGTGAGAGCTGAACAGTGTGTTTAGATGTGTTCACTTGGGTAATCTTTAGCAACCCTGAGCCAGGTGACAGTCAGGTGTAGGGCCTTCTTATTGTTGGTACCCAGTTGTAGAACCAATCCATCCACACTTACTATTTGCCATGGAAGGAAAGGTATCACTGACAGTGAGAGATAATCCAAGTTCAAATGTTTTGGATTCCATGGAGGCCCATGGAATTTAGAAACACAGTGTTATTGATGGCACCCCAGGTTTTATAATGCCTTCTCCAAAGTCATTTACATGGTACCATTCTTTGTTATCTTTCAGGCAGAAAGTAAAGATGATTTTATTTGTTTAGGCTCTTTACAACTAATTCTGTCTTGATTATTTCATTTCTAGATTTTCTAAAAATGTATTTTTAGGAATTAATTCTCTGAGTATGGTTATTGGGGTGATTTATTCTCTTGTTAGCTGGCTTTGAAAAGGCAAGGTATAAATATTTCAGATCTATGGAAAGAGATTGAAATACAGTGTTCTCCCTAGCTATGTATTACACAGCTTGGATCCTTCTTGCACATCTATTCTATACTGCATTAGGAACAGTTTAATTGAGCCCCTGATAAATGAGAAACCTGTTTAATTGGCACAATTACTAAGAAGTCTTTTCAGAAAACTGTACATTGAATGAGGGAAGCAACACACAGCCAAGCCAAGCTTACCATTTCCTGATTGTTGTTCAGAGCAGTTTGTTGGCTGTTACCTAAAATCATTGTCTCCCTTTCATATAGGTTTCCTGCTCTGCTTTGTGGGAAATCACCTGTTTTCCATACATACTATTTTGTAAGACCAAGGCAGGGCTAATTAATGATTTTCAAAATCTATTAATAGAATCATTTTGAGAATACTTACATTCCATAGAATATTTGGTGTGACCTTTGGTATGATAGCTCTGTAAAGTAAAGCTCCTGCAAGGTGAATTCATAGTTTATCAGAAAGAGAGAAAAAGAGAGATGTGGTCCAATCCCACACTACTTCTGTTATGATGGGAGAAAGGAATATTTTGATGTGGTCTCTACTCTGGGAGGTGGACTTTATGCGGATAGAAACCACATGTTTGGATGCACCCATGTAGCCACCATGTGTTGTAATTCTTATTCAGGTCTCTAGAATGTTTCTGATGGAACCAAAATAACAATAGCCACCCACAAGAAAAAAGTATCAGCAGGCTCATGGTAAACCTAAGGTTTTCAAAAGTTAAAAAAAAGCGAAAAACCTTTTGCAAAGTATGAACCAAGGAGGGGACCCCAAAACCATTGCTCATGGAACATAGACTTGTGGCTGAGACAGAAACATCTGAAAAGCAGAATGTGGAAGGAATGGAGTGGAGTGGTTGAAAAAGGAGGATGGAGGGAAAGGCACAGAGGTATAAAATTCTACACCCAACTCCATTACTCTGAGCAATCTTGTTCATAAGAAGTGACTGCGTTGAACCCCCCAAATAACAACAACTCAGTGTCTTGATGTGTTTCCTCTGTTTCCAGTGTCAGGCTTGAGGGACAATACTTTGTGTTACTATGTGTTTTAAAGTTATTTCTGATATACTCGGCTCTAAGGGGAACCTATCAAGGGGTTTCTTGGCAAGATGTGTTCAGAAAGGATTGTCATTGCCTTTCTCTGAGGCTGAGAGAGTACTACTTGCCCAAGGTCACCCAGTTGATTTTCATGGCCAAGCAGGGATTCAGTTCTTGGTCTCCCAAGGTCCTAGTCCAACATTGGAACAAGTACAGTAGCTCGTACATAATACTTACATAGTTAAAATATCACCACTTTCTTATCAGACAGGGAGTATCAGCAGGTTTGCAGATGTACAAAAAGTCAGGATCCCATCAAAATATTCAGAATGTTCTGCTTCTTTCAAATAAATCAAAGGACACATTTATTCCTCATTTTCTATCACAAAAAGCAAAAATTGCCCGAGTATAGTGTAGCTTACTCTAAGTAATATATTTGGAAGAAAGGGATGAAAATGCAGAAGTGAAAAAAAGAATACAGAGATGTCACATAACCCATTAAAAATAAAACACTCAAGTAGATGAGAGATGGGAAACAAATAATTTTGTCAAAAATTGTAAGATATGAAACAGCCACCATTAAGCATGCTAAATCCCCCATTGTGTTACAGTTGCTTAATTTGAAAGCACTTTACAGAATGATAGTGGGAAAGACATGGATTAATATATTTCTCTTTTATCATATTTTTAGTACTTTCATATCTATTATATACATATTAACAGGGGGCAGGTGTCTTTAATATTAGAGAGGGGGTGAAATTTGTTCTCATGTGTATGTAAATAGTCTTCCTACACAAGCTAACAGGTCCTACCTTTATTTAAAAATAATATTTTTTTATTTGCAAAAACAGTTTGCATACAGAACCAATGCAATAAATACAATGCAATATAAAATAAAACTAAAAGCTGTTGTTGGAGGAAATGTTGTAGAGTAGTCCATGACATAACTCAGTGATTGTTTTTTTATATACTGGACAGTGGTATTGTCCCAAATCATTTGTGAGAAGCTGCAGCTTGTTTTCTAGGATCCTTGTTTTTATTCATATGACAGATCAAAATAAACCAAGCTTCCATGAAATTGTCCACATATGATTCATTTCTTAAATTCCAAATTCTTTGTGTTAATTTTTCAAATTAGACGATTCCCCATATTTTTGCGTATCATGCAGACAAATCCAGTGAGTTGCCAGTTTTCCACTCGTATTGCATTCTATCACTTGTCTGACTGCTAACAGCAAAAAAGAAATGAGGTCTTCATGTTGTATATAGATGTTTGCGCCTGAGAAAATGCTCAGCAATGCAAGGTATGAGGATTGTTGTATATTTTGGTTTTTCTACCTCACATATTTTTTTAAAATACCTTTCTGCAAAATGTTAAAACCATTCAGCAAGTCCACCACATATGGAAACAAGGCCTATTTAAGTCACATCCTTTTCACCACTTCAATGAGTTCTTTAGAGAGATTTTGATGGGGTTAAATACCATCTGTATAGCATTTTGTGTGTAGTTTCTCTTGATTGTGCTGAGATGGGTTTTATTTCCATATGATGTTGCAGTCATTGTCTTCTTTCAAGAGACCCAAGTCCTATTCCCACATTAGTTTTAAAACCTTTATTTTAGAATTATCAGTAAAATTCAACAGTTTTTATGTTTAAGATACAAAACCCTTGGCGTGAACATTATACATTTATCGATAATTCAAATGAGGTAAATGCAGATGTAGCTTGTTTATTTATTTAATGAATTAAAGTTTAAAGAATTCTATACCATACTCCTACCCTATTTGGGAGTCTTTCTTGGATTTGTCACCCTGTTAGACTTTTATTACATGCAAAGAAATCTGTCAGTCTATATACAGGTCAACTCCTTACCTTAATCCTTTTTATCATTATGATAGAATAAAAGGTGAAAGTCTCACTTTCTTTCTCCTCCTCCAATTTCTTTCTTTCTCTTCCTCCTCCCTTTGTCTTCAGATTACATCAGTTCTTGCAAACTGAGATCAAAGTGCAGAAATATTTTTTCACTCAGTTAACTCATTGGGGAGGAGGAGGAGATGGGGAATTTTGTCCTTCCCAGTAAGCTTAGGCAAAAGGAAATTGCTGTAGCCTCTCTTAGCTTGTCTGTTCTTCCTCATCATGACCACACTCCGATGTTGCTTATGTTGCTTAGCCAAATATAATCTAGTTTTCTTCTGTGAAGTGTTGAAAGGTATGCAGACAGACATGCTTTAGTCAATGGGGAACATGTGTACAAATTTCCCTGCAATAGGGAAAGTATGTGGATAATTTACAGAAAAGGCATTTGGAAAATGCAGACAAATTTCCATGTAGTATGGTAAACGGAGGGGGGGGGGAGCACAACAACAAATTTTGCAACCTGATGTGAACCCAGGATGGAATGAGAATGTTAGTATAATTTGAAGAAATGCAATTAAATTGCAAATTTTTCATATTCCTCATCTTTTCTGATGTATGTTTACTCAGAAATAAGTCTTGCTGTGCTCCTTAGCAACTGTGTAGATAAGCCTCTGGGATATCCATTTTCTTGTATTAAAACCATTTCTGAAATGTAATTTCTTAGGACCATTTGATCGGACCATTTGATTCTATTCCCATCCTACCCAGTCCCTTTTTGAGGTACCAGTTTATTGGAACGGTAACCATTTAATAACTGATAACCTATGCTTAGTGCTTGGAAAGTATTATCACAGGTGAATCTTCAAATAGCTTTGAGTTCATTATTATTTTCCATTCTACTATGGCAGAGATCAGCTATTATTCGCACAATCTGGAAGGAATTAGCACCTTGTGATTGCTTGCAGGCCTTCAGCTCAATGAGGAAAAATAAGGGTCAGTACAATATAACCATGCAGTCTTGCTGTAAAACCCAGGTGGTTTCCATTTCTTATTCCCTTCCCTTTTTCCACTTGCCATTGGCGCCAAGGGCAAAGCTCAGTGAGAAGAAGACTTTCACCTGCAATTTCTTCCTATTAACTTCTAATGGCTAAGGTCTTTTTCTTTCAAGAGTTTTTTGGATAGTTGGCTTCTGGTTCCTGTGCTAAGTATTACCTATAATACAGTGCAGTTCAATGTAGTACAATGCAGTGCAGTGCCGGACTCTCTTTTTTGTGTCATTGGGATAATTTGTGTAATGTCATGAGTGAGCTTTACATAGACAAGGTTGCTTCTCACCATACCAGAGCTTAGAATTTTTTTTAATTTAACAATAATCTCCCAAAGTCAACATGGCCACTGTGGGATTCTGGGATTTGTGGTCAAAGGCAATGGCACCCACACCCATGGAATCATGCAGTGTGGAGGGGGGCTTCCTGGGGCAGGCCTTCTGGTGCAAGCCCCTTCTCCTCATGAGGTGAATGAGGCAGTGGCACTGAGAGAGGGGCTGACCAGGTGTCACCCCTCTTCTGGGGTGTCATCCGGTCTGGGCAACACACCCTGTACCCCCTAGTGATATCGCTGGTCAAAGGTAGCAACATTTCTAAGCTCTAGATCCACCCAGCCCAATTCTGAATTCATCTATGGACTCTATCACATGAGGGACTTACTGCACAGTAATTGTAGCCCAAACATTGCCCAAATGCTCCAGAAGCGCAGGCGGGATTGTCCATCATCACACTTCTGAAATGTAATTGAGGCATTCCACTGTTCTTTCATTGACCAGTTGTTTGCAGAAAAGCCATTTTTGTGATAATGAAAGATCCCGTTACAGGTATTACAAAAATGACGTCTCCACGAATGATTGGTCGACAGAAGAACAATGCGAGCCCTTCAGTGACATTTCAGAAGCACGACAGATGATCCCAAGAGAAGGGCAGAGGGAGAGAGAAGAAAAAAGAAGTTAATCCCTGTGATAATATGTATTTATAGATGCACATTTATAGAATTAAGGAGTATAATTCTAACAGGAAAATAGTACATCTCACCAGAGCAAGGGAATTGATTGCTGAGACTGTTATTGATTGCTGAGACTGATGTCCAGGAGCTAACTTGTGGTATGGATGGGCAACTTCAAGGTTAACTTGCCCATATGAATGGACAATTTGTCGTCTGCCTTACTTTTTATTTTTATTTTTAAAATCAGTCTCCAAATTGAACTTGGACTAGACAGCCATTAGAGGACACCTTCTCACAGGACACTCTTCTTTGTAAATTAGGGTATATGGCCACCCTAGACAGGGATCTTTCCCAGGGATATTTGGGTTCATTTAGCCAGACTCTTTTAAAAGACTTCTCCTGGCCATAAAATGGTGAGAAGAGGGATAAGAATGTCTCCCACATCTCCCACATCTTGATGATATTCCTTCCTCCTATTTTCACTCTTCCTCATTCTGTGTCCAAGCCTGCTTCCAGTAGAATACGTTCTACATATAAGTTGAAGAGATAGGGTGAAAGATGCATCCTTGCCTGACTCCTTTGCTAGCTGGAAACCATTCTGTATAAAATTACCTTCAGGTTATGTCAGAGGTTCCTAGCCTACACCCCCAGGGGATGTGAGATGGAATTTCAGGGGATGAGAGAAAGATACATGAGTGAATCTGGACTGAATTCTCTTTTGTTAGTCCATTCAAAATCTAATTTTAAAAGTTCAATTTGTTCACCCATAATATTGTATGTAGTTCAATTTGTGGCTCAAAAATTAGAAAGTGGACCTCCTCATCTTCAAATATGATACTGTAGCTGTTTGATATGTGCTGAGGTTTGGTTCCAGGATATGTGCTGAGGTTTGTTATCCCTGTGGATAACAAAATCGGTGGATGCTCAAGTCCCATTAAATACAGTGGCATAGCAAAATGATGTCCCTTCTATAAAATGGCAAAATCAAGGTTTGTTATTTGGAATTTATACTTTTTTTTTTTAAAAAAAAAATCAAGCCATGGATGCTTGAATCCCTGGATCCATGGATAAGGAGGGCTTGACTGTATTACTTCTGTAGGAGGTGCAAACATTAATCAAACATTTCCTAGGGATTGTGTGGCATAGAAAAATTTGGGAACCACTGGGCATATGTGTATAAGGTTTATATGAAGCATAAATGAATGTTGTGGTTAGACTTGGGTCCCATCTCCACGATATCTCACAATGTATATATATCCAAACACAGGTATCCCAAAATAAAATAAAACAAATCCAGAATCCAAAGCACTTCTGCTCCCAAGCATTTCATGTAAGGAAGACTCAACCTGTAATACAAAGGGAGTGAAACAGTGTGTACTGTTTATGTAGTGCAGCATTAATCACGATTGTCATTGTTTGTATTCTGCAAAACAGAGAGATTCACACAGCATTGCCTAACCCAGCATGCTTTCCTCCTTCTCTGCCAAGTTTGGCAAAAATGGAAGATTTTAGAGAGGGGGGACTGGGGACAGGGCAGGGGAGTTTGGATCAGAGTTTGAAGAAGTAACTGTTTGGTCTAGAAATCCCAGAATCCCCTGGATACAGTGGGTCATTATAGGAGCTGTTTTTCTCCCCATGTGGCGAGTCAGGGAATAAATATTAGAAGTAGATGCACTTCTTCCTTGGGGAGAAGGTCGGCCTGTACAGGTGCTTACAGTGGTCCTTATAGAAAATGGGAAAATCAAAATCTGTATTGGCCAGATGTGCTGCCAACCAACCTCCCTCTTGAAGAATCATCACTACGCAATCATCTCTCTATCTGGCAGGCAACCTTTCTCCAACCTGTGTTTTATCTGAAGTTGGAGGGGCTGTTTCTTTTTAGCGTCTAATTTATTCATTTGAAACTAATTGCACCACAAAGCCTAGCAAAACAGTAGGTACAGCAAACATTGTCTGATGCAACAGCCTTGTAATGGGACTTAACAGATCACAGTGGGACCTTGGTATCCGCTGGGGTTTGGTTCCATGGATGATGATGATGATGATGATAAGAAGTTTTATTTCTATCCTGCCTCTCTGTCCAAGCAGTCGAGGCGGGGTACAACAAAGTTTAAAACAATCACAGTTAAAATAGTTCCTACAATCCCATCCCTGACCTCCCACCCCTTAAAAAAGGATTAAATTAACATGGAATTAAAACAGCCAACAAGAAATAACAAAAACAAATAACATAATAAAATTAATAATTCTTTGAGCAGTAAGGCACTGGTCTCAGGATTCAAAGTGCCGGGAACTAGCTGGATGTCCTAGACTTAGCTTTGGAGCCAGGAGAGATTACGTAGCTTCTGGAAAGGCCTGCTGGAAAAGATGTGTCTTTACTGCTTTTTTAAAGCAGTCAAGAGTTGTAATAAGACGGATCTCATCTGGCAGGCCATTCCATAGCCTCAGAGCAGGAGCATAAAAAGCCCTCTGGGAGGTCTACGACAGCCTGGTCTTCATGGGCTGATATCAACATCCATGGATGCTCAAGTTCCATTAAATACAGTGGCATAGTTAAATGGTAGTTCCTATAGCCCTCTGTATCCACAGATTGTTTATCCACGGAGTCAACCATCCATGGTTTGAAAATACTGAAAAAAATGTCTAAATTCAAAATAGCAAACCTTGACTTTGCCATTTAATATATGGGATACCATTTTACTGTGCCACTATATTTAATGGGCCTTGAGCATTCACAGATTTTGTTATCCACAGGGGGTCCTGGAACCAAACCTCAGTGGATAGCAAGGAGCTACAGTATCACATTTGAAGATGAAGTTGCACTATGAAACTGGTGATAGTGGCTAGATGGGTTCATATTCTGATGTGGCAATAGCATACTTATTATGTCTTCAGTTGACCATGCTCACCTGTTGAGGTGTCCAGCACATGTCCCTTTCTGTTCTTTTCTCTACTCAGGGATCCTTGCTTCCCCTCATTCCAAGTGTGCAAACACACACTGCAAACACACACACACACACACACACACACACTGTAATTGTTCAACTGTTCTAGGATTACCAGGACAGAATCATCCAAGAACTTGAGATTTCAGGGTGAAAACGTAAGACTTAGGCTGCTGCCACACTGCAGACCTAATGCAGTTTGACACCACTTTAGTTGTCATAGCTCCATTCTCTGGAATCCTGGGATTTGTAGTTTATTGTGGCACCAGAGCTCCCTGACAGGGAGGACTAAATATCTCAAAAAACTACTGATAGCATTGAGCCATGGTGGTTAAAGTTGTGTCAAACAGCATTATTTCTGCAGTATAGATGCAGCTCTAGGGACTGCCTGTGGTGAGATATCAGAGGGAGAAGCGGAATGGTTTGATGAATTTGAAGCATGGTACTTTAAACATTAGCCATAATTGCACAGAACATGTCATTTAATTATTACTCTTTTAAAAAAATCTCAGAAAGTCAAGCAAATGAGACAAGTGAGGCAGGGAAGGAGATCTCTGGAGAGTATATAGCAGCTGCTCCAAGGCAGACTGAAACAGAGCAGGGCTGGGAAAAAGCACACAGTTTATCATTCACCCATTAGTTAGAGGAGCAGAATTCTTATTTGGGAACTGTCCTTAGGCTGGGCATACATACATTTTAAATAGGGCAGTACCGTTTTTTCCCTTCATATAGCAAGACCATCTCATCATTTTAATATAAATTTCAATTTTGACCCATTTTTGAGAAAAAAAATGTCCTACTATATTGTGAAAGTGGTTGGAAGAACCCTGATTGAAATTGTGGTTGTCAAAAAAAAAAGTGTCACAGAGTGTGAGATGTTTTATGATAAGGTGTTGAAAGAATGAAATTTGCTGTGTAAGATTACTTCATCTGAGAAATATTCATGGCACGATTGTGGTGAAATGCAGTGCCCCTCTGCGTCTACCTAAATTTTTGTATAAGTTCCATGGCTCAAGAATAATTGTCAGCATAGTGTGTTCATCTAATATAATATTTGTTATCATCTTACTGTTTCATGAATATGCACTATTACATAACCCATCCTGTTTTTGCCATCCCAGTGTCCTGTTTTGGTCTCAAGGAAATATGGTCTCAAGGAAATATGGTCTCAAGGAAATATGGTCTCTATTCTTAATGCACTGTCCTTGTAGAGTGGGAATTTAACAATTTTTGAGGGTTTTGTTTTTCAAGCCGTATTTTAGATTTAATGAAGAAGAGTCCAAATCCACCCCACTTTTCACCCTGTTTTTTTGTCACAAGCGCCTGTCAGGACATCAGATTTTTTATCCCAGACAGAAGCTTTCTGTATCTTGGATAAAGAGGTTGGCTTAAGATAGATAATACAGGAAAGCCAAATTTAAAAGAGAACCAGTATGGTTTAGTGATTCGAACACTGGACCATGAGTTTGGAGACCAGGGTTTGAATCCCTGCTCATCAGTGGAAACTCACTTTGACCTTGAGCATATCACACTCTCTCAGCCTCTTCTGAATAAATCTTTCCAGGAAAACCCCATGATAAGTTCATCTTAGAGTCACCATAAGTCAGAAGCAACTTGAAGGCGCACAACAAGAAGAATTTAAAAATTAAGCTGTATTATCCTTCTCCGGTTGTTCTTAGTTCCTTCTCGTTCATGCTCATTTCATCTATGTATAATTCTCATGAGCAACTGGTGATGATGATGTGATGCGAACCAGGAATTAAAGGTGAGAACAAATAGCACTGATGAGAGAGATTTTTGTTGTTATTTTTATCTCTAGAGAGTTTATGGTTTGCTTAACCTTCATTGAGGCAGATGGGGCATTTCAGTCCCTGAGAGTCACATTTTGTGCCAGAATTCACACAGAACTAGACTGACAAAGAAGGCAGTGCATGGCATTGTCAACTGGAGATTTGTAAAAAATATTCCTGAATTTCAATCACCTGAACTTTATTTTTTTTAAGAGACAAAGAAAAATATAATTGGGAACAAAAATTATCACAACAGATCAATTGCATTTGTGATGGTTACACTGTGGTGTTGGTTTTTGTTTTTTGTTTTGTATGTGTGTGCAAAAACGGAAATATTTGTTGCTCACAATAAATATTCCACTTCATATGAACATGCATTATCTAGCTCTTGACATATAGATGTTGTGGAATGTCCTTCACACTGTACCCATAATGACTCCTATGGATTTAAGGGTAATACTTGGATTCGCACTGTGGAAATGTGGATTCGCACTGTGGTCCGAAAATTACTCAGATCAAGACAATCATTGATTTTTTTTTTTTAAAAAAATGCCTCTGGATAAAGGTTAAATATGGGGCAGAAGCAGGAGTCTCTGAATGTCATAATGGAGCATCACTACAAGTTGACTCTCTTATCTAGAATTCTGAAATCCAAAATATTCCAAAATCCAAAGATATAGCCATGTTAGTCTGTAAAATCAGTATGTAGAGTGAACTTGTAGCACCTTTGAGACTAACTAAAGACTAAGTCTACGAAAGCTCATTCTGCCAACTTCTTTCTTTAGTTAGTCTCAAAGGTGCTATAAGATCTACACCCAAAATCCAAGATAGTGAAACGTTGGCTTTCTGATGGTTTAATGCTTTCTCATGGTTTTGTTTCATGCACAAAATGATTACAAATACTATGTGTAAAATTACCTTTAGGCTATGTGTATAAATGTGTATGAAACATAAGTGAATATTGTGTTTAGAGTTTCACCTGGGTGCCATCTCCAAAGTATCTCATTATATATATGCAAGTACAGTGGTCCCCCGGGTTATGAAAGTAATCTGTTCCGGATTACTTTTCGTAACCCGGAAATGTTCGTTTCCCGGGGGACCGCTTTAGTTGACGGACCGTGCGGCAAATTTAAAGGGGCGGTTTTTCCGTTTCGGATCCCAGGGTTTCTTTCGGATCCCGGGGCCGTTTTTGCGGCCCCGACTCTTTCATTCCCCAGGGTTTTTGTACCCTGGGGGATTCGTAACCCGGGGGACCACTGTACTTCAAAATCCAAAATAACCAGAAATCCAAAAACTACTGGTCCCAAGCAGTTCGGATAAGGGAGACTCAGTCTGCATATATACCCGTGCATAAAGATATATAAGACCAGTTAATGATATGAGAGATATAATTATTGCTGTTGCCCCACACTGGATAAAGAGAGAAATCAAGAAGAGAAGCTTCTGCAAAGAGAAAGACAGAAAGGTGAAAATTTGATTGCAGTGAGAGGTGTACATTTTCAGGGTTCTAGCCAGCCATTTGATCTCCACTCCAGTTGTCCATTTCTTACCTGCAACGTGCATTCTGTTTCTACTGACCATGTTCAGTCTGTTTTAGGCTCTTTGTGTGTGTTTTGTCCCCACTCAGGACCTCCCACCCCCAAAACCTGGAGATCACTCAAGCATGCTGATGCGCACACACCCTTTCCCAGTGGCCTCAATTTGACTGTAATCCTGTCAACACTCACCAACCAAGTCTACTATTAGAGTGAATGATATTGTGTATTTGTGCTATATTTCATTCTCATATTAGTGTTTTATTTTCTGCTGATGCTCTTAGGGAAATTTATAATTTAAAATATTACCATATGGTCAAAAAAGGGAAGGGAAAGGAAATTTAGGCTTTATTTACTTCTTTAAAGTGAAGTACAGCAACTTGGAAGTGTGGTTTGTGCAACTGAAGTCCATTTTGAGCATCATGTTGGTAAGACACATCTCTTTACCCAGGTCTTTGGAAAGGGATGAAGGCTGGGGTGATCTTTTTTTTTTTTTTAAATACTTTATTGAGTAGAAACAGGAAAAATACATTACACAAATCATCGTAAAAAAACAACAAAATTTGACATTGTCTCTCCCCTCCCCCCTATTATATACACATCAAGTTTTACATTATCTATTATGGCTTGTTATTCAATACTCCCAGATGTTCCATCTTTGTGTTGTAAATCTATTCCTATATTCTTATCAACTTCAAATTATATTGATACTTAATATTCAAATTCATAAATTTCATATTGATACAAATGCTTAAAGAGGCATAGCTTCTATAGTTAAAATATGCGTAAGAGTTACCCCAAATTTCCTCACAATAAGTACCTGTATACAGGAGTTCCCAACATTCCTTATTGTTATTATTTATTCCTTCGTGGTTTTCATCCTTTCTGTCCATTTCTGCTACTTCAGTCATTTTATGTAACCTGATCTGTTCTCTATGTAGTGAATCTACCTGTATACAGTATTAACTTCTTTAGTGTGGTTTTATGTTGTGTTAACATTGCTTTAGTGATATTTGTCTGCCATGTTGAGGGACTGTGAGGTATGAAAAGCCTGGGCATGAGCCTGCAGGACTTGAGCAGAGCAATGGAGGATAGGGAATCTTGGAAAAATCTCATCCACAGTGTTGCCATGAATTGAGGTCGATTCAAGGACAACAATGGGTATTTGAAATCATCTTCCAGAGAGATCTATAGTGCCTCCTAAAACTACAAATCCTTGGATTCTGTAGGTATCAACCATGGCAATTACTTTTGTAATTGTAGAGTGTGAAAGAGACCCGAGTTGAGCCGCTCCTGTTCTGGGGACTTTGGCAATTACTTTGCATAGCCCTTGCCCTGACTAATGTCCCTGGGCTCAAGGATTCTTCTCGTTTTCCTCTAGCCCTTCTCCACTCCCTTTTTTTGGCTATTTGTTGACAGATCATAGCCAGCAGAGCACTTCTGGTTATAGATAGGTTTATTGGCAGATTTCTCAGATTAAGGTCATAGCTGTTGGTAGGAGAGGCTTGTGCCTAATGCGAACCCACTTGCAGACAATATGTCTTTGGCTTAGAATTGCACTGTCCATCTCTGTTGGAAATTGGGAAATTCAAAACAGGTAGTCAGTCTCACCAGGTTTTCAAAATAGCAATAATGCCTTTGAGAAATAGTAAAGAGTTAGTTCTGACAAACCTTGGAATGGTTGGCCTTGGTAATTTTAACAAATTACTTTGAAACTAATGCTTTAGACTTTGCCACTTGATCAGCTTTTCAAATAGATAGGTAATGAATGGAAGGAAGGAAGGAATCCAAAAAAGCATAGCAGTTTACCACTACCACCATCATCTGTCCATTCCACCAAATTACTTATTAACAGTACAGTGGCTGTATTTTGATATGTAATTGATTAACTGTCTTAATAGGTTTGCATCATTTAGAAAACAACCCTCAAACCAGGAAAAGGGATAATATTGCTCCAAGTAATTTTCCAGGCCTTTGTCACTACAGTGCTTGATACTCATGCTTACAATGTAATGGGGAGTGTGATTTTCATCCGGTGTTGCTGTTATGGCAGCAGGGACTAACTGAGTTGGCAATCAGCAGTTAAGTATTTGCCCCAGGCATGGAAAGCTGGCTCTGGTGTGCGAGCTCTGCCGTGATGTCAATATGGTTTGTAATGCATGGATTCCAACGTAGATTTAACACAGCCTTGCTCTCTGGATTGTGAGTTCCTTTGAGTTTGGAGAGGTGTCTGTCATCTGACAGCAGAGAAGCAAGTTAGATTACATGCCTTGACCCATCTTTTTGTAAGATATACTGCTGTCCAAGTCTGCCTTTGTAAAATGTGTGACCACACACCCTTCAACATTTGATAGCTGAAAATATTCCCATACCCTCAAATTCATCCAGTTTTGTAGGGATAAGCCCAATTAATCTTCTGTCATTTCACTTTTTCTGATGCTTTTCAAAAGTCATAGTTTTCTCTCCATCTTCTCACTTCCCCCTATGTAATGAGAGCTTGGAAGAGTTGCTGCTCTGGACTATAACTACCAGCACGGGCACAGACTAGGATGTTTGAGGCTTTCTTTTGTGTTTGTTTTGTCTAATCAAGTCATTTTTCCAAGTTGTAGAGAATATGTATTGGTTAGCCTGGGCCATCCTCTGCTGGTGGGATGATTTAGATTCCATTGGGATTCATCACAAAGCCAGAATATACTCTTGTTAATATTGGTTGTATAAATAGCAAAGGTGGATGGCATAGGAAGTGGCAGGGAAAATGTAACACTTGATCCTGTGAATCTAATGGATGGGATTTCCAGAATTAAGTTCTAAATGCCCTTTAATTCCCCAGTCCCTTCCCACCTCTGTGGGTGATCTTTTGAAAGCTGCACACTGATTTCTTCTTGAATGTGAGCCATTTTAAGCAGACTGGGGAACATGCAGATCTCCAAATGTTGTTGGACAGCAACTCCCATCGACCTTTGCCGGTATAGTGAAGGGCGATGGGTGATAAAATCCAAGAACATCTGAAGGGTGATATGTTTCATACCCATGAATTAAGCAGGACTGAAATAGGAAACCAAACTGGTGGTGCAGCTGGCCCCAGTTGCATGCATGTTCCCTTGCTCGCTCACTTGTTCCCTTGCTCGCTCATTCACTTACTTGTGTGAGCAGGTGGGTGGATGGAATGGGATGGGGGAGCATGAGGAGGGAGGGGTTGGTTGTTGCCTTGCTCACATGTGCGGATATGCGGGGGAAATGGGATGGGATGAATGTCTCCTTTCTCCCTCCTCCCACTTCTCAAACAAATTGGTCCTAGAACAAAACCCTGGAAGCCCAGATGATTAAATTGAGGCTGTTGTACTTTGGCCACATCATGGGAAGGCATGCTTTTTTTAATGACAATAACATTTTCTAATGACAATAACACTAGAAAAGATAGAAGTTGGAGAAGCTGGAGGAATGTCACAAAGAGTAGTAAACCAAGAAGGAATTGTTCGGGGAGCTTGCAGCTAGAGAATCGATTCGAAGCTCTTTCCCTTATCAAGGAGGATGAAGAAGAGCAGCATGGACAGACTTCAGGGACAGAGCAAGGGAGCCTGAGAGTCCCACCCGAGGGAACAGTCGCTGCTAAGCCTCGGAGGAGGCGTGTGGTCGTAGTGGGGGACTCCTTGCTGAGGGGTACAGAAGCAGTGATTTGTAGGCCTGACAAGATGTCTCGAGAGGTGTGCTGTCTTCCAGGTGCAAAGATCCGGGATGTGACAGAGAGGCTGACAAGACTGGTCAAGCCTACTGACCAATACCCCTTCCTTTTGGTCCACGTGGGAACTAATGATACTGCAAGACACAGCATTCAGAACATCAAAAGGGATTACGAGGCGCTTGGTAGGAAGCTGAAAGGAATGGATGTACAGGTTGTCATCTCTTCTCTTCTGCCAGTTGAAGGGCATGGTCCAGGAAGGGAGAGGAAAATAGCAGAGGTGAACAACTGGCTTCGCAGATGGTGCCGCCGAGAAGGATTTGGATTCTTGGATCATGGGCTGCGGTTCCATGAGGAGGGACTTCTTGCAACAGACGGGTTGCATCTCACGCCAGTTGGAAGAAATGTTTTTGCCAACAGTCTCAAGAACTTGATCAGGAGAGCTTTAAACTGAGTTCCGAGGGGAAGGGAGACAATATTAAGGAACGCAAAAGGGATGGCGTAAATAGTCAAACTGACATAGAGGAAACAAGGCAAACAGTGCAAGGACCCAACAGTGGGAGGCAAAAAAACTTGCACAGGCAGCAAGTAAAAGGGAACCATGGTCTGCGATGTCTCTACACTAATGCACAGAGCATGGGAAATAAGCAAGATGAACTCGAACTCCTAGTACAACAAGGCAAATATGATATAATAGGCATCACTGAAACCTGGTGGGATGAGTCTCATGATTGGAATGTGGAAATAGAGGGGTATAACCTTATTAAGAGAAATAGGCCAAACAAGAAAGGAGGAGGAATAGCACTATATGTCAGAGATATTTACACCAGTGAAGAGATCCTGGACATCAATCATGGAAGCCAGGTGGAGAGCATCTGGATAAGAATTAAAGGGGAGGGAAACAACAAGGGTGTTACGGTGGGAGTCTACTACAGACCCCCAAGTCAGACTGAGGAATTGGATGATATCTTTCTAGAACAGATGACCACACAGTCAGAAAAGAGAGATGTAGTAGTGATAGGCGACTTCAACTATCCTGATATTTGCTGGAAGTCTAACTCAGCAAAATCCTCAAGGTCTAGCAAATTCCTCACTTGCCTGGAAGACAATTTCATGGTCCAAAAGGTGGAAGAGGCAACAAGGGGGTCAGCTATTTTAGATCTGATCCTAACCAACAAGGAGGACTTGGTTAATGGGGTGCAAGTGGTGGGATCATTAGGTGGAAGTGACCATGTTCTCCTGGAGTTTGTAATACAGTGGAAAGGAGAAGCCAGGCAGAGTCAGACACGCATCCTAGACTTTAGGAGAGCGGATTTCAGTAAACTTAGAGAAGTATTGAGGGCGATTCCATGGTCAGAAATACTAAAAGATAAAGGAGTTCAGGACGGATGGGACTTTCTCAAAAGGGAGATACTGAAGGCACAATTTCAAACAGTTCCAGTGAGAAAGAAAAACGGGAGGTGTCTCAAGAAACCAGGATGGATGACTAAGGAACTTTCAACCGAGCTAAGTTTGAAACGGAACATGTATAAGAAATGGAAAAAGGGGGAAATCACGAAAAAGGAATTCAAAGAAATAGCAGGCATGTGTAGGGGTAAAGTCAGAAAAGCTAAAGCGCAGAATGAACTCAGGCTTGCTAGAGAGGTTAAGAACAATAAAAAGGGCTTTTTTGGATATGTCCGCAGCAAGAGGAAGAAGAAGGAAACGGTAGGGCCACTGCGTGGAGAAGATGGCAAAATGCTAACAGGGGACAGAGAAAAGGCAGAATTACTCAACACCTTCTTTGCCTCAGTCTTCTCAGAAAAGGCAAAGGGTGCTCAACCTGAGGATAATGGAGCAGAGAACAGAATTGGGGAATTTCAGCACAGAATAAGTAAAGAGATAGTAGAGGAACACCTTGTTAATCTAAATGAATTTAAGTCTCCGGGACCAGATGAACTCCATCCAAGGGTATTAAAAGAACTGGCAAAAGTAATATCAGAGCCATTGGCAATCATATTTGAAAACTCCTGGAGAACAGGAGAGATCCCAGCAGACTGGCGAAGGGCAAACGTTGTCCCCATCTTCAAAAAGGGGAAAAAAGAGGATCCCAACAATTATCGTCCAGTTAGTCTGACATCAGTTCTAGGAAAGATTCTGGAGCAGATCATTAAACAGAGAGTCTGTGAACATCTAGATGGTAATGCCATAATCACAAAAACTCAACACGGGTTTCAGAGAAACAAGTCATGCCAGACAAATCTAATCTCTTTCTTTGATAAAATTACCAGCTTGGTAGATGAAGGGAATGCTGTGGATATAGTATATCTTGATTTCAGTAAGGCCTTTGACAAGGTTCCCCATGACATTCTTGCAAACAAGCTTGTAAAATGTGGGCTAGACAAAGGAACTGTTAAATGGATCTGTAATTGGTTGAATGGCCGAACCCAAAGGGTGCTCAACAATGGCTCCTTTTCATCCTGGAGAGAAGTGACCAGTGGGGTCCCACAGGGCTCTGTCCTCGGCCCAGTGCTATTCAACATCTTTATCAATGACCTGGATGACAGAATTGGGAGCATACTTATCAAATTTGCAGATGACACCAAATTAGGGGGAATAGCTAATACCCCAGAGGACAGGATCAAGATTCAAAATGACTTGAATAGACTAGAAAGCTGGGCCAAAGCTAACAAAATGAAATTCAATACAGAGAAATGTAAGGTATTGCACTTAGGGCGGAAAAATAAAATGCACAGATATAGGATGGGTGACACCTGGCTGAATGAAACTACGTGTGAAAGGGATCTAGGAGTCCAAGTAGACCACAAGTTGAACATGAGTCAACAGTGTGATGCGGCAGCTAAAAAGGCCAATGCTATTTTGGGCTGCATTAATAGAAGTATAGTGTCTAGATCAAGAGAAGTAATAGTGCCACTGTATTCTGCTTTGGTCAGGCCCCACCTAGAATATTGTGTCCAGTTCTGGGCGCCACAATTCAGAAAGGACATTGAGAAACTGGAGTGTGTCCAAAGGAGGGCGACAAAAATGGTGAAGGGTCTGGAAACCATGCCCTATGAGGAACGACTTAGGGAGCTGGGGATGTTTAGCCTGGAGAAAAGAAGGTTAAGAGGTGATATGATAGCCCTGTTTAAATATTTGAAAGGATGTCATATTGAGGAGGGAGCAAGCTTGTTTTCTGCTGCTCCAGAGAACAGGACCCGGAACAATGGATGCAAGATACAGGAAAAGAGATTCCACCTGAACATTAGGAAGAACTTCCTGACAGTAAGGGCTGTTCGACAGTGGAACGCACTTCCTCGGAAGGTGATAGAGTCTCCTTCCTTGGAGGTCTTTAAACAGAGGCTGGATGGTCATCTGTCAGGGGTGCTTTGATTTGGATTTCCTGCATAGCAGGGGGTTGGACTGGATGGCCCTAGTGGTCTCTTCCAACTCTATGATTCTATGATTCTATGATTCTATGAAGTAAGCAGAAAGAGAGGAAGAACATACGCCAAATGAATAGACTCAATCAGGGAGGTCACGGGCCTGAGTCTGCAGGACCCTAAGCAGAGCAGTAGAGGGGGCTTGGCGATGTCACATCCACAGATTTGCCATGAGTTGGGGTTGACTTGGGGCAGTTAACAACAACAAAGCAGGACTAAAAAGTTTGCAATGTAGGTCTCTCACTAGTTCAAAAATTACACTATGAGAAGGGCTCATCCTCCAAAGGGGGAAGAGTCCCAGGCTTGCCAGCCCTTCTATATCTGCCATTTCATGCCCAGGACTATTCAGACTTGAGAGCTAGCAAGAGCCTTCTTGAGATACCAGTTGTCCCAGTTTGGCAGGGACGGTCCCAATAAATCCTTTGTCCCATTTTTTTCAGCTGCTTTAAAAATGTTCCAGTTTCACTTGCCTCCTTCCACTTTGCTCCTTTCTTCCCAGCTTACTTCAGTTGCTCCAAACTACACTCAACAGCAGAAGGAGGGGAGAGCAGCAGATGTAAAGTTACCTTTTCTAGAAGGCTCAAACTGCTGTAGCCTCTCCTGCTTGATCATTCTTCCTTGTTAATAACCTTTTCCATCTGGCCCACACCCTGATGTTGCTTGACCATTTGTGTACTGGTTTTCATTTGGGAAATGTTGTTGAGTATATACAAGGGCATTTGAACTTGTGGCAGATGGATGTCATCTTGGGCTTGTCCTGCAAGGAGAAGCATCCGGGGGGGGGGGGTTTGTTGCAAAAATAAAACAAAACAAAAAACAAATAATTTTTCCAATCTGTGATCTCAGTTTTCTTGCATTTCTTTGAATTTTGTACACATCCTTTGAATTTTGTACCTCATCTTTTGTTCAGATCAGCATGTAAGATTTTAAGTGTGGTTGGGGGGGGTACTCTCTTAGAAATTTGCACACATTTTTCATAATAGCAGATTTATTTATGAACGTTTCTTAATGTATACTTTTTCCAGTAGACTAAAGCATTCTTGTGTGTAATTTTTAATTGTCTCCATTTTTAGCCACCTACATTAAAAAAAAAAAAAATCAGTATGGTGTAGTGGTTTGAACACTGAACTATGAGTCTGGGGACCAGGATTTGAATCTCAGCTCAGCCTTGTAAACCCCCTGCATGGTCCTGGGCAAGTCCCACCCTTTCAGTCTCAGAGGATGGCAATGCAATCCATCTCTGAAGAAACTTGCCAAGAATATCCCATGATAGGTTTGGCTTAGAGTCGTCATGAGCAGGAAATGACTTGAAGGCAAACCAGAACAACAACACTATGCATAGTTTCATCTGAATGAAATGCACCACAAATCTTGCATATTTTAAAAGCTTGTCAGCTTCAATGACATAACCTACCACCACCCCTTTCAGTCCCAAGCAAGACTGATTTCATGGCTGCTTGAGGAATCATTTGTATTACCTTATGTGCCCATCTATTAAAAATGAAAGAAGACTTTTTTCATACTTTGTTTTTAAAGGAAAGAAAACAGGTTATAAACAAGGATATTTTATAATTATGAGTTTTGGGGAGGTGATGGATTGGGAGGAAACATTTGTTTGGTGCTGCGTGTTCCATCCTTTTCCTGTAACAAAAGGAGTACATTATTTTTTTTTTTAAAAAAAAAAGGTTGTTCAGTCACTGTGACATTTAAACATGTTATATAACAAACCACAGTTTGGGTAAGTGGTCACAGTTTGTGCCCTGGAAAGGGCATGATAGCCATGGTGCTGCATCTTTACAGCTTTAGTGTGATTTATTTATTTATTTATTTATTTATTATTTATACCCCGCCCTTCAGCCGTAAAGGCTATCAGAGCGGTTTACAATTATTATTAATTAGACCCTTGATGGCGAACTTATGACACACCTGTCAGCACTGACACGCATAGCCATTTCTGATGACATGCAGCGGCTGAAGCGGCCACATGCCGAGAAGGATGTTTCATCCTCACCTCCTGCACAGCCAAGTGCAGTAGGCGAGGATGAATAAAACTCTAGTCACAAATGTTTCATCTTTGGCTACTGCACTTGGCCATGCTGCGTTCTGCTGCTCCCTGCTCTGCCGGCGGAAGTGAGGGCAAAGATCCCGGCTTAACCGGAAGTCCCAGAACTAGACGCTCTATGACAGACTTCTGTTGTTTTGGCCTACAGACCTCCAGCACAGAGTTCTAATAGGGAAAGATGAAACATTTACGACTTGTTTCATCCTCAGGAGCAGCAAATGTTTCATCCTCCCCTATTAGACACTCTGTGCTGGAGGTCTGTAGGCCAAAACAAAAGAAGTTCGTCACAGAGCGTCTAGTTCTGGGACTTCCAGTTAAGCCAGGATCTTTTTCTTCATTTCCGCCAGCAGAGCAGGGAGCAGCAGGATTCAGCGGGGGACACATCTCTGGGGGCCCTGCCATGACCGGTAACCAAATTACCAGTTAACCACATCAACCATTATCTACTGTTCTGGGGTGTCATGGATTTCTAATCCATCATTACTCAGATAAGTGATTTAAACTATAAATATATAGACTATAAAAATAAGTGATTTAAACTATAAATATCGCGAAATAATGTTTTTTCCTCAACGTGACACACCACCCAAGTTATGCTCAGTTTTTTGGCCAAGTTTGACACACCAAGCTCAAAAGGTTGCCCCTCACTGAATTAGACTGTTCTCTGCCCTTAGGCTTACAATCTAAAAAGACATGACACAAAAGGAGAAGCGAATGGTGTTGGGGGGGGGGGAGGGAAGGGATTCAGGTCCAAAAGTTCTTCTCTCCCTCTGAGGCCATGTAGACACAGCACCACTGGAGCACTGTGACACCACGTGCTGTGTGGAGTGGCATGCAGCATCATGGCACCCTGGAGGAAGAGTCAGGGCATGCGGCATATGGACATGCTTTAATGGGTGGTCTTCATAGGGCCCCAGTTAGCAGACAAGGAGAAAGACCTTGTTCATCTGAGACTAGGAGACCCAATGTTTCCAGTCAGCCAGAGCATGGAATTCTGTAGGGTCATAAAGCTGTCTTACCAGAGCTTGCAGCTTGGTGTTCCCAAAGTCAAGCCAGTCAGGTCAGCAGGGGAAAGCAATCAATCAAGACATCAAATTCAAAGGGGTATCAATAGCAAGGTTCAAAGGTCTTGGAATTAAAGGAATCAAGACTAAAGCAGGTTACAACCTTCAGAAAAGTCAGTTGTCAGCAACCACCTTCCAGAGATGAAAGTGGGCTATATACGTTCTAGTAGACTCCCACTTCTGTTCCCTGACTACAGCACATTTTTTATTATTATGCTGTGACCAACACAAGCCCTTCCTATCTTATATGCATTTACTTATCGTAGGTATTACCTGATTTATATCTCTGTCTTGTGGCTGCTGGAGGAATACCTCTGTTGCTGTCCTGCATGGACATGTCCCTCTGTTCTTTCCCTGCATCTTGAGAGTTTGGTCTGCCGTCCTCTTTGCCTGCCTCGCTGTCTGTCATACTCCAGACCAGGGTATCTGAGAACCTAAGTCAGTAGACAATAGTTGTCACCTAAGTCAGCAGACAATACTGTCTGTCGCTTAAGTCAGTAGACCATACTGGCTTAGGTGACCAACAGTACACCTTGGGAACGTTGGGTTTTTTGGATTACAACTCCCAGCATCTCAGTGGACATGTTGGTTGAGGACTAGGGTTGCCAGACTGAAAACTGGAGACAACCCATTTACCTTTAGTGGTTTGTAGCAGAGGGAATTTCAGAAGGTGTTGATTCTTGCAAAACCAAGTAGCAAGCAAATCCCTGGTGAAATTTCTTCCTCTATGCATCCATTAAAGGAACAGGAGTCAGATCCAGTTTTCATTCTGGCAAATTTATAAGGATTGTAGTAAAAAAAAAAGTAACTTTCTCAACTTCTGACTAATAATGTGAGCAGCTTCAAGTGTTTCAGCTTTTCCTCTCCTGACCCAAGGTGTTCAAACTGTGTGGGTGAATTTTTTAGTGTAGATTTTGCAGAGGTCACAGTGAACTTCATGTAATGAGTCCATTAGAGGCAAAAGCAATCAATATGGGGCTTCTGACTTTATATGTATTGATGAGCTGATGAACCTTGGATAGTCATCAGGGAATTGAGGATTCATTTTGGTACAGTCAGGATGGCTGGTGATGAGCTCTATAATCAAGTTAGAACAATGGGAGATGTGCTGACAAAACACACCTGAAAGAAACATTCACAGAATTTACATAGGTAGTCGCTGACAACTGACTTTTCTAGAGGTTACATATCCAGGCATTGAGGGTAGGGAAGACACTGATGTAACCACAGACATTAGTACTGAAGAGCATCTACTTGCAAAACTAGGGAGCCAAAGACTCCGGATAGTATGATGGAATATTTTTAGATACTATAATTGTTTAATTCAATTGTGGAAGGGATGTGTTACCCCAAGATCAGACCACTGATCACCCCTCATATTTAATATCAAATTAATATTAAAAGGGATGCTAGAGTGAGCGACCTAGGAATGACCCCACTGCGGAAGCCTGACCATTTTACACTTGGAAAACCAGTTGGCGTTAGCAAGAGATGAAGTAAGGCATCCACGATCATGAGTTCTCCTGAGGTACTAACATAATCCCTTTTGTCTTTGGAGGGTGGCAATGGGTCATGGCCAAAGAAGGTGACTGCGTGTTTATACACAGGATACAGATATTCCAGCTAGGAATGAAGATCTCTATGTTTGAGATATTCACATCAATCATCCAAACATTTACTACAATTCCTGACCATTCTTTTCCTCCTGAGAAGCCATTTGGCAAGAATCTAATCCTTTCATTCCTTAGTTGCTGCCTCCAAGACAAGGTATCAGTTATAAATATTAGTACTTAAACAACAGTTCCTTGGTCTGGTTTACAAGCAGACAGGGATGTTGTTGGTTTGACTAGACTAGACTCCTCAGTATGCCTGCCACCTCACTAGCTGTGACAGTTATTGAGCCTTCTCCGTCCTGGACTCCCACTGATTAGAACCATGGTCTACAGTCATAACGTATCACCATTAGCAAGGCCTCCACTATTCCACTTCTCCCACCTTTCCTTCTGAGTTCTTGTGTGTGTGTGTGTGTGTGTGTGTGTGTTGATTAATTCCTCAATAAAAATACAAAAACATATTTGGATTTTCCTCTGGAGTTCTGTGTGATTTGGAACCAGTATAAATAGGGTTGGTCCCTAGGCCAGTGTTGCTCCAGTCAAAATATTATTTTATTTGAGCTACTGAAATTCCCCTAAAACACAATTTGTGGGTGCCCTCCTGGGACCCCCAGCAGTTTGGATAACAAATGCAAGGAGATGTCATTTTTGTTAATCAGTTCTCTATAGCCAGGATAGGCAGCTCCCAGACGTTAAGGGGCTCACTGGTCCTCCGTCATACCCCCCAACATTTCACAAACAAAAGCCAGGACACATGTGACCAAGGAAAAACAGTGTGTGATCAAGATGGCAAAAGGTATTAATGAGGACAAACAGGCAATCTAGGAGAGACTACAGCAGTTTGCTTTTGCCTGATCTTGAAGTACATTTTCTGTTGCTCTAGAAGCTGAACCAAAAATTACTCATTCTCTACTTTATCTCTCCATTAAAGGAACAGGAGCCACATCCAGTTTTCACTCTGGCAAATTTATGAAGACTCTTAAGGGTGGTAGTTAAAAAAAAAAAAAAAAAGTAACTTTCTCAATCTCTAATAATGTGACTCAGTACCAAGCAACTTCCAGTGATTCTGCTTTCCCTCTCCTGGCCCAAGGAGAAAATTACACATATATTGCTATGTACAGGTTTTGTATTCAGCTGTTGAATAAAAATGATTTTTACAAAAGATTCACAGAAGGAGACTGAGATTAAGCATTAAAAAGAGTCTCCTGACAATAAGTGTCAGTAGAAACCTTCTCACAGTCTGAGTTCTTTGACAATGGAACAGATTTTTAAGAAGGCATGGCCTTCAATAAAGACTTTAAAGGAAATTCATTCAGAAAATTCTTGCTATCACTTTCCTGCATTGCCAAGGGGTGGAACATTGGAAATTGCTTTCAAATTAATTAATTTTGTGATTGTTTTATTTCTGGTTTGGGTGCATGTGTGGATTTTTTCCCCCAACCTTGGGTATCCTGCTATTTTGTGGGTTTTAATATTGCTATTTTGCAAACCACTATAAGAGATTTTTTTATTGCAAACGATATATAAATATCTAAATATTGTAAGATATGAGGTAGTATACTATTCTATGACCAGCAGCCTGAAAAACCCAGACTCAGTTTGACCTATATTCCTCTCACTCTGTCTTCTTCAACACAGTACCTGTCATAGTAACTAATCTGGGATTATGAATGCAGCCAGACAGTGTGGAATTATATGGCAGATGAACAATGAAGCCCCTTCCCTCCCATATGTTGGATAAGATGAAGTGTGACCCATCTACTTTGCAGAAAAAAGGGGACTGGCTTGTGCCTCTTTCTCAGTGTCCCCAGTTGAGTGCAAACTAGGAGATAATCCACAATGTAGTGTTTTTTTCTCCCTTCCACAATGAATTATTTGACATTCTCAGTATTATCTGTTCCACTCTTGGCTATAGTGCTCTATTCCAGTATTTTTCCTCCCTGAACAGGATGACATCATTCCCTCCAGATTTGCAATACATTTTACAATTGTGGTGGATTGCACTCCCATAATCAGCTTGAAGTTCATGCCCTGTAACTTTAGTGCCTAACTCCATGTTAGGTTAATTGCATGATTTGAAGCAGCATCAAGAGACTTATTTTAAAATGTCATTCTGGAGCGGGGAGGTGAGGAGGGTGGGTTTCATGGAGAACTCAGCACATGGTAAGAGGGAAGGCTTAACCCTTCCTTCCTTGACTGTGAGCCCAGCAAAATGTCTCCTGGGTTGCAATTAGCAAAAGAAAAATTAAGTTCTCCTTAATACCAGTGAGAATTTTCCTCTCTTTTCGCTAACTGCAGTGCAGGTGTGTGTGTGTGTGAGACTGTGTCTGAGAAGAGAAAGGTTGACCCTCCACACATTGGATTCTCAGTGGAAGCCTCACATGCAGACACTGCCCAGGATTTTTGTTCTGTTTTGTTGTTGTTCCTGCTGCTGCTGCTGCTATTTCTGTTGTTATTTCTTACCTGCCTCTCCTCAAGGCTCAAGGCAGGGTGCAACATAGATTAAAACACATAAAACCACTTAAGAACATTAAGTTAAAACATATAAACATAGCAAAATTTAAAATAACCCAACATAAAATTATAAATATAACAATGTAAAATTCATAATTTAAAATCAACTGGGTAGGCGTGCGGGAAGGTGATCAAAGTGCTCTAACTGGATAGTGCGGAATAGTCTTTAGTCATGTTTTAAATTCAGACAACAGATTCAGACCTGGACCCAAATCATGCAGGGCTTTAAATATAATAACTAACACTTTGTACTTTGCCTGGACACTAGCTGGCAGCCAGTATGATGATTCTTTAATATTGGTGTGATAAGCTCACTCCTAGATGTACCAGTGATCAAAAGTGTTGTAAGGAGCAACAATGCTGTGGAAGTATTTAGCCATCAGTCTGTAAAACGCTATCTGGGGCTCCAACTCTTGAATGAGGTATCAAGAATCTTATGACATTGCTTCCCCACATTCAAAGATAAGCATGGCTGCTCTGTAGAGATATAGAAAATATTTGCAAAATTACGTGGGTTTCTTAACATTGGGTAGCGTTGATGGGAAGACCCCTGGACTCATGAGACTCTTTGCAATTTGGGACTTATTCTGAGCAAAATTCACACTCCCTCAGAGAGTGGTGGAGTCACCTTCTTTGGCGACTTTTAAACAGAGGCTGGATGGCCATCTGTCAGGAGTGCTTTGATTGTGTATTCCTGTATGGCACCAGTTTGGACTGGATGACTCTTGATGTCTCTTCCAGCTCTATGATTCTATGAATCTATGTGTAGAAAACATCATTTTCTGTGCATATAATAATATTTCTATGGAGATATATTATTTTTTGTGAAACGTCTGCTTTCCATGCAGAAAATGCTATAATAAGAGATTTTATTCTGTGCAAATTTCACAAGTGGATGATTCACAAAGAAAATAATATTTGTGTGCATGAAACATCATTTTCTGTGCAGGGAGTAATACCTCTGCATAGAGATATTTATTACAGTAATGTATTATAATGAATATTACAATATTACAACAGAAATGTTGTTGTTGGGTGCCTTAAAGTCACTTCCAACTTATGGTGATTCTAAAATGAACATATCACAAGTTTTTCTGGGGCTGGGAGTGTGTTGTTTTTTTGTGTGAAATACAGCCACGTGTGAATTTTGCGCATGCTACGCTCTGAATTGCTAATAGGTTTTCAAAGCTACTGTATGTGGTTTTTGAAGATTTTCTCATAGCAGGAAGAAAATCATTGATATTACTTGTCGTTTCTTTTGAGAAGAAACTTATTGAAGAATTACATTCCTACCTCTGTGTTTACAACCATAAGAATGGGCTGACTTCAGGCTTGTGGCATTTATATATCAGCCCTGGTGGCGCAGTGGTTAAATGCCTGTACTGCAGCCACTCACTCAAAACCAGAAGGTGGCGAGTTCAAGACCAGCAAAGGGCTGAAGCTTGACTCAGGCTTGCATCCTTCCGAGGTCGCTAAAATGAGTACCCAGATTGTTGGGGGCATATAGCTTACAATTGTAAATGAAGCTGTTTGTTTAACAAATTGTAAGCCGCTCTGATAGTCTTGGCTGAAGAGCGGGGTATAAATAAAACATTATTATTATTATATTATTATTATTATTATTATTATTATTATTATTATATATGTATGCTCCTAAGAAACGGCTGTTAGAAGTAAGCATTGCAAGATGTCATTTGTGTTGTTTTGCCCTTTTTCCCTTAAACCTTCCTGCTGATAATAATTTGTTTTCCAATGATAAAAATACAGATCTAAAAATAATTTGCCTATAAATAAAGTTAGGCCTTTGACCAATTTTCTCTACCGTTTATAGAAAAGTGGCAATGCCTTCATGTGAAAAATTTGACTGAACTCTCCATTCAGGGGCTGATGCTTACTCTGTCAATGTGATAAGAAAAAGATGAACTGTTTTGATAATGTAGTGAAATGTACAATAATTAATTTATTTAATATCCTACTTTTCCCCCAGTGCAGGACCGAGGGTGGCTTGCAACATGCATTCAGACCCAGTACAGCTAAAAATAAAACCCAGTCTTTTCAATCAGTTCTAATACTAAAGAACCACTTTAAAGCTTCAGGCTGTCTTCCATTGTAGAATCTATCTTGAATCCAGTATTTTCTCTCTTTGTCAGAAGTCCACCACATATAATAATAAGTCCCCTCCTTTTCTTACATTTCCAACGTAAGTGGAACTCTTATACATCTTTGAGAGTCTTTCTGGTGTCAAATACCATTGGTACATCATTTTGTTAAAAAGAAAATATTTCAAATCATAACTCAGAGTGAATCTCAAACCTTTAGTTCACATTCTCTCCCATTGATTTGGATATTATGACCTATTTATGGCTGAATAAAAAGGTCTTAGCCTGCCAGCAAAAGGAAAAGAGAGATGGGGCCAACTGAACCTCCCATGGGAGGGAATTTCACAATTTGGGAGCAACCACTTTCAGTGCTCTCACCCATGTCCTCATCAAATTGTTCTGTGATGTATCGAGACCAAGAGAAAGGCTTCTCCCCAAAGATCTTAAAATTCAGGCAGGCTCTTATAGGGAGATAACAAACTTTCAGATAATGTAGACCCAAGCTGTAATTACTTCAGGAGGTGTTATAGTTTATAATCGCATACAATTTTGCATACTACACAAATAAAGTTACCCCATCCCCCCATTACATCTGTTTTAAAAAGTTACTTTTTTTACTTTCCCATTTCTCAGAAGTAAACTATTCCAGTTGAAACTCCCATGTCTGAAATGCTTGAGACCAGAAATGTTTGGGATTTCAGATTTCAAGAATATTCACATATATAGAATGATGTATCTTGAAGGTGGGACCCAAGTCTAAACATGATATTCATTTATGTTTTGTATATACCTTATACACATAGTCTGAAGGCAATTTTATATACATTATTTTACATAATTTTGTGCATGAAGCAAAATTTGTGCACATTGAACCATCAGAAAGCAAAGGTGTCACTATCTCAGCCACCCATATAGACAATTTTGGAGTATTTTGGATTTCGGAATTCTGGATAAACTAGACTCAACCTGTATTTTTATTTATTATTTATTGAATTTATATCCTGTATTTCTCCTGGAACTGAGTTACTTTTTCATTTAAAGAAACACCTCAGTACTATAGTTCATTGGCTTGTTGTGCAAACCATTCTCTCCTCTTTGCCATTGAGTACATTCACAAACTTTTACATGTAACTAGAAGGTATGAGGCTGTTAAGTTACAGTTGTCACATAATGTTGTCATATCTTTGTTGTGGAAAAAGGCATTAATTATAGGTAATCAATAACTAGTTACTTCTAAAGTCTGATACAATACCCAAAGGCACAGGCATGCTCTGTTAGGAACTTTAGGATTGCAACCTTCCTTATTTTATTTTCAATAGAAATATGTGTGTGTGTGTGTGTGTGTGTGTGTGTAAATATATGGAAGAGCTTTAGGTATATGCCCTATTACCTAATAAAACAATCCTTTTTTTGAATTTTTCCCCTTGGATTTTATTAGAGTTTTCCATTTTCCTTTCTGTTCCAGATCCTCCATTTCATACAAGGAGTTTTGGAGTGTAGAACAGCTTAAATTCCTTCATATATCTACTTATTCTTGCCCTAGTGCTACTTTGATGTGATTCTTTTAACAGTCCCATTAGTCTTTTAAAAGGTCCATTATTCATGTTGAATTGCAGCATCCATTAGCTTTTTAGGAGTTGGCTATAATGTACAATGACAATGTTTCGGTTGTATCCTTGTTTCCCCACCCCGTATGTTCCCCACCCCACTTTCAGTAATAACATTTCCAATAATTATTTGATTTAAATGGTTAGAGCTTCATGTGCATTCTCAAATGATTGAAGCATTTGCCCCCTTCCTGAAAAGTGAATATGGCTTGGATCTATCTATCTAATTATGCAAAGGCAGGAAAGAGATAATTGATATAATCAGGCTGAAACCATTGCAAAACCAGACAGAGTCAGAGATTGGAAACATCACTTTGGGACAAGAGCCTAACCAATGCATTTTTATCACATTCTTATCCTGGTGTATTTTATCCTAGAATCCTCTGATTGTATCATGGAACATTATTGCTGATGTTGGCTAGAGAATTCTGGACACTGGACACTAAAACAGTAACTTTAAAAAAAAATCTATCTTAATGTTCGTTTCAGTCACTGATCTGCCAAGTGCCTCCAAATACTGTAGTTTGACACCACTTTAACTGCCATGGTGCCACTCTACAGAATCCTGGGATGGAGTGTCGGCTATATGAGGCACCAGCTCCATTTGATGGAGCTACAGCGCTTAAAATGGTGTTAAACGCCATTACTTTTACAACCCAAGATACCTAAAGCAACAATGAAGCCAAAGTTCCCTCCCCTGGCCATATTTGTGAGTGGCAAAACCAGGGGAATCATTTTTGGCCATTTTAGAGCTGGGAGGGAGTAAAGGTGCTTGGCAGCAATGCTGTTCCTCACATCCTCAATACTTTGTATTTCCAGAAGCCCCTTTAGAATGGTGCTGGAGAATTCTGGGATAAAATGTCAGCTGAACAAAGACTACTACTGCTGTTGACACAAAAACTGATGGTACTGTTGTTGTCAGCAGCAGATAATTGTATTAATATAGGTAAAGGTATTCCCTTTTGACAAGGTTTTCAAGTTGTGTCTGACTTTAGGGGGCGGTGCTCATCTCTGTTACTAAGCCGAAGAGCCAGTGTTGTCAAAGACTGTTGATTGTGGGGCCAGCATGACTGCACCGTAATTCGTTCCAGCACCCCTTTCGTAAACCAAAAAAATTTGCAAACCGGGGGACCACTGTAAGTATAGGAATAAACTTTGTCAAATTTGAATTTCCCACCGCTTTTTTTTTCGTAACCCGGGGTTTTTCCCGTAAACCAGGGCCGTTTTTCCAGCCCTGGCTCTTTCGTACCCCGGGGTTTTCGTACCCTGGGGGATTCATAACCCGGGGGGCCACTGTAGTTGCATTTGCATGCTTTCAAATGGCTAGGTTGGCAGAAGCTGGGACTAGCGATAGGAGCTTAGCCCATCACGCGGCACCTGGGCCTCAAACTGCCAAACTGATGATCTTACAGTCAACTAAGTTAGCGTCTTAAGCATTTGAGCCACCGTATCCCTTCATATATTTATATACAGTTATTGAAATAATTCATTGGAAAAGACTAATTCTTGGTAAAGTGGAAGATAGTAGGAAAAGAAAGAGGCCAAACTACAGGTAGATTAGTTCAATCAAGGAAGCCACGGCCTGAATTTGCAAGACATGAGCAAGGCAGTGATGAAGAGGATCTTGGAAGTCTCTCATTCATACAGTCACCATAAGTTGAAATCAACCTGACAGCAATTTACAATGACAGCAAATTTTAATAACACTATACTGCTGAGTATGATAGCCTCTGTTAGTTCCTGTTCTTCTTTGCATTCTCTTATCTTTCTGCTAAATGAAAAAAAATGGCTCAGCTCAGACATAGTATATGTCTAGTCACCATAGAGTTCAGGAGCATGCAGTAAGCTCATGTGTTCTCCCCCGACACACACACGCACACACAAAGACCTCCCATTGTCATGATTCTTCCTCTCCTTTCTTCTTTTGGATGCTGATCTTGGTTAGCTTTGATCTATGGTTTGAAGTGAAGCAGCAGTAAACTTGTTTTTCAGTACCAGTGAAGCATTGCACTTTGCTGACTGGCAGACAAAGGGAAAATCCAGTAGCTTCTGAAGCAGGAAAGAGTTTAAGCAGCCCTTGTTATAGCTATGTGAATTATCTATTGGATTAGGAAAAGATAGTACTGTAGGAGTGCAGATGCAGCATTGAGAATCCCCCTCCTCCCCCGGGAAACCTACTGTAGCTCAAACATTCTTCCAGAACCCCACTTTATTGTATTCTTTCCAGCCAGTTTTCCACACAAAGCACTGCACAGGTTGATTCTCTCTTATCCAAGATGCTTCGAACCAGAGGTGTTTTGGTTTTCATATTTTTTTAGGCGAAGGGGTTTTGAAATACCTGTGTTTGCATATATGTACATAATGAGATATTTTGCAGATGGAGCCCAAGTCTAAACACAAAATTCATTTATTTTTCACATACCATTTATACATACAACCTAAAGATAATTTTATACAATATTTTAAAATAATTTTGTGCATGAAACAAAGTTTGTATACATTAAACCATCAGAAAGCAAAAGTCATTATCTCATCCACCCATGATAAAAAGTGTTGTTTTTTGGAATATTTCAGATTTTAGAATTCGAAATAATGGAGACAAAACCTATACTATGTAATGGAGCCTTATTTCCTATGGTTTCTGAATGAAGCTAATTATCCAGATACATTTCAGTTTATATTCAGGCCTTCTTATCAGACCAAGGGTGAGCAGATGGGCCAGGATGGGTTGAGCTTCTGCTATTCTGGCCCTGATGCTCACCCAGGTGGTCCTCAGGTTGGTGTGGGGACAGGCGAGTGTTTTACATACCCATCCCTGCACCCACAAGGGATCTGCTACTCACAATATCCTTACCTTGCTGCACCATTACTCATACTCAGGCCCCTGTCACCATGTCTGATGTGGAAATGGGGCACTTGGATGTTTCTGCATTAGACACAACTACCAGGGGGTGCTTCTAAGTACAAGTGATGATGTAGCAAGGTAAGGAGCAGGGGGGCATCTAAACAGCTGGAGATTGCTGTGGAGTTTCCAAGAAAGTCTGCAACAAACCAGAGGTAAAATTGCCCAGAGTAATGGCTGTTTACCCCCGGAACAGGCTAGAGGGATACATGTCTAGCCGGGCAGGGTTTGGCCCAGCCCTGGGCTCAGGGTTTTGGCCTGTGTCATCTAAAATGGATGATGAGAGGTCAGGAGGAACATTGGCCTTTTGTCCTGTGTGGGCAACCCCAAAGACTCTTTCAGGCACTATAGTGGGCTGGAAGTTGGATTGGTGGAGCTGGTCTCTGTTGGTTCTGTCAAACCTCTTGGTAGTTTTGTACCATTGCTGTTGGTATCCATCTGTGTCTGGAATATGGCCTGGAGGGAGTGAGGCCTATCTTCTCAAAGTGGCCTACATTTTATGTGCCAGTTTCATTTTGTTTGGTTATCTTGAATCCTATTATTATTATTATTATTATTAGGCTTTATTTATTTAGCGCTGTACGTACAGTCAATTGAAATAGATGGTTCCCTGCCCTCAGACTTACAATCTAAAAAGACAAGAGACAGAAGGGGAAGGGGAAGGGGATGGGGTGTGTTTGTAAAAGAGAAGGACAATGCGAAACTGAAGTCATACAATTCGTCGTATATAGATATATAATATGTAAGAAGATTGGAGATAAAATAGGTGAATGGGTGGATTGAGGGATGTGTGTATTTGTAAAATAATTGCTATTAGGATAAATTAATGCAGTGAAATACTGAAAGTCAATATCTACATTGAACCTGTTCACCATCATCTTGATAGTTCTGAAACTTTGAAAACACCTCTGATGCTATAAAGGTATTCTTTAGTAAATAAAATCGATGTGTTCCTGGGTGTTACCTGTTTAATAGAAACTTTGGTACCAGAAGCAGAAATAACACTGAAAGAAAAGGGATAGTTTCCTACACCACAAAATACAAGAGCAGTTCAACAAATGTTTCAGCAAATGTTTATTCAAAACTTACAATATGCACATGTGAAATGCAACAACCATATCAAATAAGTCTTGCATAAGTAAGCAAAAACAATCTGATACTTCCCAAGACCACTAGGATCCTTCTTCCAAAATGCATCCAGAGATGACTTTTGCTTTCATTAGTCATTACTTTTAAAGATTACAGTTGGCTCCCTTTTGCACAGATTTTTTTTATCCATGGATTCAAGCATCCACTTCTTGAAAATATTCCAAAAAAAGTATATATTCCAAATATCAAACCTCAATTTTGCCATTTTATAGAGGGGACACCATTTTTGCTTTGTTATATTTAATTGGACTTGAGCATCCACGGATTTTGTTATTTACAGGGGATCCTGGAACCAAACCCCAGCAGATAACAAGGACCCACACATCCATTTTTGTTTGTTGTCATGGTTATTTTTTTTTTTTTGTTAACATGCTAGGAAGTATCTAGAGAGGCAGCCTGGTCTGGCCTTTTCTTTCTGTTTTGCTGTTCACGCATGCTCAGTAAGGGATTTTGGGGGCAGATGCCATTTACCTTACCTGTTGTAGGCAGGTGCACATAGCTATAGCAGGATTGGCCAGAACAGAATTCCATTCTTTCCCAGCAAAAGCTCTATTGCATTGATTATTGCAGATATGCTGTTGCAACATGATGCCAAAAGTCAGTTTGTCCAACCTTCCTTCATCCTGCTCCCAGTGCTGATGCTGCTTTAGAAAGTTCCAGCTAGATAGAGGACCAGGAAGAAAAGGGGTGGGCAGGCAGGCATAAAAGCACTTAATAACAAAAAAGAGCCTTTGTTAACAGAGGCCTGTATTGTACTATAACCTGCTTTTTCCAGAGGCTGCAGGAGCTGAGTTTGCTGTTGCTATCCATGGATGCATTTGTGGTAGATAATTGTGTTCTTATAGGGAAAGTCACCAGAAGGTGAAAAAAACACTCTAATTCTGTAACGGTTACTTGTTCTTTTAAATGCTGCCTCCATATGGATGAAAGAGTCACATGAAATCCTTTATCTGAAATATTATTTGTGTTTTTGTCTCTGGTTGCATCTTATTTTCTTATGCATACTTTAGGGTGTATCCACAGATGCATATGTTACTACTACAGTCTCCCCTCCATTTTTGCGGGGAATCCATTCCGCCGCCCCCCGCAAAAACGAAAAATTGCTAATATTCAGGCCCCATTGGCTTGACTGGCTGCACACACCTCATTTTGTCCCCCTCTATTTGCTGCCCATGAACAGGTGAGGGTCATGGACTCCAAGTCCACGAAAATGGAGGGGCAACTGTACAAATGCTTCATGTTTGTGCAGGTTACCAAATCCTCCTCTTACCCATAAAACTGTTGCCAGTGTGACAAGCTCTTTCCAAGAGGAAGAATGAGCTGATGTCACTTTGAGAAAAGTGGGGAAGGGAGATATGTGTTTGCTAGATGCTGAAATGCAGTGCTTCTAAACTCTGACTTATTTGCCAAGTTGCATATGACAAAAATAGCCTAGTCTAGCTCTTGTGAGCACTCAGCCTGTCAGTGCCCCGACACGAACTAAATTTAACAGTAGACTATCGAGATATAAATATACTTGAAATGGAGAGTAACAGCATCAGAACTGTGTTCAGGGTTTTCAGAACTATTGGGGTGATGATGAACAGGATCGAAATTGATGATGACTTTAAACACCCTATCATTGCATTTACTTGGGCTGATGGCAGTTGCTTTTTTAAAAAAAAAAACAACTGAAAATCAAGAAAATTCATAGCAGGGAGTTTGCAGAGGTTCAAACAGTTGCTATAGAAATCAAGCGATCAATATAAAATGAGCCAAACACATCCCATTGTGGTATTATACACACCAATAAATGAAACCATCTTTATGGATCTCATTCTTCTCTTTAAGGACTGTCAGGCACGAAACATTGCAAACAGAAAGAGAGCAAAAATGAAAAAGATACCCAAGTAACTTTCAGGAGAGACAAGTGTGTGGACTCTTTCATACAAGGCTAAATTGGAAGTATAATTTAAGGTCAATTCGAATGCAATCATGGGTTTTATGTTATTGCAAATTAACTCTTCGCACGCAAATTCGGGCAAGAGGGAAGCCAATTCGAATGCAATCATGGGTTTTACTTTATTGCGAATTAAAGCTTCGCATGCAAATTCGGGCAGGAGGGGGTTATTTTTGGGTAATGGGAAGTAATTCCGAACGGAGCAGGGGTTCATGTAAATTCGCTAAACAAGCGAATTTACATAAATCCGCATTGGCTCCATTCGGAGTTGGGAGAAATTCCTCCCCGTTTGAAAGAGTCCATGTGTGTGTCATGGTTAGAGTGAGTATGTAAAGAGATCTTGTAGCACCTTTGAGACTAACTAAAGAAAGAAGTTGGCAACATGAGCTTTCATAGACTTAAGTCTCCTTCCTCCGATGCATATGGTTAGAGTACTGAAGCATGACTTTAGAGATACAGATTCAAATCCTTTCTGAGCCAAGAAATTTACTAGGTAATCTTTGGTTACTCCCTCCTCCCCCACCCACCCCCCTTTCAACCTGACCTACCTCACAGGATTGTTAAGAGGATAAGGTGGAGAGGAAATGAGCCACAGACACCACCTTGAGCTTGTTGGAGGAAATGTAGTAATAACAATAACATTGGTAACAGGATATTCAAAGAGATAGCTGCAATAGGTCCAAAACACACTGCAGAAATAATCCAGTTTGTGAATGCTTTAAAAGCCCTGGCTTGATGCTATGGAATTCTGGGATTTGTAATTTATTGTGGCACCAGAACTCTCTGACAGAGAAGGATAAATGTCTCATGAACCTATAGTTCCCAGAATTCCCTAGCACTGAGCCAGGGCAATTAAAGCGAGCTCAAACTGGATTATTTCTGCAGTGTGTTTTGGACCTTAACCTGATTTAGCATAAGACATAAAAGAAGCCAGTACAGGTTGAGTCTCCCTTATGCAAAATGCTTTGAGGTCTTTTGGATTTTGGATATTTTTAAATTTTGGAATACCTGTATTTCTATATACATGCATAATGAGATATCTTGGAGATGGAACCCAAGTCTAAACACGACATTCATTTATGTTTCACATAGTTTAAAGATAAATTTATATAAAATTTTAAAATTATTTTGTGCATTGAAACAATGTGTGTGTACACCGAATCATCAGAAAGCAAAGATATCATTATTTCAGTAACCCATGAAAAAAGTTTTGGTTTTTGGAATATTTTGGAATTCTGGATAAGGGAGACTCATCCTTTAGCAACTTTATGATTAACACACAAGAAGAAATTTGTAGCATAACCTTTCTTCATCAGATGCATGGAGTGAAGCTTCTGTGGATAGCTATTTATACATAGGTGGAGGGAGTCTGAAAAGTAATGGAAATGTAAAATATGTTGCAGTAACTCAATAGTATAATCAAATGATGGTTGTGGTTGAAAGGAAAAAGGTAGTTTTGCATAGAAGCTGAGATAACCAGGCAAAGTACATTGGTATGGGTGCAGGACCAGCATGAAATGTACATAAGGCAGGCATGAGAAGACTCATTTTGTTTTGTTCTGAAGACTTGTGTTTTAAAATAAGCAGTGCACCAAGAAACTGGTGATGATGAGAATGATAGTATAGTGGTAGTAATATAATAAGAAAAAATATAATTGCATATTATAGCTTTAGCACAACTGACAAAACAACAAACAAGCTGAGGACTGGTTGGTGGTGGAGAGAATTTGGAGGCATCTTGACAGTTACCTAAGGTTAGCTTGGGGAAAAAGGCCAAGTAACTTCCCAGGTTTGGGGAATGTACCTCATCTTTTTTCAAGCTGACTTGGATAATACCTAAAATACCCAATGCATATTGAAACAGCATATCCCAGTGAAGGGTCTGGAAACCTTGCCCTATGAAGAACGCCTTAGGGAGCTGGGGATGTTTAGCCTGGAGAAGAGAAGGTTAAGAGGTGATATGATCGCCCTGTTTAAATATTTGAAGGGATGTCATATTGAGGAGGGAGCAAGCTTGTTTTCTGCTGCTGCAGAGACTAGAACGCGAAACAATGGATGCAAACTGCAGGAAAAGAGATTCCACCTCAACATTAGGAGGAACTTCCTGACAGTAAGGGCTGTCACATTGTGCAAGAAAGGAAAAGAAAAAGGATTCTGCGTCTGAGATGTGGTTGCCAAAAGTCTTTGGGTAGGAAAAACGCAACAACATTTGTAGTCCTACATAAATCCCCATAAGCAGAGCAGTAACAATACATTTTGCAGCCTTTCCCCACACAAATGTGGTTTCTCTGGTCTGTACAGTTCATCTCCGTCCTTGCTTTTTCAAAGTTAGGATCCAAAGGAGACATTCTTTAGAACCACAATAAAGCTTTGGCAAAAGAAGCAAAAGTAAAAGAGAGAGAAAAGAAAAAAAAAAGAAGAAGGAAAGAGCAAATAGAAAGATTATATGGCATTGCACATGGGAAGATCAGAAAGCTTGAAGCATTCACCTTTTAATGGAAAACAAAGTAATAGTGATTTGTGTTTGGTTTATAGCAATAAATTTGTGACTCATAGAATCTCTGCTTCCCATGAGTTTGTATCAGCAAAAGCTGCTTTTTCATCTGTCTCTGCTCTCTCTCTCTCGCTCTCTCTCTCTCTCTCTCTCTCTCCCTCCCTCTCCTCCCCAACCCTTTCCCTAAGGACATAGAGGCTCTGCAAGTTGCAGTCTTATAAACTCTTGTTGGATTGTTGTTGTTTTCTTCAAAGAGTACCTGGCATTAATATTATCACCATGTCTGGCTCCTTGTCAGATTTGATCTATATCAAAGGATTAAGAAGGGAGATTTAACGGGGAAGCTGATTCTTAGAAAGCCCACTTTGAATATTGCAGCATAATATCTAAGCAGAGACCTGTTAGGATCAATTACCCTCACTACATGCTGTGTAATCTAAACTCTGGGTCAACCCCCCCCCACCAAATATTGCTTATTAACAAGTAACCAGTAGATCTTCTAGAAGGACAGAGTGGCAGAACAAAAGCTGCCATGGGGACAGAATGGGATATTTATTTATAAAATGTCTGACCCCATCAAAGATGTCCTGGGAAAATTAAAATGGTAGAATCCTGGTGTATAGAGTGCTGTCAGGGACTAAACGTCAGAAGCTCAGTAGTTTCTTTGACTCAATTAATTCTTCACAGTTGGATTTAACGAGAGAAACAAATGCAGTTTTGAATATTAGAAAGATATGAGTGTTGAATAGATACAGCAATGCTGCTCAAAGTGGTGGTCCATGGAGTAATGCCAATCCATAAGCCAGTCCATGGTTACTTTCTAGGAAACTATACAGATAAAACAGGTTGAGTTTCCCTTATCTAAAATCCTTGAGACAAAAGATGTTTTAGATTTTAAATTTTTTGGGGGGGGGGGGGATGGAACACCTGTACTTTCATGTAGGTACTTAATGAGATATCTTGGAAAAGAGCCCCAAATTTAAATGCAAAATTCATTTATGTTTCATATATACCTTATACACATAGCCTGAAGGTAATTTTATACACAATATTTTAATAATGTTGTGCATGAAACAAAGTTTGTGTGCACTGAACCACCAAAAAGCAGAAACGTCACTTTCTCAGCCATCCTTGCAAAATTGTTTTGGTTTTTTGAATATTTTGGATTTTGGAATTCCAGATAAGGGAGACTCAACCTGTACTATCATATGAGAAAAGAAAAAGGGGTACTAGTCCATGGAACACTGGGGGAGAAATTGCCAGTCCAGTACTAGATAGCCTGAGATACATTGCTGACCAACATTTGACAAGGTCTAATAGGTGCAATTCTGTTGCATTAAGTGATAAAAAGAATTAATAATTTCTTCCCCTGGGATTTCTTCCAAGAAATTTTGGGATTGCTTCCTCTGGTTTTGGAGGTATGCAGTCTTGGGGGAAGACAAAAGTTGTACAGTGTGCTTGCGTCATATGTGGGTGTGCTATATGCTTCTTTCAGCTTATGCTGAAAGCCACGCAATGGAACAGGTAATGCTGCATGCATGCGCAAGCCCCATTATTTTCAGTGGGGCTTGAGCAAACACAATATTTGCCTTATGCGGGGGGTCCGGAATGGATCCCCTGTGTAAGGCAAGGGCACACTGTAATGCCTTTGAAAGGTGTGGAAGTGGAAAACCTACCCTTAAAAAACATAGGGCTGTGGCTTTGGAGACCACAGAATGGGAGGTTGTGTGTTGCATGTGGCCAAGGGGTCACACTTTCCCCATTCCAGTGTTAATGTGTTAGACTGTAGAAGGAGATATTTAATGTGACAAAAACTCTTTTTCCCCCAATGGCCTTACTAGCTGGAAATAATAGGATATACAGGCTGAAACATCTGGATGGTACCAGATTGGGAAAGGCTGTCTTTGCTGGTCATGACAGCCACTTTTAAAACATTTCAGTGCAGGGTTTTCCTATCACCGAGACAGTCCTAAGTTTTATTTTTGACACACACTCTATATCTACAAGGGAATAACTATCTATTAGCATAAAGGACACTAAGAATGAAGATTTGGGGCGATAGGTTGGGCATGTACTTTGTGTGCAGAAGTTCCCAGGTTCAACCCCTGCCATTTCAAAGTAGAGTTTGGAGGTGCCCCTGCCTGAAATCTTGAAGAGCAGCTCCCAGTGAGGGTTACCAGGAGTGGAGAACGTCTAGTAGTCCATATGTTAGACTGCAATCCCTTCATCTCTAGCCAGTATACCTAGTGGTGAAGAATGTTGGGAGTGGAGTCCAGCAAATTCTTTAAAGCTGCACTGTTGCCCAGAACCCTAAGATCTTCAGGGAAAGGCTTTCTCTCGGTCCCACCACCATCAGAGGACATAAGAGTGATCCTTCTTGGTTTTGGAATTCCTTCTTGGTTTTGGAATTCCCTTCTGCAGGATGTTAGACTGGCCTCCTCCCTGCTTTTGCCTGTAGGCAAACCCCTCCCCCCCATTCAGGCTCTTAATACATAATTATGACCAGGGAGGCTTCTTTATGGTTGCTTTGATATGTTTTTAATGCTTTTATGTTTTTAACTTAGTATTGTTAAGGATTTTACATTTTTGAATGTTGTATTAATGGGGGTGTTTTAATTGTGTTTTAAAATTGTACCATGTTGTTTTTAAGCACCTTTTGTGAGCCTCCTTGGGTCCAGCCTGTGAGAAAGGCAGCATATAAAATATATAAATAAAATAAAATAAATTCCTGCTATAAAGTGTATTAGTCCATCTCAAGCTACGTGATGTTTGGCACCTGCAATTCTTAGAAAGGGTCTGAAACATATTTGAACAATAAATATTTTTGTATACTACATTTTTTTTAAAAAAAATACTTCTTGCCAGCAATAAGGACATGTAAATCAAAATGCAGACCTAATTATAATCTTACTGGTCTTGCCCATGTCCTTTACTGAATGGGAGGTATACGGGAAGGGAGTTTTTGGTTGTTGCTTTTCATTTTTCATTTTCATTATTATTATTTTTTTCATTTTTTTGCTGTGATTCTTAAGCTATGATAACAATGGTAACGTGTCCTAGATTTTGGTCTTTGGATGAGGTGGCTTATTTATGAAGTATCTTCCAGGCATCTAGACTGAGTTCAATTTACTTTCTATTATTAGTTTGCATGTTATATAGCACAAATGGATGCACTGAGAGGTCACACATAACCCATTGACGCTCACACGCGATGCTGTTTTAGGATCCCCTGCTCTTTTCTTTGCAGTATGATCCTTCCACTAAACCATGGCGCAGAAACAGGAGAAGGCACAGAGGTGCTGCAAAGAGAAAACAAAACAAGGAACAGGAGAGCACATATTATGAGCTCCCCACCACCACACACACATACACATGGTTGATGCTGCAAATATTCTGAGAACAGTAGTTAGCTAGCAAACAATGAGAAACCCTGTTCTAATTGCCTTGTTGGATACTTTTTATATTTACTTTGCCATTTGAGGATGAGAAAAGATACAAAGACTGAAAATGGACAGGGGAGAGAATTTTCCTCTGTTTCTAGCCTGCTTATACAGTTCTCACTGCTCTTAGCAAGGGAAGCTAGATTACAGTTGCACAGTTTGATTTTGTTTGTTTCTATGCTATATGCCAAATATACTATATAACGTTCTGCATCATTTACCATCAATAACGGTTATGTCACAACAGTAATGTGTGTTGATGTCCAGTGGTGAACGAACTCTGGGTGAAGACTGGAACTACACCTAGTTTGGGGGCAAGACACCCCTTGTCATCTCTTTGGACAGTAGTGGAATCTTCCAGAAGAGAACTGTGCAGCTTCTGGACCCCCCCCCCCCCGCCCCCCAAGTTAAACAAAACCCACCAACCATTTCTTCTTCTTGATAGACCCCCATTTCCACCTACCTGTTTCAGCCAGGCAGGAAAAACAGAAAGTTAAACCAATTCAGAAAGAGACACAGGGATGGGTGGGAATGGATGCTACTGGCATCAAGAGGAACCTTTCCCCTCAGTTTGTTTCATATATATACCATCTTTCTTCCAGTGAATTAAGGGCAGTGTACATAGCTCAACTTTTCTCCAGAACTGTCCCCAAACAGATGTCTCCCAGAAGTAAATTTCCAGAATAACAGGCCAAATAGTACACCCCTACAAGACACCACTGCTACTTTCCATCTTTTGGAGACTCAACATGTCACTTCAATATAAAAGGTTGTTCTCAGTGTTGTAGGCTAATGGAAGCCACCAAGAGCTGCAGATTTATAGGCCATGAATAATTAAGAACTTGGGTATGAGACATTGCCCTGCTTACAGTGTTGACATTTATTTCTTTCCCCATTTTAAAAATTATTATTATAAGTAAACAGCTATGTACAAAACATGTCACAACAATAAAGCAAAATAATTCATCTCACAACTTTGGATTATGTTGTGTGTCTCCTTCTTACGTTCTGTTCAATGTAAATAGTCATTTTAAAGTCTAGCTCTGTCTTCATGTAAATCTAGTCCAGAATGTTCAACCAATGGTTCAGATGAGATGGAGGTTGTCTTCTCTTGTTTCTGTCTTTGTTTACAAAGTCAATGAGTGGGAACCATTTGTCTATGAAAGTCCCTGATTTTGATTGTCCTGCATAACTTGCCATTCTGTCAGACAGTTTTTTGAGTAACCATAGGTCCCATAGCTTTTTCCACCACATATCTCCCCTGTTTTCCAGCATCTGGCAATTTCTACACAGGCTGTTGTAATGAAGAAATCTATTAATTTATTTGAAATTTATATTTCAAATTCTATTTTGCACCCACATATATTGATAACAAAAGCATTTCTGGACATAACTTTACTTCTTGGTTGGTAATCATCTTTAAAATTGCCCCCATGGTCTTAACAATAAAGCAGCAGAAATTTTGGAGAAACCCATTTTCATGGATATATAATTGTAACAATATTGACTTTGGTGCTGAACAAGATACACAAAAATGTTGATTCTGTAGCAAGAAGAGAAGACAGAATGGATTAACGGTCAATACTGTTTACAGTTCATTTTATGAATACATTACCTGCATGCGTTTTAATGCATAGACATTTTGTATTGTTACTAAAATTTGAAAACATTTTTTAAAGAAAATACCAGGGAAGCAAATTTGGCTGGGAGACTGTGAGTGGCTCAGTCTTACCCACTGGGTTTCATTGCTAAAGGGATCCTTGACCTAAATATCTCAAGTCCAGAGCTATAACTTGTGTATCATACTAGTTCCCCATGGTCCCTAAATGTTTAGGGGTGGAGTGAATTTCGTTCCCACTTTGAAGAGGGGAGAAAAATGGTGAGTTAAGTTTCCCTTCCTTGAACATTTCTTTTTCAGTAAGAATCCCCTCCATTTTTAAAAAATAAAAAACCCTTGAGATAAATATGCATTAACTGAGTATCTACTTTGATCCTAACTTATTCAATTGATTTCTGTGGGTTTTACTGTGAAATCCTAGCTATATTTATTCATAAGTTTATTCAGCTGCATAGTCTGAAATAGCTAGATCTTGGAAAACTGCAGTAAATCTTACCTTATCCTGATGGTCTCATAGTGTTTGGTGGATGGCTTTAGCCCCCCAAAAATCAACTTTCCAAGTTGATTTGATAAGAGAAAAAATAATTGGAACAGTTATACAATGCTAGGACAGTCATTTTCCACCTCATATTTTAGAATCATTTTCTGACCATGATCACTTCATTCTTCTTATGGTTATTCAATGATGAGGTTTTAATTTAGGATATTATTTTCATTGATGGTTGTTCTTATCTATTTTGTATTAATGTAGATACTGGGGGGAGTCCATATATTTTGTTTTGTAGATGTTTTCTCACATTTGTTTTTAAAGAAGAAAGAAATCCCACTGAATGGGATTATTTAGTAAACTTGTTTAGGACTGCAGTAGTCTTAAATCAGGACTAACTTCAACTGGATGAAGGCTATTGTGTTTGCTGGGCCTTTCTGCCAGGCCAGCCTGACGCTCCACTGATTCCCCATCTGCTCCATAAATTTGGCTTCTTCTGTCTTTGCAGCCACAAGCTCTGCAGTTTGCAACTTCATTTTTTTTCTCCCCTCCTTCTTCCGAGAGTCGCTTTGGAAATTGATTTCTCATCCAGCTGAGGTTGCTATGGAAACTGTATTAAGAGCTCAAATGCACAGAGGTGGGAATATCACACGCTGGTAATGTTCCTGGTGAAAATGGCAAAAACAGCATTTTCTATTAATGGTTCCTCAGAATTGGCTGCTTTTGTTCAGCTCTTATGAAGCTACAGTGGAGTGAGTGGTGCCTTGTAGGGCTTCCCCCTCTGATTTTTAAATATGCTGCATAATTCCCACACACGGAAGCATCCAAAACATAAATACATGAATTGTACTGAGTAGAAGTTCTGGGAGAGACCTGTGCTCAGCATGCTGCCAACCGGTCAGCATGGCAGTGATACAAGAACTCAGTAGTTCTCCTGATTTTGCCACCTGCCTGGAAGAATTGGGCAGGATATTAAGCTCGTGGCAGATCATACAGTTTGTTGCTGCCAAAATGCGGTTGGCTTGAGAGGTCAGAAAGAGTGCAGGGCTGTAGTAGAAAAATAGTATTTTGTTCTAGTGGTACCAGAGTTAAAGCAGGTAAACCATCTAAGCAGAGGCTAGATGGCCATCTATCAAGGATGCTTTGATTGTGAATTCCTGTATGGCAGCGGGTTGGACTGGATGGCCCTAGTGTTCTCTTCCAACTCTATGATTCTGTGATTCTATCAGGGGCCTGTTCACACTAGCACTACTATTTCACTTTAACAGCCATGGTTCTGTCCTATAGAATCCTGGGATTTGCAGTGTGAGGAGGGGCATTTAGAATTCCCGGCCAGGAAGACTGTCTTATGGTGGCCCTCTCCTAGGTTTTCTTGGCAAGATTTATGCAGAGGAGGTTTACCATTACCTTCCTCTGAGGCTGAGAGTGTGTGATTTGTTCAAAGTCATCCAGTGAGTTTTCATGGCAAAGCAGGAAATTGAACCATGGTCTCTTGGAGTCCTCCTCCAACATCCCTGGCTGGGTAAAAATATTTAAACATTAAATACATGAATGAAAATATTGTTTAGCCAACTAAACCTCCCTATTTAAAATGTTTTAAAATCACAGACAGTTAAAACAGCTACCTACAAGAAATTCAGAAGGACTGAAACCAGCTTGATTTCCTTTAAGAAGGATTTCCACAGTATAGGTGCTGCTACAGAGAAAGAACTATGATTAATACCAGCCTAGATTTATGGAATGGTGGGATACATATCAGGGTTTCCACTCTGGCCCTTAAATTTGGGGCAGGCTTATATGGCAGGAGGTGGCCTTTCAGGTATTCTGGCCTCAATGTTCTGTAGGTTGAAAGCAGCATCTTGGACCTTGGAAGCAAACTGGATGCCAATGCAATTTGTGAAAGACTGATGTTATGTGGTCACTAAAATGTACATGTGACAACAGTCTGGTTGCCTTGTTTTGCACTAGTTGTAACTTCCAAACACTTTTCAAGGACAGCCTAATATACAGTGTGCTATAGTACTTTAATCACGAAGGAAGTAAAGTATCATCCATGGTGGCTTGATCTGCCCTTCCTAGCAAAGTTTGCATTTGATACACACATCAAAACTGGGCAAAGGCTGCATCCCAGACTACTCCCAACTGTAAACAGAAGGCAATCTATGCCTGTAAAGATAATCCTGTTGGTCCTCTGTCTCTTTGGGTGCATCTACACTGTAGAAATAATGCAGTTTGATGCCACTTTAACTGCTATGGCTCCATCCTAAAGAATTCTGGGATTTCTAGTTTTGTGAGGCACCAGCACACTCTCGTAGAGAAGGCTAAAGACCCTGTAAAACTACAAACTCCTTGATTCTACAAAATGGAGCTACAACACTTAAAGTGGTGTCAAATGCATTATTTCTACAGTGTGCTTGCATCTTCCATCCATCTTTCTTGTGCACCATGGATGCTCAGAAGCAATGCTTTTGTTGGCATATTCCTCAATAACTGTGATCATTGGTGGAATGTAATGAGAAGGTCTCATTAATTTGGGTCATTATTCTCCTGTTCAGTACTAAGGAGACTCTCATATGAACTGGGTTGCAAGGGTGCTTGGGACCCTAGGAAAAAACATCACAGTTTTCATGAATGATATCACTGTGGTGAACATTAGAAAATGGAGATGCACTCCAGGCATCAGGACCTTGGACAGTGGATTTAGATGCATGGCTGAGGCAAGCAATCAGGTAGCCCAGTGATGCTTAGTTGAGATAATTGCCCCTGGAAAGTATGTCACTTTGGATCCATCTGCTTGGAAAAGATCAGTTCTGATTTAAAAGGATACTACTGTGGTTCTCAGGAGTGGAGTGTGGTTCCAGTAGTAATCTTCTGGAATTACTAATACCTCTAGGACTAGTGCCTTTGATATTTAAAGAAGTCAACTAGAACACACTGTCTGTCCGGAGTGAATTATAGAGGAAGCGTGGACCATGAAATGTCCCTCTGCTATCTCATTTCTTGGTGATTCATCAGATGCTTCCTGAAAGGTTGCAGAACAAGGAACCTACCAACCCCATGAACGTCTGTGTCCCATGCTCCAGTGAAGGAGCTCTTGACCCTGAGTCCTGGGACGTGACAGAATAAATTCCAAAATGTTGCATACTTTTTCTTTGTGAAACATGTTATTATGTTCCACATTACAATGTGCACTAATGTAAAATAAAATAAAATTCAGATGTTGGAAGACACAGGAATAAATCACCTGGTCTCATCTTTGGGAAATGCAACAGCATTACAAAAGTTCATGTTGTTGATGATGCTCTCATTTTCTATGTCTGGGTCAACTAGACTTTCACCCTTGTTCCATTGGAAAGGGATCATATGTTCCTAGAAAAGGGATTATTCCTTACCCAGAAAAAAAATTAGGATTATGTTGTAATTTTTAGATCAACACACTGTCTGCACATTGACTAGAATGGTTTTTAATATTTATATATTTAATTTGATTCTTATAGGGAAATGATTGGAAGGCTTACCACCAATTCTTTAAATTAAGCAGAGTTATTGAAACATTTAATGGCTATCATATTTGCATAAGAATGGTTCCTCAGCACTAAAGAAAAGGAAACAAAGATGATGAGGTTTGCCTTTACTTGGCTGCTGGTATTTATATTTCAGTGAAACAGGAAAAAATGAATAATCTTTGTTCTGTGCCAAAAATCATTGGCATGACTTCGAGATATGGAAGATTTTAGGTGGATTTTATGTACAAGGCCCTTTCACTTAAGTGAAATAAGTTCAAGTGATTTTAAAAATAATAATAATAATGGGAGCACATGCAGGAGACTGTGACCAGAAGTTTTTTTTACTCTTCCAAGATCTGTACAGTAAAAAAAACAAAAAAACAAAAAACGCTTTTTTAATATTTTGATTTCTTGCTTCAGATTGTGTTACTGTAAAATTGGAGGTATCAGTTGTGTCGAGTGGATGAGACTGGCAACACATGTACTGATTTGGACTTATTTGAATTTGACAGACATTTATAAAACCATGGTGCTGGAAACACCAAGGCTGAAATCTACTAGAGAGACTCCCAAACAGGGATGACAAAGGCAACAGTGAATGGCCGAGGCAGCTAGTGGACAGCAATATCAATCTCCTCACAAATTTCTTCTTGAACTTCTCAGCAGTGGCAACACCAGGGTTAGTGTGACCTCAATGCAGCAATTCATGCTGTCACCTGTAGACTGACTGACACACCTGCCAGCCAGCCCAATGGTCTCTCATGAGAAGATTGGGCAGCTGTAGAAGAGCAGCCAATAGCTGGTGGACCAGGGTATCTGAAGGGACTGTACATGTTCCAGGCTGTTCGGGTCTATCCATCATGTTTGCAAGTCCCCAAAGAGGCTCAGGTGCCATTCAGCAATGATAGTGGTCTCGAGGAGTTTGCCATGGCATGTTGACAGTATCCTGACTTCCTTGCTGCCTTTAGGTGAGTGGACTGTGTCTTCCTTAGGACTTTCAGTCTAAGGGAGTCCCAGTCTGTCTGCAGAGAGGCATGGCAGTACAATCAGAAGGTGATCCCTTCCTACATGTGCACCAGGTGACACCCCCCTTTGAGATGTCACCTAGTGCAGTCCATAACCCCTGCACCACCCTAGTGATGTCCTTGCTTCTCAGAGGTTCTCTTCTGTTGCTTAACGGAACCAGATATGCAACACTACATGTTCTTTCCTCCTTCCTTTTGCTGACATCTCTTCACACTTCCCAGTTACTCCCTTCTCTTTTTTATTTTCCTTCCTCAAAAACCAAAACAAAACAAAAAATCCTAGATAACTAACAATGTAATTGCATCCATATCAGTTCTGAAGATATTTTAAAGCCTTTCAACCTGAGATATTTTAAAACTGGATATTGAATATGGCAAGGCTCTGTTATTGAACAATCCTGGCACTCTTACAGCTTGGCTTATTTTCTCAGTTCACCTGGCTTCTTTTCCCCTCCCTTTCTCAATGAGCATCTTACTGAAGTAGCACCTTACTGCACTTGACCTCTGCCTGTGCTGTCCTGTCAGTACCTGAGCAATTGATATGTGGCTGTCTCCACTTTGCCATGCATAGTTGCACTTCACAGTGTATTCTAGCCCTAAGATTCTGTGGAAAGAAAATGTTGGGGGTAATCTGGAACATTCCTTCTCCCCACAACACCATCAGAAACAATAGCTACACTGTTAGTATTGATTGCATAAACACAGTAATGTGTATTCCCATTGCTGGCCCTCCAGCATTCATTTAGCTAATAAATGCTATTCTGAGAACTGTGCTGACGTTAGCTGTGATGCTGGTGCAACAGCTCAGATGCTCTCCAATGATAAGGGGTTATATAAATGGAAGGTGCTGGTGGTGGTGTTAAACAGAAAGAGCCGTGTTGATTGCAGTTTAATGAAAATATTCAATGGGAAAATATTCAATGGAAAATGATATAGTTGACAGCACACCCTGTACTTTGAACATAGTGATAATGACCATAGAGGAGAGAAAGAAATGAAAAGATCAGGTGAACAACACAGAGAGGGTAACAAAGCAGCAGAGGTGCATAGAATTTCCATACTGGAGGTCTCAGTGTCAAGCTGGCATTTCCAGGAAGAACAAGGAAAAGATACCAGTATGTCTAAAATCCTGGAGTACTACAGCTAGGAAGAGTAGAGTAGGAGTGGGCAACCTGCAGCCCTTGGCCTGATTGTATGCAGTCCTTGACCTAATTTTGAAAGCCCTCTGCAAATGATCTCTGTGAGCTTGCCAGTTGGTAGCATGAAAGAGGCGAAGAATGCCATGGTGAAGAGATCAAAAGAGGATGATGGAAACCAACTTGAGAGAAAGGGAGGAAAAGGGGCAAAATCTCTGGGGCCTGGCCATCTGGCAGACCTAGGGCTCTAAGGAGCAAAGCAATGAAAAATAATGCAAAATAAATTTTGATGTCTCAGTGACGCTGAGAGTGGCTATAGGTTTTGTTCTTAAATTCAGGGGCAGAGAGTAATTTTGCTTCTTGTCATGGAACTCAGTGAGAGCTTTTCGTTACTGGACATGGCCAGTGAGAAAGAGGAAAGCTTTTGACTCTGTGGTTGTGTGCCCACTGTGGCATCTGACTGTACCTTATTGCTGCCATTTGTCCTCATCCCCACCCTGCTCTCATGTCACTACTTGATAGATTACTTCTGGAGAAGTAGTGGGAGTTGTAGTCTAACAACATCTGGAGGGCTACACTTTGTCCACTCTCAGCACAGATACTACTAAGCATGTGTATAGTGGTCAGACGCGCTGATCCTCTTTATCTGGGGGGGGGGGGCTTATTTTCTACTTTTTTATATATATTTAAGGCTGCTGCATCCATCTATGTATTAACATTTAGACCTAACATTTTTTACATGTACTATACATGAACCATGACTCTGGAGACCAGGGTTCGCTTCCCAGCTTGGCCATGGAAAACCACTGGGTGACCTTGGGCAGGTCACATGCTCTTAATCACAGGGCACGGCAATGTCAAACCTGCTCCGAACAAATTTTGCCAAGAAAACCCCATGATATGCTCACCATAAGTCAGAAATGACTTGAAGGCACACCACAACAACCATACATGATCCATATACATAACAAACATGTCTTATACACTCCATGGGGTTGGGAATATCCATGTCTCTGAGCAATGTGTATTTAAGAGAGAAAGTGCTCTGGATGCTGCCTAATGTGGCAAATTGCTCTCAAGTTCAGTTGAACACCTAGTGGCAGAAATCACTGGCTATAAATAGCATGATGAATGAAATATGAATCAATTTTGGTAGGTGATTCATCTGTATAGACAAAAAATCCACACTTAAATTGACATTGTCCTTTGCAGTATTTCAGGTCAATCTATCTGCTGTCCCACCGTTTTATTCATTACACTGATTTTCTCATAATGTTTTATTCATTACCCCCCACGCCATGGAGCACGAAGTGGCATGCTGGTCCTCCCTTCCTCTTTTTACCCTCACAACAACCCTCTGATGTTGGCAGTCATCATCATGCTATTTATCTGCATGACACTTTTTAAACTGTGCTCAAAGCAACCTAGAGTAACTTCAGAAAAAAACAATCTAAACCATTTCCAGATATTTATAACTGTTATAACTCCAGAGTCATACCGTAGGCTAAACATTTCATAGTAAAGGGAGCTTGTATGGCAGTGTGGTGTAATGGTTTGATGTTGGTCTAGGACTCTGTGAGATCAGAGTTCATGTTTGGCCATGCAAATCAATTGAGTGATCTTGCTCAAGTCACACTTTCTTAACCTTAAAGGAAGGAAATTGCAACCCCCCCTCTGAGCAAATCTTGCTAAAAAGAAACATACAATAGGTTTACCTTTGAGTCAACGTAGAGAGCCAGTGTGGCATAGTGGTTTGAGTATTGGACTATTACTCTGGAGACCAGGGTTCAATTGCTCACTTGGCTATGAAACTATTTGTGTGACCTTGGGTAAGACACATGCTCTCAGCCTCAGGGAAAGGCAATGGCAAACCTCCTTTGAACAAATCTTGACAAGGAAACCCCACAATAGGTTCACCTAAGGGTTGCCATAAGTTGGAGATGATTTGAAGGCACACAACAACTCATAGTAATAAATATACATTTAAGATTAAACAATGCAGTAATAGTTTACCATAAGGCAAAAGGATGGAAGGAAGATCAATAGATGAAAAAGCAGTAAAAATGATACATTTTATCCAAAGCAAAATCTTAACCCAATTGCAAACCCTGCAGAAGACAGGAGTCAGTCAAGGCCTATCCTTCCAGTCCAGATGGAAATGGAACTGACAGAGGACCAAGTTTTAGTTTTGTAGGAATCACAGCTGAAAGATGTCTAAATACCTGGCACCACCACCACCACCACCATCAGTAGTCTTTGTAGGTGGAATCAACTAGAGCCCTGAACTTCCTAAACCTAGTGGAAATATTAGGCCCATGAGCCACGCCTATAGTTTGATCTTTTTTTATATCCTGATAGATATTTGTAGCAGGGCTTTCAGGGCCTGGCCCCTCTTCTTCAGTCCTCAGGATGAGGGAGAGAAATCTCAGAATGAGAGCACTCCGTTAAAACGTGTTTGTGTGTATGCAGTGTTTTTATTATTGATACTGAGTGGTGTACTCTGTGCAACAATGGTTGATGCTTAAGGTATCATGATTAATGGCATGACCAGGGGCTACCCCTTGTAATATCACCCTTGTAAAACCACCAGGGATCAACCCCAGTGATATCACAAAGGAACATCCCTACGTCTTACATGTTGGCCCTGAAATCTCAGGCCGTGGGATGGTGTAAATCTGCAATCACAACTTGCCTTACAAGGACCAGCCATATGCAAGGCCTCTAGCATTGCACTACAACAGTAGTAGGCACCACTTGACTACTTTTGGTTCCTTCTAACCCATATAGCCCACACAGGTCACACCATGGCTATATGCATACCCTCCAATTTGGCAGGAAGAGTATCTATTAATCCTCTTTTGTCTCATTTTTTCCCCCAGTTGCTTTCGATATGTCCCAGTTTTTCTCTTCTCCTACTACTTTTCCCCTTTGTCCTCATGTTACTTTGATTGCTGCAAACTGACTTCTGAGTGCAAAAGTAGTTTTAATTCGGTTAACTCCGCAGGGGGGAGAGAAGAGGAGAAGTCGGAATCTTGCCCTTCCCAGTTGGCTCAGGAGAAAACAAACAGCTGCAGCCTTTCCTGGCATGTATGTTGTTCTACACTAATAACTTCCCCCATCTTACCTACACTCTCATTCTGCTTGTGCACATGTGCCCCGATTTTTGTCTGTAAAATGTTGTAGAATATGTTTGAGGTCACCAGAAGTGATTTTCTGGGAACTGAAAATCACTTCTAGGTAACTGAGTGAGTGATGTTTTGCTGGTTCAGAATGGTTTTCAAAAAAGTGGCTTCCAGAAGACTTTAGAAGACTAAATTATGCCTCCTGGAATAATTTTTGGCCATTTTTAAAATTTCAAGAGTGGGGTTGGGGATTTAAGGGAGGCCAAGTTGGGGGGGGGGGGGGAAATCAGAGGGGATTGGGAGAAAGGAGAAACAAAATTTCCAAAACATTGTGTAGATATAATGGCTATCAGTTCTGTAATTAGACTAGTTTTTAAGTTTCCTTCAAATACTCACATATCTCTTCCCCTAAATACTCTGGTTCATTAGGCCCTGCAGATTTGAACTCATTCAGGTTAACCAGCTGCTTCCTGACTAACTCCTAATCTATGAGTCTTATCACACTGGACAAATCCCAGGCAGAAATAGGATTTTAAAAGTAGAAAATCCCCACAAATGTGGGAAGTTTTTCAGACGTGTTTGCGCCAAAGAGCAATAACACAAAAATAAAGTGAATGGAAATTCGACAAAAACAACAGCTTTTTTACTTTCAGGAAGTTCCTGAAAGTAAAAAGGTGTCGTTTTTGTCAACTTTCTGTTCGCTTTATTTTTGTGTTATTGCTCTTTGGAAGAAATGTCATCTGAAAAACATCCTGCATTTGCAGGGTTTTTTTTTTCCAACTTTTAAATCCTGTTTCTTTCCAGGATTTGTCTAGTGTGATAAGGTCCTATCTTGATTTGCAATCTGGATCCCTTACCAAGGTTTTTGCTGATGCATGCAACTATATCTAGATTGAGACTAGTTTTTCTATACTGCTGTTGCTGTGAACTCATCCAAGGATGGATTATTGGACTGGTTGGATACTGTTGCATTATTTCAATGACTGATCAATGTAAATTTTAATTAAGGAGAACAAAACAAAAGAGTCTGGTATATCCATAATGGCAAATCCAGATATTGTTTCATGTGCAAGATATCTAGAACAGTATGACCCTGTCACTTCCTTTCTCTTTGTTCTATTTTATAAAGCCATTTAGGGCTTTCAGACAGCATCTGTGCATGAGCTGGACATATTTGACGGTATACTTAGTTTGATTTCTTTTGTCTGGGTCGTGTGGAGGATACAAGATGCTGATTATTTGGTTCCTCATAGTTTCCAACGGAAATGACTTTCTAATGGCAGAAGTGATGCTAATGAATCCTGCCTGGACCGTTGTTGCTTAGCAGCCCATTTTGTGGCCTGCTTGATTTTATAACATTTAGGTTTTCGCCTTCTTTTTTTGGTTCTTTTTCCTTTTACAAAATGAATTTAAATGTAGGGTCTACATGAAAACATTAGTTCTGGTTCCCTGTGGCCTTCTTACATTTTATTTTAATTTGTTCCATTATGTCTTCATGTATGCTTTCTAGGTTATTTGTTAGAAACTCATTGTTATCAAGAGGCTGCCTTGACATGTCTTTCTTTTGTGCTTGCTAATGGATATATGAAAACAAAATGTAACTTGTAGTACACAGTACATCAGCCTCTTACCTTGCCCCTGGAAGTGCTTCTTCCAGCAAGCACACCCAACTCCTTGTGTTCTCAGAAATCTGTTTTAAATTAGCTTATGACCATATGCAGAATTACCTAGGAGCCAGTCTTGCTGACCTCTAGAAAACTGTAGATGTAACTGCCTTTTGCCCAGATCTGGACTGTAATGGTTATTCTTTGCTTCCTCTTTATAGGCAACATTACAGTATCTGAAAGACAAATGATTTAGCATTCTGGGATGAAGAGCAGGATATACATTTTAAAATGTATAGTCATTGCCAGAGTCATAGTCAGCTTTTCACCATGAAAGCCTTTAAGGGGGCTTTTGAGCAAAAAGTAGCCAGAAGCAACATGCAGAGGTGACATGATGAAACTTAATAGGCAAAACACTAGGAGAGCAGCAAAGCAAGCTGCATAGTTCTTTATATAAATCAGTTTTAACTTTGTGTCTGAACAATTGGACAAAAGGTGCCATCACTTTCTCTCTTCTTCTGGGGAAGATGGCATTTCACAACATGGGTGCCCCCACAGAGGCCATATTGTCATACTTGACCAATGGCAAGGTCATTCAAAGTAGTTTCATATGGCATAACCTTTGATTGTCCCACTTTGGTGGGGACAATCCTGATTAATCCTGTGTCCTTCCACTTTTCCAGCTGCTTTTAAAATGTCCCAGTTTCTCTTTCATTCCCCTATTTTCTTCATTTGTCCTCAGCTTACTTTTCATGGTGCAAATTGAATTCAAAGTACAAAGCAGTTCACACGCTGATTGTTTAAAAACCAAACTGATAGGCTGTCTTGTGTTCTTTAGCAAAATATAAATGTAAGAACCAAAAGAACTAGTTAATGTAAGTACAAAATTTCAAGTGGAACATGATCTGAATAATTTGGTGTGTAGTTTTTGTTTTGATTTGTATTTGGTATGAGGAGAGAGAACTTTTTTTTACTGGTTATTTTACTGTTACTTATGGAGTATTCTTTGTGTTTAAGGTGCTATGTAAAATATCCAGACCTGTGGTCTCATTATAAACCAGTACTACTGACACGGACCAAGTCAACCAAGTCTGCCTTCGTCCAGAGGCCCATATTTAATAAGCTCTGTCATGTCGTCAACCTACTGAGTAGGCTGGAATAATATCTGGACTATCTTTCTCTCATGTGGTTCACTTTATAAAATTTTTGTTAAAAGAGAATTCCATAAAGAGAAAGAAAATGTATTTTTATAGTTTTCTTCTCCCCCCTCCTTTTTTTTATAATGCTAGAATGGCACATTTGCAGTTCACAGAAAGTTTAAGCCCATTTTCTCCTTACGTTCCTCAGAATTGTACATGGAATTTCTCATTAAAATTTCTTGTTACTGATACACACTGACCAATGACATCACCCTCTCATCTCATCTTCTATTTAAAAAATTTTTTTACAGTCTCCTACACCCATGTTTATGAAGCATTGCTGGTTCTTAAATGTAGAGCCTGGAAAGGTTACTTTTTTGTACCTCACCTCCTGGCCATCATGGTTTTCTATTAAAGCCTTTGGGGTTTAATAGATTTTATCTCAATTTGCCTGTACATAATATTTCAAACTCTTTGAATAGTTTTGTCTTGTTTTCAGTAGTCAAATGTGCAAGTTTTACAGCACTCTATAAATAAATGCTAATAAATAATAATAATAATAATAATAATAATAATAAATTGTTTAACATCCTTTTAGTCTACTTAAATTATTTCTAACTGTTGTATATTATTGATTAAACCGATTAGATTTCATGCCATCCTGTGATTGTATAAGTCACTATACAAGTATTTTGATTGATTGATTGATTGATTGATTGATAAGCATAATTTATTGTCTAAAAAGTAACTTCCCCAGCTTTGCCTACATATGTTAGGAGAGGCACTGTCGATCACATCCCTGCTGAACTTGCGTTCGGGCAAATAACTTGGCTGTTCTCCTGTGGTGGAAATTTTAGGAAAGCACAAGCAAAAATTTCTGGGAAGTTTTGTGTGTGCTTTGCTTGCAAGTCTCCTGTCAACTTATAGGGACCCCATGGATTTCATAGGATTTTCTTAGGCAAGGAATATTCAGAAATGACTTTGCCAGTGCCTTCCTATGAAATACAATCTATTGCACTTGGGGTTCATTGGTGATCTACCATTCAAATACTAACCAGGGCTGACCCTGCTTAGCTGGTAGAATCAGATGGGATCTGGTGCCTTTAGGGCATTTTAGAGCTGGCCCTCCTATTTCAGAGTCTCAGGAGCAGAGACCCACCTTTAAAAGATCAGATTTGGATTTTTTAAAAAAACTATAGGGAACAAAGCTCACAAAACAATCCTACCTTGAAATTATTCGTTCACTGCAGGATTGGAGTCTATTCTGGGGTTTCTGTTTCTGTGATAACAATTGCATTGCAGGGAGGAGAGAGATGTTATTCATGCTTGTTGTCCCCATCTTTTCACTTGCATCCTTGCTTCCTGCTCCATATAACTCCAACATTTTTTTGCAGAGAAAACAGTATATTTTTTGCAAAAAAAAAAAAGTTTTTATGCAGATTCCAACCAGATTTTCACACACACACAAAGGTCTGAGGATGAAATAAGTGCAAAATCATATCCCTGTTTTTCACCTTGCTTGGTGGAAACGAGGAGTGAATTTTGATGATATTTCCCCTTTCTCTAAATGCCCATACAGATACAAAATTGTACTAGTAGCAGTTAGCAATCTGGGCAGATACCAGGTGGCAGCAAATCAAGGGGTGAGGCACATTTTGAATGGACACTATGGGGAGATAATACATGTTAAACAGTAGCAGCAGCTAATCTTACATTGTTCTACGACTAAACTTTTAGTGCTGACAATTTCAAACGTTTTACTTGCATTCTTCAAAGTATATCTAATTCCCTTATGCAGCAGCTTTAAATACTGGGATCTGTGGTTTAGTCTTCTCAAAGTAGTTGGCTGAGCTTTTAACGTTTCATTGATTTTGACATAGCACTGAGTCCCAGCCTTCAATGCTTAATTCTTTTTGCTCTGTTTAAAAATAAATTAAATTTATCTTCACAGTCGGGATTCACCTCTGACACTGACCATCATGTACATTTAAATTCCTCTGTGTTAAATTGCAGACATGCTGGAAGGAACCCTGATTAATGGGGGAAGTCCTTCTGCTAAAGGAACTTGTAGTGATGAACTGAACTGAAGAGATGTCAAGTTTAAGGAAGGAAAGAAATAGGGTTTTGACAGTAAAGAGCTCAGCGCCACTAACCTCTTGAAATTCTCCACCAAATTTGTGGGCAGAGAGAGGGGGGGGGAGGCCAGTGGTTCCCTTATATGAAGAAGGTGAATCCACACAAGGCTTTAGAGAACCTATTGTGGATTTTACAGGGTCCATCCAAGATGCTAAACCTATTTCCAAAATACATTTGTCCCTCCACATTTGCGGCTTTGATTATTAATGGATTTTATTAATATGTTCTCTCTAGGAATATCTGGGTCCTCCAGTGCAACTCTTTGGTTAATTTTAACCAAAAGTCACACTGAAGGACCTATAGATTCCCAGAGAGAACACTTCACTGGGCATTTATGGCTCCTCCAGTGCAATTCTGTGGTCAATGTCTGGCAGATGTTGGCCACAGAGTTGCACTAGAGATTCCTAGAGAGGTCTTCACTCAGGTAAAAGCATAGTGTTTTTGTTATTTGCAGTTTTTCCACATTCACAGGGGTCCTGTGCCCCAAACCCCATCCAATGTGGAGGCAGAAGTGTAATTTCAGAACCTTGGATAGCTCCTGTGAAATTTACTGTTGCTCCCATTAATCCCAGCATGGATTCACTACCATGAAGCAATGGCCCAGCAGCCTCTGGATGGAAGAACGAGGGATTTGTATTTCCTAATTTCTCCAGGCAGAGAAGAAATTCTACAACCGTTTATAATAATAATAATAATAATAAATCTTTATTTCTAGCCCGCTCCTCTGTAGAGCACAATCAGAGCGGGGTACAGCAAATTAAAACATACAGATTAAAATACATCATCAACCCATACCCAACCACCCATCCTTAAAAAATAAATTAAATTAGTAATAATTTAAAACCATAACAACATTAAAAACATAATACATCCTCATAGATCTTGGATGAGGGTAAAAATAGCACCAAGCAAGGGGTCAAAATAGGTCCCGTTTCGGAGCCAGGAACTAGAAGGTTTCAGGGAAGGCCTGCCGGAAGAGATGCGTCTTCAGAGCTTTTTTAAAGCAGTCAAGAGATGTTATAAGACGCATCTCATCCGTCAGTCCATTCCACAGCTTGGGTGCGGTAGCTGAAAAAGTTCTCTGGGAGGTCTGCGACAGCCGAGTTTTCACAGGCTGTAGCAGGTTCCTCCCAGAGGATCGGAGCGTGCGGGGGGGTTCATACGGGGAGAGGCGGGTCCCTAAGATAAGATGGACCCAAGCCATGTAGGGCTTTAAAAGTTAGGACCAATACCTTGTACTGCGCCCGGAAACTAATTGGCAGCCAGTGGAGAGCCTTGAGCACCGGTGTTATGTGCTCTCTCCTTGGTGTTCCAGTTACAAGCCTGGCTGCCATATTTTGGACCAGTTGAAGTTTCCGAGTTAAGCACAAAGGTAGCCCCATGTAGAGCGCATTACAGAAGTCCAGGCGTGAGGTTACCAGAGCATGTACCACAGCTTCCAGGTCCCTCATGTCCAGGAAAGGGCGCAGCTGGCGTATCAGCCGAAGCTGATAACATGCACTCCTGACCGTCGCATTCACCTGACAAGTCATGTGAAGCGACGAATCTAGGAGTACCCCCAGACTGCGAACACAGTCCTTAGAGGAGAGTGTGACTCCATCCAGGACTGGAGACTGTATTCCCAAGCCTGGTTTCGGGCCTGTGACTGTTAGTACCTCCGTTTTGTCTGGATTCAGTTTCAATTTGTTTTCCCTCATCCAATCCATTACCGCCGCAAGACAGACATTAAGAGGAGAGACGCCATCTGAAGTCTGTGCTGATGATCTGGTCATGGAGAGATATATCTGAGTGTCATCAGCGTACTGAAGACACTGAGCTCCATGCCTCCGAATGACCTCACCCAACGGCTTCATATAAATGTTAAATAGCATCGGGGACAGGATGGCACCCTGAGGGACACCACAATTAAGCTCGATTTTTGAAGAGCAACTGTCCCCGAGCCTCACCCTTTGGGATCTGCCGGAGAGGAAGGACCGGAACCATCGAAGAACGGTGCCTCCAATCCCTACCTCCCTCAGCCGATCCAAAAGGATGGAATGGTCTATAGTATCAAAGGCCGCGGAGAGATCCAAGAGCACTAGCAGGGTCACACTGCCCCTGTCAATACTCAAGCGGAGGTCATCAGCCAGTGCGACCATGGCAGTCTCAACTCCATGACCTGCCCTGAAGCCGGTTTGAAATGGATTGAGATAATCGGTTTCATCCAAGACGGCTTGGAGTTGGAAGGCAACTGCTCTCTCGATCACCTTGCTCAAAAATGGGAGCAAGGATACTGGTCTGTAGTTGTTCCTGTCCAGGGGATCAAGGGAAGGTTTCTTCAGGAGAGGCTTAACAGCCGCCTCCTTCAGACACGATGGAACAGTGCCTTCCCTGAGGGACGCATTGATCACATCCCGAAGGAATGTCCTCAATGCGCCCCCTCCCTGAACGACCAGCCAAGATGGACATGGATCGAGGGAGCATGTCGTCTTCCGGGTACTGCCAAGGAGCTTGTCCACGTCATCGGTACTCACCAATTGAAACTCATCCAGTAAACTGACAGCAACGGAGTTGCTGGACACCTCACCAGTGGATTCTGACAGAACATTGGCGTCCAAGTCGTTTCTTATCCGAGAGATTTTATCTGCAAAGTAGATGTTAAACGCGTCACAGCAGGCTATTGTCGGGTCAAGTAGGGGATTCGGCGCAGGGGGAACCTGCGTCAGTTCCCCCACTACCCTAAACAGCTCAGCTGAACGGGACTCCGCAGACGCAATACGTGCAGAGCAGAAGGATCTCCGTGCTGCACGTAAAGCCTCCCGATAGGCGCGAAGGTGCTGCCTATGGCGAGTTCTGTCGGATATGAGGCGAGTTTTCCGCCACTTGCGCTCTAGTCGTCGTCCAACCCGCTTCATCTCCCTGAGTTCATCTGTGAACCAGGGTTTGCGGTTGGGAGCGGGCTGGAGAGGACGCTCGGGAGCGATCGCGTCGATAGCCTTGGGAAGATCGGTGTTCCAAGTGTTCACCAAGGTTTCGACTGAATCACTGGCGTTACCAACCATTAGACCCTCTAAGGCCTTCTGGAAACCAATTGGATCCATAAGCCTTCGAGGGCGGACCTTTATCTGACCTGCATTTGGGAATATTACTTTTTGGAGGCTCTAGAGTCAGCCAGCAGGGCCAGTGTAACTATTTGAACTGGAAATAGTTCAAATTGAACCACAGATTGAACCTGGTTCTGTTCATATGAAAAGTATTACTCTCCTGTGGTCCTTTCCCCATATTTATGCATTGAGCGGCCCCAAGTCCTAGTGATTTTGTTTTGTAACCATTAATCTCCAAGTCCAAATGTTTACTCACTTAAGTCTGTAGAACTGAAGGAAATAAACCAGAGAAGATTCAAGCATACAATCTTAGTTTTATATCATCTAAAATAGCTGTATAGTGTTTTTGGACCACTGTCCTAGGGCACACCTATAATTGCCTTCTATGCAGCAGATGAGGAACCAAGGTTCATAGAGAGGTAGTCTCTCAATGGGGAGAGGTGGACTAGAAATAATAATAATAATAATAATAATAATAATAATAATAAATTTTAAATGAGTATTTGTCTTACTGTATTCATTCAGTTACAGCATGATGGCTTTTTTGTGGGTTGATGTACATGTTCTTATAATTAAAGCAAACTTTTATTATTGTAAGATTTGTTCTGCTTATCTTTATTAAAAACAGACAACATATATAACTCTTATATATTAAAAAATTATATATGTATATATACACACACTCTGCAAGCATCAGAATCCAGCATGCTGGGCAGATCTAATGTGCATGAAATCTGGACAAAATGTACTAGGATTAATACCAAAGGGGCAACCTTTGGTCCTACGAATGCTTTAGACTGCTTATCCTACCATCACTTTCCATTTCTCATGCTGGCAAGCTGAAATCTAAAACACCTGGCATGCCAAATGTTTTCCACTTCTGAGCATGCTGCTTATACCTAGCATCCTACATCACAGGGGGCCCAGTACTTCCCAGTAGTGGTGAATGTGTCATGGGAAACAATTGCTGAGCAATTCAATGAGAAAGGCTAGCTGCTGTTCTTTCCACATAAACAGGAATACCCAGCGATGGCTGCGTTTGTAATGGACCAGAGAGAGGGCATGGGAATATTATAGGAAATATACTGGCCAATAGCCAGTAAGCCCACACATGTGTGAAGGGGAGACAAAGGCTGGTGGTTGAAGTCCTGCCACCAGGGAGGGCCAAAGGGTGGTGGTGCTTGACCTAATGCTTCCAGATCTCAGAGCACAAGCTGAAGTCTCAAGCAATTTCCATTCTTCTACAGGGCTGAGATCCTACATCATCACATCATACTGTAAGTATCTCCCAGTGGAGCTGTACTAGACTTGCACTATGCAGTCCCTAAAACATTGTAATGCAACATATGAGAAACAGTGAACCACACATAGCTGTCAGCTCATTTCATAAAGCTCAGTACAATATGCATTTACACATTACACTGGGGCCTTCAAGTCTTCTGTTGACCTAGTGACTGTCTTGTGCATTATTATACCATTCTTGCACAAAGATCCATTCCCTGTGCCTTTCTGCTGGCCCCAGGTTTGGGCTCTGAAATTTCAGGGAATGGGAATTCTGCTTGACCCTGGAGTAGGGCCCATCAAGCACAGCCTGCCCAGAGCCTCCAGACTCTGGAGTCAGCTATGTACTGCAGAATAGATATCATCTTAGAAAGCATGTAAGTGGGAAAGACAGGCTGAAATTAGAGGGAAATGTGCAGATGATGTAGTTCCACTTTGTGTTAAAAAAAACCAGCCATGATTATTTCAGTGACAGCTGCACTGCCTTTGAAAGCTAGGCATGGAAGAAAACAAAGGCAAAAATCAATGTTTGACAAACCATAAAAGGACAAAATGGAGACTGAAAGAAATATCATTTCCTCCCCAAGGTTTCAAGTGGGAGTTATGAAAAAGTACAGAGTTACACACATATCAAAAATCTGAAAAAATAGCAACTTATTGACAAGTTAGGGAATCTAATCCCTGTTCAGTTGTGTTAAGTAGATGGTCAGCTTCCCATAGGCATCAAGTGGATTCAAAATGAAAAGCAAAGGCATGCCTGATAATTATGCATTTTATGGACAACTCCAAGAAATGGGGTGAGGCAAAATGAGGTCAGAACAAGACACCTCTGGCATGTGGTGAGGGGAGAAACAGCGGAGCCTATATTTTTGCTAGGTGGTTTAATTTATTAACACATATCCAAGTACTTTTTGTATTACATTGAGTAAGTTCTGGCCTGGGGTATGTAGTGATTATATGATAGTTCCAGTGTTTGGAGGGTTAGTATTGGCAGAAGGGCTAATTGTTTTTGGTGTTAATTGTCATCAACTTGACTTCAGTTTATGGCAACCCTATGAATGAGAGACTTCCAAGTCACCCTATCATCAACCGTCCTCAGATCTTGCAGACTCGGCTGTGGCCTCCTTGACTGAGTCTATCCATCTATCCAGTCCTCCTCTTTTCATACTGCCTTCTATTTTGCTAAGTATTATTGTCTTTTCTAGTGAGCCATGTCTCATGTACAACAGCCTCAGTTTAGTAATCTTGGCTTTAGGGAGAATTCAGAATTGATCTGCTCTAGGACAGATTTATTTATTTATTTATTTACCATTTCACAATATCCACAGAACTCTTCCCAAGGACCACATTGCAAATGAGTTTATTTTCTTCCTATCAGCTTCCTTCACTGTCCAGCTTTCACAACCAAGCATAGAAATGGGAAATACAATGACAAAGACATTGCTAACTTTAGTATTCAGTTCTTCGGGATCTTGTCTAGTTCCATCATAGCTGCCCTTCCAAGTCCTCATCTTCTTCTGATTTCTTGACTTCTGCCTCCACTCTAATTAATGATTCAGCCAAGATATAGAAAATAATATACATGTCTTCTGTTTCCTAAACCAGCTGAGAATTCCAATACCCCCCCCCCCACACACACACACACACCAATTACTTCTGGTTCTCAGCCTTCTGGCTTACCAAACAAACAAACAAACAAACCTCAGAACAAGACATTTTTTTCTGAATATATTACATTGGCTAGCATGAAAATGTACTCCAATAGCAAGCTGATTTGGGGGAGGGGGGGTCTGGTGAAAAGAACCCTGTACATGCTAGGAAAGTGAAAACTCGGCAATAGGAACTGAAGCCCCTCTGGGCCTTGTAAAAACAACAACAACAACTTCCATCTAAACAACAGGTAAGGAGGAAGAGAGGGCTTGTGTGTTATCTGTCCTGCAGTTGACCTGGACTCATGGTGACCCTGTGGATGAGATATCTCCAAGACCCCCTATCTTCCACTGGTCTGTTTAGTTCCTGTAAACATTCAGGCCCATGACCTCCCTAATTGAGTCTAGCCATTCGGTGTGCAGTCTTCCTCTCTTTCTACCACCTCCCATCTTCCCTAGCATTATTGTCTTTTCTCATGAGTCCTGCCTTCTTATGATGTGACCAAAGTACAACAGCTTCAGTTTAATCATCTGGGCTTCCAGGGGGATTTCTGGCATGATCTGCTCTAGGGCCATTTGTTTGTCTTTTTGGCTGTCCACAGTATCCTCAGCACTCTTCTCCAGGACCACATCTCAAATGTGTTGATTTTCTTTTTATCTGCTTTCTTCACTGTCCAGCTCTCTCATCTGTACATGGTGATGGGGGATACAGTGAATTGGACGATTCTAACTTTACTTCTCATTTGTATATCTTTACTGTTTTGGATCTTTTCTAGTTATTCCACAGCTGCCGTTCCCATTGCTAGTCTCCTTCTGATTTCTTGACTACACTCTCTGTTCTGATTAATATTTGATCGCAAGTATGAGAACTCTTTTACTATTTCTATTTCCTCATTGTCTGGCTTGAATTTCAGTATATTCTCTGTGGTCATTATTTTTGTTTTATTTATGTTCAGCAGTAAGCTTCCCTTTGCACTTTCTTCTTTGATTTTCCTTAGTTTTCTGTATACCGTAGTGTAGTGGTAATATAGTGTCATCTGCAGATCTTAGATTGTTGATGTTCCTTCCTCCTGTCTTCACTCCTTCTACAACTAAATCTACGCTTCGGATGATATTTTCTGCATACAAGTTGAACAGTTGTATTTAGATCTTATATGAGGCTAGAAAAACCCATATTGTTCCAACCTTAAAAGTCAGGGGTATCAATATTGAAATAGGTAAATCCAGCTACTTCTGACTGAAAATGCAAATCTTCCCTCACAGTCTAGCATAGTGTAGCACATATGATAAAAATCACCATCTCCTAATCAAACTGTGCATTTATTTATTCATGTGTGTGCATACAAAACACATCCTTATTTATATCATTCTATATCCATATCTTTATGTATGGCTTCACCTGCACTGCAGAAATAATGCAGTTTGACCCCACTTTAACTGTCATGGATCCATGCTGTGGAATCCTGGAATTTGTAGTTTGCTATGTCTCTAGAGCTCTCTGACACAGGAGGCAAAATATTTCACAAAACTACAAATCACAGAACGCCATAGCATTAAGCCATGGCAGTTACTGCTTTATTTCTTCAGTGCAGACAAGGCCTACATTACATCAATATTTTTATATCTGGCTACCTCCCATATTTCGTCCACAAAATTTAAGGCATGGTTCATAGCTTTCATCACTATGAGTTAATCAAGATTTTAAAAAATGACTGAGAGACAGTGTAGTATAGTGGTTTGTGGTTTGGACTAGGACACTGGGAGACCAGGGTTCAAATCCCCACTTGGCCATGGAAACCTACTGGGGGACCTTGGGCAAGTCACACTCTCTCAGCCCAAGAGGAAGGCAGAGGCAAATCCCCTCTGAACAAATTTTGCCAAGAAAACCATGTAATAGTTTCACTTTAGGGTCACCATAAGGTAGAAATGACTGGAAGACAAATGACAGCCACAATGAGAATGACCAGCTTAATGAGGATTAGAACCTAGATATTTCAAGTTCAAATTCTGTCTCTCAGTTAAAGCCAAAACAGTGGCTTTGGAATAAATGGAATGACTCAAATCACACATCCAGTGTAAGTGCTAGCTTGGAGGGGCCTCTCAAAAAGTGTCAACTAAAAGGGTGAATACAGCATACTATAGTGGTTTCAGTGTTGGACTACGACTGGAGACCAGCATTTGATTCCCAGCTCAGCCATGGAAACCCACCAGATGACTTTGGGCAAGTCACACTCTCTAAGCCTCAGGGGAAGGGAACAGCAAACCTCCTCTGAACAAATCTTTCTAAGAAAACCTTTTGATAGGTTTGCCTTAGGGTTGCCATAAGTCGAAAACAGTTTTAAGGTACCCAAAAACGACGATGACAACAAACAGTCTTAGTTGCCATTGGTCACTGGGAGAGAAACATGGATTAATTTTCAAATCTGATTGCCAAAGTGTGAACTCTGAGGAAAGCACACTTTCAGAGAGAAAGCTAATAGCAGGGAATACACATTTCGTTTGATGTCTCATTTGACAACAATTTTTTTGTTGTACTCTGGACACTGATAAAACTTTCACTTTCAACTGCATTGCCATTTCCCAATAAAAATAAATTGCCAGGCTCCAGTAATGCTCTTTAAAAAAAAAAAAAAAAAAAGCAAGATGCTGAAATACAATTAAGATGCTGAAATAAATTTCTGGATATTTATTTATTTATTTTTAAAGAAAGGTAGCAGTCCCCATGCATGTCCAAACCAGTGTTGCATAGCAGGCATTTTAGCTGGCAAAGTTGTGCTTATAAGAAACATTCAAAGTAGGTTTTCTCCCACACACACTGATGGATTCCTCCAAAGAATTTTCACATATTTTGTGTGAAAGTCAGCCCCATGGTGAAAGCCGTTGGGAAATTGGTGTTTAAGGCCTCACTCCTTCAATAATTAAAAAGAAAAAAAAACATTTAATATTGTTTTAATTGCCAGGCTAGAGTGACCTCCAGTGGTGTGCAAGAATAATTTAGATTGATGACCCGGAGGGAAATGAATCATTTGTGTGGGCTTGAAGTAACAATTGTATAATTTGACTTTGGTATGAATCGCTGGCTATAAATAATCATATTTTGGTGTGCTTCCGTGGGGCTCATACATTGACACAAATAGAGGTAGGAACACGCTTTTAGAAACACCTTTTCTAAGTATAAAAAGCTGAAACCTGGATTGTTAGAGATGGTGTGTAGCATTTTGGATGTTTGTCAAGCTTCCACCATTTTCCAGCTATTTTATATTCTCTTACTGTAGCTTTTAAATATTAGTACCTATTTAATAGTCATGCTGTCCAGCCTGTTTTCTGCATCATGTTCATTGCACTTTCAACAGGTCTTCATTCAATTCTATTCCCTTCTCCTTCGGAGTTATTTGTTATTTCCATCTGATTTTTATTCTCCCCATCTCTTAAATTTTATTACGCAGTCAGGAAAAGCCAAGCCCAAGAAATGTTCCTGCCTAAGGCAAAGAACAAGATGTCCTTTCTCTGCCTTACACCTGTACAAGCCAACTGGGCTGGCTATTGAATCTTCAGCAGTGGTCATAGCATTCTTTAGCCCAGCTGAATGCAGAAGAATAGCTTTGGCATATAATGCCTGGAACACAAAACTCTGCCCTCCAACAAAAAGCAGCATGTGACAGGGAGACTGCTCCCCCTTTCAGATCACATATAGAAAGTTGTTATATTGTTGTTATATGCTCATAGGTTCACTCTGACTTATGGTGTCCTATCCTAGCATTTTCTTGGCCAGATTGATTCAGAGGAGGTTTGACATTGCTTTTCTCTTAGGCTCAGAAAGTGCGACTTGCCCAAGATCAGCCAGTGGATTTCTATGCCTGAGTGGGGCTTCAGATCCTGGCCTTTTGGAGTCCAAGGATGCATCTATACTGTAGAAATAATACAGTTTGATACTACTGTAGGTCCATCATATGGAATTCTGGGCTTTGTAAACACGACTAAAAATCACAGGATTCTGTAGGATGGAGCCATGACAGTTAAAGTGATGTCAAGCTTCATTAATTCTACAGTATACAATATATGCACCCCTAGCCTAGCCACTATATCACACTGGCTCTGACTATATAGATACCTAAATCTCTACATTGGTGAAGTTACATTTGGACTACAAATCCCAGGATCTCCTAGCTCAGCACTTATAGGGGAATCCTGACAGTTGTAGGCTTCCTCTCTCAAAATTGGGTTTTCATATATTTATGCAGATATAGTATCTACATAGTCTTTAAAAAGATTGATAGTCTATATATATATATATATATATATATATTTAAAATCTCTGAGAAAAAGAAATGCTTTGGACTATAAATGCTTCATGCAATTACTGGGTTGGGGGATTCTGGGACCTTTACTCCAAAAGCAACTTCATCAGTATGTAAACAATATCTCTGTAGTTAGTGAATACGGTGTAATGGTTTGTTGTTTGGCCAGGACTCCAAGAAACTGAGGTATTGGTCCAAGGTTTGCCATTGTTTCCTCAAAGACTGACATAGTGCAGCTTGTCCCAGGTCACTCAGTGGGTTTTCATAACAGGAATTTGAATCCCATTCTCCCAGAGCCCTGGACCCATCCTTAAAATACTATACCATGCTGGCTCTCAGATAGGAATTAATTAATTAATGTTGAATTAAGTACAGTATTAGTTAATTTAGAAATTTTCTATTGAAAGGAGGGGGGAACTACATTAAATGATTTTTTTTAACTTAAGTGATTGACTTAACTTTGAATTGGAGCATAATTCTAAAATTACATTATTAATTAACTGAATGTGAGAGTGTTCTAAAGAAGCAACAAACTGCATTTTCCAGAAAATTCTTTACTCATAACCTAGTTTTCTTGGATTTCTGCAAAATTATGTCTTGCTTTTTGCTACTTCTCTGAGTTGGGGAAATGCAGGGTCTTGGTCAGAAGATCCAAACCACTTATTCAGGAGTAGTTCCAGTGGGATGAGTTGTGTTAAGTGTTTTGAGTTTAGCAGTCTCAATGGTTGATCCTCCCATTTTAGGATTGTCCATCTTAAACCCTGAAGGGAACTAGTAAGTTATTTCAATTCAATTCATTTATTATGGCACTCGGCCAGCACAAAGCAATAAAATTATTGAGAATGTTCAATAAAATACACATCACACACACAACATAGGTGACATAAAAAAGTAACTTCAGTCTCCAAATATGCCCAGGATATACATTGTATACATTTCCTGCACAAAATAAATTCACCTATCTCTTGGGAGATTATTTCACCATCCTATAACCTCAGTAGCTCTTTGAATATAAGAACTTACAGTGTACAAACAGGTTGATCATAAAGTAGGTAGTAAGTTAAAAAGGGGGGAGGTTATAGGATGGGGTGTGAGCATAGGAGATGAGATTTTAAAGGCAGGAGAAAGTGAGAGCAAGAAACGTTTTGGTGAAGTGGATCAAAAATGAAGTTTTCAACTTTGTGCAATTGTTTGTTTTCCTCCTACATTGAAAACTGGGATGGGGGAGTAACATCTGGGATGACTATTTTATTGGATGTATTTAACTTAAATGGCTATTTAACATAAAGTTCATCATTGCATTTTTTAAAAATGTAAATACAAATTAATTCATTTTAGCTAATTAACAATTAACCAAATGCATTAATCCTTTTCTATTATTATTTTTCTACTACTGCTACTATTTGATTGCCAGAGGTGAACTCTTTATTCCACCAATACAGGTCTGGGAAACCACAGTCTCTGCAGCTAGACCGGTCCCTCTTGGAATCCTAATCTTATCCTTGATCATTCCCCAGATAAACATACCTGTTCTCGAAAACATTATTGGCTTATTTTCTCTTTGGTACACTTTTTCCCCCAGTCCAAAAAATTGCAGTGCCTTTTCTGAGGCTTAGTTTTGTTGATGTTGTGTGTCTTCAAGTTAATTTCCGACTTATGGCAACCTTATCACAGGGTTTTCTTGGCAAGATTTCTTCATTGGAGGTTCGTCATCTCCAAAGTCACAGTCCAAAACTAAAACCATTACACCATGCTACGCCTCCCTGGGACTTAGTTACTGGCAGTAATAGTTTCAACCTAAAATATGCAGATATATGAGCATCACTGACTTTCACCTTTGCGTCCTGCACAAAGAGAAATAAAGGATATTAATTAATTAAGCTGGGATATGAATTAATTATAATTAATTGAGTGGCAATAAATAAATAAATAAATAAATAAGCAAGCAAGCAAGCAAGTTTCAAGCACATCTCTGAAATGGATGTTGCAATCAGGCTGAAAGAGAGTAAGACCAGCCTTGAAATCAGAATCTTCTATCATACTTCTTCTATCATACTACCTTACTTATTAAATACAGACAGACACAAACCCATCCCTCCACTGCCCCCAGCCTGATAACTGCATCTGTCAGTGCAATCCTTTTGTTGTTGTTGTTCCAGAATATTGCTTAATCTTTGGTGGGATCTTGAAAAACAAAGTCAAAATATGAGAGAAGCCAAATGTTCTCTCTCCCTCCCGGAATGGGTCCACATTTGTTCCATGCATAAATCACAGAAAATGGCTTATATCCAGCCACCTTGCTCACAGAGGCACAAACTGGAGTAGGAGCTGTCAAATTTCCATTACTTAATTGGGTTGGTAGTCATAGTGTCATAATAAATCTTGTTGTTGATGTGCAATCTAGAAGGTGCTTTTCACGTGGGGCCCAAACCAGGCAGAATGAAGCACCTGCAATATTTGGGGCAAAAAATAAGCACCTTGTCTTGAATGGGATATACAAATCCCATTGATTTTAAGAGGTCAGGTCTAAGCATAACAGAGGTAGTTAACTGTAACTGTGTGTTGCTTTCCCTACAGAAACTCAGGTAGCATCAGCTTTATTATTCTTTGAAAACCAGGGGGGTACATCCCTCTTCTCCTGGACATCAATGGAATTCCAGAAGAAAGGTTCAAGTAGAACTTGGAAAAGTGATATTCTTGGATTAGTACTCCCAGAGTCCCCAGGCTACCATGAACAAAACAATTTCCCCAAGAACTGGCTCTGAGGGATACTTATGAAAGCCTAATTAACTTGCAGCCATTTGCGTCCATATGTGTTCTTTGGGACTTTTTCTATGACTGTAGTCCAACTATGCTCCAAGCTATGAAATGTTCTCTAGACTCCTAGGAGTTTATCACATGGGATGGATCCTGTACAGATACTGGATTTAAACTGAAAACAAAACCCTCAAAAAGAGATAAAATACAAGTGGTTTTTCAGACAATGTTCAGGGTTAACCCGAACAGAAAATAGAAAAAACCTACAAAACCGGGTTTTTGTTCAGACAATATTAGCATTAATGACAATTAACGTGACATTAACCCGAATGGAAACTAGACAAAACTTGTGTTTTTTTTTTTATTGTTGGAAAATCCCAAAAGTAAAAAGGGGTAGGTTTTGTTTACTTTCTGTTTGGATTAATGTCACATTAACCTGATCATGTGTGAAAAACTACCCGCTTTTGTGGGGATTTTCAATTTTTTAAATCCCATTTCTGCATGGGATTTTTGCAGCTTGCCCCTGTATAATAAACTCCATATACTCAGTCCTTCTCCAGTAACTTTTTCTTCTTGCCGCCTCTGTTTTCTGGTATGATAAGACTATATTTCCCCCCTGAAAAGCAATGTTTAGTCTTTGGGCCCTTTCATTTTACACAGCTATAGTACCATATTCCATTCTAACTGCTATGGCAACATCTCATGGGATCCTGGAGTTTGTAGTCTAGTGAGGCTCTACCGGTCTCTGGCTGAGAATTCTAAGCATGCCTGCCAACACTGCAAATCCCAGGATTCCATAGGTTGGAACCATGGCAGTCAAAGTGGAATCATAGTGCTACAGTTGCCTTGGTTTTGTAATGCTAATTTATGGTTTACTCATGTATAAGTAGAGGGTAGGTTTTGCAGCCAGAATTATTGATTTTGATATGACCCATGGATAAGTCAAGGGTAAAACATAGGGGCACTGAGTAATAAATGAGTAACTGAGCTACCAACAGCCAATGGGGCGTAGTGGTTTGAGTGTTAGACTATAACTCTGGAGAACGGGGTTCGATTCCCAGCTCAGCCATGAAACCCACTGGGTGACCATGGGCAAGTCACTTACTCTCAGCCTCAGAGGAAGGCAATGGCAAACCTCCACTGAACCAATCTTGCCAAGAAAATCCCATGAAAATCACCTTAGGATCACCACAAGCTGGAAATGACTTGAAGGCACACAATAACAACAGTAATAAGAAAAGCTCGCAATGAGATGAAAAGGTGGCCAGAAGTGATGTTATGTCACTTCCAGTGTGCCAAAACATGACAGTGTGACCTCCCTTCAAGGGCACAGGGAAATGGCCTCTGCCCCCACCACAATTGCTCACCCCACTTTACTCACTGGGCATCTTTCCAGTTCTATAGTCATATAAAATGCAGATGAGATACCTTCTGATTGCAGGCTGGGGACGGGGCGGGATTCATTCTTCCACCTTTCTCTCAGCACATGATTCAAGGTGGGTGTTGTATAGCTATTGTTTCAATCTACTTTCCTCAGAATCCATGCTGGTTCAGATATTTTCTTCCAGACTCATATGCAACCAACAGCCAAGGTGGCAGCAACAATGAGCATCTATGAAGCTACTTTATGCTTATTCTATGCTAGTCTTTTTAAGCAGGGTTTGCCATTTCTGACTGGTCCTCGCTTTCTTGGGTCTCAGACAGAATATTTCCTATCACCTGCTATACTAATCCTCTTAACTGGAAATACTAGGGATTGCAACTGGACCTCCTGCCTGCCAAGCATGCCCTTTGCCACTGAGTTATCGGTACAGTACTGGTAAGAATAAGGATATGAGTAAAGGGAGCTTAAGTTCTTTCTAAATGAGTGCAGCTTAACTGCATGAAAGATTCCTATGACTGGGACATAGGTTACAACAAAATGGGCTCCTAAAGGTATTTTCTGGTAACATATCCTTTTTCGCAGCTACTGTATATTAATATAGTAGTTTTGCAGCTGGACAAAGTGGATGCTTCATAATGCTTTAATCTCAATGTGAAATGAGGTATGCTTGTCCCCCCCCAACCTTCCTTTTTAATATGTTTGTCTGTTTTAATATATTTTACGTATCTACAAAATGCAATTGTGAGACCTGTCAGAAAGACTTCTAATAGAGAAAAGGAAATATATCACAGCCACTGGCTTTACATAAGTATCTGATTCATAGAATTGTTAAGTTACAAGGCAGAATTCCCGACACTGGGTAGAGCAAAGACATATACAGAGGTGCAGGATTCCCCTTACTGAATAACAACTATTACTACAGTCTTCTATACCACTTATGCAGTTTTAGAATTGCTGTTAGCAAAATAATTTCATTTGCTCTGAAATTCTCTTGAGAAAGTCATCATTTTGCATAAAACAAAAGCCTGCACAAAAATTATGCATCTCTACTTTTTCTTGTGTTTTGCTGCCACATTTTTCTAACAGTGTACAAATAGTTGAATAAGCATATGATGGAAACACTTTGGCCCAACACTTTGGAAGGGTTAGCTGTTGCTGAGTGCCTTCATTATTTATGACTTAAAGTGACCCTAAGGTGATCAAATGAGATTGGTTTGCCAGTGTGTGTGTGTGTGTGTGTGTGTGTGTGTGTTACCTTTATTTCCCTCTGCAGCTGAGAGAGTAAGACTTGCCCAAGGTCACCCAGTGGGTTTCCATGGTTGAGTGGGGATTCAAACCCTATTTTCAAAATCATAGTCCAGTGCTCAGTTCATTACGCTATATTGTCTTCTGTAGAAAGATGTTGTTGTTGTTGTTGTTGTTGTTGTGTGCCTTCAAGTCGTTTCCAACTGGTTGTGACCCTAAGGTGAATCTGTCGTGGGGTTTTCTTGGCAAGATTTGTTGGGAGGAGGTTTGCCATTGCCTTCCCCTCAGTCTGAGAGCACGTGACCTACCCAAGGTCACCCAGTGGATTTCATGGTGGAGTGGGAAATCGAACCCTGGCCTCTGGAGGCATAGTCCAGTACTCAAATCATTGAGCCACTCTGGCTCCCTACATAGAATGGCAGTGAGCCACATTAGCCCTTTAGGAGACAAGGGCTGCAACCTGCACCTGCAAAATAAAATAAAATATCAACTTTTGTGCACCCAGTTGGCCTCTAGTGGACAAGGGGGGCATTTTTGTCTTTTGGGCATGCTTTGCTGGGCTATTTTAAGTTAGTGGCAGTCACTTCCTGTGTATTTCCTGTGTCAAAAAAGACCTCTTTAGGGCCTAAATCCCCCCCCCCCAACACACACATAGTTGAAATGTCCCCAAAACCCTAGAGGGCATTTTAATAATATTATTTATTTATTTATTTATACCCCACTCTTCAGCCCTAAAGGCTGTCAGAGCGGCTTACAATTATTATTTTTAATTAGATGGTTCCTTGCCCTCAGGCTTACAATCTAAAAAGACACGACACAAAAGGAGAAGAGAATGGTGGTGGGGAAGGAGATCAGGTCGAAAAGTTCTTCTCTCCCTCTGAGGCCTGGACCAAGGCAGATGGACTGGAGGGAGGTCTCATCTTCTTAATCTAGGACAGTCCCGGATGGAATTTGGCCTGTCCTTTCACTCCCTCCTAGGCCAGATGGTGTTGTCATGGAGGGAGGGCTCTTCAACTTGAGGCCTATTCCGATGGCTTTGCTAGGCCTGTCCTTTCACTCCCTCCTAGGCCAGATGGTGTTGTCAGGAGGGAGGGCTCTTCAACTTGAGGCCAGAAAGAGACACAGAGAGAGAAATTTTTGCAAAATTTTTGTTTTACCCTGGGGTGGCCTCCAAACATGAAAATGTCTACCACACTCCTAGAGGGCTGGGGGGCGGGGCTTTTTTTAACAAAAATATTGTTTGAAAGGATATATGCAGAAAAGCAGGATACCTTCATTGAAAACCAACCACTATCTTTGCAGTCTTCTATGGCAAGTTCTAGAATTGCTGTTAGCAAACAAATTAGGGGGGGGGGAATAATTCCATTTGAAAATTGTTTGGAAAGATCTTTTTTTGCATTATAATTTTACTCTTCTGGAGGCTGCATTTTGCCTACCCCTGCTTTAGACATGGGGGTAATACACCAAACTCCTTGCATTGGGCGAATTTTGTATTAAAATGCACACAGATATTCTGGCAAGGAGGTGATCTCACAGTCCAGTACTGGACTGGGATGAAAAGAGAATACTGTATTGGTTGGGTTCTGAGTTATACAATGAAAACCAAACTGACAGATGTTCACATCCCCAGTCATATCATTATCTCATTGACCCTTGCAATTTGAGATGCACAAGCTCATCCCTGCTTGACACAGAAATAAAGCAAATCCTTTCTGAAATTCATTTATTTTCTGAGCCGTTCTAAGCCAAGTTACGTTATGGGGAATAATTTTCCGTATTGTTTCACTGAGATATGAAACCTGAGATGTAGTTACCCATGATTCCTTGTTTGCTAGTGTTAAATGGATCCAGGAAAGTGAGAAAAAAGTGATTTTCCATTGCCAAGACCAAAATGGAGAGTGGATGCATTGGCACCTCCAATATTGTTAATCTTTTTTATTATTTGAAAAAAGCAGCCCAAAGCCCATTTCTCTGTCCAGTCTGATAGCTGAGACATAGTCTCGAATCCCATTAATACTTGGAGAATATGATCACTTTAGAAAAGGCAAAAACCACAAGAGATTTGATCAGCATTATGTAGGCAAAGCTAATCTTTTAGCATTTTGCCCAGTGATAATTAGCATCTAGTTCTAAATTACTTCATTTGTGCCCAACTAGTTTGTCTTGATTTAGGCTAATGTATTTTGGCACTTCTCTGCTGGATCAACCCTCGTCACTAAATTTCTTCCCAAATTCCACTGAGCATGCACAATAAATTAAATTAAGTAATGATTTTTCATTACATCATTGATTTTGCTAGGCCAAAAGTGACTGTGTTAGAGTTCCAGGAAACTGAAGTTGGAAAATTACAAGATTACTGTGTATATCTCCTGTATTACAGTGTGAATATTCCATGACCAGAATCAGTATAGAACAGGCTATTTCCATGTTTAATTGCTGGAAACTCAGATGGAAAAGAAGGACATTTATGGACATATGAATACAGTCAGTCCTCTGTATCCATGGATTCTGTATCTATGGATGCATCCAGCCACAGCTTGAAAATATATATATGTTTCATTCCAAAAACCAAATATTGATTTTGCCATTATATATAAGACACGGATAGGGCATCTGGGAGGTGAAGGTCAAAGTGCCTGGAGGATGTTAAAACCACTAGTCTAACCTGAGATCCTTGAACTGAAGCTGCTAAAAATTGAAGTTGGAGTCCATAAGTAATCAGAAGGTTTTTAAAAAATTAATAATTTGGGGAAGCACAGTTTGCACAATCTCCTGGTGGATTAGGAACAGGGGCTGGGGAGATTCTGGGAATTATATGCCAAGATGGTAACATAAGCTCTGCTAGGATCTGTCATGTTTCTGAATCTAAACAATCAGGTATGGTCAGTAGTATAGTGGTTTGGGTGTTGGACAATGATTTTGGAGACCAGGGTTAAAACCTTAGGCAAGTCACAGACTCTCAACTGCAGAGGATGGCAATGGCAAACCCCCTCTGAAGAAACTTGCCAAGAAAACCTTGCGATAGATTCGCCTTAGGCTCACCATTAATCAGAAATGACTTAAATGCACACAACAACAACAACATTATCTTTAAAAACCCCACTTAAATTGTTTTAACTGAATTTTGGAACTGTGTGAAAAAATGGATATATATATATATATATATATATATAGAGTTGCTCTCTGTTGTAAAACTTTCCAGTGGCCATGCTGGCTGGGAGATTCTGAAAGTTGTATACCTGCTCTTCACTGGCTGCCTATTAGCTTCTGGGCACAGCACAAGGTGTTGGTCATGACCTTTAAAGTACTTCATGGCTTGGGTCCACCTATTTGTGGGATCGCCTCCTTCCATACAATCCACCCCGCACACTTAGCTCCTCTGGGAAAAACCTGCTACAACCAATAAAGACCAGGTTGACTGCGGTAACCCAGAGGGACTTTTCATCTGCTGCTCCAAACTGTGGAATGCCTGTTGGAGGAGATCCGGAACATCACCAATCTTGTCAGGTTTAAAAACGCTGTCATGACGGATCCCTTCTGACAGGCCTTCCCTGAGTAACCCACCTGGTCTTCCATGGATATGTACTATCCTAGAAAACACCCCAAAATTACCCATCCCTCTGTCCCCAATTGTTACAATTGTTCTGAGTATATAATTGTTTTAATGGTATTTTATGATGATATAGTTGGGGGGAGGGGGAATAATAGAATGTATTTTAATATATGCTGTATTTTATATTGTTTTTTACTGATGATGTAAGCTGCTTTGATCCTCTGCGAGAGGTGGGATAAATTATTATTATTATTATTATCATCTGTTGAGGGTGGTTTGATTGTGTCTTCCTGCATGGCAGAGGGTTGGACTGGATGGCCCTGCTCCTGGTCTCTTCAAATTCTCTGATTCTTTAGCCTAAAAGATAGCTAGGTTTCCTTAAACTGGAGTAGCTAAGTATATATAGATATTACTCTATTTGTCCAAGTTTACCTGGCCCTTACCAATGGATCACACTTCTTAGCTTTTATAAAACATTACAAAGCTGTTTTACATTAGTAATAAGGGTCCATTGGTAATATGGGTCAGTTGTGTGGAATGGTATATGTATATGTTTAGCTGTTCCAATTAAATGGCAAATTGGTTAAGTTTTAGATTTACATACAATCAGCCATACACATTTGTGACTTTGACTTTTGAGGATTTGATTATTCACATATTTGATTAATAAGTTCTGTCTAGGAATCTCTGTGGTCAACATCAGCCAGAAGTCATGCTGGAGCACCTAGAGATTCCTAGAGAGATATTTGTAGGCCCTCCAGCTCAATTCTGCGGTCATCTTCTAGCAGATGTGCTGGAGGACCTACAGATTCAAAGAGAGGGGTTCTCTCAGGTAAAAAAAAGTATTTTTTTAATTCACCTTTTTCCCACTTTAATGGGGGTCCTGTGCTCCTAACCCCAGTGAATCTGGAGGACCCACTGTATAGCTAGTTTTATACCTCATTGATAAACAAATTCTGCATTACACCATATATTGTTGCTTTACAGACATGCTTCATACTGTTGGCTATAGATCACAGGAACTGTACTTCTACATTGCTTGGAAACATATGACAGAAGATGCAACTCATGTTGAGCTGGGAGGCTTCTGACAGGTGTACTATAGGGGCCTTTGGTCTGACCCAGCATTGTTCTTATTTTCATCTCACATAGGGCTATATTATAAATAAAATAGTGGCAGAGATCCTACATCCTGCTTGGGAGGTAAATCATCACTTACATAGTTATAAGGTGCTTGTGCTACACCACCTTTATGCTGAAAAATGACACTATGCAATTGATTGCATACCCTCCAGCATTTCACAGATTAAAACTGGGACATATGTGGCTAAAGAACATGAGAATGCAGTCAAGATGGCAAGAGTTATTAATGAGGAAAAACACATAAGCTAGGAGGTTCTGCTGAGAAGGGCAAGTTTCTGTTCCTTTCTGTCCTTTCCCTTCTGTTGAGTACAAACTATTTTACACTGAAATCAGGATGCATCTACATTGTAGAAATAATGCACTCTAAATGTTGTATCTCCATCCTATGGAGTCCTGGGGTCTGTAGTTTTACAAGATCTTTAGCTTTCTCTGCCGAAGAGTGCTGGTGCCTCACCAGACTACAAATCACAGGGTTTCAGTAGGATAGAGCCAAGGCAGTCCAAGTTGTGTCAAACTGCATTATTTCTACAGTGCAGATAAACCCTTCATTTGTAGCCATCGAAGAATGGGAAAGTGGGAGGAGGCAGGAGAAACTGGGATATTTTGAAAACATCTGAAAAGTGGGATAACAGAAGATTAATTGGGATTGTTTCTGCAAAACTGGCGGGGTGCATATCTGACAATTTACCTGCTCATTATACCACTGTGAAATCTTGGTGAATAATGGTGGAATGTTGAAGGTACTGATGAAGGTAATATACCATCCAAGAATGTGTAGCTGTAGAAATCCAAGCTAGAGAAGACCCATTGTGGAATACTTAATACAGCGAGCAGTTAGCTTAAAGTCCTCTTTATATTTTTTTTTAATAACCCCTTGATAGTACTCAGCTGGACAAAACAAGACCAGTAACAGTGGACCTTGTAAGAGAACAGGATAACACAACAACCTTCTATCTAATTTATTGCACTCGGTTGCATACGCTCCACCAAAGTAATGCAATTTGATACCACGTAAACTCCCAGGGCTCATTGTTATGGAATTCTGGGGACTGTAGTTTGTTGTGGCACCAGAACTCTCTGTTGTTGTTGTTGTTGTTGTTGTTGTTGTTATATGCCATCAAGTTGTTTCCAACTTATGACGGCCCTAAGGCAAACTTATCACAGGGATTTTTGGCAAGTTTCTTCAGCAGGGTTTGCCATTGCCATCCTCTGAGGCTGAGAGAGTGTGACTTATACAGGGTCACCCTGTGGGTTTCATAGCTGAGCATGGATTCAAACCCTCTTCTCCAGATTCATAATCCAGTCCTCAACCCACTACTAACAGAGAAGGCTAAATGTCTCACAAAACTACTATTCCCAAAATTCCATAGCATTGAGCCATGGCAGTTAAAGTGGTGTCAAAATGGATTCTTACTGCACTGTGAATGCAATAAGATTTTATCTGCCTTATTATTATACTGATTCCTGAATCAGATATGAAGAACATCAAGTACAATACAATATTGTGATTAGTTCCTTGACCAACCAAATTCATTCAGATGCATGTAATAGATTCTGATACACAATACTGAATGTGAGTGATGCTAAATAGACTATCAGGCTAAAAATATGTAGGTTTTCTAGACGTACCTGTGCAGACATAAACATGTTATCATAAACTGGTGATGGTATCTCCCAGGATATTGTTTTGTAATGCTTATCATTAGTATTTATTTAGCACTGATACTTTTCTTATATATGTAAATTTTTTCATATATATAACATGAGCAGTCTTTCTTGCAAAAACTTTGTAACGTAGGCTTTTATTGCTATCACCATCTTGGGAGGCTGAAGCCTGCCTCTGACTCCTTAAAGATTTGGTGGGAGAAATTTTTCAACAGAGGTCTTAAGTCTCAGACAGGATGCATCTGCACAATTGTGTCCAGTTTTGGGTTCTACTTTTAAAGGAGGGCATTGACAGACTAATATATCCAGATGAATTCTTAGGGCCAGAGCAGACAGACAGGAAAAAGCAGTTCAATCCTTCTTTTCTCGAAAGCGAGTCAGAAAACTGCTGTCCACATGGCCTGTTCCCAAGGCAGGCTGAACACCAATGTACCGCACGGTGCAATGTTAAGCTGCACCACTGGGTAATATTTTTGGTCACCTCCCCACCATGCATGCACACCATTGCACAAACATACCTAAGGCCTCCTTCTTATCGGCATACAGTCACATGTGTGATGCACCACCAATCAATGTATCATTACATCAGTGTGTGACTGATACATTGGCAAAGCACAATCATGGAGGTCCCCCATATATGCCCCCTTCATCCCCTTCACTCCTTTACCTGTCAGTTGGATGGTCTGGTTTGCGTACGTTGTAATTACATCAATTGGAGCTGTTAGACTTTCAATGTTATGCTTTGCCACAGTCCTCCACATTTGCCTAGTGCCAGCTGTTTATATGCAGGTACAAAGATGCACATTTTCTGAGCTAAGTCAGAGTATCCCAACTTCTTTTTGCTCCATTTTTTAGTCCTCGAGTATGGCTTCATTTTGGTTTCCACTTACTTTGGAGGTGTGCTTCATATAAATGTCTTGCTTTCAAAGAAGCTGGAAGCCACTTTATTTTGTCTGTCTGTTGCATCCCTAGGTTGGGTTGTAAAGGGTTCTGGAAACTAAGTCCAGTGAGGAATAATTGAAAGAAGGGAGAATATTTAATTTAAAGAAAATAAGAATAAGGGGAAACATAGCAGTCTTCAAATATCTGAAGAGCTGTCAAGGAGAAGATGGAGCAGAGCACATGACCAATAGGTAGGCATTGAAGAGAAGCAAATTTGGTGCCAAACAATAATAGAAACCTCTTAACAATTGAAAAGATTCCCTTGAGAGGTAGTGGCTGACCAGCTGGCCAGGATGGTATAGTTGTACAATAAGCCAAAGATCTTCCACTGAGCAGAGGGGCGGGATTACATGACCACCATAATTACTCGGATTTCGAAGAATCTGTTTTGTTTTAGTTTTATAAATTCTGGGTAAAAACTTATCAGTACACCTAAGAAAAACAAAAGCGTTCATCGAAATGAAAAGAAAAAAGGAAGTTGTCCTCATTTCACCAATAAATGAATATCAACAATTTTAAAAACAGACTTCAAGAGCAAGAGATAAAAGAAAAAGTTAAAAAGTCAACCTGGATTGAACAAATGTATTTTAAAAAAACCCAAACACAGCATGTTTAGGAACAAGTAAGTAAATCCCTATTCTTTCTCCCCCACCCCAAGAATAATCCAAAGTCACTATGCCACCTGTTGAAAGTTCCTGTCACAGATGTTGCATGCTGCATGTTTGTAGATGGGGAAACTCAAAGAAAATACTCTGAGGAAGATCACAGTAACTGGAATTACTCAATAACTGTGATTAAGAAGAAATAGGGCTGCTGCCACACTGCAGAATTAATGCAATTTGACACTGCTTTAACTGTCATGGCTCAGTGGTATGGAATCCTGGGATTTGTAGTTTGTTGTGGCACCAGAGGTCTCTGACAGAGAAGGCTAAATATCTAATAAGACTACAAATAATAATAATAATAATAATAATAAGAAGAAGAAGAAGAAGAAGAAGGAGAAGAATTATTTCTTACCTGCCCCTCTGAGTGAGCAATCGGGGCGGGGTACAACATGTTAAAAACATATACAGTTAAAATGCTCCAAACAAATCCCAGAATTCCATAGCATTGAGCCATGGCAGTAAAAGTGGTGTGTTAAGTTTGAGTGTAGATGCAGCCTAAGTTTGTTCCTACACATTACATGACATTTGCTGCCCATTCATGCTACAGATTTATAGGGCTGTAATTCTGCATTAACTACCATTTTCCATTCTGTGGAATTCTAGGATTTCTAAATGCCACTCCTTGAACTGCAAACCCCAAGATTCCATAGGACAAAACCATGGCACTTAAAGTAGAATAATAGCTCTATAATTCTATAGTGTGGATGGGCTCCAAGTCTCAACAAGTGTGATAATTATGCATCACCAAAAACAGAGAACATAGGCTTACATGAACATGATATATGATAATGCACAGGTTTCACTGGAAATGTAGAAATAATTTCTATGACTTAAAGAGACTGTTCCAGGCAGATAGCAGCATTAGTCTGTCACAGTGAAATGAATGCAGAATTTACTGATGGCACCTTAAAAGCTAACAAGTTTTATTTGGCATAAGGTGTTTTTTTTTTTAAATTGAAGCCCACTTCATCATATGGAGTGTTGCTTCTCTTGGCATATATTTATAACACGTATTTCAGTGTGGGGAGAATGTGCACAGATTGAAATGTGAAAAGAATTAAATATAATGAGGCATTGCTGGCAAAAGCTGGCATATGTCACATTGGAGAATGAGCAGGTGTATGGATCCTTGAAGTTGTGGCTGACAGTACAGGTTGAGTATCTTTTATCCCAAAATCCAAAATGTCCCAAACTGCAAAATCTTTTTCATGGGTGGATGAGATAGTGACACCTTTGCTTTCTGATGGTTCAGTGTACACAAACTTGGTTTCATACATACATTTATTTTTAAAATATTGTATAAAATTATCTTTGAGCTATGTGTATAAGCTTTATAGGGAACATAAAATGAATTTTCTATTGAAACTTGGGTCTCATCTCCAAGATATCTCATTATGTAAGTATATTCAAATACAGGTATTCCAAATCCAAGGCACTTGTGGTCCCAAACATTTCAGATAAGGGATATTTATCTGATTCAGCTTCCAAGGCATTATTAAATAATAGTTGAAGTCCCAGTGAACATCCAGTCCTGGGTTTGTTTGGGTTTTTTTACATCCAGTGAAGATAACAGAACGCATACAATTTAAACTATGAACTGTGTGATTTCCACCCTGTTTTAATGCTTTCTGCAAGTTACTGTAAAATAAAAATAAATCCTAAATACATATATTTTGCCATTTCAAATGAGTTACATTTTAAAACAGTTTTTCTAAGCTTCAGTAACAGTTTTAGCAATTTTCATTTTTAAATTGGGTATTCTATGGTGGTGGACAGGATAAACAAAATGTTGCTAGCATATTGATCTATGGGAATATATTTGGAGCTCTGTATTGCCCTCCTTTTTATAAACAACAGCAACAATAATGTACTTTCAGTAGATCTGAATATCAGGATGCATACCCTCCAACATTTCACGGTTGAAAAGCAGGACAACTGTGGCTGAACTACATCAAAGTAGCTCAAGACAGCAAAAGTTATTAATAAGGAAGGACAGTTAGGAGGGTTACAACAGTTTGCTTTTGCCTGATCCTCCTAGGAAGGGTGAGATTCTACCCCTCTTCTCCACCCTGCTGAGTAATTGAATGCAAACTATTTTTGCACTTTGAACACATTTTGCAGCAATTGAAGTAAGACAGGGGAAAAGTAGAAGGAGAGGGAAACTAGGACATTTTAAATGCAGCAGAAAAATTGTGAAGCCAAATTGTGACAGTTGGAGGGTGTGGAATTATAGGTAAGGCAGAAGCACAACTCATGAAACATCTGAATGAGGGAATGTACACCCAGTAACAATTTCTGAAAGAATACCCTCCCAGAATAGGAAAGGCAGGGTCCAGGTGAAATGTGTGCCTCTGATGTCTACAGCCCAGTTACTAAAGGGGGCCATGCCATTTCAAAACTTCTGCATTCCCTCTTTGTCTTGAAACAAACTAGAAAGCCCTTCAACAAGAACAGAGGTAGGCAGAATGTGGATTTGTGACTGCATGCAACCCCCTAAGAGTGTTTCCCTGACTCTCATCCCCTCTAGATTTGCTAGCCCACCTTTGGGGGGGGGGGGAGGAGGCGAAAGGGTAGAGGAGCAGCAGTTCACTCTTTAAAGAGGTTGCAGTCCCCAAACCCCAGTTTATCATTAAAAAACCCATGTGTTTCTAACTACTTCTTGTTGTTTTTTAAAAAATGTTTTTGACAGTCAATTCAGCTCCCAGAGGGTGCAGTTGGCATAAAGGTGAGCTTTAGATATGCCACATTTGCCCACCCTTGAAAAATTATTCTCTGCCAAGCATTTAGAGTTTATAAGATAAGACTCAAGTCCACCACAGCTTGTAAACGTATTATTGTTCCAGCTATTATTTGGGGAATCCATATCAGTCTGCTGCATTTATTAGGTTAGCCAAAAGGAACAGAAATATATGCAAACTTTTGAAACTTCATCAGATTTCTGTGGAAGCAAGGGCTTCAAGCCCCTGATTTGTTGAAGGATGAGGTCTTCATGGCATCTTGATACAAAATGCGGGACAAATTTTATACAGACATCCAGATAAAGAGCTAGCAGATGTTTTGACAGTTTTACATCTCACCTAGAGATAGGTCCTATGAATGCTGCTGTTTGTTGTTCTGTCCCTTCATCTTATTTCACACATGGAAACCCTAAGGTGATCCTATCATGGGGTTTTCTTGGCAAGGTTTGTTGAGGAGGGGAGTCCTTTGTCTTCCTATGAGGCTGAGAGAGTGTGTTATGCCCAAGGTCACCCAGTGAGTTTCTGTGGCTGAGCAGGGATTCAAACTCTGATCACCAGTCATAATCCAGTGCTCAAACTACTACACCCCACTGGTTCTTCCTATCAGTGTTGGGAGCAAGAAAAGCAGAAAAAGTAACCACCTATTTCTGAAAACAGATCTAGCTGTAAACTCAGAACAGTATCCATCCTGGAACAAGCACACTTTATCAGTGGACAGCAGACATAATTTTTAATTTAGCTCACACCTTGGGATCAGATTGGATGTCAGCCAATTTGAAAAACAATATCAGTGCTGTAAAATTCCCAGTTGATACCTCCTTCTACATAATTCATTCTCCATCCAAGACAAACCCTGTGAGAATATCAGATTCAGGATGAACCAGATAAACCTGACCTCTGACATCAGGAGAGGGCAAAGTGTGACGTGAGGGTTGCATATACAGCGGGCCCTTGCTATCCCTGGGGTTTGGTTCCAAGGGCCCATGTGAATATCAAAAGCCGTGGATGCTCAAGTCTAATTACAGTATATTCAATAATGTAGTAAAATTGTGTCCCTTATATAAAACAGTAAAAAGGTTAGCTTTTTGGCATTTCTAATACTTATTTTTAATATTTTCAAGCTGCAAATAGTTGACTCCATGGATAAAGAATTCATGGATTGTATCTCCCCCACAAGGTTTTTTTTTCTTTATTTTTCAGGCTGCATCTTCTCTACCCAATGATACCATGAACAATTTTTTAAGAGAATTTTTTTAGATGTTCAAGAAATGCAGTTTGGCTTATAAACAGGTCAAATCTGCAACCCCTTTGAACTCTCCAAAATCAAGAGCAGAAGTATGCATACAATAGGGATGCCAGATTGAAAACTAGAGAGGGTCGCTGTAATTTGAGCAGTTGTGCAGAAGAGAGAATTTCAGGTGGTGTTGCAGCTCATGCAACCAAGAAACACCTCTTCACATAACCATTACATGAACAAGAGTCCTCTCCCTTTTTGAGTCTTGGAACCCTTAGACTCCAGTCATTTCTAGGTTGGGTTTTAAAAATGCTTATTTTGCAGGCCTAGTGCAACCAGTGTAGACCATCCTGGAGGTGAAAAATTGGCCTCTGGATACATGGAAGGTGCAGTTGTTCCACTTTAAATGTACTCACTGAAACTGGTGTTGATTGGTTCCTGTGATTCTCCCCTCCCTAACTGCCAAGCAAGGAATGGGGTGGTGAGAGCTGTGTATTACACAGTGAAATGTGACACAGCTGGAAGCAGCAGCCCAGTAACAACATGGCTTTGCTTTGATGGTGGCACCTCAGCTGGAGACAAAAACATTGTATGTGTGATCTCTTTGCACATTGTCCCTCCCATCCCGCAGTGTTTGGTTTAACACAGTAGCTGAATATGAAGAAGAAACAGTTGCACTCCCCTTTAAAAAAAATTGTCTGAGCCTTTTACTGTACAAAAGGAGCAACTCAAAAACAAAAGGGGGGAAATGGGATAAACACTGCTCCTATATCTATCTTGCCGTCTCTTGTTTGCCGAGACGAAACCTTAGAAAATATGCTGAATGTTTGATGTTTGAAATTAGACATGCTGATGGAATCACTTGTTTCCTCGTCGTGAGAATTAATTTCTATCTGATTCTGACAGCATGCTGACACTTCGTATTTGTGCTGTTTTCAATTTGCATTAAAATCCTGCAGTTTCATTAAGAGATGGGGCGTAACATGATTTATTTAGCTACAACCAATTTGCTTAAGCAGTTGCAGATGAGGAGGACATCACAGCTTGAAAATGTTTCTGTGGAGACCACAGCTCCTTGAAATCTATGCCCAGGCTATATGGAAGTTATAGTCCTAAAAATAAAATAAAATAAAATAAAAGCTTCCCCAAACTCTGCAGTGGGCATGGGATTGGATACTGGGGTTGCAATACTGATGCAAGAGGCCTTGCAGCACTGGTGCATACGTTCTAACATTTCAGAGATGCCCCTTTTTTCTCCATGGGGCACCTGCCTTTGAAGCAGCTACCTAGGGTCACCAGAGTGGAAACTGGTGGCAACTTCTATTAACCGGGTAACAAGCTACGCCTTCTGAAAGTCCCTCTTCTATACAACCATGAAAGGTACAGGATCAGTCTTCAGTATTCATTCTGGCAACCCTAGTTGCCACTGTGGCTGTTTCAGTTATATGCCCATGCGGGCTGCCAGCAGCACCATCTTCTTGTCCTCCTCCCTCTGAGCCCTTCCCAGGCACTGGCTGTTGCTTTTCTCCAACCAGGGTAGTTGGCCAAAACAGCAGCACCACTGACTCAGACCTTATCTGCACTGGAGAAATAAGGTCTGACACTGTTTTAACTGCCATGGCTTTAACTGCTGTGGCTCCATCCTACAGGCTCCTGAGATGTGAAGTTTGGTGAGGCACCAGCATAATTTGGTAGCGAAGGCTAAAGACCTTGTAAAACAGATACCAGGATTCCATAGGATGGGGCTACAGCACTTAAGGTTGTATCAAACTGCATTATTTCTACAGTGTAGATGCATCTCTGTCAGCACTATGAGTCTTACCAACTGTTGTATCATGGCTTCCAGTCCTGGTTTTGGCACACAGCATCATTGCCAAGATTCTGGCAGATCCCATTTAACAATTCCCCCACCTCCTTGTTCAGCCCTGCATTTGCCATAACGTCCCGCCACCACATATCAGCATTTTGGGGCAATGTGCAAACTTAAGAAAGTGGCTCCATCATCCAGCTCTCATGGATTCATTTGAGTGCTGCAGTCCCATCTCCCAGATAGCTGAACAACAATATGCGCAGAACTTAGAAAGTTAATTTTAAATCAAAAAACTTGAATGGCATGTTGGAATCATCCATAACTGAGCAGAAGTAGGAGGATAGTTTGGATGTTACAACATCATCATACCTCTGCTCAATTATAGAGTGCTCCAGCATTGCATTAAATTCATTTGTATTAAAAGATACTTTCCAAGCTGTGTAGCACAGTCCAGAGGGCATTTTGCCAAGGACACCCTCAATGCTATAGCATTGATTGCAGGGATATCCTGCCCGGAATCAGTGGTATAATGGGGAATTTTAAAGGCATTTGTCATGATGGCACCTATAGCACACCCCAAAGAGAATCCAAAGAATGCAGTCAGTCTCATTGACATATTGACTCCTAGAACGCCATTAAACATTTATAGCATTTTTCCTCTCTGTTAATCCATAATTTTGTCCCTAAAACCTGACCTCAACTTATAAATGAAGTTGACTTATAGTTGAGTATATACAGTAATATACTATAATATGGTCACTGCTGTGACCTCAAAAAACTTCTCACTACTAGAATAATAGGTCTCAGCACTGTTTCAAGAAAACCCCATCCTTTCCTTCAACAACTCTGAGGATTGTAGCTGAACTTAGAGGGAGGATGTGAATGCATGGTGGCAAATTACTCCATCTATGATCATCTTCTGGCAGATGTTGACCACAGGGTTGCCCTGGAGGACCTGGAAATTCCTAAAGAGGTGTCCCTTTTACCTGATTGGTTTTTTTTTTTATATGTCTTTTTTCCACATTCAGAGGGGTCCTTTGCCCCTAACCCCATCAAATGTGGAGGGAACATTGTAGGCTCAAGTCTACAGAGGTTCATGCTACCAACTTCTATCTTTTAGAAAGGAGCATAATCTCAAAGGTGCTGCGAGATCCCTTTTCATAGAGTTTTTCCAGTTTAATATGGGATTATATTGTAAATACTGATTCCTATTCCTATTGTTGTTGTTGTCTTCTTCTTATATCCTGCCTTTCTCCCAATACTGTATAGGGACTCAAGATGTCAAAGAAGGAAAGTGTCTCTCATGTACACTGAATATCCATAGCCTGGAAAAGTTACTTTTGAGGCATGTGATTCCCAGAAAATACCAAAAAGTCACTGTTCCAAGCTTTGCAAATGGAGCTGCTGCCACAGTGCAGAATTAATGCAGTTTGACATAGCTTTAACTGTCATGACTCTTTCCTGTGGAATCCTATGATTTGTAGTTTGTTGTGGCATCAGAGCTCTTGGACAGAGAAGGCTAAATAGCTCAGAAAACTGCAAATCTCACAGCATTGAGCCTTGCCAGTTAAAGCTGTATCAAACTGCATTAATTCTGCAGTGCAGATGCAGCCTAGGAGAGTTTAGTCTTGATCTCCTATGTTCCTTAAGTAAAGAGAGCCCACACCTGTGGTGTTTTCTATGCTGTTAATTATTTCCTGTATTCAAGCAGTTGCTGGGTGGAAAAAACTCTGGAGAAGATGTAAAGCACAGTTTTATAGTGTTGTATTGATTTGGTATATGGAGTATATTCAAGTAGCCTTGGATTATTGGCCTTCAGCTTTTAACTGGCAGTTGTAGATTTTGCAGCTGGTTTAATGGAATGTGTTATATTTTTGTCCATACTGTTTTGAATTTTTACTGTTTAAAATCCTTTAATTGGATTGTCTGTTTAGTTTTTAAAAACTTTTAAATTGCATAATATTTTGGTTATAAACTATTTTAATTTATATTATAAAATGCTTTAGGTCCCTTATTGATAAGATGGAGTATAAATTAAATGTAAGAATATTTATTTATTTTGGTTCATTGCTTTCTGTATCTGGAATATTTATGCTGATCTTTCACTTTTCCTTTCCCATTTTCCCCCCTCCCCTCTCTCTTTTTTGTCTCTCCAGCACCCAAAGACAATGAAGAACGAGTCTTTAGGGAGCGGATGCGCCCTCGAAAGCGCCAAGGGGCAGTGCGGCGGAGGGTCCACCAGGTTAATGGGCACAAATTTATGGCCACCTATCTTAGACAACCAACCTACTGTTCACACTGCCGAGACTTTATTTGGTAAAAAAATTATAAGGAGTCATTCCTTTTACTAATCTGCCTGTGTTGTTTGCACAATAGCATAATAGTTGGTCAAATAATTCATTTCAGGAAAATAAACTAAATCAGCATCAGTATTTTTACAGATCATTATCATTAGCAAATGTATATGATAGACCTCAAACTTTTCACGCTGTGTAGCAATGGGTTGAAATTAGCTAACAAAATGAAATTCAACACAGAGAAATGTAAGGCACTGCAGTTAGGGTGGAAAAATGAAATGCACTGATATAGGATGGGGGACATCTGGATGAACGAGACTATGTGTGAAAGGGATCTAGGAGTCCAAGTAGACCGCAAGTTGAACATGAGTCAACAGTGCGATGTAGCCAATGCAATTTTAGACTGCATCAATAGAAGTATAGTGTCTAGATCAAGGGAAGTAACAGTGCCACTCTATTCTGCTTTGGTTAGGCCCCACTTGGAATACTGTGTGCAGGTCTGGGCACCGTAATTCAAAAAGGATGTTGAGAAACTGAAGTGTGTCCAAAGGAGGGCAACCAAAATGGTGAAGGTTCTAGAAACCATGCCCTATAGGAACGACTTAGGGAGTTGGGGATGTTTAGCCTGGAGAAGAGAAGGATAAGAGGTGATATGATAGCCCTGTTTAAATATTTGAAGCGATGCCATATTGAGGATGGAGCAAGTTTGTTCTCTGCTGCTCCAGAGAATAGGACTTGGAACAATGGATGCAAGCTACAGGAAAAGAGATTCCACCTCAATATTAGCAGGAACTTCCTACAGTAAGGGCTGTTTGACAGTGGAACACACTCCCTCAGAGTGTAGTGGAGTCTCAATCTTTTAAGGTCTTTAAGCAGAGGCTGGATGGTCATCCTTCAGGGATGCTTTTCCTGCATGGCAGGGGATTGGACTCTATGGCCCTTGTGGTCTGTTCCACCTCTATGATTCTATGATTCTGTGAGGGTGTAATTGTATGTCTGCACTGTTGAAAGTAAGGCCCATTCAGTACAGAGGGATTTAAACTTACTAAAACATGCTGGAGGCACCAGAGTCCCAGTTATGCTACTCAGGGTGCTTCTACACTGTAGAAATAATGCAGTTTGACACCACTTTACATGCTGCAGCTCCATCCTATGAAATCTTGGTATGATAAGGGACCTCCATATATGCCAGTGATGGTGAACCTTTTAAAGATCAAGTGCTCAAACTCAGTGGCATTTCTGCACCGGGTGTCACCCAGTGCTGGGAGGAGGGACTTCTGGGGAGCGGGACTTGCTGGGGGGGGGTAACCCAAGGCACGCTCATTCAGCCTCAGGCTAGCAATAGCAAAACCCCCCCCCCCCAATGAAATGAGCTTGACATTTGTGGCTTTGGTTGTTTGTGAATATTAAACCCAAAGTCCCTTTCACCCTGGAAATGCTTGGGAGACACTTCTTCCAAGCCTTTCCAGGGCAGCATGAGCCAAACGAAGGGAGCACTCCATTTTCCAGACCCCTCCACCCTGGAAATGGCTGCCATAGGGAGGATATTAAAGTTTTTCCCCATTTGCTGGGGTCTTGTTCCCTTAGCCCCCACGAATGTGGAAGGCCGACTACATTACCCAGATCACATTGTGAAATGGGAGTGAGGATAGCTACCACTGACTACATTATCCAGAGCACACCGCTTCTACATACACACTCACACACACACACACACACACATACACAAAAGGAACTACGTTTTCAGGCCTTCCTCTCTACTGCACTGGGGTTTTGTCCTCGAATGTGTGCCTTCAGAGACAGCTTTGCATGCCAGAGAGGATATGTGTGCCACGGATTTGCCACCATGGGTCTATGCTTTGTAGTTAGGTTAGATCTCAGGAACATTAGACGACCCCTAGTGAAAGGCACCTGCCCAGCATACACCCTTTATTCACTTTTCCTAAATGTATAAGGGCTGGGGTCCCCAGTGTCTTCCTCTTATAAGTTTTCTATCTTTGCTAGCATGTTTTATGTGGTTGTGAATTCACCTTTATAGTTGTGAATTTTTGTAACAAACAAACTTTAACTTTATTTAATAACATGTGGCAAGAATTTAGCTTAGGTAAAATAGTTTCAAAGGTGGTATGGTTTCAAATACAGAACATGGTTTGGTTACAGTAATTCAAAATTAGCAGGCCATTCCCCAGTCAGTTTCTCTTCACTGAATTCCCCTGAACAGAACTTGGAATTAAATCATCTGCCTGAACACTCTACTCTCTCAATGAAACTCTCTGAACTAAAACAAGTGAACGCTGCACAAAATTTCAACTGACTTCAACTGAACTGTTAACTACCCTGTTTCCCCGAAAATAAGACATCCCCCAAAAATAAGACCTAGTAAAGGTTTTACTGAATTGCTAAATATAAGGCCTCCCCTGAAAGTAAGACCTAGCAAAGTTTTTGTATATAAATATATATACAGTATATAATAAATGTTCATTTTTTGTTCAACAGTAAATGTGAATTCTTCTTCATGGAAAAATAAGACATCCTTTGAAAATAAGACCTAGCACAACTTTGGGAGCAAAAATTAATATAAGACACTGTCTTATTTTCGGGGAAACACGGTATCACTCACCCCTTCCTTTGATGTACAGGGATTTGTAGCACCTTTGAGACTAACTGGAAACCAAAGGTTTGTAGCATGAGCTTTTGTAGACTTTAGTCTATTTCTTCAAATGCTTCTGGTGGAGTGGAATCTAGGTACAGACAAGAGTGAGGAATTCAACTGAAGAAAACTGAAAAGGAATGTTGGCTACTGCAGACCCAGTCAGCATGAGTAGAACCCGTGAGCTATACATGATACATAGTTTGGAAAGAGCGCTCCACATATAGGCCCTTAGGAACGACATCCCATTGTTTGCACTCCTGTCTGTCCCTGACTTCCACTCCACCATAAGCATCTGAAGAAGTAGACTAAAGTCTATGGAAGACCATCCAGGTACTAAGCCAAGCTGATTCTACTTAGCTTCTAAAATCAGTTCTGAATCAATGGGTTGAGGCTAAAGGAATGCTTCTCTGCATATACCCTTATCTCATGCATTAAGATCTACAGAGAGGCTTTGTTCATGGTGATACTGGCAGCTGATGCCCATGCAGCAGGGATGAGGAGCAGGGCCTTTTCTGTGATTGTTCCTAGCTTATGGTATTGTGATCAACTTGTCTTTTGCATTTTCAGACTTATTTCATATCAGGTCAGTTTTACTAAACTGATGATGTTTAGTAAACTTGAAAAAAGTAAACCTGAAAAGCAACATGATAATCCCTTGTGCTGTACTCTTTTTTTAAAAAAATCAGGTTTTAAATTCTGTTTTATGATCCATCTATAACCCTGTGGCTGTGATTAAAAGGGAATGTAGACTATAAGAATAAGAAAGAAACAGAGTGGGAGACAGTTGTAAGGCAGTGAGTAATTCATTATATCTTCTGTTCCCTTAAGCAAAGAGGAAAAACAAACCCTTTCCTAACTTGATCCTGTATCACAGCTAAAACAGGCAGATGGGCATCAATTAATAATTAAATTCTCTAAACCTTATCAATACAATGACTCCTTTGTGACGGTCTATGTACACACACACAGTTTCTGTCATATAATTATGTTTCAGGGTGAGAAATGAAGTGCCAAGGATTCATTGGAACTTGTCTATTTTAATTTTTGGCATTTCATAAAGAATAGCTGGGTGGCATTTTACAAAATGTAGGAGGGGGAAAGCAAGAGCAAGTTTCAGCTGTGAGAATTCCATCTGTGCAGCCAAGAGAAGACTATCCTAAAATAATTAGAAATGCAGCAAATATTTCTAAACAGTGCCAAGACACACTGCAGAAATAATCCTGTTTGACACCGCTTTAACTGCACTGGCTCAATGCCAGGGAATTTTCAGAATTGTAGTTTTGTGAGACCTTTAACCTACTGTATCAGAGAGCTCTGGTGCCAAAACAAACTACAATTCCCATGATTCTCTAGCACTAAGCCAGGGCAGTTAAAGTGGTGTCAAACTGGATTATTTCTGCAGTGTGTTTTGGACCTTAGACTACAATCTTGTTGGTGGTTTTTGGAGGTATTGTGGAAGGAGGGATTCAGTATCTTGTTGTGAAGAGTCTTCCTAGGTACAGTTGCATCCCCACAGCCATTGATTGTCAGATATTGTGTAACTACCCTTGCACACCCAGGGAAGAAAAATCAACCTTTGCCCCCAACCACAATTTTAACCATGCTGGCAAAGATCTACACTTGTTGAGCAGTACAGTGTGACTGTGCACTTGCTTTGCCTCTTTTTCCTATGTTCACATGAAGGTGTAAACATAGATCTAATGCTGATTTTCTAATTTGTTCTGTATTTGTTCTCATTCACAGGGGGGTAATAGGAAAGCAAGGGTACCAATGTCAAGGTAAGGGATTATTCATATATTAATGAAATACAAAAGGAGTAAACATATTTGTCATTTATTGCTGGTTGAAGTAGAATGAATGATTTGTTGTTTGAAGGAAATAATTTCCAAGCAGATGTAGTTTAAATATCAAATAGTCTTGGATATTTTTTCCAAATATTAGGAAAGTGATAGGACCAGTCTGGTGTTTTCCTTCTGAGTACTTGTTAATTCATCAGACTTCTTTCTGTGCCTTGCAGCCACACATACATTATAACAGAGCTCACAAGTGATGAGTTACAAGTTATGGTGTTAACAGCAATGTGTTATATTTTGTTGCCTTTAAAATGTACTGTAATAGCTGGCAAACACATTCTCTTTTTAAACATAATATTGACTCCTGAAACATTGTTCTTGAGGAGTCATTTGAGTGCAATTATGGTCATTTTTATATGTTAAGAGTATTTTGTAAAATAGTAATTTAAAAGTAACTGAAATGTAATGTATTGCTAACACCTTACTTGTTCACTTTAAAAATATCATGCAGCACATAGTGCAATGTAATCCCTTGGAAAAGTAACTATTGACAATCAATTAACTATTAAAAATTACTATTAACAGCTATTAACAACCAATGTTTTACTTTTTAAAAATAAATTTCCAACCTCTGATAGGAACTTTGTGGTGGTGTCTCTTTGAAGACCATCACCCTGTTTTCATCCAGATTAGGTAACCAGCATAAATTCACATGCTGCACTTGGAATTACAGATTTTTAAATCTTTTAGACTGTGTCCCCAACCCCTTAGAAGGGATGGAGGAAGAATCTTTTAGAATTCCCTTTGTATTTAAGTTCTCTCTTTCACAGTGGATAAAATAATAAATTGGTCTTCATTAAACCTCAGACTGTGACAGTGTCTCTTATTTACAGTTTGCACTTGTGTAGTCCACAAGCGATGCCATGAACTTATCATAACAAAATGCGCTGGCTTGAAGAAGCAGGAAGCCCATGACGAGGTAAATATTTACAAAAGAATGATCTGGATAAAAGGAAACTGTCAGCAGTGTTTTGTTTTGTTTTTGGTAGGGATTTTTATATTGTTTGTTCAAATGACTAAACCTTCCCTATTTGAAGGAGAGATGGGTCTTTCTTCTATCATTCTAGAGCAGTGGTTCCCAAACTTGGGTTCTCCAGATATTTTGGACTTCAGCTCACAGAATTTCTGACCGCTGGCCAAGCTGGCTGTGGCATCTGGCAGTTGGAAGTCCAAAACACCCGGAAGACAAAAGTCTGGGAATCGTTGTTCTAGAGTCTTTTTAGGACCTTTAGCAAGTTTCTGTGAGAACCAGAATTTAGAATTCCACGAGTGGTAGTTTTAAAAAGCAACTTCTGTTGTTGTTTTTATGCTTTCTTCATCAAGTCTTTTTTAAAATGTATTTTACACATATATCTTCCAGATATCTGGAACTCTGTGAGTATAAGCATTTTCTAGAGAAGATTTCCTTTGAATGAGGCCCCTAGAGATTTAAGGCAGTCTGTTTATCAAGGATGGAAAGGAATTTTCACTGGACTCTACAATTTCAGCAAAAGTAGCTGTGACAGATCCCCTCTCCAAGCTGGCCCTACAGTGCCTAACCCTTGGGTGCCCTTGCCCCTTTGCCCTCAAGATCCCTCCCTGGATTGGGCACTTAGGCCTCAAGGCGATCCCTATGTGAACCAGTGGATGTGCTGTTCTATGGGTTCGCTGTGCTAAGCGTGACCAGACTCTTTTGAAGCATAGCAGGAACAGCCAGATACAGTTGAAAAAAAGAATAAACAAATAAAAGTGTATTAATATACAATTAGATCACATATTAACCCTTGAAGTATTTAATCATTTACAGCTCCTCAAAATGGTATTCGGTTCATCCCCCTGGCTGATTGCCCTATATTAAAGTTGTCCCCATCTCCAGGCCATCTTCCCCTATTCCTCTGTAACCTCTGAGCTGTGATTGTCTAGCACCAACCAGGCTTGCCCAGTTGTTCCCTTCACAGAAACATTTTTATACTTTCTGTGTTTTGCTATGGGAAAATGTATATGTCTCTCCAAATATTCACACATTCATGAGATTTATGGAAAATAAGCTACATATAAAACATTGTTCATATTTTAAAATATGAAAATTGAAATCAAATGCAATTGTGTTTCCCCATCTCCCCTGCCAAGGCAGTGGTGCCCCTGAGGTTCGTGTCACCAGATACAGAAGGGCTGCGCTGCCTTGCATTCCCTTCTGCCCACCTCCTAGAGCACTGCAAGCCCGCCTAACAGTCCTCAGGGTCCAGCGTGGCTCCAGCCATGTCAGACTCTGAAGGCAATGCCCCCACCAAGGCCTTCAGAGACTGGTGTTCAGTCATGCCAGATCCTGAAGGCACCATCTCCCCAGCAGTTGCCACTGCTGAGGGGGATGGTGGTGGTGGTGGCAGTGCAGCCTCCAGAGGGTCTATTTAGGGTCCTGTACAACTGCTGGGTGGGCTGGAAAGTGCCCTTTCTCATTCCCCCAAACGTTGTGCCAGTCCCTCTGTGTGTTCTGTCCCATCAGGTGACACCCCCTTTGGGATGTCACCAGTACGGTCCACATCCACCTCTTGATGCCACTGCCCCAGGTCCTTTTTGGAATTCTTGTGCAGTAGTGCCATCATATCATTGGTAGGGAAGTTGTTTGATACTGAACCAAACTGTTGGTTCTTCTATCCCAATACTGTCGTCTCTCACTGACAACAATGAACCTCCAGGGTTTTAAGTACGGTACTTTTTTAGACCAGTCTCGAGATCCCTCATGTTTCCTGTGGGTCTCCCATGCAAGAACAAACCTGACCCAAATTTAGACTAAATGTATTGAGGGTGATACGTTCCTGTATTGAGAGTGATACAAACCTGTGCTTGGATATAGTCCTAGTTCAGATTAACATTGACCTTCTAAGCCCTCTACGTTGTCCCTGGAGCCTGACAAGCTAACATTTGTGCTTTTTGACAACTCGATATCTCATGCCAGATGGTGATCTAACAACTTGCATTATATGACGGCACAGTTATGGGAGTTCCTGTGCTAGGTTTTTCATTTTCAGGTTCCACACGGCAGGAAGCTTTAGTAAGATGTTTTTGAATTGGGGACCATGGAGGAAGAGACATGCTGCAGTATCTCTATTTGCAATCGGGAATATGAAAAACAAACAGTCACTTGGTTGCTTATGTGGCAGGTGGGATTGATCTGAGGCAGAAAATTTTCCATTCTGTTTTCTGAGGGATACTAAGCCTCCTTGAAAGTGACATTCTGGGGTCAGTGTGCAGTCAGTAAGATTTCTAATGGAAGGTAACCTGAAAAGTCATTTGTTGTTGATATTCCCTTATGTTTTCCCCCTACATTACTCTGCTTAGATAGATAGATATAGAACACTGTTCCCTTTTTAAAAAACCCTTCCTTGTTAGATTATAGTTCCCAAAAGTTCTCAGCCATCATGGGCACTATGCTGACTAGGGGATTCTGGGAATTATATTGCCAAATGTAACATTTTCAAGTGTAACTGTGTTCCTGGTGTGGAATTGTTTACCCTAAATAATAGCTAGGGCTGTAAAGAATACTGGCACTTTTTCTCATCGAGTCAGAGAAGGAATTTCCCTTTTGAAAACTTGTTAGCTGCCATGAAGTTGTTCATATTGCATGTGTGTGTGTGTGCGCGCACACACACACTGATCATTTCCCTCAGAAATTGATATATTTTATGCAAAGTACACTTTTACGTGTGCAAACTTTTTTTTTTTAGCAGGTTTTCTGGGCAAACAAATTTTCATATGAAAGCCCTAAAATGTGAAACTTTACCAGTACTAACAAAATGTTTGCAATTACAGTTGGCCCTCCATTTGTATGGAGAATCCTTTCCAAACCCACTCCCCACCACAAAAAGAGAGGCTCACGCGTATTCAAGCCTCACGTTTGAATAGGGTATGCCCCCATGCACGCGGCATTAGAATTATTGGATTATCCATACATAATCGAGGTCATGGATCTGAGATCCGCGAGTTAGGAGGGGCGACTATATTCATCTTGTGCGTGAGAATGAAATAAGGGACAAGTTACATGCCTACTGGCAGTGGCTCATCAGAATCTCTACTAGGTTCTTCTGCTTTGCTTGCCATGTGATCTTTTTAACTGGAGACTGGGAGGGACAGGGAAGGTATTGAACCTGGACCCTTCCCTGTACAAAGCATGTGTTTTACCACTAAGCTGGGATCTCTCCCTTAAAAAATTACAATTTATTTCCAACCTAGGATCAGTGTATCACTTTTTCCTATTGGTTGCTGCAGTTGCAGGTGCAGACACTTTGCTGTAACCATTCATGGCAGCCATTTGTTTACATAATAATAATAATTATTATTTTATAAAAATTTTATTTTTATACCGCCCTTCCCAAGATCATAGGTGGAAGCAGAGAAGGCACACAAAACAGCTTCATATACCACTTCATACCGCCTAAGCAGTGTCTAAGCAGTTTACAACTGTAAGCTACTTACCCCCAACAATATGGGTACAGTACTCATTTTAGCGACCTCGGAAGGATTCAAGCCAGAGTCAAGCTTGATCCCTTTTGCTGGTATTGAACTCGTAACCTTATGGTTTAGAGTGAGTGTCTGCAGTACAGGTTTGCAACCACTGCGCCACCAGGGCACCTTCCTACCCATTGTAATACAACCATTAATAACCAAGCCTCCTTTTTTCTGATAGTGCCACCCTCTTTATGTGAATAATCCTTGCAATGGGATATTACAGGTTGATTTTCGTTGCTGTTGTTCTTACACTTGTGAGACTTGCAGTAAGATGTGGATCTGTGGAGAGCTCTTTTTTCAGGGTGCCAGCTGGCCAGCCATGCCTTCCTCCAAGATACTCTGTTATTTCTGCCCTGATTTTCTCTTTCCCCAACCAAGAGTGAGTTAGTCTACATGTTGTAATCACTAAGCATGTTTTGTCCCCATGCATGTTTTAGGAAAACCAGTGTAGTGTAGTTATTTGCACTTAGGACTTGAACTCTGGAAATTAGGGTTCAGTTCCCCACTCAGCCATAGAAACCTGCTGGGTGACCTTAGGCGAGTCCCCAGAAGACCCCATGATAGTTTTGCCTTAGGGTTGCAATAAGTCGGAAAATATTTGAAGTCATACAAGAACAAAACATGTTTTAGAGCCCAATTCCCCAAATACTTTGAGGAGTAGTTTTACAAATCCTGGATTTCCATTACCCTGTTGATACTTCCCTCTAGTTCTGGTGCTGTTTTGTCTGTATAAGGATCAGCTTGGAGATCTGGGTCTGGTATTACTATGGATGATGAGGAGTTCATCAGTCATTGACTAAAAAAAATAGCTGTCAATGTGTCATTTTGTGTTTTTGTCATGTTTTGTTGCCTTTTCTCCAGGTGGGCTCCCAGCGTTTCAGTGTCAACATGCCTCACAAGTTCAGCATTCACAATTACAAAGTGCCCACCTTCTGTGACCACTGTGGTTCATTGCTCTGGGGTCTTCTAAGACAAGGTTTACAATGTAAAGGTAAGGTGTTGTTCTTCTTGGGAGCCTGCATTTCCACCATTAATGATTTAGTCTTGTTGGATAATTCTGTGTGTGCCTACTCAGAAAAAAGTCACTTCATCACTATTGGGCTTTACTCCATGGTGAATGGGATTCGGAGCCAGTGTGGCGTAGTGGTTTGAGCTTTGGACTGTGACTCAAGAGACAAGGATTTGAATCCCCACTCAGCTATGGAAACCCACTGGGTGACCTTGGCCAAGTCACACACTCTCGCCCTCAGAAAACTGCATGATAGGTTCACATTAGGCTCATCATAAGTCTAAAATGGCTTGAAGACTCACAACAGCAACAAACAGGGTTAGGGTGGCGACTTCAGCACATGAGTGGTTTTCATGTCATTGGAGTAGTGAGTTTGTTGCCCATTTCAGTCCAAATTTTAGAGCCATCCAAAGTGTGGACCCTGTTTCGAGGGACCGAGGTCAGCATTTTGGATAGCTTTTCTAAAATTCTGAGTAAAATGTGGAGAAGATTCACCACCTCACAGCTGTGAAAGCCATTAGGTGTCATTGACTGTAGCCCTTCTACTAGTTCAACACACTGTATAATGGCAGCAAGTAATACAAACTTTTTTCCACACCTGGGAAAATAAATTAAATGCAACACATATACCTATACTTTAAGCCTGCTGGAGCCATACTTTGAAGCTTAAGTGTTTGGGCCATAAAGTACCACAGTAAAACAACATATGATCATAAACCATTATCTGGCAGATCACAATTACAAAGGCAAAACTACTACATTGAGATAGCATCAACTTTTTGTTCCTGTTTCACTTCTGGTAGTCAATGGAAATTCAGGGGTTGGGGGATGAGATCCTTAATGAAAAATGGGGTTGGGATGGGGGAGGTATTAAAATAAAGTTCATGATTACAATAATAAACATACTCATAGACATATAGATCAGCACCAGACATAGTTTTAGAGGAATCAACTACAGTGGTCCCCTGGGTTAAGAAAGTAATCCGTTCTGGATTACCTTTCGTAACCCGGAAGTCTTCGTAACCCGGGGGACCGCTTTGTTTGTAGCGCCGCGCGGCAAATTTAAAGGGCCGGCGCTTTTTTTCCCTTCTTAACCCGGGTTTTTTTTTCGCAAGCCGGGGCTGTTTTTTCGGCCCCGGCTCTTTCATACCCCGGGGTTTTTGTACCCCGGGATATTCTTAACCCGGGGGACCACTGTATACAGAAATGTGCCTGCCATCAAACGTCTTCTACTTAGAAGCTCTATTTTAAGGATCATAAGGACTAGCAATATATAGTTTTCATATAGGCCATCTGTTCTTATTTATCATTTATGTAGCATTAGACTTTGCAAAGATCATTTTGTAGTCTCAGCTCAAAAGCCCTGTGAAATGGGCCACTGTTATTCTCTTCTTGTAGCTGTGGAAATGTGAAGGATGGTGAGTTGCTTGAGACCACATGCAGTTATCACAAGACAGATGTGAATCATAAACCTAGATTTCCCAGATCTAAAATATACTTCTAATTACTCACTGGACCACTCTGTCTTCCAAACATCTACCTTACCTGAAATAAGTCCAAATACAACCACACCAAAAAGCTGTGTTCCATAACACCAGAACTGGAAGAATATTTCAAATTACCAAATGGAAACCTTAGTACTTTGTTTATTTGTTTGTTTGGAAGAAAGCGGATGTTTAACACCCCTGTGTAGGAAAAAAATGCCAGCCAGGGGTAGACAGATCCATTTATTTCTAGGCACTGCCTGTTTCATATGTGTTTGATTATAGGTTGGTTCATTGTTTCTACATCAGACTGATTTTTTTAAAAACACATGAAATTTGCATTTAAGTTGCATACATAAACTCACACACATACACTATACATGATTTTAGATTATTTCCCCTAAAATATGCATTTTTGAATTAAACCGCTTCACAAAATTCAATAAAGTATTCAGTCCAAAGGGTTACTGTATTCTGATCCACATATTAGCTTGGGAAGAATAAATTGTGTTGGTTTCCTTCAAAACATGGACTAAATTAAATCCTTCAGTATCCCAAATACCCAATTAATGTTCCTTAGATGCCCAGAATATTAAACTGAGACCGTCATGCTTTGGACAACTTGAGAAGGCAGGACTTATTAGAAAAGACAGCTGGAATCCTGTATGGGATTTATGTACTGTATATGTAAACACTGTAGTTACGGTTCTCTACAATGAATCCCAGCCCAACCCCCATCTAGGTAAAGGTAGTCTCTTTACATGAATGTCTAGTTGTAACCAACCATAGAGGGCAGTGCTCATCTCTGTTACTAAGCTGAAGAGCCAGCATTGTCCAAAAATGACTCTGGTGGTTGTGTGGCCAGCATGACTGCACTGAATGCTATTACCTCCCCACCAGAGTGGTACCTATTTATCTGCTTGCATTTGCATGCTTCTTTCAGATTGCTAGGTTGATAGAAACTGGGACTAGTGATACAAGCTCACCCCATCATGCAGCACTTGAGCCTCAAACTGCCAAACCCCCAATCTTCCGATCGTCAGAACTGATGTCTTAACCACTAAGCCACCACATCCCCCATTTACTGGGGGATATCCCCAATAAATTCCCATTTACTGGGAAGCAAATGCTGTGATTCATGGGGGTCAGTTCCCCTGCCAGTCAGAAAGTAGCTGATTGCCATTCCCACCCACTCCCATGAACAGTCTCTATTGTGACAGGCAGAAGTGGGGCCCCTGAAGCAGGTCTATCATGCACTGAAAATTGTTCATTCAAGGGGGTTGTGCAAGCCAGCTGTTTCCCAAGCAACAGGGAAGCAGATCCCTGTCGATCACAGCAGCTGCTTCCTGGTAAGCAGGGACTGGGGAATTTTCAGGGCCCCTACATAGCCCTAAAATAGGGCCGACATAGGGACCCTGAATAGGTCTCAGTTCAAAGTATGTAACTCCAGTTTATACAGTTGTAACTACCATATGGGATTCCAGCCAGCAATGATGCTTGTAATGTAGAAGGCAGTAGGAAAAAAGGAAGACCATATTATAGATAGATAGACTTAAGCAAGTAAGCCATGGCTCTGAGCTTTCAGGACATGTGTAGGGCTATTGATAACAGGGAGACTTGGAGATCTCTTTTTCATACCATCACCATAAGTCAAAGCCAGCTTGACAGCAATTAATACTAATGTTGCTCTTGAATTATTCCCATTTGTAGTAGCATATTTATTCCAAAGTGTTCAGTTTATTATACTTTGCCATCTTCTTCACATGGCATGTGATTTGTCTGAAATAAATCAGGGAAAGCCCATACAGTTATTGCATCACATTATTATTTGTTTAAAATAATAAATAAATAAATAAATAAAATGCCTGCATGTCCACAGCAATCAACAAAAACAACACAAGAATAAATAACAGGCGAAATGAACTTCTGCTGTTGGATTTTTCAGTTCTTGGCAGTATACTGAAAGAGAAGCTTTCTCCCTCCTCATGTTTACTAACTAAATCATTTTGGGCATTTTTAAAGGTTTCAGAGGATGCAAATGGTTTGAGAGTGTACAAATTCATGCTACATAAAAACACAAATTAAAATCTACAAATCATAGAATATCTAAAATAGGAGTGGGCAAAATGCAGCCATGCAGTTGAACCCAACATCCTTCAACATTAGCTGTGCTGGCTAGAAGGTATGGGAGTTCCTTCCAACATCCTTCTGAGGTTCACATTTAACCTAATTCTGACCTAAAATCACAATTTACAATTATTTAAAATAATACATTACAAATGCCTACTATGATAATGAAATACAATAAACGCAATACAAACCAACAGTGGTGTAAAACATGTCAGACATTTGATTATTCCCTGAACACTTGTACAAACAGATATTTTTACCAGGTGCCAGAAAAACAGGAACACCAGGAACAGTCTGATCTCAAAAGGGAGGTGTTGTTAAGTTGTAGGAGAGCGAGTTCTCCCCGGTTGGTATTACAGATAAAATGATCACCATGTAAAATATAAGAGAATCAACTGATTTTCTGTAGTTATTATCAGAGCTAGCTCAAGATGTTGTAGTGCCTGAAACATCTTGACCAAAGGTCAAAATAACACCTTCCCATTTCCATTTCCATGTATAGAAGTTGATAAGACTTGCAGCTAAATCTTATATCAATGCAAACTGCCTCTACTGCATGATTATGCCCAAGGGATGTAAGGGAAGGCTTTGTTTGGAACCCAAAAAGTTTTGTCCTACAGGATCTCAGTACTCTCCAAGATGTACCACATTGATGACAAAAGGTAGACACTGGCACGGGCTTGGAGGATATACTTGTGAATGTCAGATGCTGAGGCAAACCGACAGTTCATATTCTGCTTATTAGCTTCCCAGAAGCATTAGGTTGGCCATTGTTATAAAGGGTGCTACTACTAAAAACAGTGGTCCCTTGACAGGTACAAGTTCATGAACCATTGGGTGCTTGCTGGTCGAAGGAAGGAATGAAGGAAGGAAGGAAGGGGAGAAAGAAAAGAGAGAAAGAAAGAGAGAGAAAGATAGATACTGTATATACTCATGTATAAGTCTAGAAATTTTAGTCAAAAAATTGACCTCAGAAACCGGGGTTGATTTATCCACAGGTCAATGTAAATATTAAACTTTAACTCTTAATAAAAAGGTAATCGTTCCTGAGTGAAAGGCAAGAGTGCAATCTGTCCTGGAAGCACTGAGCTCCCTCTACTCTTTCTTCCATCCAGCCTTTAGTGTGAGCCAAAACAGTTATGCCTGCCATAATTTTGTAGGTTTTTTGGCATTGGTTCCTTTGTTTCATCATTTAGATCCTTTGTTGCATGTCCCTAAGTTTTGCCCTCGACTTATCCAAGGGACATATAAAAATCCATAATTTTGCCCCCCAAACCTGCCCTCAACTTATACATGAGGTCGACTTATAGTCAAGTATATACGGTAGATAGAAAGAAGGAGTTTTAACCAATGGGAATAAATATGACACTGACCCTGGCACATCAGATAGCCTAAAAAGCACTGGCATAGACAATTTTCTGTTAAATGGATCATTGCACCAATCCAAGAGGGTTCTTCTTGCCTTCTGTGGTTTTGTATATGAATAGATTGGTGCAAACTACCCTTGACAGCCAGTGTGGCATAGTGGTTTGAGTACTGAAGTAAGATTCTGGGAGACCAGGGTTTGAATACCCATTCAGTCATTCATCTTCAGCAAGTTGCAGGCTCTCAGATGAAGGTGATAGCAAATTGGCTGGGAATAAATCTTACCAAGAAAACCTGGGGTTAGTGTTTCTACAAGTCAGAGATGACTTCAAGGCACATAATAACAACAATAAGGCTGCCCTTAGATAAGCAGCATGTATGTATGTAGCAACGTCTGTGCATACAGTTTTGCACACTTTTTTTGTTGTTCTTTGCATTTTTCCCCCTTGCCTTCCACAAGAGGGCACTCGAATCATTCACAGGATTGCCATGAGTTGAGGTCAACTTGAAGTCAGTTAACAACAACAAGAAGGAGCATGACTAGACTGCCAACAAAGAAGAAAGAGCTTGAATCTTAAACTGCCTGTTTATTTGCTGTTTCCTTTTATATATTTGAAGGCAGAATTCTGTGAACTATTGTCACATGAATACACACACATACATATACTTAATTCTGGTCTGCACATCAGCTTCAGGGTCAGTTACAGTGTTCTGTGTATTTGTAGCTTTCTTAAAGAAGGCTGATGTTTTTAAAGCTTGTTTCTTGGTGAAACATCCGGATAGGACAAAGCACGCCCAAAACCTGTGCTTTTCTGAAACAAAAGACAAGATGGCATCTCACTGTCATTCTACATACAAAAATTGACTAACTAGCTACTGAATCTCACCTCAACACTTATTTTTCTTATTACACCATTTCAAGAACAGTGTTTCCCACCTTACTTGAGGGTGATGGACTACCTTAAGGGGGCACTGGGAAGGTTGCAAGGTATATACAAGTCAGTCCTGCAGCACTTTGGAGTTCCCTGCACAGCCTGCAGTATATGCTGCCTGAGGCAACGTCTTCACTTTCCCTAAAGCAATGGCCAGAGATGGTGTAAGAGACTACATATTCCACTGTGTTTTCTTTGCTCCACTTCCCCTAGATTCATGGGCACATGATGGAGATGGTGTCAGATGTTTTGTTTTTCTCCCTCTGTGTAACTAGCCAGATACACAGGCTACCTGACTCCAGGCTTCCCTTCATTGCTGGAATAAAAGTAACTGATTATGTATTTTTAATTCATGATCATGCTTTAAATGTGTTATGCATCTGTTTGTTGCATTTTAACCAGTCATTCCCCACCTTGACCCATAGGGAGTGTTAGGTGAGAAATAACAACAACAACAATAATAGTCATTCTGCTTAGAAAAAAATAGCTTCTTGTCCCCACACAGCCTGTTAAATGCCTCCCCTCCCTATAAAGTTCAAAGGAGAGTCAGGAGCAAGTGCCGAAAAGCATTTGTGGCTGACAGATGTTCTGACAGAATTGCTAGGCGAGATGAACCTTAGTTTCTTCCAGGAAAGCAGTTGGGTTTTTTCATAGGACAGACTTCTCCAACTTGAAACCCTCCAAATGTATCGAGAGTTTAGAAGGTTGTTTGAACAAAGTTAATTTATTACATGTTATTCTATACCCCTATCTTTTGCTTTCCCCCCTGTTTTTTTTTTTTTTTAATGTGTGTGTGTGTGGGTTGTGTACCCTCAAGTCCTATGCCACTTATGGTTACCCTAAGGTGAACCTACCACAGGGTTTTTCTGGCAAGTTTCATCAGAGGGGGGTTGCTGTTAACCATCCTCTGAGGCTGAGAGAGCGTGACTTTCCCAGTGGGATTTTGTGGCCAAGCTGGAATTTGAAACCTGCTCTCTAGAGTCATAGTCCAATGCACAAACCACTACACCATGCTGGCTTTTTCTTTATTTTTCTTTTTGATAGCTCATGAATACAACTCAGTAGTTGTTAAGGGGAGCTCATTAACGATGTATTACTAACATGTTACTTTTCACTACTCTGAACAAAAATGTTGCAGAATGGTACGCAAGCCAATGTGTTAGAGGTAAAAAAAATCACTTTAAAATGCCACTTTAAAAAGTAGTCCCATTACCAGTCATTATATTAATTTTAGAATATCAAGACTGTTGTTATTCTCTCAGTACTCCAAAAAGTGCTATATTACACGGAGCAGTGTTATTTGTATTATGTTGCTTCATTGTCATTTTTGGCTTGTTTTTAAAATTCAGCCGATAAACCAGAAGGCGATTCTAGTTAAAATTTCTTAAGGGCACCAGGTTGGAGAAGGCTCTCTTAGAATGCAACATGCTATGGACTGGGTAGCTTAGTCCTTTTCCATGAAATCACTTTCTCATTACAGCAGGGATGAGTAATTGTCAAAGGCTAGGGGGCCACATTAGCACACCAGAAGACCTTGGAGAGCTACAACTCCCCCCCTCCACCGTACCTGCTGTCTAATATATATAGCCTCCAAATGACCATTAAGGCACATGGGGACATTTGCATGCTATTTGGGGGCTATCTTGTGCCGTTTTAGACCCAAGAGAGCCTTTTAAAAAAAAACTTCCTGTTTCAAGAAAAGTCTTCTTCTGGGCATAAATTGTCCCGGGGGGCGGTGAGGGGATCTCTTCCAAAATGTAATGAAAATACACCCCAATTTTCCTAGATTTCCTAAATTTGAAAAGTTTTCCACCCCTCCCCTTCCAAAAAACCCCCCACATTTTCCCTTAAGGTCCAGTGAGGGCCTCCAGTCTTGGTAGAAATGTCCTTAACACTCCCTAGAGATCATTTTTGGTACATTTTGTAAAAGAATATGTTTGACAGCAGTGTGAGTGTGTGTGTGCAAGAATGACCCTGGGGTGCTGTATGCAGCCCACTGACTGCACTTTCCTCACCTATGCATTACAGGGAATGTTGTTGCCTTCTATGACCTTGCTGTATGTTCAGTAAAGAATGATGGTAGATACTGATATCTTTAAGACAACAAAAATTTAACCCTCGATTTCCTTCTCTACCCCCACCCCCCACTATTCCCTTTCCTTTCTTGGTTTAAATTACAGTTTGCAAAATGAATGTACATAGACGCTGTGAAACAAATGTGGCACCAAACTGTGGAGTGGATGCAAGAGGAATAGCTAAAGTTCTTGCAGATCTTGGCGTCACTCCAGATAAGATCACTAACAGTGGAACAAGAAGAAAGAAGGTAACCTAAAGAAACCCTTTAAAACAAGAACTGGCAGCTGACCTACATTTTGAAATAAGATCCTTCACCCTGGTACCTTCAGTTTGTCAATGTAGAAGTGTATACAGAAATGTACACCTGTCCCTCCACGTTCACTGGGGTTAGGGGAATAGGACCCCCGTGAGTGTGGAAAAACCACAAATATCAAAAACACTACTTATATTTTTACCTGAGAGAATACCTCTCTGGGAATCTCTACATTCTCCGACTCTGTGGTCAACATCTCCCAGACATTGACCATAGAATTGTGCTGGAAGAGCTACAAATGCCTAGCGAAGCATTCTCTCTAAGAATCTGTAGGTCCTTCAGTGTGACTTTTGGTTAAAGTTGGCCATAGAGTTGCACTGGAGGACCTAGATATTTCTAGAGAGAACATATTAATAAAATCTGTGAATAATCATATCCAGAAAATTCAAAGCCACAAATGTGGAGGGATGAGTGTATACAAAAGAAAAATGTGTGCTAATACACAAACGCACACTCTGATCCCCTGACATAGAAATGAAACAGAATAAGAAAGCCATGGAGAAAACAGCAGGGCTAGGAAATGTTCACATCTCTAAATATCTGTTCACATCTCTAAATATCTAAAGGCACCAGATCCCTTCTGATCTTGGAAACCAGGCAGAGTCAGCCATGGTAAGTACTTGAATGGAACATCTCCAACAAATACCAGATGCTATAGGCTATATTTCAGAGGAATTAAGAGGAAGGAACTGGCAAAACCATCTCTGAGTAGTCCTTGGCTACGAACACCCTGTGGAATTCATTGGGTTGCTATAAATTGTTAATAAGGAAGAACACATAAGCTAGGAGGAACTCCTAGGAAGGGTAAGATTCTTTTCTCTTCTCTCCCTCCTGCTGAGTAGGAACTGTTTTGCACATTGAACTGTACAAAGGCTACAGCCTTTGAAGTAAGCTGAGGACAAAGGAGAAAAATGGGAAGAGGAAAGAGAAACAGGGACATTTTAAAAGAAGCTGAAAAGTAGGATAGCAGAGGATTATTCAGGACTGTCTATGCCAGATGGGAACAGTTGGAGGGTATATAATAATACATGTGGAACAAGGGGGCATTTGAGGGTGAGAAGGAGAGGTTTAGCTTTTCTTTCTTTAGCCACCCCTTGAAAATCCCTCCTTACATACAGATAGGAACATTATATTTTTTTAAAAAAGTTCCCACTAGTGAAAAAGGTTCCCAGTCATATGAGAAGCCTGTTTGTGTGTGTGTGTGTGTGTTTTTAGCAGAGTGAGGGAAGCAAGGAAAGAAAAGGACAAACTTCCCATCGCTATGCACAATAATGTTCATGAAATTCCCCCTCTGCCTACAATTGCAAAAAGAAAATAGAAGACAGAGCTTCATGCTCTGCATTAAGCAGAACATGCAACTTGTCCCTTCGACTGATTTGACCTCAGACATAATGAAGTCATGAAGGGCTTTATTATTTTTCAGTTGTCAGAAGGGATCGTTCTTGTCAGAAAGCCATGTAAACATCAAAGCCACTACTTTGATGTCCCCTTGTGGGAACACATGTGAACATAAATAATTCTTATCTAGTTGAAAAACTGGCATGAGATCATTGCTTGCCAGATGTTCCTCCCTACTCTCTGTGATGTTCCAGTGATGGAAATGCAATGAGAAAACATTCTTCAGAAAAAGAATTCAATTCATCAGATGTTTGCAATGACACTTCACAGGAGGTAATCCTTTTTACATTGGGGCAAAAATTAATAAATTGTGGTCTATCTCATACACACTGTAATAGCTGTACCAAGAGGACCACATAGTTTCAGTGTAATCCTTTATATGTCTGTTCAGAAGAAAATCCCACTGAATACTGTAGGGATTTTCTATCAGGTAGATAAGTACAGTATTTTCAGCCTCTTCCTCCCATAGTCTTACTGCTGTCCTTGGAGAGCCTCCTCTGTGGATCTTAGCTGTAGTAGCATCAGTTTCTGAGTGGGGTTTCATAAATTCTTGGTCCTGTAATGAAATAAAAGAGGCTGTATTTGGCTATGCAGTCCTACAATGCATCTAATACTGGTGGAATGTAAATCAGTAACTTAGGGTTCATGCAGGAAGGTAATGATTCTGTATATTCTGGTATCATCATACAGAAGATGGAGCGAGCTCTTTTTCTGCTGCTCCATTGACAAGAACATAATAAACCTGTGGATTCAAATTACAAGAAAAGAAATTTCACATAAATGTTAAGAAGAAGTGTTTGACAGTGGAATAAACTGCCTCAGAGAGTGGTTGTCTGTCCTTCTCTGGAGCTCTTTAAGCAGAGGTTGGCTGGCTAACTCACAGGAGTGCCTTTGCTGTGTTTTTCTGCATGGCATGGGGTTGGACAAATGGCCCTTTTAGTCCCTTCCAACTCTGTGAGTCTATGAACATAATCTAGGGATGGGGATACCTGTCAATTTTGCTTACTTCTTTATCTCGCCATCCTGCCAAAACAAAACACAAGAAAACAAAAGAAAACATGCACGTTCTTTAAAAGAGAAATAACATTCTATCCAGCTCCTAACATACATTTCTTGTTAGTTAGCAAGTTTGCATCAGTTTATTGACAGTTTCTCTCCCTCTCCTTCTCCCTCTCCCTCTCTCTCTCTCTCCTTCCTCTGACACTCTATGAGTAATTTTCTGCTCACAGGACCGGACCACCTTAGCAGTGGCACTAGGGCTGAATTACTTCACTTTAGAGGCACAATGCCTTCCTTGGCTCTTTCTGTTAGACTATACATCCAGTGTGTTGGACTATAAATCCCATTGACTTTAGCATTTCTGGTAAATGGCTTGGTGTAGGGGAATTGTATTCCAAAACATATGAAGGACACCAGGTGGGGAAGGTTATTTTAGACCATACTCTTGGAATACATCATTCAGAATTTAGAAATCTGCCCTTGCCAAAGATCATCATGAAATCATATTTTAATGTGAAGTATCTGGATGAAATCCACTCAAATTCTACTCAGCAGAGCTACAGTTAGTATTAAAATGAGTATGTGTTGGAACTGTGCTCAATTAATTATGATATGTGATTCAGATAGGCATAGAATTCAGGGTAGACAGTCAGTCACCAAAAATATGCTTCTTATGTATCGTGGTTTTTAATGATCCCATATGTGGCTGTATAGAGTTTTATTGAGATTTATTTATGTACATTTGACAATCATAGGGGCTTTCTAGATTGGCAGGAAAGTGTGACATGAAGTTGCCTTTTCCTTAATGCTTAGCAGCTGCACCACAGCCTTTAGATGGAGCTGCGCTGTTCTGCAGTTTTTAAAAAAGAAGCTGGAGAGAACCAGCACCTTTTTAAAGGCGCTTCTTCTCCCCTAAAACGCAAAAAAAGCGTTTTCATGGCACACTTTCCCTTTTTCTCATCTAAAGGCTAGAGTTTCATGCAGCCATGAACACACTTCTTTTTGCCAATCTAGAAAGCCCCATAGTTGCATTTAGTGTGCTCAAAATGTAATGTTCTCCAACAAGATAAGTTTCCAGGACTATCAGGATACAAGTGGTTCTTTTCTAATCTTGAACTATAGTGAACTGGTGATTCAGTGTGTTCAATGGTCTTCCTTTATTTGTGTAGAAGTGTTGTTATTTGGAATAGTATCTTTTCTCAGGGCTTCTGAGAGTGGGTTCAAGTTCCAATGAAAAAGCTTTTCAGGCTGCAGAAGTTTGTTTGTTCCCTCAAGTATTTACAAAAAGTGAAGCAATACTAAGACATTACTACCTACAACCACTGTCTTGTCCAACGTCATTCTCTGGCCCACACCGAGAGGATGCTCCTCTCCTGTGTCTTGTGCCCCTTTACAGCCAATCCCGATCAGAAAGATGTCTACTCTCAGAGATAGATGAGCTGGCAATGAATTCAGAAAGTTGGTCATCTGGGCCATGGAGATATGGAGGAAGAGCAGCAGCTCCCTATTTCCTCTTCCTCCAGCAGCTTAGGCCACAGTAGGCTGATGACCTATAGCTCTCTGTTTCCAGCCACTGTTGCCATTATCAGAGGACTTGTGTTTTACCCATGGTTGCTTCCACTTCTATGCACTGGAGCTGCTTTTGTTCACTGGTGGCTTCCTTTTCCTCATTTGGGCCCCAGTCCTGCTCTGTCTTGCAGCAAGGCTGGGCTAGCTATACATCTTCCATATTTTGTATTTTGTAAGAAACAGAATTTTGTATATTATTATTATTATTTTCTTTGAAATGCACCAATTTTACACTGGATGTAAAATAAAAGGCAATCAATGACACTCCTGAGAAAAAATATGTGCAATATAGTTGGGTTCCAGGCCCCTTTCTAGACTTCCAGGCCATGGTAATTTGTATCAGCTTCATCTCCCCACACCAATCCTAGTTCTTTGCTCATTGATAAAAGTTATATCAAAAGAACACCTTGCAGTGGTTAAGTATCTCTGTTGTTGGTCTATTCTTAGCTCGTTCCAGGTGCAGAATCTCAACCACCAGTTCCTGGGTCTTCACCAGAAGATGACAGGTCAAAGTCAGCACCAACATCCCCATGTGATCAAGGTTTACCAACTTTTATTTTATGAATGCATAAATACTACAATAATCTCACATTGTTGTTGTCAGAGAGTCACCCTTCATAGCTCTCTCTGCCATGTCAGGTTAGGCCTGCTTAGCTGTGCTTTAGCCATATTGAGAGCATGAGACTGTGGGGAGGGAATGAGCAGATGTGGGGGATTGTTGTGTGTACATGTGTCTACACTGTATGCAAACTTGTTCAGATGTGCAAAATGTTTTTTCAGACCTTTCAGATGGAGAGATGCAAGGATCTCTTTCACAAATCTGGCAAAGGATGGGCTGCTGTGCTGATCTTTCTGCTAAGCTCTTTCTGGTTTCACCCATGAAATGTGTTCACTGAGTTAGAAAAAGACAGGGTGTTGCAGTTTTGCTCTTCTCATTGAACTGTAGCACTGGAATGACTCAACTCAGATTTAGCAAATAAAATAACAGGAAATTTATTATTATTATTATTCTCTTCCAACTTCCAGTCTCTTCCAACTGGAACTCCTGCAACTTTTTTTGCACACTGAATCTTGTTGGCAGTCAGTTAAAACAAGAACAGACTGTGCCCAGTTAAGGTATTTAAAACAAATTGCCACTTCATCAATTTACCACCTCCCAGCACTGTGTTACATGGAAATAAATAACAATCAATATTGGAAACTGAAGTTACAAACTCTTCTAAATAGTTAATGTTTCCCTGAGCTGAACTCTGTCTTGGGTATGAAAAAGAGGCAATTAAGGGACTGGCTATTTTGGATAGATTCAAGAAGGGATCTACTGTCAATTAGGATATCAAAATTCTCTCTGTGGTTCTCTTTTTTGAAAACAGAACATTTTAGAGCTATGTATTTCATCAAACCCTACGAATTGCCTTCACTGAACTGCTATTTGAAGTAATAACCACAGTTTTAGATGGATGCCATAATAAGGTGCTATTTGAAAACAGACTATGTATTTGCAGCCAATGTCCCGTGGAGGACATTGTACATCACATACTAATTTGTCATTTGCGTAGTAACCCCAGAGACAGGTTCCTAACACCCTTGCTGACAAATGGAAGTGGAAACTCTCCTGTAGAATCAGTTCAATTTCTTTTGTGTGATACCAGTGACTATGGAACACATGAAGTGTCCCTTTTTGCCTTGGCTGCAAAAATGATTAGAAAGGGAGAGTAAGAGAAAAATGTCACAAATTGCCATGGAGACTCAAAGTAAGATTTGTTACCTTCTATACTAGCTTGGCAATAACTTTGGCTACTGTGTGTTAAATTATGTAGTGCCTTTTGCACTTTTGTTCTTTTTAACTTAAATGTTTTGTGTGTTTTAAGCTTTTTGTCATAGCCTTTGGCTAGCACAAGAAACATATTGATGCAGATGAAGTCATGGTCATAACACAGCTCTTCTAAACATAGAGCTGTTCTATGCAGACTAGTGGCAGCTTGTGGCTTCTGTGATAGTGGATAGTGGATGAACTTACCTTAGGTTTCAATTTGCCCTTTTAAAAAAAAGCTATCCAAGGTGCTAGGTGCTATCTTCAAAATAGGTTCAGCACCTTACATAGTGTGGACAGAAACCTAAAAAGGAGTCACCACTGACATGGGATTCATTAGCAGCCACTCATAGAGAGTAGGGCAACCTCATTAAGAAGAGAGCAGGAGCTCTGTCCCTTTAACAGTTGTTTGGAAGCAGATGGCACTTTCATGACGAGAAGCTTTAGGGGTAACCGTTAAAGTATTTGTATGAAAAAGGGGAGGCTGGCATTTCTCAAAGTGTTCTAGAATGGAAAAGCCATTCACACACACACACACACACACACACACACATATACAACTTAGATACAGGGTTCTTCAACAGTGAGGAACAGTTGTAACCAGATGTGGAATTTATGTCCCTCTCAGACTCAGACAAAGCAAAGACAATGACAATGGCAAACCCCCTCTGAAGAAATTTTGCTAACAAAACCCCATGATAAGTTCACTTTGGAATTTCCATAATTGGAAAAGCAACAACAACAACAAAGATTGGAGAGACAAACAGAAATAGGGAACTCATTTGGGCTTGGTGTCTTGAAGGAAAAGGGTGCTACTGCAGAAGGAGAACCCAGGGGCCCTCTCAGTTATAGCACTATGATTCCACTTCCATTGCTCCTTCCTATAGAATCTTGTGATGCATGGTTTGGTGAGGCACTAAAGCTCTCTGGCTCAGAAGTCTAAATAACCTTTCCCAAAACTGCAAATCCCAGAATTCCATATGATGTTCTCATGATAGTTAAGATAGAATCAAAGTGCTATAATTGTATAATGTGAAAAAACCCTAGATGGGCTTCAGTTCTTTTAGCTTGCCTTTTGTCTCAGGCTTACACTTTCCCACAAAGCCCCACAGTTTCCAGCTCCCTTGACACTTCAGAAATTATGAAGGTGGAAGTTAAACTAAACCTCAGGAGACCACAGTCCTTAGTGGCAAGGGTTTTGTTACAACAATTGTTTTTAAAGTAGATGTGGGAATCATGTGGTGGGACTGAATACTGTTGGAGTCAAACTCCCATCAGCCCTAACCAGTGTAGCCAATAGTACAAAATGCTGAGAGTTGCAGCCTAGCAACATCTGGAGGGCTGCATGTTCCCCACTCCTGTTTTTGAGGTTTCAGGCACAATGGCTGGAAAATACATCTAAAATGGTATTGGGAAATTTGCCTGTTTGGACAGCAACTCCCCAGATTCTCCTGCCAACATGGATACTCTTGGCTTCAGGATTCTGGGAGTTGTAATCAAAAAGAGCAATTTTTCAAAGCCCTCATTTTCTTCTGCTTTCTCCAGAATTTATATAATATTGCAGACACAGCTGTGATTTCTGTAAAAATTTTACCTATCAACCTTTCTGTCCTTTTCATTATTGATTTCATATTTTCACAGAAATTAAAGAGCTTGAAAACAACATTAGGAAAGCATTGTCATTTGATAACCGAGGAGAAGAGCACAGGGGAGCAGCAACAACGTCAACTGACAACCAACTCAACACACCTGGCGAAAATGGAGAAAATGGAGAGGTCAAACCACAAACGAAACGCATGGGCCTAGAAGAGTTTAACTTCATCAAAGTGTTAGGAAAAGGCAGTTTTGGGAAGGTGAATAGCCTTTTATTTCTTCTCTGCATTTAAAATAGGAACAAGGGAGATTGTAGATGCTCCTGCAGATGCCTGCCTGAGCCAGTATAGGAGTAAGTATGATGAATTTCATCAGGGTCTGTAGCATGACCCCCAGGACCCACAGGCTTCTGAAGAAATGACAAACAGGTGCAGGAGATGGAGGCAAATAAAGCTCCCTCAGAAGTCTCAGGAAGGCCATGTGCTATTTAAAGCAGGGACCAGTCCCTTCCGACCCACTTGCAAGCCACACTTACCCAATAATTGTTTTTCTTCAGAGTTCTTCTCAAAATTGTGACTTCCAGACATCATTTTGAGAGGGACTCTTGACAATAACAGATTTGTTTGAAGATGGTGAGGAATTCTGCAGGGATTGTAGAGATATTTCTCTAAACTCGTTTTATGGGGATGAGTGCTTCCTACATGGCTTTCATTTTTTTAAAAAATTACCTGAAAATCATACCAATTTCTTCCCTCCAAAAATATGGAATGAGGTTGGTGGACTTTGACAGACTGCTTTCTCCACCCCTGATTTAAAGGCTATTTCAGAATTGCTTTGGACCGGAGCCACCAGTGGATCCATTGCCCCATGGGGGAGCTGAATTTCCTTTCAGTTTTATAGCTGTATTTCCAAGTTTTACAGGAGCAATCCTGGTATTGGACCTTGTACATAGAGAGATTTTGGACCACGAGAGTTCCTGTACATCTTGGGCCAGTTGTTAAAGTAGCAGTCACAAATCCAGGAGTGGAATCGTTGACCCTGCCCCTCCAAATCCCCAGCTGCCCCTGGTCACAGTGTTGGGCCAGAAATAACAAAAAAACCCAGAAATTATCATTTTCAGTCAAACTGTTTTTCATTGTGAAGGGTTTGGAGAGCATGTGACCCACCAAGGACTAAGAGAGGGCAAAATGAGCCCCAGTTTACCAGAAGTGGTCCAACCTTACTATATCATTATCATTATTATTATTATTATTATCCTTTTTATATAGCACTGTAAATTTACACAGTGCTGTACATATAATCTTATAATTAGACGGTTCCCTGGCCTTAGGTTTACAATATAAAATGCATATTTTCCAAAGGCAGAATTGAGTTAAGCTCATGTTCTGCTGCTGGGACTGGTTTTGTCAAGACAGCATGAATTGATTCCATGAATTAATTCTGCCTTGTCCCACACAAAATCCACTCTGGAAGGTCAACAATGTATATTTGACAAGGGCTAAAGGATGGAAAAAGAAGAAGGGGGAAAAGGTGACCCTCTCATAAAACAAACAGACATCTGCTTGCACTAAGTAGAATTCTCTTCTATAGTAATATGTCCTCTGAGCCAGCTGTGTTCTTCTTGGCTTTATTAACATTCACACACACACACACACACACATTCACACACAAACTCACACCACACAGAGAGAGTGTGAGAGAGTTCCCAGAGGTGTGAAGAAAAGGAAAAACATCTTCCTGTGCACAAAATCCCGTCTTTGGGAATACTCCCCCCACACACACACACACATTGTGTGTGTATGTTTCTGGATGAGCATGCAGAGTTATGTCTTATTCTGCCTATAGCTGTCAAAACTGTGCTGTTTTGAAGGACACATTGCAACAGGGAGAACATTGTTTTAACATTTAAATATTTAAATATTTATTTTTCCTGACAAGGGTGAATGATTACAAATATTTACTCCTGTATTGGGCATGCTGTCTAGAACTTCTGGGAATGGAGTCCAAAAGATCTAGGTAGTTGTACAGATATCCCACCCACCCACCCACCCACCCACCCCCCATGTAAAGGATTTAGGTGCAGCAAACCAGGATCTAAATCCCTGCTCAAACCTTGAATATCCTTGCACAAATAACAATCTCTGAAGTTCCCTTATATCAAAATTTGATGGTTTTTGGAACATTTAAAAAAATAACAGATGGCATCCTTGTACTGAAAAGACTAGTCATAATTGATATCAGTGAATTTTCTATATAGCCTAAATTGGCGAAGAGTGCTCTCATTTCTAAATTGGATTACTTTATTTTATTTTTTAAAATGTCAGTGTTGCATTATGTTTGTTAAGTTGAAAGTAGGTACATTAATTGAAATGCTAGGCTACAGTGGGTGTCTTCTGCTGCTGTACCTGAGTGTAGAAAGTGCTCTGTAGGAGGGTTGACATTTCTTCTCCCTGAAGGTGATCCTTGCTTTTTGCTTCACATTCTCTGATTTTGAAAGTCAAATGGTTTTGTTTTCTCAAATTGTCAGCCATGTAAACTCAACAAGGCATGAAAAAGTCTGTTTATTCTGCCTCCTACTGCTACACCATAAAGAGGAGTTGCAGAGGTGATTTAATGGTGATGGAAGTGGCAGTCTTGAATCTCCATTGGGCTGAAGTTTATAATGAAACTTGGGTATTGGTTTGTAGTGAAATGTGGGTATTTTCTACTTTTCTGAACAAGGTACATGGTGATAATTTGAAAACTAAAGTATCTGTACAGCTGAGATGTCTATAGTTGCGACTGACTCAAGACATTTTGCTTCATGAGGCAGAGTGACAGATGACCCCACTTATAGCCACCCGATTTAAGCTGTCAGCAAAATTACTGGAAAAGTATCCTTTAATCACTTCTCCATATTGGGCAATGAAATAATAATAGTAATAATAATAATAATAGGATTTATTTCTATTCCGCCTTTTCTGGGTTCGGAATCAAAGCGGATTACAGCCGTTATTAAAAACAGGATAAAATAAAATCACGGTCAGCTTAAAATCCCCTTGCCCTCCCTCCTCTCCCCCTAAGACATATAAAAATTTAAAACATTAATGTAAAAAGGAATTAAACAATAGAAAAAGTTAAAATGTCAATACAAGGAATTTAAAATAGAAATAAATCTATATACAAAGTCCTAAAGTAGAAGGAGGAAATATGTTATCCTTCGGGAAGAGGAGGAGAAGGTCGTTGGGAGAGGGAGGGGAAAACTGAATACTGAATACTGAAACTCAATAATAACAAATTAAATAACAATGTTCTGCTTTTTCATGATACTTCAAATGTATCATCTAAGGAGACCACCTCATTCTGTCTAATGTGATACCCCAATAATAATCAGCATATTTCAGATGTTGGGGAAATTAGCTCTTGCAAGAGGCTTGAGTAACCTTTAGATTGTTTGCACCAGTATATACCAGTGTATTTTAGCAGTCGTTTTGGTTTCATTTTAATATTGTCTTGTGTGTGTAGCATTTCCATTTGATTTTGCCTGGTTCAGTTTGTACAACATATGTACACTGATGAATGAATTAATGGAGATTTTTTTATTGGTTCTAGGTAATGCTAGCTGAGTTGAAAGGCAAAGATGAAGTATATGCGGTAAAAGTTCTAAAGAAAGATGTCATCTTGCAAGATGATGATGTGGACTGCACAATGACAGAAAAACGGATTCTGGCATTAGCACGGAAACATCCCTACTTAACACAACTCTACTGCTGCTTCCAGACCAAGGTGGGTTAACTAAATCTATTCTAACAGTTAAGATACAAATCCTTTACAAAGAATCTATGTGCTAGTACATGAAACACAGTTCAGAGAAATGCACCAGAAATACACAATGTTAGTTATGCTGAAATAAATAAGATAGAATAAATAAATGGATGTACAGTATATCCAGAAAGTAATCCTGTGATTTGTTTGATAAAGGAAACAATAGCATATGTACAGCTGAGTTGGAAGAACTTTCTTTTGGGGAGGGGGTGCTGCTTTCAAAGGAAAAAAGGGAAAAGTTTAAATCCTCAGACATAGATGGGGAATTTGTGATACTCCAGATTTTATTGGAATCCAGTGCCCATCTCTGATGACCATTGGGCATGCTGGCTAAGGCTTGTGGAAGCTGAAAACCAGCAAGATTTGGAGGGCGACAATTTTCCACACCTGTCAGGTACATTGCACTTACGAAAGCAAACTGAAGCAACCAGGGCATGTTTATGTCAGACAAGTATGAGTGGGATAGCAATAGATGTTGAAATATAGGCTCTTAGTCCCCTGTTTCCCCGAAAATAAGGCATCCCCTGAAAATAAGACCTAGCAGAGGTTTTGCTGAATTGCTAAATATAAGGCCTCCCCTGAAAGTAATACCTAGCAAAGTGTTCTTATATAAATATATATACAGTATATAATAATTTTTTTTTGTTCAACAATAAATGTGAATTCCTTTTCATGGAAAAATAAGGCATCCCCTAAAAATAAGACCTAGCACATCTTTGGGAATAAAAATTAATATAAGACACTGTCTTATCTTCGGGGTAACATGGTAGACCACAGTCTAAACATACCTCAGTAGTGTGATGCAGCAGCCAAAAACCCTAATGCAATTCCAGAACCCATCAACAGGAATATAGTGCCCAGATAAAGGCATAAATAATAGCACTCCGTTCTACTTTGGTCAGTTATCATGTCAAGTTCTGGGCACCACAAATCAAAAATGATATTGACAGGCTGGCATGTGTCTAGAGTAGGGTGACCAAGATTGTAAAAGTTCTGGAAACCAAACCCTGTTAAGAATGACTTAAGGAGCTAGTTTAGCTTGGAGAACGCAAGATTGAGAGATGATATGATAGTGAATTTTGGATATATGAAGGGATGTCATTTAGAAGATGAAGGAACCTTGTTCTCTACTGCTCCAGAAATTAGAACATAAACCAATAGATTCAAGTTACAAGAAAAAAAAAACACTCCACCTAAACATTAGGAAAAGGTTCTTGATTTTATGAGCTGCTCAACAGTATCATAGAATCATAGAATCTCCTTCCTTGGTGAATTTTAGACTCTTCTTCATTGGATGTATTTAAACAGAAATTGTGCTTTAGACTGTATTCCTGCACGGCAAGAGGTTGGATTAGATGGCCCTTAGGATCCCTTCATGCTCTATGATTCTTACAGAGCATCATCTGAGCACTCAAGAAAGCTATTTAGGGCTTAAAGGAACCACATCAGTATTGGGTGTGAGTGCTTCAGAATCCCTGGATTCAGTTCTGAGTCAGGCTTCGATGAACATTCTTACTCTTAATCAATGTCAAGCAAAACTGGATCAGCTAGCATGATAAAGGACTTGAACATCTTAAAATGACAGGAAGGAAGACTTAACAAGATAGGGCAAAGTCCATCATAAATTAGTAACTAAATTTAGCTGAAGGCAGCAAAATTTTACTTGATTGTGTGTAATTCGGGTTCCCAGTAATTTCTTGGGAATATAATCATGAAGATCATTTTCTGGATTATGCTTCAGATGTTTGAATGGGGAAAAAATGTAAACCTACTAAAAACAATTGAATTTTCCAGGGATAGCTGACTTTCTCCTTCACTTGGGCTTTGAGAGTAAAGTTATCACATATATTATCTGAGATCAGTATCTCAGTAAAATTCATGTCTCTTGACATTCTGGAAGGGATGTCTGAGGAATGTGATCTTTGTAAGATCTGTTATGAACTGACTGCATTTGCATCTCCCGGACTAATGTACAGACCTTAACCTAAATCCAAAACATACTGCAGAAATAAACCAGTTTGAAACCACTTTAGCTGCCCTGGCTCAGGGAATTCTGGGAACTGTGGTTTTGTGAAATATTTAGCCTTCTCTGTTGAGAGTTCTGATGCCACAATAAGGTACAATTCCCAGGATTCCCTAGTACTGGGCCAGGACAGTTAAAGCAGACTCAAACTGGATTATTTCTGCAATGTTGTTTTGGACCCTAGTTATCTAGTGGTTTTCCATATCCTCAAAATTTACAGGACAGTTTTCTGCTCTAAAATGTCATAAGGTTCATTTACAATACATATTTTGAGGGGATGGAACAATGTTTAGAGATAGATATTTGTTGAAATGGTTTTGCTTTTTTTTGGTAAAAAAATAATTGTCCAAATTAATGTAAAATGATATAGGATGGATTTATAAAGGAATATGAACTGTAAGCACATTTATATGCCATCCTTACTCTAACAATGGGACACGATGGCTCAGCAGTTAAGATATTTACTCTGATGTTTGCAAAATCAGCAGGTTGGCAGTTCAAGGCCCAAGTACTTCAGGATGGAGTGAGCTCCCATCACTAGTCCCAGCTTCTGCCAATCTAGCAATCTGAAAGCATGAAAAGGTGCAAGTAGAAAAATAAGTAGTCATATCAATAAGTAGTCAATAAGTAGTCATAAGTAGTCAATAAGTAGTCATAAGTAGCCACACGATCGGAGTTGTCTTTGACAACACCGGCTTAGTAATGGAAATGAGCACACACACCCCTACATGACTTAGAATCATAGAATCATAGAGTTGGAAGAGACCACAAGGGCCATCCAGTCCAACTCCCTGCCATGCAGAAACTCCCAGTCAAAGCATCCCCAACAGATGGCCTCTGCTTAAAGACCTCCAAGGAAGGAGACTCCTCTATACTCCGAGGGAGTGTGTTCCACTGTCGAACAGCCCTTACTGTCAGGAAATTCCCCCTAATGTTGAGGTGGAATCTCTTTTCCTGCAGTTTGCATCCATTGTTCCGAGTCCTGTTCTCTGGAGCAGCAGAAAACAAGCTTGCTCCCTCCTCAATATGACATCCCTTCAAATATTTAAACAGGGCTATCACATCACCTCTTAACCTTCTCTTTTCCAGGTTAAACATCCCCAGCTCCCTAAGTCTCTCCTCATAGGGCATGGCTTCCAGGCCCTTCACCATCTTAGTTGCCCTCCTTTGGACCTGCTCCAATTTCTCCACATCCTTTTTAAATTGTGGTGCCCAGAACAGGACACAGTATTCCAGGTGGGGCCTGACCAAAGCAGAATAGAATGATACTATTACTTCTCTGGATCTAGACACTATAGTTCTATTGATGCAGCCTAAAATATCATTGGCCTTTTTAGCTGCCACATCGCACTGTTGACTCATGTTCAACTTGTGGTCTACTTGGACTCCTAGATCCCTTTCACATGTACTTTCATTCAGCCAGATGTCTCCCATCCTATATCTGTGCATTTTATTTTTCCGCCCTAAGTTCAGTACCTTACATTTCTCTGCATTGAATTTCATGTTGTTGGCGTTGGCCAAGCTTTCTAGTCTATTCAGGTCACTTTGAATTTTGATCCTGTCCTTTGGAGTATTAGCTACTCCTCCTAATTTGGTGTCATCTGCAAATTTGATAAGTATACTTGGCAACCTTGTCAAAGGGCAAACCTTCACCTTTACCTTTTACTCTAACAACCTTTCTCAACCTGTTGGCCTTCAGATATTTCAGACTCCTATAACCCCAAAATATCATCCATGGTAGCTCAGGCTCAGGCTTGCCTTAAAGTGAGGGGCAAGCCAGAGGATTGCCAAACTGATAGCGATGCCAAGCTAAGCTCTTTGGTACACATTTTGTTAGTGGATGTGGAAACAGGAAGAGTACTTCCCCCTTCTCTTCAAAATTGTTGTTGTTATGTGCCTTCAAGTCAAATCCCAAGTATAGCAGTCCTATCCTAGGGTTTTCTTGGCAAAATTGATTTAGAGGAAGTTTGCTGTTGCCTTCCTATTAACTTTCCCTGGAGTGGATTTCCGTGGCTGAGGCTTGTTGTTGTTAGCTGCCTTTGAGTTGACTTCAGCTCATGGCAACCTTATGGAGGAGACATCACTGTGACCCCTCTATTCTCAACCTTCCTACTCAGGTCCTGTAGGTTCGGTCTATGGTCTCCCTGATTGAATCCATCCATCTGACATGCAGTCTTCCTTTCTTTCTACTGCCCTCTACCTTTCCCAGCATTATTGTCTTTTCCAGTTATTCATGCCTTCTCATGCCTTCTCCCAAAGTATGACAGCCTCAATTTTATCATCTTGGCTTCCAGGAAGAGTTCAGGCCTGATCTCTTCTAGGACCCATTTGTTTGTCTTTTTGGCTGTACACGGTATTCTCAACACTCTGTACCAGCACCACATCTCAGCTGAGGTGATTTCTTTTTATCTATTTTCTTCACTATCCAGCTTTCACATCCACACATGGTGATGGCCTGGACAATTCTAGCTTTGGTGCTCAGCTGTATGTCTTTATTCTTTAGGATCTTGTTTCACAGCTGCTCTTCTCAGTACTAGTCTTTTTCTGATTTCTTGACTGCATTCTCTGTTGTGATCAATGGTTGAGGCTACTGGTTGTTTTGCAGTACAACTTGTGCTGAAGGTTGTTTTGGTGCATTTCCATCCATTAACTTGAATGTGTGTTTATTTTCTTTTTCTTCAAATTCCATTTTGATGTGTTTTTTCTAAACAGTTTGAAACAGAACAACTTTATATTTGAAAGGATCAGCAAGGTTCCAAAGGGATAAAAATCCATTGTTAACTCAGCCCTGGAATGAAAGTAGGGCCGTCACCAAGGTTATTCTTACTGCTCAGTCTGATGGGTATTGTAGTACACAATATCTGGGAGTCATTAAGATGCGGACGTTATTTTAATTTTGACCTCTGTATCTACCAAGATGTGTTTCATAGAAAGTTGCACTGCTGTTCAAATTTATTTTTTAATTTTGATGGGAATTTTCACATCCACATCATCCTATAACACAGGTATGGTCAAAGTTCATCCCATATGCTACATGCAGCCCTTGGGACTCCAACCTGTGGCCCCCTGACATCCTAAAGCCCTAGATCCCCCCCACACACACTTTTTTTTTTAAAAAAAATACTTTAACACTGATATTGGGGTGATGTTTTACTGGAAAACTAATCAAAATGATTCAAAACCAGCTGCAGTTGCTGCAGTTGCTGCAGTTTATTTCCTTCTTCCCCTGAATCTCCAATCCTCTTTAAACTAAACGAAAAGCCCAAAGTGGCAACAGGAAGCCAGCACGCCAGAATGCAACACTGGTGGCAGGAATGGTGGTAAAATGGCCCTTTCCCCTCTGCTCATCCCTGGTACATCATTTGTAGAACATTTTAGTCTTAGTGTGAACTTTGTAATGAGATTTGTTTCCATTATTGTGCATTGTGCTGAGTGTGCAAAAGAAAGCATTAAGCTATAAAAAGTTACTTTGAAAAACATATTTTGTTTCCAGTACATCAAGCATTACACAGTCCACCAGCAAATATTCTGATTTAAACACCATTGCAATGAATGTATTAATCACTTTTCTGTATTGCCTCTCAAGTACCAGAAGATGGCACTAAAGATACAAAAAATCCTTCATTCTCTCTCTCTCTCTCTCTCTCTCTCTCTGTGTCTGTGTGAAAGAATTTGCTGGTTACATAATTCTGTACAAATATTGAAAGGAGCTACTTTTAAATAAATTTTAAAGCTATTTAAAAACTTTTCAGCTGTACCAACATAGAATGTGAAAATTCAATTTGGATCTGTTTTTCTGAATTTAGATATGGGTTTTCTTTCAGATCTTTTTTCCCCACTGGAAATCACGTAAGGATTTCCTCCCCTTCCATTATTGAATATTATATGCATTTTTAAAAACGTTTCCAAACAGTGCATTTATTTGTTGTATTTATTTATTTGACTAGAATGCATTTTTTGGTTCTGTGCCTTTCAGCTGTGCACATTTTAAATAAGCGCTGTTTTGTGTGTACATCATTTCTACGGGATTCCCCCCCAGCAACAAGTGTGAGGAAGTGTGAAAATGTTAATGCTAAGTGTGCACAGAATGCCAAATGCAATGACATTTGTGCCCATGTTTAGTATGAACATGAACATAAAGCAGTGACATTTGTGTTGGACAGGTAAGTTGCCGCTTTGCATATGGGAAATTCTGATAGTAATGTAACATCTCTGCTTATCTTTAGTAAGAGAGCTATGAAAGATTCTGGAAATCCATTGGCTTCATTCACACAAAAAGCTAACCAAGAAAAAAGTTTGGCTAATTGGTAATCTGTAAGAGTGCCATTGCCTGATCAGTTCCTACTACACTAACTAGAAGGCTTAACCAGGTTAGAAAAGCTTCATGTTACTTTGAAGCTCTCCTTTAAATATCAGTCCCACACCAAGATCTGTAAACCACCTATTAATCCTGCTGCAGAATCTGTTTAGATAAGAGACTAGCAAGGAGTCTGGGTTTGGATGTAATACAGGTTGAGTCTTACTTATCTGAATTCCTGAAATCCAAAATTCAAAACTTTTTTCATGGGTGGCTGAACTTTCTCATGGTTCAGTGCACTCAAACTTTGTTCCATCCACAAAATTATCAAAATATTGTAATGAAATTACCTTCAAGCTGTATGTATGAAACATAATGTTTAGATTTTCATCCCATCTCCAATATATCTCATTATGTTTATACTAATATTTCAGAATCCCCCCAAATCCCAAATACCTCTGGTCCCATGCATTCTCATACTATATTTTCTGTCATGGCAACTTTTTGTTATTTTAATCAGGAATGAGAAAATTACAGTCTACCAGATGCTCATAAAATAGTAAAGCTGGGTAAATTGGAAACGGTTGCACTTCCAGTTCTCCCCAAAAGTCTGTTTGGTGCTGAATACTGAAAGAAATTACTGTTATAGCATTAAGCTTATTGGTAGTAAATGATACTGCAGATAAGCATCCCAGTCCTTTCACGGAAATCCAGCCTCTCCTCACAAAAAATGGTAGAATTTGGCCCATAAACAATTCTACCCAAACTGTCCCCAGCCATCAATTAATCGTCCTACCACTGGCTAAAGGGTGCCTCTGAACTAGGGACCCAACCCCCGGAATAAGGCCAATAAAAGATGAACTCCTGAGGTTTATATAATGCAAAGGCAAAGAAAGTAAATCAGGTCCATGAGCATGACCCATCTTCCCCCTTATACCTTAAGAACTGTGCAATGAGGTTAGCAACAGAGGAAAATTTACTTCCCTAGTCTTTCTCAGCCTTCATGCCCTTTGGGGAGAGACTCGAGGAGCTGGGTATGTTTAGCCTGGAGAAGAAACAGTTAAGAGATGTTATGATAATCTTGTTTAAGTATTTGATGGGGTGTCATATTGAGGATGGAGCAAAATTGTTTTCTGCTGCTCCAGAGGGCCTGGAACAAATGGATTCAAGCTACAGAAAAAGAGATTCCACCTCAACATTAGGAAGAACTTCCTGAGAGTGATAGCTGTTCAAGAATGGAACTGTCTCGGAGAGTGGTGGAGTCTTCTTCTTTGAAGGTCTTTAAACAGAGGCTGGATGGTCATCTGTTTGGGGAGTGCTTTGATTCTGTGTTCCTGCATAGCAGGTAGTTGGACTGGATGGCCCTTGTGGTCTCTTCCAACTCGGATTCTATGCTTCATATCTTTTCTCAGTCTTAAACTGTCAGACTAATGCAAAAGTATCACACAAAGTCACTAGTATGAATTTGAATCGTTCGTGCACTGGACAGCTGTTAACTGAACACCAGCATGAAGAAGAACTCCAAAATCTTTCTGCTTAGCGGCAGAGGCCTGATTTGCTACAGTATACAGTAGTAGTGCTCCAGTCTACCCTCTTGCCAATGCAGGATCCACAGCTAAAGCATCCCTGAGAGGTGGTCATTCAACTTCTGTTCAAAAACATCCTACAAAGGAGAGACCATCACTTTCCAGGGTAGTCCATTCCACTGTAGAATAGTTCTTATCATCAGGACATTCTTCTGAAACTTTAGTTGGAATCTCTTTTCTTATAATTTGCATCCAATTGTTCTTCATGTTGTTGGACTGCAACTGCCATGAGTTCTAGCCAGTTTCATCTACTGAAAATACTGGGGCGTGCAGTTGAGCAACAGCTGGTAGGCCACGCAGTGTTCAGCCCTGCTTTAAACACTCCCAATTGCTAGAGGAGCCAAATATATGTGGTTGGGAAGCATATAACACATTTGTTCATTACTAATAAGATACAATTCTGAAGATTTCTGGATTAATATTTTGTATCAGCGTGGCCACTGTTACAGATTTTCATGGTATAAAAATCCAATGAATTTTCCTTGATTATTTTTAAAAGATGTAGTTGAGGTTGTACACAATTTTTATTTTAGTATCCAACTTGTTTCTGTGAAATGAACTCTGTCTACCTTGAAACTGGGCTGAAGCCCACTCAGTGCTGTTCGTGTTCTGTTTTTCCCAGAGTAGATTCCCCATTTAACATTTCTGATATGAAATCCCTTTCTGGACTGTAGGCAAAAGACCATCATAAAAGCATGTAAGGAATTTGGTGGTCTGCTGAATTAGTAAAGCTGCATTTCTAAACTGGAGGAGGGGAGGAATTATCATAGTGCTTGAAACTTGCTCTTAATCCAGGGCTAAATAAATAAAATAAACTTTATTCTTAAACTCCACCTTTCTGCTGCAGCAATCAAGGTGGCTTACATGAGTACAGAAATTAGATGGAAAATTAGCTCTTTCTAATATGTTGCAACAAAGGTGATATTCCCTACACAGACCTATAACTCTTTAACAGTTTAATAGAGTTGTATTAGTCGTCATCATCCTTTGTATGCATGATTCCTCTCTTCATTAACAAGATTATAGAATTTTAGAATAATAGAATCATGAAAGAGACCATAAGGGCCATCCAGTCCAACCCCCTGCCATGCAGGAACTCCCAATCAAAACATACCTGACAGATGGCCATCCAGCCTCTGCTTAAAGACCTCCAAGGAAAGAGACTCCACTACACTCTGAGGGAGTGTGTTCCACTGTCGAACAGCCCTTACTGTCAGGAAGTCCGCCCTACTGTCTAGGTGGAATCTCTTTTCCTGCAGCTTGCATCCATCGTTCTGTGTTCTAGTCTCTTTAGCAGCAGAAAACAAGCTTGCTCCCTCCTTAATATGACATCCTTTCAAATATTTAAAGAGGGCTATCATATCACCTCTTAACCTTCTCTTCTCCAGGCTAAACGTCCCCAGCTCTCTAAGGCGTTCCTCATAGGGCAGAGTTTCTAGACTCTTCATCATCTTAGTTGCCCTCTTTGGGACAGGCTCCAGTTTCTCCACACCTTTTTGAATTGTGGTGCCCAGAACTGGACACAGTATTCCAGGTGGGGCCTGACCAAAGCAGAGTAGAGTCGCACTATTACTTCCCTTGATCTAGACTCTATACTTCTATTGATGCAGCCTAAAATAGCATTGGCCTTTTTAGGTGCCGCATCACACTGTTGACTCATGTTCAACTTATGTTCTTGGACTCCTAGATCCCTTTCACACGTACTTTCATTCAGCCAGATGTCCCCCATCCTATATCTGTGCATTTCATTTTTCCGCCCTAAGTGCAGTACCTTACATTTCTCTATGTTGAATTTCATTTTGTTAGCGTTAGCCCAGCTTTCTAGTCTATTCAGGTCATTCTGAATATTGATCCTGTCTTCTGGAGTATTAGCTACTCCTCCTAATTTGGTGTCATCTGCAAATTTGATAAGTATACCCCCAATTCTGTCATCCAAGTCATTAATAAAGATGTTGAATAGGACTGGGCCCAAGACAGAGCCCTGTGGGGCCCCACTGGTCACTTCTTTGCAGGTTGAAAAGGAGCCATTGTTGAGGACCCTTTGAGTTCGGCCGGTCAACCAATTACAAATCCATGTAACAGTTACCTTGTCTAGCCCACATTTTACAAGCTTGTTTGCAAGAATGTAATGGGGAACCTTGTCAAAGGCCTTACTGAAATCAAGATATACTATTTCCACAGCATTCCCATCATCTACCAAGCTGGTAATTTTATATTAAAAAAAGAGAGAGAGAAAGAGAGAGATCAGGTTTGTCTGGATCTCATATGGCAGGTTCTTTTGGAATATTCTGAGGTCCTTAGAATCTTAGAGTTGGAAGAGACCACAAGGGCCATCCAGTCCAACCCCCAGCCATGCAGGAACTCCCAATCAAAGCATCCCCGACAGATGGCCATCCAGCCTCTGCTTAAAGACCTCCAAGGATGGAGATTCCACCACGCTCTGAGGGAGTGTGTTCCACTGTCGAACAACCTTTACTGTCAGGAAGTTCTTCCTAATGTTGAGATGGAATCTCTTTTCCTGCAGTTTGCATCCATTGTTCCGTGTTCTAGTCTCTGGAGCAGCAGAAAACAAGCTCGCTCCCTCCTCAATATGACATCCCTTCAAATATTTAAACAGGGCTATCATATCACCTCTTAACCTTTTTTTTCTCCATACTAAACATCCCCAGTTCCCTAAGGCGCTCCTCATAGGGCATGGTTTCCAGACCCTTCACCATCTTAGTTGCCCTCCTTTGGACACGCTCCAGTTTCTCCACATCTTTTTTGAATTGTGGTGCCCACAACTGGACACAGTATGTTTGGCGACAAGGCTGAGATATTGTGGCTTAGCTGTCTAGTGAGGCAATGACTGGAGACTTCCAAATTTGCACTTATAGCTACTCATTACACATAAAATATCTAGTATGGTCCATCAATATCAGAATTTGGTGGCCCCAATCAAAGGCCAGGACTTTTATACTCATTTAAAATGGTGACTCACAGTCACTAGCTGGAGGCTGAGTAAAGATATCACCTCTGAAAAGATGCTAGAGCCCTAACATCCTCTCAAGGTTGCCAACTGCTGAGGCCAAAAGTGATACCAATTGTGGTATCATGTTTAGAGTGTTACACTTGGAAAACCCAGATTCAAGTCTCTTCTGGGCCATGAAATTCACTAAATGAACTTGGACAAATCATTTCCTCACTCAGACTCATCTTCCTCATAAGGTTATTGTGAAGATAAAATAAAGATGAGGAAAGCCATGTATGCTACCCTGGGCTCATTGGATGAAAGGTGAGATGGAAAAGTAACTAAAAAATAAATAAAATATTTACAGTATATGTTAATCCAGCTGAAGAGGAAGAGGAGGTGATAATGAGGTGGAGGATACCTAATATATACCTTTGTTCAACTTTCGTTTTAGAAAAGCAAATAGGTATATCAGTATGATAAAAATTGTTTTCTACTTGCCAAAACATCTCTCCAATAGTTATTACATACAAGTACCATTGACAAACTATGTCATGTCAATTTTGCAGTAGCTGATTTATGGACAGCAGCCCTAAATTTCTCTTTAACAATGGCTTGAGGGGCGAAACGTGTCACATGTGATTTAGAGTGCAAATTAGCCTGACTGGCTGGTGAATCTTATGATTGTCTGGGGTAATCAATGGTTTGTAATCCATTTTAGTTGGTTATCTTATGTGTAGGTTGCTAAGCAGCTAAACCTGTCATGCAGATTCTGCTATATGGGTATAATCCACTTAAGGTGCATTTACATTGTCCAATATATCTGCTGTGTGTCACATTATAATCTTCTGAGGGCTATATTTCATGTTCTGAAACTTACTAGCTGTCATTTATGATTGCCAGAAGTTGGTATAAAATTCTGTTTTTCTGCTGTATAGATCAGTAGATAAAAAGCTATAAGGCCATTAATGCCCTCTGCTATAAAGTACCCAGCAAATGGTCTCTCAGAACATTTCATAACATATAGAATATTATAAGATACTGACTGATATAGTATAGGTGAAAGAAAATGTGGGTTTTGGTAAGAAGAATTTTATTTCAGTCCATTTTTTTTATTTTAAAATTAGATGCTTTTATTCGTATTCAAGATGAAAAGTACTTCCAGTTTTGAAAATGCAGGTGAGAGAAACCAAAGCTAGCAGGTTCGCCTATGCATTTTCAGTTCAAGATTTAAATCTGTATGTATCGATATGTTACTGCTGAATTACAGTTGTCATCTACATGTTTTTAGACCAGTATTTTTTGATTGATTGATTGATTGATTGATTTAATGTATTTAATGTATTTTATTTTTAAAAAAAATTACAACATTTGTGTCATCAATACAACTGTTACCGGTAGAAATTATGATATCAAAAACTACAAAATTCAGGTTGGAAATGTGATTACAAGGTTAACCCTGAAAATTACAAGGCTAAACCTGAAGCCAAGAACCAGATTACTATTACAAAGAAAAAAATAAGAGATAATAGAGTTTTTCATCAATCGAAGTTTCATACCAAAAATTGAGATGTTGTACAGGTGAGGGGCGTGGAGCCGTCATTCCATTTATATATTGTAAAAATAAAGACAATTTTTCATCAACTGAAAAACAAAGAGAATGACTCTGATGTAAGGAATCAGAAATTTTCTCCATCAATATCATATTCCACAGCCTAGTCCACAAATCTTCCATTCTAACACTTCCTGTATTCCAATTTGGGGTGATTCCAATTTTTGTTAGTGCAAGAAATAGTCCAATTAATTGTTTGTGTTACTAGTGTTCATTTTCATAAATAAAAACAGATAATAAAAAGACAGCAGGTGAAGGAATTTTTTTGTTGTAGGTGTTGTGTAATTTCTTCTATGATCTTAATTACAGCTTCCCCAAAATCCCAGAATTTCTCATAAGATAATCAACATGTGCAAATAAGACCCCATTTGGGCACACTCCCTCCAACATAATGAGGAAGAGTTCCTAAATTTTTTTACTATTTTATGGGAATGAGATACCATTGATAAATGACTTTTAGAGAGCATCCTTTAAGTAGGTTAGATTTAAATTTAAAGGGAGGAAGAGTCCAAATATTTGACCATGATTGGTCTGTGATTTGTATATTAAGTTCCAATTCCCAGCTACCTTTATAATGTTATAAAATGTATTTAATTTATATCTTGCCTTTCTCCCAACATAGGATCCAATGTGCTGTACAACCTTTTACAAATATAATGCAGTTCAAAAGTTAAAATACAAATTCAACCAAATTTCTGTTTAGAAAACACTAGTGGTTTGGGCACTGGAATCTGGAGACCAGAGTTCAAGTTTCCTCTCAGCCATGAAAATCTACAGGGTGTCTTTAGGCAAATTGCTTTCTCTCAAACTCAGAGGAAGACCATGGCAAACCTCCTTTGAAAAAATCTTGCCAAGAAAACCACTGACATTCCTTAAGGTTGCCATACATAGGAAACAACTTGAAGGTACAAAATAGAAATGCAAGTTAAAAGCAATTTTTAAAAACACATATAAAACACATTAAAACAGAAACAATATCCCTCATTAAAATATATTAAAACATATTAAAAGCCAAACAATTTTTTTTGCTTTCTGATGGAAAGACATATATATATGGCAAGCAGGTACAACATAGTCCTGTCCATGGGGAGAATGGTGTACCTAGTGCAGATGAGGAAGAATTTAATCTTATTCATATTTCAAGAAAAAATATTTCAAAAATTATCAAAATTTGCACACACAAAATAATACTTAAGCTCCTTGGAAGTGTTAGGAAGACAACGTGCCCCCTTGATCCCTGCCCATCTTGGTTGTCCGCCCAAGGAGGGGACGTAGTGATGATATTGCTCCAACTTGTCATCAACGCGTCCGTCAGGGAGGGCAAATTTCCAACTGCATTGAAGCAAGCTGTGGTTAAACCACTCTTGAAAAAGCCCTCCTTGGATCCCTTGGTAAGAAATAACTATAGGCCGGTCTCTCTACTACCGTTTTTGGGCAAGGTGATCGAGAGGGTGGTTGCCTTCCAACTCCAAGGTGTCTTGGAGGAAGCCGATTATCTGGACCCATTTTAAACCAGCTTCAGGAGGGGATATGGAGTCAAGACAGCCATGGTCGCCTTGGTTGATGATCTCCGTCTGAGCATCGATAGGGGAAGTGTGACCCTATTGGTGCTCTTGGACATCTCAGTGGCATTCGATACCATTGACCATGGTATCCTTCTGGAATGCCTGAAGAGGATGGGAACTGGGGGCACTGTTCTTCAGTGGTTCCATTCCTGCCTCTCAGGCAGATTCCAGATGGTGAAGCTGGGGGACAGTTGCTCTCGTAAAAGAGAGCTGACATCTGGCATCCCTCAGGGTGCCATTCTGTCCCCCATGCTATTCAACATTTACACAAAGCCGCTGGGAGAGATTATCTGGAGACATGGGTCACAGCGTTATCAATATGCTGATGACACACAAATACGCTTCTCTATGTCTCCGACCGATGCAGTGACCAGGGATGGTTTCTCCCTTCTAAATGCCTGCCTGAAGTCGGTAATGGGCTGGATGAGGGAAAACAAACTAAGGTTGAAACCAGATAAAATAGAGGTACTTGTGATAGTTTCCCCTAGCCCAGGAATGGAGATTTGTCAACCTCTCCTGGACGGGGTCACACTTCCCCTAAAGGACATACTCCTGGGCATACTCCTGGACTCGTCCCTCCAGCTGACTTCACAGGTGGAGGCTACTGCCAGGAGTACATGATATCAACTTCGGCTGATATGCCAGCTGCATCCCTACCTGGGCAAGGAGGCCCTTGAAACATTGATACACGCACTGGTAACCTCTCGCTTAGATTTCTGCAGTTTGCTCTACATGGGGCTACCTTTGTACCAAGTCCGGAAGCTTCAGCTGATCCAAAATGCAGCAGCTAGATTACTTACAGGGCCATCAAGAAGGGACCACATCACCCCTGTTCTAAAATCCTCACACTGGCTGCCGATTAGCTTCCGGGCACAATACAAAGTGTTGGTCGTTACCTTTAAAGCCCTATATGGCTTGGGCCCGAGTTACTTGAAGGAACGCCTCTCCCTACATAATCCTCCCCGCACTCTCAGAACCTCAGAATGCAATGGCACCAGATTAATGTCAACTTCCCATAGGGCATTTTCAGCTGTGGCCCCAAAGCTCTGGAACAACTTGCCGGAAGAGATCCGTCTTATTACCACCCTAGATGCCTTTAAGAAGGCACTAAAGACGAATCTTTTCCGGCGGGCCTATCCACCTGATATACTGTAAGAGATTATCAAGGATTTACCAGAAATTGATCAATAATGGAATAACTGGCAGTAACTGACTAGGACAAAGGATTGAATTGTAGTATATTAATAGGTGTTGTTAAATGGTTTTTAAGATAATGATTTTAAGATTTTATATTGACCATATGTATGTTTTTATGAATTGTTGGAATCCCGCCTCGATCCAGTGGGAGAGGCGGGAAATACAAATAAAATTTATTATTATTATTATTATTATTATTAAATAAATTGAATATGGAAGGAAGCAGATCTAACAGATTTTCCCATCCCTTGTCTTTGGTAGTACTAAATTTAGCTTTCATTTCTTATTATTACTGGAAATCTACCAACAGTTGATTCAGAGGGCTAGAGAAACTGTCACTGCACTGGGTTATGAGCCATATGTGGTTTTGCTTGCTCTCTTGAATGTGTCGTATCCAGAGTTTTGACTATTGCATGTTTTTTAAAGTTTCCTCATCCAAACTTTTCAAATAGTCTGGGGACCTTGAACTGTATGTGTACAAAATTTCAACTTTTGTTAAAGTGCCTTCATTATTTTGAAGTATATTTTATCTCTACCTCCTTTACTTTTGTCTAGTTTAGGAATGATTTGAACTGTCTTTCTGCTAGGGATGGCAAACATTTCATTTCAGTGTGCTTGTGGTTAAAAAAAAGATACCCAAATGTGCACATTTTTTATATTTGGGATAGAAAGAACATGAAATCTGAACATGAGAGAAACAGAAAGTGAACCATTTACCCATTCAAGTCTAAAGCTTTGTGTGATGATTTGCTCTTAAACTTATGATTCTTCCTATAAATTATTCTCAACTGAATAATGTATAGCTGATGATTTAGGGTTAAGCACTCATTTTTTCTGAGAGGCTACTCATCCCTTTCTCTTACTCTTACCCAATATCTAAATATTTATATCTCTATCTATCTATCAATCTAGAGAGAGAGAGAGATTGCAGGCAAGTACAGCATGGGCATTTCCATACTAACAAAGCTACAGTTATTGAATTTGGCCAGTATCAGTGTACAGATATGTTGTTTTTGAAAACATTATGAAAAATAACAATTTTTCAAATTCAGGGTGGAAAGAAGTTTAATAATGGGAATAATTTGAGAGTGACAGATTTCCTTTATTCCTGCTTTCTACAAGATATCTTTTAATTACATGGTTTGAAGCATCTCAACCAGACATGGAGAAACTGGTGTTTTCATGCACAGTTTCCCACTGTGATATGTATTTTTGATATGCATCTTTTGATTTTCAAACTGCACCACAGCATTTGAGGAGGAACAGATATTACTGTATAGCTGACATCTGATTTGTGTGTAGGTTCAGGAGGTGTGAATTTGGTAAGCTTTCATTAAAATAGCCACCAAATGAGTTTTTCATCCATCAATGGCCTTGAACATCAGTTATGCAATCGGAATCCTCTGTTTCAAGAGAATGCTATAAAGCAGTCTTTAAAAAAAAGACAGTAATTAAAATGCCTTTGACTACACATGTGGCAAATTTTGCTTCCGGTTTCTTTCCTCTACTTCCCCCATTTTCCATTCAGCTCACTTCAGTTGCTGAGTTCAGATTGCAAAAGTAGTTTGCAGTCAATTAATTTAGCAGGGGGAGAGGAGAAAAGGGAGTAGAAACATGCTCTTCCCAGTAGGCTCAGGCAAAAGCAAACTGATGCAGTCTCTCCTAGCTTCTGTGCTTTTTCTCATTTTCTCATCTTGACTACACTCTGATGTTGCATGGCCACATGTCCCAGTTTTCATTTTTGATGTTGGAGGGCATGCTAACATTTGTAGTAGAAATGCAAAGATTTGTAACTTCCTTTTTGGGAGGCAAGAATGAATAACTTCACCAATTTTTTTTCTCCACTGCAAGAAAGCTCTTGAAAATTGCAGTTCTCAAGAATTATTTATAGTCAGTAATTAAATCAGGGCCAAAAATGCACATGGCTGAGAGGTTGTCCAGCAAATGACATTTTCCGCAGAGACATGCATCGTGTTTTCATATTTTTTGCATAGAAAACTAATACTGTGTGCAAAACAAACAAACAAACGCACAAAAACAACAACCACTAAACACCATTATTTTTGTGCAAAAAATTATGTTTTTCATGAAGCCAAGCTGAGAAGATTCCTACATCTCCAGTATTCCTCTTGTCAGTGTTTCCCAGCCCCCAGAAATCCTTTTTTCTCCCATTCATCCAAATATTTTATAACATTATATATATATAACTTTCAGAATTCCTTATGCTGGCTGGAGGATCCTGAGAGTTGTAGCCCAAAAAGTAACCTTTCCAAACTTTGAGCCTTTCAAAGTATTTTTGTTTTGCTAGGTTTTGGGCTCATAGGTCTCCTGTTTCTGAAGCTTTAAAATGTTTCTTTAAATACAATATTTGTAACTTGTGTGACTGGGATTTGGTTGCACTGTGATTTTTTTAAAAAATCTCTTTTCTCTTTAATATACATTTTTCCAGACATATATGTGTAAACCAGGGGGAAATATTGGAACCTTTCTGTGCTTGTTTGCAGTGGACGGAGAGGAATAAACAGGATGTCAAAACAGAGTAAATTCTGATTGTTGTTATTGTGTCCTAGACAGAAGCCCCTGTTGTTGTGTCCAGATTGCTGACCTGATTTTAGAAATATTTTCTGATATGCTGTCCTTGGAAAATTATTAAAGCCTGGTTAGTTCACTGAAGCGCTATTGTTTCAAGCAGCCCTCTTATTTTAACACTTACGAGTGTGAGTATCAGTCACTGCAAGCTTCTCCAGTGCTTTAGCTGCATTTACAGCCTGAAAGCACAGAAAGCAATCATAAGAATCAGGTTGTTAAGACAATACATGGGTCTGTGCATATACATTAGTGATGGAGAGTTTAGAAACAACATCAGCAATCTGGCATCATTTTCACCAGGTCTCTTGAAGACATCAGTGATAAATCTGTGTATCAGTTTCATTCTTCTTGTTGTTCTGTGCCTTCAAGTCATTTCTAACTTATAGCAACCCCAAAGCGAAACAAACCTATCATGTTTGTTTGTTTGTTTGTTTGCCACATTTCTTCAGAGGGAGTTTGCCATTGCTACCTTCTGAAGCTGCCAGTAGTCTTCAGCCAACACTTGGAGTTGCACATGAATTGGGTAGAAAGTTTAAGTCTTTGCGTTTCTAGTCAAATTATGGTGGATAAATAAGGGCAAATGAGAAAGAACATCTTGATCACACCCAAGGTTAGTGGTAAGATGGATGCCCACCAGGACTACCAGAGACCTTAAGAAGGAATCCTGATGGAACTATATATTTTCTTCACACAAGCAATCCTGGACAATCATATAGAATAACCTTCCCTAACCTGGTATATTTCAGGTTACTTGGACTCTAGCTACTGTCAGTCACTAGCCTTCATGGTCTGTGGTCAGGAATGCTAGGACTTTTATTCAAAAACATCTTTAGTGCAAAAAAGTTGTGGTGGTGGTGGGGAGTTAAAGCTAATACAAGGAATAGGATGAAACTATGATCCTATCTGGTTATATGATGAAATAATCAAGGACAGTGAAGCCAATTCAGAAAGAAGTCAGAGCTTCCAAAATTGGCAAACACTTTTGAGTTCATTTGTAATGAACACTGAAAAATCACTAGAGGCTATCACAGAAGTGTTGGAAAAGGCAACCTTCCTCTTTCAGCTCAGTTACAGCTACCAGTTATTTAAGAATTGCACGGGTACTTGTGCTGGTGCTGTGGTCTCATGACTGTGTGAGAATCCTTTAGGCACATGTTTATAAGCTGGTTTTCCTTCAAGTAAACAACAGTATATCCCCGAAGAAAGGTTCAGGAAAAAGCAAAGAGTACATAAAAACCAAGTCCTTTAGCAGCTTCCCCTCCACCCTCAAACACAGGAAGTGATAATATTTGGAGTTTTTTTCCTAGGCCTTTATTACTTTGGAAGGGGTGGGAAGGACAGCCAGTGTAGTATACTCTAGAGTATTTCATCATGAGAAATGGTGTGGCACTTATAAATAATTATGTCTGCATCTTAAACATGACATTATAGAGATCTATTTAGTTATTTAAAAAAGAAGGCTTCACAAACATGTAAATAATAACGCATATCTTGATTTCCTAGTCTAGGGCAGGGTTGAAAGAGACATTGCATGGGAGAGATGTGATTGGATATTGTGACTGCTTTATTTTTATTTTTCAAAACTTGAAACAACCACTGAAAGCTCTAATTTGGATCAAAGCAAGAGTGCTGGGAGCTATTCTTTTTCTATCCCCTCCCCCCCCATCTTTCTTTTTTTTTTTTTTTTTCTTGTTTAAATTTCCTATCCTAAGATACTATTAGCCTGACAAGGGAGGGAGGGAGGATAGTTTCAGAAGGCCACAATTTCACTGTTCCCTCCAAGAAATGACATTGATCAGCATGCACTTTTTTAAAAAATGAATTCCACTTTGGCAAGATGAAGGTCTGCTTAGCTCTTTAGATGCACTCCTTATAGACTCATAAAATCATAGGTCTGGAAGAGAGACCACAAGGGCTGTCTAGTCCAATCCCTTTCTGCCATGGAGGGATACACAATCAAAGCACTCCCGACAAATGGCCATCCAGCCTCTGCTTAAAAACCTCCAAAGAAGGAGAGTCCACCACTCTCTGAGGCAGCATGTTCCACTGTCAAACACCTTTAGCCATCAGGAAGTTCTTCCTTAGGTGGAATCTCTTTTCCCACAGCTTGAATCCAGTGCTCCATGTTCTAGTCACTGGAGCAGCAGAAAACAAGCTTGCTCGATATGTCATCTCTTCAAATATTTAAACATGGATATCATGTCACCCCTTAACTTCTCTTCTGCAGGCTACCACACCCAGCTCCCTAAGTTGTTCCTCATAGGGCACTTTCACCATTTGGGTTGCCCTCCTCTGGACATGCTCCAACTTTTCAATATCCTTCCCTTACCAGTTTGTTGTCCTCCACCATCACCATCCTCCCAAGTGGAGATAATAGGTTAGTGATTCACAGCCCCACTTTTTTGGTTCTGAGTTTGAGGCAAGTAGGGACTCTCTTGACGCAAATGAGCGTTGACCAGACATGGGAGGAACACTCACTTGGAATACATGTCTTGGATATAATTGTCAGTCCCTACACGTCATGCTCTCCAGTGGGAGGTATAGATCATGGGCCACTTTTTTGGTGGTAGTGGCAAGGGAAGAGCTCACAGTTATTCCTCCCTGCTTCCTTAAGTAATGCCACTTAGAAAGAACAGAAAGCACTATCATTGTGAGATTTTCATACTTCATGTGATCCAAAACCTGCATTCAATAGCAAAGTTGTACATTCAAAGTAAGCCAAACTGTGGTTGCTTGAATTCTGACTTGTTGCCAAACTGCTACTCCTAACATTCCTCACCATTGATTGGTTCTGCTGCCTAGGGCTGATAGGACTTGCAGTTCAGCATCAGAAGGACTTTGCAGAGTGTATGAATCTTCCTGATGAAGGCATCTACAATGCAAAAGGCCTTTTCACCTGTCATCTCACAGCCCATTGCAGGGGATGTAATTTCATACCCTTCAGTATTTCACAGATGAAAACTGGCACATGTGGCCAAGCAACATCAGAGTATTGTCAAGGTGGCAAATGTTATTAATGAGGAGGAACACATAAATTAGGAGAGGCCACAGCAGTTTGTCTAACCTGAAAACAAAAGGGAAGAAGTGGGAGCAGGACAGAGAAACTAGGACATTTTAAAAACAGCTGGAAAAGTGGGACAACAACTAGTTAATTGTGACTGTCCTTGCTGAATCAGGTCAAGTGGAGAGTTTGCCCTCAACCTATCTAAGGATGCTGTCTGCTGTAAATCATCAAGTACAGTTGCATTCGCTCACCACAAATAAGCTAACTAAAAAATCAGAATTGAATTAGAACATTTATTAATCACAGCTTCTGCTTTTTAGCACTTTTTCAGCCTCCAGCAACCAGATGAATTATGGGAATTGTAGTCTAAAACTGCTCCCCCTTTGCCAAGCAGCCATTGTGTTGAATGGCTGCTTTTATCTGGAATTGTGTTTCACATGAGTTCTGCACAGTGATTGAGAATATGCCTTGGGCAAGGTACTGTTTCTGGGACCCAACTGGCCTTCCTGACATTTTAATTAGCATTGCCTTGTTCAGTGCTTGTAAATTATGGCTTAGCTCTTGGATTTGGGTAAGAGTAACCCAGTTGTGTTTGCAATTATCCTGTGTTCATAGTTTTTTGTGAGGGTTTTCCAGGCTATCATTCTCTGAAGATGCCAGCCACAGATGCTGGTGAAACGTCAGATAGGAGCTCTTCTAGAACATGGCCACATAACCCGAAAGCTCCACAAAAAACTATGGATGCCGGCCATGAAAGCCTTCGACTCCACATATCCTGTGTTCATTTTGGAAGAAATAACACCCGATTTATTCCCCCCCCCCCTTACCATTTCAGTCTTGTCCCATTCCTACACTGGGGCACCAGAATGCTCTGACAGAGATTAAACATCTCACAAAACTACAATACCCAGAATTCCAGAACATTGAGCTATGGCAGTTAAAGCAATGTCAAACTGAATTTTTTCTGCAGTGTAGATGCAGCTCCCAGTAGAGATAAGAAGACAAAACATGTAGATGCTGTTTTGGCCAATTGTTATGTGAGATGGCAGCCTGTTACAGCATTTTCTTGTATTTAGTCAACTAGTGAACCTACTAACAGTTTGATTGATATTTTCATGTCCTTCCTTATAGTTTTATAAATGGAGATTGACCCTTTAATATCATTTTGTGCTTGGGCCTGCAAAGCCCTGCAGAGCTTTGTATTTGATTTCAGTAGATCAAGAACCACTTTACAGAGTCACTTTGTATCAAATATATTCTATATCCACTTATCCAGGAATAATTCTCATTGAACACAATGGTACTTACTTCTGAGTAGATTGTGTAGAAGTCCATATTAATTGGCTTTTTAAAAAAGAAAGTTACTTTATATAAAAGGTGGGAGGTATCCTTTCTATATCCACTTACTCATATGTAAGCCCCACTGAACTCAATGGTACTTATTTCTGAGTAGATATATGTACACTCAGTTGGCCTTTTAAGAGAAAGTAACTGCTTGTAAAACATGGAAAGTCTTCTGCATATGTTCAGAGACAATTCGTCCTCTGGTCCATTTCAAAAGGCAGAAGTTAGTTCACTTATCAGATGAATGATACTAGACGTTAATTTTATTTAATTTGTCATTATTATATAGCATTATTATTGATAATAATACATAGTATTTTACTACAGTTATGTCTTTTAACATAGAAAGCACTTTTCCTTGATTAACTAATTAAGACTCTCTGAATCCTATATATGGAGAAAGGTAAGACAGAAATTAAATCAATATGTAAATCAATATGTAAGTAAAACATCTTCAATATGTAAGTAAACCTTTCACAGCAATCCTTCAAATCAGTAAAATTATATCTGTTTTGCATGAAGTTGATTTTTTAAAAATAATAAATTCCAAATAGAAAACCTCGATTTTAGCATTTTAGTTAAGGGACACCATTTTACTGTGCCTTTGTATTTAATAGGACTTGAGCATCCATGGATTTTGATATCCATGAGGTGTCCTGGAACCAAATCCCAGCAGATAACAAGGGCCCACTGTACCTAAATTTCAAAGTCTTGGCATTATGACACAGACAGACTGACAGATATTTCCTTAACAGTAGGCACAATAACTTCGATCTTAAAAGTTCAAATCATTAGCTGCAATGAGGTAAGTGGTTTACCCGAGAGGTGATGGTGAATGGTCGTGAGGATGAGAACATTTCCAGATATTCTTTGCATCCCTAATGATGAGCAGCAATGGCTGTGTGTTAGCCTGGGAAATAATAATAGACTGTGAGGGTATTCAGACAGCTCTGAAGGGGCAGCATGGAGCCACCCCTGTTTCACCCAAATTGGGGCCATAGCAACTGCACGCTGCAGCCTCGATCTGGCCTTTCCAGGGTGCAAAAAGGAGCTGCAAAAAGCGGCTTCTTTTTGTGCCCTGGAAAGTAATAATAGCCCGCTCCTCTGTCAGGACAATCGGAGCGGGTTACAGCACATAAAAACAACATAGTAAAACAATATCAATATCCCTCTACCCGACCTCCCGCCCCTTAAAATTAGATTAAACTATTAACAAGTTAAAACCAAGAACAATTAAAACATAAACAATCAAAACACAACTAACATTCTGTGGGCAGTACGATTTGTGGCCTCATAAATGATGGTATGGTAGAGGAAAGCCTAACCCAATTCCAGAGCCAGGACTTAAGAGGTTTCTGGGAAGCCCTGCCAGAAGAGATGCGTCTTTAAAGCTTTTTTAAAGCAATCTAGAGATGTGATAAGACGCATTCCATAGGGCACAATGCCATTTATTATTATTATTATTATTATTATTATTATTATCCTTTATATAGCGCTGTAAATTTACACAGTGCTGTACATACAATCTTATAATCTTATAGATGGTTCCCTGCTCTCAGGCTTACAATCTAAAAGAGACAACACAAAAGGAGAAGGGAAAGGTGGTGTGAAGGGGATGAGGTCCAGTGGTTCTTCTCTCCTTCTGGGGCTTAATACATAGTTAATAGGAGGCATCCTGGGGCAGACGGCACAATCCTGGGAATGCTTCCCTAAACAATATAGCCTTTAACTCAATTTTGAAACTGGTTAGAGAAGTGATGAGGCACCCATGTGGTGGAAGAAGGTTCCAGGAGTGAGGTGCAGCAAGTGAGAAGGGGCGAATCCGGGACAGGGCAGTAGAAATCCTTGGCTGGGACAGGAGACCTTGACTACCAGAACGGAGGGTATGAGAAAGAGTATGAGCAGAAAGAAGTTCAGACAAGTAAGGAGGGGACAGTCCATGGAGGGCTTTGAAAGTCAACAACAAAAGCTTGACTGGATGCAAAAGAGGAGAAACATGGTCAGAGCTGCAAGCGGATGTGATAATGCGTGCAGCTGAGTTCTGGACAGAGATTAAAGGATGGAGGTGAGAGAGAGGAAGCCCTGTCAGAAGAAGGTTACAATAATCTAGTTGTGAGACTACCAGGGCATGGACCAGAGTCTTGGCAGTGGAGGCTGAGAGGAATGGATGGATTTTAGCAATGTTGTAGAGAGAGAATCTACAGGTCTTGGCGATGGCTTGAATCTGGGGAATAAACAACAGAGAGTAATCAAAGACAAAGCCAAGACTGCAGGCTTGCTGAACCGGTTGAATAGAAGTCCCGTCAACAGAAACAGAGAAGGAGTATTTAAGGGTGGGCTTAGGTGGGAAGATGAGAAGCTCTGTCTTAGACATGTTGAGCTTCAAGTGCTGATGCTGCATCCACTGAGAGATGGCAGCCAGACAAGATGAAACTTGCTGTTCAAGCCCCGGCGAAAGGTCAGGGGTGGAAAGATACAGCTGAGTGTCATTGGCATACAGATGATAGGAGAAACCAAAGAACTGATGAGTTTACCAAGGGACAGTGTGTATAGAGAGAACAGAAAGGGACCCAGGACAGAGCCCTGAGGAACTCCTACAGATAAGGGAACAGAGGAGGAAGTTTGACCACCTGTGACCACAGCAAAAGATCAGTCTGACAAGTAAGATTTAAACCAGTTGAGAACAGAGTCGGAGAACCCGAGGTCGGAAAATAAGTCAAGCAAGAGACAGTGGTCCACCGTGTCAAAGGCCGCAGACAAGTCAAGAAGCATGAGAATAGAGTAGAGGCCATTCGCCTTGGCCTGCAAGAGATCATTTGAGATCTTGGTGAGGGCCGTCTCTGTAGAGTGCCGTGGGCGGAAACCAGACTGAAAAGGGTCCTGGATGGAGTTGGCTTTGAGAAACTCAAGACAGCGAGAAGAAACGACCCATTCCAGAATCTTAGAAAGAAAAGGAAGAAGAGAGATCGGACGAAGAGAGGGGTCGAGAGAGGGCTTCTTCAGAATTGGGGAAACAAGAGCATGTTTGAAGTCTGAAGGGAAGGAACCCAAAGAGAGAGAAAGATTAAAGATATAGAGGAGCGAGGGCAGAAAAGAAGGGGTTATAGAGATAAGAAGATGGGAGGGAATAGGATCAAGAGAACAAGTTGTAGGTTTGGAAGAATTTAGCAGCGTAGAGAGTTCGTGCAGAGAAACAGGTGGAAACAGAGAGTTTATTAGTAGAAGGTACCAGGAGATTAGTGGTAGGGGGCAAATCAGGAAGAGCAATTTCGGATCAAATAGTAGTGACTTTTGTGAGGAGTCAGTTGGGGAAAATGAAAATGAGGCCTTTATACATCTTTTAAAGATGTTAGCTGAGATCCTATTTAATGCTGGCAAAGTTCCTCGAAAGTAGTTATGCAAGATGTCCAAAAGCAAAGGATGCAGGCAGTTTGGGAGGGAAGTGATGGAGCCCTCCTGGTATCCCCTGTTGAATACAGGTCTTTAGTGTTGTAGGACTGATGCCTAGTGATGTCCAGCTGTTATTTTACAGCCCAGGAAAAGGTACTGTATACTGTACTGTACTAAATACTGTACTGTATTTAAAAAGTACTGATAGTAGCATAACCTAAAGTCAACCTAAAGCATATGTCGACAAGAGGATTCCAGTCATTGATACCATTTCTCAACAAAGGAGGTACTTTCAACTTTTTTTCCCCTTGGGGGAAAGTCAGATAACAGATTTCCATATCTCACAAATATGTTGGGAAGGCTTCTGTTGTTTATATTTTACAGATGAAGAATAGTGTGTGATGGTTTCCCAAAGAGACCCATTGAGATATAATCCCAGGGATCTCTTTGGGTCTTGATCTTAATCATCCACAGAATTCTGTTCTATTCCTATTTTTTCTGTCTTCCTCAAGTGAAAAATATATTCCCAATTGCTCAGCATTCTCCTGGGATCCAAGCTGATACAGTGGATGAGTGGGAGGCCAATGCCATTGAAAATGATGATAATATGTCCAGAGGGAAGCCATAGATTTCCCAACATTTCTGTAGAGAGTGTAGCTGGTATAATAAACAGAAAATTACACTATTGACTGGGACTCTAAAGCCGTGAAGTTTGCAAAGCCAATGTTATGCTTCTGTGACTGGGTGCCTAAGTTTGGGAGCAGATTTATAAGCTGATTCTTATAAGGGAAAGGGGTGCATCCAGATATCACCATAATTTAAACATAACTGTACAAAATACAACCTTGATGAGCATAACTCCTGTCACAATTCTCTCTCATGCTGCATATCGCTCACATAAAGTGGGGGGAATGGCAGTCAGCTTCTTCCCAATGAGCAGGGTATTGGGGGACTTTCAAATCGCAATGGATGCGTTCATGGATTTTCATAACAGCCATAAATGTGTAAGTCCGTGTTACACATTCATAATTGCCGTTTAGGATTCCATCCCTGATTACTAGAGAGAGAGATACATCATCTATCAGATTGTGCCCAATGGGGGATACTACTCAGAAGTTCTGTAGAAGACATTTGATCATATGAGATTAGTCCAAATGATCCATAGAACCCATGTGCATCAGAGATAAGTGCAACAGTCCTATGTAGTCTCTTGACTTTGTCAACTTAGCATAAAGAAAGATTTTAAAGGATCTGTCTCATTGCAAGATTTCATACAAGTTGAGTCTACCTTAACTGAAATGCTTGGGATCAAAAGTGTTTTGAATTTGAGTTTGTTTGTTTGTTTGTGGAATATTTGCATATACATATTATGACATCCTAGAGATGGGACCCAAGTCTCAACTTGAAATTCAGTTTTGTATCATATACACCTTATACACATAAACTTAATAATTTTATACACAATACAATTTGCCCCCAAACATTCTCTGGGGTTAGGAGCTTAGAATCTCCATGAAAGTAGAGGGTTCATTGTGCAAAATGTACTGGTTTTTCTATGGGTTTTTTTTTTCCAGAAAAATTCCTGAAACATGAAAAATCATCAAAAATATGCAGACATTTTGTACTCTTGCCCTGCAAAGAGAAAACTTTAGAATTTATTGATTCTTATATGCAAAAAAAAAAAAAAGAACGAAAGGAAGGAAGGAAAGGAAAAGAAAAGAAAAAGAAAAACATTTACACCATCAGCATCCAAATGTATCTGTCCTAAAAATAGATGGAGCTGCCATTAGATGGCCTTCTGAGACAAAGCTTGCCTTATCAATACACTTTATGAGCTGGAGTTAAGGACTGGTTTACTTACTGGTCATGGTGCTCTGTTCCTAATAATAATAATCCCAATTTATACCACATAATGTAGAGTACTGATTTTCTGAACTCTTGAACCTTTCTGTCTACCCTTTCACTTATTTCTGTGGGGGGAAGCTTTTAGCAAGACTTTGCAATGGGCTACCATTTGAACAAAGGGCATTGTTGCAATTGCACAGCTGCCCACACACCCTCTTCCTCCATGCCCATAGCCTCACGAAGAGTTGGTGGGCAGTAATTCAAAGTAAATATTCCACTATTTGTCTGGAGCACCCTTTTACCCCCAAGAAACCCATATATATCCTGTTCTATTTAAAAGCTGCACTTTCTCTGTACTACGTTTTCTAAGAACTCTCAGTTCATTTCCTTTTACTGATGTCAGCAGCAGCTGCTAATTTCCAGTAATTGCCTTGTACAAGGTTTTCATTTATGTTAATCCCTTATGGTTATCCCTACATCCTCATCTTAGAGCTATTCTTCCTGTTTTGTGGATGCACTGTGATAATACAGAATACACTTTCTTTTGGAAATATAGGTATTTATTTTTTTTAAAAAGGTTATATCTCCTCCCCTGCTTTCTTTTCTAGAATCACATCATTTCACAGAACTGAAACTATTTTGTTAAATGTAACACAATTTTCCACAAATTATTCTTTTTTTACCAGTAGTCAATATTGTTTTGAATAATGTAAAGGACAGTTAAAGACAGTGTAATAAATAGACCACCTTCTCATGCTTTCTAACATTTCTCAAATAAAAATCAGAATATGTATGGCTAAGCAGCATCTAAGTGTAAGCAAGATGAAGAAGACCAGCTAGGAGAGGTGGCAGCAGTTTGCTTTTGTCTGAGTTTACTGGGAAGGGAAAGATTCCACCCTGCTCTCTTCTCCTCTTGCTGAATGTAATGCTCTGAAGTAAGATGAGAACAAAGGAGGAACCAGAGAAGAGAAAAATTGACTTTTTAAATCCAGCTAGAAAAGTGTAACAACAGAGGATTAATTTGGACTGGTCCCATCAAATCTGGACAATTGGAGGGTATTCCTTCCTCTGTTACATAGATACTGTGTAGTCAGCCTTTGGGGTTGTCCTCATGGGCCTGAAGGCCCGGGTTCCCCCCGCTTCACATTGTCTAGATCAGAGAACACAGGCCAAAAACCCTGGGACATTATCAGCCCTGATCCTGCATTGACTACAAGCAGATCCAAAGGATTGCTCATGATTTATCATTGGTTTTCTGCGGACTTTCTAGGAAACTCCACAACAAACCCAGGCTGGAGTTGAAGGCTTTCATGGCCGGCATCCATAGTTTTTTGTGGAGCTTTCAGGCTATGTGGCCATGTTCTGGAAGAGTTCCTTTCTGACGTTTCGCCAGCATCTGTGGCTGGCATCTTCAGAGAATGATAGCCTGGAAAAGGATGGAGATATATATCCTGTGTGACCCTGGGAAGAAAGGAGTAATTTGCAAATGTATTGTTCTGTTGCTAATGGCAGTCCTCAGGGTGGGAGGATATGCAAACAAGGATTAATGTCTGCTAACTGGTGCTCATTGTCTGCTGGGAATCCCCTGGCCTTAGGCTGTTTCTCATTTGCATAGGTTGAGTCTTGACCTCGCTGTCCTTCAGGACTGGGAGCCAAGCCTTGTTTACTCTCAGGGTTTCCTCTTTCCTGTTGAAATTGTCCAGGTGTTTATGGATTTCAATGGCCTCCCTGTGCATTCTGAGATGGTAGTTGTTGGCATGGTCCAGAATTTCAGTGCTTTCAAACAGCATTTTATGCCCAGGATGGTTTATAGCATGTTCTTCTACTGCTGATTTTTCCGGTTGACCCAGAGGGAGACCCAGTGAGAGACACTGCAGGCTGCACCCACATGGCCATGTGCCCTGTATCTGTATCAGATGCAGTGGTGGAGAGGCGTCTGAGTGAAAGTGAAGGCAGCCAAGATAAGCAGCACGAGGGGATGGTGTGAACCTCCAAGGTTTGCTGCAGTGTCTCCTAGAAACTTTGCAGAATACCAAGGATAAAGTACCCTGGGGTGAGGCCAGATCAATCCCCACATAATGGTTAGTAGCAACTGCAGTTGACAGGGGTCTGCTCCCTTGTCACTTGGGAAATGGCTGACTAATGTGCCCACCTCCTCACACAAGCAATCCCCATTGCAACTGGCATGGTTCCTGTTGCAATCCCCCCTTCAGAGGAGATTGCTTCGGGGGGGGGGGGGGGTGGTTAGGAGAATGTCATTCAGCTGTCAGTCATCAATCACATCTTCTACTGACTGGAATGTGGGAATTGGGGGACTTTCACTGTCCCTATGTTTACTCTAAATTAAATGAATTAATACAAAGCAGTCATGAATACATAACTCTCAGTTACACATTTGCAACTACCCAGTAGGATTCTGGCCATTCATATAAAATAGTAAGGTGATATTTAAATTTGAAACTTGGGTAGCTGTACATCATGTTGCATATGACGTAATTACCATTTTATGAAACATAATTTGTACTGTATGATCAAGGATTAAAATCACTAAGATTTTCCCAGAATGGATTAATCCAGGTATTTTTGATTTCTCATTTTAGCTGTGGTGTTTTCTCTTTTCCTTTTGTGACGTTTCTGGATCATAAACAGTAATAATGTGGGCATGTTAATGTGTGAAGTGCCTTTTCATCTGGTTGTGTATGGACTTGCTGATTTAATCCCTTTATTGCTTTGATTTAAACAATAGGTCTAGAACTTGTGTGAAGTTTTACTTTTTAAAATTTTTCTTGGTCTGGATTGTCCTTTGGCAGAGGTTGCTTGTGTGGGCAGGATGAAAAAGCACAGTTAAAACATGCTCATGACATGGGTTAACTCTTGCATAAGCTCATTAATGCAGGCATCTAGTGAAAATTTGCAAACTGAAATGATGTAAGGTGAGTGGACACGTATTTTCAAATCTTACCATCAAGTATTGCATATGTGGATGTTCACATTATTCACACAAATTACCATTGATGACTTTCTAGGATTTTGGTTTTCTGTGATACTGTTCTCTAATTAATTAATTAATTAATATTTTATGGTGTTTGATATTTTACCGACCCTGGTCTTTTTCAATGGATGGGGTATAATTGTATTTCCATAATTATAACATTATTTTATTATTGCAATATCATGTATCATTTCATATTTTTGTTGCTAGTTTATTATTTCACCTTCTGTTTGTGTGCCTTCAAGTCATTTCTGACTTATGGTGACCCTAAGGAAAACGTGACATGGGGTTTTCTGAGGGTGTGAGATGACCAAGCTCAGCCACTGAGTCTCCATTGCTGAACAAAGAACCCTGGTCTCCAGCATTATAGTGCAAAAATCAACTATGCTACAATTTCTATTATTGTACTTTATATTTATACTGTTTTATTGTAGTATCCTAAGATATTGGGTAGAATCTCATTGGTTAGTCTCAGCTAGAGGAGACCAACTGAATTCGTTGTTAAATGGTGCATCAACACATAAGTAAATGGCTTTACTCCAATCAAGACAAACAATAGGATTTTATTTATTTAATTAATTAATTTATATCCTGCCTTTCTTCCAATATAGGGACACAAGGCAACTAACAACACATTTTAAACAATACAAATTAAAAACAGAATAAAACATTTTTAAAAGTACAAATCTAAAGTTTAAAAAATCAGTTTATAAAATTAAAACATTAAATATATATGTGTGTGTGTGTGTGTGTCTGTGTCTCTGTGTCTCTGTCTCTCTCTGTGTATGTATATGTATGTGTGTGTGTGTGTGTGTGTATACTTCAAATTTTGTCATCATTACCCAACTGGTAGTGGGCATTTCCTTAGAAAGGTGAGGATTTGTTTGTTGAATATTTATAGCTTGCCTTCTATCCAAGCATCTCAGACTTTTAAGTGACAAATTTAAAACAGTGTGAATAATTAAATTTTTAAAAGGCTAAAGACACATTTTAACACATTAAAAAGATTGATTAAAATACTAAGAAAATTAAAACCATGTACAGGCAAGGGTTTTAGTTAAACCAGTTAGGACCCAACAGCTTTCATTAACAACTATGGTTTCACTTGATCCATGAGCAACAGCAATGTTGGCCCCAGTTGAACCTCCAAGGGTGCCACAATAAAGGTCTCTTCCCACTCTATGATTCTATGATTCCATATGATATGATACAAGGTTAACATAACATATTACTGTTTCCCAAATTCCATGACTTCCCATTAAAAACCTGGAGGTGAAATAAGGTATAAAAATAAATGCTGTGGTCTGTAAAATCATGTGCCAAATGCTGCAGTACTTTCAGTTTAGTAGATTAAAAACTACACGGGGCAGCCTTTTAAGATAAGTGAGGCATGAAGTCTTACAAAAGATAAAGTTTGTGGGAGTGTCATGTGCCTTCCTCCCACTACCCCCCTTTATGCCCAACCTTTCAAAAGTGTGGAATGGAAGTGCAGAGAACCAAAGTCTTTGTGACAGCAATAGCCCAGCTGTATAGTACTTCCTCAACTTAAGTGAAGTTCAAGAAGCCAGCTGCTTATAAAAAGAAAATCCTTATTGTTGAATTCCCCCCTGTTTTCCTCCTCGTCAAGGTTAACTGTGCCTTTCTACCCTGGCACCGCCTTTGTAATGTGTCCCTAGATAGATGAAGCAATGTGTGTCAGGCTCTCCATCCAAGATTGTGCCAAAATATTGATTGATATTGTATTTTTATTTTTTGTACTGTCAGAGAAGACTTAAGCCTCCTCCTTTGCTTGAAAAAAGTTGTGATTGTTAATTGTGTCTCTAACATGTTATGACTCTGTAGCTCTTAACCATTTCCCAATCTCCCTGTGACTCAGTATTGTTGTAAGGCTCTTGTAGTTTCTAGCCTATTTGAAGGAAGGACTCTGAAGAGAGAGCACGAATTAGTTTTCTTTTTTACTACATCTAAACACTCTCCACTGAAGCCATAACAATTGCTCTAGGCCTGAGCTAGACCAAAGGCCTGTCATGCTCAACATTTTGTCAACATAATCATCCTCTGGTCACTTGGACTCCCAGTTTGTGATCAGTGGTATAGTCCAAACAGGCAGAGTTAGCATCAGTATTCCGCTTGCACACTCAAGCCTTGGGAACTCTAGATATTTACTATGGGAGAATAAGCAGACTCTTTGTTAAAGTTTTAGGCTATTTTATTATGTACTGCTTTATACTTTACTGTTTTATACTTTGCAAATTAGACTATTCAGACTTCAAAGGCTTAAATTTCACAAAAAATATAATCTAAATGTCAGGCAGACATAGGTAGATGCTTCCCCCCCCCCCCCCCCAACATGGCTCATCCCATGAAAAAGGTGAACTTACAGGGGATTGGGGTTGTTGTACAAGAATTCCAGCCTTCAAAATGATAAAAAAGAGACGGGTGACATATGCAGGCATAAATTAGGGGTCTTTAAGCAGAGGCTGGATGGCCATCTGTCAGGGATGCTTTGACTTGGAGTTCCTGCATGGCAGGGGGTTGGACTGGATGGCCCTTGTGGTCTCTTCCAACTCTATGATTCTATGATTCTATGATTCTATGAATTGGACTAGCACCTCAGTATGTTATTAAGAGGAGGCTAGCTGACATTTGCATGGCAGTCACCTGATGAAATCCATGCACAGAAGAGGCATTTCAGAGTATATCTAGTTCTAAAAAGAAATCTAAATATATCCCTTTCTGAATCAGTAGAAAATAAAGCATAAAAATGGATAAAAATATAAACTAAGGCTTTAAATAGCCAAGTCCCGGGGATTTGGGTTGTGTATGGGTTTATGTAATGTTTAGATAACGTGCAAACATGTCAGATAGCACTGGCATAAGCAGGCAACAAGATCCAGCGATTTCAAATACCCTACCTTTCTCAGTCATGAACTTGGCATCTTTTCTAAAGTTACAGTTTAACAGGTTCTCAACATGTCTAATGCATTGTTGTCTTTCATGGTGATTCGATATGCTAGGTAATCTCTCTTTTTTAAAATGCACAGACCTTATTTGGAAGTATGACTTCAAGGCAAAAATATTGCGGTTGAGCATAAAGTAACCTAATTTCTCTGAGGAAATGCATTTTGGTATTCTTGATGCTCTCTATAATTTCAGATAAATTATTTCCCAGAGTCCTGCCCAGCTATGTGTGGATGAAATGTTTGAAAGGAACAAATGTTTTGCCAGAAGTAAGGGGGAGGATTAAATATTTATTCATTTAACCCAACCAACATTTTGGGTAATGTTTAACTTCCAAAATTACTCGTGGACCGGGGGGGGGGGGGAGTTTATAATGGAAGACAAATTTGCACATATCCTGTTTGTTATGCTAACTAGCCAAGGTCACATTTCTGGGACTTCTATATTACAAGGGCTCTGTGAACCTTCTGCGGGACTTTTGCCAATGGGGACCAGGCCCCTCAGTGTCAAGATATAAACTAACACTATGCAGTATCCCTAAGTTCAACACTTTTACTTTCTCCCCTATAAACTGAGTTGACTTTAGCACGAAGCAGTTTTCCCAGACAGCAGGTACTGCCCAGTAGGCGGAAAACTGGAGACGAATTCTGTATTATGAATGGCAGTGCAGAAGTGGAAATTTCAGCAGGTGTTGCCTGTCACAGAACCAGATCACAAGCAACATCTGCTGAAATTTACTCTTCTGCACAAGCATTAAAGGTACAAGAGCCTTCTCAAGTTTTCAGCTTGGCTACCCAACTGACCAGCTTGCCCACCATCCAAAAGCCTGTCACTGACCAGCATCTATCAAAGAAGGGAAAAGGAGGGAAAATGAGAGGCAATTCTGAGCATGAAGATCCAGATCATTTGCACTCCTGCAGGAAGAAAAAGGCAGTGGACTCCATTTAAGAGTGCACCCTCATTTCTTTCCTTGCATCCAAACTAAAACCAGCTGGTTTTCCATGATCTGAATTGCCACCCTTCCCCTCCCTTTGGGACTGAAAACCCAACAGAAGCAAGAGTCCCTTTTAGGATTTGACAACAGCCAGACATTTGGAGAACATGAAACTGCATGCAGAACTAGGTACCAAGGTAGGATCTCGAATTTGAGGTGTCAAATTTTGAGGAGGAAACTTTGAATGGTTTAATTTGTTTTATTGTTCCTTCTGGAAAGGGTGAGGTCCTTCTAGGATTTTCAGCCTCATTTGCCAAAATGTGTGTTATATTGTATTACACTGATTAAGGCTGCATCTACACTGCAGGGTTACTGCAGTTTGACACTGCTTTAACTGCCATGGCTCAATGCTATGAAATTCTGGGATTTGTAGGGTATTTAATCTTCTCTGTTAGAGAGCTCTGGCACCACAATAAATCCCAAGATTCCATAGGATGAAGCCATGACAGTTAAAGCAGTGTCAAAGTGCATTAATTCTGCAGTGTGGCAGCAGTCTTATTTAGCCCTCTGGAGACTAGGGTTTGATTCCCACTCTGCCATGAAACCCACTGGTTGAGCTTGGGCGAGTCACATGCTCTCAGCCTCAAGGGAAGGCAATGGCAAACCTTCTCTGAACAAATTTTTCCAAGAAAACATCTTGATAGGTTTGCCTGATGGTCAACATAAGTTAGAAACAACTTGAAGGCACACAACAGCAACAAAGTATAGATAACTTCCAAAATTCCAGAGGCTGTGACGCTATTTCTGGATAGGGTCTGAAAATTTTAGTCCAAAAAAGTAATGTTTCCAACTTTAAACTGAACAGTCTGTAACATTTTGTTGCAGGTCCCACAGGTTTATATTTAAGGATTACCTGATAAGCACAAATTCTGATATGATGGTTTCTGGTCCATTGCAGAGCAAGTTGGATTTAGATGAAAAAGCAAACTGGGAGCCTGTTTGATTTGTGCTTTGTGTGTGTGTGGTTTTTTTGTTTTGTTTTTTTTTTAAAAGCAAGTCGGCATGCTTTTAACTTCAGCCGGGTACCTATTTTAGGAGCCGGACAATAATGCTAGAATGAGAACAAGGAGTCTGAAAGCCAGAAATATTTTTTCCTTTCTCCTCCTGTGTAGTGTTTTTGTTTCACTTCCTGAGCTGCAACAGCTGAAATAATTTTTTATTGTTTTATTCTCACTCAGCAGAGATATAGAATCATGTTTTCTTTGGCTTGTCTCTGAAACAGCCCACCTAACAAGGGAACGGATCTGGTTGTCCAAGAGACATTTGAGGTTGTGTGAATTGATTTTCAGTTAGTTTTTTTGCCTATGTGCAGTAGAATGGTGCAGGGAGGGGGCAACACTTCCATGACTGTGACATAAAATATGAATGGTATTGAGTTGGAACTAGACTTCCTGCTGGGAAGAATATGTCTGAGTATTATGAAGTTATTCAGAGTGTAAATCTGGCTTCTTATGAAGTCCCTCTTGAAGTGCCCTCTCAGCCCAGTTACTTAAGGAACTGAATCACAATGGTTTTCTAATGTTACTTGATCTTAATCAGCACTTAAGACTTATTATTTGCAATCAATGCACAAAGCTCCTTCTTCTTTGGCTAGGGGATTCATTTCAATGCAAGTTTCTTCTCCCCAAACCCCACATAGATTGTATGCATCTCTTCTTAAGCAAAGAGACCACTCCTTACTCCCAGATTATTAAATTCATTTACAAAGGCAAAGGCAACCTTTCTCTGAACAAATATTGCCAAGATAGACCTTAGGGTCTCCATAGATCCGAAACAACTTGAAGGCATTCAGCAACAAACAAAATATTGATGGGACTTTTTACCAGTTGGATGCTTTTTTTTTCCTAAGAAGGTGTTCTTGTATTTTGTTTAAGCCATTTTTAATTGGTCTTTTAGTTTGATCCTGTTTTTTAACAGTTAGCCCTGCTTTGTGTTTTAGTAGTCTGTTTGTTTTTTTTCTTTCTTTCATTTATTAGCAGTGAACCAGGTTGGATCTCTCTGGGGAGGGGGGGGGAGGAGGAGAGAATGGGATATAAGGAAAAGGAAAGGAAAGGAAAGAAGGAAAGAAAGAAAGAAAGGGAAATCCCATGTATAATATTGTCAGCTTTTGGCAACTGTGTCCAAGGTCCTTAGAAAAAAGGCTTAATTATATTGGTGGTATCTCCCAGTTCACCTAACTATACTTTTTTGATATATCCAACCACTCCATCCCATGAACAAGTAGGAAAAGTCGCTTTTTTTGGACCACAGCTCCCAGTATCCCTCAGCTAGCATGACCCATGGTCATGCTAGTTGAAGGACTTGGGGATTTGTGATCCAAAGGGGAACTTTTCCAAGTTTTTGCCCCAGGTGTGTTAAGCTCATAGATTAGTTGACCTTCATAGTGAGACAGGCAATATTCCCATAGTATCTGGGATTTAAAGGCCCAAAAGGTAGATATAGCTGCATAATATTCTGCTAACCAGTTAATATGTCTTAACATTCAGACAGTCTTTTCAGTTACTCTTGTTCATAAAAATTACCAGGCACTTGTGCCTCTGAATAAAAATATTTCTGTTCCACCTTTGCAATTTAGAATGAGATTCCAACAGTGGTTTGCATCACCATAATTTTAACAACCATATCATGAACTTAAAACCACTAGCTGTATAATAATTACCATACAAATTGCTGGTTGGAATGACAAATTATTTTGATCTGGCATTTTTAAAAAGGAAGGGAATCTATTCTTCTTGGGCAGAAAATTCCACAACTTCTGCTTTGGATAAGATTCTATCCCAATTTGCCACTAACAGAATCTAGGGTAGAATGTCTTTTATATCTCCCCCTTGGTCTGTTATGGAAATTCTGACTGGATACATGGTTTTGTAGTTGGATAGACTGTTTTTAACAGTCTTTTCCCAAGCTGTGTAGGGATTCAAAGATAGCTGGTGCTTTGAATTGGGATTGGAAATAAACCTGGAGTCAAGATATAGTGGTGCACTCCCCGAAACTGGGTCTGGTTTGATATCTAGCTGCCAGGTTCTTTCTTAATGCTTAGTTACTACAAATTATAAGGTTAAATATTTTTTCACATTACTGAAAGGCAGCCTCTCCCGCATCCCCTCACCCTATGCTTCATATGCTCTCTTGCAATTATTAAACTTCTGGGAAGTTAAAAGAGAGAACTGTTGCCTTCAGAGCTTCGGAACATTAGTTTTTAAAGATTATGGTCCAAAACACACTGCAGAAATAATCCAGTTTGAGACTGCTTTAACTGCCCTGGTGCACTCCTAGGGAATTCAGAGAATTGTAGTTTGTTGTGGCACCAGAGCTGTCTGACAGGGAAGGCTAAATGTCTCACAAAACTAGTTTCCAGAATTCCCTAGTATTGAGCCAGGGCAGTTAAAGCAGTCTCAAACTGGATTATATCTGCAGTGCGTTTTGGACCACTAACTTCCAAAATCCCCCAGCCTACTGGCAATTCTAGAAGTTGTACTTCAAAAAGTTACTTTCCAAAGTTCTGATTGCTTTCATTCTGGGAAGCAGAAATTTTGGCATTCTAGGAAGCAACTGATTGTAAACAATTGGAAACAGGATGTTAGACTAAAATGAACACTTTAGACTAAAATGAACACAGCCTTTTTCTTATCAAATAGTAAAGAATTTCTCAAATAAGAGCCTTCTTCTTAATAGTGAAGCATTTCAAATATGTCCAAAATTTCCAAAAGCGAGTGGCACTTTAACTGGCTCTTGTTATTACTGCACAGAAGGAGGCACTGGTAAACCACTTCTTTATGTTATTTTCCATCCCTTAAGATGAGGTAGTGCATCAGCATGTACATTCCTTCTTTGGTTTATCTCAGAAGCATTTTATAGATTCCTTTTTACAAGCATCTTTCTTATTTATGAGAATTCCTAACAGGAAGGTAACTAATCCATCCTTATTTTTCCATGTTGACAACAAACCAAGGAGATTCACACATTATGATAGATATGGAGATGCTGCCCAAAATGGCACTTCTTTATCTCCCCATTTCATGTAGGAATCTCCTCCCACATACCCACCATGTGTGTGTGTGTGTATAGATAATTATTTCATATCCCAATTTTCCCATGACTCAAGGCTTACCAAAATCAAAACTGATATAAAATATAAATACACCAGAAAAATAGTAAATATTATTGGTAAAAAGGAATTAACTGTCTAATATATATATTAAGATAGATAGATAGATAGATAGATAGAGATTCAAAAAAGAAGAATAGAAAATAGCACAGCATGCTATTATTTTCAATATAAACAGCTCCCAAAAGGTTGTTAGAATAAATATATTTGTCATTTGTCAATTTCAACTCCTGGTGACCCTACGAATGAGAGATCTACCAAAGCCCTGGTCATCACCTGTCCTGCTCTGTAGTGGAGTCTCCGTCCTTGGAGGTCTTTAAGCAGAGGCTGGATGGCCATCTGTTGGAGATGCTTTGACTGGGAGTTCCTGCATGGCGGGGGGTTGGACTGGATGGCCCTTGTGGTCTTTTCCAACTCTATGATTCTATGATTCTATGCTCTGGTCTTGCCAACTCAGGACCATGGCTTCCTTGATGGAGTTAATCCACCTGTAATGTGATCATCTTCTTTTCCTACTGCCTTCTACTTTGCCTAGCATTATTGTCTTTTCCAGCATGTCATCTTATGATATGTCCAAAGTTACAACAGCCTTAGTTTAGTCATCTTGGCTTCTACTAAGAGTTCAGGCTTCACTTGAGCTAAAACCCATTCCGTTGCCTTTTCAGCAGTCCATGGTGTCTATAGAACTCTCCTTGCAAACTAACTTTCAAATGCATTGATTCTCACTCTGCCAGATTTCTTCACTATCCAGCTTTCATGCCTAGTTTTGTGATTGCTAGCATTTCCTGATTCATGCTTCTCTATAAATATATACTCAATAACAAACTCATTTTTAAATGTAAGTCTTTTGTAATCAAAATAGCGCCATTTGTACACAAGAAGGCAAAGACTTTTTAAAACATGTAAAAGCCTACGGGTAGAATGTTCATTTGAGGTCTTTTTGAAGGGCCAGAGTATGTTAAATGCTAGTGGGGTGGACTGAAACAAGGAGAGGAAAGCAGATTCTAGTCCCCACTCAGCTGTGACACATATGAGAAAATTTCTAGGCCTCCTTGACTCTTACTGAACCTTACTTATAGGGTAATAGTGAGCATGAAATGGAGAGGAACATCAGATTTGGAGGGGGGGGATACTTGGTTCTTTTTTAATGTCAAAAAATAAGTTTCTTGAGTAAAAAAAAAAATCCATGAAGAGAATCTTTGACTGATGGGAATCTCCTGCACAATATTTTGCACAACATTCATACATGGGGAGTAGCACAGAAAACAGGATGGAAATGATGCACAACAAAATCATTGTGCATTGGTCTCACTATGCACCGAGACACTGGCATAATGCATGTTGGGACACACTTGCTGGTATCTCATTATGCACATTTGCAATTCAGTAATAGGTTTTCATGGTACCTTAGCTACATAGCTAATGGGAATCCTCTATCACACTATCATGAAGACACTAATGACTGGGCCCAGAGACCAAGCTAACCATTTAAATGAAGAAGAAGAAACAAACAAAATACATTTATTGAAGCTCCATGCCTTTAGTAGTTATATAACAAGCATTATTTATTTATCATTTTAATTTATATCTTGCCTTATACAGGGTCCAGGGAGGCTTGCAAACATATAAAAATGGTACAGTTTTAAAAATATTCATATAAAGCTTAAAAAGCAATTAAATTACAACTTTTATATTGCAGATACTGATTCCTAACAGAGAGGAAGGAAAGTGTCTCTCATGTACAATGAATATCCAGACCCAGTAAAAGTTACTTAGGGGCGCTATAATTCCCAGAAAAGCCAAAAAGGTCACTGTTCTAAGCTTTGCAAATGGGGCTGCTGCCACACTGAAGAATTAATACAGTTGTATTATTGTCATGGCTCCATCCTATGGAATCCTAGGATTTTCAGTTTGTTGAGGCACCAGAGAAGACTAAATACCTCACAGATCTACACCTCCCAGATTCCCATAGCATTCAGCCATGACAGTTAACGTGATGACAATCTGCATTAATTCTGTAGTGTAGATGCCGCCACAGTTAAAAAATCACAAAGTTAAACAACATAATATACAATTAAAACATAGTAGAAAAGATAAAACGACCACCCATTAAAAACTTTTTTTTTTTTTTTTTTGGTGATACAACAGTGATACAACAGGTGCAGCTTAAACCAGCATGGAGATATATTAATGCTGCGCTATTAGTGTCCCTCTTGAATTTATAAATGGGGAATGGTTAGATTCTTTGGCAGTAATGGCTCTAAACCCTTTTTACCCCTGTGTGGACCTATTGAAGCCATTATCATCATCTGGGATAATCTGCAATGAATCACATGAGATTTCAGCTTTTGTACATTCCAACCATTTCATTCTTGCTAAATTTCCATCCCAGCAGAATTTATCTGGTTGTTTTAAAAAGAAGTCTGGCTTTATGGAAACTCAGTGGTTTTTTAAAAGTTACTTAGAACACTGTGTACAGTGAAATTGTGAAAATAAGCTATGTTTTGGACCCAAGGGCAAAGTTTGTGACCCAACAGTAAATTTTATAAATTTTCCATTCAGGAGGATCACAGCACTTTTAGAAGTCTCCTGCTGTGCTGTGAAACTGGAGCCTACTGTTGTCACTGGCTGACCTTTGAATATAAGTACATGGGAACTTTACTGAAAAACTTCATATGGTCAAAGAGGATAGGGAGAGTTATCTTCCGGCTTTTGCTAGTGAGTGTCTCCTCAATGGCAGGTTGTCCATGAGGTCTAATCACACATTATATGAACATGTGTGTAATGAGTCTGACAACAGTTAATAATAAGGGAAAGCAGTTTCAGCAGGGAGGTCTAAGGGAGGAGAAACAACATAGGGAAGGAAATGCTTAACTCTTTTCACCACCCACTATTTCTTCATCATTTAGAAAAAAACAGTCATCAGGATTCTGTTATGTGCATACACATGTAAGGGATGTGCCGCTTATTAGGTGGACCACCTGAATGAAGCATTAGAGGTCTCTAAAAAAAACTTACTGATGAAAATTGACTGCCACAGTTTAGTGTGTTGCATGCAAAGTGGTTTTCCAGATTCCGTGATCTATCGACCTGGTAACAAAGTTTATGACGTCTGTAGGCACATACTCTGGGACAAATTAATTTCTCTCCACATCATAATATTCCTGCAAAGAGCAAGATTATTAGAAATGTTTAGATTGATGGTATTATCCTTTTTCTGTTCCAGACTCTTCCGCTTCCAAAATTTGTTAATAACGATATCAACATTTGTTAGTACTGTCCTGTGATATTTTTACACATCTTTGAAAATCTTTCTAATTTTAAATACATTTTATACATAATTTTAGTTTAAAAATTCTTTCAGATATTAAATTTTAAAGGGATTTTGTCCAAATCTTTTCCAGTATTCTAAGTGTATTTGAGTACCAGTATTTTGTGCCCATTTTATTGTACATCCTTTCACTTGTTCATCTCCCATTTCTGTTCTTAACACCATTTTATACATTTTCACAATTAAATGATCATCATCTGAACAAAGCTGAATTTCAAATTCTGATTCCATCCATTCAAAACCATAGGTTTTTTTTTACCCTTCTTAAATCTCTGAACAAACTGTCTATATGAAAACGAATGAAATGTAAATCCTTCCATTTCCAGTTCCTCTCCAGATTTCATTCTGTATTGCCCATTCTCGGACATTATTAATTCTTTATCAGTCACCTATATTTATTCAAAAAGATCTCTGTCCTAACCAATGCTTCATGTATTCAGAGAGGCAGTTTAGAATACAATTGAGTATTACAGCCTCTCAGCAATGATCTCATCACATAGTGATTATGAAGTTCAATATCTGTTTTAGCTTGATCATATCAGAAAATATCGTGCCAAACAAATCTCAAATCAAAACCCTCCACTTGCAATAAACTTTTATTTTTCAATGTAATCTCTATATCAACCATACAAAACAACATGCATGGTAACATGACTTTAAATCTGGCCAGCCTAAACCTCTTCCTTTTTTAGCATCCTGCAATATCTTGTATCTTACTCTTGGGGTTTTGCTTTGCCTGATAAAAATTGAGATCTCTTTTTGCTATTGTTTAAATGGTACATACTTTGTCAAAATAGGCAAAGTTTGAAACAGAAACAATATTTTAGTCAGGACATTCCTTATAATCGCTGAGATTGTGCCCAACAATTATTTCAGTTTTTTCTAGTTCCAGATCATATTTAATTGCCTTCCAAATTCTATTTAATTTTTTCAAATACATATTTTTGTATCTCACTTTGATCTTTGTCATCAGCCATCTTGCAAGGTGGAGGCAAGCAATTCAGAACATAGTATTGTTGTTGTTCAGCCCCTTCTCTTGTTTGCATTTATATTGTGTACTAAGTCTAATGTGTCTGTGCATTTTCAATCAGAAGCAGGAAATGTTTACTCAGGCTCTAAATGGGTGGGACAGTTGCTGCAATTTTCAGTAATTTTAAACAAACTCTTGGAGCATCCTGTTTAAATAGAGTTAAGTAATCATAATTTTATGTGGGCTGGGAAAGAATTTTGTACTCATATAATTCTCAGTAAAATATTTATTGTTTTACAAGATGTATTAAGGATACAGCGTTTTTGGTCTGGCTTCAGTTAACCTCCTTCTTGACTTTTGTGTTGACGGTGCAAAATGTACCTTTCCATTTTAAACAATCCAATATAGAGGCACAAAAGTTGTATGAGGTTGCTTGCCAGAGGAGGGGATGGATCTGGATTTGTTCTGTACTTGCTTCAACACCATCACTGCAAGGGAACAAAATTGTTGAGACTCAGAATCAGTTAAGCAGTGGTCAGATGACAAAAAGAACCAAAAGCATTCCACTTGAGTGCTGTAAAGCTCAACCCAGGCCTAGCTATTTAGTTTGACTGACCTGCTTAAGGACAAGTCCAGCTATTTTGACTTGTTGATCCTGCCTACTCATATGCCAGTTTTTCTGTTAACCTAACAGCTCGCTTGCAGGATGCTTGTCTACTCTGATATATAGCCAGCATGTAGTACAGGGATGACTATGCTGGCATGGCAGGGGATTGGACTGGATGGCCATTGTGGTCTCTTCCAATTCTATGATTCTAAAACTGCTGCAAATCACAATCAAACCACATCTGAAAGGCTGCACAATTTCCACCCCAATGTAGTGTTTAAATGGATGACACAAGTTCAGATCCTCATTCAGGCATGAAATTTATTGAATGTCCTTGGACTTGTCACATTATCTCAGCCCAAGCTACCTTTTTCCCTACTTTGGTCTGTGGCTTAATAGAGGTTAGAGAACCATGATCACTTGCCCTGAGTTCCATGGAAGAAAGACAGGATGAAAATACATAATGTATATTGTGATGCTTATTCTTATTCTACATTACCATGTACAGTAGTTGCACATGGATTCACTTAGGGCATACCAGGGGCAGTGACAAAGCAGCATAACAGCAACAGAACAACATTGCAGTATTGCAAGTGGAATACCTGTGAAACACTGTGTTAGAGTTATCGTAGAAGTTATGGCACAGTACACTAACTGAGAGAAAAAAAGGTTTCATCTGATGAAACAGACTCCCCCGTTGGAACAGCCTGCTGCCACCCCTTTCAGTGCCGGATCGGGGCAGTGGCAACTATGCTGCAGCCCCGATCCGGCCTTTCCCCGGCACTAAAAGGAATGGCAAAAAGCTGTTCCTTTTTGCGCTGGGGAAGAGGCACTTTTGGTACCATGGTGGCACTTCCCAGCACTCTTTTTGGCCCTGTGTCATCTGGACACAGCACCAAAGGAGTGCCATGATGCCACCCGCTGTGGGTGGGCACACGGCATGACGGTAGCATCAGGACAGTGTCGAGGTGTGCATCATGTGGACACCATGCCCCCACTCTTCCCCGAGGCTGACGTATAACACTTGTCTATACAGCCTCTCAATCTATGAAAGCTTATGCTACATTTTTTTCTCTCTGAGTTAATTTCAAAGGTGCTACAATATCCATCTGCATTTTGTTTGAAACCAACACAGATACTGTATGTCTTTCAATTCTATCACACTGGCTTGGTAGTGCATTGAACACTCAAGGCATCAGGAGGAAACTACAGCTGAGGAAAGGTGAACTTAGATGGGGAACAGGAGACTATCACAACTACATTTCCCAGTGCAGGATCTTGGCCACTGTATTGCAACAACATGCATTTGAACAACAAGCAATTGTGAATAATTGTGGTTTTTTTCTTTTTCCTTTTTTCTTCTTTTTTCTTTTTCTTTTTTTTTTTTTTCTTTTTCTTTTCGCCTTTTGGAGTCACTGAGCTGAGATTATTATTTTTATTTTTTTTTTAATTTATTTATACCCCGCTCTTCAGCCCTAAAGGCTATCAGAGCGGCTTACAATTATTATTTTAATGAGACGGTTCCCTGCCCTCAGGCTTACATTCTAAGAAGACACGACACAAAAGGAGAAGGGAATGGTGGTGGGGGAAGGTGATCAGGTCCAGCAGTTCTTCTCTCCCTCCGAGGCCTGGACCAAAGCAGATGGACTGAGATTATGTTATTGTTAAGATCAGGCAAAGTTACATCTGTGATTGCAGTGGATGTATAATTATGGTTGCTTTCTTTGGTGATGGGGAAAAGCGTTCACACAAAGATTCACAAAGGTGAATGTTACACAAGGTAACAGCAACTATTTAAGAAGGTGGCCACAATATAGACAAGCAGAAAGAATTTATTACAAATGGAGACAATAAGAGTACCAGTAAAGATCTAGTAGTAAGGCCAAATGAGAGCACAGGGTGGGGGGTGGGATATACAACCCTGCACTATACTGAATTGATGTTGAGTAATCGAGTGTGGACTCCAGCTGTCTGAGACATCCATTCCTTAGTTTGCAGACATATCCCCCCCCCCCCCCAAAAAAAAACCAATTGTAATATGTTTTCATATTTGGAGAAATAGTGCAACTTGGTGGAATAATTGCAAAGAAGGAAAGGGGAGGAGAAAATATATTGACACAGTGAACTCAAGTTTAAGGACTTTCTGGAATCAAGAAAAAAATTATTCACACCCATTTATAGAAGAAACATAAAACAAGGGAAAATGCCACTTGGAGAACATAGATAAGTCTTATCAGCTGCAAATTCTAGTTATTGAGGGGTGTGTGCATATGATGCTTTTCCTGATTCTGGGGTTTGAACGATATGCAAAGGCAGCTCTGAGAGTCTCAGACCAGTGGTGACAATGTTGCTTGCCTGACACACAGCACGGACACACGTCTCCAACCTGAAAGTGGGAAACACATTGCGTGCTACATTTCTGCTTTGAGGCATTTCAGTTAATCAAGCTGTCTTCAGCTGCCTGACCAGGCTGCCTAGCTCTCCAAGTTTAGTTGAGAGCAGGATGAGATTTTTCCTCTGGGTTTCTAGCAATCACCTTTTACCATGCACACCCTCTTGCTCTTCACTAAGTGTGTTTTCTTTGTGCTGTAATCTAATACAGTGCCATTAAGATGAACAGTGGAAAAACAAACAGAAGAAAAAGTGGATTAAGTTATGTTAAAATCCACGGGCAAAAGCAGGGAACTGGAGAAAGGAAAAGTATTCCTTATGTAGACTTCACAGGCTGAAAACAATGCATCAAAGGCATTACCTTTTGTCTAGAATTCACATGAAGCCTCATGATGGTATCTTTCCATGTGTAAACATTGGGTGATGAGCGGACGGTCTTGGACCCAAACAAAACCAACTGGCACAAACATTTATTCTTCCTTGCAGGAAGTTGTTGGCCATCACTCATAATTTCTCATAGGGAATGCCCAGTTCTCTTCTCAATGGTTTACAGTTACACAGGCCTGGATGCAATGATAATGCACTCAACACTTTCTCATGAGTGACAAGGTAGCAATCTAAGGGAGCAACAACTGCTGCGGTGTACAAGAAGGGGCAGGGAACATGCAGAGGAACCCAACTACTGTTGGGTGGATGTCAATATGTTGTAATGCAATAAACCTTTGTTTTCTGTGAGAGGCACGTTAACTCTCCTATGGTGAGATTTCCCAAGCCCATGCAATCAAGCGATTTGTGCTTAGAGTATGGGTCACTGTAGTACAGGGTTTTTCAAACTATGCATCTGATGTGACAGACCCAATGTGCTCAACATAGCTTCCTGGAAACTCACTGGGGACCAGGAGTTATACCAGTCAACTGATCACCAGTTTGAATTGCAAATGGGTCAGCTGGTTCTCATTTCCAGCAGACACAGTTCCTTGTGCTAATAACAGATAGACACGGGATTCTTAAATTGTGAATTTTAAAACTTTGATTCTGTAATTCTATGATTCTAGGACTAGGTTGGCAACTGTCATCCAGAGGACCCTTTCTTCAGCCACCCCTAGACTGTGGAATGACCTGCCGGAAGAGATTCAACAGCTGAATAGGCTGTCTGAGTTTAAAACTGCCTATTTAGCTGTTGAATCTCTTCTGGCAGGTTATTCCACAGTCTGGGGGTGGCTGAAGAAAAAGTTCTCTGGGTGACAGTTGCCAACCTACTCTTAGAGTCATAGAATTATAGAATCATAGCATTGGAAGAGACCTCAAGGACCATCAAGTCCAACTCTGCCATGAAGGAATACACAATCCTGGCCGACTAGAGTAAATGTTCCCCAGAAGACTTGAATGTATTTCATAGCTGTAGTGATGTTGCAAGCAGTTCCATAAACTCCAAACAGCTCTGGGAACTCTTGAATTAAATAAGCTAAAATAAGACTAACGATCACAAACAAAATAGTTGTAGGTTAATCCCTTTCTGGCATCTCTGAAATGAAAACAAGAACATTTCCCTGTAAAGCACGCCAATGCATCTTGAGAAGTAATTAGTTTTTTCTTTCTTTTAAAAAAAGTTCCTTTATTTTTAAAAAAAAATCTGCATTCTCTCACTTGCAGTGTCAAACTCAAGAAGATAATGAACTGGAATTTAGCTTCAAAAGCATATTTGAAGTTGCCAGCAAAGCAAATCAGCCATGGATTGGCTATCAATTTGTTCGTTGCTTTTTTTTCTCCCAGTTCCAAGCAAAAACAGGAGGTTTTGTTGAGCCTATGGTAGGCTTCATTCAGTCTGATGAGTTGCCAAATATCAGTGACTTAAATGAAGGAGTAGAGGGCATGCTTTAAAAAAAAATTGCAGATGACACCAAATTAGGAGCTGTAGCTAACACCCCACAGGGCAGGTTCAAAATTCAAAATAGCCTTATTAAGTTAGAAAGCTGGGCCAAAACTAACAAAATTAGCAAAACAAAAACAAAGCCTTGGTAAATACTTGGAACACCAGTCTTGCCAAGACTATCGACACAATCACTCCCAAGCGTCCTTTCCAGCTCCCTTCTAATCGTAAGCCCTGGTATACAGAGGAGATTAGGAGGATGAAGCGGACTGGACAATGACTAGAGCACAAATGGCGGAAGACTTGTCTCTTGTCCGACAGAACTCGCCATAGGAAACATCTTGATTCCTATTGGGAGGCATCGTGCACAGCACAGAGATCCTTCTGTTCTGCGCATATTGCGTCTGCAGAGTCCCAGCCAGGAGAGCTGTTTAGGGTGGTGGGGGAGTTGACAAAGGTTCCTCCAGCGTCACACCCCTACTTAACCCAACAACAGCATGCTGTGATGCGTTTAACACTCACTTTGCAGATAAAATCTCTCAGATAAGAGCCGACTTGGACACCAACATTTCTTCAGAATCCATAGATGAGGTGTCCGGCTGTTACTTTACTGGATGAGTTTCAATCTGTGAGTACCGATGATGTGGAAGCGTGAGGAGGACAACTTGCTCTCTCAGTCCTTGTCCATTTTGGCTGGTCGTCCGGGGGGGGGGGGGGAAGTATTGAGAGTATTTCTATGAGAGACAATCAATGTGTCCTTCAGGGAAGATACTGTACCATCTTGTTTGAAGGAGGCGGCAGTGAAACCTCTCCTGAAAAAACTTTCCCTGGACACCCTGGATAGGAACAACTATAGACCAGTTTCCATGCTACCCTTTTTAAACAAGGTGATCGAGAGAGCAGTTGCCTCCCAACTCCAAGCTGTCTTGGATTAAACCGATTATCTTGATCCATTTCAAATTGGCTTCAGGACAGGATTTGGAGTTGAGACTGCCATGGTCGCTCTGGCCAACGACCTCCGCTTGAGCATAGACAGGGGTAGTGTGACCCTGCTGGTGCTCTTGGATCTCTCAGTGGCTTTTGATGCAATAGATCATTCCATCTTTTTGGATCGGCTGAGGGAGTTGGGAATTGGAGGCACTGCGTTGCGGTGGTTCCGGTCCTTCCTCTCTGGCAGATCTCAAAGAGTGAGGCTTGGGGACAGCTGCTCTTCCAAAATTGAGCTTAATTGTGGCATCCCCCAGGGCGCCATTCTGTCCCTGATGCCATTTAATATCTATATGAAGCCATTGGGAGAAATCATTCGGAGGCATGGTGTGCAGTGTCATCAGTATGATGATGACAGATATATTTTTCCATGACCAGATCGTTGGCTCAGACCTCAGATGGCATCTTTCCTCTCAGTGACTGCCTTGGAGCGGTAATGGATTGGATGGGGCAAAACAGATTGAAACTAAATCCAGACAAAATGGAGGTACTGACAGTCACGGGCCCAAAACCAGGTTTGGGAATACAACTACCAGTCCTTGATGGAGTCACACTCTCCTCTAAGGACTCTGTTCAGTCTGGGGGTAGTTCTAGATTTGTCGCTTCACATGACTAATCAGGTGAATATGACGGTCAGGAGTGCCTGTTATCAGCTTTGGCTGATCCGCCAGCTGCGCCCTTTCCTGGACATGAAGGATCTGGAAACTGTAGTACACGCCCTGGTAACCTCACACTTGGAATACTGTAATGCACTCTACATGAGGCTACCCCTGTGTTTAACCTGGAAACTTCAATTGGTTCAAAATATGGCAGCCAGATTAGCTGCTGGAACATCTAGGAGAGAGCACATAACACCTGTTCTTAAATCTCTCCAATGGCTGCCAATTAATTTCTGGGCACAGTACAAGGTGTTGGTTTTAACCTTTAAAGCCCTACATGGCTTGGGTCCATCTTATCTCAGGGACCGCCTCTTCCCGTATGATACCCCCTCACGCTCCGGTCCTCTGGGAGGAATCTGCTACAGCCCATGAAGACGCAGACCTCCCAGAGGGCCTTTTCTGCAACCGCTCCCAGACTATGGAATGGCTTGTCGGATGAGATCCGTCTTACCACCACTCTTGACAGCTTCAAAAAAGCTGTAAAGATGCATCTCTTCCGGCAGGCCTTCCGAGAATAACTTCCCGGCTCTAAACTTTATGGCCTACGCCCCCCTGCTGCCACTGTCTATGCTGCCCTAAGGAATTTGATTTTACTGTATTCACTGTTTAAATTGTTATTTTAATTTTGTACTAGTTTAATTTAATTTTAATGGGTGGGATGGTTAGGGATTGGGCTGAGGAAATGTTTTTAACTGTTAATTGTTTTAATTTTGTTGTATACCACCCCAGTTGCTTTGCAGAGGGGTGGTCTAGAAATTATTATTATTATTATTATTATTATTATTATTATTAATTATTATAAAATGAATTGTCACGATAAGAAATGTTAGGTACTACACTTAGGCAGAAAAAAATAAAATACACATGGGATGAGGGAACACCTGGCTTGACAACAGTACATGTGAAAGGGATCTAGTAGTCCTAGTAGACCACAAGTTGAACATGAGTTAACAGTGTGATGTGGCAGCAAAAACAGACAATGTTGCACCAATAGAAGGGAAGGAAAAATGAAATGCACAGATATAGGATGGGGGACATCTGGCTGAATGAAATTACATGTGAAAGAAATCTAGGAGTCCAAGTAGACCATAAGTTGAGCATGAGTCAACAGTGTGATGCAGCTGCTAAAAAGGCCAATGCAATTTTAAGCTGCATCAATAGAAGTATAGTAAGTAATAGTGCCACTCTACTGTGCTTTGGTCAGGCCCCACCTGCAATACTGTGAGGAACCACTTAGGGAGCTGGCGATGTTTAGCCTGGAGAAGAGAAGGTTAAGGGGTGATATGATAGCCCTCCTTAAGTATTTGAAGGTATGTCATATTTAGGAGGGAGCTAGCTTGTTTTCTGCTGCTCCAGAGACTAGGACGCAGAACAATAGATGCAAACTGCAGGAAAAGAAATTCCACCTCAACATTAGGAGGAACTTCCTGACAGTAAGGGCTGTTCGACAGTGGAACACACTCCCTCGGAGTGTAGTGGAGTCTCCTTCCTTGGAGGTCCAGCAGAGGCTGGATGGCCATCTGTCGGGGATGCTTTAATGGAGAGTTCCTGCATGGCAGGGGGTTGGACTGGATGGCCCTTGTGGTCTCTTCCAACTCTGTGATTCTATGGGGATTTCTAGATTGGCAAAAAGAAGTGTGTTCATGGCTGCATGAAACTCTAGCCTTTAGATGAGAAAAAGGGAAAGTGTGCCATGAAAACACTTTTTTTGCGTTTTAGGGGAGAAGAAGCGCCTTTAAAAAGGTGCTGGTTTTCCCAGCTTCTTTTTTAAAAACTGTGGAACAGCGCAGCTCCATCTAAACGCTGTGGTGCAGCTGCTAAGCATTAAGGAAAAGGCAACTTCATGTCACACTTTCCTGCCAATCTAGAAAGCCCCTATGATTCTATGATTCTATGACCAGGTAGGCAGGTGGAGGAAGGAAGAAGACAACCAGCAATCTCTGCCCTCTCCAACCATGGAGAAAGAAGCAAAGAAACTAAAGGAAGGAGGGTGGTGGGGATGGGGATGGGCTTCTCAATATATTGCTGCCATGTCTTGAGATCTGCGACCATTTCACATTAAACAATTATATTGCTATGGTACTATCCTATGGAATTCTGGGACTGGCAGTTTAGGGAAAGGCATTTAGGATTCTCAGCCAGATAGCTCTAGTGCCTCAGCACACTCAGCAAAATCCTGTAGGATGCAGCCATGGCAGTTGAAGTGTAATCATAGTGTTATATTTGCATAGTTTAAAAGGTCCCATCTTATCTTCAGCAGCTGCCTCATTTTGCTTAACAATAGTGTTGGCCCTGACTTAACAAGAAAGTTTTACACTTAACATGAAAGGCTCATCAGAAGGGGGAATGTAAGTGTCTCTTCCACCTTTTCCTGTTTTTTATTGGTGCTGAAGCCTGGATGAGTCTTTGAACCACTGCACCACCCTGTGGAAAAATTATAATAATTTGCAGATAGGAATTATTTTGCAGTGGCACGTGAACAAACCCTCTTTGGGTCATGCCATCTTGAATCATCAATGCCATCAATGGTTTGCTGCGATTGGAAGGTAATGGCATGCAATTTGAGAAGGCTTGTGCAAAAGTTCCTAACAAGTTGTTCTGCTCAGCAATACTTATTTGAAAAGTGAAGAGTAAATCCAGTCATTTTAAAGAAACATATATCATATTTCCAGCTTCCTTTAATTTGTGTTTGATTCCAGTGATTTGCCCAGTCTTCATTAGTTAAACTCGTGCTTTTAGGGTAGCTAGTTTAGGATTGTCCCAGGCTTAGATTTCTGGGCCAAAATATAAGACTTATGGGTGTTCCCTGGGATATGGCATTCTGTGTTATGTGCTAAGCGGCATGAAAATTACAGTGTTATTTGGAATGACAAACACAGATTGTCATTGACACACAGAGAGAAAGAGAAAGTGAGAAAGAACATATTTTCCTGTTTGGAAATTAGGACAGACATCATAGCTTAAGGAGTCAGTGAGTCAGCTACAAGATTTTATTCCTTCTGGCTGATTTAGGGAGAGACAGAATAAAGAAAATTTATTCTATCATACTTGTTTCTAGCCAGAAGTTGGATGCAGAGCAGAACAGAGGGTGAACCCTAGTGCCACAATTACTGGGAGAGAAGGAGGTAGCTAAGTAACTACACAGACGACTTGGAGAGTCTTTGGACATGGCAGCAACAAATCCATTAATCTTTGCAAACTGTAGCAAGTTAATGGTCTAGTAACTGAGACGGGTATTTGTACCCTTGCAGACTTTTCTTTTGCCCAGAGCTGAGCCCCCCAAAACTGGATAATTTACATCCTTGTCTCCTGTCTGGAGATGACCCACAAAAACTAGAGACTCATGGCCAAATACTGAGATCTGGCAACCCTACATGTTTTGCATTGTCTATCTCTTCCTGCTCCTCCTTTGAAACTTTCAGTGTGCTGTTTCTTCTAACTGAAAAAGAAAAAAAACCCAGTATGCTAGCCACATATATACAGTGGCATCTTTGTGTAACAAGAGGGGGGAATCAGCTAAATGGTTCTATCTTTCTGAATTTCAGGACCGCCTCTTTTTCGTCATGGAGTATGTCAATGGAGGAGACCTAATGTTTCAGATTCAACGCTCGCGGAAATTTGATGAGCCTCGCTCCCGCTTCTATGCAGCAGAGGTCACATCGGCACTCATGTTCCTCCACCAACATGGTGTCATCTACAGGTACTTTCTTTGCGATGCTGAAAATGAAGAATTCTTCAGGCTCTTGGTTTGATATTGGCCAAAATCCAATGTCTCTTAGCAACTGGATTGGCTGTTTGTTTCTGCATGCTTACATAGACCCCCCCCCCCCCCGCCTTATGCCTTTCTTTCCTTTTGGGAGGGGAAGGGGCAGGAAGACTGTTTATCATTCTGAATGTTAACATCTGACTCGTCTCTGCAGCCATCGCCAGCTGTGGGTGCCAGCTTTGTATTATAAGACAAGCAAAGCTTTTTTAAAAAGCTTGGCACACTGTGACCCAGGGTTGACTTTGACGGCAGCTTGCTGCAATCTCTTCAGTTTTCCCCTTCTGCCATAGATTTGCGCCATTTCTGAACTCCCTGCCACTTCCTGAGTTTGTTTGTCCTACTTGTCTCCAGTCTGATAGAACAGGGATAATCATTTTGCGTGGCTTTGTGCATGATGCCCCTTTCCTCTTGACTCTTGAGGGCAAAGACAGGCATTTACAGGAAGCATTTTTGTAGACAACTTGAAATTGCTCCTGGTCTTCCCAGATCACCATCCAAACAATGACAAAATCTAAGAGGCTAATCTTTCCTTATGCTGCGAAGAATGCATTTGGGCATAAATATTTATTATTAGAAACAAGGAGCTTCTTGAGAAATTTCCACCTACTATCTCTGTGTTTATGAAGGCCTTTATCTTGTCATTTCACCCTTCCTCTCCTTTTTTCCCCTTTAAAAGAAAAAAAAAAACACCCACACATACACACAGAGACCAAAAATTGGCAGCTTTTCACTACTTCAGATAAATCTTGGCAGGAGTATACAGAATGAACTGCAGTTCAGGGAAGTTGGCTGTGGGATCACTTCTCTTTCATGAAGTACTTTGGGAGGGTGCTGGCCACAAAGCCCTATTCACACTTTACATGGCAGGAGTGGTTGGCTCAGATATACCAGCGACTGGACTGGCAAGTGCTGGAAAACATGAAGCAGGAAGAAGAATGCGTGTTTGTGAGCACATGGGGATATGGAAGTGGATGTGACTTCTTAGCTTTTGCCCAGCCTGTGTTTGCCAGCCTGCTTTGCCACTTGGAGCTTCCTCTTGTTTACCTTCTAAACTCCAGTATATATTAGAGTTCCTTTGTGATTATTTATTGTTTATTTGAAACATAGACAAGGTGCTGCATTCATTAGCCACTAGCCTATTCCTAGAGCTCATTGAAATCACTGTTAAAAGTGGAGCTACACGATAGACGGATTGAGTCTCCCTTATCCAAAATGCATGAGGCCCGAAGTGTTTTGGATTTCTGGTTTTTGTTTTTGTTTTCAGATTTTGAAATATTTGCATACATATAAATGAGATGTCTTAGAGATGAGACCCTAGTATAAACATGAATATCATTTATGTTTTGCATATACCCTATACACATAGCTTGAAGGTAATTTTATACATAATATTTTAAATAATTTTCTGCATGAAACAAAGTTTGTGTATATTGAATCGTCAGAAAGCAAAAGTGTCACTATCTCAGCCACCTATGTGGACAATTTTGGATTTTGGAGTATTTTCGATTTTGGAATTCTAGATATGGGAGACTCAACATGTATCACTATTATCACTATTACCACCACCACCACCACCACTATATATATATCCAATGTTTTTCCTAGCACTAGAGCTGAAGGTAGTTTATAAACACTTATGAAATCATAAATAAAAAAAATACAAGTTATTTTAAAATGCACTTAAATAGACGCTAAAATGAATCCATTTGGAAAAAAAATAAAGATCAGCACTGAGTTCAGCATTAAGACCAACCAGTCATTAGAAAGATGGCCTTTTCAGGGTGGCTCCCAGACTTTAGCACTACGTCAGCAGGAAGCTAGCATGGTTCTGTCCTTGTCCTTCCTTTGGGAATTGAAAACCTTTCTGTTCTGTCAGGCTTTTAGAAACTGACTGTGAGGACTTTGCTGCTTTGCTGTTTCTTGTACCCACCAAACATGCCTGGAAGGAGAATGAGACTAAGAGAAGAGTCTTCCCCTGAAGTTCTTAGAGCCAAGTAGGCTTACACTGGTCCTTCAGATTTTATTTACTTAATTTCTTTAATTTATACCCTGCCTTTCTCCCAATGGGGTTTATGAGGCAGCTGCCAATAGAATGATGTAGATTGTTTCCCAGTGGCATTGTGGGGAAAAGACAGAATCATAGAATCATAGAGTTGGAAGAGACCACAAGGGCCATCCAGTCCAATCCCCTGCCATGCAGGAACTCTCCATCAAAGCATCCCCAACAGATGGCCATCCAGCCTCTGCTTAAAGACCTCCAAGGAAGAAGACTCCACTACACTCCGAGGGAGTGTGTTCCACTGTCGAACAGCCCTTACTGTCAGGAAGTTCCTCCTAATGTTGAGGTGGAATTTCTTTTCCTGCAGTTTGCATCTATTGTTCTGCGTTCTAGTCTCTGGAGCAGCAGTGGCACTATTACTTCCCTTGATCTAGACACTATACTTCTATTGATGCAGCCTAAAATTGCATTGGCCTTTTTAGCTGCTGCATCGTACTGTTGACTCATGTTCAACTTGTGGTCTACTTGGACTCCTAGATCCCTTTCACATGTGGTCTTGTTCAGCCAGGTGTCCCCCATCTTATATCTGTGCATTTCATTTTTCCGTCCTAAGTGCAGTTCCTTACATTTCTCTGTGTTGAATTTCATTTTGTTAGCTTTGGCCCAGCTTTCTAGTCTATTCAGGTCATTTTGAATTTTGATCCTGTGCTCTGGGGTATTAGCTATTCCTCTTAATTTGGTGTCATCTGCCCTATATAGCATCACTGGGATCCATGTACAGGTTGAGTCTCCCATATTCAGAATTCCAAGATCTAGTTGTGTTAGGTCTGATGGGTCACAGGTTCTGTACGCTTTTCTACACCACTTCAGGCTTTCCTTTAGTGCTAAGAGGTGTCCAGTATTATCCTTATTGTACCCAGAGAATTCATTTGTGGTTTAGCAAAAGGACTTCATCTCTCAGTTCATGTCATCCTTTGGCTGGCATGGTCACAAGATCTGTTTAAATTCATTTTAGTTAACATAGATTTGAATGCATGTAGTCTTATCTGATTCCCATGGTTGCAAGGAAAACAAAAGCCACATTCTTAGTTCATGTAAATATTTTTACAAAAAGATACATTGTTATATCAAAGGCCATCCTGTCCTTGCATACCACCCTTTGTTTTCTTCAACTGCCTTTAAAGGCCTCCTTTTATTATTATATTACTGGATTCTTAAGATATTATCAAGAATTGTATGAGAGACATCTAGTGCAGGCCAGTAGTTTTAGTTTGAATTTTAATGGGGCAGTGATGAACTTCTCTGAGAGTTAATATTCAGTACCTTGGATAGATCCTTTGAATTTTGAGCTGAAACCTTTTGTAGATTCACTGCTCTATTGACGTGGGACCCACCACCTGCTACTGATACACACATGACACTTGTTATTTCTTAACAATGTTTAAGAGTCCAGCAGTGTCTTCATAGTTTCTCATCCTACATCATCTTCCTTTTTCCCATTGCAGATTGCCTTTTCAGTATTAACTACAATGTAAAATGTGTAGTTACTTGCATATAAGTTGAATTTGACTTACAGCAGCCCTGTGTAATCCTCATTCATCAAGTGCTCAGGACTTGCAGACTCGGGGCTGTGGTTTTCTTGATTGAATCAATCAATCTGTAGTCCAGTCTCTCTGTTTTCCTAAACACAGCATTATACCAGCACTGACACTGTTCTGAATCACTTTAAGTCAGTCTGAAACAGTCTGAAAGACATCTACAAACTCTTGGAAAAGGTTATCATTAACCATGGTACAAATATGCCACTGCAGTTACCAGCATTGAAAGTTATTAATGAAGAAGAATTTCCAAGCTTGGAGAGGCTCAAAAGTTTGCATTTGCCTGGGCCTACTGGGAAGGGCAAGATTCCTTCACCTTTGTTCATCCACCATTTGAGTTAATTGTGTATGAACTAGTTTTGCATTTTGAACTCCGTTTGCAGAAATTGCAGTAAGCTAAGCAGAAAGAGAGAAAATGGGAGCAGAAGAGATGAACTAGGGCATTTAAAAAGCTGCTGGGAAAAAAATGAGACAACAGGGGATTATATGGGACTGTCCATACTAAATGGGGACAGTTGGAGAGTATGCATCTACTAGTGTTTTCCCAAACAATTTTGGCACTGACTGTAAAGCAGCTTATTTCTGAATAGATGCACCTCAGATCATGCTGCTAATCTTTTTAATTTCTCCTTTTCACCTTCTATCAAAAGGAAAGCATGGGGTATTTCATAAAACTTTGAATCTTCTTATGTGTGCTTGAAAGAATTTTTGGGGAATTTATGACATTCTTTTTCAAAAAGGAAGAAATCCATGGATTAAAAAATGATTTTCTTTTTAATTCAGATTTTTAAGTAGGGTTGCCTAAAGTGACAGACTGTGACTTTATATTTTTCACAAACCTGTTTCAGTCACTTCCCTTTATTTGGAGGGGTATTTAATAGTCTATCTCAAGTAAAATGAACTACTGAAAAAGCAATTCACCCACTCTGTTTAAAAAAAATCACTAACTAAAAAGTGTTTTTCCCTGTAGCTATTCAAGGACTGTTCATTTTATTAACAAAAACATGTCCAAGGTTGACAAGGCAAACATAATTGAAAGATGAACAAATTGAAATAAAAGTTAAAAAAAAATTAAGATGGATGCTGACGGATAGGGTTGCAAAGATGAAATCAGTTATGGTGGACATCTTTTATAGAATGCAAAGGGAAATTGTAGCACCTTTGAGACTAATTGGAAGAGACAAGTTGTTAGCATGAGCTTTCATAGTCTCTACTTCCTTTAGACTGTAAGCCTGAGGGCAGGGATCCGTCTAATTTAAGATTGTATGTACAGCACTGTGTAAATTTACAGCGCTATATAAATAAAGGTTAATAATAATAATAATGCATGCCACACCATGCATCTGAAGAAGTAGACTCAAGTCTATGAAAGCTCATACCACCAGTTTTTCTCTTTCAGTTAGTCTAAAAGGTGCTACAAGATCCCTTTGCATACTGACTTTCCAGACTACCACGTCTATGTTTTTGAAATCTATTACAGAGAAATGGCTGACATTTTTATAATATGTTAACAAAAATTCCCAAATGGTGATTCTACTGCACCATCATCTAAACAGTCAATTTTAGAAGGGTGATATACATGACAAATGGCTTATATCAATGTAACATAAGCCACTGTATGTTGTTGTTTTTGTTATTTTTTCCCATCTTTCTCCCACAGTAGTTACTCAAGGTGGCTTACAATTTAAAAACACAAGAGCTAAAAATATACAACAAAGTAAACATTAAAATAAGATTAAACTTTTGACAATATTGAAATGATTTAAGACTATAGGTAAAAAAATAAAATTCCATTAAAAAATAAAAGCTAGTAAAAAAAATTATTCTAAAACAATACAGTACCCTCAGCCTGTTCTTTAAAAACTTTCCGTCTTAAAAGCCTGCTGGAAGTTCTTTGCTCAGCAATGGAAGGATTGCAGGAAGGGCCCATTCTGGCCTTCTTAGGGAAGAGATTCCAGAATCCAAGAGCAGAGACCAAGAAGGCCCTCTTTCACATTCCCACCAGCTGTGCTTGTCATTTCCCTCCTCCTCCCATAAGGATTTGGATGTTGCATCCATCTGGCCCACTAAGCAAAAGACAGAATGGCAGGCACCACGAAAATGTGGCAGCCCCACTGGCTGTTGCCTTTTCTTCCCTAGAGTGCACCTATCTGAAATGATACATGGGACATTGTGGGAAAAACAAAATGGCAACCACCATCCAATTTGTGACCAGCAGAGCTTATTCTCAATGGGAATGTAGGCAAGGAAAGAAAGACATCACTGTGATGGGCTGTGCCAAGATGCTTGGGTCCCAGAAGCTACCTGAAGACACCATGTGCAAATCCTGGACAAGGTTTGCTCAAACTAGGAATTTAGGCAGTGGATTGCTGAACTGTGTCTGAGGCTCAGATATGATGAGAACACCTTTCTCCAAATGCTACATCTGAAGATCCAGCCAGTGATTTTGCAAATGAGGGGAGAATTTGGACTAAGGTCTTCCCAGTTCCTAGCAGTTTCCTCATTCATCTTTTTTTCTAGAATGTACGTCACTGGCAGATCCATTCTATTCTATTCTATTTTATGTAAAGTGCTGTGTAAGCCTACAGTGCTTTATAAATAAAGTTTAATAATAATAATAATAATAATAATTATTATTATTATTATTAATCCCTAAATACAATGGAAAATTCCTCTTGGCAGAGCCTGATACCATTAAGGCAGAGTAAGACACCAGCCCCAGGAAGCAGTTTTGGAGTGGCATAAAAGGATAAGGATTTGTTTGTTACTTAATTGGTGGTGGTTATATTTACAGTACCAGGGATGGTGAGAGGTGTTTGTAGGATTTTCAGCCTTGTGTGCCAAGTTAACGTACTTAGCTTTGAGTACTATTGACTTGAGTGGATAGGGAGTGTCATTTGTTATTTCACTTCAGGCTGGCTTGGCTGGCCAGTGGATTCTGGGAGAGATAGTCCAAAAGGTAACTTTACTAATCTCTGCTAAAAAGTTATCACTACACCATGAAAACTGTTGAAGTGATCTCACATTATATTACCATTACAGAGCATCAGTAATGCCTTTGTTGCCTCCAAGTTCTGATATATGCATAAGTAAACTGGAGCTCATTCACTGAATTATAGACAGAATTATAATATTATTATTTCACTTCAACTACCATGGCTCCATCCTATGGAATCCTGGGACTGGTAGTCTGGTGAGGAACTAGAGCATGCTGGGTGAGATATCTATTTGCCCCTCCCTAAATGCTAAATCCCAGAATTTCATAGAAAGGAATTGTGTCAGTTAAAGTTGAATAATAGCATATAATTCTGCAATGTTTTTTGGCCGTCATCCTTAAAATGAATCAGAAACTGAATTCAGTAGGTTTTTTGAGAGAACCAGTGTGGTGGAGTGGTCTGAGCATTGGACTGTGACTCTGGAGATCACAGTTCAAATCCCAGCTCAGCCATGTAAATCTACTGGGTGACCCTGGGCAAGTTCCACTCTCAGCCTCAGAGACAATGGCAAACCCCCTCTGAAGAAGCTTGTCAAGAAAACCCCATGATATATGTTGAAAATGACTTGAAGGCACATAAAAACGTTTTTTAACTAGAGCTCTCATAATCCACAGTCTGCTGGAGGATTCTGGGGCTGGTAGTAAAAAATGAAACTTCTCCATGCACTCTGTGGAATTCATTTCAGCACAAAACCTTTCAAGAATTTCCTTTCTTTAATGTTCACCTGTAGGGCCCTGCATCACGTAAGCCAGGGCCTTGACCTTAACTTTAGGAAAGTAGTGTGGTTCTTTTGTTAAAATGAGAAAGGGAGAGACAGTAGGAGGCTGCCAAGAAGCTTGCCAAGTTTACATTCCTACGAGGGCAGCCCTTTTCCTGTAGAGTTTGTAGGAAGGGGACGAGTGCTTTCTGTCTGATAACAACAGCAAACTAATTCTGCTCAAGAGGAAGTGTGGAAACCATATTTTATCTTCTGTTTTAAAATCAACTGTTTTGCATTATTTAATTGTTTACTTTCTTAACAAGGAAAAACCCACCAAATTTGTATTATCTTCTTGACTTGGAAAACATAAATATTACTATGTACAAGAAAGGCAGAATCCAAACACAATCATGGGGTTTCTCGTTATTGCGTATTAAAGTATCTCACGCAATTTCGGGTGAAAGGGAAGTCATTCCGAATGCAATCATGGGTTTTACATTATTGCATATTGAAGCATCTCATGCAATTTTGGGCAATGGGAAGTCATTCTGAACGCATTCCTAACACAATTGGAATTCACGTAAATTCACTAAACTAGCGAATTCACATGAATTCGAATTGGCTCCAATTGGCTCCATTCGAAATAAAGAGAAATTCCTCTTGTCTGATAAACTCCTTACTCACGTATTCTTTCCAGGGCTCCCTGACACATCATCTGCATGTCCCACAATATACTCTTTCTGCTTGACAGCCATTTCATCGACAGCACCTTCCTACCCTCCAGCATTTCAGAGATGAAAACTAGGTCACATAAGGCCAAGCAACAACAGAGTATGGTCAAGGTGGCAAAGGCTATTAATGAGGAAGAACACATAAGCTAGGAGAAGCTGCAGCAGTTTGAGTTATTTGAGTGCAAGCTACTTTGGCACTCTGAGCTCATTTTGCAGTAACTGAAGTCAGCTGAGGACAGAAGGGGGAGGGGGGAGTAGTAGAAAGAAACCAGGATATTTTAAAAACAACTGAAAAAATGGGATGACAGAGGATTAGTCAGTACAGTTGGAGAGTATAGATCTTATTATTCATCAGAATCTGTAACTATAGGAGATCTGGAGTCAGCATCTCAGTTCTATGTTAAGTCAACTAAACAGATACACTGAATGGAACTCCTGAAGGTCCAAGCTGTAGTATCATACCCTCTTTGGCTACTTCTGTACCAGAAAGTTTTCAAAGCACAAATCCTTTAGTGTTTTATTGCTCTTAGAGCTGGAAAACATATTTACTATAACAAGGAATCATTCACTTCCAAGGCATGAATACATGATTTCTTTTTTTTCACACATACAAGCAGAAACATGTCAAGTTTGCTTTTGGCAGCCATCTAGTAAGAGAGAAAAAAACACCCTTCTTCGTAATAGTTGTTTTTTTAAAAAAATAAGTTAACAGCTTGTTAGGGAACCACATACTTGATACATTATTTCATTATATTTTAGTTCCATAAATAATATGAACATCTGTTTTCATGTAACAGTCATCTGTATAAATTTGCCCATGGAATGACTTCCCATTACAAAGAACTCCTAAAGTTCATCCTTTGGCAGTGGAAACTTGGGGGATGGGGAGATATCATGAAGCTAAAAGCTGCTTGTTTCCTTTCCTCAAGAATACCCTTGAGAGCACAGCTGAGAAATCTTTAAAAACAACAAGAACAACATTGTATTATCTTGGGATCCCATGGAATACCAAAAAGATGCCTACCAAATGGTGGGAATGCTTTCTTTAATTTCAGCAATTTAATTCACCTTGTGAATGTCAAACTGTAAAGCAAACAAATTGGGAGATACCAGAGGTCTGTTCACATGACTTAATTATATCACTTTAATTCCACTTTAACTGCCAAGTAAGCAATTCTGCTTCCTCAGCAACATAATGTGTAGAATGTCTCAGAAATGACAGGGTGCATAAAATCATTAGCAACATCATTGAGAAATTGTAGAAAGGGCCTTTTTTCTCTTTCCTTTATGAGAGGAAAACACTGAGAAAGCGCCTAGATTCCCTAGATCAGTGGTTTCAATCAGCAGTATGTGTACCAATTGTGGGACACAAAAATGGTCTAGGGGCAACACAGGTATTTTGATCGTAGCAGTAAAATTGTTTCCAGTAGTAATACCAAAATTTATATGTTGTTCTTTACCATTACAAAGGTAAAGGTAAAGGTAATCCCTTGACATGAATATGTAGTCGTAACCAACTATGGGGGGCAATGCTCATCTCCATTTCTAAGCCGAAGAGACAGCGTTGTTCAAGGACTACTTTGGTGGTCATATGGCCAGCATGACTTCTTGCGTATCTTCTTGCATTTGCATACTTTCGAACTGCTAGGTTGGCAGAAGCTGGGATTAGTGACAGGAGCTCACCCCATCATGCTGCACCCAGGCCTCAAACTGCCAATGTGCCGATCTTGCAATCAACAGAGTTAACGTCTTAACCACTTGCAAAATTTATGTTTGACAAGTATTTTTAAAATGTTCTACTATTCATGGAATTAATATTTTTGTTTACTGTGTTTGCTCCTAATAATACAACTAGGTGGTACTAAATACCCATAAACATTACCTCTATATGATAAAGGGGCTTGGTTTTCAGTTTTGGCACTCACCAGGCTTGCTGGATGAAAGATTGAGAACCACTGCCCTTGCATAAATCTTGCTCATGAAACCCAGCTGCTGTTTTGCTTTGCATTATGATTTCCCATCATTAGTCTTCGTTTCATCTGTAATTTGGCATCTTATCTATACGTGAACTGAAAACACCTGAACAAAACAAGCAGTGGTTTGTTTGATAAGTCAAATTAATCTTTTCAGCCAGTACAAAAGTAAAGCTCAACAATGCATATGGAGATAAATTTGGCCTTTGAGGACATGCTTGCCTTCATTTTTAAGCATTCAGCCATCACACTTCATATGACTTGAATAGTATTATCCTATTCTTTCACAATCTTTCAACATGTGTCTTTTTCCCAGTATTTTTTTGATGTTTTGTTGAAAAGATGATACACAGCAAAAGAAATACATTTGCACTTTACCGACTCTGCTGTAGTGCATCTACTTCTATTTACTCTACAATAATTGCATACCAGTTTGTCAAACTTATTTTATGGTAGAGAAAGGTAAATGGTATCAGTCATTCAAAAGTTAAGGGCTAAATCTAACATTCACCTGGCAGTTTCTTCCCCTCACCCTGCAGCCTTTCATGCTTCCTGGAAATCAGCTCAAGGGCCTGTTTTGGGGAGCAGGGGAATATGAGTTTGGATGTAATAGGCAGGGAGGATTCCCCAGCCCCTACATAATTCCACTGGAATCTGCTATTTCATGAGGAGAAGTCAAGTACAGGTTGAGTTTCCCTTATCCAGAATTCCAAAACCCAAAATATTCCAAAACCCAAAATTTACTTTATGGGTATTTGAGATAGTGACAGCTTTGCTTCTGATAGTTATTTTAATTAGTGTTTAAAATTACCTTCAAGCTATGTGTATAAGTTGTATATGAAACATACTAGATACATTCATGTATAAATCTAGAAATTTTAGTCAAAAACTGAGCCTTACTTATCCACAGGTCATGGTAAGTACTGTACTTTAACTCATCAAAAAAAGGAGCCATCTCCTTCTCTGGGTGGAGTAGCAAAAGCAAGAGCTCAGTCCCGGGAGAACCTAAAAGAAGCACTAACCTCCTTTACTCTCTACACTGGGGCATTGCTTCTGGCCTTTTTGAATGCCCAGGAGGGAAAATGGTGGTGGTAGTTCCCTCCTAACTAATCTGGTCTTTAGGATGAGCACAAACATTTATGTCTGCCAGAATTTTTTATGTTCTTTGACATAGTTTCCTTAGCTTCATCCTTTGTTACATGCCCCTAGTTTTAACCTGGAGAAGAGAAGGTTAAGAGATGATATGATAGCCCTGTTTAAATATTTGAAGGGATGTCATATTGAGGAGGGAGCAAGCTTGTTTTCTGCTGCTCCAGAGACTAGAACGCAGAACAATGGATGCAAGCTGCAGGAAAAGAGATTCCACCTCAACATTAGGGGGAACTTCCTGACAGTAAGGGCTGTTCGACAGTGGAACACACTCCCTCAGAGAATGGTGTAGTCTCCTTCCTTAGAGGTCTTTAAGCAGAGGCTGGATGACCATCTATCGGGGATGTTTTGATTGGGAGTTCCTGCATGGCAGGGGGTTGAGCTGGAAGGCCCTTGTGATCTTTTCCAACTCTATGATTCTATGACTCTATTATTCTTATAGGTTTGCCTGTTAAAAAGCAGGACACAGCAGACATTATTTGGTTCATTTAAATCTGGCAGAAAGATAAGATGTCAGAAAAGGTTTCTCCTTGCTAGGTTTTCAAAATAGCATTAAGCGACAGTTGAATTTCATGATGCACAATTTACCGGTCAAGAAGTAACTATCCACAAGTTTGTGTTCTACCTAAATACCAAATGAAAATATTGATTTCAGTTAACCTAGCCACTTATTCCTCTGTAAAATCAACTCATTGTCCCCATTCATAATGACACAATACACACATTACTGTCTTTATGAAGCATCCACATTCCCAAATATAAGTATTTTGGCATCTTGTCCATCTATATAAAAGGAAAAGCTTTCCAATCTTCAAACAGAGATGTCCTTTATAATTAGGGACACCTGTGAGGTCTATAAAGGACAAGTTTCTGGCCCTAAAATAAGAGACATCCTTTATAATGAGGGACACCTGGCAACTCTATTGCTTCATGGTTACTGCTAAACTTTTCCTCAAAAGTTCTTTGCCAGGTTTGTAAGTTTTATATGTGCAGAAGTTTATTGGTAATTGATGAGGCCCAAGCAATTCTAGTCATTTCTTCTCTTTATCCAAAACAGAGGTTTGCAGCACAGACTATTTCATTCAACTGAAATGTCTATATGGTAGACATCAGCAAACAGGTTTTGAAGAAATACAACTTAATATATCACTACTTCATTCAGAGAAGCCAGGCATTTTTCCTGATCAGGCAATTTGTTCTTTTGTGTAATTCTAGTGTGAATAAAATTAGCCTCTGGTCACTTCAGGCTGACCCATCTTTGGTCTCCAAGCTAAGAATGCAGAAAGAGAAAGGAGAAATGTAACAGAATGGTGTCCCCTAGCTACCCAGAATTAAAGTAAGCTCTCATTTAAAGGCAAGAGTTGGCATTAGTATGGGGAAGTTAACAAAAGCGGAGATGGATAGTTTTGTAGGCAGTACTGTTGAAGACGACAATTATTGACTTGCTGCTGTTAACAAAATAGCTGACTGGTCCTTTGAGCAGGTTCTCAGAATCTCTGTTTTCCTACCATGCCTCATAAAATCTGAATTTTGCAAAGTGTTAACAAGACCCCCCACACACACACACACACTTTTCACTGAAATAAGCATGAAAAGAGGAGGTAGATGGATGTTCCAGCCACAAAAAGCTTCCACAGGGTTTGTTTGTTTGTTTGTTTGTTTGTTTCAAGGACAAGGCTACTGTGTGTATGGGATTCAGTTAAGCAGAGTGCATCTGTGTTTGTTCAGACCTAGCAGTTGCAATGGTTGGTCAGCTACTGAGGTTTTTCTCCTGCAGTTCTGCCTCCTCCCCAGCAGCAACATTCCTTCTGTGTCAAAGCCAAACTTTATATTCCCTTGGATGTCTATGTTTAACTCATTTTCCCTCCCACACTGGGATTTAATATAGGTACCTGCATTAGCAGGTGTCACTATGGTGTAGTGATTTCAGTGTTGAAATAAGACACTGGGAGACCCTAATTTGAATCCCTGTTCAGCCATAGAAGCCCACTGGATGACCTTAGGTGAATAACATTCTCTCAGCCTCAATGAAAAGCAATGTCAAATTTAAAAAAAAAATCTTGCCAAGAAAGTTTATGTTCATGATAGTTACCTTGAGGTCACCATGAATTGGAAGGCACACAATAAGAACATGCCTCAGCAGCCAGATTTGCATTTCATTGAGCAGTCACAAAGCAAGACACACTAAATGCAAGATATATAGGAGAAGAAAATTAAAACAAACAGGCGTCTTTCACTTCTGGGGAAGGATCTCTGCAAAAAATGTGATAAACATATCTAGTTTGATCTATCATCACTCATCTTCCACTTTTCTCTGTCCTGGCTTTGTGTGGAACTCCTTTTTTCTGTCAAATAGAGATTATCTGCCTACTGCGGAAAAGGTCATGTTTCTAATCTCACATCAGTGGATCAGATGGTCATGATCCCCTCATCCCCAAATCTGGATTAAAAACATGCTGGTTGAGACTTTTAAAGCAAAAACACCCTTAATTACACATCAGGAAATTTTGTGAATATTATCCTCATTTTCACCACATTTTGTTTGTTAAGGGAAGAGATGGCAAAGCATCAGTTGTTTAGTATATTTTCTCTCTTTAAAATGCTGTGATGAATATCTGAGCATTCATAATTTCAGGATGTGAGATGAAATGTATAGGCCAGTGTTGGGTATAATCATCCAGATTCCTTGTGCCAGATTTGCATCTCATCATTTTGACATTACAAAAACATCCAGTGCCCGATTGACCTCAAAGGGGCGGGATGATGATGATGATGATGATGATGATGATGATGATCTCCATCCACAACATCTGAATCAATAGTAGATGTGACTTACTGATAGATTAGTACCTCAAAGCCTTTTTTTAAAGAGGGGGAATGGGGTAGATTTTTTATTCAAGACCACAAAGTTTTGATGGTCAAATGCAGTGCATCCTTTAATGAAAGCTAATATGAGCATTATTTTAATAAAATATCTAAAAAGACCCATCAATTGCCTTGCAAAAGTGTGTGTACTATGTATAGGCACATATGTGGTAAATTTGATTCTGTACTTAATCTAAATGCTTCTATTAAGTAAACTAATAAGAAGAGGCAAGGTTTTTGAAAGAATTGTTGTTATTATTATTTTGGTTAAGGTTATATAACCTTCCTCCTCCTTTTTTGTTCAAGGGACCTTAAACTGGACAATATTCTTCTTGATGCAGAAGGCCACTGCAAACTAGCTGACTTTGGAATGTGCAAGGAAGGGATCTTGAATGGAGTAACGACTACTACCTTTTGTGGAACGCCAGACTACATTGCTCCAGAGGTATAGCATTTTACATCTAAATATATGGAGAAGCTATCTTCTTATTATAAAAGCATACATAGAGGATCTCTTCTCCAAATTCCTTCCATGAAGTTACATTTAGACTTGCAGATGCTGGTGACTAGGGGACAACATTGCTACAGAATTAGGGGACTGCACTCCTCTGTAGCCTCAGATGACTGCAACCATTCCCATTCTCTCTGTGATATTCATTGGAGCTGCTAAGATTTTAGGATTTACTGTGATTCCATGTATATTGTTACTTCTGGCTGATGTAGGGATGACGTTTTGAAAGTATGGGAATACATGAGCTGGGGAATGATGATGATGTGGGAGACCCTATTCAGGGCCAATACCTGGTTAACCAGTCAACAGTATGTGTCCTAAATAAACTGGGTGCCCTATGGCTGTCTCTACTGGGAAGAGAATACTCACGAGGTGCAGTTCTAATGGTTAACAGTCCCTGGCTTCTTGATGCATTATATCAGGACTCTTTGATATAATGTCATCCTACTACCTCTTGTTGCTGTGGGGAGGTAGTACTGTGGAAACTGAGAGAAATATGTGGTCCTCACATTAAAAAGCAGGAGAAAAAAGCCACTCTTTTCCTGCTGTCATGCAAGACCAGTCTCCTCTGGTAAGAACATATGAAGAAGTCTGTTAAACTGAGCTAAAAACAAATCTAGTTCAACATCTTCTTGCCCATGTTGATCTCCCAGATACCTTTTGGAAGCCCACAAAAAAGTACATAAAAGCAGTAGTTCCCTCACAAATAACTTGTCTCTCATCCTAACCAAAATGTTTACTGTATAGTTCACCAGGGCTGGTTGCTATTGGTAGCAATGATTTTGCCCAATTTCCTTTTGAAGCCATCTGAGTTGCTGTCTCACATTTAACTATGCAGAGTACAAAAGTACTTCTATTTCTGCTGAATCTCCTGCCTTTCAGTTTCATCAGGTTGCCCTGGTTTTTCACACAGTACACCCATGTTCCAGGAACCCACCTTAGATACCAAAATCCATGGATGTTCAAGTCCCATGGCATAGTAAAATGGTGTCACTTTTACAAAATGGAAAAATTAAAGTTTGCCTTTTGGAATATATACATTTTTAGAATATTTTCAAGCCATGGATGCTTGAATTCATGGATAAAGAATCCATTGATACAGAGGGCTGACTATATTTGTTATTAATTTCTGTCTTTGACCCAACTAAAGCAGACCCACTAAATCAATTGTTGAATGATCAGTCAACAAGTAGGAAATCCCAATTATCTACTGTAATTGGGACTAACCCAGGGAGATTTGAGCCAGTATATATTTAATGGGCTTTCTGTGTGCTTGTGGGAAACATACATGGAACTCATGGACTGTTAACAACAACAGCTACTACTACTACAAAAATACACATCCCTAATTCAGTTCTTCTTGAAATAAGAAAGGAAAGCCCCAAACTTGTTCATTTTAATCAATTTTGTTCCTCTCTTTTTCCTCCCTTCTCATCTCTTGGTCTTCCTAATAGATCCTCCAGGAATTAGAATATGGTCCCTCAGTAGACTGGTGGGCACTGGGTGTTCTCATGTATGAAATGATGGCCGGGCAACCCCCCTTTGAAGCTGACAATGAAGATGACCTCTTTGAGTCCATCTTGCATGATGATGTCCTGTATCCAGTGTGGCTTAGCAAAGAAGCTGTCAGCATTTTGAAAGCTGTAAGACACCCTCTTTCTCTCTACTCTCCTCTATCTTTCTTCTTCAACTTGAATTTTCCTACAACAATTAAAGGACAGCCACCACTGGGAGTTCAACCACAGTTCAGAGGTTTGATGACAGTATTAAAAGGGTCCGGGATGAATTACGCTTCTTGTGGGAAAGGGACAAAATGTTTGTGTTCCTTTCGGCTGTATTACTGTATAAAACTATGCACTTGAGAATCATGTTTCAGGAAGGAGGAAAAAAAACACAAGCAAACTGAAGTGCCTTATCAGGCTGACACTGCACATTGCATGGCTGCTATAGAAGGGAAAGGATTATGTAATTAAAGAAATACGGTCTACATGTTTATATTGGGCCCCAATCCAAGACAGATTTAGCAAACTGGTAATCCAGTCTTTAACTACATTGACTCAAGGTGGAAATCATGCAGCCCTTCAGTTGTTGCTGGACTACATCTCCCACCAGCCCCAGCCAGCTTAGCTAATGCTGGGAGATGTTATCTAAAAATCTAGAGGGCTATATGATTATTTGTCTTGATTTAGATGCGTATGGTATTGCTTTCGGTGTAGTTTATTCCCTGAAACCTGCATAGGCTTACAGCATCAGTGCAAATGTGATATACCTTCTTAGCATTTTGACCTTTTCAGCTGACTTGCCTTTTTAAAAAAAAAAAAAAAAAAAAAAAAAAGGAGCAAAATAGATGTGAAGTTAGTTTAGTAGGTTTTGATCTTTTTGGTCCATTAAAAGGGTCGTGGATAGTGCATTTAAGAGTGTGTGCCAGGCATTGATCAAAAGAATATCCTCATTCTGCCATGTTAAAAAATTAATTAGTCTTTTAACCAAATAGGTCCATAAACATAATCATTGACATGCCCATTTTTCATCAAATATATTTAATACAAATTAATCTTAGAAATGCTAAATTAATTCTGACACTGAATCAACTTTTAAAACAAATTTTAAAAATTCATTTCCAAATATCTTCAAACAATAGTTCAAGTTTTCAGTTCTCTGAAAAACAACAGTAGAACCACATAAGAGAGAAATACAAGCAACCAGAGGTAACCAGAGGGTAACCAGAGGTTTGCAAAATTAGAAAAGATCTTTAGCATTACAAATAAAAATCTCAGGAAGGAAAACCACTCCTTCTCCCCAAACAAGCTGTTCAGGGCTGAACATGCTCACTGCGCACAGAATTCTGACCACAGGAAACCAGAAGCCACAAAGGAAGGAGGGAGGAACTGAGTAGAAACATGGCTGGCTGGAATTTTGATGAGAAGCCCTCCACACTGAAACACTGGGTTGCAAGGTATATTCAGTCTGTACTAAAAAAAGACAGGTGTAAATGACTCCTACCTACCCACCCAAGGGTTTCTGTGAAGGGAAGCACCTGTGAAATTGCAATAATTTCTCTCATAAAAATCTTTCACAAACACTACCCAAAAGGGAATAGGCTCCCAGATCCTGGCATAGACAACTATCACAGTTCTCCTATGTTCTGGAAGGCACAGAGGGCTGAACACCCTCTTTCATTATCAGTCTGTTTTGCAGGACTGATAACCAGCCCTGGCTCCTGCAGACATGCATACATTTGTCATGCTATACAGACTTTAAGAGAAGTCTCATGGCAGAGAAGCCTTTTGATCAAACACCAATTCTCTGCTGCTTTTTAAAATTGCATTCATGGCCTATCTTTATGCCAACATGGCATTCAAGCCAGCTAACACTAGTAGAAACTCAAATGTAAAAAAATACAATTAAAATATAAAAAGCACATTTTCAAACACAGTAATAATGTAATTAAAAAGAAAGAAACCAAAGCAACAGTGCCCAGTCAATCACAGTTTTATACTGTATTATCCATGCTTTCATGCTGTCTGGCTGAAAAGGTCTTTGCCTAGTGACAGAAGGACAACAGAGAACAGGCCTGCCTTGGCTCCTTCTATAGGGAATTTCAAAACCAAGAAAACTCTCATCAGAGAACTCTAAGTAGTAAAAGCCAGAGTTATAGCACTGTCCACTATCTCTGCATATTTCAGCCTCCTCCTGGTTCTAGGCCAGTGGCTCCCAATTTTTGGCCATTCATTTGTTTTGACCTTTAGCATTCAGAATCCACAGCCGAATTGGCCAGCAGTCAGGAATTCTGGGCCTGAGGTTCAAATCATCTGGAGGACCAAAGTTTGGAAACCACCATTCTAGGCAACAAGTCATTGTGCCACTGACTTTATCAAGAGCCAACATTTGCTTTCCAAGCATCTGGGTATTTTTTTCAACCCATTGTTAGGCTCAAAGAGGCAATTATCTCACGCCGAAGATGTTGGAAGACAGCTGTAGCAAACCCCCTGGCTGTTCCACTAATGTCCCACAGCCATTCCCCTGTCTTAGAGGACAAGAGCTATGTGTGTCATGTGTCTTGTCCTGTGGCTGCTCTCCTCAGGTGTGGTGAAGGATTTGATCTCACCGCAAGTGTCAAAGTAAGTTTCTGCTATCTGCTACTCAGTTTTGCTTTGCAGAGTGAAGGTTGGAAGAGGAGAGCCATCTTCTCCTATGCCCCAGTCAGCAAAATGTCTTGGGCTGGCCCTGTATTGGCCTCCTTACTTACTTTCATATCTGTTTTAGGTTCTGAGATGCTAATAGTATTTTTTTATTTTATTTATTTATTTATTATATTTATTTGTATCCCGCTCTTTTCCCAGAACTGGGACTCAGAGCGGCGTCACAACATTAAAAAACAGTACAATTAAAAACACAGAAAAAAGTACCTTAAAAAGGAATTAAATTATTATAATATTAAAGCAGATAGTTATTAAAAGACTAAAACACATTTCAAAAAGATAGCTATATTATATATATATATATATGATACAGCATCCCAGCCTGTTGTTATAACAATCCTTATAACAATCCTTAAAAGCTTGTGTGAACAGTTAGGTTTTAACCTGCCAGCGAAAGGCCATCAAGAGTGAGCCATTCTGATCTCCCTGGGCAGGGAGTTCCAGAGTCTAGGGGCAGCCACTGAGAAGGCTCTCTCTCACATCCCAACCAACCATGCTTGTGATGGTGTTAGGATGGAGAGAAAGGCCTCTCCAGAAGATTTCAGAGTCTGGGCCAGTTCATACAAGGAGGTACGGTATCTTGCCCTCTGTGTTCTGGAAGCTGTACTTTGAAGTGGCCTATTGTATCATATAAGAGAAGTGAATTAAGATATACAGGAATTCCTGGAAAACCTCATAGGTTTTACTCTTGGCGTTTTAAATCGACTCCAGACTCTCGGGTTCCAGCCAGGACGCGGGAGGGAGGTGAGGATTATTGCACACGAAATCGCTGCTGAATTGCCTGTCGCCATCAGCCTGGGTCCCAGCTTCACTCTGCCAACACTCTTTAGAAGTTGGAAAGCTTTCTGACTTCTAAAAAGTGCTGGCAGAGCACGACTGGGACCCAGGCTGATGGCGGCTGGCAATCCAGTGGTGATTTAGTGTGCAATAATCCTCGCCTCCATCCCACGCCCTGGCTGCAGCCCAGGAGGCTGGAGCCGATTTAAAACACCAAGCGATAAACTCCTTAACCCAGACTGGAGAAAAAAATCCAGTTTGTCACCACTTTAACTTCCATGGCTGAATGCTTTGGAATTCTGGGGACTGTAGTTTGTGAGACATTTAGCCTTCTCTGTCAGAGAACTCTGGTGCCCTACCAAACTACAAATCCCAGAATTCCACTGTAGTGAGCCATAGCAGTAACAGTGGTGTAAAACTGGATTATTTCTCCACTGCAAATGCAGCCCCAGTTGCTTTGAAGAAAAGGCTAGGGAAGTAGAATCCACCTCCCCCAAAAAAAGAACACCATCCAAGATCTGGAATTGGACTAGAGCCTAGGATAAAAGTTCTTCTGAGAAGATCTTATGCCTGTGGCATGGAGTGCTGCCATGCAGAGGAGCACAGGGAGGCCTCACCATGAAATCCATGAGGCTGTAAGATATCAGTTAGCTCTGTGACCCATGGATTTCATGGTGCATGGAAGTATCCAGTATATTGTTTCATAACCTCAGCTGAAATTAAGAAAGTGCAGATCAAGACTGATTGAGAAGTCCCAGATTTTGTTCCTGTTCTTTCCAAAAAGTCTCATTGTACAGGGAGATGATGACAGAAGATATTCTGGGATAAACAAAACATATATGGATCTCCAAAATAAAATCAGAAAGAACAGGAACAAAATCTGGAACTCTTTTTAATGAGTCTGGATGCATCAAAAACTGTATCATATCCATGGCTTATTTAGCAAAAGTAAGTAATAAGGAAGGGAAAGGGAGGGGAGGGAAAAGGCTTTTTCTTAGTGAATTTAGACTTGGCTTAGTGTTTGAATCTTGTGTTTTCCTTCTTTTCCTTGTACTTTAGTGACTTGCAGTTAAACCAAGGAGCAGGAAAAACAGAGGAAATGGAGGGGCGGCTATGTATTTGACTGCCGAATATTAACAAGGGATTAGCTTTGGAACACTTTGTTTCCTTACATTGTACTGTTAGACATGGGTTTTCTTCATCAGGCACTGTAAATCAAAGTCCTGCTTAGACTTCTAAAAGCATTCTTCAGTCACTTTTGTAGAATAGCCTTTGCTGTCCACAAAAATAGTTTTCATTGCTGTGTTATCCATTTCTTTGCAGTAGTTATCTAAATCATCCAGAAATATTATACAATCTCAGCAACCCATGCGTGCTTTGAAACTAAAAGCTTTGAGAATCTAAGTTTTAGTTTCTCCAAAGCAAAACTGAAATCTTTCCTGTGCTCTTTTGGCAGAGTTCCCATCCATTTCCAGAGGTTTCTTGACATTAGACAGCCCAGAAGTTATTAAAATGTTTAAGTATCTCGTGACTTCTGGGAATTCAAAACTTTTATTTAAGGCTTAGGCTTGATTCCCTTGGAAATGGAGAATAACATGGGGAATTGAGGAACTGTTGCTTAGCTCTGCACGCAGCAGGCCCTAAAATTATCCTTGGTGTCTCTAGTAGAGATCAGAAGAGTGTAGCCCCCCCCCCCCCCAGATTTTGCTAAACTATAACACCAACCATCCTTCACCAAAGCTTAGAAAGTAACTTTTAAAAACTTGTTATTTTTAAAGGATACTTGTTATTTTTAAAGGATAACATCTCCAGTTTTAAACGAGAACTTCTCAGTTTAAACTTCTCAAGTTTAAAAGACAGTAATGCTTCTTTTTCATTACACGAGTACAGCTTGTTGTGTTACTCGTTGATTACATTATTTTTATTTACTTTTTGATTTACGTTAAAAAAACACTTTAAAATTCAAATCCTCCTATAGAACCTCTAAAAAGTAACAGAGTAATGCCCATAGAGTAATAGGCAATCATTACTCAGTCCAGTACATTATCGTCTGTCATGTTACTTTTTCAAAAGTTACTGTATTGGTAGTATTGTTATCAAAAGGAAATAATCTGTTACACCTAATAGCAATAATTGTGATACTCTGTCTCTCACCTTTGGCCAAGATGGCTGGAGCTGGAAGGAACCAGGGTCTCTGCAACTATTTTTAATCTGTGAGAGGTCTCAACATTGGCAGGCAGGTTTTTAATTTTTTAATCTGCAGGTACTTGCAGGGATGAAGAGCAAATTACTTTTCCCACCCTCTATCGAGTCCAATGTTTGCTTAAAAGTAACTTCCACATGTTCAATGTGGCTTACTCCTAGGTAAGTGTTCATAGGATAGACTGCAGCCAGACTTTATTAGTCCTGGGAGGACTCAACAGCAACCATTGTCTTAATATTTCTTAGTGCTTGATCATTTAGTGCCTTTCTGATTGATAATTCATGTGGAGACACAACTTCATAGGAGTCTTGTCCCAATTTTGTCAGATCATTTCAGAAGAGGCCAAGCCCCCTCTTGCCTAGTCTTAGGGGGGAACTCAAGCCCCCTGACTGTGTAAAACCATTGATCCCTTTACCTTTCCAGATGCTGTTGTACCGCAGCTTCCATCAGCCCCAGCCAGAATAACCAGTTGTGAGAGATCATGAGAGTTGCAGTCCAACAACATCTGGAGTACCACTAGTTACCCATCTATGCTCTCTCTCAGGGCAGTTTACACTACAGTGTTGAGACAGCTGTTCTTTTGGGTTGTTAGTCACTCTTTTCCAGGCCAGCCCTCCCTACAAATGTCAGAGGTTGAATCTGGGACCTTTTATATGTAAAGCTCTGGATATTCTGTGGCTGAGTTGCAGTCTTATCCCATGCTAAATGGATGAATAGGGGGGATTTATATAGGAAGGATTTATATAGAATAGGAAGACCTTATATGTGTTCAGTTATACATTACAGTGCTTATTTGCAGTCATGTATATCTTTCTTTTGCATCTACACAGAACTGTAATATGTGAGTGCAATAAAAATTTAAGATATACAAGTGCACTAATCTGATGGCTGGGATTAGCTGTGGTTTATAGCCCTGTAATATCTGAAATAATCATATTGTGCCTGATGAAGCCCAAAATACATTCTCCTAATTAGTTGTAATATCACTACAGAAAGAAAGGAGTTTATCGCATGGGAGGCATCCCGTGGAGAAAGGGGATTTAAAATGGGATTTAAAAGCTGGGAGAAAAACGTAAGAAGACACACAAAAGTATGATTGATTTTCAGACATATGGGGGTTAACGCAACATTAAACCAGCTAGAAAGTCAACAAAATGTCATTCTTTTTACTGCCGGGATTTTCTGGAAGGAAAAGGAATGATATTTTGTCTACTTTCTAGCCCGGTTAATGTCACATTAATCCACCTTAACAGCGATGTCATCTGAAAATGAATTGCACTTTTGCATGTCTTTTCTGCTTTCTGTCCAGGTTAATGATGGGTTAACCCAGATGTCATCTGATAACAAATCTGCTTTTGTGGTTTTTTTTACTTTAAATCCCATTTTTGTACAGGATCCCTCCCGTGTGATAAACTCCTAAGAAAAGTAAGGGCCTTCCATGTCTTTCAAGAGTCTTGGCTTCATGGCCCCAGCTTACCAGTGCAGTCGTTCCTCACAAACAATATAATATTTGATACTTTTGTTTTTCTTCTAGTTCATGACAAAAAATCCAAATAAGCGACTGGGCTGTGTGGCATCCCAGAATGGTGAAGATGCCATTAAGCAACACCCATTCTTTAAAGAAATCGACTGGGTTCTTCTAGAACAAAGGAAAATCAAGCCACCCTTCAAACCTCGGATTGTAAGTAATGATCTGAGTTTGTACAAGAGAAAGTGGTTGAAAGTGTGTAATATAACAGCTGGTTGATTTCCATCATGTTATTAAGAGTGCAGTATTGTAGATGCTAGTATGGTAAAATATTCACTGTGTTAAATATAGTCAGACAGTTGGTTTCTTCAGAGGTAAGTGTCATGTTTATGAATGATACAGAGATTGTGAAAATGTTCAGTTCATCTGTATTATCAATTGAAGAATTCGTGGAATTCTTGGGTTTTTTTTGAAAAAGTAGTCCAGACATTAAATCACATAGTGGATCTCTGTAACTCATTTGGTATCTTGATAATCTAAAGTTGTTATTCTTGATCATAAATTAACTAGGCATCATATCCCACTACCACTTTTCATCACTAAGGTGACAGGTAAGATAAACATGTTGACTATCATCTATTGCATTAGTCTGGTCATATGAATTTACCCTACGTTTCCATGGTATCTCTGGTCAAAATATATCTGTACTGGAATGTACTTTCACTTTAATATAATGCTATAGTCTCTACACCAGGGAAGCTCTGAGCTGAGGATCAAGTTCCTAATCTATGGTATTTACAAAAACAATAAAGGGAAAAATACTTTAATTCAGGGACATACCTTTGGGATTTGCCAGTTCAGGAATATTCCAGTCAGCTTTCACTCTGTTTTATAGCAAATATATCTCAACACAAAACAATCAACTCCTTTTTTCTTTTCCTTACCAAATTGCATTGATTGATCCACTGACTGGTTGATTGTAAAGGCTAAGAATATTTCTAGCAGCTTGTCTTTTGACTGGAAATCTAGTCCTGGAAATCATTGGATTTTTGTAGGACTTGAGAGTTTTATTATGGAAGTATCTGTTTCAACTTAATGCCCCTTTATTCCATAGGTGATCCCTGGGCATCAGAATGTCATTGGTACACATTTTTGCATGACTCCATCTTTAAAAATAGGGCTTGAGAAGCTTCAGGTTCTCTTGCTGTGCTATTGTATTTGTATAAGTGCTTGAATAGTTTTGCAATATACATTGATTGACCGATTAATTGATTGATTGATGGAGATCAATAACACCAACAACACTTGTTTCTAATGCCATGGAAACATAACCTCAGAGAATTCACTTGGCCATCTAGTGCTTGATATTACTTCCCCTGGATATTTCAGTAGACTCTGCAGTAGGGTCAGGTTTATATGGTCTATTATGTTGCTGTTGAAGCTAAGAGCATTACCAGTAATATACCCTGACAACTGTGCATTGCTATTACTTCCTCAAAAAAAGTATTATGGTTATGGTAGGTTTCACCTGAAAATTTCCAAGTTGGTTTTTAGTAATCATTCCCAGGATTCATAGGCTTAGGGCAGTTTCATACAGATGATCATTGAATGACTATAGCAAGTTATAACTTGGATGAATAAAAAATTCAGATTAATTACTGCAACCAGGTCTCTTTCATGGCCCCCAGTATCAATATCAAATGTAACTGAAAGTGTACATCAGATGAAAGTCAAGATGTGTTGAATGGCGAAAGAGCAGAACATGTAGGAATCCACCACCACCCCATCTGGAAATAACCTCATTAATTTCTGTTATTTAAACTCGGTTTGTTAATTTGATCCCATTCTGGTTACTGATGTCATTTAACTGTAAGCACAACTGTTCATTCTCTGCTGTTTCTATTTGTTCTTTTCTAACCCTCTATCACAGTTTAAAGGCCTTTGATTTAAAAAAGATTTTAAAAAGAGTAAAATATACCGAGTTCTAATGAACTCAGATGCATATCATTTGCCGGCTGCAATCTTTCATTTACCCTCTTGAATGTTTTCTCATTCTTGTTCTTACTAATGACAACACTTACTTAAGGATGGTACCAAGTCCAGCATGGATGGAAGGGTTCCCCAGAGCTGTAGGTTTTTGCTCCTACAGCTGGTAGCTAAAATAGACTGCATGTAGGAATAGCTATCTGTGATGGCAAAAGCCACTTTAGACAATTGTCTGCCTCCATTAGACTAGTACATTCAGTGTAAAATCAAGGTATCCACTCCTTGGATTAGATCTTCCATGGACCATCTCTGTGATTTATAGCAGCTTGTAGTTAAGGGGACTTGTTCAGGGATGAAACCCTAGAATTTTGTGACGTCCAAGAGGAATAAAGGCTTGGGTGTGTGGTATGAGGTGGTGGTAACTCATAAACCCAGGACATATTCCCAGCTTGAGCTGTAGGCATCTCTCAAAGGTGAACAAGGAGTCAGGGTTCAGAACCAGTCCAGGAGCTAAAGAATGTGCAAAAATCCAAGAAAAGCTAGGAAAATCTTAATGCTCAGGCAAGGTCCCAACCCAAACAGGAAGTCATTTATAGTCCTTCCTGTCCAGGAGATGACAGTGGACTACCAGAACCAAAGAATATGCTACTGTCACCAAGCTGCATTTCTCCTGTCACCAAGCTGTATTCCAAGCTGCATTTCTAACAGCTCACCACATGGGTCAGCTTTGCATAGACACAAAGGTTTCCAGTTGTAGCCCCAGTAGTTTTGTCTTCCACACACATCAACACATTTCGTGCCTCACACACAGATGATGCATTAGTTTTCTTTTAAAAAGCCAGATGCCTGGGTGGTTATGCAATTGCATCCACTTCCCAAACTAGAAACATTCTGACTTTAGTTTGCTGTGCAATAACTTCTAAAGTTGCTGTGGTTTTAGAAAGCCACCATTTATAAATAAACAATTAAAGTCTTCTGTGACATTAAATATCCATCCACAGAGAATGCTACTCACTGTACCTTTGCTTGATCCGCTGCTCTAGCCTTGCTCCTTCTAATCACTTATCACTGCTAATGGATAACCCTTTATGTCATGTAAAATTGTTTTGATGAAGGCCATGTGGACCAGAATCACAGCAAAATCTTCCACGGCCATCCAGAGGATACTGCCTGTTGTAACTCTGTCAGAGACAGTGTTCTGGGCTGGTCTCTTTCAAGCTTGTAAAATGTTATAATAGCACAACCCAAGAAGTCAAACCAGTTTAGAATTATTTTATGACAAGAGTGGGGGAAATGTGGCCCTCCAGTTGTTGCTGGAGTAGAAATCCCAGCATTGCTCACCATTCACTATCCTAACTAGAGCTGCTGAAACCTGTAGTTCAAAAGTATCTGTAGGGTAACATGATTCCTAGCCCTATTTTGGGAGGAGACTTAGGGTCGAACTAGATAAAACATTTATTATTTTCCCCATGGTGCTTCCCCATATGATGAAAGATGTCATAACAGATGGCTTTCATCGACTTGTGTTTGGCATACTTTTGTTTTAGAACGTATTTGGAAAGTAAGTATTTGCAAGGATGATTACTGAGGCACTTAATCTCTCAGAAAATCCCACTGTGGGAAGAAAAGATGTGAATCCTAGGAAATATAAATTCCCATTAATAGCTAGATTGATCATACGTTTCTATGGCTTTTGTTCATAGGCATGAACAAATTGCAGTTGGCAATGCTGTTGAAAAGAGGCAAATTAATTGGGAAATAGCTTAACTGGTATCAGGAAGTTTGTGGTTCTGCTGCAAGAGTTTTCCTAGGGAAAATTTTAAACTTGATCTTATATTGTAGGTAAACAAAACACTTAGACCAGGGAGCACCTTTATCTTAAGCAAGCATGTGTCCTTTCTTCCAGACATGAAGTTGGTGGGCCTGGCTTATACTGAAAGGAATCCCTCAGGAAATGTGCAGGAAACTACTTCTCTCAAGTCCTTGAAGTCCTTGAGCTCTCCTTTTGTCTTACCCATAATGAACAAGGCCCATTTTGCTAATCATCTACATCATTTCCTTTAACTCCAGCGGTCTCTTTTTCCCACTGGCTGATGTGTCTTCACCATCTTGGCCTCCTTACTGTGCAAACCCGCTTCCCATGCTAGATTTACAAGAACTAACAACCCAGTAAAATCTGATTGAAAGCAGTATGTTGCTTATTCACTCAAGATAGGTGCCTGGATGAACTTATGTTTTAGTTTTGGCTTTATCTTTTAAACTTTTAATCCCATTTTTGGGAGAATGGCCAAATCCCACAAATAAATAAATCCTACAAATAAATAAATGGATAGATAAACCTGTGGGAGTCACACTGTATTTGCAAGAATGGTGGAAAGTTGGGGGGACCTACTTCTGATCCTGTATCAGGAAGGGAGACTATAAATTTTGGTCAGGCAGAACCACAACACTTCTGCTACCTCATTCCCACACCCCAAAAACTACCTTTTTGCTGTGGGCCAACTACATGAACAAAGCTAGATGTTTCTCTACCCTCCACTCCACACTCTTCACCAGCCAGTAAATAATCATGCTGTGAGGAGGTGATAGCATCTAAAAGGTGGGGAAGTTGCAGTTGAGGGAGGAGACCTACCAGAGTTCTGCCTGAGTTCTGAGGGAAACTTACAGCATCTCTTCCTGATCCAGGATCTGTTAATAATTAAAGATAAGGGAACCCCATCCCACATGCAACCTGGTAATTCTAACTAACTCTCACATCTTTTTTGTGGGATTTTTCGGGCTATGTGGCCATGTTCTAGAGGAGATTCTTCCTGATGTTTCACCAGCATCTGTGGCTGGCATCTTCAGAGAATCTTCTCTGAAGATGCCAGCCACAGATGCTGGCAAAATGTTAGGAAGAAACCCGTCTAGAGCATGGCCACATAGCCCGAAAAAACCCACAAAAAACTATGGATTCCAGCCACGAAAGCCTTCGACTCCGCGTTGGATAACTCTTTAATCATTTCTGTATCACAGCTTGCAGTAGTGGTGGTTGAGATGCTAAGTTTTTGACAGAGCAATATCAAAACATTAATAGTAGGAATGACTCTTTGTGCTCACACTGAATAAACCTTCCCTGTCCTTTCCAGAACAGAGTGTATATAAAACCTCAAAGCTGGGACCCATTCATACTATGTTAATATATGGTTCCACTTTGAATGCCATAGCAACATCCTGTAAAACCCTGGATCTTGTACTTTGATGAGCATTAGAGTTCTCTGGTTGGGGATCCTGAAAAACCCTCCCTGTAGTGCAAATCCCAGGATTCCATAAGATGTTACCATTGCAGATAAAATGGAATTATAGCTCTGTGATTCTGTTATGTCAAAGGGCCCTGACCAGTGCTCTGTTGAGCATAGGTCAAGGCAAAAGGCAGAAGTTTTGCAAGGGGAAAGGGGCCTGTAGACTAGTTGTTTGGACCAACACCAAACCTGACCCAAGAAATATTTATAAGAACAGAGATGAAAAAATCCCAGAAATGTATGAAACCATGAGGGGGAAATGAGACTTAAACACACCTTACTTTTTCTGGTTTTGAAGTGATATCTTTAATAGTAGTAATTTTGGTGGTTTTGAATACAGACGTGGTGGTGGTGATGATGATGATGATGATGATGATGATGATGATGGTCACCATTACCACCACCAGAAGAATAATGTAGTCTGCCAGGTGTGGATTATATCCTCTAAGTGTTTGTCAAATAGACACAAACCTCTGCATTGGAGTTCTAGGCAGGCAGCAAAGCCAGAAAATGTATTAAGCCCCTGCTAAACTGTGGACTCCAATGTGGTGGGTGGACTGCACCTGCCTCTGTGAAGACATTTGGACAACTAATCCCAGTCTTGGTCTTAAATGAAATCATAGTTGCTATAGTCCATCAGCACCCCAGAGTTTGAACAGGGGGTCTCATTCCACCACCCTTGGATGAGGTTTCTCCGCACTCACCGCTCATAGGTCACTAGTGCCATGGTCCTGTCTGTAAAACTGATCTATTACATTCAAATCTGTCCATGCAGCATTCTTGCTTCTTGTAAGTCTTGTTTTAAGGATGCCAGCAGTGTCTTAGATTTTTCAGCATTGTACTGCAGCAAAAGTTTTCCTTTGAACAACCCTATCGGTAGAAGAAAAAAAACAAAAAAAGTATCCAGTACCCATATCTGTCAAATGTTGGCAGTTGATTCAAAAGTGATTTCTTTTCTTGTGAGAAAAAAAAACTTACCAAATTTTTCCAAAGGCTTGCATCACTAATGTTTTTTGAAAACTGTGCAGAGACATCTCTGCCTGCCTAAAAATATTTGAAATGTAGATGCTATGTAACCATTTCCAGTAGTTTGTACTAAAATGAACAGTTATACTCTACAGAAGAAAATAAATATTCCATGTACCTGCTCCCAGGCTGATAAGGGCCTTTGTTGCAGCCACACTTTCACTACCCACACAAACAAGAGGGAGGTGTTGGTAGGCTCTGGGAAACCACAAGGCTTCCAGAAATCTAAAAACATCTGTAGAAAAGGAAAACTTAAGGGAGTGGAGAAACACACACACACCCAAAACCCAATGAGGACTGTAGCCATGGGATGCTGACTGACTGATGGGGCTGGGGAAATGGAAAACCAGATGGAAAATCAAGTGGACAGGACCATAAACAACACATACTGCACACTGCAACATTTTTTGCAGGCTCCACTTGTGTAAATCTTTTTTAAAAAAATAATAGGATAGTAGTATTGCAGCAGATACGGGGTTGCAAAGAAATGTGGCTGGAATCCTTAAAGAGGGACTTTCTTTCTGGAGACAACATTTTAAACCAAAAGAACGTTATAGAAATTCGCCATTTGTGTTTTCACTTTTAATGACCTTTAACAAATGCTGTGCCAAAAATGATGTGCATTTTAACTAGGGTTTTTCTTCTTCCTGTTCTGCTCCTTCGAAGTCATAATGTTGCATATGCAGTTTCATACCAGACCTGTCCTAGGCATGGGATTATGACTTTGCAGTTTGACTGTGGCAAATAAAATAAAATAAAATAAATCCCTTCTTAAAATGCAGTGTCCTTCAATAACAGAAATGGGAACCCTAGAAAGTACTGGCCAAGTAAATTTCTTTTTGTGTGAATGTTCTCTCTTTCAAGTTTGCTTCAGTGTGAATGTCCCTCTTTAAGGTAAGGCCTACAGTGTGGGGAAAATGTCCAGGTAGGTCCATTTTTAGGCCTAATGTGAGGTGTCCTCCCCCCCCCACCAGTTTCATATACTTCCATTCAGTCATCGGGATGCATGGCAACTGGCATATAGCAGAGGGTGGGACTGCAAGTGGGGCTGTACTGCATGCATTTGCATGGAATGTATTCTGTTCAGAGCAACTTTGGGCAGTGGGGTTGACCCATATACCATTATAAAACACTCTTTCATGGATTCCCCCTGTTTCCTTTGTACACTTATGAACTCTAAGATCGTGATGTCTTTTCTGATGGCTAGGCCAACAATCCTGACTGATAGATAAAAGTAAATATTTTAACTGGCCTATGCATAGCTTAATATAATAGTGCCAACATGTTAGTGGCTAGTGCAGTACTGTATGTTCAAGAGATATACACTTATTTGTAGTCGTGCTGGCAAGAATGAAAAATTTCAAATTTTTTCTCCCCATTGGACAAGATTGCTGGACTTCTTTGTGCATTTTTTCCAATTAGTTTTGTATTTTGGGACTTTTTTGTGAAAAATTCATTGGATAAAAACATGTTTGTGCAAAGTATGTTTTTGGGCAATACAAAAATTATTTTGCACATATAGTATTTTTTTGTATACGCAAGATTGTGTGCTGCACAAATCATTTTCTATACCAATGAAATTTTTGCCAAAAAAGTCTTAAACTTGAAAATTAATTGAAAAAGGAATAAAAACTTGTACTGTATCAAGATATGTCAAGACATCCTTTCTCAATATGGATGAGAAAATTTGCAAATATTATGTTATATGCCTATTATTCACCACATTCTATGCCAAGCTTTAATATTATGCTTGCCGTAAGGAATAAATGGATTGCAATCTCAAAGGCTCCTCAGAGCCTTCTAAGCCTCCAAATACTAAGAGATAAGAGGAGGCTGTGTTTCTGTAACAAGTAGTCTTTCAAGAATCTCTTCTTCTGGTCAGCTTTTTCTGAAGGTGAATAATGATCCTGGGTTGAAAGCATTTGTGCAAATGAGTGACCTTTCCTAAAGAGTGCTTCCCCACAGGGTTTCTATAGATGTCATTGGTCTTGACATGGCAAACATGGCCAGATCAGTGATGGCAGTAGAAACACAGTGGATACTTGAGCCAAGTAAAGTTTGAAATAAAAGTAGGAGTGGATCCTATAAAAATTGGGAGGGGGGACGTCACCAACAGTACTCTTTCACTTATTTCTAGTAGCATTTAAATGAAGCCCTCTCCCATAAATCTTTCTAGAACTCCATCCTCCCCTGAGGAATGACTCCCAAATCCTCACACCATTTTTCACCTGTAAATGGAATGGCATTTTTATTCAGCCTTTTGAAAACAGGTAACCTGATGCACACTTACATTCAGTGGGAGTAAGTACCACTGAACCTAGATTCTCCTCTCTCATTCTCCACAGTCAATCTGGGTTTACCATACTGTGAGGAATAGAGCAGAGATAAACCCAATAGCTTTACACTCTCCTAACTTTCTCTGTTGCCAATACTATTTCCCCTTATTTAAGGGGGCTGAATATATGCACTGTGGAGTGTACCCTGCTAGTGTCTCTACTCACGTAGATCCCCTGATTAATTTAGAGCCCTGGTCTTTCTGCGTGTGATAAGAGTTACCTCTCCAATAGAGAGAGTGATACGAATGCAACAGAAGTTATGGGACCAATGGATCTCTCCTTATACACTAAAAATGGCAAGATCAAGGCCAGTCCTACCGATAGGTAGACTGGCACAATCACTGGAAGCCACAAGTGACAGGCAGGTGTTGTGCCTCTCTGTTGAAGATAACAGCTCTATGCTCCATGTGGCTTGCTCTGCCACCCCTCAGCTAGCCAGCCATACTCATGGGTGTTGAAGGATGTTGTCTTATGATCTCATCACCAGTGTTGAAAATTGATTCAATTGCTACCCTGGTCATCTTTTATAAATGGAGTTGGAGGGTGGAAATCCTTTCATTCTATATGCAGCAAGATACCATGGGCCACCTTTGGACAGATTTATTTATAGAGCGAGGAGTTTATTCAGTTTCAGTTAAAATTTCATTTACATATCAGAAGTTTTAGGGGAACTGGGTTAAAGTAGCCTAGAACTTTACCACCTACTTTTTCATCTGGAGCAAATATCAGTTCTCCCTCGGTGAGGCATTTGCTAGACTAACTGCTTTATCACACTAGGGGGAAAACAGGATTTAAACGAGTGTTAAACAAGAATTAAACAGGAAATGTCATGTGATAAACATAGGCCATTTCCTGTTTAACTCTCATTTAACTCTCATTTAAATCCTTTTGCCCCCTAGTCTGATAAAGCAGCAAGAGTTTCTGAACCTGAAGCTGCTTTGTGACACAAAATATTTGGAGAAGAGTCCTACTCAAGAGCTCATAAAAGTATCAAAGTCTACATGTATGGAGGGAAAGCGCACTATTCCCTGCCTCTTCCACTGTCATTTTCTATGTACCAAGAAAAACAGTATAGAGTCCCACCATATGATTAGGACCCTTGATTTTTCAGGTTTTAATATAGCGTGAAATCCTCTCTGCCTAGCAGAATCAATGGAAGGAGATGGAGCTAATGAGATCCTCTTATTAGATTAGATTTCACCTTTTCTGTAAATGCCTAGGCTATGGTGACTGTTGAAACTATACCTTGTAGACCAGCATTTTGTACTTGCTTCAGTGTAATCAGCAGATTGCTTAATCACTGAGAGCTAGGAAACAATGCAGTGCAAGTGGACCATGTGTAGGAATTGCATACAAGCATTCCTCAGAAAATTCTGAAATCGGCATTTCATTCCTTAGTATATGGGCGTGTCATTTGCTCGATGACAGAATCCCTATAAATATTGGCCTAGGAATCCCATCTTAAGAACCAGCAGTTTCCTAACAGGAAGAATGTATTGTGAGAGTGGAAATTCAGGGGACAAAGTTACTAAATACATGCTTTATAAAGGATAAAACTTTCCTGAATGCTGGTTCACATTGTTAGGACTTTCTTTCTTTCTTTCTTTCTTTCTTTCTTTTTGGTCAATGGAATGTTTGCGTGAGATGCCTGCTTATCAGGGAGAACCTTTTCTTTATATGTTTACTCAGTGTGCAACATTGGTGGTTCCTCCATATGCCAATAGATCTGAACAGAGTATAGGATGAGTGCCTTTCCTCTATGCAGCTCCTGAGGAAAGGGGCCTTCACAGTTGAAATTGTACACTTCCCAGTTGAAATTGTACACTTTCACTAAACATAGTCTATTTTCTTGCTCTTCCTCTCAGCTTTTTGGTTGTAGCACTTCCACCTCACTTAGTGATCCAGGGGATGGAAAAGACAAACAGAGAGTGGCAAACAGAGAAACAGAGGTGTAGGACATTACTGTAGAAGAATCCACTTGATATAGTGTATTTAAACATGAATCCTCCCGAATGGGCTGCCTTGAATCTTAAATTCCCATAAGTGGAACTTCTCTCACAGGACACAGGAAGGGGGAGATTTTTAAAATTCCATCTTCTTTTTCCTTCAGCCAGCCCTTGTGCCCTCTGAAAATCTGATCTGAAGGGACCAGGAACCCTTCAGAACATTATTGGAAATGGCCAGCATGAATTGGAAATTTAATAGAGACCACCAGTGGTTGTCTCTGTTACATTGAACTCCCTTTCATGAATGGAAGGTGCTCTTCTGTGCCTGGAAAAGCAAATCAGGATCCAAGCAATGGCCTTTAGAAGAGTAAATAATAAAAAAGCTCACCTCAACTTAAACATCATCATCAATAGTGCACCAGTAGTGAAGCATGCATGAGAATGTGCCAGCTTCCTTGATGGAGACACTTCAAGTTTCATGGGTATACCACTACACCAGATAGATACAGTCCTGCAGATATTCTTGGACTGCAACTCCTAGCATTGATCACCATTTACTATGATGGCTTGGGCCGATGCAAGCTGGAGTTCAACAACTTTCCTACCCTTGTTCTACACCTAAATACTATGCCCCTATTTCTTTGCTGGAAGTATCATTTTGACTGACAGATGCAAAATCCTAAGTTGCAATCTTCTGTTTCTCATGGGCTTCCTTTTCATTTCTTGAGATAGGTTCCCTTATGTATCTTACAGTGAACAAATAAATGCACCAGAGAATTCCACTGTTTATGTCTATCTTTCTGTTTCTGTGTCAGTACAAAAGCAGAAGCCATGACCTGAATGGCTTCACAAGAATTTGGACTCGAGTCTTCTTACCTGGCTGTAGTGACAGTACTTCAGACAGCTCCTGTTTGCCCATAATTGGCAATTTCTTACTAGTCCCTAGAGAGATGCCTGTCTGTGGCATTGGTTCTAGATCCAGCCACTTGGTTCTTCTCCATCAACCACACACACACATACACACACTCACAGTTATTGTTATTATTATTATTCCCACTACTACTACTATTATTTTACCCATCAGGTGAGGTGCAACATAGATTAAAATGCAACCAAAAGCAAGACATATGATTGAAGTAAATATCCCCCAGAGGATCTGAGGGTATATGGAAAGTATTTGGGATGGTGGGTTGCACCAGCGAAGTAGTGAATTCCTTTCTCTGCAAGTACCAGAAGCAAGACATATGCAAGAGTAAGTTGGAGTAACTCTTGTATATGTCATTAACAGGGTGCCAGCTACATAAATAAATTCAGTGGAATATAGCTTTTCATGTGTGTAAGTGTGTGTGTGTGCGCGCGCGCGTCCACGCATATACACACACACAATTCATATGTATATGCCAATATATTTATTTGTGTGTGTGTGTGTGTGTGTGTGTGTGCGTGTGTGCGCATATATATAAGTTATGGGTAAAAAAATGGATATAAAATACACAGGCCTTACTGTTAAGCTTCCATATTTTTCACTTTTTTTAATTTTAAAAATCAGCTATGCTTGTTTCCCAAAACTTGCTTCTTTTTCATGCTTTTTTTTATTTTGGACCCATTCCTTTTGTCCCATATTGTGGCCTGCAAGAGCTGTTTTTGGCTTCAGTTGGCACTCTGTGCATTAAGAAGAATATTAAAGCTACTTTCTGCTACTACAGATATTTCAAAGTGGGACAGATGCTCATTATTGCCTCTTTTTGTCTTCAAGAGGAGCAGCAAGGTTTTGTTTTTATTATTCATTATATCCCCCTCTTTGTCATCAAGCTTCTAGTTTTATAATATTAATGTATTGTCAAGATCCTGGATCAGAAGATGTATTGCAATGCATAACTACAATACATCTACTATCCAAACCTCCTAAAATCGGCCTTTTCTCCTCTTGAGCCCTGTACCCAACATGTTCATTTTCTGACTGATGAAGAGCAGCAAAGAAGCACCCAGCTGTTTTCCTGTAACTGGAAAAACGGCAAAGAGATCATCCTTGGGATACCCCCAAGAGGGCCCATAGGAGGTCTATTTGAAGGAGATTGTAGTCATTGTCCAGTTGGTACAGAATTCTGACCTCTACAATGATTTTTAAAAGTGAGTTGCAATGGCAGTATGTTGGGACTTGTGCCATCATAACTGAGTAACAAGGTGCCAACCTATGCACGTTCTACAGTGGAGTCTTGATATCTGCTGGGGTTTGGTTCCAGGACCCCCCATGGATACCAAAATCCATAGATGCACAACTTCAAGTAAATACAGTGGCATAGTAAAAATGGTGTTCCTTATATAAAATTGCACAATCGAGGTTTGCTCTTTGGCATTTATATATTTTTTAAAAATATTTTAAAGCCATGGATTCTTGAATCTATGGATAAAGAATTCATGGAAACAAAGGATTGACTGTACATTTATTCTGCACTCTTTACCATCTTTGAAGTTTAGATTCCCGGTAAGTAAGGTGGCATGTTGCTTTCACTTAGTTTCACTTTGGCTGTTGTTCAATATCTTTATAAGTGATTTAGGTGATGGAATAGAAGGTGTGCTTATCAAATTTGCATATGATACCCAATTGGGAAGGAGGGCAGCTGATACTTCAGAGCATCTAAAAAAAGACCTGATTTCTATGAGGAAAACTTAGAAATGTTGACTCACCAGCCATGCCTCACTGATGTGCGGTTGGTGGGGTTTCAGTGTGGTTTTGGAAAAGGCAGCTTCAAGCCACTTTTTTCTGCCCACCTGTTTCCCCCCTTGATGTCTCATATCTGATGAGATTTGCAGCTCTGAAATCTTGCAATAGCCAAGGATTGTGAGATCCTTTTCATTCCCTTTTTCTGCCAGGGTGTCTCACCAGCACCCTGGTGGAGGTAAAAGCTACCACCACCTCTACCCACCATGGCCTCCTGTCAACTGCAGGACTGGAGTCAGGGACAACCTGTGGCTGAAGAGAGCTTTGTCAGTCCACAATGAATGACATTATATTCCAAGGTAGATAAATGGCCACCAAGCAAGGGCAACCGGGGGGGGGGGGGGGGGTTGAATACAACAGCTTGATAGTAACCCTAATTTGGGAAGATGATTCAAATAGCAGAAATATCCTCTGTACATGTTTACAGATTTCATGTAAAGAAGAAGTCATGCTATCTATCCCATTGCTGACAGTAGTAGGAATGTATAATTCTAATACTTGCAAGTATTTCCTTGAGCTGAAGTAATTTGCTTCCAAATTCAAATTCATTCCAGCACTACCTATTACTTTTCTCTGTTTCATCCTGCACTGACATGTATGTAATCCCACCTCCCATTACTCTCAGTAGCTAGAGCTATTGGAAGTTAGTGGTGTACACAAAGTGCAACTGTAGTGCTTATACCAACTACAACAAACTCTTTTCATGCTGCAACAGACAAACAATATAAAATTATAGTTGTATCTGAGGGCAGTGTTCTCAAATTCATGCTGATCTAATAATACCACGTTTGCTTGCTTACATAAGGCGGGGGGGGGGGGATTGGACAATTTACTCAAATGTAACTAAGAACAAAGTTTGCCAGGTTTGCCTGGAAACAGTCACAGTTTTCTTTGCCAAATATATTCAGGGGGGAGGGCAGAGGTCTAGGGTTTTAAGAGGCATCTAAGAAAATAAACAACATTATTGCCAATAAACATTAATTCAGAACATGCAGAAATAAAGAAAAACTTGAAAAAGTCTTTTGTGGACTACAGTTCCCTGAATCCCCAGTCAGCAGGACCAGCAACCAGTTGTGTTCCAAAAAATAAAATTTCCAAACTGTGGATTAAGGGTACATCCAGACTGATTAGACCCGAAAGTCCCAGATTTTGTTCCTGTTCTTTCCAATTTCATTTTGGAGATATAAATTTTGGTTATCCCAAAATATTTTCTTCATCTCCTGGTATGATTGGAGACTTTTTATACCAGCTCCTCAGTTTATTTTAACCCAGTATAAAATCAGAAAGAAAAGGAGCAAAATCTAGGACTTTTCCATCAGTCTGGATGTACCTCTTTGTCACAATGTCATCTATTGGGCAGTAATGTTTGCCTTCCTGTCCTGTTCAGGCCAAATTTGAAATCAACTGGTAATACCATTAACAGATAAGATATGATTGAATCCATGCTTTACTTATCAAAATTGTTGCCGTGTAAAACCATACTATCTGCTATCTGCTGTGCCATCCCATCACGTTCAGCCTCTCAGTAAGAGTCAACCTGGCTTATCCAAACCCATTCTTGCTTCTGCGATTTTGCTTGGTCATCTACATTTTCTCTTGTATGAAGTGGCTCTTTTTATATGTCATTTCAGAAGACTGACTTCTCTTAGAAGTCAAACAAATGAAATAAAACAACTCTCACACCACCACCACCACTCCCCAAAACACTGTTTCTGTACCTTTGGTTGTTTATGCCAAAAAGTTCATCCTTCATGCATAACTTTCTGCTTTTCTTCCTTAGAAAACCAAAAGGGATGTAAATAACTTTGATCAAGACTTTACACGAGAAGACCCAATATTAACGCAAGTGGATGAGGCCATTATAAAGCAAATCAACCAAGAGGAATTTAAAGGCTTCTCATATTTTGGAGAAGAGCTGCTGCCATAGGAGTCCTCAGCCCACCTCAAATGTGATTGAGATCACTGACACTGCAAGATGGGGTTCTGAGAAGACCTTCCAGATGGAACATCAAGAACTACTACTCTTACCATGAGCCCTGATATCCCCCATCCTATACACTATTATCTATCTATTTATTATATTTCTCTTATTTTTGATCTGGAGGCTCTCATAACATCTGTCTGACAAAACAATGCAAAATATTTTGTATCAGAATTTGTAAGCGTAACACATTGCTGTTGTTTCTTGCTGCTGCTTTATTGTTCTCAAACTCAGTTTGGGACCCTTTTTTTAATTCCCCAAAAGGCTGTGCTGCCTCCCTTTTTATTCCATGAAGGGGAGGATGCCACTGAGGTGAGCCTATAAACAAGGTTTAAGATTTACTGTGCTAATGCAATATTGGATCCAGACTTTCACATCTAAAGCCAGTTGTTAGTCCCAACTAGAATGGGTCTATAGAATCAATGGGAACTTGGTAAATCACCACTTAAGTAAATTCTATGATTCAGCAGATTTGCTCTCTTTGAGACTAAGAATTGGATTAAGGGTTTACATTGAATTAAGTCTCTTTTTTTCAGTGGGTCTGCTGTACATTTGCTAAAGTCAGGATTGAATCCATTGTGTTTGACAGCATTGTAGAGGTATTTTGACAGCTTGAGGTGTAGATCTAAAATTAGCAAGAGTTTTGCCAGTGATCTCAACAGGATGCAGTTCATAACCATTGAAGGGTATGTATTTAAAATGGGTAAGGTTGGATCAAAGCGAACCTCAACAAAGGTTATCTCCACATTTTTTAATAAAAAACATACTCAAAAGGTTGGTGTTTTGAATGCAGAAGTATGCTTGAATGCATAACTCTTTTCCTATATGTTATTACTCCTATCAAAATCCTCTCCACTTTACTCTAGAGCAGTGGTCCCCAAACTATGCTCTTTAAGGGATTTTGGACTTCAGTTCCTGAATCCCAGACTATTGGCCTACATGTCTGTGGCTGCTTGAAGCTGAAGTCCAAAATCTCTTAAAGGGCATAGTTTGGGGACCACTGCTTTAGAGGATTTTAGATGCATGTTTGCAGGACTAAATATATACTGTGAGAATGCTTTTAGAGGAGAACCATTTGGAAGCCATGAAATGGAAACAGCTGAAGGGAGAAAGAATTAAGCCCACTTCCACTGCTCTCTCAAATTAATTATTTCTTGATTAAAAGACCAACATATTTTGGCTTTATTTCACACATTTGCATGAAATGTGTGCTTTTTCCTTAATTGAAAAGATTGGAGTTCACATTTAGGGTCCCATATCAGTAAAGTTACACAGGACATTAAGGCCCAACTAGACATCCTTAATGTACAGCATTTTAAAAATGTAGATACAGGGGCCCCACTCTAGATCAGGACCTTAGAATGGAAGTAGGGGGTATTAAGCCCTTGACTCTTGCTGTAGTCTGATCAAGATCAGAGCAGCTGCACCTGCAATTTTCCCTCAAGGAATGTGAGAAACATGCCACTGAATCTCCAACATAGGCTGAGAGATCCTGAACTGGGAGTTTCAGCATAAAGTTCCACCTAGGTATAACTGTTCGCCATTTCCCTGCTCACAGGAATCGCCTGCCTCTTGAGCCATCCCTCCACCATATGTCCATTTAGTGGCTAAGAGGAAGCATAGGGCTGCAGTGATGGTCTGGCTGTATCTCTATAGCTGGACACAGAGCAACAAAGGTATCCTCTGGGACCTCCTTGGTGTTTCCCAGATGTCCCAGAGGATGATGTCACTGCATCTGGCTATAGAAACATAGCTAGACATGTCTCTTTCACCACTCCCACTCTCCACTGGCCTCTAAATGGATGTAATGGGAATGCAAGAGTTTTGATGGGTTGGAGGTCATTGCATAAGGGAGGTGTTGAATTTCTACTTTTGCACCAACTAATGTCCCGTATCACCAATAGGATGTCAGCTTTATTATGTATACCACTCAATGTAATATGAAGCACTGCAAAACACTATAGAAGTATTCAGAGTGAATGCCATGTTAGTCTATTTTAGCATTAGAAAGGCCTAAAGGAATCCATTAGCATTTTTGAGACTAACTGGTTTATTGTAGCGTAATTTTGAGACTGCATGGTTCATTTGTGGTCTCCATTTCATAAGATGCATTGAATAGACAGAGCCTTCACTCTGTGTGTGGTGTGTTTATGCTAGAATAAACCAATATATGCTAAAATAAACTGGTTAGTCCCGAGGATGCTATGGCATCCTTTTGGGTTTTTGTTTTGGGTTTTGTTTTTTTGTTTTGAAACACTATGTCAATATTTCTAATGGTCAGTGCATTTAACATGGCTACCATGTAAATTTTACTAAATCTTTTCACAATGGATGTTGCCATTTTGTTAGCCATTTGTTTTGGAGAGAGCTGGAGAAATTCACCCAGTTAAGTGGCAAATTTGTGCACACAAATGCATCACTGTAATCCAAGGATGCAATGCAAATCTGTCTCCATTTGGTGGCTGTATCAAGTGTGCCATTCCTTAGTCAAACATAGATTGGAGTACACCCATGTTAACTTGGGGTGTTTTTTAGAGTAATAACTTGAATTTATTCAGATCTGGAAAAAGGTTTGTGCCTTGTTCAGAACTGAAGGAAAGAATTCAGAGAGAGAGAGAGAGAACATTATATCATTTTGATTCATGTGAAGACAGTCAATCTTAATAAGATGTAGAAAACACCAACAATCCCTCACAATGGATCTTCTTGAAATAGAGCATCAGACCAATACAGAACATTGGTCTTCTAAGAGGCACATACACACATATCTTGTGTGTTAGTATATTTTCCCACCACTTCAAATGAAAAAGAGCTTTTTGTATGCAAATGGAGAAGCTCTGTGCCTAAAAGGAATGGCTGAATTGAGGTGCACCCATGCCAATCTATCCTCTTGTAGAGAACATGTGAAACAGTTCCTTCTAGCAATGGATGCATAACTGCTTAGGATCTGATGTACAGCTTTTGAGGGAGACATGTAATCCCGGCAAATATTGCAGGTAAAGATTCCATGATGCTGGATTACATCTCTATGCTTTGATCTTATTAGATAAAGGAATTGAAACCTAAATGGAACTCAATGTCACACTATCTAGCTGGGTCAAGCCTTGGCTGTGAGTGACAAGGGCAGTTGTGGGCTGTTTGATTGTTGGCTGCCCCAAAACTACCAGTTTGAGCTCCATGCAAAAGAAGCTTGAGAGAGATCATTTCTGCCATAAACTCCAACAGGCATAGTGCAACACTCCCATAGTTATTCTAGGATTCTAATTATACTAGAATGTCTGCATGCAATTGCTTGGGACTGAGAGCCATCGACTACAGTGTATCTTACTTTTGAAGAACTGCATTGAATGTATAGTGGAGGAAGAAGGAATGCACTTCTAAATCTCCATGAAGTTCTTCCAGAAATCTGTTCCTGGCAACCATTTATCCTTGGAATATGGACAAATCTTGCCATGAAAACCCCATGGCAGCCTTAGGGTCACCATAAGTAGGAAACAACTTGAAGGCACACAACAGCAGCAACAAATAGGTCATTTTAGGAGAAGAAATCCTCGGTTGCAACCTCTTCTCCATACTTATATCTGAGCAGCTTTTCAGATTGAATGAACTGGCTATGCTGCTATGACCCTTAAGGGAATGAGGCAAAAAATACCTACAATAAGCACTTCTTTCCAAAACTGTTTGTGGCTTTAAAGAGTGTTAGGAAATAGTCCATCTGCAGAAATTACAACTAATTAAAATAGCCACATTAAGCTGTCCTGAAAATATTTTTGTAAGAATAGATAGCAGTGTTTAATTTGTTGTTTTTCAGAAACTATACCAAAAATTTAAAGCAAAACACACACACACACACACACACACACTCATACAGATGCTTTATAGACAGGTATTAAAAGGGCTAAAGAAAGGACAAATTCCCCAAAAGCCTGTAATAGCTTTAATAAAGCAAAGTAGGCTTTCAACAAATTTTACAGCTTCTTCAGTAGGTACATGGTAATGCTGCCATAGTAAAACAATTCAAAAGTTAGTGTCCGAATCATTCATGTCATTGATGCAATGGCAGGTTTGAAGAGGACTGAACAGTCTTTTTCCCCATACTGTTTCATTGTGTTGTTTCATTGTATTGAATTGGAATGACTCTCTTCAGTGATTTATATTTCTGTTTAATAGCAATGTGTTACTTTTGCAGGCTTTTACAAAAAAAAGATGGGCATGATTTCTCCTTTTTGCATGGATTGTAATGTCCCTCTCTCTTCCCTGATGGCCTTAGGCCATGCAGAGGCTCAGCCATGACGTGATAGAATTAGACCCATACATGTCTGTTGTATGTACATCCAGCAGCCCCTTTTAATGACTTCCTATGCAGCATAGTCTGTGCTAGCATAGTCTGTGCAAACTAACCTGGACTGGAAGGAGCTGCAGGGCTTCAACTATGAATAATTCATATGAGTGTCCTATAGTATAGCTTGTCTGAGAGTCAAGATAGACCAGACAGTAAATGTGTCTTTGCATTTAACGTGCACTTTAAAAAATACAAACGGAAGTTCCAGAAGAGCAAATTTTGAATGGACAAGCCAAGAAAGGGTTAAGTGCCCCCTGGTAGTCACAACCCATCTTTATCAACTCCTCCCAAGGGTGCTGTTTGTAGTTTTCAAAAACCATGCATGCTAAATGGAAAAATTCATTGAACATCCAGTCTGGTTGCATCTTCAGGCATTGTAGCACATGTGGTCCCAGCCAAGGTTCAGAAGGGAAGATGGGGTGATGATGGATCATGTGATACTGTGCTACAACACCATGCCATGCCCAATATTACTACTGTTCTTTTGTTTTGAATATTGTACATGGGGGATCTGTGCTATATAGGAAAAATACCAAGCCAAGCAAACCCATTCATGCTGTGACAGTGTTTTGAGAGACTAAAGATCAAGATTTGACGTTACAACTGACATTGCCGAGAACTGTAAATGGATTTTCTTGTGTAGTCATTTTAAAAATAATGGTAACTCATGTGGAAAATACATTAAGCAATGTGAAGTTACCGCCTGTAGATATGCTGACAGTGTTACATACTCTTCTGAGAGTATCCTGTGTTTTTGTGTGTGTGCGTGTGCGTGCGTGCATGTGAGTGTACCTGTATTGTTGAGACTAATGTGTGCGTGTATGTGTGTGTATATAGATATATATCTATAAATATATAGATAGACAAATACACACACACATACATATGAACACATTTGGACTGAATGAGCAGCTAAGGGAATCCATTATACTTGGTGCACTTGGATTTTCCAATTGCACAAAATATAGATATAAATATATATATATATACACACACACATACACACACAGAGATATATATATATATTGGTGACTGGCAGAGTGGCACTCAAGAAGCTTTTTTCTTCCTTTCTTTTTTCCTTTTTGGGATGGGGTGGGGGGAGGGTTACCTTTTGTACAGGTGAGGATTTGTATATATGTGTTTACTGCAAGGCCTGTGGAATTCAATGAATATAGAGGTATCAACTGCTGCATGTTCAGGCATATTATTAAAAAAAGTTAGCCTATGAAAGAATATAATGTCTATGTGCAATACTCTGTTTGTGTATTGGTTCAAATTACTGTCAAAGATGAGGTGTGTTTTTTTTTTACCCCCCTATTCATTTCTTTTTTGTCATAAAAGAAGATGTAAACCTATATTAAGCTGTACTAAATCTACTAGTTCTCTTCAGATCTATAGGAAATGATAGCCTTGTGGGGCGGACCGGGGAAGGAGGAAGAAAGGAAGAATTGTTATTGACAGAGGCAGAGGCTATTAGCTTGGAGACACTGACTCCTTTCCCATGCTGTCTGTAGCATGGAGGATGCTGCAACAAGGTTTGTTCTTTTGCTTCTCGTGCTCCAGCCAGTGTGAGCTATATGGGAGAAGCCCCATGCCAAAGCCTAAGGTCAGGATCAGCAGCTGATATCCTTGGTCCCCCTGCCATATTGGTCTCCAGAGATGCCCTTAATTTAGCAGCATTACCAGGGGCGGGGAGGGGGGGATTTCAGTGAGTGGCTCCATTCAACTATCTGATGCTGCTTGTAGTATAGCTGGTCAAAACACTGCATCAAGCTTAGTGTAGTGGTTTGGGTGTTGGACTATGACTCTGGAGACTAGGGTTCGATTTCTTGCTCAGCCATGGAAACCCATTGTTTGACCTCGGGCAAGTCAGACACTCTCAGCCCCAGAAAATCCTGTGATAGGATTGCTAGGGTCACCATAAGTCAGAAACGACTTGAAGGCACACAACATGAATAGAATTGTAGAGTTAGAAGAGATCACACTGAGTCCATCCCCCTGCCATACACTGATCAGGGCCCATGATGGAAGGCGCTCCCACTGGAGTTGGCATGTTCCAGTTTTCAGAAGGGATAACTGGCCTGTGCTAGCATGACCTCTTCCAAATGGCCTGGACAACTCTCCAGCGTGGTGCCCTCTGGCTGTGTTGGACTGCCAACTCCCCAAATCCCACAGCCAGCTGTCATGGGAGTAGCTGAACATGTTTAGAGGACACTTAAGTTGTGGAAGACTGGCCTGGAGCTTCTCATGTTACTGAAGGAGCATGAGACAAAACAGCACTGCCATGGTTCCTAGACAGCAGAAGCAGCTGGAGACGTTGAGTACAAGATGGTGTCTCAAACAGACAGGTTAGGGTAGTGTCGGTTTTGCATCTGGCTGTTCACAGCCACTTTTTGCGATGGTAACATTCAGTTCCATTACATTGCTTTTTTAAAAACTCAGGTGTAATTATTATATATACATATTATATATATGTATATGTACTCATATGATGATTTCAAAATATTAAATATTAAGCTATATCATGTCATGTGTTGTCTGGCTTACCAATGTAATAATGGATCAAACCTTTTAGAATAATTTAATTTATCTTTGTTAAAATGTAAGGGCTGGAGGCTAGGGGAAGAAAAGTTCTCTAGCTTCTGGAATGTAAGCACAGAGATGTCACAAAGGTTACATCATCTCATTATTTTATGTTTAGTTGGGGGGGGGGGGATTAGTGTGAAACAACCCATTAGTTTTCTATATGGTAACACCAGCTCTATGTATTTCTTCCACATGTTAGCTTTGGATGTCCATTGCAAGAACTGACAATGCTAAGTAGTCTTTTCCATAGACAGGGAACCTGTGGCTTTCTGGGCATTGCTTGACTGCTTACTTCCATCTTGCTTGTACTTTGGCCCAATGGTCTAGGGTTGGTGGGAGCTGTTGGCCAACAACAAGTAGATAACCCAGGTTCCCTACCTCTGCCATGGGGAAGGGCGGCTTCGGAGGAGTAGCTTTCTCTAGCTGCTCATAAACTGGCTCTAATGAGGAACTTTTGTACAGTGTTTGAATGGGATAAGAGGCCTTTTTACAAGTGGAGATTAGCAATTCCTTTTTTGATTTAAGTACATTCCACAAAGCTGCTGTATGCAAAGTTGTGGATTGTATTACTCTCTCATTCCTGGCTATTTAAAAAAAATCTCTTAACAAACCTGTGTATTCAAAATGCTCCACCAACACCTTCATTTTTTGCTTTGAGATGATGCTAAGTAGAAAAAAAGCTGAAACTTTTCATGGACCAGTATTGCAACCACAATCCTGCAGCTTTTGCCTCTATCAAGCAAGAGCTGCCCACATATGTAAACAGCTTTTGGCTGTGCAGTGCTGCCATAGTGGGGTGCACATCCTGAGCTGTGCTTGGCCAAACTGCTGGAAACGGCCCGGTTTGTGTCAACATCCATGGCCACCATGTGGTTTGCATCTAATATGGCATGTACCCCCACAATGGGACTCACTTACACTACAAAATTAGAGTATTAGTGCACTTTAATTGCCGTGGTTCCATCCTATGGACTCCTAAGATTGGCAGTTTAAGGAGCAACATTTAGAATTCTCACCCAGAGAGCTCAAGAACTTCCCCGAACTACAGTTCCCAGGATTCCACAGGATGGAATCATGGCAGTTAAAATAATAGTGCTATAATTCTATAATGTGAATGGGCCCCTAGATTCAAAACCAGTGGAATTTAAGCATTCCACGGCGCACAGGACAGCAAGCCAACCTTCTGCAGCAAAAGCAAATTCAGTTCATTGCCATTTTTCATTTAGCATGTTTTGTTTTCTCTTTTTTGACTTGTACTTATATAAAATGAACAAGCCATTCTGTTTCTTCTTTCCCTATAAAGTTTTTTTCCCCTTTTCCCCTGCAGGTAGAGGGGAAAGTTGTGCAAAAGGCCAAACAAGCAAAAAAATGGAAGAAGTTGGGATATTTTATTTTCTCTTTCTCAAGGGTTTTTTTTTTTTTTTTTTTTTGGTAAATATATATTACTTAGTGGTGGAAAGCCATGTTCCCCCACCCACCCACAGTAAAAATAATGCTATCTCTCTCTCTCTCTCTTTTTTTTTTTTTTTTACAAAAGCTTTTAAAAGTGAAAAAGATTTCTTTTGACATTATGTGCAGAACAGTTCTGGCAAATAATAATAATAATTGAAATGTCTTCTGTTCTACAGGAGTGGGGAGGTTATTATTTTTTATTGTGAGGTTTTCTTTGTACAGATTTTTTCTTACAGTTGTAATTTGAATCTCTTGCCATTCATTAGGGTTATTTCATTGTAGCCATTATTACTGTGCCAAATGTACTGTATTCTAAAGGATGTGAATGTGTATTGTTTTGGAACCTAATAAATACAATGACGTTACAATGATGACAATGCCTTTTCCACATATTTTCAAGCAACAGTGAGAATTTTTTCATTCCTCACCAGAAAGTGGTGAATTTTGAAGTGTTAACAACCCAGTACCCAGTAGCACCCCAATAACCATGCACCAAGATGAATCCAAAGTTAGATGCCCTCGAGGCACATATATATTTCAATATAGAAATGTGTGTGTGTGTGTGCATGTGCATGCATGCTTTTTTTACACTTGAAACAGCTAACAGGCTGGTTTGAAATATCCTCATAAAACATCAAAGACTGTCGTGGCACCTTTAAGTCTAACAGATTATAGAATCATAGAGTTGGAAGAGACCACAATAGCCATCCAATCCAACCCCTGCCATGCAGGAATACATAAACGAAGCATTCTCCACAGATGGCTATCCAGCCTCTATTTAAAAACCTCCAAAAAAGGAGATTCCGTTACACTGAGAAAACATATTCCTCTGTCAAATAGTTCTTACCAAATTCGTCCTAATATTTAGGTGAACTCTCTTTTCCTGTACCTTTGACTCTGTTGCTATGTGTTCTAGTTTCCCGAGCATCAGAAACAGCTTGCTCCATCTTTAACATGACAGACTTTCAAATATTTAAACATGGCTATCATATTACCTCTTCACCATCTCTTCTCCAGACTAAATATACCCAGCTCCCTAAGCCACTCCTCATAGAGCATGGTTTCCAGATATATTTTAGCATGTGTTCTAACCCACGTAAGATCTTATTGATGGGTTTTGCCAATCAATGAAAAGGTGCACCAAAGTAACAGATGGAATGCAAGGCATCATCAGGAAGAACATGACACTATACTGGTCAAAGATGCTTTTATCCTATTAAAATTCCACTTTTCTAGCTTCTTGTGATAAAGTCCTATATTGATTGGCTCAAGGGTCGAATTACAACGATTGAATTACTGTACCAGGCTGTCCATTGTGTCAGCAGCTCTGCTCTACATTGGTGCTAACAACTAGATTTAGGAATTTTGGCCAAAGTTCTCCAGCCAACTGAATTTTTTATTTGTTTGTTTGTTTCATTTTTATGCTGCTTTTCTTCCAGAAGAAACCCAAGGTGGCTCACAGGTAAAAACATTTTTTTAAAAAAAAATTACAATAAAATTTAAAACAGTTTAAAATTATATAAAAATATACAAAAGTTAGAAGCATGACTAAAACACACATACTCCATAAAAACCACCCTAGTATGATTAAGTAGCCAGCTTAAATAAAAACATCTTGGCTTGTCGATGAAAGGTAAGCAGGGAAGGGGGCAGCCTAGCTTCCCATGGATTCCAGAGGGTGGGAGCAGCCACTGAGAAGGTTCTCTCTTGTGTTCTCACCAAGTGAGCCTGCGATGGTGCCAAGAACAAAAGAAAGCTTTTCCCCATAGATCTTAGTGTTCTGGTAGGTTCATGAGGGAAATAGAATCCTTCAAATAATCTGACCTAAGCCTTTTGGGCTTTATGGGTCATAACCAGCACTTTGAATTGTGCCTGGAAACAAACCAGTAGCCAGTGAAGCTATTTCAACAAGGGAGTTATCCCTATAACTGGCTCCAGTTAGCACTCTGGTCACAGCATTCTGGACCTGCTGAAGTTTCCAAACAGTTTCCAAAAGCAGTCCTGTGTAGAGTAGTGGAGTCTCCTTCCTTGGAGGCCTTTAAACAGAGGCTGGATGGTCATCTGTCAGGGATGCTTTGATTTGGAGGTCCTGCATGGCAGGGGGTTGGACTGGATGGCCCTTGTGGTCTCTTCCAACTCTATGATTCTATGATTCTATGATTCTATGATTCAAATGGGATGTAACCAAGGCATGTGTCACCATAGCCGGATCTTGCATCTCAAGAAATGGGCACAGCTATCACACAAATTTTAACTGTGCAGATGCACTCCTGGCTGCTGGTGAGACCTAAGCATCCAGGCTCAGAGTTGAATCCAGGAGAACACCCAAGCTGTGAGCCTGAGATTTCAGGGGAATTGTACCCCACCTAGCACAGGCAAAATCTTTATTCCCAGATCTACCTTATGACTGACCAGGAGCACCTCTGTCTTATATGGATTAAGTTTCAGTTTGTTTCCCGGTATCAAATCCATTAATGACAGCAGACATTCAATACAGAGGGTAGCTTCCTTGGAATCAGATGGAAAGGAGAGATAGAGTTGGATGTCATCAGCATACTGGTCACACCGCACCCAAAAACTCTGGATGACCTCTCCAAGCGGTTTCATTTAATAGAACATTTGGGGACCCCATAGGCCAACAGCCAGGGAGTCAAACAGGAGTCCCCCAGCATCACCTTCTGAGTTTTGCCCCTCCAAGAAAGACTGGAACCACTGCATAACAGTGCCACCAAGTCCCGTTCCAGAAAGGTGACTCAGAAGGATACCATGATTGATGGTATTGAAAGCCACTGAGAGATCCAGCGGGACAAAAAGGCTCACACTGTGGATTGTTCAGTTTCTTGCCAGATGAAGAATGTTCAGTTCCCTGCCTAGACCATGCATCAAGATTATCAAAGCTGTATCCATTTCATAGCCAGGTCTGAAGTCAAATTGAAATGGATCTATGATGAAATCCATCCATCTCATCCAGAAACCCCTAGAGTTGTGAGGCCACCACTCGCTTCAGCACCTTAAAATTTTGCTACTTCCTCCAGAATAATTTTAAAAAGCTGTTTATTCAAAATGCAAGCAATCTTGCAAAGAAGCATCACCATTTAAACTGTTGACAAGCAGGAACTGCATCAAAGAACAGGGAAGAAGCATCCAGCTTCTGTTAGATGAGGATTGTTCCCATTCTCTAATGGGATGTGCAGCCCTGGTGGCGCAGTGGGTAAATGCCTGTACTGCAGCCACTTACTCAAAACCAGAAGGTGGCGAGTTCAAGACCAGCAAAGGGCTGAAGCTTGACTCAGGCTTGCATCCTTCCGAGGTCGCTAAAATGAGTATCCAGATTGTTGGGGGCAAATAGCTTACAATTGTAAATGAAGCTGTTTGTTTAACAAATTGTAAGCCGCTCTGATAGTCTCGGCTGAAGAGCGGGGGTATAAATAAACATTATTATGTGCTAATCTTCCACAAGGAATAATGGAATTTAAAAACAATGCTGTCATTTCATACAACTGTCAGAGCACAATGAATCTGTCAGTTACTCTGGCACTCCAACATGTTTCGCCATTGTTTCTGCTCTGTAAAACTTCCCTTCATAGGACAGAGAAATTGGATAATTCCACATAGCTACCTAAGCATGTCCACATGCATACACTTCACCAAGAGACAAATCAGATGCAGCACAGAAGCATAACAGAAGGCTTATCTGCACATGAGGGTCTAATAATAATAATAATAATAATAAATTTTATTTCTAGCCCGCCCCTCTGAATGGGCAATCGGGGCAGGGTACAAGAGAAGTTAAAACATCATAATTAAAATATCCAAACCCAGTCCCAACTCCCCCCCCCTTAAAAAGGAATTAAACCAAAGGCAAGTTAAAAACAATTGGAGATAAGTAATAACAACAATATCACTTAGATAACAATATATAAGTCCATGTGAAAGCTCAAGAAGAACTGGTGAGTTCCTCAACAACATGTCTGACCATCTAGCTGAAGCCCTTGGTGGATCTCTGAAGTTCAGAGCTGATCCATGTAGAATTATTGTTGTGCCTAAGTGTTCTATTTTTCACATATTTTATATTTTTCTATTGACTGAACTGCATTACATCAGGCACTGGGCCACCAAGAAATAATCACATAACATAATCTGTTGGTAAGACTGGAGCATTCAGGATAAGCATGTCAGGACATAAATGTACAGTCTAACATATTTGTACTCAGTAGGTATTCACAACAGAGCAACTTTACTCTGTAAAGTTTACACTGGAAACTAAAATAAAAATCAATCCAGCCCCTGAGAATGTTCAGTAAACAGCTAGAGAATCTTCCAGCTAGAGAAGATCAAGAAGGCTTCATTCATGTGCCTGTGCTTTGAGTTAGGAACTGGACGCAGAGGCGACATGTGCTCTGTATTTCCTTGCTTTCTGGGATACAACTCAAACTGTTTGTTTGTTTTTTGACCATGGGAATTTTTTTTAATTAAAACTATGCATTTGGAATGTTGCGGTATGTAAATCACTTTCTAATATGGGCCTTTATGGACTGACCATGTAAAATTTTGTATATGAGGCAAAATAGAGCATGTGCTTCCATCATATGCACAGAGAAGGCAGTGACCTCAGGTATTAGATGCAGGGAGAAAGGTTAGCAGTGGCTTCTAACTCTTTGTCCTGAGTCTCTTGTTCATCCCTTTTTCCTGGAGCACAGAGGTAGCCACACAGTCTGTTCTTCATGCCCTAAACCAGCCTACTGCTCTTGGGTTTGGCGGAAAAACCTATCCAATTAGCAGTGTCAGCTACTAGTCCAAGCAGCTTCTGTACTTGATGGAAGCTGGGTCACCTTGTCCTCATACCCTCCAACAGATGAAAACTGGGACATGTGTGGCCAAGCAAGATCAGAGCACAGTCAAGATATTAATGAGAAAGAACACGCAAGCTAGGAGAGGCCACAGCTGTTTGCTTGTGACTAAGCCTACTGAGAAGGGCAAGATTCCACCCTCTCCTCTTCTCTCCTCTCCTCTCCCCACATTGAGCTAATAATATTTGGGGCTCCATTCAATTTTTTTAATTGAAATTTATTTTTATTAAATATACTCCCACATTCCCTAGTGAGGCTGTGAGTAATTTCATCATGTATTTTCTTTCTTTCTTTCTTTGTTCCTTTCTTTCCTTAGCATGCTTTGGGTCCTTTTCAACAAGGAAAGTGATTCTACCTAAACAATAGGGAGAACTTTTCAACTGGAAGACCTGTTTGGCAGTGGAACAGATTGCCTTGGAGGATGATGGATTGTACTTCTTTGCAGGTCTTTAAACATATTTGGCTGAAAGCTTCAGAAATGCTTTTATTGTGTATTCCTGTAAGGCAGGGATTGCACTAGATGGCTCTTGCCAGCCTCTTCCAACTCTGTGATTCTAGACCCTCCAACATTTCACAGATGAAAACTGGGACAAAACTCTAACCAAACATCAGAATGTGGTCAAGATGGGGAAGGTTATTAATGGGGAAGAAAAAACAAGCTAGGGGAGGTTACAGCAGTTTGTTTTTACCTGAGCCTACTGAGAAAGATGAGGTTTTGCCCACTCCTCTCCTCTCCCTCATGCAGAGTTGACCGAGTGAAAACTACTTTTGTACTTTGAACATAATGTACACCGACAGAAGTAAGCTGAGGACAAGGGAGAATGTGCAAAGCAGAGAGATAAACTGGGACATTGTGAGCAGGTGAACAAGTGGGACAATAAAGGATTAATTGGGACTGTCATTACCAAATTGGGACAGTTGTCGAGTATAGGATACTATATTCTCTTTTCTCTCTTGGCAGTACTGAGCCAATAGGGCATCAGATATATGGCAGACCAACTACCATTCTCTCCCCTCTTCCTCATTGCTCTGCCATTATGCTGTCCAAGATCAAAACAAAAACCAGGCTTTGCCTGGAGGGTCATTATTGAAAAGGTATGCTGTGAGAGTGGGAGAAAGAGTGAAATCTGTGAAACCAAGATATCCATCACTATGTGAAGAAATACATAGCACATCTATCCACATCAAGTGATAAAATTTTATCTGCTTCTCAGACATTAGTTGGGATTTGGTAAGATTTAGATGCTAGAGGCATCTGTCAGTTCAAAACAGATAAACTAAGTATAGAAGTGAATTTAGGGAATGTCTAAAGACTGGTAACATGTTCTAAAGAAGATCCGACTTCTGTAAAGAAAGCTTATAAGGCAAATGTAGACTTCTCCCTCCCCCAACACACAATTCTCACTGACTAATGACATTTTTTATGGTCAAACAAAAGTTGGTGCTTGGTGTGCAGTGCTTCCCTGGTATTCTATTTGTCCCTTAGCCTACTGGTGTAGTGGCTTTGAGTGATGGACTACAACTTGGGAAACCAGGGTTCAATTCTCACTTGGCCATGAAACCCACTGAGTGACATTGGGTGAGTTACATGCTCTCGGCATCTAGGGAAAGTAATGGCAAACCTTCTCTGAACAAATCTTGCCAAAACAAACAAACAAACAAACAAAACCCTGTGATAGGATTGCCTTAGGGTAGTCATAAGTCAGAAATGACTTGAAGGCACACAACACACACACTAAGTCTCTTAAACAGTGAAATATAATAAAAGTGTTGTTTTTCCATATACCACGCATAAGTCTTTGTTGTTTTACTGCAAGAGACCAACAACTACCCCTTTGAAAAATGAACTGGGATTAGCTAGTATAACTTCTGTCACTCAGGCCTTCTCTACCACTGCTCTGAAGTTGTGTAATGACAGAAGAGATCCATCATATTTCTACTCTTACAGCCTTCAAAAAGGCTCTTAAGATGGATCTCTTCTGGCAGGCCTTCCCAACCTAGCTAATAAATCCTAGCTTTCTCCCCCTGTGTATGTTTATGAATATGATCTCAATTTTGTGATGTATGTCAAATTGCTTTTAATTTTAACCTATTCTGTATTGTATTTTATTGTTTTTAAATCTGATTGTTTAATTGTAGTGTTAACATTGGGGAGGGGGTTGGGAAGGGATCAATTAGTATTTTATTGTATTTCTAATGTTGTAACCCACCCGGATTCCTAGTGATTGGGCAGGCTATAAACAAATCAGTTACTGTTATTACTATTATTATTTTCCAGGCATAGTTTTGGCACTGCATAGCTAAGACATCCTTGTGTCCATTTTGCATTACAGAGGACAGTCCTTTCTTTGCACAGCCACCATCCTCTGTTTGAAGGTACACTCTATTTCAAGGCAGGCAGAGTATGGCTGAAAGGCCAAATGCAGCCCTCAAAACCGTTCTGGGTATACCCAAAAGTAATTTACTTAGAAACACATGCCCTTCAACTGTGCAGATTTGGGAGGGGCAATCCTAATTTATCCTCTGTCATCCCATTTTCCCAGCGGCTTTAAAAATGTCCCAGTTTCTTTCTCCTCCCACTTTCCCCATTGTCTTCCGCTTATTTCAGTTGCTGCAAACTTCCATTCAAAAGGCAAATGTAGTTTCACTCAGATAACTCAGTAGGGGGAAATTAGAGGAGGGCATGGGATCTTGCCATTCCACGCAGCCTGAGTCCTCATGGCCAGATTGATTCTCTCCCTCTTTCCAGTAGGCTCTGACAAAATCTCCACTCTCAAAGATACATTCTCTCAATCAACCACACAATGATCATATAATTGCTTCCAAAGAATGATAAAATACTTTTGTATTCATACCAGATCTCATTCTCATTTCCATCTAGGTAGGAAGCATAATGTATCAGGGAGGGGAGAATCAGTTTCATGGCAAAGTTAGTGCTAAGTGTAAATGGGTGGTTTTGTTTCATTCCTAGGCCTCTGGAGCTGACAAATATCCATGATCAGTACTGTAATCATATGGCGTTACTCTTGTTGTTCCGAAGGGACGTCATGGCAGTATGTTTTCCCCAGATGTTCGGGAAATGTGGTCTACAGCTGAGGTCCAAAGTGATTTCCTCCATACTTATATTACACACACACCCAAGGTCTCTCTCATTCTTCCACTTCCAGTTTCTGGTTGCTTAAGGAAGAATATTTATTGCTAGGCTTAATTTTTGCCTTGAAACTGTATGGTTCCAAGGAGAATGCCTGGAATTTGTTGTTTACAAGCAAGGATCAGGAGGTCAGGGAAACATTTAGAACTTGCACTGCAGGATTAGTAAAGGAGCCCAGCTTTCCCCAGCCCAGCACTCTCCAGATGTTTTAGACTACAACTCCCTTCATCCCCAGCAAGCAAGCATACTCATTGGTATGTTAACAGGAGATAATGAGAATTTATATCCAACACATCTTGGGATGAGGAAAAACCAAGCTGGGAAAGGTTGCTATAATTTTTCTTTCTCTGTATGCTTACCCAGCCAGCTGCAGTTCTCCCTGACTGCTAAATCAGTTACTGGATTGTATATTCAGTATTTGCTTACTGCTTTTGCGGTAAAGTAATCACCCTTATGGATGCTAACAATTTACATGAGAAAACAAATCACACACACACACACACCACCAAGGATGTTATATGACATCCTTGACCCACCTTGCAGGTGACAGCAGCCAAATGGATCATTCCATGGAGTCAAATGGCAGAATGTCCAGTTGATCATAGGAAGCCAAACAGGTTCTAAAACTGCACCAGCCCTAGCGGTAGCATAATTATTTCCCTCCCATTGGATTCAGTGGGACGAAAGTGATATTTTAAAATAAAGCATTGACAAAGGAGATTATCAGACAGGGGAACGGGACATCCTGGTCCCATCCTTTTCCTGTCCTTATAGCACAGTTGCAAAAGGATTTTCATATGACATCATGCTTATCCTATCAGTGTCCTGTCATTAAACTGGGATTGACTGTGATTGCGCAATAGACTTTCACATGACATCATGCCTATCCTGTCATTGTCCCATCATTAAAGTGGAAGTGTCCCGTCCTTGCCCTTCATTTTGTATTAACAGAAGAATGTGTTAATGCAATTCCACTTCACTGAAAGCTTAAGGACAGGATCAGTGCAAATGTGTTTATGTCTTTTGTGCGATCACTGTTATGAATGGGATAACTAGAGCTCCCATCTGATAATCTCCAAAGAAACCATTACAAAACCACCATCTCCCATCCTAGCCAGCTTTATCCAACAGTGCTCTTGATATTCTGCCACAGACTCCTCTTCCCACTGAGATAACTCTGTTTACTGATAAATGCCCGAAACAAATATTTCACTAGACTTCTTTTAGACTTTTATCAACCTATCATTGTATGTTATGGAGTTATGCATATGAAGATGAAATTGGTTAATTGTTTAAAGATATTTTCTTTAATATTGATCTCAATCGGTAATTTTTCTCTGACTTTTCTCACCAAGATCTACCTGAAAATATTGAAAAATATTGATTATGATAAATGGCAGCTGTAGCATTTAGAGCTTTTGGCATTTGTACTGTTTTTAAATATTGTTTTATTCTTTTAATGGGTGGTGTTCTAATATTGCACTAGTGTAATTCTATTTTAATGTACACCTTTGTATGTTTTTAATTGTACTGTTTTAATTTGTAAGATGCTTGTGTCCCAATTTTGGGGGGAAAGCAGGATATAAATACGTATGATAATGATGATGATAATGAATTTACTGTATCTGAAAAGTTAATTATTATTTTCCAACTAGGAAAAAACACAAAACAAATGTCATTCCAAAATTCTCTCTGTTTTGAGATCAGAGTTTAGCAACTAGTCTATTTTGTAGTACTGTATTGTTCTATCTCACAAATATGTATTGACTTACAACTCCTTGGCTATGTATTTTATACCATGCTTTCAAGAATTAGCTTATCAGCGATCCATTTCTATAATCTTGGAGAACATGAATTGACAAATGCAGCCTCATAAAAATTACATAATAAATGAATAGATCAGAGTGTTGTTTACCTCTCACAGAGCCGGTTTTGCATCTTTGATGAGTGTAATAAAGGAGCCTGCCTGGCAGCTTTTACGAACAAAACAGAACGAGATTGGATCATGACTCAATTGGATTATTTGCCCATTAGTGCTCAAGATGAAATTGTTTGGTTTTTCTGGTGGAGAAGAGGCACCTGTTCTCCCAGAAGCGACAATCAAACCATTAGTTAAAACAGCAGTAGAGAGCACTGGGTTGCTTGGGGTTCTTCAGTGATAAAGCTTTTCTTTTAGGCTTTAGAATGGTGGCTTGTTTGTATGTTTACTCATGAGAGAGGAAAATTTCCTGTATGTGAGGAAATAAGAGATTGATAGATTAAGAGTATCCCTATAACCCTAAAGGCACATGACCATGTCAATGGGAGACCACTGAATATCAGGTACTACATGCTATATTTCAGAAAAAGGAACTGGCAAAACTATGTATTCCTTTTTTGTTCCTTTTTTAAAAATATTCTGTGCCAAAAGAACCCTTAGAACCACCATGGTGTAGTGGTTTGAGCACTGGACTACAACTCTGGAGACCAGGATTCGATTCCCAGCTCGGCGATGAAACCCAGTGGGTGACCTTGGGCAAGTCACATACTCTCAGCCTCAGGGGAAGGTAATGGCAAACCTCCTCTGAACAAATCTTGCCCCTTCCCCCCCCCAAAAAACCATCAAAGAGTCGCCTTAGGGTCACTATAAGTCAGACATGACATGGAGGCACACAACACACATGCAGGAGAAAGTAACAAACTGGAGTCACTTTCTGAAAAAACCACTATTACTTAAATCTGAAGTCAGGGAAAATAAATAAAAGATGTTTATACACCAGATTAACTAAGGGAAGTACTAATGTAATATAATTGAATATATGCTAAACAAATGTAGAAGAAAATAAGAATATTGAGGTGCAGTATCTGTGATAATTTTTAAATGTATATGCAAGTTTTAAAATTATTTGCTGTTGTAAAAAAAGGAAATTCATGAGGTTGTCACAAGCTGACAGGTGATGTGAAGTCACATACACACACAGTTCTTCCTAGGGATGTGTGGGGAAAATATTGCTACTTTTCATACTTGAGATAGAAAGAACATGAGAGTTTTTTTAAATGTATGTGGGATACTAATAATAGATTAATAGACAGATAAATAGACAGATATATTTACCAAACCCAGCAAATCAGCTTTAAATGCTTAGCTCTTAAAAGTCTGAGTTGGAATCTCTGCATATTAAGCCATGGTCTGTATCTGGTGTCTTGCATATGTGTACATTCCCCTATGGAAGCAGGTAGATATTTTTGTCTGATGCCAGAATGGATATATTCTGTTCAGGTTTGAAGATGTGGAGTTGTGTTTGTGGAGGCATTCCACAGAGATGTGCATAGTGAATGTATGCACATACACATTGAACATGGATGTGCATTGCAGATTGCAGATGCACATGAACATTTGATTGTGCATTCGGTTGCACAATATTGCAATTCACTAAAGAGAAAATGTTGTCCAACAGCTATGAAACACCTTGAGCATGAAATTATGCTTTGTGTCCTTGATGTGAGAATTAGGGTTACTCTCTTTTTTTTTCTAGCCCTTTTTTTCCTTCCTTCCTTCCTTCTTTAATATGCTGCCTTTTGCCCAAATTGGACCCAAGATAGATCACAAAAGATGCTTAAAAACAGCAGCAGCAGCAACAAAAAACAGTACAATTTTAAAACACAGTTAAAATACCACATTACTATAACAAATTTAAAATGTCATTTATTATACCATCTTAAATGTGTTGCAGTGTATAACATGAGCCTCTCGATGCTGGAAATAGATATATCTATTGAATTTGGCTAGTGTGTTGGAGGCAAGTTTGATTTCAGTTTATTTTGAAGAATTCATCAAAATGTCCAAATTTCTTTATATTCCTGACAGAAATCTTTTTTCCATCTATTTCTTATCATACAAAGATAATATGAAAAGGAAAAAAGATTAGGAAAAAATAGTTTAAAAATGGACAGATAACTGAAAATATAACCATTAAAATATGAATTTATACTGTTTAAGAAAAGGCAACTAAAAGCATCCTTTGTCCATTTGTTAGTTCAATAACTATTAAAAATACTTCAATAAACAGTGAAACAGTCAAGCAGAAAATGGTTTAAAACTGTTAAATAATTCCCAATGTATATATTTACTTAACAAATAAAAGCATACTGCAGGTGGCAAGTGCCCCTTTTAGAAGAGGCATTCCACACTATTGAAGAAAAAGCAGGCATGTTTCCTCTAAGAGGTCATCTACTTTAAGAGGAATAATTGAGAAAATATCAATGCATGTATGCATGTATATATGTATTTATACAATATATATGACATCTAGAAACAGCATTATCTGGGTGGCTTTAAAGGGAAAAGCTATATTAAAATATATGCTTAAAATATGATGTGCCTTTGAAAACAGTCCAAAAAATGGTAAAGTAGTACAAAATTGTAAAGTAGTACAAATTAACGTAATTGTAAAGTAGTACAAAATAATCAGGAATGACCTGATTCATTGGGTGCAAGTGGTGGGATCCTTAGTTCGGAGTAATCGTGTTCTCCTGGAGTTTGTTATACAGAAAGTGGAATCCAAGCATAGTCGGATACACATTCTAGACTTTAGGAAAGGCAATTTCAGTAAACTTGGGGAAATATTGGGGGTGGTCCATGGTCTGGAATAGTAAGTGAAAAGGGACTTCAGAATGGACAGGATTTTCTCAAAAGAGAGATACTGAAGGCAGTATCAGACAGTTCCAATCAGGAGGAAAAATGGGAGGTGTCTCAAGAAACCAGGATGGATGAATAAAGAACTTTCAACTGAGCTAGGTTTTAAAAGGGACAATGTATAATAAATGAAAAAGGGGGGGATATCACCAAAGACAAATTCAAAGAAATAGCAAGCATGTGTAGGGGTAAAGTCAGAAAAGCTAAAGCACAAAAAGAGCTCAGGCTTGCTACAAAGGTTAAGAAAATAAAAAACATAGCAAAAGGAAGAAGAAGGATATAGTAGGGCCACTGTGTGGAGAAGATGAGCAAATGCTAACAGGGGACACAGAAAAAGGAAAAGGGTGCTCAACCTGAATAAAATTGAGCAGATGACACAGTAGGGGAAATGCAGTTTATTCATTTGCAGTTATGACATCTGGTCACCCTGATTAAAATGATGTCAAACTGGATTATTTTTGCAGTGTGGATGAAGTCTAAGGAGATTATCGCATTGACTTTTCCCCGATCTGGACACGGGCTGAGACTGGGCTGGGAACATGTGTTATTGCACAGCTCCATGCCCAGATCGATGCCATCCCCGATCAGAACATTTCCCATTATGAAAAAGAAGTGTTTTTAGCTAAGGACAGAAGAAGGACGGGATGGTAATAATCTGGGCACAGAGCTGTGTGATAAGATACAGCCCCAGCCTGTCTCACCCCATGCCCAGAATAGGAAAAGGCAGCTAGTGTGAAAATCTTTTTAGTCTAAGGATAAGGATGGTCCTGAGGTAAGCACTCTTCTAAGGGAACAAACTGCAGACTGGTTTGAATATGGGCTGAAACGAAGCAAAAGCCACAGCCAGTTCTGCCTTTTGGAGCAAGAGTTGAAGACTCATACCTGCAATTCAGAAGGGGTTTCCCCAGTCTTACACATACACAGCCATGCCAAATAAGAGAGGCCACTCCACACCATTGCATTTAATGCAAAGTCATGAGTCATATGCTCTGTAGCTTTAAAAGGCTACCATGCTGCAGACAGAGCAGAAATTGACATGAGATGCACTTAGCCAATCCTGTTTAGCTGATGGTAAAGATGATCGATTGCTGCCCTGGAACAACTCATTAACAAAAGTTGCTGCAGGGTTTCATTTAGCTGCAGCCTCCCAAATGACAGCTCATTCAAGACACACATTGTGCTCTGCAATGGTTGATTTCATAATACTTAATTGCTGGCCATCATGAATGAGTTCAGGCAGCCACAAAATTTCCCAGCAATTTCAAAACACCAATCACCAACTCAACCAAATCCCAAGCTCATGATCTGATGGCAGCTGTAGGCATTAGTTTTGAGGTTGTGCACTGAATAACATAGCCTCCAACATTTCATAGACAAATGCACATAGACTACAACCTCCATCAGTCCAATGGTAAGGTATGACTGGAGTTGCGGTCCAGCAACTTTTAGAAAGCCATGACCTAAACCCTATTCACTGTATCCTTTGGATTTACCCGTGTGTCACCACTCAACAACTGCTTTAATGGGTCTATTTTAAATGGAACGAACCAACAGGATTCCATCCCACATATTCTCATCATTCATACTGCATGCAGTTTAGCCTTTTCCTTGTTACTATCAAACTGCCAAAGTATTATCTGGCCTAAGCAAGTACCCACTATCTTCTAGGGACCCTTAACTATGCAATGGAACCATCTTATATGCCACCAAGTCTACTCCAGTTTATGGCAACCCTATCATAGGATTATCTTAGCAAAATTCCTTCAGAGGAAGTTTGCTGTTGCCTTTCTCTTTGGCCGAGAGAGTGTGATTTGCCCAAAGTTACCCATTCAGTTTCCACAGCTGGGCAGAGCTTCAAACTCTGGTCTCCTGGAGTCCTAGGCTGCTGCCACATTGCAGAATTAATGTAGTTTGACACTATTTTAATTCTTATGTTTTCATTCCATGCAATCCTGGGATTTGTAATTTGTTGTGGCAGCAGAGCTCTCTGATAGAGAAGGCTAAATATCTCACAAAACTATAAATCCTGGAAATTTCATAGCATTGAGCCATGGCAGCTAAAGAGATATCAAACTGCATTAATTCTGCACTGTAGATGCTGCCCCCAGTCCAACACCATGCTGAATCTCAAGGAAGCTATACAAAACCCTAAGAAGGCAGGCATCCCTTCACTTGTCCCCCTAGTTCCCTGCCCCCAAACCTTGGTTAAAGTCACCAATTTGACATGAAGGTATCAATAGACAGAAATACTAGTCTCCCTGATGTGAAAATCTTCACTTGCAAGCCCTTAGTATGTTGCTAGAGATAGTTGTCTTCTAGTCAGATGGCAATTTCAGTGGCAGCTGGTAGTTTTCATGTCAGTGGAACAAGGAATCTGCTCTGAATTTTAGTATGAACTTCAAGACATCCAAGGTGCTGAAGCTGTTTTTGAGGACAGGGTTCAGCCCCTTGAGCTAGTGTGACATCTTCTTTAAAGCTGAAACTGCAAACCAAAGCTGATACACCATCCTAGTGACATGTAAGCCCGACATTAATGTTCTTCAGGTTGTTGATATGTAATGCATTGGTCTGACGCAGCATCTCATGTGGTACATTCTTCTCCTACCCAAGCCTCTCTCCTTTCTCCAGAGTATTCAGCACAGCAAAGGGGAACTCCCTACTATCTGCATGTGCAGCGTTGCCTAGTAATAAGGCCAACCCTTTGCTTATGTTCCATTCAAAGGGAGATGGTGGCATTACACTGCTCTTCTCTGAAAGGAGATGCCCAGTGAGACTGAATTTCCGCTGCTGTTAACTACAAGATTCAAAGACTCATGACTCAGGTCTCCCACCCAGTAACAAACACACAGTTTTAATCCGAGGACTGTACATACAATATCCAAAGTTATTGTGATTTGTGAATGCATTTCCGCCTCTGAATGGATTAAAAGGAGGAGGACGAGAAGCAGCATAGGCTACATTGGCCTCTTGGGACAGCAGATTCATTCATGATTAATTTTGCAAAGTGTCTTCAGCACACAGAAACAGTTGATTTGAGAGAGAGAGAAAAAAAGAAATTGCTGGCATTCTTCAGCACATCAGCTTCACAAAAAGAAGTGTTGCAATTAAGGGAAACAGATTTCCCAAAGCATGTGGTCACCTAATAAGTTATTACAGAGATGAGTTTTAGAATATCCACCCTCCCTCGCCATGGAACATACCACTTTGGAAATTATAAAAAAGAGAGTCTTGATCGAGATGCTAATGGGTTTTCTCTGCTTTACCAGTCCCCCTCCCTTACTTGGCTTTGAAAGCTGGCTTCCAAACACAACATAGGAAGCCATCCACTTTGTGTTGTGGCTATGCAGACGACCCACAATGAGTGAAAGAAGCTACTCATTCAGCCCTGTCATCTTCTGTCACAGATGCTCAGTGACGAAAAAACCAAGGGAATCTTTGAAATCATTTCAAAGGAGATCTTTCCAAGCAAGAGTGGGGGAGAAGTACTAACATCAAATACCTGGCCTGTTGCCTATAGCTGTCGTGACTTTTGAGCAGTCCTCATCCCTGGATGCTGAATATACTGGTGTCTTCAAATAAAAGGGTGCTCTTCCAAATTTGACTGAAAGTCAAGAAACTACGATTGCAAATTGAAAAGCGTCACAGCTCCAATTTCAGTTTTCAGCAAGTGAAGATTTCCAGAGCAGGCAAGCATGCAAACAGACACACCATGTAGGGCTACAGGGTCTGTGATTAGTATTATCATTTTAAAGGAGAACCCCCAAGGATTCATTGCAAGCATTGATCCACAGCATTCCCCTTTAATACTAAAACTTAGATCTACAAACAATACTAAATTCTGAGTCTCAGCATGCACAGAGCACATTTGGATAAAGAGAGTACTTATACAGAAGTGATATTTTTACAGTTGTGAATGAAAGATGTGCATCCTGGCAAACCATTGGGTTTGCCCTTCTCCTATGCTCATGGAAAGCTTCCTATCTATAACCTTCAGGCACTAATTCAGTATATTTCAGTCTCTCCGGGCCACATTTAGTTGTAGAAACCACACTGAAGTATACCTACAATGTATGCATTCTGTATCATTGTCACTGGAATTGTTATAAACTATTTCTTACATTTCTGCCATTTGCCATGTGCAAAATTAAAAAGAAAACCAAAGGAAAGCATTCAGGAACAAAACTGTCCTGACAAACTTATTGCTTTTTCCCCCTTTTCTTTTCATTTTGTGTGGGTGTGTGTGTGTGTCCCAGCCAATGTAATGTTCTGGAACAAAATAAACTCCCAATAGTGTTTTTCAAGTGAACTATGATGCCGAGGGACATATGTGATTTGCTCTGTTTGTTATAACCATACATACATTCTAGCCTTGTCATTTGTAAGATTACCACATTGTGTTCTCAGAACGTTCTCGAAATGTTCTCAGAACGGTACAAAACAGGAGTGGATGGGACTGGAAGTGGCCATTCCTGTTTTGTACCATTCTGAGAACGTTCTGAGAACGCAATGTGGTAAACTTATTGCATTGGAATTCTCATTGGAAATTGGTATTTTTAATGATGGGGTAGAAGAGGGAAATTCATCAGGTGTTGTTTGTCATCTGGTTCCATGACAAGCAATACCTGCTGAAATGCTCTCTTCTACACATTAAAGGTGCAGTGGTGCACACCAGTTTTTACTTTGGCAACCCTTGGTACTGGGTAGATGACAAATAAATATGGGACTGGGAAAGGTCTGAGTCATCCATCACATTTGGGTGATCCTGGGGCAGTAAATCTCTTTCAGCCTAACCTAGCTCACAGAGTCGATGTAACAATGGGGAGAGGAGAACTCTAAACACTGTCTTAAGCTCACAGGAAGAGGGTAGGGATATAAATGTGACAAAGAAACAAATGAATCTGTTGTTCCATCTAGATCACTTTCTTCTCAGGAAAAGGACCTTTCTGATAGGGTTCCTGCAGTAGAATCATAGAATCATAGAAATTTAGAGTTGGAAGAGACCACAAGGGCCATCGAGTCCAACCCCCTGCCATGCAGGAACTCCCAGTCAAAGCATCCCTGACAGATGGCCGTCCAGCCTCTGCTTAAAAACCTCCAAGGAAGGAGACTCCACCACCCTCTGAGGGAGTGTGTTCCACTGTCGAACAGCTCTTACTGTCAGGAAGTTCCTCCTAATGTTGAGGTGGAATCTTTTTTCCTGCAGCTTGCATCCATTGTTCCGAGTCCTGTTCTCTGGAGCAGCAGAAAACAAGCTTGCTCCCTCCTCAATGTGACATCCCTTCAAGTATTTAAACAGGGCGATCATATCACCTCTTAACCTTCTCTTCTCCAGGCTAAACATCCCCAGCTCCCTAAGGCGTTCTTCATAGGGCAAGGTTTCCAGACCCTTCACCATTTTAGTCGCCCTCCTTTGGACCTGCTCCAGTTTCTCCACATCCTTTTTGAATTGTGGTGCCCAGAATTGGACACAGTATTCCAGGTGAGGCCTGACCAAAGCAGAATAGAGTGGCACTATTACTTCCCTTGATCTAGACACTATACTTCTATTGATGCAACCTAAAATTGCATTGGCCTTTTTAGCTGCTGCATCACACTGTTGACTCATGTTCAACTTGTGGTCTACTTGGACTCCTAGATCCCTTTCACATGTTGTCTCATTCAGCCAGGTGTCCCCCATCCTATATCTGTGCATTTCATTTTTCCGCCCTAAGTGCAGAACCTTACATTTCTCTGTGTTAAATTTCATTTTGTTAGCTTTGGCCCAGCTTTCTAGTTTATTCAGGTCATTTTGAATTTTGATCCTGTCCTTTGGGGTATTAGCTACTCCTCCCAATTTGGTGTCATCTGCAAATTTGATAACTAGGCTCTCAATACTGTCATCCAAGTCATTAATAAAGATGTTGAATAGCACTGGGCCCAGGACAGAACTCTGTGGCACCCCACTTGTCACTTCTTTCCAGGATGAAAAGCAACCATTGTTGAGCACCCTTTGGGTTCGGTCAGTCAACCAGTTACAAATCCATGTAACGGTTACCTTGTCTAGTCCACATTTTACAAGCTTGTTTGCAAGGATGTCATGGGGAACCTTGTCAAATGCCTTACTGAAGTCAAGATATACTATATCCACAGCATTCCCTTCATCTACCAAGCTGGTAATTTTATCAAAAAAAGAGATCAGATTTGTCTGGCATGACTTGTTTCTCTGAAACCCATGTTGGCTTTTTGTGATTATGGAATTATCTTCCAGATATTCACAGACTCTCTGCTTAATGATCTGCTCCAGAATCTTTCCTGGTATTGATGTCAGACTAACCGGATAATTGTTGGGATCCTCTTTTTTCCCCTTTTTGAAGATGGGGACAACATTTGCCCTCCTCCAGTCTGCAGGGACTTCTCCTGTTCTCCAGGAGTTCTCAAAGATGATTGCCATTGGTTCCGATATTACATTTGCCAGTTCTTTTAATACCCTAGGATGTAGTTCATCTGGTCCTGGAGACTTATATTCATTTAGATTAACCAGGTATTCCTGTACTGTTTCTTTACTTATTCTGTGCTGAAATTCCCCTATTCTGTCCTCTACCTCATCATCCTTAGGTTGGGCACCCTTTGCCTTTCCTGAGAATACTGAAGCAAAGAAGGTGTTGAGCAATTCTGCCTTTTCTCTGTCTCTTGTGAGCATTTTGCCATCTTCTCCACGCAGTGGCCCAACTGTTTCCTTCTTCTTCCTTTTGCTGCGGACATACCCAAAAAAAGCCCTTTTTATTGTTCTTAACGTCTCTAGCAAGCCTGAGTTCATTTTGCGCTTTAGCTTTTCTGACTTTATCCCTACATGTGCTGGCTATTTGTTTGAATTCCTCTTTGGTGATTTCCCCATTTTTCCATTTTTTATACATGTTCCGTTTAAAACTTAGCTCAGTTGTAAGTTCCTTAGTCATCCATACCGGTTTCTTGAGACATCTCCCATTTTTCTTCCTCATTGGAACTGTTTGAAATTGTGCCTTCAGTATCTCCCTTTTGAGAAAATCCCATCCGTCTTGAACTCCCTTCTCTTTTAGTATTCTTGACCATGGGATCACCCCCAGTATTTCTCTAAGTTTATTGAAATCAGCTTTCCTAAAGTCTAGAATGCGTGTCTGACTATGCTTAGCTTCACCTTTCCACTGTATAACAAACTCTATAGTAGTCCACTACTATAACAAAACTGCATGATGTTTTCAAAGGTCAGTGGTCCAAAGATGGTCTTTTAACTCAGTGCTGCTCAGGCTACCTGATATATGGAAAGGGCAGTCTTTTTTTAAAAAAAAAAAAAAATAATGTTTTGGAAAATGGTACCATATTTATCCTCATTGGCTACAATTGTTTCTTTCCTGGAATCTTGCCATGGATAAGCAGCCCCTAACTCACAGACCAGCATTGGTCTACAGACTCACAACTTTGAATAGCACTGTGTTAACTGAAGTTTGGTCTAATGTAATGTGGAAAGAAAGACTAAAGATCCATCTACACTGTACAAATAGTGCAGTTGGACACCACTTTAAGTGCCATAGTTCCATCCTATAGAATCCTGGGAATTGTAGTTTTGTGAGGCACCAGCACTCTGTGGCCAGGAAGGGTAAAGACCTTGTAAAACTACAGATCACAGGATTCCATAGGATGGAGTTACCACACTTAAAATGATGTCAAACTGCATTATTTGTACAGTGTAGATGCACCATGATTCTAACATTGTATGTGAGGGCAAAATTAAACATGACAATTTATGTTTTTGTTTACACATCTCCAGTGCTAAACAGGTGAAATCTGGGATGTGTGTGGCCAAGCAACAGCAGAGTGTGATAGAGATGTAGACATGGGGAAGGGTGGCTCAGTAGAAGGTGCTGGCTCACAAATTAAAATTCATCTTCCCCACAAATGGAATTTTCCTTCAATCCCCAAATTTCTAGCATTGCAATAATGTAAAACTTCATCGAGCGCTTAGAAACACAGTTTAGGCACCCAAAGCAAAAGGACAAGAAAAAGGACCAAGGGACTGCAAACACATCAGTTATAAGAGTCCTAGAAGTGAATAATTGTCAGTGTCTCACTTTCTTCAGTACTAGAAATTTGGGGATTCAATAAAAAATTTATTGGGGGAGGGGAATTCTTACTCAGAGAAACAAGGCCATCATTTCACCCACTCACCTCCACCCCCACCCTGTGGCTACACACCTGCAACATGCCTGTTTTTGTCCACTCTCAGAGTGCATCCGACTGCAGAAATAATCCAGTTTGACACCACTTTAACTTGCATGGGTGACTGCTATGGAATTCTGGGAACTGTAATTTTGTGCATCATTTAGCCTTCTCTGTGAGAATGCTCTGGTGCCACAACAAACTACAGTTCCAAGAATTCCATAGCAGTGAGCCATGGCAGTTAGAGGGGTCAAAGTAGATTATTTCTGCAGTGCAGATGCAGCGTCTGTCTCTCTCATATGTTTCCTATTGGTAATAAGCACTCTCCTTTATTAAAATGTGACGATACTAAGGAATATTACCAGTGAAAAACTGGTGGTTAAAAGAAACCTAAAAGCTGAGGAAACTCTATATGACATTAGCCTCAAGGCTTATGAACCTCAGAAAGTTTCTTCGCCCCCTGAGGAATGCAAGATGGAATGCTATGAGCAGAAGGCGTCTCTAAGGCTGCCAAACTGGGCCTGAAAAGCAAGATAGACCAGGAGATGGAACATCAGTAACTGACTCTGTCTCCAGAAGGCAAGAAGGCCTGGATCATTTGTTCTTCCATTCCCTAGGCTGCCTGCCATTTGTTTGAGAAAAAGGACAGATTCTAAAATGGGTTAAGTAATCTCTAAACACTTAAATGCTGGGGGCATACTTGAAGTAAAGGAGAAAGTGGAGGGCAGGGAATAGAAAGATTAACATTCTTTGACAGTATGATGAAGTTTATTTCTCAACAGATAATGACCTGGACAAGGATTTTTGTTGGCATGTTGTGCTTCTTCCCTGCTGTCATGGTAGGATTCCCTTTCTTATTCTAATGAGTCCCTGCTTTGCTTGCAAAGTTTTGGAAGTCTGTAGGAGAAGTGGAAATGAAAAAGTTAAAGGGGTCTCTTGGGACACATTGAAGTAATCTCTGAACAGCTTATATTTAAGATGGAAAGTTATCTCTGGAAAATTTGGTAGAGACAGAATGAGTGAGGGAGACTAATTTTAATTTAAAAGAACTAAATTATTAGCCTACACTCTGTTGATTTGGGCCTGAATAGATAGTTCCAATGATAGTTGATCTGTCAAATCAATGGTTGAATGATAAATCATAGAATCATGGAGGTGGAAGAGACCACAAGGACCATTCATTCCAACCCACTGCCATGAAGGAAGACACAGTCAAAGCACCCCCAACAGATGGCCATCCAGCCACTGTTTAAAAACCTCCAAAGAAGGAGACTCTATCACTCTCTGAGGCAGCATCTTACACTGTTGATCAGCTCTTACCATCTAGAAGTTTTTCCTAATGTTTAGGTGGAATCTCTTTTTCCGTAGTTTGAGTCCACTGCTCCATGCCCTAGTCTCTTGAAAACAAGCTTGTTCCATATTTAATATAACATCATTTGAAATATTTAAATACGACTATCACATTACCTTTTAACCTTCTCTTCTCCAGCCTAAGCATGCCTATCTCCCTCAGCTGCTTTTCATAGAGTTTCCAGTCTTTTTACCATTTTGGTTGCCTTTCCTGGAAACATTCCAGCTTGTGAATCCACACTAAATCAATAACTGAATGATTGGTCAACAGTTAGGAGAAATCCCATTTATTCATTGAGTTTAGTCTGGTTGGGACTAACAGGCATTTGGGCCAGTCTATATTAAATGGGCTTTCAATGGGCCTGTGGGAAATATTCAAATGTTCTCAGGTTTTTTAGGTGGAATTGTTAAAATGGAATGTGGCCGAAGGAGGGTGATTCTGGGATTTGTAGTTTTGTGAGATATTTAGCCTTCCCTCTAAGAGTGCTCTGGCACTCATAAAACTACAGATCCCAGAATTCCATAGCAGTGTCCATGGAAGTTAAAATGGAATCAAACTGGTTTATTTGTGTAATGTTGCAGTGTTAGAGCAGCTTTAAGTGAGGGGATTGTCTACATGGACAAAGTAAAATTTGTCCTTCCCTCTTGGTAATGAGTCCCGATGATATAGGACCCAATCTCCAGTTCTGGTGTGAACTGTTGTACGATGTCCAAATGGTTCAGTAACAAATGTGCCATATGCCTTTTTTAAAACTCACCTTTTGCTTTGGACCTTCCCAGAAGAGCCAGAGTCCTCTATTGCACTGCTGGGTGGCTGTTTATAACATGTCCTGCTGTGCTACCTGAGACCACTGTGGTTGCTGCACATTGATCAGAATGAGGTGCCACACCATGTGATAGATGCTGGATGCTGGCCACCTCATTCTGACCTCCGAGTGAGTGACATACACAGCAGCAGCAGCAGCAGCAGCATGCGTACAAACAGCACACATGCCAACAGCCACTCAGAATTGTAACGGGAATGTCAGCTCTGAGGCCAGAATATTCCAGGCTGCTCTCAGAGTATTCTGCCCATATAGACCCAGCCAAGGAATATTGAGACCACTTGGAGACAAAGATGGAGGGTTTGGGGGCAAAACCCAATGATTCTTCCTCAAAAATGGTCACAAGTAAATTCATTAGGTAGTTAACTCTCTCCTACACATTTCTGTTTATGGTGACATCTGGAAGGCTCAATCTTGAAGAGATTGAGATTTGGTCCAGAAGACTCTACTTGCTGGCTTTTATTGTGTAATTCAGAGATTTGCCCATTCTTCTGGATCAGCCTGCAACTGTGCATCATGAGTGCTAAATGTAAGGGTGTTATCCAAAATGCAGGTCCTAAGAGGGCACCCAAAATCAGCATTTAATAGGGGAATCTTATTAGCTCAATTACAACACCCAAGAGGGCTTGGGCAACTCAAAGCAGGGCTCAAGCCTGTGCGTACTGGTTTAAAAAAAACAGTATACACAGAAGAACTCCATAATGAAAGATCGAAATGTAGCTTTATTTGTAAAAGGGAATCTTTACTCGCACAAAAACAAAAATCTCCCAGGGAAGATTTTGGGATTAAAATGAAATTTTCCAGGAGAGAAGAAAGAGAAGGGAACTTGCAAATGACTGGACAATCAATGCAATCTCTCTGGACAATGGAGTATCTTCTCCAGAGGGAAACGTACTTAGGTGTCTGTTCATTTATAAGCACAAGGTCCATCACTCCTATCAATTAAAGGATTATGCAAATTCCAATCTTGATTGATCTATGATGGCCATGTGCTCTTGAGCCTCCCCAATGCTGAGCCTCCCACATCTCCAAATATGGTCATGGATATCCTCATATGGCATTCCTGCACTGAGGGAGGAGATGCCTTCTTGGCTACATGCCTAAAATATCCCTTTTGATATTAAATTGATACTGGAAAAGAGGGTGGGTGCAAGGGGCTAGACCATGGAGTAACAGAGTGCTATCAGCTAAATATACAGTGTAGAGGGTCTTTGTTCAGCAGATACTTCCCACTCAGATCTAACAGGGATACCACCCCAGAGCTGTACCTTTCAAACAGTTAAGATTCTAGGACTCCTTTCCACATTGGCATAGGCACAGAAATTGTTGTTGCATGGTGGGAAATTGTGGAACAGATTTTTGTACCTGCACATACTTTCCATTTCTTCAGTTCAGATGGTCCACTTTCTTCATCTTCAGTCCAAAGGGAGTCTTTGAGGTCTCATCATCACCCCACTTTAGTGCACAGCCAACCATTTCCTGCAACAGCAGATGGCACAAGAAAGGTGGACTATTCCCAATCTGATTGGGAATCCTACTGAATGTTCAAATTCAGGATTTCATGAATACAGGTAGAAGGACCTTGGTTGTGTATTCCTACATGACAGGGGGTTGGACTTAATGGCCCTCATGGTCTCTTCCAACTCTACAGTCGTATGACTGTAAGATCATCTAGTGGGTTTCCAATATGGAGCAGGGATTCAAACCCCAGTCCCAAAATCCTAGTCCAACACCCCAAACATGAAATCTAGATATATTTTGAACTTGGAAGAATCAGTAGTCCAAACAGGTTGCTATATTGCTACACACAATAGGAGAGGTTCTGATCTAATATATCCATTGTTGTTTTAATTCCAATGTGTGGAAAGTGTGGCCCGCATGTCATATGTGGCCCAAAGGCCATATTTAGGTCCCAGCTCCCCAGCATCCCTGACAGTACAGGGTGACATTTTGCCATGTCTGCAGCCTCCACACCCCCCCCCCCCAAGAAAAACACTTCACTATTTTAGCTGCAGGAAAGGACTTTTTTAAAAAGAAATCAGGAAGTGAATGTGAAATGTACTTGATTTTTCCCCCAAAGGCATCTCTCAGGTCTAAAACAGCCATGTGGGGGCTGAAAACAGGGTGAAATTGCTCCCTATGCTTCTTAGAACAGTACTACTAAAAATTGTTTCATACCCTCCAGAATTTCACAGATGAAAATCAGCATGCTTTTCGACAAGCAACAATGAAATGTGGGCAAAATGGCAGGTTATTAATGATGAAGAACACTAGAAGAGGCTAAGCAGTTTGCCTTTGCCTATTGGAAAGGACAAGATTCTGCCCCCTTTCCCCCTTTCTACTGAATTAACTGATTGCAAACTGTTTTTGTCCTTTGAACTCAGTCTTCAGCAATTCAAGTAAGCTGAGGACACAGGGCGAGAATGGGGGGAGGAGATAAAAACTAGGACATTTTGAAAACAACAGAAAAAGTGGGGTGACAGAGAAATGACAAGGTCTATCCATGCAAAATCAGGGTTTGTGGTGGTCTGTAGACCAGGGCTGGGCTGGGAACCATTGGCTGCTGGTCTGCAGGAAGTTTCCGGGGGGGGGGATGGAAGAGTTGTAGCCAAATAGGGTGCCAGTCCCTGGTACATTGTGGGAAATGCCTGCCATTCCACCATATCAAATAACTTAAGAATCAGTGCCCTACAGGCTTCCCAAGCTCTGACTGTTGTCCACCCTGTTATAAAGGCTGCAGCAAACTCTTTAGACAAGTGCTAGTGCACACCAAAAGTCCCAGACAGTCATTTCATGTTGAAAGACGTCATCATCTCAATAAAATCTGAATTCCAAAGTCTCCTTGGCCAAGAAATACTACATTGACCTCTGGCCTTTTGTTTGGCCTAGCATGAGTCAATTTAGATATAACCAAGGTTGCTTCTGAGTACTGTATTGAACTGTAGCAGAGTACTGGGGATGGTTGAGACTCACTTGACTTACAGTTGGTTTGTGCTTTAGTGGTGTCTGTCCTTTAAAAAATGGTTTTAGGATGGTGGAATAATATTGATCATTCACCTGCCCATCCATTCTGTTGTTAACCTTTATTTATTATTAACTTATATTTATATAGCACTGTAAATTTGCACAGTGCTGTACATAACAATTTTTTAATTAGATGGTTCCCTCAGGCTTACAGTATAAAAAGACACAACACAAAAGGAGAAAGGAAAATTGGTGGGAAGGGGATGAGGTCCAGTGGTTCTTCTCTCACTCTGGGGCCTGGACCGAGGCAGATGAACTGGAGGGAGGGATTGGCTTCTTAATACAAAGTTAAAACAAGGCATCCTGGGGCAGACAGCACAATCATGGGAACATTTCCCTAAACAATATAGCCTTTAACTCAATTTTGAATCTGGTTAGAGAAGAAGGTTCCAGGAGTGAGGGGCAGCAAGTAAGAAGGGACGAATCCAGGATGGAGCAGTGGGAATCCTAGACTGGGACAGGAGACCTTGGCTACTAGAATGGAGGGTACGAGTGGGAATGTAAGGAGAAAGAAGTTCAGATAAATAAGGAGGGGCCAGTCCATGGAGGGCTTTGAAAGTCAACAACAAAAGTTTGTACTGGATGTGGAAGGGGAAGGGGAGCTAATGAAGGGAGTATAAAAGAGGAGAGACATGGTCAAACTGGTGAGTCGATGTGATAATATGTGCCGCTGAGTTCTGGACAGAGATTAAAGGATGGAGGAAGTGAGAGAGAGGAAGCCCTATCAGAAGGTTACAATAATCTAGTCACGATAGCACTAGGGCATGGACCAGAGTCTTGGCAGTGGAGGCTGAGAGGAATGGACAGATTTTAGCAATGTTCTTCTTTTCTTCTTCTGTTCTCCTTTTCAAATGTGTGGTTCATCTTGAATGGCATTCTTAACCGGGGGCCCGTTCAGACTACCTTATAAACCGGTTAGCAAACCGGTTTAAAATCAAGAAGTTCACACTGAAACCGGATTTAACACTACTGAATCCGGATTTTGCACACCCGTAGCGGGGTAAATCCCCCATAACCCAGGTTCTCCCAAAGCGGTGTATTTACCGTTTCTTTTGGGAAAAACCGGTTTGCGGGGAATGTGAACTTGGCTCCAATCATGATCAGGTCAAGTTCAGGGGAGGGGAGAAGGCCAGGGGGAGGAACATGCCTCCTCTCCAGGCAAAATCGGGCACTCACTCACTATTTTTAAAATATTTTTAACTGTATTTTTAATTAATTATTTATTTTATTATTTTATTTATTTTAGAGTTATTTTATTTATTATTTATTTATTGTATTTTATTGTATTTTATTTATTAGTAATTTAATTGTATTTAATTGTATTATATTTTAGTATTTTTAAAATATTTTTTAATTTCTTATATATTTTTTATTATTTTTTTCAGTTTGACAGCTTATGCGCATTCTACGAGGCTCCTTTCCCATCCAAGTTTATGAATGGGGAAAAAGGGAAACTCCTGTCCATATATGGATTGGGGTTCCCTTTCATGGGGCCCTTTAAAAATTGCTAAAGGAGTTATGTCATTCTTTCTTGTTCCATTTGCTAGTTTAAGCCACACACTGGCTGACCAATTTGATATTACAATATCAAACACTATTGGAAAGATTTTTATGGTCCTAGCACAGGGAGGGTCAACTGTAGACAACTAGAAGCGACATTAGCCCTCCAGGAGACCTTGTGAGGGCACACCCCCAAAACACCACATATGCAAAAGCCACAAATTTTACCCCTCCCCAAAAAAAACCCTCTAGTGGGCATGGCGGTATGTTTGCCATGTAAGTAGGGTCAGCCCTGGTTAGTTCTTGAATGGAAATACCAGTACTTCAAACAAATACCAGGTGCTGTAGGCTACCTTTCAGAGAAAGGAACTGGCAAAGCCAACTTTGAGTATTCCTTGATGAAGAAAAGTAAAATTCATGGGGCCACTGTAAGTGGACAGGCAAAGGTGAATAGTTCACACAACCAGGTCAGAGAATTCTTCCAAATGGTCGACTGGCTAGTTACAAACAAAAGTGATGCTCCTGTGAATGTTCTACCTGTAATATATATTTTAAAAAATCTACCAGTTTTAGGTTCTTGTTAATTCTATAGATCTAATCCACAGGGTCTCCATGGGTCAGGATTGACTAGAGGGCAGTCAACAACAACAAATAAGGCATTTCTCAGCAGCAGCACCACCACCACCCGCAAAAATGCTGAATTCCTGTGAATTGCATATGGCCGAATCCAGGGGCCATCACTGGGATGCGCAACAGGTGTGGTCTGCACCAGGGCATATTCTAAGGGCTGGTGGTTATATCACTGCTCCCCAAACATCTGCCTTTCGGCAGATACAAGCTTTTGTGTTTGCCTACATCCCTTTAAAACACTGAAGAGATCGGGTTAGTGGGGTGAGGTTTTTGATAGTGGATTTTTATATTTTCGTTGAATTGTATTTTGTAGAAGGTTCAATAAAAGATTAAAATTTAAAAATTTTTGAATTATTTTTACATTTTCTTTAAAAAAATCACATCTTATCTAATTTTCAATTCAACTGCATTAAACTATATACATGTGAATACTTTCAGGCTGTGCATATGTAATGTAAAGATACACATTTTATTTTCCTAGTTGTCTATTTCACAAGTATTACCATTACATTAAAAAAAACCAACAACACTATACGGCTTGAGTCCAGGTTATTTGAAGGACTTCCTTTATGAACTCACTAGAGTATTGAGATCATCCAGAGTCTGAGGCCCTTCTCTTTGTCTCACCACCCTCTCAGGCCCATTTGGTGGGAACAAGAGAGAGGCCCTTTTCAGTGGCTGCTCCCAGGCTCTGGAGCTCCCTTTCTAGAGAGGCCTGGTGGGGCCCATCCCTGCTGTCCTTGCAGCTGGATATAAAAACAGGATATAAAGAGCCATCGGACTTTTTCAAACTGACAAGGACTTGGCTTTAAATGCTGTGTAATTCAGTTTGTAAGGTCTGTATAGAGTTTTTAATACATTTTAAATTTTAATGCATAACTGTTTTAATGTTTAAAATTGTTTAATTTTTTTTTTAAAAAAATTCTTCATAAATTTTACATTTAGTGCTTTTGAACTGTTTTTAAATATTGGATTGTTCTAAATGTGCTGTTTGCTGCCGTGAGTCCCTTTGTTGAGAGAAAGGTGGGATATAAGAAAATTAACAACAACAACAACAACATTCAGTGATATAAAGGAATTACAGTTATGAGTAACATTAGTACAAAAAAATATTACTAAGGATTCGGTGTGGTGTGATGTGGTGCGGCATGCCATGGGAGTAGGTCAATAGTGACACCCTGAGTTACTACACTGGGTGATGCCAACCCTCGCGATGCCACTGGCCGGATCACATTCTATCTGACTAGAATGGGAAATATTTTAAATATGTAGACTAGCCCTATGTAGTGATAATGAATATGGAACAGTTACCTAGACTTATTCACCCATATGTATTTCCTTATTCACAGTTGCTACTTAATCACAATTGAGACACTATTAACATGATAATAACTCCCTTTCCTATCTACTTTACTTGGCATCAGCTGCATGAGGAAAAGTTGGTCGGTCCATTCTGCCAACGAAGAAAGCATGGGTGAATGACCTTTCTGTGAGTTTTGCGGGTGGGATAGGGAAGGGAGAGATAGGGAAGTTAAGTATACTTAACTAAGTATCTGAGGCAGAATACTGGCTACTTTTAAAAATCTGGATAAGTACAGGTACAACTCCCACCAACTCCTAAGGGGTTTTGCCAGTCTGGAGGAGCCCTTATAGTGCAAGATTCTTGGCAAGATTTGTTCAGATAGGGTTCGTCCTTCCCTTCCTCTGAGGCTAAGGTAGCATGATTTGCTCAAAATCACCCAGTAGGTTTCTAATGGCCAAACTGAGATTCAAACTCTAGTCTCCAGAGCCATAGTCCAGTTCTCAAACCACTATACTACACTGGCTCTCATATTGATTTTAATGCTCCTCCAGAGTGTGGTGAAATCTCCTTTGGAGATTTTTTTTTAACAGAGTCTGGATAGCCATCTGTCAGGAGTCCTTTGATTATGTATTCCTGCATGGCATGGGGTTGGATTGGATGGCCTTTGTGGTCTCTTCCAGCTCTATGATTTTATGAATCAATAATCTCTATGTATAGAATCCTAGAATACTAGAGTTGGAAGAGACCACAAGGGCCATCCAGTCCAGCCCCCTGCCATGCAGGAATACACAATCAAAGCACCCCTGACAGTTGACCATCGAGGGAAGGACATTCAACACAAATTTGGATTCAGATCCTTTTGTCATCATAGGCCATCATTTTCCTGGGACTTTATTCCTACCTGAGACTCAAGGAAAAATGTATTAAAGCTGAGCTTCATATTTTGAAGATGTCATACTGATCCAAAAGCTTGGGGATCTCCCATACATCTCCTGTCCATATATCTACAGCCTGCCTTCCCTCCTAATGCTGACACTGTAAGCAGTGCGTGTATTAAAGTAATCATTATAATTATGCCCATCTTTCACCATCAGCCAAGGTTTGGAACTCCTCACCTGTCGCCTCAAGGGCCGTTCCTGTGCAATTTCTTATTTTTTTCCCCAAACAGGCTGGCTCTGGGTGGGGTAAGAGGTTCGCAGGAATGTGTATTTGTATTGCAGATAAAGGGGGTCACACTTTGCCCTCCCAATCAGCACTGCAAATCTCTCCCTATCTCGGCTAGGTGAAGTTAAACTCCTGACAGGTACCAGCAGCCAGTGCCGCTTATGCAACCGTCTGACGTCTTCTGCAGTCTCCACAAAATGAGGCTCCTGAGATTAATGAATTGATAGCATTTGGGTAATAACATGTTCTCCCCTGATAGGCGATCTACAAGACCTGGAGAGCAGAAGGAACCACACCTTTCATTTGGATCAGATAGATTCCATCACATGAATCACAGTTCAGCTCGGCCATCCCTCTAGAACTCCTGGTCCTATTCATGCCCTGCTCTGAAAATGGAAAGTTTGACAAATAACACTCCATTCTGAAAAGGCATTTTCAGAGGAACATTAACACCAAAGGCTGGAATCCTAAACACACTTACATGGGAGTAATTCCCATTCAGGTCAGTGGGAGCAATAGATCCTAGGACTGCCATAAAGTTAACAGTGATATAGGATTGACACCACCAGATTTTAATGGATTTTTTAAAAAAAAAAAATCAAGCATGAGCAAAGTGTCGCCCACAGGTTTCCTGCAGCCTCAAGGCTGTTTTTAAGCCCTGAAGGGCCCCCAGCCTTCTCAAACATTGTGAGCAATTTCACTATGTATTTCTGGTTGACGGCTTGCTTCCCCTGGCTCCAAACCAGCAAAATTGGCCCCCATGCCTCTAGGAGAGTTGGCTTCATTTTTGCAAAACAAAGTTAAAAAAATAATAATAATGCAGGAGGCAAGGCATAGAGAGGAAGCTCTCTGAGGCCTCATAGGGGCAAATGCACTCCTCCTTCTTCAACTGTACTGGTTTGACAGGTTAAAGTCCCAATTAATTATCTTTTGTGCCAATTAATTATCTTTTTCAACTGCTTTTAAAATGTTCTCGTTCTCTCTCTTCCTCCCACTTTCCCCCTTTGTCCTCAGCTTACTTCCATTGCTGCAAACTGAATTCAATGTGCAAAAGTAATTTGGATGCAGTTATGGGGCTGTGAAGACTGCCTGGGAAGGGGTGGCTGGCAGCCGCCTCCATCTTCACCAGATTAGGGCCGTGGCAACCACACGCCACAGCCCCAATCTGGCCTTTTTGCGACCTGGAAAGGGCACTGTAGCTGCCAGTACCACAGATTCACGGTGCTCCTTTGGTGCTGCATCATCTGTGTCATCCATGTGGTGCAGAGCAAGTTGTCACACCATCATGGGGGCAGAGTCGGGCCATGCATCCTGTGGATGCCACACCACAACTCCACCCCCAGTCCACCCTTAATGGCCAGTCTGCACAAGCTGTAACTGAGAAAGTGGGAGAGGAGACGAGTGAGGGGAATTTTTCCCTTCCCAGGAAACTCAGGCAAACTTCTGCAGCCTCCCCAAACTTGTATGCTCTTCCACATTGATAACATTTGCCATCTTCATCATACTCTGATGTTGCTTAAGCACACGCTTCCTGGTTTCACCTGTGAAAACCATGTTGTCGGTTATGTTTTTCTGGCAATTGTCCACCCCTATTTTCAATGAACAAATACATTGGTTTATTTATTTATATCCCTCTTTTCTCTGTATATGTGACCCAAGCAGCTTATAGTGTAAGTTAAAAAATACGGTTTAATGTCCAAAAGTTAAAAATCATTAAACCATCCTATTAAAAATATTTTTTAAAATATTTATTTTTCTTGTTAACACACATTAACACATAGCCCCTAACATATTAGGACACTCACAAACACACACACGCACACACACATAAAAGACTTTCCACTAACATTCATAGCTATCTATATACTTACATCACTCTTTCCACAACAACATACATTCTTTAATATAAAATGACTTTCTAATCTCTATTGGTTGGATATAATTGCTAAAAACAAATTTATATTTTTCACTTGTATTGTTAATTGAGGATGGAAGGCTGGTGGACCCTGGGATCAAACTCACAACGTTGTGGCTGCAGTACAGGCATTTAACCACTGTGCCACCAGAGCTCCCTAATGAATACCTGCCAGTCCCAACTGAGGGACCAGGCCAGGTAAGTACCAGGGCCAGGAAAGCACAGGCTCAGTCCCCTGGTCTTCAAACAATCTGCCTGAAAATTGTATTCATTCATTCATTCATTTCATTTCATTTTATTTCATTTCACTTCATTTCATTTCTATGGCACCCAGAGTGGGACCCAGGGCAGCTTCCAAAAATAGGAAAGCAAATTTAAATACAGTTCTTTAAAGTTTTGAATTCTGCCCAGAAGCAGACTGTTAGCTGAGCGTTATACCTTCCTTATAGCATGCTGATTCCCCCCCCCCCCCCAAGCCAACATTACATCAAAGAAAGCTGAAAAAAATCTTTCGACTTCATATTGAAAAATCTTTACTTTTTAAGATAGGGATGTCAAAGTTCAGGCCTGTGACGAAAGACTGCCCTTCAGTTATGAATGCCAAATTGTGCAATTGTGTTGTAGTCCTTAGGATTAAGAAATGTATATCACTTCATGCAACTTGTGTCATCTCACAAAACTCTTTACATCCAGAGACATAATTTACATCTTTCAGTGTCCTAATATGTGCTATACCCCTCTCACAATTCCATAACTATATATAAAAACCTGTGGCTTTAATATCACTTTTCCAGTGAATCTGAAGAAGTGGATTAATATTGCTGCATTTACACTGCAGAATTAATACAGTTTGACACCACTTTAACTGCCGTTGCCCAGTGCTATGAAATTCTGGAATTTGTAATATTGTGAGTTACCTTGCCTTAGCTTAACAAACTACAAATCCCAGGATTCTATAGCATGGAGTCATGACCGTTCAAGCACTGTCAAACTGCATTAATTCTGCAGCAATGAAAACTCATGCTAGAATAGATCACTTAAAAAATGAAATAATTTATCTATTGTCTCCAAGGTGATGCACAACAGGCATAAACATTTAAAACAATACACAGGTATGTATATAAAATAAATTTCAGCACAGAGAAGTGTAAGGTACTGCGGAAAAATGAAATGCATAGATATAGGATGGGGAATCCCTGGCTTAAGGAGACTACATGTGAAAGGGATCTAGGACTCCTGGTGGACCACAAGTTGAACATGAGTCAACAGTGTGATGCAGCAGCTAAAAAGACCAATACAATATTAGGCTGCATCAATAGAAGTATAGTGTCTAAATCAAGGGAAGTAAAAGTGCCACTCTATACTGCTTTGGTCAGGCCTCACCTGGAATACTGTGTCCAGTTCTGGGCACCACAGTTCAAAAGGGATGTTGGCAAATTGGAGCATGTCCAGGAAGGGTGACCAAAATGGTGAAGGGCCTGGAAACCATGCCTTATGAGGAAAAACTTAGGGAGCTGGGTATGTTTAACCTAGAGAAGAGACAGTTATGGGGTGATATCATAGCCCTGTTTAGTATTTGAAGAGGTGTCACATTCAGGATGGAGCAAGCTTGTTTTCTGCTGCTCCAGAGACTAGAACACAGAACAATGGATGCAAGCCACAGGAAAAGAGATTCCACTTAAACATTAGGAGGAACTCTTGACAGTAAGCGCTGTTTGACAGTGGAACACACTCCCTCAGAGAGTTGCGGAGTCTCCTTCTTTGGAGGTCTTTAAACAGAATCTGGATGGCCATCTGTCGGAGATGCTTTGATTGTGATTTCCTGCATGGCAGGGGGTTTGGACTGGATGGCCCTTGTGGTCTCTTCCAACTGTATGATTCTATGATTCTATATAAAAGCAAGTGAAAAACCCTGTTTAAAATTTTTTTTAAAAGGTTAATTTTTAAAAAACAAACAAACAAAACAGAGCAGTTTCACATCCCCAAAGCCTTGTAGGACATCATTTGAGCTCCCTGTCAGAAGCTCAAAACAGACAAAACCACCCTAACTTCCTTTGGCAAGGAATTCCACAGATGGGGTGCAGCTTATTATTACTATTTTTATTATTATTTACCCATCTCTCCCCATGGATCAAAGCGGGGAACAACAACAATTAACAAATAACATCAGTTAAAACACACATCAATTTAAAAAGACAAATCAGAGGTACACATATTAAAACAATCCACATTTAAAATTCATCATTTAAAATTCATCTGGATAAGTCTGCCGGAAGAGAATGGTCTTCAATGCTCTTTTAAATTCAGACAGCGTATCCAGCCGTCGAATCTCTTCCGGCAGAGATGCTACGGAGATGCTACGGAGAAAGCCCTGTTATGTGTATATAACACCATGCTGGCTCCAAAATTGACTTCTATTTTTTTCTTATATTAATTTGTTTAAATATTGAGACATATTTAAACAAATAGATTTCTTGACTGGCCCACGAGAGGCCTATGATTCCTAAGTGAGTCTCACTTACTTGATATACTGTACTATAGTCAGGGATATCTGGGTGCAGATGGCATATGGATAAAGAAAGCCTCTCTCTTTCTCCTGTTGTTAAATGTTACATTCATTATGCTCTGACTCCACCCTACATTTTGCCCAGAGGCTACAGACCAATAAAGTGCCTTTTGAGCATCTTCTCGCTGAGATCTTTTCTATGGGTCTTTTGGTAACACATCAAATAAGAAGAAGAAAGTTTGGCTTCCTCTGTCTGAGGGCTTGATCCTTCTTTAATGTTCATAATTGGCATCATTACTATAGAACACACACATATTACTTTGTAGCTTCAAAGCTTTGCAAAAATATTAATTTACCCAAATGATGAGGCTTCATGCTGTGGACATCAACCCCACCTGAAAATATGAATCCGCTCAAGGTATACCAACTAGATATTGCATCACATAGTAAAGAGTAAAACATTGAATATACCAGAATCTTTAACTTCGGGGCTGAAATATTTAATCAGTTCATCCCTAGGTTGGGAAGAATGAATGGATGAAGGAGGCGGATCTGTTCCACACTATCCTTATTACCATCCTTTATACAGCTGTTAGGTGCCAGTGCCAAGTTCAAACTGTTTTAACTTTGTCCTTTTAACAGAATTGTTAATTTAAGTGTGTGTGTGTGTGTGTGTGTGTGTGAGCACGTGCATATGTGGGGTTTTTTTGTTTTTTGTTTTAGCTTTTGCATTAATAATATTTTAGCAGTATTTTGTTTTAATTTGTTGTAAACCACTTTGAATCCCATGCTGGGAGAAAGCATGGGGTGCAAAGTCATTCATAAATTGAATGAATGAATGAAGTGTAGAAAATCTGCAGAAGGGGCTATGTCAGGCAAAACTAGTACCAGTAAGCGTGAAAAGTGTTAAGCTCCACCAACAGCTCTTCTTGTTCCAGATTTATACCTTGGGTAGGTGAGTTACAATCTTTTCCTCTCCAACTGCCCTGATTTGGCAGGGACATTCCCGATCAATCCTCTGCCATCCCACTTTTTCAGTTGCTCTTAAAATATCCCAGTTTCTCTCTTCTCCTCCCACTTTTCCTTTTTGTCCTCAGTTTACTTCAATTGCTGCAAACTGGGTTCAAACGTAGTTTGCATTCAATTAACTCAGCAAGGAGAAGAGGGGAGGAGGAGGATACAGAATCTTGCCCTTCCCAGTAGGCTCAGGAAAAAGCAAACTGCTGCAGCTTCTCCTAGCTTGTGTGTTTTTCATCATTAATAACTTTTGCCTTCTTGACTACATTCTGATGTTGCTTGGCCACATATGTTCCAGTCTTTGTCTGTGAAATGTTGGAGGGTATGAGTAAGCCCACTGTTCTTGGGAACTATCTTACTCATTCAGCAATTGCCCAAAAGTCTGCCCTGGCAACAGCATTGCCAGTGCTATGGTTTCCGGATCAATATTAGCTTCAGAACACTTAGATCAGCCCAGAAGTCCAGGGTTGTAATTTGTCCGAGAAACATGGCTCACCTTTGCCTCTGCTACAATTTCTTCTGCAACTTTTTTTTAAAACTCATAATTTTGCTTACTGAGTAACCTAGACTCTTGAAAGAGAGTTTATATTAGAAGTGCTGACATAACTGTAGCCAAATCATTGCTAGCAGCAATCCTCCTCACACACCGAGCTAATTATATTCCCAAAAAAGCATTTCATTATGCCCATTATAATAATGATTATGACATAACAATAATAACATGTTTCATTTTTATACTGTCTTTCATCCTAAACAGAATTCTATGCTCCTTAAAAATTAAGACTTCAATTTCAGTTCTGTCAAAACCTGCATTGTACACACATTTTTAAATGATATTAAGCACTTTATTTTGAAACTATGTTCCTGTTTGTGTTAGGGGGACAAGATAAAGTTGCAAAATGCAAAATATAAAGTGCAGAATTTGATTTCAAAGACACAAAGTCTAGTGTTTAAAATAATAGATTTTTTAAATTAATAAAATACAATTCTGGTTTGTGAAATGTTTCATATCCAAGGCATGTAACAATTTTTAAAGGAATGAAAATGCCTAACTTAAAAAACAATCTATCAAATAAATCTAATTTTCTTACTACAATAGTGGCCAAAAATTCCTTCAAAAGTATAGGAGCAGGAAGTCTGTTGCCATCACAGGACATCTTGGAAAATGTATTTTTGGGGATTTGGACTGCTTAGAAAAATTAATTTTTTCAAATAGATCTTCCAGAATCTCCTAGCTGGGGCATCCTGGAAGTTGTAGTCTAAATTAATAAATTTTCTGCCACACAGCAATTATTTGAGGAAGATTAAACTGAGAAATAGTGACTGCTCTGAGGCTCCAAGGCCACTCAGGTTAAAGATACATAACATTTTCAGACAATGAAGCCCTTTTCTGCAAATATGCTCCCTGCATACAATACCAACATACCAATTCCTTTTCAGGGCCAAGCTCTGGAAAAGTATAGAGAGGCAAGTATTACCATTGTTTTCATGTCTCTGGAGGTCTATCACCCTAAAAACAGACATGAATGATTCTCTGTTGCTCCAGACGAAAGGACTAGGACTAATGGATGCACATAGCAAGGAAGTTGGTTTGGTGATGCATTAAGGGAAACCTATCAGTGGCAATAGGTGTCTAATGGAATAGACTGCCTCGTGTTATGCTAGGCTTTCCCTTGCTTAGTGGTTTGAGAGTTGGACTATGACTATAGAGACCAGGGTTTGATTCCCAGCTTGGCCATGAAACCCACTGGGTGACTTTGGGCAAGTCACTTGCTCTCATCCTCAGGGGAAGGACATGGCAAACTTCTGAACAAATATTGCCAAGAAACCACCATGATAGGCTTTCCTTTTGAGGTGCCATAAATCGGAAACAGCAGAGATTATCACACTGTCGTTTATTCCCACATTATGCGCAGGATGTAAATACATAGGGACAGATCCTATTGCAAAGGCACGAACCCAGGCTGTATTCATCCCATACCTAATCTGGGCTTCTCCAGGACCATTTAAGGAATAGGAAATCCCATTGGTCTGGGAGATCATACTGATAATATTGGCCATGGACCATTTTTTACTTTAATGATCTGGGATGAATGTTGTTTCTACATTTTATGTTGTCTTTTGGTTTCTTCTTCTGGTATGGAATCTGAAGAAGTACAAAACTAGTTTTACTGGAGTCTTGTTATTCCATTCCTGGTTATTTTTAAGATCTGTTTATCATTCACATTACATATTGTAGACAACATTTCCTGAGCTGGCTTCTATTTGTGCTACATTCATCTTATCCTAAGTATGTATACTAAGCCTCCTTCTTTGGAGGTCTTTAAACAGCAGCTGGATGGCCATCTGTTAGGGGTGCTTTGATTGTGAGTTCCTGCATGGCAGGGCTTTGGACACAATGGCCCTTGTGGTCTCTTGCAATTGTATGATTCGGTGTATAGGGGAGGGAAGGCTATGTGCTTTTTTGTGTCTGTGACTAGCCTATTGTATGCACTCTACCATTTCACCATATGTCTTTGAGCACATATGAAAATATACTTGAACTTGACTCTCACAGAAATATCATGATGTTGGACAGAGTTTAGGTTTGTAAACATAAGGGGGTGCAATGGTGGCTTCTCACTCTCCCCTTCCTCACTGAGGCACCAGAAAAGGAAAGAAAGGCTCAGCTGTGAGGAGCATGTATTGAGCAGCATGTACTTGCATCCTGCCTCCAGGCAAGGTGATCTTCCCTTTTTCCCCTTCCTCTTGGAATTTCCTTTAATAAGGTAGAAAAGAAGGGAGGAGTGGGTGGTGCCACTTCCTTTTAAAAATGAAACCAGCAGTCTTCAAAAAAGTAGTCCTACTAGTCTGTGGGTGAGAGTCCACACTGCAGAAATAAAATAGTTCGACACCACTTTAACTACTATTGCTCCATCCTATGGAATCCTAGGATTCGTAGTTTGGTGAGGCACCAGAACCAAGGCTGAACACCTCACCAAATTGTAAACCCACAGATTCCACAAGATGGAGCCATTACAGTTAAAGTGGTGTCAAACTGCTTTATTTCTGCAGTGTGAAAGAGCAGCCTGTTGCAGCCGAATGGAAGGAGACTTTTTTTAAAAAAAGGAACTCAGCAATCTCTTTAATACAACAATTAAACAAGACCAGGGGCAGATTGTGGTACAGACCATGAACTGCTAATATCAAAAAATGTCACAAATAAGAGTAATTCTAAAACTAAAGAAGAACACTGTCCAAAATGCAACCTAAAGAACATTCCTGTGGAATTTTAAAATAACGTACAAATAGATTTGCACTATCAAGCCTACTTGACTGGGGGCCAGAACTCTGGACTGAAATCAAGGAAAGTGTGAAGAATGCAAAAAGAGACTATCTGCAGCCAAAGAGAAAGAAATGCCTCACTGAATGACAGATTAGACTCTGCAAACTGTTAAGGGTAGACAAGAAGCAAAAGTACAAGGCAATAGAAATGGGATCAGAATCCTGAGAGCAACTGTTCAATAACTTGTGCACAGGGATAAAGAGAACTACTGTAGTATAACAATCAATGCAGAGAAACAGAAGATAACAAAAATATAACAAGAGGCTTCTTCTGCAAGATATGAAACCAAGAGTAGAAATGCTGTATGACCAATGGGACAACACATTAAATGACCAACTATAAATAAAAAAGATGATGGAAACAATACACAGAAGAACTATATAAAAGAAATGAAAGACTGATGGATTAAGAAGAGCCAACTGAAGATGAACATACAGTTTTAAAAAGTGAAGTGGAAGCTGTGCTCAGAGCACTTGGGAGAAATAAATCAGCAGGAACAGATGGGTATATCAATAAAGCTGTTTCATGCTACAGAGATAGAATTCACTCAAATTCTAACTAAAATATGCCAACAATTATGGAAAACAAAGCCCACATACAGGAAACATTCAATATACACTCCAGTCCCCAAGAAAGGGACACCAGGAATTGCAGTAACCACAATGACATTGCATTAATCTCTAGTACAAGCAATGTAATGCTTAAATTTTACAACAAAAACTTTTGCCATATAAGGAGTGAAAAATGTTAGCTGTCCAAGCTGTGTTTAGAAAAGGAAGAGGCACTAGCAATCATATTGAAACATATGTTGAAAAATGGTGTGTATCAAAAAATTTCAGAAGAAAATTAGCATGTGTTTTATCAGTTATAACAATAGGGCTTTACAGACCTCCCTTTTGGGGCGGTCTGCAGCTGCCCCTTTAAGCAGCGGGATGGGGCCAGGGCTGCCTCACCGGCAGCCCCAGAGGCCCAATCCTGCCGCTTCCCCAGGCCATGGAGAAGCGGCAAACTGCCACCTCTCCACGGCCTTGAAGCAGGGTGGAGCAAGCACCCTGGGCGCCCGGTGATCCCCGCAACCCCCGGCTTTACCGAGGGGAGAAAGGGGCCGCCGCCGCAGCCCCTTCACCTCAGGGTCCTTGGCGCGGCCGTCTAAGGGCTGTGCCAAGGACCAGGCACCAAAAAGGAGCTCGATTTCTGAGCTCCTTTTGGCGCTGCAGAAAGGGTGCCCTTGGCTCCCTCCCATGGTGCCATTACATCAGGTGCGCACTGCATTGTTAAATGCTGCGTGCCATGACAACATCATGGCGAGTCCATATGAACACTGCCAATTTAAAATGGCGGCATCGATACGCTTTAGGGTTAGGGAGGGTGCAAACGCTGCACCCTCCCTAACCCTATTCACGCCGCCCAGGCGCCCTTTAGTACCTGTATGGATCGGGCCAATGACTTCGACTGTGTAGCTCACTAAAAAGCATGGATTGCTTTTGAAGAAATTGGCGTGCCATAACATTTTTTAATTGTCCTAGTTGTATAACATATGCAAGACTAGAGGCCACTGTTAAGTAAAGTAAAAATATAGATATAATAGAACATTTTGCCATTAGCAAGGGCTGCATTTTTTCACCCTATCTAATATATATGCTATACACATACCACACAGAAAGCTGGATGATACTTGGAGGAAGGACACATGAAAACTGGAGCAAACAACAAGATATGCAGATGACATCATACTACTAGAAAAAACTATTGGAGAAAGGGAAGAAAGAAAGTGCAAAGGCAAATTTACAGTTTCCTTCTTTACAGTATTTCTATTGACATGATTGTATATACAAAGTTCAATAAAAGATAACTTTCATGGTCTGCATTTCTTTTCTGGCCAATATTATTATTTATTTATTTCATGATTATTACAGGAAATAAATTTGTTATATTAAAAATTATACACAACAGGTGTCAAATATAGTAGGTACACCACTGGTCCAGAGTTCCCATGCTTTGTATGCTTTCATGCTTCTAGTTGATTTGATTTCAGCAGGTGACATTGAAATAATTTAAGAATTTTCAAACCTTGATTCATTCATTAATCAGAACAGAGACAGCAGCCAAGAAATCAGAAGAATAGGTGTTTGAAGGACAGCAATAAAGGAATTAGACAAAAAGTATAAAGATATATAATTGAATACTAAAGTTAGGATTGAGTATGCCATTGTACTTCTAATTTCTGCTTATGAGTGTGAAAGCTGGAAGAGTGAAGAAACTAATAGAAAGAAAGTCCTATGTGATGCTGGAGAAGAGTTCTATGGATACCATAGACAGCTAAGAAGACTTCAAAAATGGAATCTGGAGTAAATGAGACCAGAACTATCTCTGGAAGCCACAAAAGCTAAAGTGAGACTTTTTCGCCATATCATGAAAAGACAGGACTCATTAGAAAAGACATTAATGCTAGGAGGACAGCAGGAAAAGACCACATTCCAGATGGATAGAGTCAATCAAAGAAGCCACAGCCCTGAGTCTGCAAGACCTGAGCAGGGCTATTGGTGATCTGGTGACCTGGAGGTCTCTCATTCATAGGGTTGTCATGTGTCAGAAGGGCAGTTAACAACAACTGAGAAGGTGACACTTCAGTTTCAAATGCTGATTATGTTAACCTACACACTGCCTACTGGAACCTTCTCCTCTGAGCTGCCCACAGATCTCTGGCGTAAAAAGCTTCCTGGAACAAGACAAGTACTTTAGACAAGTCACTAAAGAGATGTCCACAAAGAACTAGGGGCAGCTGGTGGTGCTGATGTCAGTGGGGGTGGTGAATACATTCCTGATTTTAGTTTGAACTGTAAAGTTCATTTGCTGCCTTTAGCTTCTTGGAAGAAAGGTTAGATAGAAACATAATAAAATAAAGAACAATGAAATAAATAAGCGTACCCTCCAACTTTCCCCATTTGGCAGAAACAGTCCATGTTAATCTTCTAACAACCCATTTGTTCAACTGATTTTAAAATGTCCCAGTTTCTCTCGCTTCCTTCCACTTTCCTTGTTTATCCTCAGCTTACCTCCATTGTTGCAAACTGAGTTCAATGTGGAAAAGTAGTTTGCACTCAGTTAACTCAGCAGGAGGAGAACAGCAAAGGGGGCAAAATCTTGCCCTTCCTAGTAGACACAGGCAAAAGCAAACTGCTACAGCCCATCCTTGCTCACGTGTTCATGCTCATTAATAACTTTTGCCATCTTGACCACACTGATAGTCATTGGCTACATGTGTCCTGCTTTTCATCTGTGAAATATTGGAGGATATGAATAAACAAACAAGCAAACAGTACATTTGTTGAATATGACAGGTCATGACTGAGGGTCAAGGGGAGCAAGGTTGGTGGGATATATGCAACTCCTGGCATAATAACAACTTTGTGCCATCTCAGTTTTCATGCCGGCTTTTTTGATGTCTTGATTTTATCCAGAACATTCCTGCTGGTGTTGACAGATTTTTTTGCAAACATAAATCTGACCCTTAGTCTTTTTTGCTGTGGACTTGTTTTCAGGCATTTGGTGTAAAATTTCTACAAGCCTAGGACACTCTTACATTACCCTCAGGCTTGGTGAAACAGTTAAAGGGGGAAAAAACCTGCCAAGCCTGCCAAGCTTGTAAGTGTTGTTGGGGACCATACAGGCCGAACAACTTGACAACTATTTGAAAAATGTAATTGAAGGCTTCACTGCAGTGGCCAAAGGCTCCTTGTCTACAAAATCATCATCATCATCATCATCATCATCATCATCATCATGTCTTTTTCCCTTCATTTCCCTACTTTTCACTATTTGGGGCAGATATGGCTTACATGTACAATAAAATCTAACATTAGAATAAACTTCAACATCTCAAGTTTCCTGAATTTCAGAATGCACTTGTACATAGAAATATCTCTAAAATAAAAGATCAGCAATCCCAACAAAACCTGGCACTACAATGGTCACTTATACACTAACACCAAAGAGGTGTTGGCAAAAAGGAGGTAAGAAGTAAGGGCCAAGTTTGCAACAGCAACAACAACAAAATTGAATAGGTTTGTTTATTTGTAGAAAGGTACATTTAGAAAGGTTGACTATAATCATCATGTTATTATGATCAACTGACCTGTGTATCTGCCCAATCTCTTGTTCAGGTGTTAAAGGGCTATTCTAACATGGGATTGCTATTGACTATTTCTGTATGGCCTCCCAGACAACAAGGGCACCCAAGGTGATGAACAAATAAAAACCAATTAAAATAATACAGAAATAAAAACAATTTTAAAACACATTAAATATTGTTTTAAAACTCCTAAAAGCAGTCAAAAACAATCCTAGAATCCAGTTTTAAAATAGTTTAAAAAGCAATTTCAAACATTGACTGCTTTGGCTGTCAATACGGAGCTTAAAAGAGTTTGGGCCAGCCTAACTTCCTTCCTTTACAGAGTTCCACTGTCAAGGCACTGCTACAAAGAAAGACCTATTATGTGTACCACCAAACTTCACAAGGTGTTGGAATAAGCAAAAGGGCCTCCTGTGAAGATCTCAAACTTCTTGCAGGTTCATATGGGAGGAGGTGGACTTTTCAGATGTCCTGATCTCAAATCATTTAGGGTTTTATAGGTCAACATCAGTGTCTTGAATTAAACTTGGAAGCTAATTGGGAGCCAGAGCAGTTCGTGCAATGTTATGTGGTCTCTAAAATGCACAGTAGACAACAGTTTAGCATTTTGCATTTTACATTAGCTGCAGCTTCTGAACACTTTTCAAGAGTGGCCCCACAAAGAGTGCATTACAATAGCATAACTGGGAGGAAACTAAAGCATGAACTACCAAGGCCAAATTTGCCTTCCCCTAGAAAGAGTGCAACTGGTGCTTTAGACAAAGCTGGCCACCACAGCAACCTGGCTTTCCAGGAGCAGTGCTGTGTCCAAGAGCACCCTCAAGCTATGAACCTGGTCTTTCAGAGGGAGTGCAATCCCATCCAGAACAGGCTATGATCCCAATCCCAGGCTGGTTTTCCTGCTGACCAACAGCACTTCTATCTTGTCTGGATTAAGCCTCAGGCTGTTCACCTGCATTGAGTCTTTTAATGCAAATCAGGTCTCATTCCAATCCATTATGAAGTGATACAGCATTTTGAAAGAGGACTCTGTCATGTCTGGTAGCTGTGCAGATTTAGAACCTCAAAGTATAAGGGAAGGAAACTTATCAAAAATGTAAAAACCAACTTAAAATCATTATATACTTGTCAAAAAATTCCTCTTTTAGTGTGAGTGTCACTGCATTAGGTTTTTATGCCGTTCACATTTTAATTTAAACTGATGCTTAGCATTAACTTTTCCCACTAAATTTTCTGTCTCCACCCGTTTCTGCATTGGGCTGTTATGGTTTGCTGACTGTTGCAACGCAGTGTTTTGCCAACTCTAGCCAACCTAGCAAATTCTGCCAACCTAAACCAAAATTAAACAAATTCTGCCAGCCTAGCAGTTCAAAAGCATGCAAATGTAAGTAGATAAATAGGTACCACTTCGGTGGAAAGGTAACAGTGTTCGGTGCAGTCATGCTAGCCACATGACCACCAGAGTTGTTTTCGGACAACACTGGCTTTACATCTTAGCAACAGAGATGAGCACTGCCCCTTTCAGTCAGTTATGACTAGACATTCATGTAAAGGAAAAACTTTTACCTTACCTCTGTGTTGCAGTTTGGTTTGGTAAGAGCAAGAAAAAAATATTATCCATTCTGTTATCAACATGAAAAAGGAGCTGGACTATGTCCTGTGAAAATTATATCTTTTAAGTGTTCCAAAAATTTTTTCACTAAGGAGTTTATCAGATGACAGAAATTGGAAGTATAATCTAATGGCAATCCCAACACAATCATGGGGTCTCACATTATTGCGTATTAAAGCATCTCACGCAATTTCGGGCAAAAGGGAATTCATTCCGAATGCAATCATGGGTTTTAAGTTATTGCATATTAAAGCATCTCATGCAATTTCGGGCAATGGGCAGTCATTTTCGAGTAATGGGAAGTCATTCTGAATGCATTCCAAATGCAATTGGAATTCACGTAAATTCGCTAAACTAGTGAATTCACGTGAATTCGAATCGGCTCCAATTGGCTCCATTAGAAATAAAGAGAAATTCATCCCATCTGATAAACTAAAACGTGATAATAGTATTTCACTAACTGAAATTAGTCCAGTAAACATTTCACTTTATGAAGGATTGCTAAGTACTGTTTATTGCATTCCAACGATATGTTAAGCACTGGACAGAGTTGATAATCATTTTTTTTTCCAGAGGGCTTAACCCATCTAATCTCTAAACCTGGACTGGAGAATTAGATGTTTTGACTGACAATTCCAGTGATTCCTTTGGCTAGACAGAGCTGATGGGAGCTGTAAACCAAATCATCAGGAAGATCAAAGGTTCTCGAGACATCAGAGCTTGGAACACTTGGTTTTTGGGATACAAATCTCAGAATTCCGCCTAAAGCATTGTCAGTTGTGAGAGCTGTGGCCCAGAGAATAACATTTCCACCCTCTTCACCCTGCTTTAAACTAAAACATATGGGTAGACATGTTTCAAAAGACAACACAGGTCCCTTTCTGCTGAATGTGGAGATACTTGTGACCAACTGAAGACACACAGCAACAAGAAGCTGAGGAGACAGATGAAAGGGTCAAGCAATTACTGGGCAGGGGCAGCAGGAGCAGCAGCACTAGCAGAGGGTGACACTGACAGAGGATTTCTCAGAAACAATGGCAGTGGCACTATAGCTAATGCTTAATATGGGTCAGCCCTCCATATTAGTAGGGGTTCAGTTCTTGACACCACCACCACCACCCCCATTGATGCCAAAAAACGTGGGACCGCAAGTCCCTTACCTTCAATGGACACTGATGTGTACACAGTCATGTTGGCATGACTGCATTCACATGCCATCATTGATGATAATGGGGCAGGGGCATTTGTGGATGCTCCAATACATGGATGGCTAGCCTTCCAGTACAGAGGGCTGACTGTACTGTGCAGAGGGAAACATGGTATCTCCCCTTTTGAAGATTTTTTACCATGGAAATCCATGATGAGACAATCCAACATGAAACAAGTTATAGTGCCAGATGTACTCAGCAAGCTACTGAGAAAGAGCGGAAGGCAACTAATAGTAGCATTAGCATTAACTGTGCAACTGGATTCAAGATGAAAGTATGGTCAGATGCTGACAGCCTCAGAGGTGAAAGGAAAGCTGCACAACACATACTATTGGAACATGGAATGTGGGAAGCATGCATCAGGAGAAGCTAGATATAGAAATGGAATATAATTAATATTGCAATACTTGGAGTGAGTAAGCTGAAATGGACAGGAATGGGTTGGAGGGTATGAGTTAGCCCACTGGGTTATAATTACACAATGTTTGAGTCAGGAAATTAATATCTAAGAAGAAATTGGATGGTTTTTATAGTGAGGAGAGATGTAGTCAAAGCAATCAAAGGACATAATACAAAATCTGAGCACATCAATAAGACGTCAGGCACCCATCAATATAACCACGTTTAATCTCCAGTCACAGATGAAGATGAGGAAGAAATTGAAAGATTTTGTGATGGAATCCAGGAAGAAATAGATAACATACCAAAACAGGAATTCTTGCTAATCATAGGCAACTGGAATGCAAAAACAGGGAGAGGAACAGAATCAAAGATTGTAGGAAAGTTTGGACTAGAACCAAGAAATGGAGCAGAAAATTAACTGAAGAATTTTGTGAGGCCAACAATTTGTTCAGTGTAAACCCATTCTTCAAACCTAAGAAACAACTATATACACGGGCATCATCTGATGACCAATATAAAAATCAAATAGTTAACATATTTGGAAGCAAAAGATGGAGAAGCTTCATTTTCTGTGCAAAAATAAGACTGGGGCAGATTGTACAGACCATGAATTACTAATAGCAAAAGTTAGAGAAAAGCTAAAGAAGAACACTGATCCAGCCATTGTGCTAAAATACAACCTGGAGAACATCCCCATAAAATTAAAAGATAATGTAAAAATAGATTTGCAGTTGTATAGATAACCCTATGGGTCACACTTAGGGAAATACGAATGCCACATTTGATTGTCCTGATGTATAACCTGTACTCAGGACAAGAGAGTACTGTTAGGACAGAATACAGAAAAATGAAATGGTTTCCAATTGGCAAAGGGGTAAGGGAAGGCTGCATCTTATCACCCTGTCTATTTAATTTGTGTGCTGCTGAGCATATCATATGTAAAGCAGGATTAAACTCAGAGGAAGGAGGTGTGAAGACTGGAGGAAGGAACACCAGCAATTTAAGGAATGCAGATGACAGCATACTACTAGCAAAAAATGGCAAAGGCTTGGAATAATTACAGAAGCAAGTCAAGGATGAAAGTGCAAAGACAAGTCTACAGATGAACATTCAGAAAATGACAAGAATGACCATAGAAGATTTATAGGAAGACAACTCATTTGAGATGTGATCAACACTCTATCAATCCCACTGTGATTTAATGGGATTCTCTCCTAGATGGGATTAACAACAGAATTTAATCTTTGGACCCCTGGGAAGGTGCCACCTGATGACCTCCACTCAACCTGAGGGCAACTGTCCAAAGTATTGTGATACACTTACTGCTGGAAACCAGTACAGTAGTTGTGTGTGTGGGGGGGGGGGGGGGATAAGCCTTCCAATTTAGATTTGGCTGATCCTAAAACCCTAGAGTCATAGAGTTGGAAGAGACTACAAGAACTATCTAGTCTAACCCCCTGCCATGCAGGAAAACACAATCAAATCACTCATGAGTCATGGCAGATGACCATCCAGACCTGCAAAGAAGGAGACTCCATCACACTCCCAGCCAGCTATGAAACAGCTTACCTACGTAAGAGAATATGGGCCAGCCCTACCATTAGGCAAAGGGCTCTCCCCTTAGAGTCCTGATTGGCAGCAATGCTGCTGTCCTTCCTACACCAAGTAAAAACATGGTTGTTTCCTACAACTTTTTGCAGCCTAATTGGTTTTATACAAATATGCACATGTGCATGGTTTTCAATTATTTAAAATTACATTAATTTGTTTTAATTTGTCTTTTTTATGTGATAAATTTTTTGAATTACTTTTAAAGTAATTTCATTGCTTACATTATTTCAAATTGGTCAAGGTGAGTTTATTGCATGCTGCCCTAAGATCTTTAGGTAGAGGGTGGGATAGAAATATGTTAATCACTCAATCAGTCAGTCAATTTAAATGTGATGTATCATGAATAGGCAGCAATTGTTAGTTATTTATTACTTACTGTAATAAGGGACAAATCTTTGTGAGATTGATTTGCTGTCTCCTGTGATAAAATTACTTTGGGTTATCTGTGCCTTGAATTGAGTGAGGAGGAAGACACCACTTGCTGTTCTGCCTCAGGCAGCAAAATATATTAGGCTTGTCCTTAGAAGAACATTACATATAAAGCAACCTTAGTGTCAGTGGCATCAGTGTCAGACCCATAGGCCTTATATATGCCATATCAATGTATTGGACTTTGTTCATTGGCTTTTGATTACCCCTAGGAGGAAGGCAACCTAAGATAGAGATGCATTAACTCTGAGTTTCTTTTTCCTAATCCCTTTAAACCAGTGAGTACATTTGGAGGCTCTATCTTCCACTACTGACGTAGGTGGTCTAGACTTTGGACCTGTGAAGGACAAGAACGACAGCAATAACAAAGGAATGTCTAGTAGGCTTAATTTGCAAGAGAGCTTTCAAAATTGTAGATGAAGTTGTTTTTCCATGCTTAAACCAAATGGCATCTGCAAATAAAAATAAAACCCACTGCATTCTTACCCTAATATGTGTCAGAAAGCCTTGGAAATACCAACCCTGGGATTTTACAAATTTCATCCAAATTGTGTGATTTAAGAAATGTTCTATTGGACTACAATTCCCAGCACCCTTTGTTAGTTGGGTGAGGGATAAATATATCCAAAATAAATTTTCCTAAGCCCTGCCAAATTAATGCAGCTACACCAGAAGCAGCTGTATCCCAATAGCTGATATGATGTGCCTTCAAGTCAACTCCACCTTATGGTGACCCCATTGTTGAGTTTTCTTGGCAAGAGTTCTTGCTATTGCTTTCCTTAGGCTGACAGAGTGTGACTTGCCTAAGGTCACCCAAGGATTTCCAGGGCTCAGTTGGGATTCATACCCTGGTCTCCCAGAGTCCTAGTCCAACATTCAAACCACTACAACGCTCTGGCACGTGGGTATGTGTGTTTGTATCAGCCCTATCTTTTGCATGTAGAAGAGCTCTGCATTGGTACAGTGAATCCATGGCACACAAGGTCAAAACACTGAAACACACAAAAACACTTATCAATAGGGCTGATGAGATCATCTTCCACCCACCTTAACTTTCCCTACTTACTCTGACTCCACTGCAATCCCTCAAGTAGCTGGATTTTCCCAGCAACAATATCCTTTTTTGTAGACTATCCCTCTTTTTATGCAAAATATCTTGGATAGAGTTGGTCCTGAATGGGTAATAAAAGCCCTTTAGCTTTACAAAAGCCCTGCCCCCTGGTAGAGATGGAAACAGGTAGAACTGGTTTGTTGATATGCATCAGCAGAGTTTGTGTGCAGTTTTGGATTTGCCTGTGGACACAGCTATAGAGATTGTCATGACAAACAGTGCCTGGACTTCAAGATTTCCTATGACAACACTGAAGATTTAGATCCAAAAGAAAACCTAAAGCAATAAACAAATCTGGATTATTTGTGAGTTTTTCAGCCTTTGACTTCACAAATCTGGATTAGATGAGTCATTTTTTCCTCCTCTCATAATAATAAATAAAATAAAATAAAAATTATATGGTTTCATGTATCAAAACAAACTGGTAGAAGATTCAAGGCACTTGCAAAGTTTTGTTGTTGTGTGCCTTCAAGCCATTTTCCATTTATGGCAACCATAAGACAACCATATCACAGGGTTTTCTGAGGATGAATGTGTGTGACTTGCCCAAGGTCACCCAGTGCATTCCCATGGCCAAGCGGGAATCAAATCCTGCTCTCCAGAGTTAAACGATCAAACTACTACACAATGGTGGTTCACTTGGAAGGTATTTCTTGATAAAGCATAGTTAGAGTTTCTGACCGTGGAACTTGGTGATGGCTACTAATTTAGGTGGTTTTAAATGATGATTAGATAACATGAAGGACATCACTGTCAGCAGCTACCTACTAGTCATTATTAAGTTGGCACGCTTTAGAATATCAGGCAAATACTTTTGGGAAACCTAAAGGGCTTGCAGAGTCTGGGCAGGGCAGTGGAGGATAGGGATTCTTGGAGATGTCTCATACAGGGTTGCCATGAGTTGGAGGAGACTTGAGGGCAGCTGACAAAAATAAAGGGGCCCTTTCACATGATATAATTAAATCCTGTGATCTCACTTTAACTACCATGCCAACCACCAATTGAATCCTGGAATTTGCAGTTTAGAGAGAGAGATTTGGAGATCTCTCCCAGGGAGCACTACTATCTCACTAAATTACAAAGCTCAGGATTTCATAGGATGAAGCTGTAGCAGTTAAAGTAGAATTATAGTGCTATACATATATAGTGTGAATGGGCCCCTATCTCCCCAAAGATATAATGCACTTTGACATCTAACTGTCATGGCCCCATCCTACAGAATTCTGGGATTTGGAGTTTTGTGAGGCAAAATACAAATGTGTAAAATACAAATGCCAAGATCCCATAAGATGGAGTGATATCAAACTGCATTATTTTGACAATGTACAGTCCTAGTCAGTGAGAAACAATACTACAAAAAGGTAATTCCCTTAATGCTCTTCTTGTAGGCTTTCCTGAAGCATTTGCTGAAGCAATTTAGTTGTCCAGAGGGCAGAAGATGAAACCAGAGGATCAGTTATTTTAGATTTGATACTAACCAACAGTGATGATCTGGTTAATGGGGCAGGATCCTTAGGAGGGTGTGACCATGTTCTCATGGAGTTTGTTATACAGTGGAAAAGGAAAGCCAACCAGACGCAGACACACATTCTAGACCTTAGCCAGCATGTCTAGAGAGAAAGTTGGAAAAGCTAAAGTGCAGAACAAGCTCAGGCTTGTGAGAAAGGTTAAAAACAATGAAAAGCGCTTTTTTTGGTTATGTTCATAGTAAAAGTAAGAACAAGGAAATTGTATGGCCACTGCATGCAAAAGTCTGTCCTACTAACAGAGGACAGAGAAAAGGCAGAACTATTCAACACCTCCTTTGCCTTGATTTTCTCCCAAAAGAAAAGGGTGCTCAACGGAACAAATGCTGCAGTAGGAGAAATAGAACACGGAATAGGTAAATGGGTAGTACAGAAATATCTGGCTACTCTAAACAAATTGAACTCTCCAGGATTAAGAGGTAATATGATGGCCCTGAAGGAATGTCACATTGAGGATGGAGCAAGTTTGTTTTCTGCTGCTCCAGAAAATGGGACCCAGAACAATGGATGCAAGATACAGGAAAAGAGATTCTAGCTCAACATTAGGAGGAACAACCTGACAGTAAGAGCTGTTTGACAGTGGAAAACACTCCCTTGGAGTGTGGTGGACTCTACTTCTTTGGTGGTCTTTAAAGAGACTGGATGGACATCCATCTGTCAGGGATGCTTTGATGGCAGGGGACTGGGCTGGATGGCCGTTGTGATCTCTTCTAACTCTATGATTCTATGATTCTAGGGCCAGATGAACTTTATCCAAGGGTCTTAAAAGAACTGGGAGAAGTAATCTCAGAACCACTGCAAATAATCTTTGTGAATTCCTCGAGAACAGTAGAAGACCCAGCAGACTAGAGGAGAGCAAATGTCCCCATCTCTGGAGGGAAACGATGACCCAAACAACTGCCAGCCAGTTAGCCTGACATCAATACCAGGAAAGATTCTAGAACAGATAATTAAGCGCTTAGAAAGGAATGCCATGATCACAAAAAGTCAACATGGCCCCTGTTTACACATGCCAAATAATATTGCCTCCCCCTATCCATTCATCAGGGAGTCCAGACAATGAAGGGCCCAATCCCCAGGTATAAACAGACTGGATGACCTAAACATGGGGTATATTCCTCTTAAAATGGAGTAAAAAAATCAGTAGTTGCTTTGGATTTTCCATCCCGATACTGGGCTACTGTTTAAAATGTGTCCCACTGTGTTGCCTTGTGCAGCTGCCACCATGGCACATCACTCACTCAGAGGTCAGAATGAGGAGCCCAGCCATGTGATTAATACTGAGTGCCTTGTTCTGACCTCAGAGTGGGTAACGCACCATTGCGGCAAATGTACCAGGCAACACAGTGGGAGCATGTGCAAACAGCCACTTGGCATTGGAACGGAGGGCCCCAGGTAATGGAGTTCTATGTAGCTCTGATGCCAGGATATTCTAGGCTGCTCCCAATATATCCTGTCATGTGCAGACATGGTCATGGGTTTCTCAAAAACACAGTTATGCCAGCATAATCTTTTATCTCTCTTTCTTTTTAATAGAGTTACAAATTTGGTGGGGTGGTACATGAGAAACTGCCTTATATTCTCTACATAAGATTCTCACACTGAATGGCTGTGGATCTCCAGGGTTTTCAGCAGGATTATTTAGACAGCCTGTGAGGTATAGTGGTTTGAGTGTTGGACTATGACTCTGAAGACCAGAGTTCAGTTTCCACCTCAGCCACAAAACCCCCTTGGTGACCTTGGGCAAATCACATTCTCTCAGCCTCAGGGGAAGGCAATGGCAAACCCAATCTGAACAAACCTTGCCAAGAACACCCCATGATAGGGTCTCCTTAGGGTTGCCATAAATTGGGAATGACTTAAGGACACACAACATCCATGCCTGGAGATGCTGTGGGCTGAAATTGGGACCCTCCAGATGCAAACCATATGGGCTTGCCACTGTGTTATGACCCCTGGGGGATGATTCATCATTTGGAGATAGACTCAAGTACACCATATAGCACCTTTGAGACTAACTGAGTGAAAGAAGTTGTAGCATAAGCTTTCATTGACCCATGCATCTGAGAAAGTAGAACAGGTCTATGGGATATGGGATTCTGTATGTTTTTTTAAAAAAAAAACAACTTGTAAGCCGCCCTGATTGTAATTGACAGAGAGGCGGTATACACATTAAATTTTATTATTTTTAATGTATTATTATAAAAGCTTATGGGACAACTTCTTTCACTCAGGTAATCTCAAATGTGCTCCAAGATCCCTTTGCATACTGTTATTCCTGACTAACATGGCTATGTTTCTGAATTCTGCTACTGTGTAGAAATGCAAAGACTTTCTTGCTTGAAGGTCCATGTCATGCCAACTGTCTTTTTTTTTAATACCAAGTTAAAATTTCACCGTTCAGTTTAGGTATGGGGAGGTCTAATGAGATCATAGCTTCATTTCAAACAAATGAAATAAATAATAAAATAATAAGCAGAAGAATTTTTGAACTGTCAGATTGTATGTTCTGTTTTGTTTGAATTTCTTTTAAATTGCATTTTAAAATGATTTTGTTGACAATATACCAGCCTGACATCATCTGCTGATAGAAGGTGATTTATAATAAATAAATAAATAAATAAATAAATAAATGCAACTATGGTTCCTTATTTCTTTGTCCTAGAACTGCCATGTATTGATGGGTGCTACATATCAGCTTGGTCTCTGGATCTTTTCAAGCCAGCCCAGGCATTTGGTGACACCATGTCGACATGCTTAAGAGAGCTAAGAAAAAGAATTTGATGAAAAGTCACACTTATTATCCTGCTCCTGGTATTCTTCACTCATAGAAAAGTTGTTTTATTTAGACTTGGGCCTTGACTACACAGCTTAGGAACAAGCTTAATGACACTAGATGGTACCTTTGCCATTGAGTTGTTTCATCTGGAGCTCTTCTGCCTGCAACCTTTTTATTCAGAAAGGAAGGGCTGGATCTAATTATAATTTTTCTTGAGGCATCAGGTGCTTTATTTAGTGGGTCTGGCACTGGGAAAAAGGCAGGGCATTGGATGGATAGGGAGGGAGGGAGGCATCCATACATGGATGCATGCATGCATGAGTGGATGGATAAAATCTGGCCCTTATACATGGAGGTACCAAAGATGTGGTTCAATATCTCTGTCTACTTACTGTGCCTTTTCCTAACTCCAAAATCCACATGGGGACATAACAATAAAAAGAAATTATGCACATTGGTACAATCAAATAAACACATGCCAAGATCACAGTTGATATTCTTAATAAAATGGAGTATCCAAAACCACTATTTTGACCTCTAAAGGAGAAGAAATTGTGGTTTCCATGTCAGTGGAGACAGGGGCATCACTAGGCAGACACACTAAGGCAGTGGAACACCACTGTTACCACTAAGGGGGAATAACACCACTCCTAAACATCTGCCTTTGAGCAGAAATGGGCTGTGACATTTGCCTGAGTACATTTAAAACATTGATGAGATGGTGTGAGTGGGGCAAGGCTCCGTGGGAGGAGAAAAGAGAGGCCCCAGGTTTTTTTAAAAAACTAAGAAAAATATTTTAAAATTATCTTTAAAAACATCCCCTCTTTCAAAATTTTCATTTTAACCTCTCAAATACATACATTTAGACTGTGCTTATAACATTAGAATTTAAAGGTATAATTTTAATTTTGCTAGTTTGCTATATCACAACTATTCCCATTACATTCAGTGATATATGAGATATATGATTTATGGGTAACATTAATACAAAAAATATTACTAAGGATTCTGTATAGTGTGGTATGGAAGGGGGTTGGAGGGGTCAAACCACTACACCCTGCTAGCTCTCAGCCAAGGTTTTTTGTGCGTTTTTCAGATTATATGGCTGTGTTCTGGAAAAATTTATTCCTGACATTTCACCTGCATCTGTGGCTGGCATCTTCAGAGAATGGTAGCATGGAGGTGTTTGGGGTATATATACTGTGTGACCCTTGATTGAGAGGAACTGATTTACCTGTTAATCTCTGTGTTTGTTTGTTGGTAAATGGCAAGGCCTCAGGGTGGGAGGATATATGAGGAGAATATTATTATATTTATTATATTATATTATATTATTTATATTATTTCCCACCTGTCTCCCAATGTAGATCATCATTATAAAAACAATAATAAATTAAATAAAAGATCAAATTAAAACCAGCATTGAATTTAAAAGTTAATAATAATAATAATAATAATACATCACTGGGAGCTGGATTTGGTTCATATGCACACTTGTTGACAGGGTAATTTGTGAAATTGGCAAAGCTACATTTTTCTTGGCTCCGAATGTTATTTACCTTAGCACAGATGCCAAATTTCCAAGGGTGTGGGTGGCTTTTTTTTTTAAAAGCAGGGGTGAAAAAGCTCTCGTCTATGCAGGTTTTTCATCCACCCACAGGCTTCTTCTGCTATTTTAAACCAAGGAAACTGTCATGTGGAGCCCTGTCATGCTTTGCAGCCTGGAAAGCTCTAGTCCTGTAGCTTACTCCTGTGTAGACATGTACTGAGGTGTGCTTTCTATACTTTGTGGCATAGAATGGTCTAATTCAGTGATGGGCAACCTTTTGAGCTGTGTGTGTAAAACTTCGCCAAAAAACTGAGCATAACTCAGGTGGTGTGTCACTTTGAGGAAAACATTATTTTGTGATATTTATAGTTTAAATCACTTATTTTTATAGTTTATATATTTATAGTTTAAATCACTTATCTCAATAATAATAATAATAATAATAATAATAATATTTATTTCTTACCCGCCCCTCTGAGCGAGCAATCGGGGAGGGTTACAACATAATAAAAACATATACAGTTAAAATCCTCCAAACATACCCACCTCCCTCCCCTTAAAACAGTATTAAACTAATCATAATTAAAAGAATCAAGATTTAAAATACATTTATTCAAGTCCCCTGTAGGCAGCTGGATGGGGGCGGGGGAGTCATCAGGCGATGGGAAATTAGTTACTATCCGGGAAGGCCTGGCGGAAGAGATGCGTCTTGGTCACTTTTTAAAAGCTTTCCAAGGTTGTAATAAGACACATCTCATCTGGCAGGTCGTTCCAGAACCTGGGAGCAATAGCAGAAAAGGCCCTTTGGGAGGTCTGGGACAACTTAGTTTTTATAGGTTGAAGCAGATTCCTCCCAGAGGACCTAGGAAATCCATGACACCCCAGAACAGTAGATAATGGTTGCTGTGGTTAACTGTTATCTGGTTACTGGTAATGGCAGGGGCCCCAGAGATGCGTTCCCCACTGCCTTCCGCTGCTCCCAGCTCTGCCGGCAGAAGTGAGGGCAAAGATCCCGGCTTAACCGAAGTCCCAGAACTAGACATTCTGTGATGGACTTCTGTTGTTTTGGCCTACAGACCTCCAGCACAGAGTATCTAATAGGGGAGGATGAAACATTTGCAACTTGTTTCATCCTCTCCTATTAGACACTCTGTGCCGGAGGTCTGTAGGCCAAAACTACAGAAGTCCATCACAGAACGTCTAGTTCTGGGACTTCGGTTAAGCCGGGATCTTTGCCCTCACTTCCACTGGCAGAGCAGGGAGCAACGGAATGCAGCATGGCCAAGTGCAGTAGCCAAGGGTGAAACATTTGTGACTAGGGTCTTATTCATCCTCAGCTACTGCACTTGGCTGTGTAGGAGTCGAGGATGAAACACGCGTGTCATAGGTTCGCCATCAGGGGTCTAATTGATATGTGTCTCTGCCCACTTTGCTTGGGCCTCATGTGGCATCCTTAGTTTAGGGAGGCATACAGTATTTAGAATTTTCTGCCAGAGGAGCCTAATGCCTCACCAAACCACAAAACCCAGGATTCCATAAGACACAACCATAGCAATTAAAGCGGAATCTTAGTGGTATAATGGTGTGGTGTGAAAGGGTCTCGGTCATTGAAGAATCATAGACCCATACAGCTGGAAGGGGATCCATAGACTATTGAGTTCAAGCCCCAGCTCAGTGCAGGATCTAGCATTCCCCACCTCTCTAGGCAATTGGTTCCATTGCTGAACAGTTTTTACTGTCGAGAGGTTCCATCTAATGCTCGATTAAAACCTACCTCCTTGAATTTATAACCTTTAGACCTCTCCCTATTCTCTAGGATCAGGAAAGAATCTTCTTTGTGATAACCCTTGTGGTAAAGAGAGCACTCATGCTTTCACCAAGCTGAACATGCTTAGCTCCTTCAACCTTTCCTCATATGTTTTGTTCTTCATAGCTCATACCATCCAGTGACATCACTAGGTGGGTGTAGGGATTGCGAAATGCACTAGGTGACACCCCAGAGGAGGGGTAACACTCGGTGAGGCCCTCCTCTTGCTGTGGCAGATGGGCATGTGTGCCTCTGGGGATGGGGGATGAGGTGGTGGCGAGGGTAGAAGATGAGCAAGGCAGTGGGAGAGTAGGGTAGGGTGTGTCAGGCTGCTACATCCCCTGGTGACGCCACTTGTACCGTCCTTGTTGCCCTTCTTTGAGCCTGCTCCAGCATGTCTATATCCTTCTTAAAACGAGACACAATACTCCAGATGAGGCCTGACCAGTACAGAAAAACAGTAGCATGACAGTTCGATGCCTCTCATGCCCTTCTTAGAGGCTTCCAAAAATGGGAGGTCGAATATTTTCATGCCCAGCATCCATAGTTTTTTGTGGGTTTTTCGGGCAATGTGGCCATATTCTAAAAGAATTTATTCCTAACATTTCACCTGCATCTACAGCTGGCATCTTCAGAGAACGGTGGCATGGAGGTGTGTGGAGTATATATACTGTGTGTCTCTTGGATGAGAGGAAGTGATTTACATGTTAATCTGTGTGTTGGTCTGTTGGTGAATGGCAAGGCCTCAGCATGGGAGGATATGCACGGGGGATTTTTATCTATTTAATCAGTAATCCATTGTCTGCTGGGAAAACCCCTGACCTTGGGTGATGTTCATTGGCATGTGCTGAGTCTTGATTTTGGTGTTTTTTCAGGACTGGTGGGCATGGATGCTTGAATCTGTGGAGAAAGAATCCGTGGATACACTGTATATTAACTTCAGAAAAATTTTGCATTGTTTTCTAACTGCTAAATGAATATTCATAAATACATGACTATCCTTGTTAGTATTTTATGCTACTTGGTTTAGAGACCTTCTGTGTGTAAGGGTATATTGCCTTATTTTTTCCTTTTGGTTTTACATTTTAAAATCAACCAAAAAAGTGGGTGAATGACAGAGGATTAATTGGGACTGTCCCTGTCAAATTGAGACAGTTGGTAGGTAGCCTTGCCCACCACCCCTTACAAGCCTGGACCTATTTTAAAAGACTGGATGTGCATAGTCTTTTCTAACATTCACTATTTCTTAGAGTTGATAAAGAAGTACATACTGTGAGCCCTTGGTATCTGCTGAGGTTTGGTTCCACATCCCTCGTGTGGTTGCGCTAGTCCCATTAAATACAATGGCATGGTAAAATGATGTTCCTTATATAAAATGGCAAAATCAAGGCCTGCTTTTTGGAATTTAATATATTTTTAAAATATGTTCAAGCTGTGGGGGCTTAAATCTATGAATAAAAAAGCCATAGATACGGAAAGCCAACTATAGTATTATTGACTCATGTTAATAATAGGTAATAATAATAACAATAATAATAATAGATTTTATTTATACCCCGCCTTTCCAAAAGGATAAAGATGGGTTGCAAGAAAATACATAAACAAATACATAACACGTACACAACTAAAAATTACAGATCCCCTTATCCCTTACCTTAACTAAAATACCAACACCATAAATACAAACTAAATTAATTTTAAAATAAATAAAATTTTAAAATGGCAAGATTTAAAATAGGCAAGATTGGGGAGACATTTGGGGTGAATGGAGGACAATCTACATCAGTGAATGGGAGGGTCATTCTGGGAAGGCCTGAGGGAAAAGATCCGTCTTGATAGCCTTTTTAAAGGTGTCAAGAGTGGTAATATGACGGATGTTAGTGAATGCTAAAATATAGCTAAGATGCCTAGGGTTAGTGATGGTGCCTCACACTCTGTGTGGCTCATTGTTTTTAAATGCATCCCTATTGCTTCCAATGGGGTAGAATACTGTTGTGCCAGGCTGGTATAGTCAGTGGGCATGATCCTGGAGCATCTTGGGCTATTTTATTCATGTCCACCTTGGTCCCACCATACTTCCATGTTTTACAGCTTTATGATACCTGGAGGTTAGGACACTTCCAGGCATAAACAGAAGAAGTAGATTAGCCAGATCATTGGAAATCAGTTGAAGGACTCAGCCTTGAAGAGTGGTTAAGGAGGATTTAGGCTCTGTTACATAAGATGATGCTAATACAGCTAGTCAGATTTTGCAATGGTCAAGGAAATGTTAATGAGTTAAGAAAACAATGTAAATAAATGATTTGTTTGTTTGTATCTCTTTTCAAGGCATCTAGTTGACAAGTGACTAGAGGGCACACACATAGAGAGAGAAAATGTGACAAGAAATTACATGAAACAAAACAGGGAAGCAATTCAAAATTTTAAAAGAATGCGCGCACACACACATCTCAATAAATAGGGCCAACAGAAACAATTCCAACACTGGCACAAGTCAGCACAGTTGAACATCTTCTGAGACCTTCATATTATATTATCAAATGTTATCAAATGTTTTAAATGTATTCTAGTTTTAATATTCTGTAAGCTGCCTTGAATCCCACTATAGGGGAAAGGTGAGAGATAAATGAACAGAAGGAAAAGGAGGAGTGGGGGAGGAGGAGGAAGAGGATGTAGCGATAGGTTTGCCTTTCTGTCACCATCAGAAAAGAGACCTACCACAATGCAGAAATACAGCAGTTTGACACCAAAACGGTGCAACACGCACAACTCCACTTCCATACCTTTTAAGTGATGCAGCCATTCTGCATTGGTTCCTGTAGGGAAACTTACATATGTGTAAGACATCAATTGGATTTTGGCCACTGAGTAAATGCTCAGATTCTGACCTGTGAGAACTCTCAACAGCATGGATAAAATTGTGTATGTTGTTCCTTCTTGCTTCTGATAAAAAATAATTACAAAAGATTATATTCATATCATACACACTTGAACTGAATATGCAAAGGGATCTTTTATCACCTTTGATACTAAATGAAAGAAAGAAGTTGATAGCATGAGTTTTCAAAGATTTGAGCTTACTTCCTCAGATGCATAGGGTGGGTGGGAAAGTAGATTCAAGTCTATGAAAGCTCATGCTACCAGCTTCTTTATTTCAATTAGTCTCATCTCTTCTCCCAGTAGAAGGGCACGGTCCAGGAAGGGAGAGGAAAATAGCAGAGATGAATAACTGGCTCCATAGATGGTGCCGCCAAGAACAGTTTGGATTCTTGGATCATGGGCTGCGGTTCCATGAGGAGGGACTTCTGGCAAGGGATGGGCTGCATCTCACGCCAGTTGGCAAAAATGTTTTTTGCCAACAGTCTGAAGAATCTGATCAGGAGGGCTTTAAACTGAGTTATGTGGGGAAGGGAGACAGCATTCTGGAAAGCAAAAGGGCTGGAGAGAATAGTCAAACTGGCATAGAAGGAACAAGGCAAACAGTGCAAGGACCCAACAGTAGGAGGCAAAAAAATAAAAAATAAAAAATAAATGCAAAAGCAGCAAGTAAAGAGGACACATGGTCTTAGATGTCTCTACACTAATGCACAGAGTATGGGAAATAAGCAGGATGAACTTGAACTCCTAGCACAACAAGGGAAATATGATATAATAGGCATCACTGAAACCTGGTGGGAGGAGTCTCACAATTGGAATATAGAAACAGAGGGATATAACCTTTTTAAGAGAAACAGGCCAACTAGGAAAGGAGGAGGAATAGCATTATATGTCAGGGATATTTACACCAGTGAAGAGATCCAAGAAATCAATACTGGAAGCCAGGTGGAGAGCATCTGTATAAAAATTAAAGGAGAGGGAAACAACAGGGATGTTACTATGGGAGTCTACTACAGACCCCCGACTCAGGCAGAGGAATTGGATGATGCCTTTCTAGAACAGATAATCACATACTCAGAAAGGAGAGATGTAGTAGTGATGGGTGACTTCAACTATCCGGATATTTGCTGGAAGTCAAACTCAGCCACATCCTCAAGGTCTAGCAAATTCCTCACTTGCCTGGAAGACAATTTCATTGTCCAAAAGGTGGAAGAAGCAACAAGGGGATCAGCCATTTTAGATCTAATCTTAACCAACAGGGAAGACCTAGTTGATGGGGTGCAAGTGGTGGGATCCTTAGGGGGAAGTGACTGTGTTCTCCTGGAGTTTGTTATACAGTGGAAGGGAGAAACTAGGCATAGTCAGACACGCATTCTAGACTTTAGGAGAGCTGATTTCAATAAACTTAGATAAATACTGGGGGTGATCCCATAGTCAGGAATAATAATAATATTAATAATAATAATACAATTTATTTATACCCCGCCCAATCAACTGGGAATCCGGGCAGCTTACAATAGTGGGAATAATACAGGCATTAACAATAAACATGAAATAATAAGCAAATATAACATAGCAATACATAATAAAATAAAAACAATTCAATAACAAAACACTACAATAACAGCAATAAGCATAACACAGAATTTACATTCAATCAATAATTATCCCCCCAAAATCCCCAATTCTAACGCCCTGTACAAAAATTAACAAAGCAGATACCAACAAACAATGAAGTAATAAAACAAATATAGCATAGCACATTGCAAATTACTGATTAATAATTACAATTAAGAGATAACATTTTAACACACTGAAAAAGGGGGAGACTAAAATTTAACTACAAGATAATACCCCTAGTATCGGCAGAGGCTTATGGGTGGCTGCCCACGCTGAGATGGTCCGGGGCTGGAGGGGGGGCAGATATTAAAGGGGCCTCCTCCTTCACATGTCCTCCATTCTCCTCCTGGCAGTCCTAAAAGAGAAGGGAGGTCAAGACGGATGGGAGTTTCTCAAAAAGGAGATACTGAAGGCGCAATTTTAAACAGTTCCAATGAGGAAGAAAAATGGAAGATGTCTCAAGAAGCCAGGATGGATGACTAAGGAACTTACAACTGAGCTAAGTTTTAAACAGAACATGTATAAGAAATGGAAAAATGGGGAAATCACCAAAGAGGAATTCAAACAAATAGCCAGCACATGTAGGGATAATGTCAGAAAAGCTAAAGCGCAGAATGAATGCAGGCTTGCTAGAGAGGTTAAGAACAATAAAAGGGCTTTTTTGGATACGTCCACAGCAAAAGGAAGAAGAAGGAAACGGTTGGGCTACTGCGTGCAGATGGCAAAATGCTAACAGGGGACAGAAAAAAGGCAGAATTATTCAACACCTTCTTTGCTTCAGTCTTCTCAGAAAGGGCAAAGGGTGCTCAACCTAAGGATAATGGAGCAGAAAGAATAGGGGAATTTCAGCACAGAATAAGTAAAGAGATAGTATAGGAATACCTGGTTAAACTAAATGAATATAAGTCTCCAGGACCAGACAAACTACATCCAAGGGTAATATCGGAGCCATTGGCAATAATCTTTGAGAACTCCTGGAGAACAGGAGAAGTCCCAGCAGACTGGAGGAGGGCAAACGTTGTCCCCATCTTCAAAAATGGGAAAAAAGAGGATCCCAACAATTATTGACCAGTTAGTCTGACATCAGTTCCAGGAAAGATTCTGGAGCAGATCATTAAGCAGAGAGTCTGTGAACATTTAGAAACCAATGCCATAATCAGAAGAAGTCAACATGGGTTTCAGAGAAACAAGTCTTGCCAGACAAACCTGATCTCTTATATATATATATATATATATATATAAAATTACCAGCTTGATAGATGAAGGGAATGCTGTGGATATAGTATACCTCGATTTCAGTAAGGCCTTTGACAAGGTCCCCCATGACATTCTTGCAAACAAGCTTGTAAAATGTGGGCTAGACAAGGTAACCGTTACATGGATTTGTAACTGGTTGACCGGCCAAACTCAGAGGGTGCTCAACAATGGCTCCTTTTCATCCTGGAGAGAAGTGACCAGTGGGGTGCCACAGGGTTCTGTCCTGGCCCAGTGCTATCCAACATTTTTATTAATGATTTGGATGACAGAATTGGGGGCATACTTATCAAATTTGCAGATGAATTTCCAGAGGGAAGGATCAAAATTCAAAATGACCTGAATAGACTAGAAAGCTGGGCCAATGCTAACAAAATGAAATTCAACGCAGAGAAATGTAACGTTCTGCACTTAGGGCGGAAAAATGAAATGCACAGATACAAAATGGTTGACACCTGGCTGAATGAAACTACATAAGAAAGGGATCTAGGAGTCCAAGTAGACCATAAGCTGAACATGAGTCAACAGTGCGATGCAGCAGCTAAAAAGGCCAATGCAATTTTAGGCTGCATCAATAGAAGTATAGTGTCTAGATCAAGAGAAGTAATAGTGCCACTCTATTCTGCTTTGGTCAGGCCCCACCCGGAATACTGTGTCCAGTTCTGGGCACCACAATTCAAAAAAGATGTGGAGAAACTGGAGCATATCCAAAGGAAGGCAACTAAGATGGTGAAGGGTCTGGAAACCATGCCCTATGAGGAACGACTTAGGGAGCTGGGGATGTTTAGCCTGGAGAAGAGAAGGTTAAGAGGTGATATGATAGCCCTGTTTAAATATTTGAAGGGATGTCATATTGAGGAGAAGCTTGTTTTCTGCTGCTCCAGAGACTAGGATGTGGAACAATGGATGCAAGATCCAGGAAAAGAGATTCCACCTCAACATTAGGAGGAACTTCCTGACAGTAAGGGCTGTTCGACAGTGGAACACTCTCCCTCGGAGTGTAGTGGAGTCTCCTTCCTTAGAGATCTTTAAGCAGAGGCCATCTGGCCATCTGTTGGGGATGCTTTGATGGAGAGTTCCTGCATGGCAGGGGGTTGGTCTGGATGGCCTTGTGGTCTCTTCTAACTCTATGATTCTATGATTCTATGATTCTAGTCCCAAAGGTGATACAAGATCCCTTTACATATGGATTTTCCAGACTAACATGGCTATATCTTTGAATTACACCAGAACTGAGTATACTTGCAGTTAGGCTGCTGCAACACTGCAAAATTAATTCATTTTGATACCACTTTAACTGTCATTTCCATCCTGTGGAATCCTGGGGTCTGTAGTTTGATAGTACAGTTGGCCTTTATCCATAGATTCAAGCATCCATGGCTCGAAAATATTGTGTGTGTGTTTGTATGTGTGTGTGTGTATATATATATTCTGAAAAGCAAACCTTGATTTTGCCTTTTTATATAAGGGACACCATTTTTTATCCTTTGTATTAAATCCCTTGAACACCCACAGATTTTGATATCCACAGGGGGGTCCTGGAACCAAACCCCAGTGGATAGCAAGGGCCCACTGTTGTTATAATTAGTAGTATTTGTAATTACATCCCGGTTTGTCAGAGAGCTCTGGTACCTCGCCAAACTACAAATCCCAGGATTCCACAGAACAGCATCAAGGAGTCAAGTGGTGTCAAACGTCTTTATTTCTGCAGCGTGAATACACTTGTTCTCTCCATTTTCAATTGCTGCTTGCATTGTGCTCAGTGTACTGATTACCTCATTGGTGAGAACATCCTAGACCCCCAAGTGTCATTGGGTACACTGTGATACATACCAATAAAGCCAAACTTAAGAAAAAGCAACAAGCCAGCACCAGGTCACTTGTGATATTTGCTGCCTTACCTACCAATGTAGATGTTTACCATCTGTAATTGTTTGCTGATATTTCCTCCAGATAGGACACCTTTCGAAAGCCTTTTGTTTGTGGCCACCCGATAAACTCTCACCCTTACCTATTTTTAACACCTTTTTCCTTGGTTTGGTAACAGAAGTAGATCATTCTGTATCTCTTACCTATTTGTGCCATTTAGTCAGCGTTTTCTGTGGAGGTCACAAAGCAGAGGTGAAAAATGTTCAGGGCTACCTATTCTATCTCACAAACACTCAGTTTCTACATAACTAACACCTTTGGGATGAGCAAACCATTACTGGCTCAAAGAGGAACTAACTGGCAAATAAAGATGTTGGCTAATTGAGCGAAGTCAAGAAATCCTGGACCCTAACTAGTGTCAGTCCTCTCCATTTGGGGGAAAAAAGTATCAGGATGCTGTGGTATTCGCTGCTACAGCATAGGTTTCCCTTATTCAAAATACTTGGGACCAGATGTGTTTTGGATTTTGGATTTTTTTCTTCAGATTTTGGAATAATTGCATTTACATAATGAGATATCTTGGAGATGGGACCCACACCTACGTTTGTGTACACTGAACCATCAGAAAACAAATGTGTCACTATTTCAGCCACACATGTGGACAATTTTCAATTTTTTTAGTATTTCAAATTTCAGAATTCCGGATAAGGGATACTCAAAAAAGTTTTAATGATCACCTTTCTAAAAAATTGACAGAAAAGTTTGTTTTGATTTGTAGTTGTTAACTTATTTGTATGTAGTCACTATCTAGATTTATACATTTTCCTCTGAATACCTGATATTGTAGAAGCCTGCAGATTGTGTCTGATGGGGATTTTCCACTTTAGTCACTTCTGGCACAGCCAGTCACAAAAATAAAGGACGCAATGAGCTGATTTTCTCAGCAACGTGCACTTAGGGACCGATGATGACACTGACAAAATCTGATCAGTATGCCATAATAATGTCCGGGTGATAATTATTACTTTATGATACTCTCTCATAAGGTGCAATCTGCAGACTTCTACAATATCAGGTATTCGGAGGGTCAAGATACACTGGGAAAAATGTATAAATCTAGATAGTGGCTACATAGAGATAAGTTAACAACTACAAATCAAAACAAACTTTCTGTCAATTTTTTTAAAAGGTAATCATTAAAACTTTTGGATACCCCTCGTATTTTTCTCAAAGGTAGCATGGCATAGTAGTTTAAGTGTTGGATTATGACTCTGGAGACAAGGGTTTGAATCTTGGCTTGACCATGGAAACCCACAGGTGCTTGGCCAAGTCACACTCTCTCTACCTCAGAGAATGACAGTGGCAAATCCCCTTTGAAGAGACTTGCCAGTTTTTCTTGTTTTTATTTAAGTATCCGGGTATTTTTTTTACTTACGTGGGGTCAATGCACGCCATAGAATTATAGGACTATAATTCCACTTTAACTTCCATTGTTCCATTGCATGGAATTCTGGGGTTTGTAGTCTGGTATTGAGCTCTCTGGTAGAGAATTCCAAATGTCTCTTCCTAACCTGCCAGCTGCATAGGACAAAACCAGGGCAGTTAAAGCAAAATAGCACCATATTTCTGTATACAAATGGCTCCTGAACTGTTTTCAATTAACTCAGGACACCTGCTGCAAATTTTGTTCCCACCTTTGAGTGTGTTTCTTTTTAATTCGAAGACATATTGGAACAATATGAATATGTAACTAAAGCAGTCTTCTCAAATAATATTCTGAAACTAAGGAAGCTCACTTTTGACAAGAAGATTTGTTGTTTTCACACATGAACATTAACTGACCACTGTAAAGAAATGAAAGAGATGTGTTACCTTATGCAGCCCTTTGAAAATGTAGGGTGCGGGCTAAGATTTTCATCTTTTGGGATCCTATCACCTTCTATCCCACCCTCACATCTGTGAAAGTTTGCTTTATATCCTGAGGCATGGATATCGCTCTGCACTGCATCTGAAGGAGAGGGTTTATATCCATGAAAGCTTATGCTAAGAACTATTTAGTGTTAAAGGTGCTTCTACATCCCATCTTTGCCCCCTTCCTCCTGCCTTCTTCCTTTTTATGGAACAAAAGTCTCCTTTTCTTCTCCTTTCTCTTTTTTAAAATTTTGTTTCCTGAGTTATAGTACTATACTACACCAATATGGCAGTGATATTTATTTATTTATTTATTTATTTAAAGTATTTCTGGATTACCTCCCCATCCCAACCCACAAGAGACTTTGGATAGTTGCTTTATCTTCAATCTAAAATATGAAAGAGATTCATCATTTCACTGGCATGGGGTCTATCAGCCACCACTGGTTAAATCCCACTCCTTCTCCCCAACACCTCGTGTCCCCACAACTCCTTTCAAAATAAATTTCCAAGCAAATAAAGCTAATATTGCAACCAAGTCCTGTGCTTAGGTCTAATTGGGCCTTGAGCTCCTGGAGAGTCTCTGCTGGTCAGCATTGGCAATACTGGCCAGGTATGATGGAATCAAATCTGATGTAGTGTGTTGCAGTTTCCTATTCCTTCCACAAAAGCAGTCCTTAAAGGCTTTGTTCAGTGAGTCATAGAGGCTGGAGCTTCAGTCTTCACCTTTGGACTTTTTAGTTCAGGCTTCCACTTTCAGTTTCATACAGAATGCCCATAAAGCAACATATTGCTTTGTCACAAAATGTGCAGAATTCTTTGCTTTTACATAGGGCTCCAAAATCATTAGAAACCCATTGTCTGACACCAAAGAGGTGGGGGTCCTGGTTGCTTGTAAAGTCCCATAGAACAGGGCCTATTGTAGCAACTTCAAAATAATATGTTATATGTACATATGTATCCACAATGTAGATTTCTTGTACTACATTCTAAAATAATGGATACTGCAATGTATAGATGGTCCAAGGACCCAGGCTAATGCTCCTATTACTTATTATTGTTGCTGTGTGCCCTCATGTTGTTTTCTGACATATGGTGACCCTAAGGCAACCTTGTCACAGGGATTTCCTGGGAAGATTTGTTCAGAGCAGGTTTTGCCTTTGCCATCCTCATATATATTCAGGAATTTTAGTTTGGCCAGTGAGTTCTCTCCCTATATCCCCCGCCCTCTCATACCCTGCAACATTTCACAGATGAAAACCAGGACACATGTGGCCAGGATACATCAGATAACAGTTAAGATGGCAAAAGCTATTAATGAGGAGGAGCCACACAAGGTAGGAGCAGCTGCAGCAGTTTGCTTTTGCCTGAGCCTACTGAGAAGGGCAAGATTAATCCCCTTCCTCTCCTCTCTTTTCATTGGCCTGTTAACTGAGTGCAAACTATTTTATACTATGTTTGCAGCAACTGAAGTAACCTTCCTCTAGTAATCTTCAGATTCGGCAGCTATGTATGTAGCAATTGCCAACTTTAACTGATATTGCAGATATTAAACTTACCTCTTACTAAGGTTGGATTTACACAGCTCAGTGAATACGGTTTGACATCACTTTAACTGCCATGGCTTAAGAGGCTAGTGTACATATAAGTGTATTATATGAATTGCTGCAGATTCTCATTGATCGTCTTCACTTTCCTGTGCAAATTTGCACCTATTCACCTCTCCCCTGCCCAAAATGTGCACCCATGCAAAGTGATCCGAAGCAAAGAGAGAACCAGACAACCACATTTCTGAGGATTTCCATTGATGTTGCAGTAAAATCCTCAAAGCCTTTTTCTGCCGATTTTAAGATCTGCAGCCCCTGCCCCACAAAAAAGCCTGAACTCCTGCAAATTGCATGTGGCCAGATGCCAGATCACTTTCTATTTGACTGGAATGAGGACTATTTTAATCCTATCAACTAGCCAAATGCTATGGAATGAAGCTTTGGGAGGATATTTGTTAGAGAGCTCTAGTGCCACAACAAACTGCAAATCCCAGGATTCCATAGGATGGGGCCATGAAAGTTAAAGCAGTGTCAAATTGCATTCATTTTGCAGTGTGGCACCAGCCAGAGGAGATAGGTGCCTTAACTTCAAAGCCATATCACTCAGTAAAAGACACTTTCTCCTTCTCCATTGCCACTTACTCTGAGATTTGACTCCCTTACCTGGAGACTTGGGCTGCATCCAAACTGCAGAAATAATGCTGTTTGAAACCACTTTAACTGCCATGGCTCAATGCTATGGAATCCTGGGATTTGTTCTTTGTTGTGGTATCTGAGCTCTCTGACAGAGAAGGTTAAGTGTCTCACAAAACTACAATTCCCAGGATTCCATAGCAATTTAGCCATGGCAGTTAAAGTGGTGCCAACTTGGATTATTTCTGCAGTGTGGACGTAGCCTTAGAGAAGCATATCAATTCCCTGAAATTTCAGCCAGTGTGCTGAGGTCTGGTAACTCTATGACCTATATTTTGCCCTCTAGGTACTGTTGAAACACTTGTGGAATTATACTAGAGTTTCACTCCAAAAACACAAGAGACAGAGGAAGGGACTTGTGATATTTCAAAGAGCAACAAGCTAAAGCTTTTGTGGACTAGATCTGCCTCATCAGATGAATCTGAGACACTGGGTTTTAGCCCAACATGTTTAGTGCCATAATACAATGTCCATTTTTAAGGAACTGCAAGTCTTCCCTGTTTGCATGCGGGTTCCCCAGACAGCAAGTACTTTAAACACATAGTAACACAGATAATTGTTTTACAACACCAGAAAGGCCAGACTAGATAATAAACTAAATGTGCAATTGCATGCAATGTTTCTAGAGCATTCTTTCTCCCAAAGCCCATACATAACAACAATGTGGAGGGATAGTGGGTAGAAATAAGGATCTGGACTGTGGGACTTTAGAATGGATATGTAACCATTCTCCTTGACAAAATAAAATCTCTCTTTCCACCAGCACCCCTTTCCTCCAAAAACTGCTGTTTGTTTTTCAAGAGAAGCCATTTGGTTGTTCATTGTTTACATACTGCAGGTTTTAGTTCTTTATTTCTGGATTGCCTTGGCTTCCGGATGTTGGCAATAAAATCTGTAAAATATTAAGAAGAAGCAAAGTATCCCCATTTTCAGACTCTGGCCGATGGTGGGGAATGAAACCCATTTAAAACAGATTCATGAATTTGCTGTGCAGGAGTTTGGTCGCAGCTCTTGCTCTGGAGAAGCTACTAGGCTTTTGAACACCACCATAGCAGGCAGAAATTGGACTGGTAAAAACTCCCCCTGTATATGCTTCTGTGAATTCAGGGTAGAGTTCAATATTTCCGCACTTTATCCTCTGATTAACCCTGTCAGGTACATCAGGCTGCTTCAGGGTCACCTGGAGAGTTTCATGTCTCAGTGGTGGCCATAATCCAGATCTCCCAGATATCAGGTCTTCAGCAATGCTGGGTCTCAGGCAGATAAATTTTAATGTTGAGAGATAGACACACACACAGAGAGAGAGATTTTCTATCTGCTGTGAAAATATTTCCAGTTTTTATATTTTTGATTTCTATCGATGGGTGTGAGTGCTGGCAGGAAGAAAATGCAGCAATTTGTCACTCTCCATGGAACAGCACAAAAAACCCGAAGGGATGGTCTTGCTTCACCAGGAGACATCCAGTCTATGCCAACCTTGTTTTCCATCCTCTTGTTGCAACAATGGCAGTTGTCATCAAGGACTTCTAGTTTTGTCTTGTCTTTAACCTTGTCAAAGTTTGCCACCAGAAGATTATTTACTCAGCGTTACTGAAATGTCTACCTGGGAAGTCCGGTTTTACACTGAATTCCTCCTCCTTCATACAATACAATGTCATAAAAAGTTCCACCCACATCCCCTCAGCCACCTCAACTGCTTCCTACAATGGCTTGTTGCCTCTCCCTTTGTGAACCATATCAGTAGTGATCTACCTAAAGGTACTGATATAGGTTAATAAAAATAAATGTACCATAACCATTTTTATGGAAGGTGTGGGCTGATTGTGGCATTGTTACCTTAAATCAGATACAGTTGAGGCAAACCAAGTATCCAAACCAACAATTTATATGGATACATATCTGTTATCTATAAATAAAGCATGACATGCAAGGTTTACAGCAAGAACAGAATAAAGAAGTGGAATATCCAATTCTGACTAATCAATGGCCATTGGTTTTAATGCCTAACTTATATGATCTTCAACTGTGTCTAATAGAGCAGATGTAGGGACTGTACACATGGGCAAAAATCCCCATGTTTCTGCCTAGCATGGCATTGTCTTGTCTGGACAACATGGGCCATTAGCCCTGAGTCAGGATTGGACAGACTAGAGACAGATCGAGTGGATCCAAACTGATCTCATCCCAGAAGACCCTTAACCCAGTCTAAAAAGACTGGCTCTTTGTGGTGGAGTTTCTCAAAAATATCTGCCATGACAGTTGGCAGATTGCATGGGCCTGTACATCCCTTACCTGCCGTCACAATTGTATGCTCTCTGAAACCTGTGGTGTCAGAACGGCACACTTGGCCACATGGATTTTGCAAGGCACCCTATTTCCACCCTTACAGGCCACAACGGGAACCTTCAGAGAAGATGCGACAGCAGTGGCAGGAAAAGGGTGTGTGGCGGTGGCAGATTCATGGTGCAGTGGTGTGCAAGAATGTGAACACTTGCCCATTGCCACACTGTCCTGGATACTCACCTGGGTCAGAAACACAGGCAGGATACCACAGACTAGACCTGTGGTATCTTGCCCATCTATTTAGGGCCATAGTTGTTGGCTAGACAATCTAACAACACTTGCAACATTGGGGAGAAAATTATGCATATTTACATCATTACATGATGAAATTTACAAACAGACTTATATTTGGACATATGGTCAGATTTCATAGAGACGTACAACTAACGTAATTCTTTCCCCCCCTCCTTTTGTATCCCCCCTCCCCAATTTTTGTTATACTGGAATGTTATGGTATGTAACTGATTTAACAAATCATTATATGTAACAAAAGTATGTAACTTTTGAATGTATATACATTAAAATTAAGATTTAAGGGAAGACACTTGTGGCCAACTGTAAAGTAGTAAAGTTTGATTTGTAAGTGTTACATCATGGCTATTACCATAGCTATGAACCCAGGTATTGTCCAGATTTGCAGACATTGGCATTGATCTGGAGCAACAACCACATTCTATCAGTTTTAATGTGTACTAGGAGCAGAATCTGGGTAAAGCTAATGTGTGTTCATTGCCTCTTCAAAACAAAGCCATTGTAAAATACTTTGCATCACAGCAGAGATAGCTCACAAAAATGCCTACTGATAGTAAGTCATTCCTTTCCCACTTCCTGCTACTCTGAAGATTGTACCCAAGTTCAGCAAGGACACTAAAATGTGGAATGTGGTGTTGCAGATGACACAGTCATCCTCACTAATGTCTACTAAAAGTTGCAGTGCTTTCACCTTTAACTGGAGATCCTGCATTGAGCAGGAGGTTGGAATTGATGGCCCAGGAGGCCTCTTTCAGGTCTATGATTATGTGAGCCTGGGCTCCGTTACACCATTCCTTTTAATGTTTGCATAGATTATAATTATGTATAATTATATTTGTTCTCCATTTACTTGTTCTTTGTGTAATTATACTTGTTCTCTGTGCACCTTTGAATACCTTCTCTCTTTTTGCTCCTGTGTCTTCTTCACCCAACCATACATCTCATCATGTAGCATTCTGAATAGGGGTGGAAAGAACATTTGAAAATATTTGGAAAATGGTTGAAAAACAGGTTTCTTGAATGTCTGGAAACCCTAAAGAGGAAAATCCTAGATGGGTGAGAACCTTTGCAGTTCAGGACTTGTTTTGCATGAATAAGGCACGTGGGTTTCCAGCACAAAAAAATTAAAATATGTTTTTCTTTTTGGTACAGAAACATTATTTTCTGCTCCAAAAAACCAGCATTTTCTATACCATCCACTTGTAAAATTGTAAAATAATTATTCTTACCAGTGAGAATGAAACTTACAATCTTATACATCTCAAGTTTTGAAAGACCCGAAGAGTATGAGTTGATTGACTCATACTCAAATTGCACTCAGTTCACTTCAGTGATTCGACTTGGACTTGACTAGGCAATAAATGATACACATTGATTTGTGACTTGAATATTCTTATAAACCAAACAGTAGAGACATTTTTTGCAGTTGTTCCATGGCTCTGGCATTAATATGAAATACAAAAAGCTCTGCAAGAAGTTTTCAGGCTCTTCAGAACTCATTATCAGGACCCTGGGATAGGTAGGTAGTTGAGGGAAGATTTTGAAACAGAACTTTTATACTAAGTTAGGCATTGGTCCATCAAGCTGGCAGCAGCTTTCTCGGGTTTCAGACAGTAGTCTTTCCCAGTAAAGACATAAGCTTTTTTCTGGAGGGGTAATTTGAAGTGGATCTTAGGTTGTTTCAATGCAGATTGGGAGTGGTAATTTTGCCCATTACCCGCCTTGCTCTTTCTCTGCCACATAAATCCTAGCTACCATTTCTGCAAAACCCAGTCTGAGTGACAGACAATTCACATTCTTCTTCATTTCATCATACTTGGCCACAAGGTCATAAGTCACAGGGTCCCTGATGTTTGTTGTAACAAGCTAGAACTCCTTTGGTCTTGTGATTACATAAGTATCTGAGACTGCAGCCTCTTGGGTGCTTGGGGAAACGTAAAAACAGCTTTCTCAAGGCTGCAAAGAGTGACAACTAATTATTTCCTGATCTCTGATCACTCAAATATTAATCTATATATAGTGGGATGTCTGTGTCTATTAGTTGCATCTGATTTGGCATACGTGCATAACAAGCAACAAAGCAATTCTGTCACTCCTTTGAGACTGAGAAAAATAAGTTTCTAGCATAGGGTTTTTTGCACACCAGTCCACCTCATCAGATGTATGAATTGAAGCCTCTTTTTTGTTGTGTGCCTTCAAGTCATTTCTGACTTATGGAGATTCTAAGGTGAACCTGTCATGGGGTTTTCTTGGAAGTTTCTTCAGAGAGAGAGGGGGTTTGCTTTTGCCATCCTCTAAAGCTGAGACAATGTGACTTGCCCATGGTCACCCCATGGGTTTACATGGCTGAGCCGGAATTTGAATCCTGGTCTCCAGAGTCATACTCTTTGAATACTACTGGCATGTTTGTGTTTGTGTACTCTGCTAGTGACTATTGAGCAAGGAGGATTCTCAACAACTCATCACAACAAGCTATCAACCAGTGTCAAATGAGCCATTTGCCCAATGATCCAAAGAATCACAACCTATTTTCCTTGAGTGAATATTTATCCACCAGCTACTCAACTGTAGAAGTCCCCTTTGAAGACTTGTTTGTGAAGATGTTGCAAGAGCCATGTTATGAAACTGTCTCATTTCTTGTGGAGCTTTTTAGTGAAAAATGGAGTTCAAAGAAACAACTCTGTAAATGTAGGTAAAGGCCTCTTTCATTTCTGTCATAGTAATCTGTGTAATAAAATCCATAGAGGGAAGGTCATTGAGATGGACTAAAACGTGGTATGTCCACATTCCATCTCTTGGGAGTACTGGTACTTTAGCTAGCCTTTGCAGTCATTTCAACCTCTGCAATTCTGTGACTCACAGCAGTCTTATTTATTTATTTATTTATTTATTTATTACCTGCCTCTGCCCAGGAATCAAAGTGAGGAGCAACAACAGTTAACAGACAAACAATATCAATTACATCAGTTAAAATACACACTTAAAGGACAAATAAGATATACACATATTAAAGCAATCCACATTTAAAATTAACAATTTAAAAAACATTTGGATAAGCCTGCCAGAAGAGACTGTTCCTTCATGCTCTTTTAAATTCAGACAGCGTATTCAGCTGTCGAATATCTTCTGGCAGATCATTCCACCATCTAGGGGTGGCTGGAGAAAAAGCCATCTGGCTGACTGTTGCCAACCTAGTCCTGGCTGACTGGAGTAATTGTCTGCCAGAGGACCTGAGCATAAGGGGTTTCTATGGGAGGAGGTGATCCTGTAGGTGACTTGGACCCAAACCATGTAGGGCTTTAAAGTTAATAACCAACACTTTGTACCTTGCCTGGAAACTAACTGACAGCCAGTGGAGTTATTTTAATAAAGGATCACTACTGGATGTCCCAGTAATCAATCTGGCTGCCATGTTTTGAATTAACTGAAGTTTTGGAAATTGTTACAGAGGCAGCCCAACATACAGCGCATTGCAAAGGTCCAGCCTTGAGGTTGGTCCTCTAGCTGTAGCTAGGGCTGCAGTTGGCGTATCAGCAGAGGCTGATAGTTAGCACTCCTGGCCATTGCATCCATCTGAGCTGTCATTTGGAGCAACAGATCCAGAAGCACCCCAAGCTGTGAACACAATCTTTCAGGGGGAGTGTAACTCCCATCCAGGACTGGTTAACACACTTCCAAACCCTGGCTAGGAGTCTTGATAGTACAGCCAGCCCTTGTTATACGCGGCGGTTTGGTTCCAGGATCCCCTGCAGATTAAAAAAAAGTGTATGCTAAAGTCCGCATTTAACATTTAAATTTACCTTCAACTGAAGGCAGCCAGGCCGAGAACACTGTCATGGTGTGTGTGTGTGTGTGTGTGTGTGTGCTTCGGTGATAGGCTGCAGCATCAGGGAAACATTCTCCAGCTTCCTCTGCAATTTGGCTTGGAAGGGGCAGCTCACGTACTCCCAGGAAGAACGGAGGCTTTGGGCTTGGAGCTTGCCTCTTCTCCCTCATGGCTTATTAAAATCCCCACCTCACTTTCCCATAGGAATCAATCCCAAGGACTTTAAAAGGAGAGCATCAAGAGTCTGAGTCTCAGAACTTAACTTTCTTGCTGGTGGTCCCCTACAACCTCCCCTCACCTCCCATACACACACACCCTTTCCCATAGGAATCAACCCCACCAAGCATTCTTATTAGGGGACCACTAATAAGAAAGGCAAACTCCAAGACCCAGACCCTTGATACTCTCTTGTCCCCTTTTTGATTCCTATGGGAAAGTGAGGTGGGGAATTTCAATATTCAATATTCAAGAGAGAGAAGAGGCAAGCTCCATGCCCCATTCCTCCATTATTCCGGTTTCCTGCTAACTGCCCCTTCCAAGCCAAATTGCAGAGGAAGCGTGGAGAATGTTTCCCTGCTGCTGGAGCTTATCGCTGAAGCCACCCCCCTGCTGTGAGATTGGCTTCATTTCATTTCCTTCATTTCAGTCCATGTATGATCAAATCAGCGTATAGCAAATCTGTGTATAATGAGGGCTGTCTTATCTGGATTCTGTTTCAATTTCTTTTTTTTCTCCATCTAGTGCATTACCTCCTCCAGGCAGAAGAGACACACTATCCTTAGCTGAGGCTGTATTTAAAGGTATGGAGAAATATATTTGGGTGTCATCAGCATACTGATAACACCCTATCCCATGCTTCCTGATGATCTCTCCCAGCAGTTTCATATAAATGTTGAATAGTACTGGGGAGAGAATGGCCAGCTCCTTTTTTGAGGAACAGCTATCTCCTAATATCAGCATCTGGAACCTGCCCTAGAGATAGGACCAGAACCACTGAAGCAAAGTGCCTCTGATTCCCAGCCCCCTCACTGGTTTAATCAATGGAATCATTGGTTTTATATATAGATTCAAACTTGCATTGAAATGTGGGTTGTGTATTGTACAATTTTCTGCAAGATTGAGCATTGTTTTTGTCTTATATGAAGAAGAATCCGCTCACATCTGCTTGCCGCTTTGACCATGTTTCTCCTCTTTTATCCTCCCTTCACTGGCTCCCCTTCCCCTTCCGCAACCAGTACAAGCTTTTGTTGTTGACTTTCAAAGCCCTCCACGGACTGGCCCCTCCTTACTTGTCTGAACTTCTTTCTCCTCACACTCCTTCTTGTACCCTCCGTTCAGGTAGTCAAGGTCTCCTGTCCCAGCTGAGGATTTCCACTGCCTTGTCCCGGATTCATCCCTTCTCACTTGCTGCCCCTCACTCCTTCTTCCCCCACATGTGCGCCTCATCACTTCTCTAACCAGATTCAAAATTAAGTTAAAGACTATATTGTTTAGGGAAGCGTTCCCAGAATTGTGCCGCCTGCCCCAGGATGCCTCCTTTTAACTATGTATTAAGAACCTTAGCCCTCCCTCCAGTCCATCTGCCTTGGTCCCGGCCCTAGAGGGAGAGAAGAACCACTGGACCTTTTGTGTTGTCTCTTTTAGACTCTAAGCCTGAGGGCAGGGATCCGTCTAATTTAAGATTGTATATAAGCGCTATATGAAGAAGAAGAAGAAGAAGAAGAAGAAGAAGAAGAAGAAGAGGAAGAGGAAGAAGAAGAAGAAGAGAAAGAAAGAAAGAAAGAAAGAAAGAAAGAAAGAAGGCAATATTATGGTTATGGAATTAGAAGGCAGTTAATCATAGTTTGTGTTAGTTGTGTTAACTGAGTTTGTGTTTATTTTGTTAATTGTTATAGCTTTGTATAGGGGGAAGGAGCTGGAGGAGTTGGAGATAATCTCGTTAAGTTTGGTTTAGTTTAGTATTATGTTTAGTGTTTAGTGTTATATCATAATCCTATACGAAATCCTATACTGGTCCAGGAAGAGAGAGGAAAATAGCAGATATCAACAACTGGCTCCGCAGATGGTGTCGCCGAGAACAATTTGGATTCTTGGATCATGGGCTGCGGTTCCATGAGGAGGGACTTCTAGCAAGGGATGGGCTACATCTCACGCCAGTTGGAAGAAACGTTTTTGCCAACAGTCTGAAGAATCTGATCAGGAGGGCTTTAAACTAAGTGATCTGGGGAAGGGAGACAGCAGTCTGGAAGGCAAAACGGCTAGAAAAAATAGTCAAACTGGCATAGAGGGAAGAAGACAAACAGTGCAAGGACTCAACAAAAGGAGCCAAAAAACATGCACAGGCATCAAGTAAAGGGGACACATGGTCTTAGATGTCTCTACACTAATGCACAGAGCATGGGAAATAAGCAAGATGAACTTGCACTCCTAGCACAGCAAGGGAAATATGATATAATAGGCATCACTGAAACCTGGTGGGATGAGTCTCACGATTGGAATATAGAAATAGAGGGGTATAACCTTTTTAAGAGAAACAGGACAAACAAGAAAGGAGGAGGAATAGCATTATATGTCAAGGATATTTACACCAGTGAAGAGATCCAGGACATCAATACTGGAAGCCAGGTGGAGAGCATCTGGATAAAAATTAAAGGAGAGGGAAACAACAGGGATGTTACTGTGGGAGTCTACTACAGACCCCCAAGTCAGACAGAGGAAATGGATGATGCCTTTCTAGAACAGATGACCACACAATCAGGAAGGAGAGATGTAGTAGTGATGGGGGACTTCAACTACCCAGATATTTGCTGGAAGTCAAACTCAGCGCCATCCTCAAGATCTAGAAAATTCCTCACTTGCCTTGAAGACAATTTCATTGTCCAAAAGGTGGAAGAGGCAACAAGGGGATCAGCTATTTTGGATCTGATCTTAACCAACAGGGAAGACCTAGTTGATGGGGTGCAAGTGGTGGGATCCTTAGGTGGGAGTGACCATGTCCTCCTGGAGTTTGTTATACAGTGGAAAGGTGAAGCTAAGCATAGTCAGACACGCATTCTAGACTTTAGGAAAGCTGATTTCAATAAACTTAGAGAAATACTGGGGGTGATCCTATGGTCAAGAATACTAAAAGAGAAGGGAGTTCAAGATGGATGGGAGTTCCTCAAAAGAGAGATACTAAAGGGACAATTTCAGACAGTTCCAATGAGGAAGAAAAATGGGAGATGTCTCAAGAAACCAGTATGGATGACTAAGGAACTTACAACTGAGCTAAGTTTTAAACGGAACATGTATAAAAAATGGAAAAATGGGGAAATCACCAAAAAGGAAGCAAAAGGAAGAAGAAGGAAACAGTTGGGCCACTGCGTGGAGAAGATGGCAAAATGCTCACAGGAGACAGAGAAAAGGCAGAATTGCTCAACACCTTCTTTGCTTCAATCTTCTCAGGAAAGGCAAAGGGTGCCCAACCTAAGGATGATGGGGCAGAGGACAGAATAGGGGAATTTCAGCACAGAATAAGTAAAGAAACAGTACAGGAATACCTGGTTAATCTAAATGAATATAAGTCTCCAGGACCAGATGAACTACATCCAAGGGTATTAAAAGAACTGGCAAATGTAATATCGGAACCAATGGCAATCATCTTTGAGAACTCCTGGAGAACAGGAGACGTCCCTGTAGACTGGAGGAGGGCAAATGTTGTCCCAATCTTCAAAAAGGGGAAAAAAGAGGATCCCAACAATTAATCGTCCGGTTAGTCTGACATCAATTCCAGGAAAGATTCTAGAGCAGATCATTAAGCAGAGAGTCTGTGAATATCTGGAAGATAATTCCATAATCACAAAAAGCCAACATGGGTTTCAGAGAAACAAGTCATGCCAGACAAATCTGATCTCTTTTTTTGATAAAATTACCAGCTTGGTAGATGAAGGGAATGCTGTGGATATAGTATATCTTGACTTCAGTAAGGCATTTGACAAGGTTCCCCATGACATCCTTGCAAACAAGCTTGTAAAATGTGGACTAGACAAGGTAACCGTTACATGGATTTGTAACTGGTTGACTGACCGAACCCAAAGGGTGCTCAACAATGGTTCCTTTTCATCCTGGAAAGAAGTGACAAGTGGGGTCCCACAGGGTTCTGTCCTGGGCCCAGTGCTATTCAACATCTTTATTAATGACTTGGATGACAGTATTGAGAGCCTAGTTATCAAATTTGCAGATGACACCAAATTGGGAGGAGTAGCTAATACCCCAAAGGACAGGATCAAAATTCAAAATGACCTGAATAGACTAGAAAGCTGGGCCAAAGCTAACAAAATGAAATTTAACACAGAGAAATGTAAGGTCCTACACGTAGGGCGGAAAAATGAAATGCACAAATATAGGATGGGGGACACCTGGCTGAATGAGACAACATGTGAAAGGGATCTAGGAGTCCAAGTAGACCACAAGTTGAACATGAGTCAACAGTGTGATGCAGCAGCTAAAAAGGCCAATGCAATTTTAGGTTGCATCAATAGAAGTATAGTGTCTAGATCAAGGGAAGTAATAGTGCCACTCTATTCTGCATTGGTCAGGCCCCACCTGGAATACTGTGTCCAGTTCTGGGCACCACAATTCAAAAAGGATGTGGAGAAACTGGAGCAGGTCCAAAGGAGGGCGACTAAAATGGTGAAGGGTCTGGAGACCTTGCCCTATGAAGAACGCCTTAGGGAGCTGGGAATGTTTAGCCTGGAGAAGAGAAGGTTAAGAGTATAGTGTTCGACAGTGGAACACACTCCCTCGGAGGGTGGTGGAGTCTCCTTCCTTGGAGGTTTTTAAGCAGAGGCTGGATGGCCATCTGTCGGGTATGCTTTGATTGGGAGTTCCTGCACGGCAGGGGGTTGGACTGGATGGCCCTTGTGGTCTCTTCCAACTCTAAATTTCTATGATTCTATGATTCTATGATTCTATGAAACTACAGGGTTATGATTTTGTATGTTATGTGTGTAATTGAATGTTTTTTAATTTGTATGTTTCATGTTTTAAAATGTAATTCAAAAAAGATTTTAAAAAAGAAACAGTGGATTGTGAATGAATTAGACACTTAGGACTTTATCATACCATGCTGAAAAAAGCAGAATTACAGCAAGATAGTAGTGTCCATGGCAATACCTTATCACGGGATATCATTTCTGTCCTGTAGCTGTTTTGTATTCCATCTGTTCCCAGAGCAATCCTTTTTATTGATGGGTAAAACTCATTGATGCCTCCCAATTGCACTGCTTTCCCACAATTGATTCACATGTGATAAGTTTCTCCTGTTGCAGTTCCGATATGCAGGCAGTCATGTGGTCGAGTAGTAGGGATTATGTTCTTCTCCCCTCCCCAAACCCTCTCATAATTCCCAAGCACGTTTTTCTATTTCTTTTTTCCTCATTTATTTTCTTTCTACTTTTACTTAATTAATTGCTGTGACTGCCAAATTGAAACTATTTAAAGGGGGAAAAAACAGACTGAAAGGCTGGTAAGGGCATAGGGCAGGTAGCTGGCGTTATGAAGGCCAGAATGCAGAAGACAGAGTCCAGAGCTATAGCATCACCATGGTACTTAGAATCATAGAATCATAGAATCATAGAATCATAGAGTTGGAAGAGACCACAAGGGCCATCCAGTCCAACCCCCTGCCATGCAGGAACTCCAAGTCAAAGCATCCCTGACAGATGGCCATCCAGCCTCTGCTTAAAGACCCCTAAGGACGGAGACTCCACTACACTCCGAGGGAGTGTGTTCCACTGTCGAACAGCCCTTACTGTCAGGAAGTTCCTCCTAATGTTGAGGTGGAATCTCTTTTCCTGCAGTTTGCATCCATTGTTCCGCGTTCTAGTCTCTGCAGCAGCAGAAAACAAGCTTGCTCCCTCCTCACTATGACATCCCTTTAAATATTTAAACAGGGCTATCATATCACCTCTTAACCTTCTCTTCTCCAGGCTAAACATCCCCAGCTCCCTAAGGCGTTCTTTATAGGGCAAGGTTTCCAGACCCTTCACCATCTTAGTTGCCCTCCTTTGGACCCGCTCCAGTGTCTCCACATCCTTTTTGAACTGTGGTGCCCAGAACTGGACACAGTATTCCAGATGGGGCCTGACCAAAGCAGAATAGAGTGGCACTATAACTTCCCTTGATCTAGAAACTATACTTCTATTGATGCAGCCTAAAATTGCATTGGCTTTTTTAGCTGCCGCATCACATTGTTGACTCATGTTCAGCTTATGGTCTACTTGGACTCCTAGATCCCTTTCACATGTGGTCTCATTCAGCCAGGTGTCCCCCATCCTATATCTGTGCATTTCATTTTTCCGCCCTAAGTGCAGAACCTTACATTTCTCCGCATTGAATTTCATTTTGTTAGCACTGGCCCAGCTTTCTAGTCTATTCAGGTCATTTTGAATTTTGATCCTGTCCTCTGGGGTATTAGCTACTCCTCCCAGTTTAGTGTCATCTGCAAATTTGATAAGTATGCCCCCAATTCTGTCATCCAAATCGTTAATAAAGATGTTGAATAGCACTGGGCCCAGGACAGAACCCTGTGGCACCCCACTGGTCACTTCTCTCCAGGATGAAAAGGAGCCATTGTTGAGCACCCTTTGAGTTCGGCCACTCAACCAATTACAAATCCATGTAACTGTTAACTTGTCTATCCCACATTTTGCGAGCTTGTTTGCAAGAATGTCATGGGGAACCTTGTCAAAGGCCTTACTGAAATTGAGGTATACTATATCCACAGCGTTCCCTTCATCTACCAAGCTGGTAATTTTATCAAAAAAAGAGATCAGGTTCGTTTGGCATGACTTGTTTCTCTGAAACCCATGTTGGCTTTTTGTGATTATGGCATTGGCCTCTAAGTGTTCACAGACTCTCTGCTTAATGATCTGCTCTAGAACCTTTCCTGGAATTGATGTCAGACTAACTGGACGATAATTGTTGGGATCCTCTTTTTTTCCCTTTTTGAAGATGGGGACAACGTTTGCCCTCCTCCAGTCTGCTGGGACTTCTCCTGTTCTCCAAGAGTTCTCAAAGATTATTGCCAATGGCTCCGATATTACATTTGCCAGTTCTTTTAATACTCTAGGATGTAGTTCATCTGGTCCTGGAGATTTATATTCATTTAGGTTAACCAGGTATTCCTGTACTACCTCTTTACTTATTCTGTGCTGAATTTCCTCTATTCTGTCTCCTGTTCCATTATCCTTAGGGTGAGCACCCTTTGCCTTTTCTGAGAAGACTGAAGCAAAGAAGGTGTTGAGTAATTCTGCCTTTTCTCTGTCCCCTGTTAGCATTTTGCCATCTTCTGCACGCAGTGGCCCCACTGTTTCCTTCTTCTTCCTTTTGCTGCAAACATATCCAAAAAAGCCCTTTTTATTGTTCTTAACCTCTCTAGCAAGCCTGAGTTCATTCTGCGCTTTAGCTTTTCTGACTTTATCCCTACAAGTGCTGGCTATTTGTTTGAATTCCTCTTTCGTGATTTCTCCAATTTTCCATTTCTTATACATGTTCCGTTTAAAACTTAGCTCAGTTGAAAGTTCCTTAGTCATCCATCCTGGCTTCTTGAGACATCTTCCATTTTTCTTCCTCATTGGAACTGTTTGAAATTGTGCCTTCAATATCTCCCTTTTGAGAAACTCCCATCCGTCTTGAACTCCCTTTTCTTTTAGAAGAGCTATGGAAAAATGACTGTGCCTTAACCAGTGTGTTTGCTTCTCCTACGCTAACACAATTGTAGCATTTTAGCAGCCCGGTGTGATTAATCACTTTCTTAGAAGCCTGCAAATCCTATTAGAAGATGTAACAACTCTTGCTCTCACTATCTTACACACCAGATGTCCCTCCTTCCTATTTATTCCCCAGAAATTCTGGGACTTATAGTTCTTTATACGATGGTTATTTTTAGTTGCTGCCAAGCTGACTTCAACTTACGGTGATCCTATGAATGAGAAAATCACCATAACAGTTTTCACAGCCCTGCAAACTCAAGACTATGGCTTCCTAGAGTCTATCCATCTGTAATGTGATCTTCATCTATTCCTACTGCTTCCCTCCCACTTTACCAAGCACAGTCTTCTTTTCTAATGAGCCATGTCATCTAATGCTATGGCCAAAGTACAATACCCTTAGTGTTTTCATTCTGGCTTCTAGGGTAAGTTCAGTCTTGATATGACTCACATATTGGCCATTTTGGCAGTTGATATTATCCACTGAACTCTCTTCCAGCACCACATTTCAAATGAGCTGATTCTCTTCCTATCAACTTTCTTCACTGTCCATCTTTTACATAGGTAGAAATCTGGAATACTGTGGGATGAACAATCCTGAGTTTGATATTAAGTTACAGGGGGTCCTTCCCATTTGTTGTTTCAGGCCTCCCCACAGTCAGGAAAAATGTGGAAGCTCCTGATACATTTTAGTCAACAGGCAGTGATGTGCATGCACCCACATTAGTGTGCCCACAAGAGCACATCATCATTAACTAATGTGGGGTGGGCTGATCTGCAAGAGCTCCACTCCACAGTTGGCTATCCCACTGATAAAGCAGGCCCATTGTATATATCTTTACACTTCAATATCTATTTGGTTTCTTCCAAATCTAGGCTAGCTTCTTCTGATTTCTTAACTAGAGTCTCTCGACAGGTTAGATGGTGTCAAATAGAGGAAAACAAATATTTCTGTCTCTTGATCTCACATAGTCTTATTTTAACAACACAAGTATACGGTTTATATTTTAGAAACAGACATTAAGCGGGGGCCCATTTGGAAGGCTGCGTAGTTCAGAATGTTACTTGACCTTGTTCTTACACTGCTTCTAAATGGCTCTGGCAAATCTCACAAATTCTGGACAGCAGATACATAGATATATTTCTATTAATAAACTGTACCGTTTATTCTCTCTTTTTTTCTTCTTCCTAGCAATGGGGATTGTGGCGTGGGCCAGGCTTCTCTGGAATTCTGGGACCCACTGGACCTCCAGGTACCAAAATTGTTATCTTTTCCCCAATCCCATGTAGGGCCCAAGTGCATATGCATGGATGCTGCCAGTTTGGCTATGGGGCTATAGAGATTGCTCCTAAGGAATGTCATGCATCTGCCCCTTTCCTGGCCAGATCAGGGCCATGGCAACCTCACACTGTGGCCCCAATCCAGCCTCTGGAGAATAAAAAAGCAGCACCCTCCAAAGGGTGCCATAGCTGCGGCAGTGCGGCTTTATGGCACCCCTTTGGTGCTGCGTCATTTGGATGCAGCGCTGGAGGTGCGTCATGATGGCGCACACCATCTGAACTGGTGCATGCCAAAATGGTGCCATGGGGTGGATTTAGGGCCAGCATCATCAGTATGCTGCACCCTGACTCCGCCCATAGGCCAGCGGTTTCTGCCAGTCTGTATAGGGCCTAAGTAAGTAATTTGAGTCTGTGCCTAAATATCAGAAACAAAATCCAGTATTATGCCTTACCTTTCAGATAAGTCTCTGGGCAATTAACAAAAGTTTAATACATTACTGTTAGTAATAATGGCCAAAATTCTACATGAGCTTACTTAAGTTTATGGCATTTTAAAAAACAGAAATTGTCCCTGATAGGATACAGTTGCTTTTCGGATTATTACCTGATTTTATCGCACATAATTTGCTGCCAATGTGGCATGGGACAGAAACCCAGCGGCATCCCAGGTCCCAGCCGCACTCAGCCAGACATTTTTAAATAATGGGAGCTTCACATTTTTATAAAATGCAATAACCTCCTTAGTTATGTATACTCCCCCCGCCACAACCTACTATCAGCTGAATGGAAGAGAGGAAGTCCATTTTACTGGCAATTGGAGCATGGGTAATTGACATTTCAATCAGGTTTGGGGGGATAGGTTTGGCCAGGGGATGTTATTTAGTTAACACTTAACCAGGTGGTCTGATCTGCCCAAACCTGATGGAAACATCAATCACATGTGTTCCAGTTAATGCCAGAATGAAACTGCTTCTCCCCGTGCAGCTCACACTAAGTTTGGGGGGGGGGGGGGGAGTTACAATTGTGGCAATAGTGCCACAGTCAGGACTGACTGGTGATTGTGAATACAAAACAGTTTATTGTTGTTGTGTGTCTTTAAGTCTCCACTTCTAACTTATGGAGAACCTACGGTAAATGAATCTATCACAGGGTTGCATTGACAAGAATTGCCTTTGCCTTCCTCCAAGGCTGAGAGGATGTGATTTGCCCAAATTCATCTAGAAGGTTTCCATGGCTGAGCAGCATTCCAAACCTGGCTCTGGAGTCATCATCCAATTCCCTACCCACTACACCAGTGGTCCCCAAATTTTGGGGGGCTGCTCCCCCTTTCCTCTTGGGTAACAACCTTAGCACCTCCCCATGCTTGCTTCCTGACATAAAGTCTACTGTTCTACAGTGGGTCCTTGGTATCCACTGGGGTTTGCTTCCAGAACCCTCCATGAATAGCAAAATCTGTGGATGCTCAAGTTCCATTAAATGAGTGACATGGTAAAATGGTGCCCCTTATATAAAACGGCCACATCAAGGCTCGCTTTTTGGAATTTATGCCAGCACTACTACTGTTTTCAAGCTGTGGATGCTTGAATCCATGGATAAAAAAATATGTGGATACAGAGGGATGACTGTACTACAAATTCAAAACATCCAATCTTGGTCACTGCTCCTTTTGCACCCAGTCACCTTGGAAGCAGCAACTGGACAGGTGGCTGAGTAGTGACCAAAAAGCCTCTTGCTTGGTCCAACCTTGTGGCAGAGGCCATGGCAGATGAGAGGCTATTCAGTAGCTGCTTGACTGGCTGCTTGGTTGCTACTCTTTTTGTGCCTAGTCACATCAGAGCAGCAACGATGCAACTGGCTGAGCATCTCACTTGTTCCAGCTTTGTCACAAAGGCCAGTGTGGGCAAGAAGCTTCTTGGTTCAGATATCTGCTTGATTGCTGTTCCCAAGATGGCAAGTGCAAAGGGAGAAGCTTCTCCCCATCAAGGAAGGACTCTCATTCCTTCTTTGTTGGTGGCAGAAAGGAGTGCAGCCAGTGTGTATAGTGGGTTTACAGAGGCCACATGCTGTGGACTGGACACCTCTCCTCTCATCCTGCCCGACGAAATAAAGCAAGGGCAGGCTGGAGCACACAAAGCTTTAGCAGGATCCCAAACTTGAAAGCTCCTTTTTGCTGCTGCTGCTTCCCTATTGCTACATGCTCTTAACTCCTTGCTCCAGTCAGTCGGTCTGTCCCAAAATATGCACCCAACCCTCTCTAGAGTTTCCCACCACTACTAGTGAAAGATGTGGCTAAGAGTGTGAGCTTGCACAGGCAGGTGAAAAATAAGAGATATCTCCACATGAAGTGAGGCTTCATGGTAGTTTTAATGGACCCTAAAAGAGGTTTCTTGCAATTCTCATCCCCATCATAGTCATAAAGTCTGCTGGTTCTCCTTGTCTTTCTTGCACACCAATACTTTTAACTGAAGGCCCCCTCCCTCTCATTTTCCCTTACCACTCCCCTAGATCTTTCCACTGCTACCAGGGGGGCATACCGCCCACTTTGGGAATCACTGCACTACACCATCTCTCAGAAAACAGTTATGGATGAGTAAATATAGGTAATTGTTCAGTATTCAAGATCACTACTTAGTTATGACTGTGACACTATTGCCACGATCATAACTCCACCCAAACCTACTTTACTGGGCATCAACTGCTTGAGCAGAAGAATCTCCATTCTGATTGTGATTAGTTTGCAGGTGAATGATGACATTTCCATCAGATCTGGGGGAGCCCAGGAGAGATTACTGAATTAAGTACAGTCAACCCTCCCCAACCATGGGCTTGCCATTCATGGATTGAAGAATCCATGGATGACCCAGCACCATTGTCCCCAATGGCAAGGTGTCCATGCATCCATGCCAGTGTTCGCACATATGTGGCGCAGCACCATTGCCAAAAACAGGACTTGAGGTCTCACGTTTTTTTGTCATCTGTGGAGGGGGTCGAGGAGCTTGAATTATACTCAAGTATATATGGTAAGTGGCTGTTTCATAATCTCTTTTAACCGTGACATGATGTATTTGCAGTGGTTCATCCATCTTAATAGTCTGGTTGACACATTTCATACTATATATACTTTCTAAATACAGGTTCGATATCCCTTGCCCCAAATACTTGGGATTCAAAGTGTTTTTGATTTCAGATTTTTGGGTTGTTTTTTTTTTTTAAAGTAAACTGAGGACAAAGACCAAAAGTGGAAGGAAGAGAAGGAAACTGGGACATTGTAAAAACAACTGAAAGCATGGGATGGCAAGAGGATTAATTAGGCCTGTGCCTGCCATAGGATAATGTGTATGTGTGTGGGGGTGTGTGTGTGTGTATATAATTGGTTAGTTAATTGGTCTCCGTAGAAGTTGACATTTTTCGAAAGAACTGAGCCACTGCTAGTTAAAAAGCTACATACAAAAAAAAAGCCACCATTATCACCACCTACTCCCACCCTGGGGACTATAAGGAAGCACAACTTAGAAGATAGTGGCTTTCATGGCAAGTAATGCTCCCCCATCCTGCAAAATTGGAACTGTTCTGTGACAATTGGGACACTGTGGGTCATTCAGAATCAGTGCAGAAATATCTGATCTATCTGCTTGTTTTCTTCAGCTCCTTTATGCTTGTTATGCATCACATAAGTACTCCCCCCTCCCTGCCAAAATACTAAGGAGATGTTGTTTGCAAAGCAACAGCGTTGCCCTTGGGTCTGTCTATTCCTGTTCTCCATTCAATAGTTTGAGCTTTGCTTGAAGCTGTAATTCAAACTTAAGAAGGCATAGCAAGATCTCTTGGGCTCAGGACAAGCTGATAGGCCTGGCCTTTGGCCGCATGCCTCCCGTTTAGCCAGTTGAATTTTTTTTTCTTTACTTGTCTGACTCTGAAGCCTGAGTGTTTATCCTAGCATAATCAGATATAGAGAAAGGAGGTTTGAATTCAGCTGGTATCAGTGATGATCCTAAGAGTTCAGTTAATCTAGGGAATGAGTGACCTGGTTCTTTGATCTTGCTATGTTCTTTCTATCATCTGTTAGCTAAATTTAGAGACACTACACTGCCTGCACATGCATTGTGGTTAACTGAAGTTTCAAATATTTGCAGATTACCTTTGTTTAGATTCTATTACCTTACAATCAGATTGTTGGTTTGCTGGCATGTTTGACTCACTTCAGAAGAGAAGGCAGAGGAGACTGGTAGAATATGCTCTGGCTTGTCTCTGTTTAACAGGGAGAGTCTGCTCCTCTTTTGCTTTTACAGGCGATGTGGGAGACACTGTTCAGATATTTTTAAGGATTAATTGTTAGATTTATCCTTCTTCAGGTTTTAGTTTCCCACTAGTTATGGTCTTTATAAATTAAATAAAATGCAGATTTGTATGCAGTTCCGTATGATATTTTATATTTATTGATTCAAATTTAGAAATTATTATAGAAATTCAGTATATTTCATTGCAGTGAGTAAGTGTGAATCAGGTCTAAATGCAGTTGTTAAATTCAGCTAGAATAAACCAGATGACTCCATTGAAATTACACAAATGTTAATTTAGTCAGGTCCATTGATTTAACAGGACCGACAACTATACTTTTGCCAGCGTTACATTTTTGCTCACTGGCTACAATTGTTTCTTTCTCTCCTTTAATTTTGCCAGTGAATAGCTCAGGAGTTTGCACTTAGAATGGCACTGAAGTAAGATTTATGGTCTCCATCTTGTAGTCTCCAAAATTAACTTCTAAACTCTGACCAAGTATTCATGAGAAGCCCAGAAACAGCTCATGATTGGTCCTATGTCCTCCTGTTCATGTATCCCAGCAATAAGTATACAGAGACAACCTGCCTCTTGTACTGGAAATGTTACTGCGAATACATAGATGGGCAATTATGAAATGCTAAAAATGTGAAGGAGAAGAACAGACATAACCACGACAGTACAATATGCAACAGTGAAAGACAGTACAATATATAGTAGTGATATGCAATAAATGACCATATATATCTGTAAGAGATAAAATGTTGGTAGGGTGTAGGCAGTGAAAGTGGAAGAAGTAGCTTTACTAAGACTGTACATTTATGTACACCTATTTGGGAGTAAGCCACATTGAATAAACTAGGCAAATGTATACTGAATTGTGTGACAGGTGAAGTCCTTCAGAGGAGTTACATTACTCAATATATGGGAAATCAGATTAGATTTATTTTTATCTGAAAAAACCAGACTGATTTTACATAAACAGACAGTGAAGAAAATGAAAACAATGATACAACAGTAAAGAAAGTAAAGAGGAATATGGTCTCAACCTTCACATAAGATGTTTGGATAGCACTTTTTTGATGGTAACACCCAATGAATTGTGATTTCTTTACCAAAGCATCATAGTGATAGTGATGGACAGTGAAGGAGGTGTTTTCCATGGGCTGATCTATACATAAGTGTATTATGCAAATTGCTGCATATATTCACACATTCACATGGACAGTTAATTCCCTTTACTTTCCTGTGCAAATGTGCATCCATTCATCCTACTTTTGTCAAAAAATGTGCAGCCATCTGAATCCACGCAAAGCAGAAAGAGGGGCCACACATGCAATATTGCACATTTCTATTGATTTCTGCAGATACTCCAGTAAAAACTATGAAACCTTTTTCTGTGGTGTTTAAGGAGGTGTTTTTTTTTGGGGGGGGGGGGGCTTGCAAAAAGCCTGAATATGTGCAAATTACATGTGGCTGGATAACATTCAAATTGACTGGAATGAGCAGTATTTTAATCATGTAGACTAGCCTCATGTCATTGGACTGGTGAATCTACTATTGGTTTTAACCTGAACTTTAAAGATGTCATCAATCTCTGTCCCTAAAATAGGATCAGCACCATGGATAGCTCTTCCAAAACCTTGTCTAAAATCTGGATCAGATTCACCATCTCAAGACATGGAAGCCACCAGCCACCTTGAATGGGAAGGCATCTTGGAGGTAATCTCGTCAAACACATTGCTCAATGCAAGATTTGCAATACAATACTATGGAATATCCAGCTGGACTTAGAATCACAGAGTTGGAAGAGACCACAAGGGCCATCCAGTCCAACCCCCTGCCATGCAGGAACTCCCAATCAAAGCATTCCCAACAGATGGCCATCCAGCCTCTGCTTAAAAACCTCCAAGGAAGGCGACTCCACCACTCTCCAAGGGAGTGTGTTCCACCGTCGAACATCCCTAACTGTCAGGAAGTTCCTCCTAATATTGAGGTGGAATCTCTTTTCCTGCAATTTGTATCCAGTGTTCCGCATCCTAGTCTCTGGAGCAGCAGAAAACAAGCTTGCTCCCTCCTCAATATGACATCCCTTCAAATATTTAAACAGGGCTATCATATCACCTCTTAACCTTCTCTTCTCTAGGCTAAATATCCCCAGTTCCCTAAGGCGTTCCTCATAGGGCATGCTTTCCAGACCCTTCACCATCTTAGTTGCCCTCCTTTGGACCCGCTCCAGTTTCTCCACATCCTTTTTGAATTGTGGTGCCCAGAACTGGACACAGTATTCCAGGTGGGGCCTGACCAATGCAGAATAGAGTGGCACTATTACTTCCCTTGATCTAGACACTATACTTCTATTGATGCAGCCTAAAATTGCATTGGCCTTTTTAGCTGCCGCATTGCACTGTTGGCTCATGTTCAGTTTATGGTCTACTTGGACTCCTAGATCTCTTTCCCGTGTGATCTCATTCAGCCAGGTGTCCCCCATTCTATATCTGTGCATTTCATTTTTCCTCCCTAAGTGCAGAACCTTACATTTCTCTGCGTTGAATTTCATCTTGTTAGCATTGGCCCAGCTTTCTAGTCTATTCAGGTCATTTTGAATTTTGATCCTGTCCTCTGGGGTATTAGCTACTCCTCCTAGTTTAGTTTCATCTGCAAATTTGATAATGATGCCCCCAATTCTGTCATCCAAATCATTAATAAAGACGTTGAATAGCACTGGGCCCAGGACAGAACCCTGTGGGACCCCACTGGTCACTTCTCTCCAGGATGAAAAGGAGCCATTGTTGAGCACCCTTTGAGTTCGGCCACTCAACCAATTACAAATCCATGTAACAGTTAACTTGTCTATCCCACATTTTGCAAGCTTGTTTGCAAGAATGTCATGGGGAACCTTGTCAAAGGCCTTACTGAGATCAAGATATACTATACCCACAGCATTCCCTTCATCTACCAAGCTGGTAATTTTATCAAAAAAAGAGATCAGATTTGTCTGACATGACTCGTTTCTCTGAAACCCATGTTGACTTTTTGTGATGATGGAATTATCTTTCAGATATTCACAGACTCTCTGTTTAATTATCTTCTCCAGAATCTTACCTGGAATTGATGTCAGACTAACTGGACAATAATTGTTGGGATCCACTTTTCCCCCCCTTTTGAAGATGGGCACAACGTTTGCCCTCCTCCAGTCTGCTGGAACTTCTCCTGTTCTCCAGGAGTTCTCAAAGATTATTGCCAGTGGTTCCGATATTACATTTACCAGTTCTTTTAATACTCTAGGATGTAGTTCATCTGATTCTGGAGATTTATATTCATTTAGGTTAACCAGGTATTCCAGTACTATCTCTTTACTTATTCTGTACTGAAATTCCCCTATTCTGTATTCTGCTCCATTATCCTTTTGTTGAGCATCCTTTGCTTTTTCTGAGAAGACTGAAGCAAAGAAGGTGTTGAGTAATTCTGCCTTTTCTGTGTCCCCTGTTAGCATTTTGCCATCTTCTGCATGCAGTGGCCCAACCGTTTCCTTCTTCTTCCTTTTGCTGCGGACATTTATATATATATATATATATATATATATAAACTTTTTATTGTTCTTAACCTCTCTAGCAAGCCTGAGTTCATTCTGCGCTTTAGCTTTTCTGACTTTATCCCTACACATGCTTGCTATTTTTTTGAATTCATCTTTTTTGATTTCCCCATTTTTCCATTTCTTATACATGTTCTTTTTAAAACTTAGCTGAGTTGAAAGTTCCTTAGTCATCCATCCTGGTTTCTTGAGACATCTCCCATTTTTCTTCCTCATTTGAACTGTTTGAAATTGTGCCTTCAGTATCTCCTTTTTGAGAAACTCCCATCCGTCTTGAACTCCCTTCTCTTTTAGTTTTCCTGACCATGGGATCAACCTCAGTATTTCTCTAAGTTTATTGAAATCATGCTTTTCTAAGTTTATTGAAATCATGACTTCCCATACTGCAGCAAAGAAAAGCCCAAAATCAAAGTTTGGAAGTAACTAGCAACCAATAATGGGGTAGGGCCACAAAAAAAGCCAGGGGACAGTCACAACTTGCTTCATGGACTTGTATATTTTAATCATTGCTTTACTCAGAAAGGGTAACAACAACTGGAAAGTCCCACAGTTCTCACCACAGGTTGATAGAGTACAAGATGGTGGAGCTCAGCTTTCTTTTCTGTCATGTCTGGATGATGATGATGATGATGATGATGATGATGATGATGATTGTAGCATTGGCATTGGGAGGATAGTGAAGAAGAGGTGGAGAAAGTCAGACTTTCATGTCGGGTTGCAGCAGTGTGTCTGTAGTAAATAACACAACAAAACTTGATCAGGCAATGAATGAGAGTCTGCTCTATGTGATCCTACTGTAGCAGTGTGCGCTTACCTTGAACAGACAAGGCAAACAGCTGCCTCCAGAATCACCTACTGAGCATTTATGAAGAGCAAAACAGAAAGAAAAGTGGGAAAGCAGATTAGCTGCCTCACCATCTCCCCTGACATGTTGGAAAAACATAGTGTTTTAATCTGATGCTTTTATATTAGTTTTTAAAATTTTTGTAAATATTCTTAATTTGTTGTGATGGATATTGACTTAGGTCCCAGCCTGGGAGAAAGGCAGTATATAAAGTAAGTAAATAAAATAAATAATAAAATAAATGCTGAAATACTTTTCCTGGCTTTTTGATACTATGCACTTGAATTGGACGGATAGGGGCTGCATTTGATTGCTCAATTCATAAAATGTCTTGGGCCATCCCTGTAGATTGCTGGTTCAGTTTTGTCAAATAATATGTATTTCTGAAGCACTGAGTTGATTTGAACAACAACAAAGATAACCGAATCAGTAGCAGATGTGATAGTTGAGCTAACTGCAGAAACAAGCATGCTAATTATCATGGTACAGTGCATATGTAGGAACGACTGAAAAGTTTCTAGACTGGAGTTCAGTAACTCATAGGAGCTTTACAGAGGAGAACACCAGATTGTATGAAGGAGAGAATGCTATCTGCAACAAACAAGAAAGGTTAGGGTGAAGTGGGAGAGCATCCTTGGCAGTGATATTTGTCTACGTCACTGTCCTTACTAGAAAATTAAGCATGTGGCCTATAGGAGAAATTTTGCTATACTGCTTATCTGCCACTGATGGATGCAGGACTATAGAGCCCTTGCTAACAAATGATTTAACAGTGTATGCCAGGGATATATCTTGGGTGCTGGGGAAAATGAGGACATTACACTCTCCAATAAGAATTCTGCAGTCCAAAATGACATTTCCAAAGAATTTACGGAGTCATACAGTGCTTAGTCCTCACAACAACTTTGCAACGAAGTGACACCTTTATTGGCTACAAATACAAATATATGTGTTTATGTGTGTCTTGCTTCTTCATCAAGCAAAGATGTTAAAAATCATAGAGGAGAGAGAAAATTAAGACATGTTAGTCACAAGCTTGCATTTTGAAGATGTTGCTGTTCTCAGTGGATTTTGGATTTTATGGTAAATGGCCAATACGGCTATCCCTGGATATATTTTGCCAAGGTTAGTCCTCAAAACTAATCCAAGAAGCTTGTGGGACTAAGATGGGGTGAGGTTATTTTTTATTATTACACACACACACACACACACTGTAATATATTTATAATTTTATATTTTTACATATTTATAAAACACTCATAATTTCAAGTTGGAATAGGGCAGTCTCTCTGATTTGTTTTTGTTCAGCACACCGGTACTATCTCCTCCAGATATTTTTGGGGGAAAGGGAGAATGTTTGGATTTGTAGATTGAACACCACATGGCCTCAATTTAGCAGTTAATAACACCATCCACTAAGAACACAGATCCACTGGGATTTGAACCCTGGTCTCCAGAGTACTAGTCCAACACTCAAACTACTACACCATGCTTGCTCTCACCCATTTCTGACTTATGGCCACCCTATTATTGGGTTTTTTTGGCAAGCTTCTTCCAATGGGGTTTGCCATTGCCATTCCCTCAGGCTGAGAGACTCACCCAAGTAGTGGCACCACTAGGGTTGTCATCCAGTGCAGTAACTCATAGTGTCACACACACACCCTACTGACCTCCTCCCTTACCACACCATACAGAATCCTTAGTAAAGTTTTTTGTACTAATGTTACTTACTAATTGCAGTTCCTGCATATCACTGAATGTAATGGCTGTGACAGAAACAACTAATAAGCCTTTAAATTAAATATCATAAGCACAACATAACTGTTTGTAATATTTAGTTTTTAAGTTTTTTTTAAAAAAAATTAAAAACCTGGGCCTCTTTTTTCTCTTAGGGTGTCACCAGATGCAGCCTGCACCCCAGCACCTCCTTAGGTAACCCCTGGGGTTCCATGGCTGAGCTGGGATTCGAACCCAGAGACTGGTGCTTCCTGCAACTACAAATCCCAGGGTCCTATAGAGGCAGTGGCATCACAAGGGTGTGCAGGATGTGTGCCCACCACATCAGGTGACATCTTAAGGGTGTGTGTGACACTAATGCTCTTCAAACATCTGCCTTTGGACAGAAACAGGGCATGGAATTCATCTGTGTCCCATTAAAATGCCGAAGAGATAGTGTGAGTGAAGTTTCAGTGGGAGGGGAGGCCCCTGTTTTGTTTTTAAAATGATATTTCATATTTTAAAAATTAATTTTTAATATAGATCTTTTCCTCCTTTTTTATTTAAAAAATCACATTTTACCAAATTTTCATTTTAAGCAGATGAAACTATGTATATGAAAATACATTTAGGCTATGCATTTGATGTTGTAATTTAAAGGTATAATTTTAATCATGCAGTGATTTGAGTGTTGGACTATGGCTCTGTGTTTGATTCCCAGCTCGGCCATAAAACCGAATGGGTAACCTTGGGCAGGTCACACTCTCTCATCCTCAAGGGAAGGCAATGGCAAATCTCCTCTGAACAAATCTTGCTAAAGAAAAAAACATGATGATAGGTGCCCTAGGGTTGCCATAAACTGGAAATGACCAGAAGTCACACGACACACACAGTTGTTTATGCCACAACTATTATCATGACATTCAGTGATATATGGGAATTACAATGAATGAGTAACATTAGGACAAAAAATTACTAAGGATTCTGTATGGTATGCTAATGGAAGGAGATTAATGGTTTGAGGGTTGACATAATGAGTTACTGCACCGGATGACCCCAACCCTAGCGATGCCATTGTGTAGAGGAAGGAGCCATGGCAGTTAAAGTGGTGTCAAACCACTTTATTTCTACAGTGTAGAAGCAACCCTATTGGGGTGTCACTAGGGTTGGTGTGAAATGGTGTGGGAAACCATGGTGTCACCTCCCAATTGACCTCCTCCTATAAAAAAAACATACAGAATCCTTAGTAATATTTTTTTTTTGTAATAATGTTACTCATAAATTGTAATTTCCGTATATCACTGAATGTTATGGTAATACATGTGATGTCAAACAACTTGCAAAATTAAAATTATCCCATTAAATTACAGTATCATATGCACAGCCTAAATATAGTTGCATAAGTAGTTTCATGTTGTTAAAGTAAAAAAATGGTGAAATGTGATACTTTTAAAGAAAAATTTAAAAGAATACTTTAATTACAAGTAAAGAAGAAGCCTATTAGTAAAGAGGTGGGAAAGGGTTGAGATAGCCTTGTAGGAAGAATAAATAAATAGGATGCTGAAAACTAAGTTGAACCCAACAGTATTGATTATGAGGTGAGGGGAGGCGAGGAGTGGAGATATATACATAATTGTACTGGTATATGTAAATATATGCACTGTATTTGTATATACTGGAACTGTGAATGTGAAGATGAAGAGAATTTATTTTATTTGATATTATAGGATATAAAAACAGTATTTTTAAAAAATATAAAAAGAAAATAATAATTTTTAAAAAATATATTTTTAAAAAAATTAAAATTTATTTTTTTTAAAAAATGTTCTTTTTAAATTCTCGTTAAAACATCACCTTTTAATGAAATCTTCACTATGTGTATGTAAATATTTTTGAGTTGTGTGTATGATATTGTAATTGGAAGGTATAATTTTAATTTTGCTAGTTGTTTATGTCACAACTATTAGCATGACATTCAGTGGTACATGGGAATTATGATTTATGAATAACATTAGTTCAAAAAGCATTCCTTTTTTAAAATTTTATTTTTAAGATAGTTTTATCTCTTCCATCACAAAAAATTGCATAAAACAAAAATCTTCTACACAGTGACATTATGCCATAGACTACCACTACAACACAGTATTACATTTCAACCCCAAAATACAATGTATACATGTAATATACACATTACAACATTAACTCCATCATACCACCATAATTTCCAACCACCACACTTAATCATCTCACCATAAATGGTAACTTTCTCTTTTCAATTTTGTGAATTTATTATCTCCTCTACTTAGGACCTTATCAGATGGGAGGAATTTCTCTTTAATGCAAATGGAGCCAATTGGAGCCAATTCGAATTCACATGAATTCTCTAGTTTAGCGAATTTACATGAATTCCCATTGCGTTTAGAATGCGTTCAGAATGACCCCCCCATTGCCCGAAATTGCGTGAGATGCTTTAATTCGCAATAACATAAAACCCATGATTGCGTTCGGGATGACTTCCCTTTGGCCCAAAATTGCATGAGATACTTTAATTCGCAATAACGTGAAACCCCATGATTGCGTTCGGATTGCCATTACATTATACTTCCAATTTCCAACGTCTGATAAAGTCCTTAGTCTCTTTCTATGTCTTGTTGTGAACTATCTCCCTTTGTTACTTGTTGACATGGGGTAAGTTAACAACCCTTTTGGGAAATGAAACAGCTAGGCATTTTGAACAGAATTGGGAGAGTATTAGCTCCCTATAGGGATAAAGTGAGGGAAAGGAGTAGCAATGATAACGCTACTCCAAAAGAGGTTAAAGGAATGACATGGAAAAAGGAGAAATAAAATAAAATTAAGACCCATTACTGTCACAGAAAAGCATTCCTAAGGATTCTGTATGGTGTGAAATGGGAGGGGGTGACACCATGATTTACTGCACCAGATGACACCAACCCTAGTGAGGCCACTGAGAAGAAGCGGTGTCACACACACACCCTTTACGGTGTCACCTGGAGCAGTCCACACTCCCTGCACCCCCTCAGTGATGGCACTGAAGCCTATCAACAGGTTATGGGCCCAGTGGTTATGGGCCCATCCTAAGGGTGGGATGACACCACTGCTCCCCAAACACCTACTTTCTGGCAGAAAGGGGTTGCGGCATTCACCTTCTACTCTTTAAAATGCTTTAATGCAGTGACGGCGAACCTTTTAGAGACTGATTGCCCAAACTCAAAGGCTTTCCTGCACCAGGTGTTACCTGGTGTTTGGGGGGGGGACTTTAGGGGGCAGGACCTCCACCTTCTGTGGGTGAGACTTCTGCCTCTGGGGATGGGACTTCTCCAGAGACAGCTAAAGGCATGGCAGGGTGGGGGGAAGAAGAAGGACAGGTGCATGCCATCGGTTCACCACTACAGCTTTAAGGGATGGTGGGAGTACAGTGAAGCTCACTGGGAACAGTAAGGAGAGGCCCAAGAATTTTTAGAAACTAAAATTTCAAATTTCAAATTCTTTATTTACAATTTTTTTAAAAAAAATAATTTTTAAAAAAATTTTTTTTAAAAAAAACTTGATTTTAAATTTTATTTTTTTTAAAAAAATATTATTTTAAACTTTCTTTAAAACATCACATTTTAACCAAATCTTCCCTATGCATATGTATGTAAATCCATTTAGGTTGTGCATACAACATTTGAACATTTGAAGGCATAATTTAAATTTTGCGAGTTGCTTACGTCACAAAGATTGCCTTTCCGTTCAGTGGCATATGGGAAATGGGATTGATGAGTACCATTATGCAAAAATTCAAAGATACAGCCGTGTCAGTCTGTAGAATCAGTATGTAGAAACATCTTGTAGCACCTTTGAGGCTTTGGGCCAAAACAGATGGCCCTGAAGGGATGGCTTCAAGCTGCCCCAGAGAAAGCCATAGTGGGGCCTTAGCAATCCTGGGGAAACCACTGGACTGAGGAGTCTGTCTGGTGTGAAATGGGAGGAGGTCAATGTGGAGGGGGGGGGGACACCATGAGTTATAGCACTGGGTGGCACCAATCCTAGGGATACCACTGGAGTAAGGAGTTGATCTGGTGTGAAAAGGGAGGAGATTAATGGGGATGGGGGGGGGGGCTTAGAACATGAATTACTGCACTGGGTGACTCCAATCCTAGGGATGCCACTGGACTCTTTCTGGTGTGAAATGGGAGGAAGTCAATGGGGACAATGGGGAGGGGGGGAGACCATGCATTTTAGCACAGGGTGACACCTGCCCTAGGGACGCCACTTGACTAGTTTCCCCACCACAATTCAAAAAGGATGTAGAGAAACTGGAGTGTGTCCAAAGGAGGGCAACTAAGATGGTGAAGGGTCTGGAAACCTTGCCCTACAAGGAGAGACTTAGGGAGCTGGGGATGTTTAGCCTGGAGAAGAGAAGAGGAGATATGGTAGCCCTGACTTGAAGGGATGTCACATTGAGGAGGGAGCAAGCTTGTTTTCTGCTGCTCAAGAGAACAGGACCCGGAACAATGGATGCAAGCTACAGGAAAAGAGATTCCACCTCAACATTAGGAGGAACTTCCTGACAGTAAGGGCTGTTCGACAGTGGAACACACTCCCTCGGAGTGTGGTGGAGTCTCCTTACTTGGGGGTCTTTAAGCAGAGGCTGGATGGCCCTCTGTCGGGGATGCTTTGATGGAGAGTTCCTGCATGGCAGAATGGGGTTGGACTGGATGGCCCTTGTGGTCTCTTCCAACTCTTTGATTCTATGATTCTGGTGTGAAATGGGAGGAGGTCAATGTAAAAGGTGTGTGTGTGTGTGTGACACTATGAGGTAGAACATCGGTTGACCCCAATCCTAAGGAGTCTGTCTGGTGTGAAATGTGGGGCGGTCAATGGGAAGGGGGGAGGTGACAACATGCATTATAGCACTGGGGGGGGGGGGTGACCCCAATGCTAGGGGCCCCACTGGACTAAAGAGTCTGTCTGGTGTGAAATGGGAGGGGGGTAGTGGGGAGGGGGTGGTGGGGGTGACACACTGGGGCAATCCTAGGGTCGTCCCTGGGCTCTCTCTGGGGTGAAAGGGGGGGAGGTCAATGGAAAGGGGGTTGAGGGTGACACTCTGAGGCAGAGCGCCGGGTGACACCGGTTTCTGGGGTGCTTTATTGGGACTTTTCTGCCTCCCTCCTTCCTATTTCCCTTCTTCTTCTTCCTCCTCCTCCTCCTGGAAACTTGTGGGGCGGAGGCTGGCTGGGAGCCCGGCGTCGCCTCCTGGGTCTGCCATTGGCCGGAGGGCCGTCCTCCTGGCTGTCTGTGGGGCCCCAGCAGCTGCCCTCTCTGAGGAGGAGGAGGAGGAGGAGGAGGACTGGAGGAGCCCAACCAGGGCTGTCCCTTTTGCAAGAGCCCCCAGGCAGCAGGAGGAGTGCCTGCCCCAGAGATGACCAGAGTAGTATTAGCTGCAGGGAAAGGAGCCAAGACTTAGTCCCGAGGCGCCTCTCCTGGGCTCCTTCTCCTTCTCCTTCCCTCCTCTCCCCCCTGAGAGCCGGCTGTACAATCCTCGGCAGTGTCCTGAGACTGTATAGCCGCCTCGGGGAGGCCTCCTTTGGGCAGCCCAGGCTTGGATTTGAACCCTTGCCTTGGCTCCTCAGTCTTGGCTCGCTTTCAGCCAAAGGCGGAGGACGGAGGAGAGCGCCCGACTTAAGGCGCACAGACAGGGGCTTGGGTCGGAGCCTTAATTGCTTCTTCCCTCAAGGGGTTTTGGGGTTTGTTTTTTTGGGGGGGGAGGCTAAGGGGGTCCCTTGAAGCCTCCCCCAAATTGGCGCCGAGGGACAGTAAGCCGCCTTTGCTGGAGGCGCCGCTTGAGGCGACTTAGAAAACTCTGCGCTGCTTTCCAAAATGACAGCTGAGAAGGAAAAGAAAAGGTAAGAAAGGGCTGGGGATGGGACCTTGGGAACATCTAGGGTGGCGTCCAGACTGGACAGATAACCCGGTTTGGACCCGCTTTAACTCATTTTTGGCTCAAGGCTATGGAATTCTGGGAGTTGGAGTTTGTTGTGGGGCCCAGAGCGGAGCTCCGCTCCGCTCTGGGCCCCACAACAAACTCCAACTCCCAGAATTCCATAGCAAGTGAGTCAGACAAAGAGTTAAAGCGGGGCCAAACCGGGTTATCTGAGAGAGTGTGACCCACCCAAGTGGGGTTTAAAGCTCAAGGGAGGGATCCTTTGATACTTTTGGTTTGTATTTTAATATACTGGTTTGGTTTGGTTTGAATTTTAATGTATTATATTATAATGTATAGCCATTTTAATCCTTACAATTGTTTAATGTCTTTTAATATTTTGTATTGTTTTTAAATGGTCTTGTTTTATACTTGTTCGCCGCCTCGAGTCCCTGTATTGGGAGAAAGGCAGGATATAAGAAAATATTAATATTAATAATAATAATAATAATAATATAGTAACCACTACTCAGGAGAAGCAAAAGCCCAAACCAAAAAGAAACTACATCATCCTCTTTGAAGAAATATGGCGAAGAAAACCTCCAGGTAAAGCCACCTGGGTATAGTGTTTTGAGTGTCGGTCTACAAATCTAAAGATCAGGGTTCAATTCCTGCAACTTGAGCCGAAAAACCTCACCGGGTGACCTTGGGTGAAGTCACACTCTCTCAGCCTCAGAGGATGGCGAGGGCAAAAAACCCCTCTGAAGAAATCTTGCCAATAAGAAAACCTTATCATAGGTGGGCCCTTAGGGTTGTTGTATGTCAAAAAATGGCACGAAACAACGACTTGTGCCTAAATTTTGGGTCTATGGACCGTAATTTATTGATCATTATTTATTGCATGTCTGTGCCGCCCTTGTCCCAGAAAGGGACCCGTCGCAGATCATTCAAAAGATTTTATAATATTTTTTAAAAACAAACACACAATTAAAAACCAACTAGCTGAAAACAGTATGAAGCAACATGTTAAAAAAAAACATACAAATGTTTTAAATACATATTCCTAAAGCACCCTCTCCCCACAAAAAATGCCTTCCTTTTTTAAAGAACTTTTATTCAAAATATATCATATCATACAATATCTCACAATCATAAAACAAATGCATGAAAATGGTATAAAAACTGCACAACATTGAAAAACATTCCTTCTTAAAGTTTTGTGCCATTCAGTTTATTAAGAATCAATCTGACCGTAAAGAACAACGGCTAGACGGAGGAGAGATGGATATAAAATCTGTATTTAATATAGTCTATAAGAGGAGACCATTTTTTCCTGGAAAGGTCTTTGATTTTGTTATTTTCAGTTAGATTTCATATTATCTGTTAATTTTTTCCCATGAGCCAGGGATACAAAGCCTTCCTGACACAAGGATAAATTGAAAACTTGCTTGAATAAAATAATGTCTTTTGCCTACAGGGAAAGGAAAGCAAGGAAGGGGCAACTGTTGCATTGCCAAACCCTTGGGCTGTAAAATGGCCCAGACTGGGGTTTTCCCAGTGGCTGTCTCCGCCTGGCCAATTTTTAAAGGATGATGGTTGTGGTGGTGGTTGGCTACGATGGGAAGAGTATTGTGGCTCACTGTGAGTTTATCACATGGGAGGAATTTCTCCCAATTTCGAATTGAGCCAATTCGCAATTACGTGAATTTGCCAGTTTAGCGAATTTACGTGAAATCTGATTGCGTTTGGAATGCATTCAGAATGACTTCCCATTTCCTGAAAATGACCCCCCATTGCCCAAAATTGTGTGAGATACTCTTATACGCATTAACGTAAAACCTATGATTGCGTTCGGAATGACTTCCCTTTTGCCCGAAATTGCGTGAGATACACTCATTTGCAGTAACGTGAAACCCCATGATTGCGTTCGGATTGCCATTGCATTATGCCCCCAAATTCCATCGTATGATAAACTCCACTGTTTCTCTCTCTGGATTGGATGGATGGAAAGGCCTCAGTGGCTCTCTCGAAGATCATGGGCATCCATGAGGCCACAGTAAAATACATTTAGGTTGTTCTGGGTAAGTCATAATAATAATAATAATTAATAATAATAATAATAATAATAATTTATTTATAAATAAATTATACCTCTACACCCCTCTACACCCACCCCACCCCTCTACAATATGCAATCGGGTGGGCTTACAAAGATTGAAAAACATGCATTCATAACCCTTAATCCCTCCCCTTAAAATACAATTATTTGTTCCGCTCTGGGCCCCACAACAAACTCCAACTCCCAGAATTCCATAGCCTTGAGACAGGGCAGTTAAAGCCACGTCAAACTAGGCTATTTCTCCAGTGGATGCAGCCACACTGAGCTCAAGTCTATGGAAGCTCATGCTACCAACTTTTCTCTTCCAGTTAGTAGTCCCAAAGGTGCTACAGTACCTTTTTGCAGACTGAGGTCAAAAACACACTGGAGAAATAATATAGTTTGAGACTGCTTTAACTGTCCTGGCTCGGTGCTAAGGAATCCTGGGAACTGTAATTCATTGTGGCACCAGAGGTCTCTGGCAGAGAAGGCTAAATGTCTCACAAAACTACAGTTTCCAGAATTCCCTAGACTTCAGCCAGGGCAATTAAAGCAGTCTCAAACTGGATTATTTCTCCAGTGTGTTTTGGATCTGAGTTATGATCAGGATAAGGATTTTGAGTGTGATCTGGCCAAAGTTAAGTGTTTGAAGGGTCCGTTGCTTTTTAACAACCACATTTAAGCATATATTTGAGAATCAAAGGGAGAGGTGTGAAACCCATGGGGCATTTTGTACCCACTAAGCCCAGAGTGTACACAATTCATTTCCTACACAGAACATTTAGTCAAAATAGCTGAAAAAGGCTTTGGGGCCTTTTGGCTGAGCCTGAGGGCGCATCTGTACTGTACAAATAATGCAGTTTGACACTGCCAAGGCTCCGTCCTCCAGAATCCTGGGATTTGTAGTGTGGTGAGGCACTAGCACTCTCTGGGAGAGAAGGCTAAAGACCTTGTAAAACTACAGGTCCCCAAATTCCATAGGATGGAGCCACTGCGCTTAAAGAGGTGCAAACTGCGTTATGTCTACAGCATAGATGCACCCTTGGTGTATTCATATCATGAAGTGTATCATCATTTTCTTTAAAAACTCTGAAGCTGCAACTGCACTACAGAAATAATCTTGTTTGACTCCACTTTAAGCTTCCATGGCTCCATGATATGGAATCCTATGGTTTGTAATTTGCTGTGACACCAGACCAATGTGACATTGAAGGTTACAGATCCCAGAATTCCATAGCATTGCACCAGGGCTGTTAAAGAAGTGGTGTGTCAACCTGGATTGTTTCTGCTGGAAGAGACACCACCCCATGGGCTTTGTCCAGAAAGAATTCAGGCTACATCCACACTGGAGAAATAACCTGGATGAAGGCTGTGGAATTCTGGGAATTGGAGTTTGTCTGGTCCCCTCAACAAACTCCAGTTCCCAGAATTCCATAGCCTTGAGCCAGTCCACTTAGAGCAGTGCCAAACCAGGTTATTTCTCCAGTATGGATGCAGCCCTATCTACGCCTGTGCCTCTGTCTGCCGTTGGAGCTCAAGTCCAGCATCCCAGTTGGTTGCTTGTCATAATCAATTGCTTTACTCCCGAGTAGTCACACCGCATTTGGTGCTCAACAAAATGGACTTTGGACCAAGGACAGAAGGGAGAGGGTGACCAGATGTCAATAAGAAAAAAGCACAAGGCACTTCAAAATGTAAGACACTGCAGGAAAAAGATGTAGGACATTGCAAAATAAAAGCTAAAGACACAGGTGTACTGTATATGTATGTGTATATATATATATATATATATACACACACACACACACACACACACACACATATACACGTACATACATACACATACACACACACACACACACACACATATACTGTATTTTGTTTCTTGTTAAGTGCCTTCAAAGTCATCTCTGATTTATGGCGATCCTAAAGCGAACCTGTCATGGGGTTGGCAAGATTTCTTCAGAGGGGGCTTGCCATTGCCTTCCTCTGAGGCTGAGAGAGTGTGACTTGCCCAAGGTCACCCAGTAGGTTCCATGGCTGAACTGGGAATTGAATCCTGATCTCCAGAGTTGTAGTCCAGGACCCAAGCCACTACACCACACTGGTTACATCATCATCACCATCATTGTCATCATCATTATTATTATATGCTTATCTGTATTTTTTCTGAAGAACATATCTTCATTTAAATGCTTGTTGGTTTGCAGTACTTAGAGAACTTTGAGCAAGACAAATGCTTAAAATTGTACTTTACTGGCAACGAACCCTTGACTGAATCTACATTTAAATTATTTTATTAAATACATTTCTTATTTTTTCATGTGTCCATTGTGCTGATATTAAGGAGAAAACCCTTTCAGCATTTCCATTGTGCTTCTTAGTGAAAATGGTAATGTCCTGGAAAACAAGGCAGTTTGGTCAGCCTGGTGTGGCATTCCTTTTTTCTTTTTAAAGTTAATTTGAATTATTTTTTCAGCGTCTTTAACTTTTTATGGCGCCACAGGTCCCTTTGGTTTGGTTGCTGGTTTTGACATGCAATGGACTAATAGCAGAGTTTGACAAGGTTACTTTTGGGGAGCTACATCTTTCAGAATCCTCATGCTGCGGAGGGGAGAATCTTGGAATTATGGTTCCCAAAAACTAATTTACAGAACTACCAAGAAACACTGTACTCTTACCAGGGGTGCATCTACATTATAGAAATAATGCAGTTTGACACGACTTTAACTGTCATGGTTCCATCCTACAGAACCCTGGAATTGGTAGTTTTGTGAGGCACCAGCACTCTTTGGCAGAGAAGGCTAATCGTGCAATACTACAAATCTCAGAATTAATAGGATGGAGCTACAGTACTTAAAGCAGTATCAGATTGCATTATTTCTACGGTGCAGATGCAGCTATGTTTTCCTCTTTTCTTGCTGGTAGCTACTAAAAAGTGCAGTAGGACAACGGTGGATAGTGGATGTGGAGCATCCAGTGTTAGATATAAAGGGGGTGTTTACATAATACATTGAACTCCTGTTAATAGTGCCTGTGCACTCTTTCAAATAATTGTGAGTTGGAGGGAAAGTCTCTTTTCAGGACTTTCTCAAGTTCTGTGGTGATTTGAACCCTCCTGGAGATTGATCTGCTTTGGGAGATCCTGGAATTGATCTGCTTTGGGAGAGAACTTCCTGGAGGCTCAACTTTTTTTGGAGATGGTGCAACCACCACACTTTTGTGACCCCCTCCCCATCTGAGGCCTGGTCAAAGTATATTTCCTGGCCCCTTTCTCTCTCAGTTAACACTAGTTGTGGAATGCCTGCGTCTCTTCATTCTCCGCTAAAGAGATTTCCATTTACTCTCTACTGAAGATCTATGATCCTTAAAATACAAGTTTAGTCACCTTGCCACTCTTGGATGTTGGATTCAAAACTTACATTTCACTCTTTTCACCCATCAGCGGCCCCTTCTAGGCCAAAATATTAATACTGCAGACTTGTATTTCACATTTCTGATTGTTCAAAGTGTTTTCATACATCCACAATGAGCCATAAATGGTGGTATTGCGTGTCTTCAAGTTCTTTCCGACTTATGGTGACCCTAAGGCGAATCACAGAGTTTTCTTGGCAAGATTTGTTCAGAGGAGGTTTGCCATTGTCGTCCCCTGAGGCTGAGAGCATGTAACTTTCCCAGGGTCACCTAGTGGATTTTATGTCCCAGCTGGGAATCAAACTGTAGTCTTCACTCATAGTCCAACACTCAATTGAATACCATTCTGTTATTACCAATTTTATTATTCTTATCACCATTTTTCAGATAGGAATACTGAGTTAACTGTTACATTCATGGCAGAGGTTCGACTGAACCAAGGAATCTCCGTTCAGCAATTATATACTCATGTATGTGTGTGCCTGTCAATTTATGACAACCCCATTAATTTTATGGGGTTTTCTTAGGCAAGAAATACTCAAGAGGTGGTTTTGCCAGTTCCTTCCCCTGGAATACAGCCTACAGCTGTGATATTCCATGGTAGTTACCCATCCAAATACAGGGGTCAACCTGCTTACTTTCCAGGATCAGAAGGGATCAGGTGATCTCAGTTAAAATCACAGAAATATATGCTTGGAAGCAAACCCCACTGAATAAAGTGGGACAGGATTTTTGATAACCTTGTTTTTGATTGTTTTCAGCCTCTTTAATATTGCTGCACCAACTCTCTATACTAAACACAGGCTTATTGTGCAAATGGAACCCAGGATAGATATTTTTTAACACAGATTTCAAAAGTACAGTGATGTGCTATCTGATAATTTTATTACAAATTTAGTTGCCTTCTTCACATTGAACTGAGTGGATATTACTTAAAATTTACTAAGATTACTTGGAGTAATCTATTTTGTTTTAGTGTCTTTTCATTTTATTTACTGAGAATTTCAGACTGTGATTGCACCAGAGCATTTTGAAAGCCTGATTTAAGAGTGTATTTGAAGCACAAACAGTGCAAACATACACACACTTTGTTGGGAATTTAGTGTACCCGAGTCGAAGGTCCTTACTCCTGAGTAAACATAACACAGGATTGCAGCCAAAAATCTCCCTAATGAAACCAATGGGATTTCTTTCTTTCTTAAATTTGCTTGAATTGTTGTCTTATTTTTGAAGTTCATTCTATTCAGAAAAGGTTTTATTGGTTATTTTATTGGTTTGACAAAGCCAGTGGGATGGGGCGGGTCAGAAACCTGATCAAACAGTAAAACTTTTAGATTACAGCTTCTCAGGTGATCGCCACCACTCTCTTGGAAGGTTTTTGCAGGAAGATTATCGCTTTTTCTTATGCATTCAGATAGTGCAGTTTGGAAATGTTAGCAGTTTCATTTCGATGAAGTCATTAACACTCTGTAAAGGATAGTTTAAAAGAAAGAAAAAGCAGGTCAGAGGTTATGTTTGTTAGGTAAATGCATATTGCTTTTACAAGACTGGCCAATACCAACTTTTACTGTATTGCCATGTGTTTGTTGAGCAAAGGGAGGCGAGAGAAAGGCAGAGAGCTATCTTATGTAACTTGAATATACAACAAAATGTAGTATCTTACTTTCTCACAGGGAACATTTTGTGTCAATATCACAACCCTAAGGCCAGAGCGAGAAAGCGCTGAATGGTTGCTGTAAAGATTCCAGGGCCCTGATCCACTCAGTTCCCAAACCAGAGAACTGAGTGAATCATGGCCCTGGAATCATTACAGTTGAATGGATCATCCATTGTTTTGTTTTGTGTTGTGTTTAATTGCTGATTTGTTTGTATTTTTAGTTGTGATGCTGTATTTGTGCCTGTTGAAGTTTCTGGCATTTTATCGGCAACATCAGTCCTCGCTATAATAGTATAGTGGTATACTTAGTGGTATACTAAGTCAGAACCTTGATCCATCTAAGCCAATATTATCAACTCTGACTGGCAGAAGCTCTCCAAAGTTTCAGACAAGATTATTTCTCCAGGCCCTACTTGGAGATCTATAGTATCGCATGGTGATTTATCATATTAACCCTGAATATTAACCCTGCCCCAACACTTCTTTGTTTCCAAAATCAAATAGGTTCAGTTATATTGAGTGTGAGGAATGGGATATACACATATGTGGATATGCACATATCTGCATATGTGTACTTTGGAATACAAGAAAATACTAGGAACTGATTTGGAAACTAATTTGGACCTCCCTTTGGAGAGCCATTTGTCACTGACTTTCTGGTGCCAAGTTTAAAAAGTAGGTTTTTTCCCCCCATTATTAAAGCATTTAGAGCCTAATTGATGTTCTCCAAAATATGCATGTACATGGTTTTTAAAAGTTTCTGCTTTTTACACTTTTTAAATCTATTAAAGTACCTTTTCCAGCCTGTTTACATTTAAAAAAAAAAAACATTCTGAGTTGTTTTAATCAGCTTGATTTGATTTTGCTTATACACTAACCTGCAATCTCATGATATGTTGTGGGATATAAATGTTTTAATATTTATATAATATATAAATGTTTTAATAAGAAAGAACGAATTGAAGATAATATAGATGCAGAGTTGGAGATTTCGTTGTATTTTAACCAATGTATATATTAAAATACTGTGAAAATATATGAAGGGTGATAATTCTATGGGGTTGATCCAGACTTTGTCATACTTAAGACTGTGCATTTGTATGCCTTCAAGTGACCTATGAACATACAATGACTCCATGAATTTTATAGGGGTTTAATAGGCAAGGAAAACACAGAAGTGGTTTGCCATTCCCTTCCTCTAAAACACAGCCTTCAGCACCTGGTATTCCTTGGCAGCCTCCCATCCAAGTATTAACCAGAGCTGACCCTACCTAGCTACCAAGATCAGATGGATTCTGGTGCCTTCAGAGTATTTAGGGTCCTCATAGTTCAGACTGTGGATTTTCCTTTGGTCATGCTTAATTTAAGTCCTATTGGTTTCCAAAGGTCTACTCCAGAGCTACTAACTGTATGGCCCTCCAGATGTTGTTGCACTGCAACTTCCAGCTTTCCTCACTATTGGCTGTGGTGGTTAGGACTGCTGGCAATTGCAGTCCAACAAGCTCTGAGGGGCCACACAGTTCTTACCTCTTGTCTGTTCTAAGCATGGCTAATTCTGGAACTGACCCCAATTTTTGTTTGTTTGTTTGTTTGTTTGGTGTAGATCTTTCTCTTTCTCTCACAACTTGGACTCACAGCAGCTCATAACAGGATTAAAAACAGGCATAATTTGTGATGTTAGACAGATTATAAGATTACAGCAGAATTGAATTAAAAACAGTTTTTAAAAGGAGAATTATAATGAAAGTACAACATCCACTCCTTCCTTGGAGACAGACAGTTGTCAGTAAAGAATTGCCAGGAATGAAAAGGAATAAAAAAGGGGCCTGCTGGTGGAAGGACAACATAAGGAGTTCCACAACCTGGAAGCTAAGGCCCTCATGGTACATCTACATTGTACAAATAATCTGGTTTGACACTACATTAAGTGCTCCAGTTCCATCCTTTGGAATTCAGGGAATTCATGGCAATTAAAGTGAGTTATTTCTATAGTGTAGATGGAGCCTTAGTCCTGTTGTGTATCTAGTTATAGGAATTAGCTGACAAGCAGCTATAATATGAGCCATTCACTCAAATGCAGATCTTAACTAGAAATGTTACTAGTTACCTTGACCCTGCCTGGAGCAATTTGTTGTTGTGTGCCTTCAAGTCATTTCTGACTTATGGAGACCCTCAGGTGAATGTATCATGATATTTTCAAAGCAAGAGTTGTGCAGAAGAGGTTTCCCTTTGCCTTCCCCTGAGGTTGAGAGTATGTGACTTGCCCAAGGTCACCTGGTGGGTTTCATGGCTGAACTGGGAATCGAACCCTTCAATATGTCACCCTCTTCCCATTCCCAACCATTTACTTGTCTCTTTTTTCCTTTGGCATGCACAGGAAATAACAGTTCAGAGTGTGTTTCTGTCTTTAAACCTTGGTTTGCATTATGTTCCAGACTTCTACTTGCTATCTTAAACTGAGGTCAGTTGGAAGTCAGTCAACTCCAATGTTATCATCTATGAACGGTTCTAAATTTCCATCCATTTCTTTAAATAAGAGTAAGGCCAGAGTTTGGAAAAGTTACTTTTTGACCAAAACTCCCAGAAACTCCATATTGACAATTTTAGTCTAAAAGTAGTTTTTTCAAGCTTTGTATAGGCCCACACTTCTTACTTTGGTGCTTAATACTGTAACACTATGAAAAGTGTTATAACATAGCATTCTGAGCAGTATATATAATATATATATACACACACACATGCACACACACGTATGATTGATTCCCTTGCTTGGGATGTAGTATTTTAATCTTAATGTCATTTGATATTCTGAACAGACAGTAAGCTATTGCAAATCTAAAGAGAAGGATTAATGGAGGCTGAATATCAAATTCATACAAGTTGTAATAAAAGTCTGTGTAAAAGGAGTAATACCCAGAAAGTGGTTTTAATGGACACAATGTATCCACGCCTAAGAATTTAGGCATTTAAGTGATTCCAAAAGGAGAGGCAGTCACATACATAGCTTTCTCCCCCCATTAAAGTTAATGAGGCTGGTAAGTGCTTAAATTTGTGCTTAAGTTTGATGGTGTCCAATTGTTTTTACAGTTATTTAGCTTTCTAAGCAAGATCACTGTAACATGATTTGAGCTTGAAGTCTCTGCTTCAGATTTCAGTATACACAATGAGTGGCTTTTAGGTAAGCCACAATCTCTTGGCCTCAGTCTCCTGTCTATGATATGGGGATAAGAATTCATGGCGCCAGGGTTTTTCAAAGGATTAGTGTGAGAATGTATGGAAAGATCTTTGAGCGGTTTGAAAAAGTGTTGTACAACTAAATTATGAAATGTATTGATATTGTATAAGCCTACTGATATCAGTGGAACATTTCCAAATAACTATAGGTATTTTCATTGATAAGAGCCAGTGTGGTATAGTGGTTTGAACGTTTGGACAACAACTCTGGAGATCAAGGTTTGATTCCTTGCTTTGCCATGGAGACCCACTGGGTGACATTGGGCAAGGCACACAGTCTCAGCTTCAGAAAACTGATAGATTCACCTTCGGGTTGCCCTAAGTCAGAAAAGACTTGAAGGCACTAAATAACAAATTTCATTGATTCAGCAGAATGAAATACGTATATTATTCTATATCACCAAACCTCAACATGGTTTTTTTAGGTGTGGATACTGAAGAGAGCATACAATAATGTTCTATTCAACAAATAACAGCTAGTACAGCACCTATTTCTTAGAAGGAAAAGTTATGTTTTGCTTTTTAAGTATCTTCTTCTGCAAATATACCACAATCAAAATGGCTCCAAACTATTAATCTTGATTTATCTTGGCCACTGATTAAGCAGCTAAAGTTATAGATTATTCCCTTAAATCAGGATTTATTGATCTTAATTGCTCTAAATTAATGCTGATTAATCTATTGGACACTGCAGCCCTAATTTTAAATCTATATTCTTTTTTGTATTCTTGTACTGGAACAATGACTTAAACTGAGTGGTCCCTAAGACTCCTATTTGCTATAGTTTTGTGGGCTGCCTCAAATTTCACAATAAATAACCACAGCATCCCTGAAAGCAGAGATCTGGGCAAAGTCCAGGCAAAATAACACTACTATATGTCACTAGTCAAAAGCAGCCCAGGTACTGCAATCCAAAATGCTTAAAGCCACAGTGAGATACTCATTTACCTAGCAGTAAATATGAATAGGATTGCAGCCTTTAATCACTCTGGAATATTTTCCATCAGTTTCAACAGGACTTAACACTGGTTTAGCTGTCTTTGGAAAAACAAAACCACTCCCTCCCCCCAATACAACAAAAATGTTTCCAGTAGCTTAAAGAGCTTCAGATCTTCTGTGTGCGTATCTTGTATGTTCTGTTATCTAAGATACACAAAATAGATTTAGATTATTTCTTTTCATTTGGATCACTTTTGACGGTCAAAGCTTTCTGTTTACAATCAAACACTGAACCTTTCCCTAACCATGAATAACAGAAATGTGATTTCTGGGAATAGAGAAAATTGTCTGATGTACACTCTATTCTCAAACTGTCCTGATTTTGCAGTGATTGTCCTGAATATTTCTCTGTTTTTCCATTTGTTTAGCTGCTTTTAAAATATCCCAATTGCTGTCTCCTTTTTGCACTTTCCCCCTATGTCCTCAGCTTACTTCATTGGCTCCAAACTGAGCTCAAAGTGCAAAAGTAGTTTGCACTCTTATTAACTCAAGGTGGGGAGGGGAGAAGAGAAGAGGGGTGGAATCTTCCCAGTAGGCTCAGACAAAGCAAACTGATGCAGTCTCTTTTCTTCATTAATAGTTTTTGGCATCTTGACCACACTCTAGTGTTACTTGGCCACACATGTCCTGCTTTTCACCTGTGATGTGTTGGAGGGCATGAGTACACAACAAAAATCCAGACAGGCAGGATTATTCTGTTCTCTTCTATAGATGATCAAATATTGCATCTGTACCTTGAAGAGAGTGCCCCCCCACTCCCAAATCTGGGAGAATGTGGCCTAGTTATTTGAGCACCTGAGTTAGTTGAGCACTTTTCTGGGAACAAAATTATGATGGGAATAATAAAAAATAATCCTAAATAACTAACAATTACTGCCCTTCTGTTACACCCCAAATAAGTTGCACCCATCTCACTCTTATTAAAGGTACACCAGACTTGAATTGAAGGAATACAGATCTATGCAAAGAATCTAAATCTAAAACAAATCTACAACCAAGACTTCTTGATCTGTATAAAGCATTTGCATGATATATTGGCATTGTTTCAGGGCACAGCAGAGTAATTGGATTGAGCAGACCTGATTCCTGGAGAGAGTGGGTATTTGTATTGCAACTGCAAATAGTTGTAATTACTGCATATTTAATTATTTCCCTCCCATATCTATATCACATCATGCCTTGGGAATGTAAGTGACTCCAAAAAGATATAAAAGATATAAACCTAAGAAATTGCCCAGCATAACCTAGACTGATGATTATTATTTTGCTTATGATCTGAATGAAATAAAAGTTTGATTGGTAGCACCTAAACTCCTCAACATTTGTTTCAAAGCAAGTTCCATGCAAAATGGATTATATCAAGCAATTGTTGTTTTGTTTTTGTTTTTTTGCTAATCAATGTTGAGTTTGTACAGAAATGCTTGGGATGTCAAATATTAATGTAATTATCAGGTTTTGTCAAAATTGGTTAAAAATGGATTCTGGAGCAAAAACCGAACAAAAAACCTAAGTCCCTTGAAATCCTATGTGTTTGCTTGGAAGGTACTCAAATTAGTTGATGGATTGGGCTCAAAATATTGCTACAGTCTTTGTTTTTGATAAAGATAACGTATCAAGTCAGATGACTCTGTGATCCAAGTGTGTAAATTTGTATAGCATAATCAGCTAGTTTCAAATTGTAATATAGATGTTTTTCTTGGTTTGTGACATTTCACACCCCATGTGTTCTTTTAAATTGGTTAATAATTTGTGGTTAACAATTTTGCCTCATGCTTGTTATATTTGTTTATTAAGAGTCACTCAGATTGTGTTGGAGAAGGCAAGACTACCTAAATTCATCTTGGAACTAAATCCACTTGTTAGTCCCAACTGAATAAGTGGAAATTTGATAAATCAATACTTATATAAATTCTGCCAATTCAGTGGGTTAATTGTAAACTAGAGTTATTCTAGCTGAGAGTTAGGCCTGAATGTCCAACGTATTGGGAGACTACTTGATTCCAATGTAGTGAAACAGCTTCACTTATCAGTCTATGATGCTAATGTTGAAGTTGAGATTAGGAGATGTTAAGCATTGTCTAAGGTCACCCAGTGGGTACAGCCACGGAAGGCCACTGGGTGACTCTAGGCAAATCACACTTTCTCAGGGTCAGATGGAGCCAAAAGCAAACCCTTCTATAAACTAATCTTGCCAAGAAAACCCGAGAAGGTTTGCCTTAGATTTGTTATAAGTCCAAAACAATGTGAAGGCATACAGCAACAAAGCTTGCAATATTACACTTTTGAGAAAGAAAATCAGAGTTTTTGCTGTTAAGGAAAAAGTACAAGGATAACTGGGAGGGAGGGTGTTGTGAGACATGCATGAACATAGAGAATATCTAAAGAGTCCAGTTAACTTCCCTGTATACAGTAGTTGCATCTGCATCCCTGGAATCTATCCTTAGTGCAGTGAAGTGACTCAAATATGTTTCATTTTTTGAACTGTGGCAATTGTGGGGTTTTGGTGCTTTTTAAAAAATGACACAGATTATAGGAAATTTTAAACACTGCTCAGTAGAAGAAAATGTTCTTGTCTGTAGTGTGATATTTATATATCAAAATACCTGTACAACTACAGTACTATGGAGTCACTTGGACACAACAACAGAGCAATTCTGAGTGTGTTCATTGCTGTTGGACACAGTGATTTTGATATTACAGAGTAAAAAGAAGTCTATTGTGGAGACTGTTTACTTGTGAAATCAGATCCAAAGATAAGGTTATAGCAACAGCACTAAGGCTGCAATCTTAAACAGACTTACCTGGTTGTAAAATCTATGGGAAATAGTGGGGCTTACTTCAGAGTAAGCACAAATAGGATTGTATGGAGGATGTAATACTTACTCTTCCCTTTGTTTATGCCTTTGACTAAAATGGCCAGATTCTTCATGGTACAAACTTTCTGTTTTCTTTTTAAATGCAGTTTTCCAGTACTCTTGAGAATATTATACAGTAAATTGACTTCTTGACAGGTCTTGATTTTTCATTTGGAGTCCCTATGTGCTCTTTAAAAACTACTTAAATATTTTGTTGCCGCTGTTGCCTGTACAAGGCCAAATAGATCTTGTTGTTTTGTCTGTGATGTGTAAGCATGAATTTGAATTATTTAAAGCACACAGTTGCAAATGTTGGCTTGAATGAAAAGAAAGTTCAGTGACTCTGCATTATCAGTGCTTCTTTTTGTGTGTGCTTGCGCTTCTTCATCAATGTTGACAGCGTTTTCCCCCCCTGCTTTCCATTAATCAGTAATTTAGGACAGAAGTTAATGGAAATATATGTTTGGGTTAGTAAAAGGAATATCAGATGTTGAAGTCTAGACTGGATTACGTGATTTGGCCCTGCTACAGTTCCAAAAACGGGACCCCATTTATGCACATGTGTGAGCTTCTCTATTGGATGGCTTTGTGTTGTTCCAGGAGATTAGACTTGGCAATTTTGCTGGGCTGCAGCCTGCCTTTTCAAGCATGTGGTGACTCAAGGTATCTCCCTTATCTGGGTCCCCACCTAGCATGACCAAGCCTAGAGTCTTAAGAGGCAACAGCATCAAAAAATAACTAACCTCTTCACTCCCACTATACCTTGGAAATGGGGCCATGGCAGGTTAGTAGATGGAGCCAACCCCTGAGGAAGGCAGGATGAGGAGAATTTCTTTCTTGAAAATATCACAGTCAGGGCATGTCCACATGTGTATATGTAACAAACAGTGACATGCAAACCCTAGCTCATGTAGATGCTGGAACATTTGCTTCTGTTGGACCAGCTTTGCTTGCAGTACTGACTCAAAAGTAAACAGCAGTAACATCTGGTTGATCAAGCAATTCTCTGCCCTCTGTGCAGTCTTGTACACTTCTACATGGCCTGCAGAAGCTGGAGATTGTTTTCTGCTGCTCTAACAATTAGAACATGACCAATGGAATCAAATTCCAGTATGGCCCCCATATCTGCAGGACTGGTACTTAGGGTTTCACTTACCCTTGTCTGAAAAAATATGTTTTCTCTAGGCATTTTCTAGGTCCTCTAGCACAATTTTATGGTATGCTTCCAACAGCTTTTGGCCATAGAGTTGTGCTGGAGGACCTAGAAATGCCCAGTGAGGCATTCTCTCTAGGAATCTCTGGGCCCTCCAGTGTGACTTCAGAATTCATTCATTTCAATAGAGTTTGCTATTATCCAGGGTTTTGCATTTCTATCGGAGGTCCAGGAAGTTCTCCCCTATAGTTACAGAATCATACTGTATAAGAAAAGAGTTTCCAAATAGAGATTAGAAAGAACCACTTGACTGTAAAAACTATGTGACAATGGAATATAAAGTACTACCTTGGGGAGTGGTAGATTCTACTTAGAGGGTTTAAAGGAGAGGTTGGATGGTCATCAGTCAGGAGTGTTTTACAGTATGTTAGGAAATCTCTCACTTAGGGGAATTATAATTAGCTCAAATATGCAGAGAGGAGGTTCTAACAAAGCCTTATGCTGGAATCACGGTCCCAGTATTGTCTACCAGAGGTCCACCGACAAACCCCAAGAGAGATGACACTAGTCCAAGTGAAGTTAATGAAAATACACAGTTTATTGGGGGGCATAAATTCCACACACAGCAAAAGGGGGCACACACACACACTCATGTTCAATGCTAGCAAAAAGGGAGGGGTAAGATTGGGAGTTAGGTTTTGAGAGAGACCGCTGGAATATTACCATAGAAGTCTTCTCTGAGAAGCCTGATGGATATGGATGAGGATGATGAATACGACCGCCGGGATGAAGGGAAACGGGCCGCGGGAGCTATGAGCAGAGGTCAAATTGGCGTGGACCAGCCTGCACTCTGAGGATAGCGTCAACGGGGGATTCCAACTTGAGATCTTTTATAGGGATGAACATATCCTGGGGCTAGGTATCAAGGCTTGGACAAAGTTGTTGATTGCCTGGGCTGAGAGCAAATAATCTGTGTACAATGCACTTAGGTTTGAACACAATTCGGAGGGGCAGCTGGCTTAATGGATGAGTCGTTAAGTCAATCACTGGCTCATCAGATACGATGCCAAGGCTATTATCTTACTCTGGAGGGCAGAGTAAGTTTGGCAACTCCCAAACTTCCTATGGAGAGTTGCTTACTAGGGATTCTGTTCCTCCAAGTGGGCTTGACCACGTGACCTCCTCACTTGGGGCTTATGGAGGGTCCTTGGATAGGTCAGTCAGGGGTCATAGTACAATCCACATGTCCCCAAAATTTTATTAAAAGCACATATCATAACAAGTAATTGCGTGTATCCGACCCCATGGCTTGGGGATGGATTACATAGATGGCTCTTCCAGTTCTTTCCAACTCTATGCTTCAATTTTCATACATAGTCATTGTTGGGATTAATAGAAGTTGTTAGCAGGAGAATGCGTATTAGTCTAGATCCTAATCTCTTTATTTTGATATCTCCTATTCAGAGAGAATACTCTTGCATGTTCCTAAGTGAAGTAGAAATGGAAAAGATGATGGTGATTTCATAGCATAATTTAAATACACAGATCTTCAGAGAGTAACACTAGCAAAATGTGCCCCAAGGAACCTACAGGCAAAGGGATAGATACATTTGAGGACGGGGGAGATAAAGCTGTGTAAGAGAAAGAGAATATATCCAAGTGGAGCTTTATGTCCCACAGGGTGGCCGTTTTCCCTTCTTTATAAGAGATGGATCTTTATTGAAAAGGTTGTCAGAGGACAATCTTCTGCAGGGAGAGGGGTGTCCTCTTTTTGAAGTACTCACTAGTCCAAATCAAATTAAAGAAACAGAGAAGGGAAGAGCATCAGGGGCCTTGAAAGTGCCTATCAACAGTTAACATCAGAATAATAGATTTGAGTAGGCACTACAGATCACCTAGTCTTAAGAGAAGATATAACAAATTTCTACTTAAATTTCAGTATTTATTTCCTAATGTGTCTGTGTGTAATTAATTTGCAAAACATATTCAGGTCTCTCTGTTTTTGCCATATTTTTTCAGTAATATCTTTTCTCTTAAGGGTCCAAGGTCCCTTAGTGGTTTTTTTCCCAACAGTAGGTGGGATGGACAGGGATACTAAAAGCTGGATTTAAGATAGTGAATTAACTTGTACTATTTAAACAGTATGGTTTCAAGAAGACCTTTGTTTCTTGTAATTTGAGTTACTGAGGTGACAAATGAATCACATGGGTGTGACTTAACATATTTAAGAGCTGGCATGCTTATGTGTGTAGTAATACTGTGAGCAATAGTTGTTTAGATATTTCATTATAGCCAGTAATCTAGCACAGGTTGAGTCTCTCTTATCCAGAATTCTAAAATCCAGAATATTCCAAACTCTAGAATTATCCACATAAGCGGCTGAGATCTTTGCTTTTTTATGGTTCAATATATGCAAACTTTATTTCACGCACAACATTACTGAAAATATTGTATGTAAAATTACCTTCAGGCTCTGAGTAGAAGGTGTGTACAAAACATAAATGAATTTAGCGTTTAGTCTTGGGTCCCATTCCCCAGATATATTATTATGTACGTATATGGAAATACTCCAAAATCCAAAGAATTCTGAAATCGAAAACATTTTTGCTCCCAAGGATTTCAGATAAGAGAGACTCAACCTGTAATGGTAATTGTATACAGGAACAAACCATCCTTCTAGTGAGCTGTGGGGTGAGGGAGGAACCCCTTAACCCTGCCTAGCATGCCTTTCAGTTTATTTTGTTTTTATTTATTCTAATTTTTTCACACAGTTCTGGAGTGTTCTGTAGTTGAAGTTAAAAGTTAAAAGAAAATAAATCGGAAAATAAAATAAAATAAAGACAGTCATCTAGCTTGGAAATAGCAAGAGTCAGGGCTGGAGGGAGGACAGGGGGAGAGGAGCAGGTACTAACATTGCAGAACTGCCAATATTGCTTCTGTCCTGTCAGCGATGTTTCACACTTGGGGACTAGTGCGATTGGGAGCTCATTGACAGGTTTCCCTTGACAGTGAAAAGGGATGCCCTAACCACACTTGGGGAGCACAGCAGCTACAGGTCAGAGGTGTTGTTGTGTGATAAGTGTTGCCCAAACTGCTTTTTTCTGGGTCTAATCATGGTTTAAATTAAAAGCTGCATATAGTAATCTCCTTGCTGCCTCAGCAAATATTTATTGCTTGAGATAAATTGAAGTCTGAAGTTGTATTTTAAGAGAGTCTGAAGTGGTTTCTGTAAATGTAATTTTGCTTCTGCTAAATAAGATGGCTTGCATTTGATTTCACTCCTGACAATGTTAACCATACATAATGGCAGCAATAAATGGTCCATGTTCTCTGTACTTTTAATTACAAATATCATACTGCTTAGTCTCACTCTCATTTTGTATGGAAAATCACAGGCTGATCCTTGAAATATCCCACCTCTGGATAACGTTATCAATAAATCTCCTAGCCATGTGTGTTTATAATTAGATTACCTTCCATGTAAACAAATGTTTGATGTTATCAATCCAATTAGTTTTTGTGGTACAGTATTTCAAAGACACTTGAAGGTGTACTGAAAGTACTGTGTTTTTTGTTTAAATTGCATTTCAAAATACAAAGTTTTCAGTGCCAACCTAGTCTGTAGCTTATTTAATTTTCCATAGATTTTAAAGACTATTATTTATGTGCCATTTTTTCAGTTACAGCTAATTTGCCTACTTCTGTTGGTACACAATTATCACTTAATACCTTTTGCTGGAATGTAAAAGATGCTGAAATATAAGTGATGGGCATAGTTACTGTATTGGAATAACAACAAAAAGCAACAAAAAGAAAGGGGGTTATAATAAAAAAGCAAACATGTCTGTGTCTATTTCCCCCTCCACCACACAAAAAGAGGACTGATAAATTAGGGTGAACACCATGGCAAAAATAATCGATACTGTAAAAGATATGTAGTTTAATACATATTATCAGATTAATCATTGGCATTGAAAGAATATTACAAAACTCAACTTGCTGTGTAGAAATCTACTAAATATATTTAACATACACTAATTAAAAAGACAGGAGCCAGCATGGTATAGTGGTTTGATCATTGGACTATGGCTCTGGAGACCAGAGTTTGAATCCCTGCCCAGCCATGGAAACACATTGGGTGACCTTGGGCAAAGTCACACACTCTCAGCCTAAGAAAAACCCATTAGTTTGCCATACGTTGGGCTGACCATGACATTATGGGTTAGCTCTTCAGCATCCCGATGGTAGGCTGGCATTTACGTATCTCCAAAACACATGAAATGCATCAAATGGATAAAAAAGAGCACCAGTTTTATAGTGTTGACATATATTAATCTCTATGGAAAGAGGCAAATTTATACATAAATGTATAAAGACATAATGAAGGAAGACTATGACTTAGGCTGATTTTCAAGTGCTGATGGTGATGGGCAACTTTATTCTTATTTTTTCTTTAGAGGTTCTTTTATCTTAGTGTTAGGCAGAACAACCCTTCATATAGAGGAGGATTGTAATGAGAAGACTGGCATGAGACACCACTTTTGACAGAAAGCAGATAATCATCCTATGGGGAAGGCATTATTTTCTGTTCTATCTCAGATGCTGAGATGTCTTGTGCCAGCCTTATTTTCTTCTGCTCTCTGACACAGTCTCTTTGAAGAGGCATCAAAAAGTTATTCTCTTCATAACTTTCTGCAGCCCCCTATCAGGCTGCAAATAATTTTTGTTTTCTTTCGTGCATACATGGAAAATTCTGCAACTATAAAAGAGAGTGGCGGATTTCTGTGTATATATTTGAATTCCTGCATTGAAAGCTCTTTATCTGAGAATTATCTTTCTACTATTCATGATTAAGAGATGGGATTTAAAGCTTCAATCAACAGAAGATTCATTAAAACAGAAGACTGTACTCTAGAAAGTAGGCTACGTGGTCTCCCACCACAATGGTCCATCGGCCTGTTTTGGATGTCCATCTGACAGGAAAAAAAACCACTGGCTAATGTTCCATTGCAGTAACCTTTCCAGTTAGTTGTACCTTGTATTGGAAGGCTGCTCCTGTTTAGTTGTGAATTCCCCACCCCCAAGCATGGAAATTTACCTTTTAAAAGTAATTTGCTCCCATTACTTGTTACAGCATTTAGTAAGCAATCATCTGTTTATTCATTAACTATTGAAGGATAGTTTATCAGGTTGCTTGTTAATTTCTCATTGCTTTTTTGTTACTTAAAAAAACCTTTTGGGCTGATAAAAAAGTGGCATGAGATATGAAAAGTCCAGTTAAAATGTCTTCAAAATTCCTTAGAACCCCTTCAGAGATGAGTATTAAAAGCAGCTAGAAATATTTACTACTTACATCTGCAAAGTAACTTCATTCTCTCTTGTTATTGTAGTTTTGAAATGTCATTGTGTTATCTTCATTACCAAGAAAGGAAACTCATGGCAAGTAATTGCATTGCTTGTAATTCACTACTTTACTTCCAAGCTTTGTTTCACATCTGTTTTTATTGTTACTTTGAGTTACTCTGTGATTTTTATGGCAGAATGGAATTGAGGCTTTGAGAAATTTTCACATCAAAGGATTTGACTATTTTTTAAAAAAAATGTGTTGTGTGAGTTTTATTTAGTATCTGAGCTTTTTGGCTATATGCCACTTTGGTTACATGGAAAAAGGATTTTAGTAGCTGGCAGTTTGTTACTGGCTGTAATTTAAGGTTCTAGTTCTAACGTTTAGGGACTCAAAAGGCTTGGGTCTATGTCCTCTTTCACATTGTACATTTATAGCACTTTCATTACACCAGCTACTGTGATTCCAACATATAGGATCCTGGGACACAGTGGGTTAGTGGATAAGACACTGACTCTGACGATTGCAAGGTCAGCACTTTGAGACTCAAGTGCCACAAGATGGAGTGAGCTCTTGTCAATAGTCCCACCTTCTGCCAACCTAGGATTTCAGAAGCATATAAAAGTGCAAGTAGATAAATGGATATCACTTTGGTGGGGAGGCAACAGCTTCCCAAGTGCCTCATCATTTAGTCACTCTGGATACATGACCACGTCTGTGACAATGCTCGCTCCCTCATCTTAGTAATGGAGATGAGCACCATCCCCTACATGACATGACTAGAAAATTTTTGTCAAAGGTGAAACCTTTATTTTATTTCATTTTTTACTTTAAAGTGTTTAGAATTCTTTTCAATGGAAACCTTGTCCTTTCCTAAACTATATATCCAGGGCTCCTTTTTCTAGACTCATAGAAATTTGTATCATAGTGCAACTACAATAATTGTGCGGTGTGAAAGACAACCCAGTCTGTAAGAGAACATTTATTATCTGCATCACCCTACCCAGCAAAGCATGGAAATAATATTTTTGGACTGGCTAGCATGGCTAGTGGCTCTGTTGGCTGCAGGAGATTTCAGAGAGTTGTAGGCACAATCCCTTTTCCAAGCTGTGCATCAGATGTCAAACCAGTTTAATACACTTGAGTGTCATGTGCTGCCTCTTGGTTCATCTCCTGTTGAAGATTTATATTCCTTAGATAGGCTTATGGTATTTGTTTCCAATGGTAAAAAGATTTGGTATATCATCTATTCTGATCTTGTTCACTGTTTTGAAACACACTAACTGCTTAATAAAGATTATACTATGCCAGAAGCTGAGTTGGGGAAAGTACCAGGTAAGCCCTAATACTTCAGCTGGTCTCTGGTATAGGTATGTACAGATAATTCATCTCAGTGTTTTAGGTTTTGATTTGCATGTGGGTGTGTTTTTAATATCTATTGGTGCAGCTGCTTGTATGACAAAATTTCTGGAGGCTTAGAAAATCATCAAAACCAGAGACTCTTAGGGAAATTTAACATCTCCAGTTTTTTTATCCTGGGGGTGCATCCTAGCCAGCATAGATGGGATGAGAACAAATATGTTAACTGAGATCAGTGCTTGACCAACTTATTTTATTGCACAAGACCCCCCCCCCCCCCCCAAGGCTTAGTCTTCAGCCCAAATGCTTGAAGGTCATACTGACAGGTGGATTCTGGGTTTTATAGTTCAAAAAGATGACTTGTTCAGACTGAATGAGAGTGTTCCTGGGAATGCTCAAAGCCACCTTTTCTAAAGGACTCCTCCAAGAGTTTCTTTTTGCCCCATCAGCAGGATCCCTTCCTGCAGAGAGATCCTATTTCCATTTATGTTCAAAGTGTATAATTTTTACAATTTAACTGATTTCTGTACCAAGAGATCCAAAACATCACCAATCTTGACAGCTTTAAAAAGGCTGTCAAGATGGACCTTTTCCATCAGACCTTCCCTGAGTAATCTACTTGGTCACCCATTGATACAGACCATCATACAGAATACCCCAAGACACCCGCCTCCCCGTCTCTGATTGTTTCAATGATTTAAATGGTATTTTATTTATTTTATCGTTGCTAGTGTTGCTCTGTAAGAATTATTATGATGCTGTTTTAGGAGGGAGGGGATAATGGGATTTATTTTTACACTGTGTGTATTTTATAACTGCTGTAAGCCACCTCGATCCTGTAGGAGAGGCGAGATACAAATAAAAATATCATTATTATTATTACTATTACTATTACTATTATTACTATTATTAACTGAGTGTTAAAATTAGTAAAGCAATGGAAAATTGGCAAAGATATTTCAGGATAAACAAGAGGCTGAGGCTTGTTTCTGTGATATAGATGCTTAAGCAACACACTCTTGGAATCCACTTCATTGAGTAACTTGGTGTAACTTGAGTTCTTAGTGACGTCCATGTTTTATTAAAAGCTGGAGTTCATAAGAAGGACTGCGGGAAGAAACAACTTTGGAGGGAGTCCCATAAGAAACCACCATAATTCTGTTGCTGCTATTGGGTTTTTGTCAGCACTGCTGATAAATTTAATTGGTTTTCTGTTGCAGATACAAAAAATGTCTAAAGTTTGAGTTCCCAAGCTTACCACTGTGTCTTGGCTTAGATGTGATACATTTGTTTGTATATGTCTCTGTCTTACAAAGCTAGCTTGTGTAATGTAAAACTCAATCCTCATCTGAACCTATCACTGTCCATAATTAATAATAAGAATAGCTCATAATTACTGGGAAGGTGTGGTTGAAGTATGAGGCCTACGCTATCTTGCAATCTGCAGTGTAACTTCTGGCACTATCCACCCATGTCTTTCTATGTAAGCAACTGGACTAGGTTTAATTTTCAAAGATTTACATGTTGGTTCTGAATGTGACCTTTATACGACATCTATGTAGAGATTAAATACTATGGGAAACAATTAGCTAGGTAAGTATTGAGGGATTAACGCAGAAAGTGTAGATGAGAAATATATTATTGTGGTTGATAATGGGCACAGATCAGTGTTGTCACGTTGGATCTGTAGTATGTGATGTACAAAGTAGGTAACACAATACCTTAATAGAGTTGATAGTGCTGTACTTATTAGGGAGGGTGGTTCTAGGAAGTGTTAACTTCTTTTTAGATTTGATTGGATTGATGTTCTGTTTGCACCTTGATCATTCGGACTAACCTGGTATACATTTATTTATGTATTTACATTTAATTTATATCCCGTTTCCCACAGCATGGGCTTCAAAGATGGCTATATGTGATTTGGGGAACATGGTGGTTTTTGCAAGAGGACAATTAAAATTGCAAGTATTGTTATAGTAGTTTAAATAAAATGCCAACACAAAGCAGGGATGTGAAGAGTACTCATTTTTCTACATAGAAATGTGTGTATTTATGCATATTGTGTAACTGTTATGCCGTTTGCATAAACGCTACACAAATTTCATAAATACCCAGATTTCCATACAGAAAAAAAGGCATCTTTGTTTTCCAGTATGTGCAGGATAACAACATGTATTTTTCCACAAATATTTTTCCACAAATGATTTTCCCCCCAGTAAAGTCCCAAAGTATGAACCATGTTCAAAAATTGCACACAAGCCCTTGCATTTTTGCAGAATGGAGAAAAATGGATGAAATTATTCATTAGATCAAAGCGGGGACTGGGTGGGCATCAATTGCTTATATATTTAAATGTAACCAACTCCTGCCTTCCTTTATAATTGTATGTGTGTGTGTGCATGAGTGTGCCCATGCACGAGTGCATGTTCACATGGATGTGTACACACAAGTGTGCAGTATTCTGAATGGAAAATTCTATTACTGCAAAACTGAAAATTTCCTATTGACTTTTATGCATAATATCTGCATGGATTTATTTATTCTTGGTGTGGTGCAAGTGTTTATTGTATTTAATGTATTAGATGGAAGGAAACCAAATCCAGCAAATATTATAACTTTTTGAGAGTTTGTTTCTATTTGGTTTTAATCATTTATGACTCAGCTCTCTAGGGCAGGAGACATCTATTTATATAAACTAAACAAAAATACGTTTTCTCTATTTCTAAAAATGAAAACTCCAGTTTTAACAGTTAAATGACAGTTACCCCTTTCTGACTATTAGATAGACATTTCTCTGCCTTTTATTTCCCAACCAAAACTAAATTTAGCTGTCAATTATGGTTGAAGTGTATATGAGTAGAATGGAGGTTGTGAGTTGCATAGTTCATAGAATCATAGAATCACAGAGTTGGAAGAGACCACAAGGGCCATCCAGTCCAACCCCCTGCCATGCAGGAACTCCCAATCAAAACATACCTGACAGATGACCATCCAGTCTCTGTTTAAAGACCTCCAAGTAGTGAAGGAGACTCCACTACTCTCCAAGGGAGTGTGTTCCACTGTCAAACAGCCCTTACTGTCAGAAAGTTCTTCCTAATGTTGATGTGGAATCTCTTTCCCTGGAGCTTGCATCCATTGTTCCGGGTCTTGTTCTCTGGAGCATCAGAAAACAAGCTTGCTCCCTCCTTAAACAGAGCTATCATATCACCTCTTAACCTTCTCTTCTCCAGGCTAAACATCCCCAGCTCCCTAAGACGTTCCTCATAGGGCATGGTTTCCAGACCCTTCACCATTTTAGTCACCCTTCTTTGGACCTGCTCCAGGTTCTCCACATCCTTTTTGAATTGTGGTGCCCAGAACTGGACACAATATTCCAGGTGGGGCCTGACCAAAGCAGGATAGAGTGGCACTATTACTTCCCTTGATCTACACACTATACTTCTATTGATGCAGCCTAAAATAGCATTGGCCTTTTTAGCTGCCTCATCGCACTGTTGACTCATGTTCACTTGTGGTCTACGTGGACTCCTAGATCCCTTTCACATGTGGTCTCTTTCAGCCAGGTGTCCCCCATCCTATATCTGTGCATTTCATCTGTGCATAGTTGGTAGGGTGTAACTCCAAATTCTGAAGACTACACAAAAATGGGTTGAAAACATTTTTATTCATTATCAGACCATGGAACCATTCATAGAACTCATTTAAGATGTACAGTTTCATCTTGGGTTGACAAGAAACAATAAACATGTGCATTGTTTGTAGGAAGAAAGAGGATTTGTGGAAAGGTAATGCAAAATTTCCCTAAATTTATTTTACATAGAATGTGAACAAAAATCTTATTTTGGAGAGCTACAACTCCCAGACATGCCCAGCCACAGCTGACTGGAGGATTCTGAGAGTTGTAATCTAAAAAAGTAAGGTTTCCAAGCTCTCATTTTACAGTTGATGGCATGCTTCTATCCAATTGATGTTTAGATCTACTTGAGAATTACCTTATATTCTTCAAAGTTCTTGATTTGATGGAAGTTACTAGGTGATGAAAAAAGAAATTGTTCCATCATGTTGGATGAAGACCAAAATTGGAATGTCTTTGTTCTTTGCTATAGCTTAGATCAAAGAAAGTAAGAACATTTATGAAAGGGTTTAATGAAGATATTTTCATTTTTAAAGTAGTACTTCGAAGGCTTTATGATTTATGCCTGCAGCACCCTCTCACTCTACAGTTTAGTAAACCTGAGCAGAATGTCTCTAACACTCCTCCCTCCCGTGTTCAGTGCCTTCAGTTTTATGAAATTTGTGTTTCTTCTGCCTTTTCTTCAAGGAGCTCATAGTAGTATACATGGCTTCCCTTTTACCCAGTTTATTCTCAACACACCTTTGTGACATAGAATAGCTAGATAGTCAACGGCTTTGGGTGATCATGTTTTGAAAAGCAAAATAAAGGACACATTCACCAACTGACTCCTTTGAATCCTCAATCACCATGACGACTCTTACTTTAAATAGTCCTACTATATCAGCTGTGATAATTGGTATTAGAAATATTCCCAACCTTCATTGTATTTAAATAACAACAATTTTGTCTTCCTTTTCCTCCTCCACCAAACTGCCCTGTTCCATTCCCTCCATGGCTGGAGGCTTCCTCTACCATCTTGTCTCCATTTCCTCACTATCATAGCCAGTGGTCATGTTTATTGTGGGACAAATCATTGTCCAAAAATGTGCATTTCTCTGCCTTTCTTCCAAAGCTGGTACAAGTAAAAACACAAAGTTATATTGAAACAGTTATGCACAATACACAGGTAATTGTAAAACACAATTGTATTAAAAGTGATTTTTTTTTTTAAAAAAAAGGCAAACTTTAGAAAAGGACTTTTAAAAAGTAATTTGTTCCATTGCCTGTTACACTCCTTCAGAATTGCTGTGACTCATTGCTACAAAAACAAAAACAAGCTGCAGTACTCATTATATTTGTTTCCAGACTTTTCAAAGGTAAAAACTCAGAACTGATAAGAGAATGGTACATCTACACTGCAAAATTAATGTAGTTTGGCACCGTTTTAACTTACATGGTTCAGTGCTATGGAATTTTGGGATTTAGTTTTGTGAGCTATTTCATCTTCTCTGCCAGAGAGCTCTGGTGCCACAACAAACTACAAATCCCAGGATTATTTAGGATGGAACCATGATAAAGTGGTGTCAACCTGCATTGAATTCTGCAGTATGGCAGTACCCAGTGTCACACAGCTTCCCCATCGTCATCAACTGGTCAGTCACCCAAAGTCCACCTAAATAAAAAGTGGGGAGTGTCAGCCTCGCCTTCTTGGAAGGGAGTTCCACAACCTGGTAAACCACCAGCAAGACCCTTGTGTGTTGTATAACCGTTCTCCCTTTTCTTACATATTGCACTTTTGTATTAAGAATAAAGATGGAAAAAGTGGTGTGAAAACATAGGAAGGTTACAAATTATAGTAATTCTCCTTTTTGTGGGAAACCCTAAAACACCATCACTAACAGATTTAGGCCTCCATAACGTTTTTAGCCACTATATGGGGTCTTAGAGCCTCCTTTACCAAGAAGTCTTACAGTCTCCTTTACCAAGTTGTAATAAGTTCACTTGTAATGAAGATTTAAGAATAAGAGTAATCAGATTTGTGACAATCTAATTTTAAAATATGGCTGTTTAAATGTAAGAATGTTGATACATCATACAGTACTGAATTTTGGTTGATAAATTGGCTGCAGAACTAGTTTTTGTTCTTGTCAATGGTGAAGTTACTAGATCTCCTACACCTTTCTTTTCATTGTAGATTTGTGGCTAAATTTGTTTTCCAGAAATGACCATTAATAGAAATTAAAGCGGTATTTCATTGTCAGAATATATTTTAATTTCCATAATATAAGTTCAGATAGAAGCTATTTTAAATCCATTCAGTTTATATGCAATGAGCTAACATTTCTCTAACAAGGACAGGATATGACCAGCCTTGTCTGAGATTATGGCCATTATACATGTCGTTGAGACAGTTATTGTTTGATTGTTTGGAACGTCACTGTGGAAGATTATGACTCTAAATACCACAGCAACAATGGCTCTCTTACACAAAATGAGCCAGTGTGGCCACAGGGGAGAACTATGTTCAAATCCCTGTTTACTCATGAATTGAGTGGCTAAATTTTACAGTCATAGCTATAGTTGGTTTATTTATATACTTCATTTTCCACAAACAATTTTGGTAAAAGTGGTTTCCAGAAAGTTTGCCAAACTGTAACTATAATAACATCACACATCACTTTTAACTATAATACACACACAAAAATTACAGATGAAAACATACATTGTGCTTGTATAGTAAAAACTACGCTCATATAGCTACATGCTGATTGTACTATTCCACCTTTTAGGCTGAATAAAAATATTGTGCAACTAGTTTTGTATCTGCCTGTGCATTGTCCCATTATGTACTGAAGAATGCACAGTGGCTCTTTCTGCATGCAGAGTGGATAAAGTGGTACATGGAAGACATACTTGAATGCACCATCTAGCAATGCGCAACTTCATTGCTGGAATCATGTTGATTAATCCCAATGAGACTAGATTTACATGAATCAACTCATAGTTGAATTCAATTTGGCTCAATGTTTCTATTCAGATTGGGACTAACAATATGATTCATGGCTACGTGAAACAGTTACAGTTTTGTAGCTCCATATACACAAACATGAACTGGATAAATCCACTGCACAATAGCCAAAAAAGTTCAACTGAATGTTTACTAGGATATGCAGATGTGTATGACACCAACAGGATTCTAGCCAATACAAACCAATTGGTTTTGAGGAAACCAATCCACTCCCAACTTTCCTCTTATCGCTTCCTCACAAGAGGCAGAAGGTCAACTTCCAGTGCAAGCACACTATAGAATCCCACTGGAGGACCGGGAGATGCCCATAAACACTTCTGTTTTCTTGCTGGAAAATCCTGTATTTTGAATATATTTTCCAACTGCGGGTAAGTGAAACTTCAGAAAGTAAATCTGTGGATAAGGGGGTCTTGCTGTCCAGTAATTGTGCTAATGGAATTTGAGATCACTCCATCTGGGGAGGCAGAACTCCAGTTGCCACTTCCATTCTTTATGGTGTAGCCCTACAAGGAATGGTAATTGCAGACGTGCTGACCAGGGGACCTCCAAAGAACAGTGCATTTGTGCAAAGAAACACATTTCAAGCATCAGTATAATAACTGGCTGAGTTGGCTGAAAATTCAGTAGAACAGTGGACTGATCTACAAGTAAGACTTGGTTGCAGGGTTTTATTTTGTTCAGCTAAAGTTACTCTGAGTGTTAGACGTAAGTAAATCCATCATTCAAGCAGTGCATTCATGACATCTAACAAACAGTGAATGAACACTCCCACCACTCCTCACCCCCACCCCAACAAAAACAGTTGGCACACAGAGAGAGGGGGCGCTAAGTTTATCTGATTTCCGTCAGGTACACAACGTTCTGGATCACGGCCCACTGGCAAAAACATGTGGAGCATTATCCTCAGCAGCACTAGGAATGTTCTCTGCTCAGGTTGGCGCCAATGACTGAGGTCTGCTTGTTAGCTGAAGTTCACACAGACTTCTTGCCAGGCCTGCCCAGAATACTGTCTCCTTTGGCTTCCTGTGGTCTTGCATAATATTTCCTTGCTGCTTGTTATAGCTGTATGCAACTTGGTTTGGTTGCTCTGTGCTGTTAACATGGCACATATCCAGAGCCTGATGTCTCAAGCTTCTTAGCCAAGTAGGTCTGCCTTACCTGAGGAGCACTAGCAGGTCATTTGGGGTGACATACTGCAGTGACATTAGTTCATGTAGATAGTTGTAACTTGAGGTTCTGAGTCAGAAGCTGCCAAATGGTTGGCTTTGATTTTGGACCAGAATAATGTTTTGTTTTGGTATTTTGGACTGCAGCTCCCAGAATCTGTAAGTTTTATGGGGGGTGTTGGGAGATAAAGCCAAAAAGTAAACTTTCACAAACTTTGTTTCTGACATAGAGTGGTGTATTTCAGCCCCATACAGGGATTGAAGCAACTGAGGTTTAGAAGCAGGATGTCCAATATGCAAAAACTGCCTAGGTTTTTAATTCTATTTTTCTATGATTATACTTGTTCAGTTCACATATAGTTAAGCAAATATCTTGTTTGTTCTGTGTAAAACATAAAGTTTTTGAAAAGCATCAAAATCAACATGGAAACAATTCCTATGGCAAGTTTGACATACCATAAAATACGGTGTTTCCTCCTTCGGTGATAAATTGCTTAGGTACCAAGTGTTCAGCACTTACCAGATCTACTTTTTAAAGACAATTCTTGCGTTGCTTGTAAGTTGTGTTACTCAATTCACTTGTATCTAAATTCTATCTAAAGTGTGGCTGTTGTACAAACATTATACGCCGGAAAGGAAAATATGAGTGTGGAGATTTTAAAATGGTAACTGGATTTAAACTACAGTTGTACACACACTTATACACTAAACTCCCAATACATGAGAGTTAGAACTCATTTTTATTTCCATAACCCATATCAAAGCAATTTTTCGAAATGTGTGACTACAGACTAACACATTGGTCTTTTTCCCAGCAACAGGTATATATTAAATCCATAAATAAGGCCCATGATTTATGCTAATAAGCAGCCATATCTTGCAGGTGAATAAACTCTTTAGACTATACCATCTATGGTTTCAGATTTATGCTTAGTTATGTACTTGCTTATTGGATATCTGGTATTGCTTGTTTTATCTATTAAAACTATACAGTGCTTTGAAGGCATGGTTTTAGCTAATCCGTGCTAGTTGGATGATTGATCTTATAGTCATACACTTATGGAGAATACTAGATAGAAGAAGACTGTGTAATATTGAAACTACTTCCCTTAACAGGCTGAATTTTAAAATTTCTTACATGTAATCTTAAAATGAATGAAGACTGAAGATCAGAATAGCTGGGATTCATATGCCATTAGGTATCTAGATGTTAAAGAGGTTGTTCCCACTACAATTTAAAGCAAATCGCAAATCAGGTTATATGACCTTTGTTCCCACTGGGAATTGAATTCTATCCTTATTTGATTGAATTCTCTTGCGATAAAGTAGGGAAAAAGGGAAAAAAACACAAACTGGGATCACAACCCGCGTTATTCTGCCAGTGGGAATGGCCCCATATTTAGCTTTTAGAAGGGATGTTCCCTCAATTAGAGAAAAAACATCTGGCTGCAATAGCATGTCATATTCCTGGCTATCAAACATTGATAGAAATGGGGACTGCAGTCAAGAAATCAGAAGAAGATTAAGAATGGGGAGGGTGGCTATGAAAGACCTAGAAAAGCTTCTAAAATGCACGATATACAACAGAGCACTAAAGTTAGAATCATACAAGCCACTGTATTCCCTATTGCCATGTATGGATGTGAGAGCTGGACAGTTAAAGATGATAGGAAGAAAATCCATTCATTTGAGATGTGGTGCTGGAAAAGAGTGCTGAGGGCCTCATGGACCGCCAAAAGGACAAACAAATGGGTCCTACAGCAGATCAGGCTGGAAACCTTCCTGGAAGCCAAGATGACCAAACTGAAGCTGTTGTACTTTGGGCACATCAGCAGGAGGAAAGACTCATTGAAAAAGACAATAATTCAGTGAAAGGTGGAGAGAAGTAGGAAGAGAGGAAGGCCACATGCTAGATGGATGGACTTTATTAAGGAAATCATGAGTATGAGTTTACAGGAGGACAGTGGAGGACAGAGGGTCTTGGAGGTGTCTCATCCATAGGGTTGCCATGAGTCAAGATCGACTGGAGGACAGTTAACAACAACAAATTAGGACGTTATTCACTTTGGTGACACTAACCTCCTCTTCTCTTTCCTTTTCGTAAGAATAGCTGTTTACCATTGTGCACAATAAAATGGCCAATTTAAGTGACGGATGCTCAGGGAGGGTGGGTGAGGTATTGGAGTTACAGAGATATGTGTTTCTCCTAGCCTATCCTGCATTTCCTATGCTAGTTTGTTTGTTTTTTTAGTTGCCACAGTAGACATTGTTGTGTCATCAGTATTGAAGCTGTTCAGATCCCAATCCAGTTAGATTCTGGAATAGATTCCCCATTGTTTCTTTTTGTCTCAGGTAGCAAATATCTTGAGCCAACCCTGCTTATATTTAAAACTTTAGCTTAACTTTAAGTTAATGGCTTAACCATCTGTATGTTCACCTACAAGCATGCCAAACTGAATTCAGTATTCCTTTGCTCCCCTAGTAAATACGCATAGAATTGCAACCACAGCTTATGATGGTTTTGCTTTTATGGCTCTTGTGAAATTGTCTCGACAGCACCAGGGATCAAAAAGTGGATTACATGGCCAAGGTCCTGTTTGTCAGCATAAGATACCCTCCAATTGTTCCAATTTGGCAGGGGTAGTCCCATTTAATCCTCCGCTATCCCATTTTTTTCAGCTGCTTTTATTCCTGTTTTATTCTCATCTTACTTTAGTTGCTGCAAAGTGAGCTCAGAGTGCAAAAGTAGTCTGCACTTGATTAACACATGTGGGCAGAGAAGAGAAGAGGAGAAAGACCCTTGCCCTTCCCAGTAGCCTCAGGTAAAAGCTGCTGCATTCTCTTTTAGCTTATGCATTCTTCCTCATCAGTAGTTTTATTCTCTTGATCAGACGCTGATGTTTTAAAGAAATCCCATTCTTTAAAAGGTCTGGGAGAATCCAGGTCAGGTATGGGATCAGTACTGCCCGGGAAAGGAGCTATGCGATACAGTCCGTCCTTGTGAACTTAAATCCTGCACCTAGCATAGGAATAAAAAACAGTGCACGAGTCTTAATCTTCTCTGCAAAGATAATGCAGTTTCACACCATGGCTTTAACTGCCATGGCTCAATGCTATGGAATCCTGGGATTTGTAGCTTGCTATGGCACCAGAGCTCTCTGACAGAGAAGACTAAATGTCTCACAAAGTTAAAAATCCCAGAATTCCAAAGCTTTAAGCCATGGTAGCTAAAGCAGTGTCAAACTGCCTTATTTCTGCAATGCAGATGCAGTATTACACTAATATATTGGCATTAGTCATCAGCAGAATTCTAGCATGTATATATTTGTCAGGAATACATCTTTCTTTCTTTCTTTCTCCTGGTTATTAATCTGATTTTGAGGATGCAGTAGCTAATGTTAGATCTTCAGTGCAAGATTATGGTGCACAGAATGACTTGGATTGTTCTAACATCTACCAAGTACCGGATACAGTGGAAGTGCTTTTGCTATTGGCAGCTGAATGGGGCAGCTGGAGTGGAAGGCTGTGTTCCTAAGCAGTAGAGTTCTAGATGTCCAGAGACATTGAATTCACTGGGACTACTTCCTTCCCCTCCTCAAAAAAATTGTTTGTGAGATTGAAGTGCCATTCCCCCCCCCCCCCCCCCACAGGACTTGAAACCTTTTGTTGTCTTGAACAGCCTTACAGTTTTAAGTGTCACATGAGCTGGCAGTGCCGTATAAACAATAACAGTAACTTTTAAGACTTTTTGTTTTAAAACACACCTTATTCTTTAGGATAAAAAAGGGAGCATGTTCATGAAATAATAAGGAAAATGTACCTGGGTGTGTACTGATCTTTTCTTACTAGTGGCAGTTATAAGAGAAAAAAGAGCATGCCATCGTTCTTTGTTGAACCATTTGAATAAAAGCAAGCCAGGTGTCTTCATATTAAAACAACAAGCATTGTGAAATTGGTATAAAATTCAGAATTTTCTTCTTCTTCTTAGCATCTGTGGCCAAGGTTTTTAATGAATATAATATTAGGGTTGCCATATCTCAGAAATGATTTGAAAGTGCACAGAACAATAACACTCAACAAATATTTAGTAAACTCTACTGTATAATTCATCATATTTCTGCTGTATCCTGTAGTTGTGAAACTGATTGTGCAAGAGGCCCTATGGCCTTGGGTGCATCAGTTGCATAATGGTCAATTAGCTCCCCACCCACCCAGTCAGCAGTCAGACAGAGGGCTCTGTGTGTTTGTGTGTGTGTGTGTGTCCTTGTGAAATGACTAGCTGCACTAGGGACAGCACTTACAGAACTATTGAGAAAGCAGAATTGTTTGTGCAATTATTTATATGATAACATAGTGCCCCAGCAGGATTCCAGTGTACATTCTAACGTAATCATAAGAGCCCTAGCTTTAATGATTTATTTTATTTATACGCCACTTTTCTTCTAGATTGGGTCTTAAATTGGCAGTTTAGAAAAGATAATTTAAAAAACAGTACAGTTTTTAAAACAGAATATAAAACATCACATTAATGTAACTAATAAAAATATAAAACTGTTAAAAGCATACTACGTTACAATATTAAAATATTAAAAACATATAACAGCAGACACACCAGTAAGAAGCCTCTCTCGCTGCTTGGAGAGATGTTTTTGCCTGCTAGTAAAAGGGGAGCAGAGAGTGGGCCAGCTTAGCTTCTCAAGGGAGGTAGTTGCAGAGGGTGGCAGCAGCCACTGAGAAGGCTCTCTCTTGTGTCCTCACCCAGCAAACCTGTGATGGTGGCAGGACCAAGAGAAAGCCTTCCCCTGAAAATCTTTTGAGTTCTTGCAGGTTTATATGGGAAGTGATCTTTCAAATGGTCCAGAAATAAGCCATATAGGGCTTTATAGGTCATAACAAGCACTTTGCATTGTGCCTGGAAGTGAACAAGTAGCCAGTGAAGTTCACTTAAATATTTATTATTTGCTTTTGATGTGTTGGATTATATTTGCTTTTGGTGTGTGTAATGGTAGATCATCCAGAATCACAGAATCATTAGAAGAGACCTCAAGGATCATCTAGTCCAACCTCCTGCGATGCAAGACTACACAATCAAAGCATTCCTGACAGATGGCCATCCAGACTCTGTTTAAAAACATTCAAAGAAAGAGACTCCACCATACTCCAAGGCAGTGTATTCCACTGTTGAACAGCTCTTACTGTCAGGAAATTCTTTCACTATTTTTGTTATTCTCCTCTGGATGTGCTCCATGTTACCAAGGATTCAGAAAGAAGCCATACAAGCCCACTCTATTTAAATCAGGAGGTGCAAGTGGTGAACCTAAAACATGCATGCTCTCTCTGGCATGCAAAACCATTTTTGAGAGACGGCAAGGGAAAGAGTTCCTCCTCTTCCCCCACCCTTTCATGCCTTTAGCTGTCTCTGGGGAGGCAGCTGAAAGCCCAGGAGGGAAGAGGAACAGGTGCTCACCTGTTCCTCTTCTTTCCCCTGCCCCTCCCCGACCTTCAGCTGTCTCATGGGAAGATGCCCTGCCCCCTGGAAGTCCCCCCAGAAGTCTTGCCCCCCAGCACTGGGGAACACCTTTCAATTTGGGCACTCGGTCTCTTAAAGGTTTGCCATCACTGGCCTATGGATGTAAAAGCAAATTGTTAAAAGCAACTCCCTAAGTTTTGTGTTGGAAGTGAAGATGGATCCTGAATCTAAAAAGATGCAGTGTTGTTTCAGCATAAAAATAAAAGTATTCTTGCAGACTTATCAAGCACATTTATTGCTGATAGTAGCTCAGTGTTTTGGGTTAGAAAAGTAGACACCTTCTTTAAAAAAAAAAAAAAGAATTGTTGGGGTCTACACATTGCCCAAGTGTGGCAAGTGGTTAAATGCCTGTACTGCAGCCACTCACTCAAAACCATAAGGTGGCGAGTTCAAGACCAGCAAAGGGCTGAAGCTCGACTCAGGCTTGCATCCTTCCGAGGTCACTAAAATGAGTACCCAGATTGTTGGGGGGCAAATAGCTTACAATTATAAACTGCTTAGACACTCCTTAAGGGTATGAAGCGGTATATAAATGAAGCTGTTTATAGACCGAACAGACAGAGGATAATGCTCTCTGTACAGTTGCATGTCTTCCCGTCTACCCTAGGATCTATCAAATTCCAGGAAAGTCTCTTGCTGCTCTGCTTACTAGTGGGGAAGGAAGGAAGAGAGGGACAAATGGTGAATCAGCAACTGTCCTTAGGGGAAGAAATGAGTGTGTGTTCACAGCTGGAGTACACTCCCCTTTCCTTCCCCTGGTAGCCAAGAGTAGCTTCATAATTTGAATTGCCTTTTCCCTCTATCCCTACTGTCTACAGTAGTGGTGGCCACTTTCAGGGCTGGACAGATGCCAAGGGGAAAGATTTAGCTCAGAGCACTAAAGGCTAGAGCTCCCTGCACCTCATGCAAAAAGAGCCTTGAACATATGTGGGATACTGTCCACTGTATAACATGATTTTTCAGCTTCTATGCAAGGATTCCAGATAAATAAACAAGGCCTTTTTAGGGACTGTCATCCTCCATCCTTGATTGACAGTGCTTAGGATCCAGATCTTTTCTTTTCTCTCTTGAGTATAAGCTATATGTTGTATTTTGCCCTTGCTGTTGTTGTGTGTCTTCAAGTTGTTTCCAACTTATGGCGACCCTAAGGTGATCCTGTCACAGGGTTTTCTTGGCAAGCTTTGACCCCAGACTGACTGTGACCATGGAATAATCCCTGCCTAAAGTCTAATGGTGTGTTTCTCTGGCTAACTGATATGATGGACTGACAATTATTGTTTTCTAGTGTTCCAGGGACTGGTACTAAATTTGTGAGAATTGGGTACAATTGTTTCTTTCTTTCCTGGAAATTTCCTGGCACTAGTCCAAGAACCATCGCTTTGAGTAGCTCTGGTCTAAAGGACAAACAAGACAGGAAAGCCTAAAAAAGGAGGAGGAAAGGAAAAGAAAAAAAATACCGGCTCCAGTAATTAATGTTATATGACTTGTGTAATGACAACCCACAGTGCAGCTGTAATATATTCTAGGAATTCTAATGCAAAATTATTGAAGTGGACCTCTATATTCAACCAAAGTATGTGCTTTGTAATTGCCATGATGTATTTTTTAAATACAAAAGTTAATGTGTTTTACTCTGAGTAATGTTTGTGGGTTTCTTCTTTGCTACCTGCATTTAGACTGGTGTGCAGCCATACAATGTAATCTGCATTCAAAGACATGGAAACACCCTTTTTTGTTTATGTAACATCAATGTAATTTATGCCCATCAGAACTCAGCAGTGAGAAAGATATTCACACTGTATCTGTACTTAGTCTCCTTTCATCCACCATTCAGCTGTAATTGCAGCACAGAGATATTGCTGTTCACCAAAGGTATGTTGAGGCAGATAAGTCTATGTCTGAAGATGTCTGAACCCAAAGATAAAAGGGGAGTAAATTGCTGTAGGATGGACTTTTTTGGCCTTGTATCTTGGTGATGAAATGCTTGCACTCTCTCCATGGAAACTATTAAATGCAAAAGTACAGTTTGGGAAATACCTTTCTTTTTCCTTTTTTGGGATGACAGCTCCCAGGATCTTTTTTTGGGATGACAGCTCCGAGGATCCCCCAGCCACCTCAGCCAAGTGCAGTCCAAAAATGTAATGTTTCCAAGATATGTGCAAAATATGTCATAATCCAAGGGCAGGGTAGAAATCATGCTACCTTCCAGATATTAATGGATTTCAAGTCCCAGCAGCCCTAGCCAGGATTGTCAATGGTGAGGAAAGCTGGGAATTGTAATCTGAAGGGTTTTACGATTCTCACTACTGCTCTAGGGTAACAGATGAAGTGGGATATAATTTGTTAAAATGCTCCAATACATTTATTAGCTTTTAAGGTGCCACCAGACTCTTTGATGCTCCTGGTACAAGAGATGATCTTCATCACTCATACTACAAAATATAGTATTATATTCCATTTTAACTGCCACAGCAACACAGAATCATACAACTGGAAGACACCACAAGGACCATCCAGTCTAAGCCCCTGCCATACAGGAAGGCACAGTCAAAGCACTCCTGAAAGATGGCCTTCAGCCTCTGTTTAGAAAACTCCAGAAATAGAGACTCCACAACTATCTGAGGCAGTGTGGTCCATTGTTGAACAGCCCACTGTCAAATAAGTCATGTGGCATCCTATGGAATTCTGTATTATAGTACTATGCTCCACTGAATTGTCATGGCAATATAAAATGAAAACCTTTGATTGGTACTTTAGGGATTCACAGCCATAGAACTCTCTATTACCTCAGGGTGTGAATTCCTAAACTATAGTATTATAATTTTATGGTGTTAATAGGCCCCTGGTAATTGAAACCCTAACAGGGTTATTATTTTTGGTTTTGCAGAACTTAATTTTGAGTTGAGTTCCCCTATCTCAGTGTAGACCTTCTTCTCCGGTTCTCAGGGTGAACAGTATCCTTAGAGTACAACTAAGTATCCTTGGGATGCAACAATAGTTTTTACAAATGGTTGTCACTCTTGATTTGTGTACCACCAAACTTGCAAGTGCAGCTCACACGAAGGAAATCTTATTACCACTGCTACCTGCATTTTCCCATATACTGAAAACTACTGTAGTTATGTTGGGACTTGGGAGTAGGCCTGAATTTTCATTCAAGCACACCGTGGTTTGGATACTGTTCTGATGTCCCTGTGCCACTATTCAAAATGGAAAGAACACATGCATGAAAAGTGGTTACCCTGCATATTTGAAATGACATGCTTTGGAGTTAGAGGCTAGAGCTTAATTGTTTAGTTTTTGCTCGTGCGTCATCTTTCTCCTCTTTATGTATGAGCATGCAAAATAGCACTAGGGCAAATAATTAGCCCAGGCTTGCAAGCCAAGTTTGTTTGGCATGTTGCATCTTTGCTTTTTGTTGTTTCAAAGGAAAACAAGCCCCTGAATAAGTTTAATAATTATTTTCTTTTAGGCTGACAGGAGAGGTGATTTTTCTTCTCCTCCTAACTGTACTAAAACAATTGCTGCCTATAATTTTCATAACATGGCTTTCACAAAAAGTATTACTGAGGTGAGACACTACGTAGCATTAACATCACCCTACAATAAGGTACAAAAAGTTTTATGGGGTGATAGACAAAGCTGCATCCTTAGAAGGAAAAAATAAAAACAACTCTTGAGGTTTGAATTTGCTTTTTCTCATATGGGGAGATCTAATCAAGCCTGGTTTGTGTGGGTTAGAAAGTCAATTAAAAATAGAAAGGCTTGAGTGGAAGGATGGTTATGAGAAGATGCATTTCTGTTAATCCAGAAAGGTGGTTCTTTACTGTGCAGAAAACAGTTTCACACATTTTGTTGACGTGTATATAAAATTGTTTCTGAGTGGCCTTTTTGCCTCCAGAAAGATCTTGAGGTGACTTAACACTTAAAAACAAAAATAAAAGCATCCCTCTGCCAGCAAAAGAACATGTTCATCTCTTGTTTCTGTGCCTGCTCCAGTGCAAATAGGGTCCGCCAGTCAGAATCAAGAAGAGTTATTATTAATATTACAACTCCCAGTGGCCATGCTGAATGTAGGTCTCTGGGAATTATAGTCCCAAAGTAACATGTGCAAGCTCTAGTCTTAAACCCACCCACCCCCCGATGGAAATGGTCAGGATTAATTAAAATAACAAATCAAAGTCAACACTGTCATAATCTCTTCTAAGGGTGAATCATGATTTATCAATCACACTGAATGAATGGCTGGTTTTCTCTGTGAAAGGAAAGGGTGAAGGATAAAATGTCAATTACTAGAATGAAGCATCATATGAGTCTTGTTTTATATTTATTATTATTGTGGCTTTCTTGATGGATGCAGAATATGAATGATACTACAGTATGGAACAGACAGTAGACAGCATACTGCCAAGATATTCTGCAGAACCCAAATGGACAATCTTTTGTACTCTTTGTTGTTGTTGTTAACTACCATCAAGTAGACTTCGATTCATGGCGACCCTATGAATGAGACACCTCCAAGTCACCTTCTCTCTGATAGACTTGATTAGGTCTTGCAGACTCACAACCGTGATTTCTTTGAGTCCACCCTGCCTCCTAGCTTACCAAGAATGATTGTCTTCTCATGATATGTCCAAAGTATGGCAGTCTCAGTTTAGTCCTGTTGTCTTCTAGGGAGAGTTCAGGCTTCATTTGCCATATCTTTGTCTTTTTAGCAGTCCATAGTATCCGTCAAACTCTTCTGCAGTCCCACATTTCAAATGAGTTGATTTTCTTCCTATCAGCTTTATTTCATAACGCTACATAGAAGTGAAAAATACAATGGCATTGACCATCTTAACTTTAGTATTCAATGCTTTATCTTAAAACCTTCAGTTTCTTGTGTAGCTCCTTCATAGCTGTCCCTCCAAGTCCTAGTCTTCTGTTTTTTTGACTACAGTCCCCATTCTGATTGACTGAAACAAGGTATGAAAAAACTTGAATTATTTCAGAGTCTTCATTGTGAACTTTAAAGTTATGTAAATCATGTGTGATCATTATTTTTGTTTTCTTAATGTTCAGCTTTAAACCTGTCTTTGCACTTTCTTTAGTAATGGTTCCAAGTCTTTGCTATTTTCTGCTAGTAGTGTGGTATCATCACCTCCATTTCTTATACAGTGGTCCCCCGGGATCCGAATCCCCTGGGGAACGAAATCCCCGGGATCCGAATCCGCCGAGGGAGAAAAAAAGCCCCCGGCCAACGAAAAAAACCCCGGGTTGCGAAAGAAATTCGCAACCCGGAAGTTTTAAAACAGCGTGCTACCGGCGCGCTGTGCATCCAAACATGTGGTCCCCCGGGTTGCGAAAACTTCCGGGATACGAAGGTAATCCCGGAACGGATTACCTTCGTAACCCGGGGGACCACTGTACTATCTTTCATACCACCTCAGAATCTCATCATGTTTTATGTCTGATATGTTCTGTCAACAAGTTAAACAGACAGGGTGATAAAATGCAGCCTTTCCTGACCTCCTTGCCAATTGGATACCATTCTCTTTCTGTGTATTCTGTCCTAACAGTCGCTTCTTGTCCTGTTCATTGATTACATATCAGGACAATCAAATGTTTTGGCATGCCCATTTCTTTCAAAGCAATCCATAGTTTTCATGATCTACACAATCAAAGGCTTCACTTTAATCTGTCAATACATTTATTTCCCTGAGTGAAAAAAATGCCATCTGAAACAGTTTATTAAGGCTATTTTAAACACTGATGATATCTGAAGGGCATTTTAGTGGATTTAGCTAGCTCCTTAGTATTCAAGTCAGACTTAAAATTCTGCTGAAATTCTGCCTGTCAAAGCAGTCTGCTCTGCAAGGTTGTACAAATGAACAAGACAGAAAAGTCTGTCACATGTTTCCAGTTCTATTAAGAGAATTATTAATTAGAATGACCCATGAGAATGAAAGGCCTTTGGAAGAGTATGAGTTCTGTATGCCTTAGCCATGTGAAACAAGGCAGCTGGGACATTTCTGTTCTAATCTCCTGAGAAGGAGGTAAAGAAAAGGGGATACAAAATACTACATTACAGAGAGGAATTTTTTTTCTTTCTTTCTTTCTTTTTCTTTTTTGATTCACAAAGCAACATATCTTTTAGTTATAAAATAGTTCAGCAAAAAGGTTAGAATTTATGTTACGTTGCATTTATAGAAGCAAAAGAGACATGGGGCTGTTGCTTCTCTTTTATATTTACATAAAATTTCATCTATGGGAGAATGAAATGGACTCAGTGTTTCAAAGCTTGTTTTTCAAAGCTACTTGTAAAAATGTAGTTTACAGGTAGGTGTTGCGCACACATGCATGTGTTATAGAGTTTGTCTGGTTTTGATATTTTAGGGTCAAAATCATAGAATCATCTGAGTCCTAATATGACTCTTGGTGATGCCATACAGATGGGCTTTCAAGATACATGATACATCAGAATTCTCTAAGCAATTATGGTTGATGCTTCATGTATAATGCTTAATTTTTAACATATTTCAGATAAATAAATGCAAAGTCTAACAAATGAGAGATCATTTATATTTGAACACACACAAAAATTTTCTTTATCACTTTGTCTTTAACACTTTTCCAGTTACTGATTTGAATATAGGGGATTTGCAGTCCAAGCAAAAACAAAGTTTAACAAATCTTGCTTAAAATAGGTTGCTGTCCTTGCATGGTGCCCTTATTTGGCCATACCTTCTTCTTCATAGAGTGATGTGGAATCCTCCTTCACCTGCAACATCATAATTACCATAATCATAAAAGTATTACTATTAGTCACAAAATATTTGGGGGAAGTAGAGATGATAATGAGGATATTTGTGTCTTCCTACTATCTGTGTAGTCTTGCTCAGAAGCAATCCTTATTGGGTTTGAAAGAAACAACTTTTAAATTCTAAGAATCACCATGTCTTAGTCATGGTTTCAGGATAGGAGATGGAGAGACAAAGAAAGAGGGAAGGAAGAGGAAAGAAGGCATTTGAGAAAGGAGGGGGGAAGAGAGATAGGGAACAAGGAACAAGAGAAATGTAATTAGGAAAATTGGAGAGGGAGGATGGAAGCAGGAGGAAAAGGCAAGTGTAAATAGGGCTGCATCTGCACTGCAGAAATAATTCATTTTGACACCACTTCAGTTGTCATGGCCCAATGCTATGGAATTCTGGGAATTGTAGTTTGTTGTGGCACCAGAGCTCTCTGACAGAGAAGGCTAACTGTCTCACAAAACTATTCCCAGAATTTCATATCATTGAGCTATGGCAGTCAAAGTGGTGTCAACCTGAATTGTTTCTGCAGTGCAAGAGAGGCCCTAGGAGTTATGAGGGAAGAAGGGGAGGGAGGGAGGGAGGGAGGGAGAAGAGAAAAGATGCTGTGCCTAAACTGAAGATGGAGCTGAAGGTGGAGGTGAAGAAGAAGAAGAAGAAGAGAGACTTTTGTTGAGTATACCAAGGGATTGTGGGGAATGGGAAGTAAGTAAGTGTGTGTGTTTGTGTGTGTGTGTGTATGGACTCTTTCAGACGTGAGAAATTGGAAGTATAATCCAAGGGCAATCCAAACGCAATCATGGGGTTTCACGTTATTGCGAATTAAAGCTTCTCACTCAATTTCAGGCAAGGAGGGGTCATTTTCGGGTAATGGGAAGTCATTCCGAACGTCTTCTGAATGCAATGGGGATTCACGTAAATTCGCTAAACAAGCGAATTCATGTGAGTTCGCATTGGCTGCATTCGAAGTTGGGAGAAATTCCTCCAGTGTGAAAGAGTCCTATGAGAAAGAGAGAGAGAGAGAGAGAGATTTATGTAGGAGAGAAGGAGAAAGGATGAGAAGTAGAGAGATGCAAAATCAAAAAATTATCAAAAGAGAAAGAAGTCAAGAACCACAGCAGAGCTGAGGGAGAAAATACAGTGATAACAGCCTTTTGGCTGACAATGATACAACATCTCAGAGCAAGAAAGGAAGTTGTACTGCTTTGTCAGTCTTTTAGAGCAGGGTAAGGGAAGTGGAAGCAGAAATAGGAAAGTTGTCAATTTGATAGGAAAAGCCACAAACCAGTCGTCCCATAGCCTCATATTCTGCAGCTCATGAGGCAGAAAAATACTGGGGAAATTAAATATCTCCCTGTGGTGACTCCTTCCCCTGCTGTGGCAATGGTTTGAGCAATTTTGGTAGAGGAAGAAGTGGACAGGTGGATCCCCTGTTCCAAAACACCTTGAGCAGCCGGGGGCAGCAATGCACAGTATTTTCCTTTCTCGCCTTAAATTTCCTCCCCTTGCATGGAGGCCCAGATGAGAAGGATGAGGAGCTGAGACTTCAGGCAAGAACCTGGCATTTGGGAACGCTATAAAACAAACAGCATACAGTACTAATAAACTCATAAAGCAGGAAAACATTAGCTCCTGTTTTGTTCTGAAAGGGAAATAATTGTGCCCTGTAGTCAAATGATCTACAAACAACTTTAGGCCTGCTTTGTGGCTAATGTTGCTTATATGCAAATCAAGACAGTGACAGTTGTTTCTTGATCGGTAACAGTCCCCAGTGAACAAATTACCTTCCCCAGAATTCCCAGGTTAAGTTTAAAAGTGTGTGCATGTGTGCATGCGTGCGCGCAAGCCTTCAAATAACCAGTCAAGGTATGCCAAATCCATGAATTTCATGGGTTCATGAATTTTCCCTGTCAATTTAGGGTGAGCTCATGAATTTCATAGGTTTTTTTTAGGTAAGGAATACTCAGAGGTGGTTTTTTGTGGAGCTTTCGGGCTATGTGGCCACGTTCTGGAAGAGTTCCTTTCTGACGTTTCGCCAGCATCTGTGGCTGGCATCTTCAGAGAACAGATGGCTTTGCCAGTTTCTTCTGAAATATATATAGCCTACAACAAGGAGGTAATAGCTGTTTTTTGTTAAAACTAGGAGTGGGATGTCTGGATATTAGCCCCTGTGTGCATACTTAGGTCTTGGTTAGACATATTGTCTCCTAAGTCATATCACAGAAGGGTAAAAATTATATCAACAATTCCTTTTAATTTGCAGGCTCATCCAGTGGGGCCAATCATTTTGGTAAACATTGGGCTATTCTGTTTCAGGATTTCACATCTTGTAAAATCTCAGAATAGTTATTCTCACTCCTGCATCCTGTCATTCCCTGAATATATTGTGGCTTCATCCTCATTTTTTCCTATTTCATCCTCATTCCATTTGATCGTTTGCTGCATGAACATCTTCCCCATTCATCTCCCTCAGTATTTCTGGACTGGTCTGGCACATTTATTCTTTTCTTTGTTCTAAATATATACTTGTAGTGAAAATGTATCATAGTTATAAAGCACTATACTATTTTAGCATCTTATTTATAGAAAGTCAGGGGCAAAAAAATAAAAGGTCATCCTCGGAATGTAGCACAGTACAGAGGAAGTGTTTTAACCTATAGTCCTTTCACACTTTGATTCAATTTTAACTGCCATGGTTGCATCCTGTGGAATTGTGGGGTTTGTAGTTTGGTGAGGCACTAGTGCTCTCTGGCTGAGAATTCTAAATACTCCACCCTAAACTGCAATTCCCAGGATTCCGTAGGATAGGACCAAAGCCATTAAAGTGGAACCACAGCGTTGTAGTTGTAAAAAGTGGAAAGCCCCCTGGTAGTGTAATGGAAGAAAGGCAAAAGAAAACTTCCATAGTCACGCCCGCATTTGTCAGTGGAGCCACCCAGGAGTACAGGAGGACCCAAGCTAATGGACACAGGTATGAGAATTTACCTCTGCCTCTGCTAGAAGTTCCTGGGTCAGAAAAAGAACCACACACCATGCCCTTCATTTCAAAATTTGTTGTTAATCCTGGAAATTCATGAGAAATAAACTGGTAGAGGGGTATATTGCATGGATTTTTTTTTTCAATCCCAGTAAGTGCAGGTATACTTCACACCAGATCCTGCGATGAGCCTTGAGTTGGTTACATTTATATTGCAAATGAAGAGGGCAGGCAGCTACTCAAAATATGTGAATATGGACTTTCTGGCTTCTGGATATCTGGGTGTTCTGAAATACTCTCAATGCTCTGGAACCAGAAAATAATCAATTTTAAGATTCACAATGGATTTTTTTTGTTTTGTTTTTTCACCTACATGTAAGAGGGATAGTAGCAAAGAATTTATGAAGAGCTGTACTGAATCAACCAAAGGCTCATCTATTCCAGCATTCTGTCCAGGAATGGATCATCAAACCCTGCCCAATGTTCTCTTTGGTTTAGCCATATGCCTTTTCAAGTCCATCATGTACTTTGTTTCCTAAAGAGTTGCTGTATTCTTTTAGCCATGTTGTCTTTTGTTTAGCCATGTGACTTTTTTCATTACCTGGCACTCCTTCTCCTGCTCCCTACAATCTTAACAGACACATTTCTTTGTCTCCCAGCAGAATATGAGAGACAGAAAACTAAAATTAAGGATCTTTCCAGAGAACACAATATAGTGTTATGATTCCCTATGGCAAAAAACTACAGGATCCTAGGGCTTACAGTCTAGGGAGGAATACTGAGAATTCTTGTCCAGAGGCTTCTTGTCCCTCACTAAACTCCAGACCCCAGGGATTCTGCAGAAGGATGCAAACCTGAGTCGAGCTTGAGCCCTTGGCTGGGATTGAACTCACAACCTAGAGGTTTGTGAGTGCGTGGCTGCAGTACAGGCATTTAACCGCTGTGCCACCAGTACTGCTCTATTCTTCTTTGGTCAGAATTCACTTTGAATACTATGTCTAGTTCTGGCCACCAGAATTCAAAAAGGATGTGGACAAGGTGGAACGTGTCCAGAGGAGGGCAACCAAAATAGTGAAAGGTCTGGAAGCCATGCCCTATGAGAGTGGCTTATGGAGTTGGGTATGTTTAGCCCGAAGAAGAAAAGGTTAAAAGGCGATATGATAACCATATTTAAATTTTGAAATAATGTCATATGGAAGAAGGAGCAAGCTTGTCTTCTGCTGCTCCAGAAACAAAAACACAGAGCAATGGATTCAAACTATGAGAAAAAAGATTCCACCTAAATATTAGGAGGAATTTCCTGAAGGGTAACAGCTGTTTGACATGTAATGTGCTGTCGCACAGTATGGTAGAGTCTCCTTCTTTGGAGGCTTTCAATCAAAGACTGGATGACCGCTTGTTGGGAGTTCTTTGATTGTTTATTCCTGCATGGCAGCCAGTTGGACTGGATGGCCCTGTGGTATCTTCCAATTCTATGATTCTATTAAATGGTCTAGAGAGGGATCTTCCAGATTGATGTCCCATTTGCTGAAAGCATATCTACCTGATGGTTTTGTGGCTACAATGAGTACATTTGAGAAACTGGAGCTTTAAGACATATCTTACAGTAAGCATGGCCAGTTTGTTTTGTCCAGGTGAAGTCAAGAGACTTTTTGTCGGTGTGTTCCACTTGTAAATTAGTAACTCATAATATTCATGAGGAAAAAGGAGTTAGTGGTATATAGAAAGGCAAGCGTACACAGTACAGTATGTTGAATCAAACTGCCGCACATGAATTTTGTTTAGTGGTCTGTGAGTGACAGAACCTCCCTGTCTTTTCTCTCTAGGATTGACTATTCAACATCATCCCAGACTTTATGTCATTGTATCTTATTATTCAGATACACAGACAATATACAGTTAGCCCTCCGTTTTCATGGGGGATTTGTTCCAGATTCCCCTGCCCATGCAAAAATTGAGACTCGAACATATTCAAGCCCTATAGGCTAGAATGGGGTGCATCCCTGTGTGCATGCGCCAGGCACACGCACCAGGCACGCACCCCATTGAAAACAGCGGAGGTCGCCCCCCACAGATTTTCGAAGCCGCAGATCCCAGATCTACGAGTTAGGAAGGGCAACTCTATTCTCCTCCTTGGAAGTGAAAAAAAAATTAGCAAATGGGGCTGTTTTCAGATCAAACTGAATTGAAGGGATCGTTTTTTTATCACTTCCCTGAGAAAACAGGATCAGAAATATAATTTAGTCTATTTCCTTCTATCCAGAAGGTGGATGCAGAGCAGAGGGTGAGGCCTGTCACCACAACATCTGGGAGGAAAGGAGGAAGTAAATAAATAGACCCTCTATGGGTTTGGGAGTTGCAAAAACAAGTCAATTAAGGCTCGCTATTGCTCTCCCATCTGAGCAGAAATTTTGTACAGCACCCTTTCCTCTTGGCCAGATTTGAGCCCACTAAAACTGGAAAAATTGCACCATTGCCTGCCTGGAGGAGACTCAAGGCCAGGCCCTGAGATCTGGCTGACCTATGTGTCTCTCTGAACCCTACTACTCAACACCTTTTCTAAGATTGCTTGCTGTAAAATGTTTTCTGGAGGGAGCACACAGAGGCTACAATAATTTCCTGGATACTCTTCATGGCCTTTGCTTTTCTGCCACCAAGTAAAATGTACTTATCTGATCAGTGTTTAAGTTAAAGAAGGCTCTGGTTGCTGTATAACCAAAGCATGGAAAACTTCCTTTCAGGGACTACATGTCCCCAAATCCCCCAATCAGAATACCAACTGAATGCACTGGCTGAAGAAGTCTGTGAAATGTAGGGTTTGTTGTTTTTTTTTAAAAAAAAAAACTTACCTGTCTTGAGCTCCATCAACACACACAAAAAATGGCAAATCAATTATCATGTTAAATTCTGTCACTCCCTGTTATGTTGCAGAACCTCTCTTTAAAATTACACTCGTCCCTCCACATTTGCGGTTTTGACTTTTGTGGATTTGATTATTCATGGATTTTATTAATATGCCCTTTCTAGGAATATCTAGGTCCTCCAGGGCAACTCTGTGATCAACTTTAATCAAAGGTCATACTGAAGGACTTAGAGATTCCTAGAGAGAGCACTCCACTAGGCATTTGTAGCTCATCCAGCACAATTCTATGGTCAATGTCTGGCAGATGTTGACCACAAAATTGTACTGGACCTAGAGATCCCTAAAGAGGTAAAAACATAGTGGTGTTTTTTTTTATTTGCAGTTTTTCCACGTTCACAGGGGTCCTGTGCCCCTAACTCCAGCTAATATTGAGGGATAAGTGTATTATGATAAATTCCTGACACCTAGTAAAATCTGAATTTAAAAATCTTATTTTCTGGCATTCTTGAATTTCTGAGGAAGATATTCTTTGCTGCTTCTAGCATAATCCAATGCTAATAGCCAATCACATCATAACATAGAATAGGTAAAACGTTTCATGTTTTTAAAAATATAGCATCCATCGCTCTTGTTTTCCATCTGTAGAATACAAAACAAAGTCAGGTTAATCAATTCTTCTTCCACAACCCAGCAGTCAGTGGAAGAATTATTAACTTGAGAAATTCATCCAGCAATATGGTGGAAATGCCAAGATTAGGCATGCCTGGAATTCCTTTCTGGAGTGAAATGTGCTTAACCCTTTTTCCTGTTGAAATTAGTAGGGTCTATGTGCTTAACTCAGGCTGCATTATGCTTCTTGGCATGTTGCTTCTCCATACATTTACAGCTTGATCCTATGTATATTTACTCTAGAGCTCTGCTGACATTTCTCTAAAGGTATTTTTCTGAAAATACATGAAACTTTGCTTTTTTGCTCCCCCACAATCACTCCATTTACCTATTCATAGCAGAACACTTTGCAGTTTTCTCCAAATATTCTCTGCTGTCTTTTATTTCCTGCACCCCTTGAACTCGACTACTTTGCCTCAGAGGAAGAAGGCATGAAAATTGAAGGAAGTAACATCAGTAATTTAAGATATGCAGATGATCCCATAGTACTAGCAGAAGATAACAAAAACTTTTAAGGATTACTGAAGAGAAAGTACAAAAGCATGTTTATAGTTGAACGTTAAGAAAACAAAATATTGAGAAAAACAAAAAGAATGAGCATAGATGATTTATATAACTTTAAAGCAGATGATGAAGACATTGATACAGTTTTTGATTTCCCATATCTTAGCACACTCAATTAGAATGGATACAGCAGTAAAGAAGATTAGGATGTGGACCGGCAAACAAACAAACAAACAAGATCCTAAAACATCAAGAAATATAATTGAACACTAAAGTTAGGATGATCCATACTGTCATATTTCTGTATGGTTGTGAAAACTGGACAATGAAGAAAGCTAATAGGAAATCAACTCATTTGGAGATGTGGTGCTAAGAAGAGTTTTGTGGATAGTGTGGACCACTAAAAAGACAAATATATGGGTCCTAGAGCAAATCAGGCCTGAACTCTCCCTAGAAGCCAAGATGACTAAACTAAGACTGTTGTACTTTCATCTTATTGTAACTCATTACAAAAGACAATAATGCTTGGTAAGTGTCAGGAGCAGCATCATGCATCTGGCCTGCCATAGTTTGAAATGTTAACCTAATGGTAATTTGTTCTACAATACTGAGGGGAAATTATGGGACATACAGTTCATTACTAGATATTGTTGCTTACAATCCTTTGTGGTAACCCTTCAGAGTCAGCCAGATATGCTGGACTTGATCAGAGGATAATTTAGCTCATTGTGGATCCCTGTGAATGGCTGAAATTGACTACGATTTTGCTTGATGATTTAACATTTCTGCAGGGCAATTGTATTTGTTTTTGTCCTAACGTGAATGGGATGGCGAGAAGCTGGTGGATGCCATCCCACAAGACATAAACCGCACATTTGAGCCTCTCCCCTTCATTAAAATCAGTTCCCCACCCCAAGAGGTTGCATTCTAGAGGCAGTATGACAGTATGTGAAAAACTGATATGCAAGAACTATTGACTATGGGCTCATAAATCATATAGGTCCACCCACTATGCTAAAAAGCACTTATACTTCTTGACAAAATCAAAACCTCACACCTCGTTCTGTGATTGTTCTATGTCACCCTTATGAAATGGGAGAGCAGGAAGAAAAGAACTCTGATGGATTGGAGACTATAGATGATCATGGACTACAGTTTCCATTGTCCTTCACTTTTGGCTTTGCTGGATATGGGTGAAGGGAACTAACACAATTCCACACCCACTCTGTGTGTTGTGTTAGCTTTTGTATTATGTCTTGCTCTTTACAAGAGCTGGTGAAAACATATCTGTGATAGTGAAGACTCATGTAAATACATTAGGGTTTGTATACAGTTTTCAAGGTTATCCTGGGCTGCTTTCATATTCTCTCTGTGGTCACAGTGAACTCAGTGGGCTCCCATGGGATTGTCAGATAGGAAGAGGGTTCAATCTGTTCTGAATAATTAAATGTTGGGAGCTCTAAACGGACAACATGTGTACCAAGCATTGAAGATCTTTGGGAAAGCTTTGACTTTTGAACTCCTTGTAAAGGCGGGGTGGCGGGGAGAGAACTATCTTAAAAGCTCCGTTGAGAGCCTATTGCTATAATACTTGGCAACAAGTATGCAAATTTCCCATGCCTTTTCACTAGGGCTGTTTCTTTCTAGAATTCTCATTTCTAGTACTGTATTATTACATTTTTTGTCAAATAATTTTACATCCAAATTAAAGAAGGAGTAGCCTATGAAGAGTTTAGAAGAGTTGCCTTGCTACACTATAATTACAAGATTCTCCAGAAAAGTAACTTTTCTGCTTCTAGTTTTCCAGGAATTTTTCATATGAAGGATATAAATGATGGGGTCCCCTCAGGATCTCTACTGGGTATTGGGACTAGTGCATTCTAACTTATTTTAATGGGAATGAACAGTGAAATAGCTACATTTGGAAGTTAAAAAGAAGGAATGGGGGAGGAATGTAGCAGTACCTTTATTTTTTATGATCTTTTGTGGATATAAACCCACTTTTTCAGACATCGCTACTTCTTTGGATTATTATTAAGAAACGGGGTAGTGAATAACTCCTACTTTTGGACTATAACTCCCAGTATCCCCTATGATGACAGGGAATTGTGGTAGTTGTTGTCCCAGAATGTAATTATTCTATGCTCTGGGATTCATTGTGCTTCTCAGTAAATTTGCGCCTAGGCAGTGGAAGGATCCTTTTTGCCCTTTTTGTGACCTCTACGTTGCAGGCAAATAAGTTTATACTTTGCCTTTCAGTGCCTCTAGACATGGCTGTACTTAAACACTGGAATTAATTTCATTCTGCACAGTAACCAGCTTTCCTACATACATGTGTAACCCTCCCCTGTCTCTTCGGGGTGTTTGATGTGCATGTTTAAAGGGTGTGTATTTTGTGTCCAATCCAGGATAATAATCAAGAGACCTATCAGCATTTTGCAGCATCTTCTCATTACTTTATAATGAGATAAAGATAAAACATTAAGAGAAAATTGCCAGTGGCTGCTTGTAATAACATAAAATTGTATTTTAGCCAGTGTGAAAGTCTTGGGAAGTGTTGTTTATTTCAGGCACATACAAGCACACTCAAGTTACACTTGCAGAATGGATAATCAGTAATGTAACAATCACAATGTTCTGGTTTTGTTTTTCACTAAGAACATACCTTACGTAGAGCTTTGCTGGATCAGATCAAAGGCCTACGTTGTCTAGCATCTTTCTTCACACTGTAGTCAGTTTCCTGCTTATGGGAAGTGAAGGCAAAATATGGTGACAACAGGCTGCTTCAAATAACATCTCAAGTTCTACCACCAAAATCTCAGGGCCTGGGATAGTCCTTACCTGACAATCCTAATGACTACTGGATACCTTCCCTTAATGAGGAAACTATTGTAGACCAATCAATCGCACCATTTTTGATGTAAAAGAAATAGTCTCCAGTATAAGGCAATGAATACTTTCCATGTCCCCCCCCCCCCCATGTTGGAATTCAATACACCATACACTGAGTTAATTCCTGATGACATCCCAGCCAAAACTGAAATTATCAGAACTTTGTAAAGTTACTTTTGGGGGCCATTGCAACTCTCAGAATGTGGATACTGGGCCATTAAGTGCTTTTGGGAACTGTAATCCAAAACAGTAGCAAAAAGACCCAGATTAGAATAATAGAATCATAGAGTTGGAAGAGATCACAAGAGTTATCCAATCCAACCCTGGTCATGCAGGAATACACAATCAAAGCACTCCCATCCAACCCGTTTTTAAAAAACTCCAAAGAAGAAGACTCCACCACACTACTGTATGAGGTATTTCATGATTATAATGCTGTAAATTTACACAGCACTGTACGTACAGTCATTTAATTAGACAGTTCCCTGCCTTAATGCTTACAATCTAAAGAGAGACGACACAGAAGGAGAAGGGAATTGTGGTTGGGAAGGGGATCAGGTCCAGTAATTCTTCTCTCCCTCTGAGGCCTGGACCAAGGCAGATGAACTGGAGGGAGGACTCGGCTTCTTAATGCACAGTTAGAACAAGGTATCCTGGAGCAGACAAGGTCACACTTCTGGGAACGCTTCCCTAAACAATATAGTCTTTAACTCAGTTTTGAAACTTGTTAGAGAAGTGATGAGGTGCGCATGTGGGGGAAGAAGGTTCCAGGATTGAGGGGCAGCAAGTGAGAAGAGACGGGGGCATGGAAATCCTAGGCTAGGACAGGAGACCTTGACTACCAGAGAGGAGGGGAAGAGAAGGAGTGTGAGGAGAAAGAAATTCAGACAAGTAAGGAGGGGCCAGTCCATAGTGGGCTTTGAAAGACAACAACAAAAGCTTGTACTGGATGCAGAAGGGGAAGGGGAGCCAGTGAAGGGAGGATAAAAGAGGAGAAACATGGTCAAAGTGGCAAGCAGATGTGAATGTGATAATACGTTCAGCTGAGTTCTGGACAGAGATTAAAGGATGGAGTTGAGAGAGAGGAAGCCCTGTCAGAGGAAGGTTACAATAATCTAGTCGTGAGACCACTAGGGCATGGGCCGGAGTCTTGGCAGTGGAGGCTGAGAGGAATGGACGGATTTTAGCAATGTTATAAAGAGAGAATCTACAGGTCTTGGCAGTGGCCTGAATCTGGGGGATAAATGACAGAGAGGAATCAAATACAAAGCCAAGACTGCAGGCTTGCTGAACTGCCTGAATAGAAGTGCCGTCAACAGAGACAGAGAAGGAGTATTGAAGGGTGGTCTTAGGTGGAAAGATGAGCAGCTCTGTCTTAGAATATTTTCACACTTACCTGAATCAGTTGTGAACCATCCTCCAAATGTCCTGCAAAGGTGGCTGAAAGAGGAAAAAAGCCCCTGTGTCTGAAAGCCAGGAAGTGTTCATGAATCGTCATGGAAACAGATTTAGCAGAAGGGTTTGGAATCGCCAGAGAAAAAGCAGGGAAAGAGGCAGACACTGACTCATCGTCAAGAGGGAAAGGGGAAAAAAAGCCTCTTTCCCTGCATTTTCTCTGACGATTTACAAACCCTTCTGCTAAATCTGTTTCCATGACGATTCATGAACACTTCCTGGCTTTCAGACACAGGGGCTTTTTTTCTCTTTCAGCCACCTTTGCAGGACGTTTAGAGGATAATTCACAACTGATTCAGGTAAGTGTGAAAATCATGTTGAGCTTCAAGCGCTGATGCAGCATCCACTGAGAGATAGCAGTTAGACAAGATGAAAGTTCTTCCTAATGTTTATGTGGAATCTTTTTCCTGTAGTTTGAATCAATTGCCCCATGTGCTATTTTAGCTTCATTGAAATGGCTGCATCCAGCTCTCTCCTGTGTCTTGAAAAAAATACCATGAAGCAAGTGAAACCTAAAACTATGAAACCTAAGCAGATAAGGCCTGTATGATTCTCTCTTCTTATTCCTTTATGTTATCTGATATATATTTTGCTTATGTATACATTTGATTCAGGACAGGAGATGAAATATATTGGATCAGCCTCAGGGCCTCTTTGGTGATGACATCCACATTTTGGATTATCCCCAGATAGACTTACTGAACCACCACTGAGTGGATTTTTTTAAAAGTAAGATTTTTGCAACCAGTGTGTCTCTTATGTTTATACTGGAATTTTATAATCTATAGGTTTACTGTGCATTTCAGCAATTGTATTTGTGTTTCATGGTGCTAAGCAGCTTCTACTGAAAGGGCAGATGTGAGTTGAAATAGATAAAGAGATTCATCAGTATAGCTAGAGCTGGTCCATAACATTTTGCAGCTGAGGGGAAAGAGCAAATTGTACCACCTCTAAGAGAAGTACATCATGTTTAAAACTAGCCTGATTATATTGGCAAATGAAAGAGAAAAATCTACAAGTATATTTTACCATGTGACACCCAAAATCTCTTCCCTAAGGCATCTGTCTCATTTGGCCTAAAGGTAGAGCCGGCTCTGAGGTTATCCCATGATTTGGCCTTTTTTGAGCACAGCTTGCTAGAGTATACTTGCATCCGGTACTCTTTTAAATGTGGGAGGAACTGCACTTGAGTTTAGCTGAAATATAAAATGCTGATTCCCAGGATGTAATCTCCTTTTGCTAATAATTAAAGGTAATGTGTTTTCCTTTAGGCACCTGGGTTTGGTTTTAACTACTTACGCAAAGCAAAACCTGGCTTGCAGAGTTTTATCTTGTGCAACTAGTGAGATATTCCAGAGTAGTCTGGACAGCTCTGAATTTGTGTTGGCATAACTGTGATAGTGTTTTAGATTCTATGTATCTACCAGCATGGTGAGCAACTATGGCGTAGTGGTTTGGGCACTACAACCCTGGAGATCATCCCAAGACCATCCATTGGGATTTTCCTGAAAGTAAAAAGCTGCACGGTTTTGCAACTTTCTGCATTGGTTAATGTTGTATTAATGCTCAATTAGCCCAATGTGTCTGAAAACAATCCCGCTTTTGTGGGAAAGTCCTGGGATCTAAATCCCGTTTATTCACTGGGTTTGGGTGCTTTGTCTCCTGTGTGATGAGGTCCTAGATTGGGGAATACTAGTCTAAATAATAATATTTAAAATGCACAAAGTTCCAGAAATGTGTGGAAACATGAATTCATCCAGTTGTGATCATTTACTGTTTGCAGGATGTTCAGTACAATATCTTCTGTAAATGTGACTTAAAAGCTGTAATTGACTTTGATTTGTCCATGTTAATGGACAGAGCAAGTGCTGGAGCAGCTGTAAAACAAATTTGAGAGGTAATGAAATAAAAGCTAAATTATTTCCAATTAAAAGTAATTTGCAGATGAGCAATGGTAAGAATACAAAAGGAGAGCTGGCCATTTAGCTGTTGAAGTGAATGATACCCTCTGAATGCTTCTCACTTATCCTCTGTGTGTGTGTGTTTCTTTCTCTCCCTTTAAAACCAGTGTTTTTTCCCCCAGCATGAATGTAATGCAGTAAAACATTGTCTCTTTCTTAACATCCCAAAGCAAACTTCCTGTGTTTCTGATCTATTCTTAGCCTTTTGTTACCATATCTTTTCCACCACAAGATTGTATTGTTAAAGGGTGTGGTCCATGTGAGGCAATGAAATTAGAAAGCCATAATGAGTCTTAAAAACATTATTAAGCCTAATTTGGGGCATGTGGGAGTTGTGATCAATTGCTGGTTAATGAGGAAAGAGGTAAATTTGCCTTCCCTTAGCACTAGACACCCCATTGTCATTTACGGCCAAAAAAAGTACATGAAGAATTTACTTTACCTGTGAAATATTTTGCACTACTGTGTGTGTTTCCCCATCACAGTGATCAGTGGTGTCACCAATTTGTTGAAACTTGCAGCTTCATTAAGGGGGGAAATTCTGGTGTTTTAACAGGAGCTATCAGGGTGTCAAATACGAAAATACCATTTAGACTCCCTGAGGCTGTTTTGAACTAGTGTAGCTTGGCAGCCAAGGTCCTGTGCTTGCCATTTCCCAAATGTCAAGGACAGTTAATGTTGCATTTTATTGTGGGCTGCTGAGGAAGAAACTAGAGAGTGTCTGTACTTTACTCTTTTTGCAGCTTCTGTTCTTTCTATCTTTATTTCTTTCATTTGTTCTTTTTTGCATTGATGCATAATGCATAGAGCTTGGGGAAGTTACCTCTTTGGACTATAACTGCAACAGGAAACATGCTGGTCAAAGGGGTTCTGGGAGTTGTAGTCCAAGAAAATAACTTTCCAAAGCTCTGGTGGTACGTCATATCCGGGGATATTCAGACTTACAGTTCTGTCAGTGCAGGAGGTCTGTGTGTTTGTGTGTGGCTTCAAGTTGGCTGTTGACTTATGGTGACTCCATGAATTTCATAGGGTTTTCTTAGGCAAGGAATATTCAGAGTTGATTTTTCCAGTTCCTTCCTCTAAAATATAGCCTACAGCAGCTGATATCTTTTGGCAGACTCCCGTCCAGGTACTAACCAAGGCTGACCCTGTTTAGTTTCTAAGATCAGACAGGATTTGGTGACTTTAAGGTATTTAATATTGTTGTTGTGTGCCTTCAAGTTGTTTCTGACTTATGGCAACCCTAAGGCAACCCTATCACAGGGTTTTCTGGGGTTGAGAGCATGGAGCTATCATTCTGCAGACAAGTAGAAGCTGTGGCATTTTCACTTTCTTTTTAAAAAATATCAGTTTTCATGTGTCCTCCCTGTTCCTAAGCAAGCAGCGTTGCTGGGTTGTTTGTTTGCTAAAGAAGCTCTAATGGATTCCTAGAAGTAAATAGCACCTCTCAAAACAATGTGAGAAGAGGGTGACAGAAATCTGGTTGTCAACATACAGTAGCAACTGTACTCTGGCTTCTAATAATAAACAAGCAGAAGGTATTTGCAAGCTGATTACTAAAGGACAAATTTTAAACTCACCAATACACACAAAAGTTTTGTGGCCTTTTTAACCTGAAGAAATGAGGTGAAGGTTTTGCAGATCGGTAACTACTATAGTAACTCCAACAGATAGAAACAATAACAAATTATAAAACACAAGAAGGGGAAAGCACATATTAATATATATGGAAAAATACAAACGGGAGTGCATGTGAAGTCCTATTCCAACTCTGTGATTCTATGATTCTGAGTGTGGAAGTACTGGCAGTCCAAGCAAACTATATCAATGTCTTTAAAAGAAGGAGCAGTAGCCAAGCTCTCTAATATTGGTAGTAACATCAGGTGCATCTACACTATGGGAATAATGCAGTTTGACACCACTTAATCTGCTGTAGTTCCATTCTGTGGAATCCTGGGATTTGTAATTTTACAAGGTCTTTAGCCTTCTTTGCCAAAGCTCGCTGGTGCCTCACAAAACTACAAATCCCAGAATACTGTAGGATGAAGCCATGGCAGTTAAAGTGGTGTCAATCTGCATTATTTTCACAGTGTAGACACACCCTTTGATGCTGAAATTAAAGTGAGGGGAAAGCTTCATATTCAAATATCAACCTAAAGGATCACTGTCAGGATGTGAGGACAAGTTGACAAGCAGAAATGAGAAGATGGGATGGCCTCAGGAAGGCTCATGTGAAAATGGGGCAAGACTCTGGATTCAACACTGCAATATAAGGACCAAGGATTTGGGCTGAATCCATTGAAGTATGCTTAAGCCCATGCTCTTCGGTATGCTCAGATCTTGGAAGTGATAAAATACAAATACACCACCTTTCCCTTGTATTTTGTTTAAGTCTTGTTGTAAGCTGCTTTGGATCCTACAACAGACCCAGTTTATTTATACAAATTAAATAAGGGTGCATCTACACTCTAGAAATAATGCAGTTTGACACAACTTTACATGCTGCAGCTCTATTCTGCAGAATCCTGGGATTTGCAGTTGGTCTGTAGCCTTCTCTGCCAAGGTGTGCTGATGGCTTGTAAAACTACAACAAACTACATTATGCAGCCTAAATAAATGATGAGCATTCTTGCCCAAATTATACATAGTGCTATTGGCTGACTCAAAAGGATGGATTAAATAAGTGAATAAAATCAATGGACTACAGCTGGGATATTGAGGAGCATGGCCTGGTGAAAAGTGTTCAAAATCTAGGTCGAGAAACTGGGTCTATATTGGCCCACAGGTGTTGCCCAGACCTGATTTAAGGAAAGCTTGGAAGTAATGTCACAGGTAACAATTATCTGCAATGAATTACTTTTGGAAGTACAATGGGGATGCAACAATTTCAGTTAACAAATATGTCACATGAAGCATCCCATGTAATAAGTGGGAATGAAGTTACTTTGCTGGTGTAATGAGTAATGGTCTCTAGCGGCTTTCAGAAGTTACTTGTAAAGGGTCCTTGAAACATTTAGAGACATTTTGGTAGGAATTTTGCATATGTAATGTATGTTATACTTAAGTTGTTTTTGAAAGTTGCTGAGAGTAATGAGCAGTACAACGGGTTATATTTTTGAAAATGTTGCAGCAATGTGAATTTTGTTTTGAAATTTCCATGAGATTTTTAATTAAGGGTATGAAAAACTCTCTGTCTTGGATTTCTGGTGTTTTTCTGAGTCCCACTTTCATTTCCATCCCATTCTTTGTTTTCATTGGGTTTGTTTGTTCCTTCTTGCATGAACCTTCATGTCCATTTTTCTGACAGCAGTCTTCATAGTGAACACATTTATTTATGCACTTAACCAAATGTATACATTTTCCATATTAACTGCAGAATGTTTATACGTATTTGGCAGCTGTATGCATATTTAGCATTTTTAAAATGTATGCCTGATTTTATTTTTTTATTTTTATTTATTTTCTGTATTGTTAATTTGACAGTTCTTTGCCCTCAGGTTTACAGTCTACATTAATTTTGTGCATACTTTATCTCTTCAGAAAGTATCACAAAGTTTGCAAATGTGTGACTTTCTAAGGCAACATACACTTTGTTTCACAATGAGTCTTAGCAGGTACAAAATGAATAATTTTTGAATATGACCAAAATTCCTTTCCATCCCTGTTTATAATAGGATGTTATACCAGTTGTATGCAGAAACAGGTAATTTTGGTGGGGTGGGATGCAAGTTCATAAGGGAGCCTTGCAGTTCTCAACCTTGCTGTTTTTTAAAGACATAAACACTGGATTAATGGGGAGATATCAGTTTCAAGCAAATGTTTAAGCTTTTACTCACTCTGAATGACAGTTTGAAAAAAATGTGGACTTCAGATTCTAGAATCCCCAGCTGAGGATTCTGAGAGTTGTAGTCAGAAAATATTTTTAAAACTCTGCATTAAAAACAAATATAAATTGAGTTTCCCTTATCTGAAATACTTGGCACCTGAAGTGGTTTGGATTTTGGATTTTTGAATATTTGCGTATACATAATGAGATATCTTGGAAATGGGACCCACGTCTAAACATGACATTCACTTATGTTTTGTATACACCTTATACACATAGTCTGACGGTAATTTTATACTTTTTTGTGCATAAAGTTTGTATACAGTGAACCATCAGAAAGTAAAGGTTACACTATCTGTCATCCATGTGGATGATTTTGGAGGATTTTGGAATTCCAGATGAGGGATACTCAACTTGTATTTTCTTATGTCACAATATTTTTAAATGGAATAGAAAAAAATAATCTTAAGGGTCAAATTAGTTTTTATGGTAATGTTGAGTTGAGGTTTCTAGTGCACAAACTCAACATGCACATTTTCCCTTTATGATATTCAGTTTATAACAATATGTACAGTATGTCATATTGAGAGATCACTGTTCCATAGTTATTTGCCTTGAGCCATCAGCAGCCAATGATATCAAGGGTGGGTGAAAAAATGTGGAATGTTGAGCTTGAATTAAGTGACACAGAGTAGAAAATCATCAGCTGAGGGCCTGAGTGCAAAAGTAGATTTGGCTGGTAACCTTTGCAACAGTCCATGTCTAAGTGAGCCTCACTGAGTATGTGTGTAAATAATTGTATTGCTATTGTAGAAAATGACACCCCAAAGCACAGTGTTTTTATTTCAAGCTGCAGTGTCTACAAGAGTAACAATAGGTTATATTTGAATCAAAATTTTGTTTTATCTTGATAATAATTACTGTGGTGCAATAAGGTAGAGAATCCCTCATTATCACTGGGGAGGTGCACAGGAAAAAATGAAAGGATTGTTTGGAAGAACGTTTTACTTCATATTGAACACATACCAGAATACCACATGTCTGCAGGTTCAGTGTATGCAATATTATATGTACATATACAAATTTTAGGGGCTGTTGTTCAGAATGAATGGACCTCATAATGTGTAGTATTGAATGAAACTGACAGGGAAGTGTTACTTCATTTAGGGACTGATGCAAAAATTATAGGAGCCTATGACGGGAAGGATGTCTCATTCACTTCCCTTCCCAGAAGCAGGGTGACTCCTTATATGTGGCCAAAAAGGGGGGAGAAATAGAAAAAAGAAAGAAATACATCACTACTGTACAAAGAGGGTACACATTTGGGTAAAATTTCCATGTGCTGATTTTACCTGTGTAGGTTGCAAATGCAAAAACAATAACTATAACTATAGTAGAAATATCTTGTAACACATTTGAGACTAACTCAAAGAAAGAAATGGGCAGCATGAGCTTTTGTAGACTTCAGTCTACTTCCTCAGATGTTCATGCTGCCGCTTTCTTTTCAGTTAGTCTCAAAGGTGCTACAAGATCTCTCTGTGTATTGATTCTACAGATTAACATGGCTATATCTTTGAATTCTACAATAGAAATACATCATCACTCAGCATAGTGATGAAAGCTACTTTCTGCAGCCATTATTGAGCATCCACCAGCATTTACCTACCCCCTGAAAAAAGGATCAAGTCAAATCTTAGGAAAATCATTATGACATCACTGCTTCTGGCAAGGACACTTTTAGGCTAAATCCTTAATAGAACATTTGCTCTTCCAACTTTTATGCTTAGAATTGAGGAATTATTGACACTGCTAGCAAACTACTCTGGAGGAATTAAGCACACACCACCTCGTTTTTTTTGTGGCTACTCTGGAAAATTTCTGCATAAAGTGGGAATAAATCCTTGTGATGAAAACAGTTACACCCCTGAATTGTTTCTCTGTTGTATCACTAACTCAAGTATTAGGGTTTGGCTTTTTGTATATAGGGATACTTTTTTTAAAAGACACTGTAAGATTGACAATGCATGAGTAGGAGTAGGTAAACAAATTCTGGTAGGTGCTCAGTGATGGTTGTGGAAAATAGCCTTTCTAATTGTGCCCGTATTCACGATGTTTACATGACTGTATCTCGGCTGAGTATGCCAAAATATGAACAAGCATTTTGAGTACACACAAAGCTCCCTTAATTCCTCCCTTTGTGCAAGTTTTCTGTTAGCTACAGCTAAGAACAAACCAGGCTATTAAGCAATGGTTTGCCACTGGGGTAATAGTCTGAAATCCCAAAGCATAGTTTCTTAATGCATACCAAATAGGAGGCTGTAGTTAGTGGAAGACTTCATGATCTCACTAGCTACTCCTATGAAGGAAATTGTTTTTGTTTTTTTAAGTAATGTGCTAATCTTTACTTTTGACAGTAACGTATTCCTACTGTATCACTTTTTCTGTTACATTATAATATTTATAAGAATAGAGTAAATGTTGTACCCAAGTGTCACAACATTACCACTTCCTGCCTTAGGGGAAAATGAAAAACAAAACAAAAAAATAATGTTTTTATTCCATTCTAAGTCCTGAAAAGTAATATCTTACTGATATGGTTGTTATTTTTATTACTGACTGACTGATTGATTGATACTCCACTATTCCTCATGAGTGGCTAACAATCTTACTAGAAACACATTGTGAAAATTACAAAGTAAAAATAATGCTTTTTCCAAGTTCTAAAGGTAAACTAAATGGAATGTTTCCATGGCCAGACTCAGTCATATTGTAAAGGTGGAGTCTCCCTTATCTGAAATCTAGAATATTCCAAAATCCAAAACTTGTTTCCATCAGTGGCTGAAATGACACCTTTGCTTTTTGATGGTTCAGTATACAAAAACTTTGTTTCATGCATAGAGAGGCTATGTGTATAAGGTGTATATGAAAAATAAAAGATTTTCATATTTAGACTTAGGTCTCGTCTCCAAGATGTCTCATGATGTGTGTGAAAAAAATCCCAAAATCCAAAACAAGTCCAAAATAATAATGATAAATAAATTTTATGTGTATGCTACCTCTCCCTCAGAATCAAGGCAGCTTGCAACACCAATTAAAACACAATATAAGATACTGAATACAGTTAAAATAGTTCCTATTAATTCCCTCCCCCCAACCATACTACCATAAAATAACAATTAAACAATCACTAGAATTAAAAGAATTAAAATTAATAAATACTTCTTGTTGCAAGTGTATCAGATAAGGGAAGCACAATATGTTTCAAGTGTATCAGATAAGGGAAGCTCAACCTGTAAGTCATTCATATGGATATTGGTTCCCTCCTCATGATGAATGGGATAGCCACTTAATTTTCTCTGACCACTATCTTGCAGCCTTGCGTGATATTGCTCAACACACCTTGAGAAAGTTTCCAAAACTGAGGGTCAAATGATTAAGAAATCTGGAGAAAACCAAATATGGTCAGTGCTGAAGAGTGTGAAAGATAAGCAAATGCCTAATGTATATGGGCATAGCTTAGTGACAGAGCACATGTTTTGTATGCTGAATGTCTCATGCTCAACCTCTCCATTAAAGGATCCAATTCTTTTGGTATGCCTCTTACTGAAGGGCCTAAGTCCATGGTTTCCTGCACTGTGGGATGCCAGTTCTTGGAGCCCTTCCTGCACTGTGGGATGCCAGTTCTTGGAGCCCTTTCATACTACACAGTTGTAATTATGGCAGCATCCTTAGCCAGAGAGTTCTAGTGCATCATTAAATTACAAATTCCAGGATTCCAGAAGGTGTTGGCATGGCTACTGAAGTGGAATAATAGTGCTATAATTGTATAGGATGAATGGTCCCCAGTCTCTCTTACATGAAGGATCTCCAGTGTTAGAAGCTAAAATAAATGGGGATAGGTGAGCCCACAAAGTCTGATTTAACATATGGCAACTAGACATATCATGTGCTCCTGAACAGGGGAAAAAAGATATCCAGAATGACATGAAGTTATTCTAATTCTTACATTTTATTAAAAACTTTTTATCTCCAAATTTTAGTAGTGAGAGCCAGATTAGTGCAATGGATTAGGACTCAGGAAACGAGGGTTCAAATCTCCATTTAGTCCTGGAAACCCATTGGGTGACCTTGGGCAAATCACATTCTCTCAGCCTCAGAAAATCCTGTGATAGGGTCACTGTAGAGTCACCATAAGTCAAAAACTTTCCTTTATTGCTGTATGTTTATTTTGTGTTTTAATTTATTTCCTTCTGTTGGAAGAAGTTACTTTTTGGGACTGCAACTCCCAGAATTCCCCAGCTGGTCCAAGTGCTGGCCAGTGACCATGCTTTCTGGAGGATCTGGGATGTTGTAGTCCAAAAGATGTGAGCCAGCATGGCATTGTAGTTTGAATGTTAGCCTATGACTGGAGAATAGTGTTTGATTTCCAGCTCGGCCATGAAACGAACTGAGCGACCTCAGGCAAGTCATACTCTCTCAGCCTCAGGCAAAGTTAATGGCAAACCTCCTCTGAACAAATCTTGCCAAGAAAACCCCATGATAGGTTCTCCATAAGTCAGAAATGACTTGAAGGCACACAACAACAAACAGCAACAAAGTGCAAAAGGTAATCTTTCCAAGCTCTGCCTATGAGTAGAATCCACTGAGCATAGTAATGCTGACTTACTGAACATATATAAGATCAAGTCTTTAGTGTTACAGAAAGTCCTGTCTTCTGTTCATGGTTGAGAGCTTGACATTCTCTTGAGAAGCCCTTTGCCCTGCACTTTGGCCATCACTATTGGTATGCACTTTTTTGAATATGTAAATAGTTAACATATCAGCAGGCAGATCTCAGTAATGCAGGTAGCTTCTGAGTAATGATGTTACATCTCCAAAACCTGTAGATAAGCTGTCAAGAATAAATGACTGATCACTACAGTGAAAAGACAGCTCTAAGTTTAGCATCTTGAGGCTCTCTATACACACAAATGAATGATAAAAGTCCAGAGCTCAGTAATAATCATATCTCCCAAGTATGATCTCAGGCTACATTTTATTACTGAAACCATGAATTCAGAAGATATGAAGCATAAGTTCAGAAAATGTGAAGCAGTAATATCCTTGCCAACATTTCCAGATGAAAACTGGGACACGTGGCCAAACAACATCTGTGTGTGATCAGGAGGGTAAAAGCAATTAGTAAGGAAGAACACACAAGTTAGGAGAGGTAGGAGCCTTTTGCTTTTGCCTGTGCCTACTGGGAAGGAAAAGATTCTACCCCTTCCCTGCACTTCCCCTTGCTGAGTTAACTGAGTGCAAATTACTTTTGTACTTTGAACTCAGTTTGCAGCAATTGAAATAAGCTGAGCCCAAAGGGAGAAAATGGGAGGAGGAGAAACTGGGAAATTTTAAAAGCAACAGAAAAGTGGGATGACAGAAGGTTAATCAGGACTGTTCCTGCCAAGTCAGGACAGTTGGAGGTATCCAATAATATAAGTTTATTGTATATATAGGGGACTTGTGTTCTGCCAAGATTTGATTCAGTTCCTGAAGAGAGAGGAGAAAGAGATGATAACAGCACTGTGACAACGTAGTTGAATTGATTCATACATTCAAGGAATATCCGTAAAAAAAGATTAACAACCATTTCAAGCTGAAAGTGGGTATCAGAAAATAAATATTGAATATTTATTTATTTATTTATTTAATAGGCAGCTGTTCAGGTTTAACTTTCTCAAGATGGCTCACAACATATGAAAAGAAATCTTTTATAACAACATATACTGCAGCTATCAAACTCATGATCTAAAACATACTGACATAGCTAAAACATTATTTTTGCAGCAGCAGTGAGTAACATAAAAATATCCGCCCCGCACACTTAGATCAAGCGGACAACACCTGTTAAGAGTTCCAGAGGCCAGGCTCTCGACAACTGCCAAGAGAGCGTTTTCTGTATCTGCTCCGAGCCTCTGGAACTCACTACCTATTGAGCTCCGCCTGACTGCTTCCCTCCCCCAATTTAAAAAGGAGCTAAAAACGCACCTATTTAATCAGGCTTATCTTTGATTGTTATTGATATCGCCATCTTCCCCCCAGATAAGCCATTGGAATAAGCCATTCTATATCGTATTGGGGGGGATAATGTTTTTTTTACCTGTTTTCATTTCTTGTGTTATTGTAAATTTTTTATTGTATTGTTTGAAGTGTTTTAACTGTAGATGTTGTGCACCGCCCTGATCGCAGGAAGGGCGGTATACAAATAAAAGTTATTATTATTATATAGGCCAACAACCGATTTAAAAAAAACAAACAGGTTGTTTCCATTGCTGAATTGGAGAGAAATAGATAAACATTCCTGCTCAGCCATGGAAACTCACTGGGTGATCTTAGGCAAGTCAAGTTCTCTGAGCCTCAAAGAAAAGTAAAACTCATGATAGGTTTGTATTCGGATCACCATAAGTCAGAAACAACTTGAAGGCATACAACAGTAACAAAGACAAGAAGAAGCACATTTGCAGAACTTCAGGGGACTACAAATCTCTATCTAGAGCTACAAATCTGAGGTTTGTGTAGGATGGAGCAATAGCACTTGCGAGTGGCATCAAACCGCTATAATTTGTAATGTGGATCTAATCAGTTATTATAATGTACAGTTGATCTATCACATTTGCAGCTTGACATTTGTGGATTTGATTAATATGTTCTCTCTAGGACTCTCTAGGTCCTCCAGCATGACTCTGCTGGAGGTTGACTTTATACTGGAGTCATACTGGAGGACCTAGAGATTCCGAAAGAACACACTTCTCTAGGCATTTCTAGGTCCTCTAGCATCATTCTGTGGTCAGCTTCTGGGGGACTTTAGGACTGATGAAAGTTGAAATCTAGCAACTTCCGGAGTGCCACCACTTTTTAAACTTTCAACGAAAGGTTAAAGTCCTAACTGTTATCATCATCAGAGCTTGGCTGCCTCACACCATAGCTTTGCTAATGCATGTTCACACTAACTCTGTGTGGGTCTTGGTCACCTAATACCTTATTTGCCATCATCCAAAGACATACTTTTATTCCTTCCATGGGATAATTTGTATAGTGTGGTTAGTGGTTTGAGCCTTGGACTAGAACTCTGGAAGAACAGGGTTGGAATTCCCATCTAGCCATGGAAATCCACTGGGTGGGCCTCGAGCAACTCACACTTTCTCGACCTCAGATGAAGGCAATTTCAAAAATTCCAAGAAAATCTAAGGATACGTTTCAGTGTCAATAACTTAGAAACACCTTCAAGACACAGAGAGTAAATGTCTGTTGGGGCACTGGCTATCTAATTAAAACCACTCTTCTATATTCTTGTAGATATAAAGAAAATTATTCACTTTCTTTGTTAATACTTTCTTCAACAGCCAATATCACTGAACAACTTAATGAGGTTGTCAAACAAGTCCATTGGATGGAGAAATTAGTTTGAGAGCTACATTATACTGTGCATCATGCATGGGTTTTTGTGGCTAAGATGTTGTGGTTCAGATTATGGGCTGGTCTGACAGAAAATCTATCTTTAGACTTTTAGCCTGCAGTATCCTGAGATGCACAGGGCAGATTACTTTGACTTGGATGTTTCATTCTCATTTATCTACAAAAGAAATTAATCTTTTGTTCAGTTGTGGTTGTTTTTGTTGACAAAATTAAGGCTGAACACACTATTTAGAGAATTGTAATTTTTTTTAATTGAATGGTGTCTTTTGATGATCTTTTCCTTTGACTATTGCATGGCATGTACTCATATTTCTTGTTTTACTTGTATTTCGTTTTATTTTATAAGCCACCTAAAGACTATAGAGTTTATCACAGGAAGGAGATTGGGAGTTTATCCCATGAATGTCCTAGACAAATCATGTGATTATGCGTAACAATTTCACATGATGTTGCACAAAACCCATCATTAAAGTGGACACAAAGAAGCATTAATGCACATATTTTTAGTTTCAAGATTTCGGCAACAATGCAGTTCTGATATCACTTTATTTGTGCAATTGGGTGTAATATTTATTCATGCAATTACTATCCATTTCCACTTCATTTGCAGGGTGCTTTAAATGTGCTTTAATCTCTCTTTAATCCCAAAATCAGCCCCAGTGTGATAAACTCCCCAGTCTTGGTGGAGGAAATGGATTCATAAACAAAGAGAATGATTGACTGACCTTTGCTTCAAATGAAGATCTTGTTTTAGTAGTGTAGTACTGGTAAGGCTACTGGGTCTTTCCTGTTTCCCATCTTACTTGTTGTTAACTTTCCCCAAGTCAACTTTGACTCATGGCAATCCTGTGGATGAGGCATATACAAGGCCCCCTGTCCTCCACTGCTCTGATCCTGCAGATTCAGCCCTGTGACTTCCCTGATTGCGTCTATCCATCTAGCATGTGATTTTAATCTCTTTCTACATTATTGTCTTTTATAATGAGTCATGCCTTCTCCTGATGTGGCCAAAGTACAACAGCTTCAATTTGATCATCTCAGCTTCCAGGGAGATTTCTGACTTAATCTGCTCAGGGACCCATTTGTTTGTCCTTTTGGCTGCCTACGATATCCTTAAAACTCTTCTCCAACACCTCAAATTAGTTGATTTTGGGGATCCAAAGGGGTGGCCTGCAGCCGCCCCTTTTCATGCCAAATCGGGGCCGCAGAAACCTCACGCTGTGGCCCCGATCTGGCCTTTTGAGGGCATGAAATGGAGCTGCAAAAATGGCTGCTTTTTGCGCCCTCAAAAGGGTGCCATAGCCATGGCTATGTGGTGCTCCTTCAGTGCTGAATTGTATGAATGCAGCACTAGAGGAGCGTCATGATGCCGTGTGCCTTGTGGAGTGGCACACAGTGTCATGGCACCCTGGAGGCGGAATCAGGGCATGCATCATCAGGACCAATTCCACCCCCATGCTGGCCTTTCAGGTTGGTCTGTACAGGGCCTTTATTCCTATCAGTTTTATTCACTGTCCAGCTCTCACATTCATGCATAGTGATGGGGAATATAATGGCTTAAACAATCCTTAGGAGGGAGAGAAAAGAGAGGCCTAGCAACATCATTGGATCTGGCCTCAAGTTGAAGAGCCCTCTCTCCTGACAACACCATCTGGCCTAGGACTAGGAGGAAGTGAAGTTGTATGTCTTTGCGCTTTAGGATCTTGTCTACTTCTTTCATAGTTGCCCTTCCCATTCTTAGTCTTCTTATTTCTTGACTGCAGTCACCATTCTGATCAATGTTTGATCCTAGGTACAGGAATTCTTTAACCATTTTTACTTCCTCATTGTCTTGGTTGAATTTCCCATTTTATACAGCTGTGTTAATTTGTTTTATTTTTAATCTGACCCCAGACAAAGTTATTTGGCTGGATTACAAAAATCTAAAAGAACATAAGACAATGTTATGCTATGTAGTACAGGAAGATCAAAGAGAACAGTGAAGTTTGTAAACAGCTATAAAATCTAAAAATGTAACTACCTCAGGGAAAATAAATGGTTTTCCCTAGTGCAAAAAAGATGACCATGTGGGCACCAGATAGGGCTCCTTGAGGAAGGCATTCCATGGAGCAATGCCACAGCTGTGGAGAATTTCTTTCTAGAAGATAAATGTCTAACTTATTTTTGTGAGGACATTTGTAAGTGATCTTCTGATGATGACTTAAGATACAAGTGAGAAGATGGGATTATCTTGTCCTCAAGTTGTTCAGAGCCTTAGATATCTACACCAGTCAGTTTTAATGGTTGATGTCATGTCACCCTTTTTCTTCTTTTGTCCATCCTCCAGTTTTCTCCTTTTGCCTTTTCTCATAAAACTTGTTTCTTAGAAGATTCCTGTTCCATACTGCACACTGTTTTCATTTTCTTCTTCATAACCCACAGCAATGATCTCCTTTACTTTTGAATTGTAGAAATGAGTTAGGAATAGCAGAATAGGGTGGATAGCTGATGAGGTGTTCTAAGAAATAAATTGATTTGAATTTATTTTTGAAGTGACTCTGTCAGAGTCAAGAATCTGAGAATACTGCACTACTTCGTGGTGGTGGTGGTGGTGTGTCTCCAAGCCTTTTTTTACTTATGTCAACTCTATAACAAACCTCTCATAGGGTTTTCTTGGCAAAATTTGTTCAGAGGAAGTTAGCCAAGGCAATCCTCTGAGGCTGGGAGAGTTGGACATGCTCAAGGTCACCCAATGGGTCTTCATGCTTGAGCGGGGAATTGAACCCTGGTCTCCAGAGTCGTAGTCCAACATTCAAGTCACTACACCACACTAACTAGCTCAGATTTAATTCCTAGCCTCCAATAGAGTATACCTAGAGAATCAATAAGATTTGTATAAATGTTGATTTCAGAAATTGATCCAGCCATTTTACTGTATTTATTGAGATGAACAATTAGATTTGAATTTACACCTTTGTGTTCAGGTAGTGGATTGCTGGTATGTCTTGTGACTGCTGTGGAATGAAAGTATATAAGAGTCTGTTTTGAAACAATGACTCTCCTTGTGTATATATTAGGCATTTTTGTGTAATCTCTCTGTGAATCTAGCGCTTCTTAGTCTGAGAACTCAGCTTCTATCATTAACTTCACTGGTATATTATATTTACTGAGGTGATGACTGTTAAAACAGGGAGCTTTTTCTAAATGGTGTGATGCTGTTAGATGTTTCATATTTAATACCATTCATGTTATGCAATAATGCCAATAATTGTTTTGAAGGTATTGAAAAAGAACTGGCATTTTGTCCATTCTAGAACATTCACTCTTTCCCAGAATCCTCTCCATGGCACAGGGATTTGATGGTAGGCATTTTTCAGCAGGTGGTCTGATGTGGAATGCCCTTTTTGTTGGTAGAACTATTTTCTTAAAAAAAAAAACCCTATAATTTGGCATTTTAAAAAATTGCAGTACTTTGGGGATAGAATTCCTAAGAAGACATTAAAGATTTTCATGCAAATTCCAGCATGAATGTGTTTCATCCATTGGGGAAAAATGCAACAAATTAATACTCAAATCATAGAATCATGGAAATATAGAATTGGAAGAGACCTCAAGGGTCATCCAGTCCAACCTCTGCCATGAAAGAAAATATAATCAAAGCACCCTGGCGAATGGCCATCCAGCGTCTGTTTAAAACCCTCAAAAGATGGGACATTCCACCACTCTCAGCGGGAGTGTGTTCCACTGTTGAACATCGCTTACTGCTCTTAATGCTATTTTAATAACTATAACAAAACTTTTAATTTAGCTAAGAAGAAACAGAATAGACTTACATAAGATATTTTCTCATGGAGAAGCATCCCTATGTATAGTACTTTCTTCCTGTTATGGGGCTGTGAGGTGAAGGAAAAGGAAGTCAATTCTGACCTCAATTACTTCAGCTTTTTGGCACCCTCATGTTTAAGGTAGTTCTGAAGGCTTCTCCACAGAGTACCACATCTCTGAAGCACAGAGGAGGTACTAATGAAATTGCTGAAGGATGACCTAGAATAGCAATGACAGTGGACAACCTTTTTTCTATCAAGAATTACATTCTCTTGCGGCTTATTGCTGGGGATGGAGGATATATGTTGGTGATGAGAAGATCATTATGCATAGATTCCTAATTTGACAAGGACAGTTGTTTTTCTGTTCTTTTTAAAATGTTCCATTTTCTTTCTCGTCTGCCCACGTCCTCCTTTGTCCTCACTTTAATTACTGCAAACTGAATTTAAACTTAAAAAAAGTAGCATGCACTGAGGAGAGGACTGTTCTGTTTCCTTGTAGGCTTAGGCAAAAGCAAACATTTGCCATCTTGATCACCTTCTGATATTGTTTGACCACATATCTCCCAGTTTTTATCTGTGAAATGTTGTCAGGTATGATAGAGCCAGAACAAAAAGTAAGTGAGCCTACCCATTGGCATCACTAGGGTTGGTATCACCCAGGAAGGTAACTTGTGGTATCAACTCCCCCCCACCCCCCATTGAACTCCTCCCATTACAGACCACACAGAATCCTTAGTAATGTTTTTGTGCCAATGTTACTTGTAAATAACATTTCCTGTATATCACTGAACATAGTGGTAATAGCTGTGATACTAAAAAAAACCTAGCAAAATTAAAATTATACATTGAAATTAAAATATCATACAAACAGCCTAAATTATTTAAATGTACATAGTTTCATGTAGGTAAAGTGAACATTTGGTAAGATATGATGCACTTAAAAAAATTTAGAATAATATTTGTTTAAAAAATACAAATTTTATTTTTTTAAAAATCCAGGCCCTCTACTTTCTCCTCCCATTGAATCTCATCCTACTCACACTATCTCTTCAGTGTTTTAAAGGGATGCAGGCAAATGCCATAGCCCGTATCTGCCAAAAGACAGATGTTTGGGGAGCAGTGGTGTCACCCCCTTCATTTACGGTGTCACCTGGACTGGTTCACACCCCTGTACTTCCCCAGTGATGCGCCTGAGCCTACCCTTTTGGTTTTTGCTGTTAACTTCCTCCTCTATCCCCTTCACTCTCTTTCTCTTCCTCCTGATCTACTAAGCTGGGCCCTGGCCTTTTAAGGGCTGTTAAATCTGGCTGAGGGCCATAAAAAATGAGGCCAAAGGCTGGAGGTTTCCTACCTCTGGTCTGTGGAATAATGCGAGATTTTTAACATATAAGATAAAATAATAAACTCGTTTACACTGATGACGTGTGGTCATTCCAAGCTAGCAAAACACTTAAGATAAGCATCACTAACCTGTTCTGCCACAAATCATCCTTGCCCAAAGTATGTGCACAGCAGCCATCACACAAAAACACACACACACACACCTGCTTTACTAGCACAAAAATAAGATGTAGCCTGAGTCCAATTGTTCATTTACTTGCAATCTGCCCTTCAATGTCAGTTTTGGGGTTATATGCAAAATGGCATGGCACAACCATAGGGGGAAAAATCTCATCATAAAATGACAGAACAAGTCATTAAAAGGAGCATAAAAACCAAGAAGCATAAAAAGGCTACTGACTAGCACGTGCATACACACACCCTCCGTAATTGCTAGGTGAGTTAGCTAGGAAGCAAGCAGTGCTTGGAAAAGTTACAACTCCCAGAATCCTCTACATGGCATGACTGCTGTCTATTCTGGCTAGGAAATTTGAGTGTGGGATCATATTTGAAATAGTAACTGTTCCACAGTGGCTGAATGACATTCAGGGTGCCAGGGGAATGGATCATAGCAGTGTCCAGAAAGCCCTGTTCTGGGATGCTTTTTAAATTTTGGAGAATTTCAAATAGGTGCTATCATTTTTTAAAAAGTGGCTTCCTCTTTTGCTACTTATTTCAGCTGTCCTAATAGTGTACAATACCTTTTAAATATTTTATTTAAAATTATAATAACACTAACCATGCTTACTGAAATCACTAAATAAACTATGGGGCAAAACTGATGGACAGGAAAAAGTGGGTTGAAGCTGACTTTTCTGAAGCCACATTGAAACCCCATCAACCACACCGCCGGCTCCCAAGGCAGCTGGAGTGCTCTGGTCATGACCACATGACATGGCTTCAAGCCAGGAAGAAGTGGGAAAAAGCTTCTTTTTGAAACAGCTTTTCTCTGCTTAAGGGCACTTTTCTGCTGGCTTCAAGGCATGTGTCATCTAAATGCCACGCCTTCAAGCCAGCCTGAAAGCACCTCTTTTTGCCTGTCTGTTTAGCCCCATAGTCTTCTCTTAACAAGACTTCCAAATTGTTTGTCTGGCTACATAGGATAGATCATCATTTGTTAATTTCACCTCAGTTACATAGTGTATAACATTTCCCCCAATATCTTGTTTGATTTATGCACAATTGTGTTTAGAAACAAAAATAAATTTCTCCATTCTTCTTTGTACCTCCTTTGCCACTTACTGGGCATGTCATAATAGTGTAAAGTGACTGACCACAATTTCTCAACTTTGTTTTTAAACCTAAACTAGCAAAACATTTTTGTCCTCTCTTTTTTTATTTATCCTACTGGAGTATAAATTATATCTCAAAATTTTTCTCTTTCTTTCTTTTTTTCCTTCTCTTTCTTTTTCTGTTTTCACAAGGAGCAGTTCCGAAAGGAGAAAGGAGAAGTCCAGGGATGCAGCAAGGTGCAGAAGAAGCAAAGAGACTGAAGTCTTCTATGAGCTGGCCCATGAACTCCCTTTGCCTCACAATATTAGCTCACACCTGGACAAAGCATCCATCATGCGTCTTGCAATCAGTTTCTTACGGACACACAAACTATTATCTTCAGGTAAGATTTGCTAGCAACAATAGTCATATTTGCTCAGTTACACAGTGGCAACTGGTAATCCAGACTGTTCAGGCATTCTGTTTAGGAAATGTAGCTTCTGTTTCCAAGGCTCTTCTAATGTTTTATATTTTAACTATTTTCTTCCACATGACCAGAAGAACCCCAAAAGAGCTGTTGATATGTGCTTCCTTGCCAGTGTTATGCACTTGGGCAAAGGCCTATTTATGGTGATTCAGCTATTCAGTTCTGACTGAAAGGACAAAAGGTGGTGAAGAAAAAACAGATCCTCTGGAAGAGGTAGTTGAGATATATCAGGGTGGACTCTCCAAAGCCTCTGATTCTGTTCACACAAGTAACAGGATCTCAAAAGAAGATATTGAATCATGCCCCCATATCTGTTAGTTCAGGCACTTCATTGGTGCTTTAGATACCAAAACGCTGGCCAATGGCAGCTTGGAATACAGCCTTTAGCATAAAAGTTTCCATTCTCTGAATCTAAAAGTTAGGCAGGTGCCAATTCTGCTGGGTTTTCTGTGGCTATTCAAGTTTCTGAAGTAATTAATACTCATCACTAAATACCCAGTATTTTATATTTTAACTCTTTTCTTCCACACAGTCAAAGACTCCATTGAAAGGTTCTTTCCAAATTCTTCACAGGTCTTCAGCTGTTAACTGGGTCTTGCAGAAGGATCTTTTAATGAGTGTGCTGTATTTTATCTTCACTATGTGTTTTCAGTTTGAATTCTTATTTAATTGCTTTTTAACTTTAACTTTCATACTATACATTGTTTTAACTTACGTTGTAAGCTCTCCTGTGTTTTTGTATTGGGGAAAGACAGGATATAAAAAAATGTGTGTTTGTATCTAAGAAGATACAACTATATTACATTATTATGATGATATAAGGAAGCATAGCATCACTTTTGGGGGAGTATAACCAAGGGCATCATTAGAGGAGTCTGGGCCACACCAGGTGACATCCTAAAGGTAACACCACTGCTTCCCAAATGTCTGATTTTGGGTAGAAACAGGCTGTAGCATATGCCTGTATCCCCTTAAAAATGCTGAAGCTCAGCAGAAGATATGGTGTGAGTGGGGCAAGACTCAGTGGGAGAAAAAAGGAGAAGCCTCATGATCTTTTTTAAAATTAAATTTCAAATTTAATTTTTAAAAAATAAAATTCCTTGTTATCATTTTACCACTTTTTCATTTTAACCACATGAAACTATGTGCACATAAATACATTTAGGCTGTGTGTATGATATTGTAATTTAAAAGTATAGTGTTAATTTTTCTAGTTTTTGTTGCAATTGCAGGAATTATGATTTATGAGTAACATTAGTACAAAAAATCATTACTAAGGATTCTGCATGGGGTGGTATGGGAGGAGGTCAATGGGGAGGGGTGACATGATGAATTATTGCACTGGATGATGCCAACCCTAGTGACACAGCTGAGTGTAGCTGTAGTTTTAATTATGTTGATAGTTACAGGATTATGGCCTGTAAATGATGAAAGGTTCATTTTCTGGCTTATGCTTTGCCTCATGCCCTGTTACAGGTGTTGAGGAAATAAGGAGATAGTTAGGCAAGTCCAAGCTAGGGTTGCCTGATTAAAAACTGGAGAGGGCTCCTGTAGCTTTAATGATTGTATAGAAGAGGGAATTTTAGCAGGTATTACTTGTCGTTCAACTAGATAACAAGGATTCTTTTTTTCTACCCAACCATTAAAGATATAGGAGCCCTCTCCAGCTTTGACTGTGTCATACATAATCCCAGTAGCAAGGTCAAGCAGTCCAAAGTCAGCACCAGTAAAGCTTCACACAGCCAGCAAACAGATCAGACAAGGAGAATCTGAAGTCATGGTCTGGGAAACAAAACCAAGGTCACAACAGACAGAATCCTACCAGGAAAGCTAAGCATAGGGGACCCAAAGCAAAAGACTGATAACAGTACAGGGCCTTAGGCCAACAATGCAAAACATAGCAGGAGTCTAAGAATTGCATGCATACCAACAACCAATAGGTTCCAAGTATGCTGCTTTCTCTGGTTCCTGCACCTTCAGACTGAAACTCTTTTATGCAGGAGCTGCTTCAGCCAGATCCAAGTTTAGCTGAAATCTCTTAGAACGTGGTGGGAATCAAGTAGGTCCTGGCAACCCTACCCAGCATAGCCATTGCAACTGAACAGCATCTGAAGAGGTGCATCATTCCCACTCCTAGGTTAAAAGTTTCCAATGAGAACTTTCCTCATGATGAATCGTTTACTTCCAAGAAATCCTTCGTTGAAGCTGAACACTACCTCTAATATTTCACTTAAAACAGCTGGGCAAACCTTAAGAAGGAAAACTGCCCCATTCCACCTTTTCTCTATTGAACTCTATCCTTTACCTGTGATTTGTAGCAAACTATTTCAAGGCAAATATCTTTGACAGAATTTCAACAGGAAAACAGCATGCAAAGAAAGGAGTTGTATTGGCATTCGTCACCAGAGTGCTGATCTTTATTGGGTGTCCTAGAGCTGCTTTTGCTTTTTGTTTGTTTGAAAATGAGAATTTTGAATATGGATTATAAGTGGCATTTTATCTTCATCTGGCCAATTTAAAAAACAAAAACATCTGCCACTGATTGCCTCACTTTGGATTATTTTCTGACCCTGATGAGAATTCTAGTGTATTCTGGAGTATTAAAACACCCAATATCTGCCATAGCATTCTGAGCAAATATGGTCTTATCTAATTTTGGAAGCCAAGCAGGGTCAGATATGGTTAGTACTTGGATGGGAGATCAGCATGAATACTGGGGAACTGTAGGTAAGGCTTGGGAAAGAATTCTGCCTTAAACTCTACAGAGGTACTGCTTCCTGTCAGAGATTATTATACTAGACTAGATTGACCAGCAGACTGACTCACCATGAGATAGCTTCCCATGAATGTTTATTGGTGCAGAACCAAGAGTGTTGCACAATAAACAAGCACCTAAACACTGAAAAGGCTTCTGATGTCAGAGGAGGGTTGCACTGAACCCTAACCCCATGTAGTCAGCACATTATTAAGTTAGGATTGTACTATTAACCTTATTTTTATAGACTAAGACTACACATTTGATAAACGAACACATTGCCTAAGAAACAAATAGAGGCTGCGTGTGTGTGTGTGTGCGCGCGCGCGCTGTGTTGCTTCATAAAGGTAAAATACACATCTAAAATAAACCTGTAGAAACCTTTTAATTGAAGTCAGATTATTTCAAGCTTGAAGAGGTTTTTAATACTAATTAATATATCAGAGATTATAAATCACAAAAATTTCCATGCTGCAACAAGTATATCTCAATTTGATGTGGAGAACATGTTTGCACAATTGCATTTAGAGAGTAATGTGTAGTCCAAAAGCTTCCCTTAAACAGTATTATACATGAAGCCAATCTGTATCTCTCACCTAGCTGTAGTTTACTCTTGGTCATTATAGTAATCTGTAGTGTTGGTCTTATATATCAGAGGATTTATGCATATTATGTTTGCAAAAGGTAGGGGAAGAAACCCTTTCAGATTGGTTTCCTTTGAGACGTTTAAGTGTCAAAGGAGTTTTACATCTTGCCATCATTGCTGTCTGTACAGCTGCAAGTGATCCGCATTGCCAGTCTGCTAGACAAGGAGTTCTGTGTAACTCAAAAACATGCACATATCAGCATCCTTAGATGTTTGTACAGTAATAGATAGAGTTAAAAATTGCTTACAGCAGAGAGTATAGTTCCAGTATGGTGTAGAATCTAGATTGTGTTGCAACTATACAGTCTGTTGGAAGCAGCATTACATACAAGATATGCCTTGTACCACAAGATGTAATCCTGCTATCTCCATACTTGAAAGGAAGGCCACCCACATTGCCCAGCCATGCAAAATAGAACTTGGTAAGAGAAATTGTTTGCTAGTTATGCATACATTATATTGGAATGTTTAATTAGAGGTTTTTATGATAGCATTGCTGTTACATGCTGCCAGTGGAGCTGTTTCTCGCACTCTACTATGAGTATGGCTACTTGCATTTAAACTTTGACTCAGGGTTTTTGTTTTTAAATTGAGAATGGGCCTGGTTAATCTCCTGGTTTTGGATAGTTACATCAGTAGATGCAGAGCATTCAAGAAAAATGTAGGACATTACAAAATAAAACCTAAAAACACTAATATAAAGTTAAATTCATGCTTCTTAGTCATGGTCAAAATGAACACATTTTTAAATTCCTTCTGGACAGAAGGTTGAAATTTAGAACATGGCCTCAAAAAGGAGGATGTCTGGTCACCCTGAGTGAATATTGTACTCATATTTCCTGTTGGAAGGGGCTATAACTCAGTGGTAATTCATACTTTTCATACAGAAGGTTAAAAGGTTCAAAATCTAAAAATACAGCCTCTTCCCTGCCTTAAAAATACTAAACCAAACAAATCCATAAACTAAACTAAATAATAACATACATAATACAATTAAAATTGTCTTCCCATCCTCCCACCCCAAGAAATTCAAAAGACAGTATAACAAACCTCTCTAGAATAATTTTCTACAATAAATCCTCTTCTGTTCAACATCAAAAACACTTCAGGCACCCCAGTCTGCAAGCATAACCTTCTTTTCTTTCTTCTTCAAATAAAATAGAAAAAAGATTCTAGTCTTTAAAAATGTTATTCAGCGATTTTTCCTTCAGTATTGTCTAAAGTTTATCCATCCCTGCCAACTCCATAATTTTAATAACCCAAACTTCACTTGACAGAATAATATTAATCTTCTAATTCTTAGCACATAACAGTCTGGCTGTTAATAGTGAATCACTTTGTAGTTAATATATTTATATTTCTCTTTGGTTATACCCAGAAAAAAGGTTATGTTAATGATATAGTATATATTCTAATGATATAGTTTTTTATGGGGGAAACTTATATTCCATTAAAATGAGTTCTTCCAGAGATATATTTTCAAAATTATCGGGATATGGGCTTTGCGTTCATATGAGAACTATTTTCTTTTAATTTACCAAAGTTTTTTTTAATGCTTTTAAAGAACACAACAGTTCAGGCCTCATCATTGAAAATAATGTCTCTTGCAAATGATATGCATAGACCTGTGTTAAATCATTTTGAATTAAAAGGTTGAATCACCCTTAGGTTAAGTGCTCTCATGCATTAGGCAGGAAAGAAATTAAACAGTTTGGATTACAACAATAACAATAATGAAGCCTGCAATACGTCCTCTTTCTCAGTGTACATCCTCTTCCACGGTCTGCCTTTTGCTCAGTTTAATCTGTCTCAGCTGATTTTTCCAGCACAGACCACATTTAATACTTTGTGTTATAAATCATTTATTAGTGATACCTATCTTATGTCCTGGTACATAAAAGGGATTCTCGAACTGTGAGAACAGTACATTATACTAAAGTTTTATATATGGCTCGGGTCCAACTTATCTTAGAGACCACCTCCTCCCATATGAGCCCCCGCGTACACTTCAGTCCTCTGGGAGGAATCTGCTTCAGCCTATAAAAGCTAGATTGTCCCAGACCTCCCAGAGGGCCTTTTCTGCTATTGCTCCCAGGCTGTGGAATGACCTGCCGGATGAGATGCATCTTATTAAAACCTTGGAAGGCTTTTAAAAAGCGACCAAGATGCATCTCTTCTGACAGGCCTTCCCAGACAGTAACTAATTTTCCACCGTCCAATGACACTGCCCCCCCCCCCCCAGGTCTGCTCCGGCCACCTAAATGGGATTTGAAAGATTATGCATTTTTAATCTTGATTGTTTTAATTATGTCTAGTTTAATACTATTTTAAAGGGTGGAAGGTGGGAATGTTGGAGGATTTTAACTGCATACGTTTTTAACATGTTGTACCCTGCCCCGATTGCCCGTTCAGAGGGAAGGGTAAGAAATAAATATTATTATTATTATTATTATTATTACTACTACTACTACTATTATATCAAGAGAGCGAAGGATGTTTTATGAAACAAGGGAATTATTATGCTAGGGATGTACTTGTTTTACTGTCCAAAATATCACATGAAATGGCTATTAACCTTTGCTGTAATGTGCCTTCAAGTCATTTATGGCTTATGGTGATCCTATAGTGAACTGATCGTGGGGTTTTCTTGGCATGATTTATACAGAGGAGGTATATATTTAAATATAATGAATACAGAAATCAAGAGAGTTTATAAACTGGAGTGTTTATGTAGAGATACATTTTATTACATAGTGGATGATACTGCCACTGATTTTTGCCTGTTGTGGTGCTGTAAAACTGGCAAATTCAGCTGAAATAAATAGATCAAGTTAGTCGCAACCAAAGTCCTGCCAATTTCAGTAGGAATTAATTTACAGTACAGTGGTATACTTGTCTATTCAGATGTAAGGGCCTACTGAGCTGGCTGGAGATAAGAGATAAGAGAAGACATCTGGAGGACACCAAAGTGAAGGAGGCTGATGTAATACTGGTGATTTGAAGGCGGTGATGTTGTGAACTGATACTCGAAAGCAGTAGAGCTGTTGGCCTTTTCTGTGTATTAAATTGTTCATTTGGCTGTATAATTTCTGTCTTATTTGCTTCATGTACTCTTCATCCAATAACCCCGGAATTCGCAGAGTACTGTTGAGAATTTGCTATGTAACAAAGTCTGGGGTGTGAACGAAAGCACATGTGTGCCAGGATGACTATCTGATGTTCTTTTCTCTCCAGCCCCCTCACTGCCAGCCCTTTTTAATATCTATAAGAATAGAATAAAAGCTTACTTGGCAAGAGGGAAGAACTCAGCAAAAGGTCCAAGTAGGTGAGATTCTTTACCCCAAAATTTCAGAGTAAGCTTCTGTTAGGAAGCCTCTCACTTAGGGGAATTATAATTAGCTCAAAATAAGCAGAGAGGAAGATCCTAACAAAATCTTATGCCGGAATCGCGGTCCCAGTATTGTCTACCAAAGGTCCACCAACAAACCCCAAGAGAGATGACACTAGTCCAAGTGAGTCCAATGAAACAACAAAGGGGACACACACACACACACACACACACACACGTTCAATGCTAGTGAAAAGGGAGGGGTAAAATTGGGAGTTAGGTTTGAGAGAGAAAGAGACACCGCTGGAATATTACCTTAGAAGTCTTCTCTGGGAAGCCTGATAGATGTGGATGAGGATGATGAACATGACCGCTGGGAGGGGAAACAGGCTGCGGGAGCTATGAGCAGAGGTCAAACTGGTGTGGACCAGCCTGCACTCTGAGGATAGTGTCAACGGGGGATTACAACTCAGGATCATTTATAGGGCTGAACATATCCTGGGGCTAGGTATCAAGGCTTGGACAAAGGTGTTGATTGCCTGGGCTTTGTTAAGCCAAGAGCAAATAATCTGTGTACAATGCACTTGGGTTTGGACACAATTTGGAGGGGCAGCTGGCTTAATAGCTGAGTCATTAAGTCAATCACTGGCTCATCAGATATGATGCCAAGGCTATTGTCTTACTCCAGAGGGCAGTGGCAAATCTGGTCTGGTGACTCCCAAACCTCCTATGGAGAGTTGCTTACTAGGGACTCTGTTCTTCCAAGCGGGCTTGAATACATGACCTCCTCCCTTAGGGCTTATGGTGGGCCTTGGATAGGTCAGTCAGGGGTCATAGTACAGTCCACATGTCCACCAAATTTTATTAAAAAGCACATATTGTAACACTTCCTCATTACTAGGCCTATTATGCACTTGTGGCAGAAACTGTAGATAGTTCTTAATTCCTCACAATGATAGTGAAGAGATAGCCAGATAATATATATGCAGAAAGAGGGGGAAGGAAAGAGTATGTTTACATAGATATGGAGCAATTCCACACATATATTGATGTAGGGAAGAAGATGCTTAAAGGCCCCCCAGAAAAAGGGATAAAAGGATCCCACATACTAGTGGCTCTGGAGCTATCTACAGGTAGTTTTGGCCACTGATGGATTTTTATGTGGGTCTCCAGCCCTTCTGAGAAAGACATTTCCTCACTGCTTTTGTAATCCTTTACTATGAGCTAATTTTAGAGGTCTGATGCCTGGAATATAAGAATTAGAAAAATGGTGGCACTTCTGAATCCAGCTTGGGTTTATAACATTACTTGCTCCATCCAGCACTGCAGCCTTTTGTTGCAGGTCCCCACTTGTTTATATTTGGCTTCCATTGTCCATAGGTCAATAAGCAAAAGCATGAAGTCTGGGCCATAGCAACTGGTAGGATTTTAGCTACAACCATCCACAGAAATTACATGGGTCTTAAGTGCAGAAAGTGTGAGAAATTCTAACTTCAGCTATCCAATTAAATGTTGATATTTAAGGTGCAATCAGTTCAGTCCAGAAATAGGGAAACAGTCCAAATGTTTTTGTTACATCCAGCTTAATTTTATCCTATTCCTTGGCTGTTCTGTTTCCTGTTATGTCTCATTGCTCTAGACAGCTACTGTGATTATTTAAGTTAATGAGTTTATTCTAAACAAAACAAAAAGTCTTCAGGTTTACATATTGTTGTTGTTGTAAGGCTTAAGAACAGTTACATTATATGCTTTAGAATTTTATTAAAAGATGTTAGAAAAGCTGTCAGCCAACTTGCGCTGGTGTTTGTTTATTAACTGAGTTTTAACATTTCCCTTCCTATAAAGCATGGGTTCCCAACCTGGGGTACACAATGGAATGTCAGGGGGTGTGACAAAGAATGATTTGTGTTCTTGAGTGACGTGTTGTGAGTCATCACTCATTTTTTTCTGAATAAATTAGAATCTAATTGCACACTTTAGATTTGCATTTTATGCACTGTGTTAAAAACTTTTTTAAAGGTCAATGTGTTCACCTGTTGTATTGTAGCACGGTGTAGTAGTTTGAGCATTGGACTGTGACTCTGGAGAACAGGGTTCGAAACCCCGCTCAGCCATGAAACCCGCTAGGTGACCCTGGGGAGGACACACTCTCTCCGCTTCTGGGAAAGGGAACCCTCCTCTGAAGAAACCTGCTGAGAAAACCCTTTGATGGGGTCATCTTAGGGTTGCCATAAGCCAGCTGTGACTTGAAGGCATGCAACAAACACAGTATTGCATGTAGTTCAATTTGTAGTTCAAAAATTAAAAATTATGTTTCTTCATCTTCAGTTATGATATTTTTGTAAGGGGTGTGAACATTAATCAAACATTTTCTAGGGGTGTGGGGCATAGAAAAGGTTGGGAACCACTGCTATAAAGCAATGTAATTAATGTCAAGCCTCAAGACTAATTCCTAATCTCATAAATTGGCAGCTGAAACACATAAATCATCTGAGCTTGCCCTCTAAAAAACGTTATTTAAATTTTTCCTATGTTAACTTTCATACAAGTTTTATACCCCATGCACAAAAGTTCAGATCCCCCTGAAGCCAGCTGAAAGGTCTGAATTTGGTCATTTGTATCATTTTCTAATAGGAAATGTTGGTCCCATTGCTTCAAGTTCAAAAGAATACAACATACCAAGCATTGCTTTATTTTGGTTCCTTCTTTACTTAGTAATCCATTTCCCTTTGATTTTCACAGTAGGCTGCTTGGTATGAGAATGCTGGGAAGGAAGTTTTGGGCCTGTAGGTCTGGTCTCCTGGCTGAAATTACTATTGCAGGAAGCTAACTGGAACAATAGCTGTAGAATATTGTTCCTATTTTCTGCAGGGTGTACTCAGTTGGGCTGGTACTCCTCCACTGCCATTTTATAAGGTTTCAATGCCTTTAAAAATGAATGAAAGACCTCAATTAAAGATTTGAGTTTGGTGTGGACTTGTGTAGTAGCACCTGAGTTGTGATGAAACCCACTTAATAGGGAGATTAGACTTATCTTTAGACAGCTGGTAAAAATGATTGTATGCAAAGGGATCTTGTAGTGCCTTTGTGACTAATTGCAAAAGAAGTTGTAGCATAGGTTTTCTTAGACTTGTTCTTCCTCCTCAGATGCATGGAGTCACAATAAAACTGTATTGACCATTTCTTCTGGAGACCATTCTTAGGAGGCATATATTTGTGCGCCTTTTAAAAAGTTTTTTTAAAAAACAGCTTCATTTATATACCGCTTCATACCCTTAAGGAATATCTAAGCGGTTTACAATTGTAAGCTATTTGCCCCCCAACAATCTGGGTACTCATTTTAGCAACCTCGGAAGGATGCAAGCCTGAGTCGAGCTTCAGCCCTTTGCTGGTCTTGAACTCACCACCTTATGGTTTTGAGTGAGTGGCTGCAGTACAGGCATTTAACCACTGGGCCCCAGGGCTGATTCTCTACTTCTTCCCCATCTCTGTTTTCTGGAGCAAGTGAAGAAATGGCTATTGATGGTAAAAGTGATGGAGGTGAATAGGAAACAGACAGCATGTTCTTCCAGAAAAGGGAAACAGCAAGAAGGATAGTTTGGATCTGTTTCAGGACTTTAGCAAATCTAGGGAGCTCCTGGGAAACAGGGTGTATGTACATCGTGTGTGTGTGTGAGAGAGAGAGAGAAAGATCATGTTTTGTATGGTTGTTTTTTTAATATTGCAAGCTTTTCAGCGTCATGTTGGCCCTGTTCATAATGTATACACATGCTACTAGACATTTACGTATCTACATACCTCAAAAATAGCATAGCCAAACCGTGTTGGTCTATGATGGATCTAGAATAGATCCAGTCAAAGAGAACAAGATTTTATTTGCCAAACTCCTATTAATTCATATTGTTTTCAAAATCAGTTGGATTTAGACCTTTGGGTCTTCTTAGTGTGTTTTATTCTGCCTCCTTGCAGATGAATAGGCAGTTTGAAAAATTGCCATACGTTATAAATTACAAGGAGCCCCAGTTGAAAGTACCGTAGGTCTGCAAATGCAGTGCAGTTTACTTCTAAGGAAAGAGACAAGCGTAAGCTACATATGATCCAAAATGTAAAGTGAATTACTATTGTCCACCATCCTAGAGAGATGTATACATCCTGAAATAAACACATTTATAGGTGCAGTTCAAGTTGCTGGATGATTTCAACCCAATGGCCTAAAAGAGCTTTTCTTCCCCTGTCAGTGTACTTGAAGATCATCCACTAAAGCCCACCTTCATGTGCATCCTTTGCCAGAACAAGAAACAGTGTTTTTTCTGATGGTAGTACCTCAGATCTAGAACATGCTCTCTAGAGAGGCTTGTGTGATGCTAACATTGCAATCTTTTAGCCTCAGGCTTTTTAATAAGGAAGGGTGTTAATTGCTATGTGATGCAATTCTAATGTTCATTCATAAGCAAGTCCCACTGAGCTTAATGAGATTTCTTTTAAGTAAGTTTGCTTGATGATTTCAACCCAATGGCCTAAATGGTCTTATTTTAATGGGATGCAGGCTGCGCTCATCAGTGGTCTGTGGCTTCCAGCCAGGGCCCTTGACCAGATGTGGCTGAAGATTAAAAATTTGAATGCCAGCTGCTGAATTCATATATACTTAATACTTGATTCCAGCTACAAGGAAGCTAAAAGGATGTATTTCTAGGATGAAATCTACAACCCATTTTGTTGTGAGCATATGCACTGAAATGTGGTGTTATGTCAAGATGACTCTAATGTAAAGTCAATTCTATATCATTGAGACTATACAGTAGGCCAAGATCATACATTGCCAATTTAGTTATGAATGCATAACTATGTATCATCTCCTGCCCTGCCCTACAAATGTACCTCAATTGCCAGCAGCCACTCCAAACAATGGAGGTTTGTTCTGCTGGTAATCAGGTCACAGCAGGATGACCCCATCACAGTTCTTCCAACTACAGATCACTGGTGAGAGGGGCTGGATCATCCAGATATAGGCTGATTCAACAGCAGAATAGTTCTCCATCACTTGGAGTGACTGCAGGCTGTTAAGGTAGACTTGTTAGTCAGGCCAGGAGACAATAGTTACAGCTTCAAGGAGCATTTATGACTGTGGAAGTAGTACCACAACTGTGAGTATATATTGTAACAAAATATGGCACAGTTATTGTTTGTTGTTGTGTGCCTCTAAGGCATTTTTTACGTACAGCGACCCTAAGGTGAACCTATCATAGGATTTTCTTGGCAAGTTTCAAGTGTAGCTTACCCAAGGTCACCCAGTGAATTTTTATGCTTGAGCCAAGAAAATCCTATGATAGGTTCGCCTTAGGGTCACTGCAATACAGGATGTCAGTCATAACAAATACAGTAGGCCCTTAGTATCTGCTGAGGTTTGGTTCCAGGACCCCCAGGGATACCAAAATCCATGGATACTCGTGTCCCATTAAATACATAGTATTTATGGCATAGTAAAATGAGTCCCTTACATAAAATGTCAAAATCGTGGTTTGCTATGTGGAATTTATACTTTTTTGAATACCGTGGGCCCTTTGTATACACAGGGGATCAATTCTGGATCCCCCCACATATGGCAAAAAATGTGGGACCTTGATTGGTATGGGTGCATGCTCCTGTGTGCCATTTCAACTCCCCAGGCTTGCTGTGCATGGAAGCTTGAATCTGCATATGACAAGCCTGTCTATGGCATGGGCATTCTGTATTTTCAAGCTATGGGTACTTGAATCCATGGATGAAGAATCCATGGATATGGAGGGCCAACTGTACATGTTATATGTCTTCTCACTACAATCTACTGAGCCTACTGCTGTACCATACTATATGATGGATCCTTACATTTTAGTGTCATTATCTGAGTGAAATAAAATGTGCAAATGGGTGTAGAGATTTTTCATGAAGTGTTGGAATTGGATCTCAGTTAATCCATTCCTTTTTGCAAAGAGGGTCTCATTATGAGAGTCTCAGCTACATTCCAAGAAGATGGGTTAAAGGAAGTGACCAAGCATCTGTGGAAACATGTTCTGGCCCTTTGGAACTGTGCATATCCTGACAGTGGGAATCAATCAAAGCTTGTTTACAAAGGTTATTTTTAGCATAAAAGAATACTTTCTTTGAATATTATACTAGGCATTTGCCATAAAAGGACAATGCCACGTTAGACAATGATTATTTGTACTTTCTGCAAACTGTGCATGACTGAGAAAAGGTACAAGGTAACGTTGTGTATTAACAAAAGGGTGAGATTGTTCTAGTGATCTCTGTGTACTATAAGCCAAGGATCAATTACTAAAATTTGGCAAATTCTCTGAAAGATTTCACTCAGATAAAATTATTTGCACACCAGTGGCAATCTGGAAAGTGGATTTGAGGATTCCTGTCCAGGTTTTTAATTGGCTTCAAGATTGTGGTAAAATTTGTTGTTGTGTACCTTCAACAACCTAAAGGCACACAGCAACAACAGCAGCAGCAGCAGCAACAACAACAATTATATTAAGCCACAGCCATGTAATAAAATTTATATGTCTGTAGCTTGTAGATGTCTAGCTCACCAAAAGTCCCAGGTTCAATCCCTGGCATCTTCAGAAAGGGCTGGGACAGTCTCCTGTCTGAAATCCTGAAGAGTTGCTGCCACATAATCAGAGTTAGAAATGTTCCTTTTTTTAACTGCAGTTCCCAGAATGCCCCCAACCAGCATGGTCATTAGCCATACTGGATGGGGAATTCTTCGAAGTGCAGTTTTTAAAAAAGCAATTTACCAAGCTCTGCAGATAATATTAAAAGGACTAATGATCTGACGTCATATGTTGCTCTCCATAGCTCTGTTTCAAAAGAAATGAAACTTGCTGAACTTGGTGCTGTGCTATAGTCATAATGTGTCCTTGAATAACTTTGGAACAGCTTTTCATTATTCTTAATATACATCTTTCTAGTTACCTCTTTTCACCACTGAGTGTAAACAGCAAAATGAAAGGCCTTAATTACCAAAATCCTCATCATTCATAATATCCCTTTTTTCAGAGGAAGAGCATATATGTAACACTTGTTACAAAACTTAATTAGAAAATTATTCAGGCAGAGCACAAGTCAATAATTGCTTCAAGAACCTAGCCTCAGCAAAGCTGAGTGCGTGGGTAAGCTGTCTCTTTCCCTTCTAGAGTTCATTGTAGTTCATCACAGTGGCTCCAATACACTGTCTTGAAATGTTCAGTCTATTCCATCCATTTTTTGCCTTGATAATGTCTTCAATATTTCTTTGAAATTAAGCTGGCTCTGCTATTAGGGAGAGTGAAGTCAGTACTTCAGGCAGCAGATGCTGGAGTGTGTCAGGATCAGCGTCTGCTGCCTGGAGTACTGACTTCACTCTCCCTAATAGCAGAGCCAGCTTAATGTGGCTCCAAACAGCAGTAGTTCTTGCATGTGTTCCTGTCATAGGCTGGCTGCCCAGCTGGCCAATCAGTCATCTTGCTTAGAGTCACCATGTCCCTTTAATTCAGTAGTTCCCAAACATTGGTCCTCAAGATGTTTTGGACTTCAGCTCCCAGAGTTCCTGACTGTTGGCCAAGCTGTCTGAGGCTTCTCAAGAATTGAAGTCAAAAATCACCTGGAGGATCAAAGTGTGGGAATCACTGTTCTAAGTACATTTGGTATTTATTCCAGCATGGTACAGCAAGACAGTGCTTAGCTTGTGACCATAAAACAGGAGCAACTGCTTGTTGTAGTAAGATTTAAAAAATTGTTTCAGGAAATCTATTCAAAGATAGTGGGAAAGGAACCAGGCATGGTTACAGAAGGCCCTGATGCTTGCTTTCGTGCTTGCAAGTGTTTTGGTAGCCATCATGGAGGAGAATCCATGACTGCTCCCCTCTAACATGGGCAGATCAAAGACTCTGCTTCTTTAAAAAAAAAAAAAAAGGAAGAAATAGCAGTCTACATATCAAGCAAATGGTTACTTAAGCCGAGAGGGAACAGAGTGCCAAATATTCATGTTAGTGCCAATTAGAGCAGACCCAATGAATTTATGATAACTTAGGAAGTCAACACTTATCAAAATTGATTTGGTTCATTGAATCTACTGTACCTGGAAATGGCAGTAGAACTCCGGCCATAATGGGTCTCTCGCTCCCTTGCTTTCTCTTGCTCTCTATTGTCCCCAAACTGGTATGAGTTAGCAGTGCTGGTGTTTCAATTTTCACAACTGCCAACATGTTTTCTATTGGAAATCTGCTGACCAAAGGTAACCAGTGCAAGGTGTGGACTATAAAAGGCATCATGTAGGTGCATGTGTCATTCTGTTTATATGAAGTGTTGCTCCATTGTTTGGAGCATTGTTTAAGTAGGCAGTGAACAAGGCTCCAGGAATATCAGCGACTAAGTGATGGCAAGATGTTAGAAGACAGTTTTGTATACCTAGGTATCAAAAAACTGTGCTTCTAAGCTAGCCTGCTCTCCTTCGGTACACCATAGGATAGTGTCTTGTGCCAGTGCTGAAGCAAGAATCCACTGAAAGGAGCTTAAATCAGTTTCTATATGGGGAATGGGTCCAAGAGTTCATTCTTTGCCTCAGTCAGCATAATGTCTTAGGTCAGTCATGTGTCCTCCACATTTCTGAAATCTTGTCTCCATTTTACTTTGCTCCAGATTGTTCCTCTCTTCCATAAAAGTGCAATGAATCGTTCATTGATTAAAAGCTTCTAAAAATCAATGATTTGGAAAGTTACATTTTTGAACTACAGGTCCAAGAATCTCTCAGCCATCATGAACCGTTGTGGCCTAATCAAAGAGGTTTTTCTGAGCTCTGACACAGATGTAACAGCAAACTCTAGTAGTTTATGCTAAGGTGGGAAGAATTTGTGGAAGTGGAATGGGCCAGGGAGGTGAACACAAAGCTTGTTTCCACAGTGGTTTGCTATTATCTCTGAACATGCCCACTGCCACAAGTTTGGGGAAGTTCTCCTTGTACCTGATGCTTGTTCCACAATTCCTGCATACACAGCTCCCACTGGCCAGCCTGGTGGGTGCCTCACACTTCTACATCCAGGTTTGGCTACTATAGCAGTCTTCTAACATGTATGTGTGAGTTGGAAGGGATAGCTATGTGCCATTTGCTACTACTGGGACACCTTCTGGTGCCATGAATTGTATATTTCCAGCTCTAGTCCCTTCAAAGGCTCTAGATGCCTGTTTCATCTAGGGAAGCCAGTATTTTACCTGAAGCACATTCTTTGTAGATAAGAGGCACTATAAAAGGCATCGTGTGGGTACATGTGTCACCCTGTTCATATGCAATATTGCTCCATTGTTTAGAGCATTGTTTAACAGAGCAAGTTGCACAATAGGAGCAATCTTTCCACCACTCTAGGCCCCAACCCTATTTATGATCTCATTAAGCTTGTAGTCTGAAAGCAATACTGCTCAAATGCAGGAAATCTACTCAACCTTTTGTTGTTGACTAACCACTTACTCCATTGAATGGTATGAGGCCAAACACTTTACTTCCAGTTACAGGAGATGTTTATTTTTCCATACAGACTTTCTTGGAAAGGCCCTTCTCCAGAAAATGTAGATGAAGATTTCCTGGGCCATTGGCCTCGGTTGCATCAGTCATGTGCTTTGTAGAGAGCTTCAGAAAGTTCCCTTCCTTTCCATCTCTTTCTTTTTCTTTCTTCTTCCTCTTTTTCTTCTTTCTTTTCTAATTCTTCATGACACCTCCCAGAATCCCCTGGTCAGCCATGCTGAATGCTGCTGCTGCTTTTCTGACTTGTGCATGTGCAACTCCCAGCAGCTTTCGCAGACAAGATCCTGAAGTGTAATGATATATCATTGAATGCCAAAGTCAGGATGTCTGTGCCATTGTATTTCCAACTTCTTTGCATGGTTTTGAAAGCTGGACAATGAAGAAAGCTGATAGGAAGAAAATCAACTCATTTGAAATGTGGTGCTTGAGAAGAATTCTGTAGATACCGTGGACTGCTTAAAGGACAAATATATTTCTTCAGCAAATCAATCCTGAATTCTCCCTAAAAGTCAAGATAACTAAACTGAGATTGCCACACTTTGGACATATCATAAGAAGACATGGCTCATTAGCAAAGGCTATAGAGAGCAGTAGGAAGACTATATTACAGGTAGACAGAGTCAATCAAGGAAGCCATGGCACTCAGTTTGCAAGACCTGAACAATACAGTTGAAGGCTGTATTTGTCTCTTTGAGGTCTCTTATTATTAGGGTTGCCATGAATTGAAGACAACTTGACAGCACTGAACAACAATACTAAGGTAGCCATGTGTCCTAATGTACAAATGACATTCCTCTGTTGAAAGGTTATCAGAAGATAATCTTCTGATATATTTGAAGAGCTGCTTAGTTCAAGTCCCTTTTAAAGTTCAAAAACTTTTAAGTAGGGAGAACAGGGGCCATGACACTCACCATGAGCAATTAGCACTTGGACAGCAGACTGGGTAGCAGGAACATAGGTTATGTGGTCTCTGTGGCTATGGTGTAATGTATTTTTCTTCTACTTATAACTATTATTTTGCATCTGTACATTTAAATTAACACATGAACTCTTAATACAGTTCTTTGTTTTTTTGCTGGTATGTTTTCCGTGTTTTTGATTGTGAGAAGCAAGTATTTCCGGAACCAGCCTATATATATTCAGTGAAAAGTAAGTTCCACTAAATGCAGTGAATCTCACTGCCAAGTGGGCTTTCCTAGAATTACAACAGAGGTACAGAACCTGTAGCTATGAGCTATTTGGAGCTTCTAACCCTGTCCCTGCATCAAGCTTCCCACCCACAAAATGGGACAGGATGTCCTAAGTTGAACTATAATTCCATGAGCAGTTGATACCTCTGTAACACCCCTCAGTGTGCAGCCCCTACAAATGAAGGCAATTGGTCGAAAATGTCAAAAAATTTAAAAAATGACAATCATTTCTAATTTAGTTTTCAATCCATTTTTGGCTGTTTGAGTGGGAAGGGGGAGGTGCAGATGTTCACCCCTGGATTATAGTCATGTTATGTGAAGTACCATAATATTAAAGTACTGTGCCATAACATGATGGTTAAAATATGCTTTCTATAAAAGCAACATTGTGGACTTTATTGGATATTATTAGAAGTGTATTAGATGTTGATGTCTTGGCATGTATCATCATCATCATCATCATCATCATCATCATCATCACCATCATCATCATCATTATTTTAATCCTTCCTTTTCCCCAGATTGGGACTAAAAGTGGCTTACAACAATTTTTAAAAATTCACAAGGTGCAAAAGTTAAAACATACCTAAATGATCAGGAAAAAATTGAAACAGGTTTAAAACATATATCATAAACATGTATGCATGCATCAGCACAACAGTTAGTTGTATCCAACACATTGTGTAAGATGGGCCTTATGTTATCACTCATTAATACATATCGGAATAGGAAAGTGCCAGTCTAACATCTCTGGGAAGGAAGTACCTGAACCTGAGAGCAACCACTGAGCAGATCTTTTCCTGCATTCCCTCCAGATGTAACTGTGAGAATGGTGGGAAAGAGAGAAGGGTATCTCCAGCAGATCTCAGATAGCCTGAACCTGAGCCATATAGGGCTCTATAGGCCATAACCAGTCCTTTGAATTGTGTCCAGAAATGGACCAGCAGCCAGTGGAGCTGTTGCAATAAGATAATTGTTTGCTCCCTGTAGCCAACACTCATTAGTAATCTGGCTGCAGCTCTTTGGACCACTTCAAGTTCTCAAACCCACGTAGAGTGCATTACAGTAATCCATCTGGAATGTAACTAAGGCATGTGTCGTCACAGCCAGATCTGATGTTCAAGGAATGAGGATAATATGCACACAAGCTTTAATTGTGCAAATGCACTCCTAACCACTACTGGAACCTGGGTTTCCAGGCTCAGAGCTGAATCCAGGAGCACACAGCTACGAACCTCCATCTTCAGGGGAAGTGTAACCCCATCCAGCACAGCATCAGTGTAACTGACTGAATTCCTTGATTTGGCTTTCAGGGAATAACACCTAAATATTATTTTTGATTTTTCTTTTGATTCTCCTCTCTCCCTCCCTCACTGCCCCCACCCCTTATACAGTCTGCACTGAAAATGAAAAAGAAATTGAGTCAGATCAGCAGATGGACAACTTGTACCTGAAAGCTTTGGAGGGATTTATCACTGTCATCACACAAGATGGAGACATGATCTTTTTGTCAGAGAATATCAGCAAATACATGGGCTTGACGCAGGTAACATGGTCTCTATTAATTTCACATGTCACAGGCTGGATAATAATCACATCTGCTTCTCCCTCTTTGGCTTCTTGGTAGTATGTTCAACACAATTCAACGAATGCTTCCTATAAATCTGAGGGGACCATACTGTGGCTGCTGAAGTACTTTTCAAATGAAGAGAAGGGTGCCTTTGTTATTAGGGGATTAGGATTTCCGCCCCCCCCCCCCCCCCCGGAAATCCTGAATACACCTAAAGGCACCAGATCCTAATTTAGATATTGAAAGCTAAAATAGGGTCAACCACAGCTACTGTGTTTCCTCGAAAATAAGATAGTGTCTTATATTAATTTTTGCTCCCAAAGATGCACTAGGTCTTATTTTCAGGGGATGTCTTTTACATGAAGAAGAACTCACATTTATTGTTGAACAAAAAAAATGAACATTTATTATATATTGTATATATATTTATATACAAAACTTTGCTAGGTCTTACTTTTGGGGGAGGCCTTATATTTAGCAGTTCAGCAAAACCTCTACTAGGTCTTATTTTGGGGGAAACAGGGTACTACTTGGATGGGAGGCCATCAATGAATACCAGGTGCTGTAGGCTGTATTTCAGAGGGAGGAACTGGCAAACTTACCTCTGAGTATTCCTTGCCTAAGAAAACCCTATGAAATTTATGAGGTCACCATAAGTTGACAGGCAGCTTGAGGGCACATGCAAGCATACATGGAAAGCATCAGTCTTAGGAACAGAATAAAGAGAGTAGAGAGCCCTGTGTTTATAGTAATTAATACAGGTTGAGTCTCCTATATCCAAAATACTTGCGACCAGAAGTGGTTTGGATATCAGATCATTATTTTTTTATTTTGGAATAGTTGTACATATACATAATGAGACATCTTGGAGATGGGACCCAACTCTAAACATGAAACATGTTTTGTATACACCTTATACACATAGACCAAATGTAATTTTATACACAATATTTTTAATAATTTTGTGCATGAAACAAAGTTTGTGTACATTGAACCATCAGAACACACTCCCTCAGAGTGTAGTGGAGTCTCCTTCCTTAGAGATCTTTAAGCACAGGCTGGATGGCCATCTGTCAGGGATGCTTTGATTTGGAGTTCCTGGATGGCAGGGGGTTGGACTGGATGGTCCTTGTGGTCTCTTCCAACTCTATGATTCTATGATTCTACCTACTGAATTTGCAAGACCCTAGTAGGGCTCTTAATAACAAGGTGTCTATGATTCTATGAGAAAGCAAAGTATAAATATCTCAGCCATCCGCAAAAAAGGTTTTGGTTTTTGGAGTATTTCAGAATTGTAAATAAGGGAGACTCAACCTATACAAGAAATGAATACATATTCATGATGCATGTGTACATTCCTGTCCAGCTAGTGGTGCCAATCAACTTTGCTTATACTGCCATCACCTGTTTGGAGATTTCAAGAGGCATGTGTTCACTCATCACCCTGTTTTGTTTTTTTTAATCACATCTATTAAAGTGAAAATGTTCCTGCAAAAAGGTCTTGAAAACAGCCAAAGGTTCCCCCAGTAGCAAATTCCCCAAAGTCTATGAAGGATGAAGAGCATCTACCAAACATGAGAGGTTTTCCCACGTGGTGCCTTAAGCATTTTAAGTAATATTTGGGCAACTTCCTAGGGGCAGAACCCATTGAAACTTTGTGGCAGTGAAAGGAGAAAGGTTGGATTTTTCTTTATAAATAGCATCCATGGCATCCAATACTTGCATCTTCTGAAAGTGGTTGACTAGCATCCAGTTGCTGATCTATTAAGTCAGTGGGACTTAATGTTTGTGTTGATTCTCCATCAACTGATGCAGTGAGTCAACTTGAACTATGATTAACCAATAGGATTTAGGCCATATATCTTTTTAATGCAAAGTGTACTATCCATACAAGCTTTGTATTTAAATAATGTGGTTGCATTTTTTAAAAAATGTGTATAAATTTCAGTGACACAGTAGTGCAGTAATTCATAGCTAATAGTAACTTGAGGGAATGCGGGCCACAAAAATCATGGAACATGTGTTGCTAAGCCCAGGTTTTAGAAAGGATGTAAACTGGACAATCTAGGGTCTGATCTGCACTAAAGAATGGATGCAGTTTGATTCCACTTTAACTGGCATGGCTCAATGTATGGAATTCTAGGATTTGTATTTTTGTTAGATATTTAGCCTTCTTTGTCAGAGAGCTCTGGTGCCACAACAGATTAATAATCCTAAGATTTCATAGCAATGAGCCATGGCAGTTAAAGAGGCATCAGATTGCATTATTTCTGCAGTGCAAAATTAGACCTAGTCTTCCTATAAAAATATGTTGTAATGTCATCTGTATTCCAACAGTTCACTTTTTCCTTTCATTTTTCATTATTTATTTTGTGTGTTGTTGCCAAACAGGTGGAATTGACTGGGCACAGCATTTTTGACTTCACTCACCCATGTGATCATGAGGAAATTCGAGAAAATCTGAGTTTGAAAAATGGCAAGTAATATTCATCATCATCATCATCAGTAATATTTTAAATAGTGGGCTTTAAGCATGGTTAGCAAGAGAATGTGTCTTCTGGAGTGCCTCGTGTGATTTTCCAAAGGAAAGACTTAAAAATAGCTGCTTCTCATGAGGAATGTAATGTAACCTAGAAATGATTTCTTTTCTCATTCTTGTTGGCTCTTGAGTGGAAGTCTGGATTGAAGATTGTGGATCATAGGCTGTAGGGTTCTGCATCTTAGCCTCCCCATCTTAATGCTGTCTCCATTATTATAAGAGACAGTGTGGAGTGGCTGCATCTCTTTTGCTGTAAACTTCTCCAGTTCTTACTTTGGGCCTGTCCACTGTTGGTATGCTACCTTAGAAAGGTTAACCACCTGCCAGCACCCAAATATTAGCTGATGCCCATTTAGTTGTTACTTGACAAAACAACAAAGTGGTATCAAACCTCTATAGCACTGTAATGTAGTTATAGTCTAGAGCAGCTTCTGCACTGCAGAAATAATTCAGATTGACACCACTTTAACTTCCATGGCTCAATTCTATGGGATTCTGGGATTTGTAGTTTTGTGAGATATTTTGCCTTTTCTGTCAGAGAGCTCTGGTGCCACAACAAACTATAAATACCAGGATTGCATAGCATTGAGCCATGGCGGTTAAAGTGGAGTCAAACTGGATTATTTCTGCAGTGCATCTGCAGCTAAGAAGAGATTACAAGGATCCTTTGTGTTTGCATGATCACAAGGGCAAGTTAAGAAATGTGCCAAAAATTGATCCTGCTTTTCTTAGAGAACTTGCCTCATGGAGTCAGATGTGTTTCTGAATTTTGGAGGCTAGCAACAACTCCACAGTCCTGATGTCAAATACATTACTAGGTCTAATAACTGCTTTAGAATGTAACTACACAGCATTCAGAAGTGGCAATGCCAACAGGGAACTGTTATAGGGAGATTCTAATTGTCTGATTTAGCGATCAGTTACTCAGAAAGTTGGTAGAACATCTGGAAACAATAGATACGCTACACCCAAAGGGTGGAGTTAGGACATAATCTCTACCCATATGAGCTCCGTAGTAGGCAGATTTTTTTCAGTGAAGTAAATGACTGTGTTTCTCTCTATTATGTGACAAAATGGTTAATTTATCTTGATAATTTTAGCCCACATGGAAGTAATATTGTTGTTCGAACTGAGAGTGTTTGAGGAATTCATGTATTTGTACATTCAGAAACAACTGACCTTATCTTGCCCTCCTAGACTAATGTGGTTCAAAATGTAATTCATGCTTAAAAATTTTCAACTCTGCTCGAAAGACAAGACAGAATGCTGCTTAAAATGTTTGGAAATGTATGCATTTATATATATATATATATATATACACACACACACACACACACACACTCTGAAATGTGTGTTTGCTGAGAAAATATGGTTAAAATGTGTTAAGCAATATTTTAATTTCATATTAACATAGAAACAAATGGGACGGCCTTGTGAATGAATATATGTGAAATTGGCATGGAATGAAAACAAATTGATCTAATCCGAACTAGGGCTGGGAAACTATTTCATACACTTTGCATTGGGATAAGAATGTATTATGCCTTCACCTTTTGAAAACATATACTAACTGAAATTCAAAAGGATCTAGATAAACTCAAAAATTGGGAAGAAATAACATGAAATTCAGTAGTAACAAATGCAAGATATAGGCCACGAACACACCTATACTCAGGTATAGCATGGGGAATACCCAAGTCAGCATTACTGCATGTGAAAAGGACCTTGAAATTATTGCTTATCATAAATGTGAGCCAGCAGTGTGATGTTGCAGTAAAGGAGGCAAATTCTGTTTTAGCTTGCATTAATAGAAGCATAGTTTCCAAGTTAAGGAAAGTAATAGTCCCACTGTATTCTGCACTGGTTAGGTCTCATCTGTAGCACTACATTCAGTTCTGGCTGCCTCATTTCAAGAATGATATAGACAAGTTGGAGTGGGTTCAGAGAAGGGCAACAAGGATAATATGAAAACATATCCAAGGTAGCTGTGTTGGCCATATACGGTCGCAAAATACAATAACATCTAAAATCCACAAAATAGTTACATTTTTATTGGGTCAACCAAAATGTACAATATACATTTTGCAAGATTTTGTAGCTCCACTGGCTTCTTCATCAGCAAAGGTGTTAAAAATCATACAGCAGAAAGAAAAAAATGGCAATGTTAGTCATTGGCCTGCATTTTATCGGATGTTGTGGTTGTCCTCAGTTCAAATGCTATGGAGGGTTGTCATGTAGTCAGGTCCCTTCTCCTACTGTCTATGTGGATATTGATAGATCCTTAAAGTCCAGGAAATAAAATCTAGATTCCATTAGCAAGACAAAAAGATACTGCCTTTGAGATCCAGTCTCCATCCTTTCAGAGGCTACAAGCTCTTTTCTTAGGCAGAGAACACAGAATTTTTCAGGAAGCCTCCATGCTTCTGCATCAGGAAAACTTTCAGGTGTTCCCAGTTGTTAAGGTAAAACATGCCAATGCAGCCCCAATTTTTTTTGTATGTTTTACCTTTGTTGGAGGTAGAAACTTCAACTAGCTAGGTCCCAGTCCATTGGCTCTCTTTTTAGGATTCCCCTGTTGTAGCTAAAATGCAGTATGTATCTTCACATCCAGGGGTAGCCGTGTTGGCCATGTAGCAACATCCAAAATCCACAAAACAGTGATACCTTTAGTTTTTTGTGGGGTTTTCGGGCTATGTGGTCATGTTCTGGAAGAATTCCTTTCTGACGTTTTGCCAGCATCTGTGGCTGGCATCTTCACAGAAAGATCTCTGAAGATGCCAGCCACAGATGCTGGCGAAACATCAGAAAAAAACTCTTCCAGAACATGGCCACATAGCCCGAAAGCTCCACAAAAAACTACTGATGCCGGCCATGAAAGCCTTCGACTCCACAGTGATACCTTTATTGGGACAACCAACATGCACAATATACATATTGCAAGGATAATAAGAGGTAAGGAGAACAAACAATATGAAAAAATGTTGAAGTAGCTGGGTGTGTTCAGCGTGGTGAAGAGAAGACTGAGGCATGACATGATTGCACTCTAAATATCTCAGAGAGGTATTCTGTATATACCCATCTATAAGTCTAAAAATTTATGCCCCAAAATTGACCCCAAAATCCTAGGTCAACTTATTTACGCATCAGTATAGTAATGTGATAGCAGCTCTTTCAGATTTCCCCGTGCAGTTTCTTTCTGTCCTGAGCCAAGCAGCTAGAGTCCTTGGTGGCTGATTGATTGCTGTTTGTTTAACAGTCCCACTCCCACCCACGCCTTTTGCTGTCTCAGGAGTGAAGCTTGATAGACACTGAAGCCTTGTATTGATTGCTGCTTCCCTCTTGCCACTTGGATACATACACTGAAGGAGCCTCCAAGTTTTACATTCGACCTATCCATTGGTCAAGTCAAAATCCATAATTTTGGCCCCAAAACTTGCCCTCAACATATACATGAGGTCAGCTTATAGTCGAGTATATATGGTACCTCACTGTCACAGAGAGGAAGGAGGTAGACCTGATCTCTGCTGCCCTAGGGGGCACGACCAGCTCTAATGATTTGAAGTTACAGGAGGATCGATTTCAATTGAACAGTACTGTATAAGGAACATCTTGACAGTAAGAGAGGTTCAGTAGTGAAACCAATTTCCTAAACAGGTGGTGGGGCCTCCTTCAATGGACATCTTCATAACAAGTCTGGACAGCTACTTGCTGGGGATACTCTAACTGGAAATCCTGCATTGAGAAGGTGGTTGGATATGATGACCCACAAAGCCCCTTCCAGCTCTATGATTCTATACCATTTGGTATCCATGTTTTCTCAGAAGACTGCAGAGCAACTCTTGGCATAAAATTTTGTGCAGAAAAATGCATCATAACATGTGAATATTAGTGGTAGGGCTGGGGGAGGGGGGACTACACAAAATCTTAGTATATCACTTACACAAAAATTCAAGCATGAATGTAGGCAAAACCATATGCTGAAATGAATATATTAGGCTATGGTGGGTAAGTACAAAGAAATAACAATTTTCATGTAAACTTTTTATAAGTTACCAATGGATGCAGAAATGGGACAGAGCAAATGTAAGATTTGCAGAACGAGAAATGGTGAAAAACCAAAACTGACAGATATGCCTGTCGCTAGCAGGAACTGACCCAAAATCCTGTTAGACTGAATAGATGGCAATGGGGATGTTTTCACCATATTAGATGTATTAAAATAAGTACTTAAATCAAAATGAGTGGTTTGTAAGCAGTACATGGACAGCTGTACCAAGTCTCTTTTTTAAAAAAAAATCTCATGCACATTTTTCTTAGGTCCAGGCTTTGGGAAAAAAAACAAAGAGATGTCCATGGATCGTGACTTCTTCATGAGAATGAAATGCACTGTTACCAACAGAGGCAGAACTGTAAATCTCAAATCTGCCACATGGAAGGCAAGATATTTTACTTACATTGATTGAAAGATTCAATATGTTGGGGAGGGGCAATATTATTTAATAATATATGTAATATATAAAATCTCTTTTTGTTTCAGGTTTTGCACTGCACTGGACAAATTAAGGTCTATAATACCTGCCCTCCTCATGCTTTGTGTGGCTATAAGGAGCCTCTCTTGTCCTGCCTTATATTAATGTGTGAACCTATTCAGCACCCTTCCAATACTGACATCCCATTGGATAGTAAGACCTTCTTGAGCCGACATAGCATGGACATGAAATTCACCTACTGTGATGACAGGTAAAATGATCAAACAAATTGCATGAGTGGGGAATGTCTAGCCCTCTAGATGTTGTTGGACTGCAACTCCCAGCAATGTTAGCTAGCATAACCAACAGTGGGGGATTACTAAAGTTGCAGTTCAACAATATTTGGAAGGCCTCATGTTACACATCACTGTGTATCATAAGGAACAGTGTTGCATTCCCAGTATGATAAATTGGGAAGCACCTTCCTTTTACATAGATTTTTAAACAGTGGTGCAAAATGCAATAACTTCAAGTGTAGGTTGAATCTATATGGAGTGAAAATAGCAGTTCAAGTATGGGGACAAAAAAACCCCACACCGTTTTGGGGCTAATGCTAATTGCATTCCATATAGACTGACACATCTTGATTGAATGTCCAATATAAACATTATGGAAGTATCCAGTGGAAGTGAATATGCCAGTGAATTACAAATTTTGAGGTCCTGGGAGCACCCCATCCTGAAATAATCCTGTGTACCTTCAGCAATGCAGAAACCATTTAAGGATGCTCCAGATTAGAATCAGGATGATGTTTTGGTGTAAATTGTGTTCTGGTCTATGCAAATTGCAAAACAAGGTAGGAAGTTTTAGAGTTACAGTAGACTCTACTGTTCCAGCAATCAGGTATGATAATACTTTTGAATGCTTTCATAATTTGGAGGGAAAAAAACCTCAAATATTAAATATAAAATTAAGATGTGAATCCAGTAAATCCCAGTTAGAGTAGACGCACTGAAGTCAATGAGGCTTATAAATGTCAGCTAAAAAGGCCCAGCTGTTTCATTGGGTGAACTATTGTTTTCACTAACACTATAGCTCTAGCTGAGCAGGAAGCAAGTTAACCCAACTCTTCCAGTTGGATTAGAGTTCTAATTGAATTTCTCACATTAGGAAGTATTCAGAAATTGCACCCCACTTCTTCATTATCATAGGGTTTTCTGGGGTTGAAGGTGTGTGACTTGCCTATGTTCACCCAGTGGATTTCCATGGCTATGTGGGGAATCAAACCTTGATCTCCAGAGTCATAGTCCAGCACTCAAATCATTGCCCAATATTCCCATATGTAGAGGTGGAATAGGGGATGTATCAACACTGCAGAAATAAAGCAATTTGAAAACATATTTTTCGCACATTCCTCCCACCCTGAGGCCTGGCCGTTTACCAACAGGACAACACAGATTAACATGTAAATCACTTCCTCCCCAACCAAGGGTCACAAAGTATATATACCCCACACACCCCCAGGCCACCATTCTCTGAAGATGCCAACCACAGATGCATGCAAAATGTCAGGATTGAACTCTTCCAGAACACAGCCACATAGCCTGAAAAACCCACAAAAAACTAATTTGACAACACTTTAATTGCAATGGCTCCATCCTATGCAATTCTGGCATTTGTAGTTTGGTGAGGCACCAGAGCGTTCTGACAGACCAAGCTAAATACTTCATTAAACAACAAATCCCATGATTCCACAGGATGGATCCATGACCATTAAAGTGTTATCATACTGCTTTATTTCAGCAGTGTGAAGGAGCCAATGTACTCTACACTCCACTTTGAAAATTTGTTTTTCTTTAACATGAATTTGGACCATGCAGCTCTTCAAAGTGAGTTCAGTCCTCTGCCAATCTTTCAAACAGTGAACTGTGCTCTGTAAATTAAGACCCATGGCCACCATAGACTAAAGCAAAGCTGTGCAACTTGTGAACTGCTAGGCCAAATATAACAGTCCAGTAATATACAGTAACTCAACATGGCAGCAACTTCCAGAATGGTACTTGTGTATTGATTTGTCACAGCATTTTTTTGTTGCAACTTCCAGATTTACAGTTAAAATGGCATGCATTCTTATGGATGTGATCTCGAAATATAGCAGTTGTACTACTAGGACTACAAAGATACAGCCATAGGTTGTAGAAACCTGGTCTAAAGTTTGCCAAAAGTAGATCTTGATCTAGCTGCACATCTCTGCATAAATTGCCTTAGGTTGGCAAAATTGTTCAAACAACAGTTTAAAAATTAGCAGCAACAAAATGACTTAAGCACATATGCTATAATTTACACAGGTGAAATGAAGAAGACATTTGTTCTGGAACTAATTATTCCATTGAAATAGTTTTGTTTCTCTTGTGGTTTATTCTCACATGAGCCCATGCTTTCCTATTACATTCTGGAATATTTGTAGTTTTATAGAAATAAATCTAGGCCTTAAAAATAAGTGCTGGTGCAACAGGGAAGTAGATGTTCTGAATTGCCATCGTTAGTATCCTTGCAATCAGTGGTTGAAAATAAAAGAACAACATTCAGCATTGTTTTGACCCCACTGTGCTTTTCTTGTTAACAAGTCTAGCTGTTGTGCAGCTGGGATTGCAGGAAAGATTAGGCAAATGCTCTTATGACTGTGCAAATACCACTTGTGACTGAGATCAGAACATTTCAGGACTGGGTATGCTAGAAATAGGCTATGAAAATGCCATATAAATGTTTGCTTGTTGTGGAAATTAATCAGTGAAAGTCTGTACAGCACAGACCCACTGTATGGTTTTGGGTTTAGGTTGTCATTAATTGACTGCAAGTCAACTCCATGAATGAAACACCTCAAAGACACCCTGTTATATACAGAGCCCTGCTCAGGTCTTCCAGACTCGGGACTGTGGCTTCCTTATGAGAGTCTATCCACCTGTAACAGGGTCCAAGCATTAATGTCTTTTCTAGTTTTAAAAGGAGCTGGTCTCTTGGTCCCTAAGTGCACGTTGCTGAGAAAATCAACTAATTGCATCCTTTATTTTTATGACTGGCTGTGCCAGAAGTGACTAAAGTGTAAAATCCTTGTCAGACTTCTACAATAATGGTATTTGGAGGATCAAGAAACGCTGGGGGAAATGTGTAAATCTGCATGGTAACTACATTGAGATAAGTTAACAACTACAAATCAAAACAAACTTTCTGTCAAATTTTTTAAAGGTGATAAAACTTTTGGATACCCCCTTGTATGCAAAGGGATCTTGTAGCACCTTTGAGACTAACTGCGAAAGAAGTTGTAGCATGGTTTCATAGACTTAGGCCTCAAGCAGATGGGCAGCTTGGAGTGGTCTCTGGCCACTCCAGCCACAAGCAAACCCTGAGCAGCATTGTGCCCAGACACCATGGTTCCAAAACTGGCTGCTCCTGCAGCCCTGAACAAACTGCCAGCAAGGCTTTTCACTGCTCTCTTTGCAGCCGGTTTTTCATGAACAGGCTCACTGTCTGTCTGCACACCCCACCCCCAAAGCAGCCAGAAGCTCCACTTTCCTGCATGTCTGTTTCAGGCTTTAGTCTGCTTCCTCAGATGCATGGAGTGAACTGCTGCTCAGGAAGGACTTTTATAACCAGATTGTGTGAATAGCCATGGAAATGCAAAACTTGTGGGCATGGTTATGAGGCGACCAGTGTTAACTGTGGTGTCAGTTTTAACTATGGACATCAATTCATTCCATGGAAGTACACTAAATCCCTTTGCATACAGATATTCCAGACTAACACAGCTCTGTCTCTGAATTCTTCATTTTGGGGTAGTTAAGTAAACTGTTGTCCAGCGGTAGGCAAAGAATACCAAGCTAATTCTGTATGGGTATTGGGGAGAGTAAGAGGGAGGATATGTGCTAGATAAAACTTTTCCTTCTTTAGAAATACCCAGATTCTCTCAGTTCAGGAAGAGATGATAAAGAAAAGAAAGTGATGGAAACCAGAGTAAATGCATTTGTTTTATTAAACAGTGCCAGCAATAGATCCTGATCCAAAAATCATATTTGCTTCCATGGATTGTATGGAAACAGTTCATATCATTTTGTGCCTTTCTTTCTTGAGACCCCTCTTACATCTCTGCTCCAACCAAAGCTGCAAGAAATTCAAAATGACCTTAACAAATTAGAAAGCTGGGCCAAAGCTAACAAATGAATGTCAGCAGGGAGAAATGTAATGTACTGCACGTAGGCAGAAAAAAATGAAATGCACAGATATAGGACGGGGGACGCCTGGCTTGACAGTAGTACATGTGAAAGGCATCTAGGAGTCTTAGTGGACTACAGGCTGAACATGAGTCAGCAATGTGATGCTGCAGCTAAGAAAGTCCATGCAATTCTAAGCTGCATCAATAGGACTATTGTGTGTCTATAAAGTAAAGTAATAGTATTGCTCTATTCTGCTTTGGTCAGCCCTCACCTTGAATATTGTGTCCAATTCTGGACACAATTCACGAAGGATGTGAACAAGCTGGAGCATGTCCAGAGGCGGGTGAGCAAAATGATGAAAGGTCTAGAAACTATGCCCTATGAGGAGCTGTTTAGGGAGTTGGGTATGTTTAGCTTGGAGAAGCAATGTTTAAATATTTGAAGGCATGTCCTATTGAGGATGGAGTAAGCTTATTTTCTGATGCTCCAGAGATGAGGACCTGAAGCAATGCATTCAAGCTACAGAAAAAGAAAAACGATTAGGAAGAACGTCTTGATGTTAAGAGCTGCTCAACAGAGTGCCATGGAGAGTGGTGGAGCCTTCTTCTTTGGAGGTTTTTAAACAGAGGCTGGATGGCGATCTGTTGGGAGTGCTTTTATATTCCTGCATGGCAGGGAGTTGGACTGGATGGCCCTTGTGGTCTTTTCCAACTCCGTGATTCTATGAAAATGCTCCACTATGATACAAGATAACTGATGCTTCATATTGCATGTTTTTGCATAAAATTTGCTATAGGCTGGTTGTGGAGGGGCAAAGATCTAAGCTTAGATCAAGGAAAGTAAGCACCACTTACGGCCATGGGAGATCTTGCTCAAACCTTTCCCTGATGCCAGAGATCTCATTTTAGAATGCTTGTGTGCATTTAAGCCTTCACTTTTTCTCAGTGTTGAGAGTGTTATTGTCTCAGAATCTAGTAGTGACCACAAAATATTCTAAAGAACCAATTGTCACAACAGAGGAGGGACTAGTACCAAGCATCACTGCAGAACTAGAGATTTCCCAAGCCTAAGATGTCAAAGACCCTCAAGTATGAGGTGCCAAGGAGCCAATGCTGTGAAAGACCCCTGTAGACGGACCAAAAACTGTACTATCTTATCTTAGCTCTATGGGTCCAATGGCTATACATTCAATGGAAGCAGTGTACCAATTCTGACTGCCGCCAGTATGAACTCTTTGAGAATGTGCTAGGTGCCAGGCCAGAAATCCATTCATTTAAGGCTTTTTGGTTTGTGAGAAGGGGTGGTATATGAGGAGAGGCTTCTGAAATGAAGCAGAAAAGGCTTTGGTCTTATTGCTTACTAGGGGCCTGAACAGATGGGCTGAAAAAGCCAGCTTCTGCTCAGCTTGGGGGCATGGCAATTAGATGATGCATGCCCCCAAGTTGTGCTGAAGCTGCATCTGGGCCACAGAAACCTAGCCAAAAAAGAAGCGTTTTTTTTTTTTCTGCTTCAATTTGAGCCCATGGTGAAGGGAGTCCTTGGGACCACAGCATGTGGTTGCCACAGTCCTGAGGCATCTTGGATGGGGGCAGTTTCAAGCCCCCCCCCCTTCATGTCAGTCTGTTTCCCTTCTAGATGGGCTTTTTTTTCTTCAGATGCTACGACAGCCAGCTTGTCTTAAGAAAAGCAAGGAAAACAATGAAAATACAAGCTGCAGAGGTAGCCTGTGTTGGTGCGAGCTGAGCAAAAGACAGTGATCTAAACCCAATTGTTACTCCCAACTAGAGCAGACCATGAACCTATCAAACCTATCTAGGTGTTGACTTACCAAATTTTAATTGATTAAGTGGGTCAAAACTCTTAAAAACATAAGAAGCTTGTAAGATCAGACCAAAGACCCAGCATTTTGGCCCAGTCATTGTTGTTGGTATGTGCCTTAAAGTCAACTCCAAATTATGGTAACTGTTATCATAGGGTTTTCTTGGCAAGATTTATTCTGAGGAGGTTTGTCATTGAATTCATCATAAGCTTAGAGAGAATGTGGTTATCCAAGATCTCCCAGTAATTTTCCATGGCTGAGTGGGGATTTGAATCTTGGTCTCCCATAGTTCTAATCAAAAATTCAAACTCACTACACAGCACTTTCTGTGTTTGATTGGCGGATCACTGTGAATCTTAATGGCAATCATGTTATACTTTCTGGTAGTTGTTAAATGCTTCTTGGAAATACGGTTTTGTTGTTGTCTGGTCCCTCACCATGCTAGCAGGCATTGTTAATTTTCTTAGGCAGCTTCCATATAAAATAAATCTTTTCCCCAAGAAGATACAGCACTGGAATGATTGCTACAAGTAAATAAATAAATCTTGTTGGATTAATGATGTATCCAGCTGACCCACACTTGCTCATTAAAGCAGGAATAATCCATTTCTCTAAACCTCTGGTGTGAGTAAGACAAAACTGGAAGGATTTAGAATGACTGTTAACAAGTGGCTTTAATTGAGTGCTTAACTGAAGGAGCTGCTGAATTCAGATTTAAAAACAAGGCCTGTACAAGATTCCATTCAGCAAGTCATGGCTACTGTTGTTGTTGTTGTAATATTTATTTCTTACTTGCGTCTCCCCATGGATCGAGGTGGGGGACAACAACAATTAACAGACAACATTATTTAGAACACATCACTTTAAAACACGCATCAATTTAAAAAGACAAATAAGATATACAGTGCACCCATGGCATATGTGGGTGCCCAATACATAGCTTTCAGCTTACACTGAAGCCACATGATGGAAGCAGCAGTGACGTGCACTGCATGCACAAGCCCCATTGTTTTCAATGGGACTTGAGCATACATGCTATTTCCCTTATGCAGGGGGCTCCAGAACAGATCCCCACATAAAGAAAGGGCCAACTGTACACATAATGAAACAATCCACATTTAAAATCCATCGTTTAAAATTCACAATTAAAAAAAATCACCTGGATAAGCCTGCCAGAAGAGATTAGTCTTTAATACTCTTTTAAATTCAGACAGTGTATTCAGCTGTCAAATTTCTTCCAGCAGATCATTCCACAGTCTAGGGGCGGTTGAAGAAAATGTCCTCTGGCTGGCAGTTGCCAACCTGATCTTGGCTGATTGAAATAAATGCCTGACAGAGGACCTGAGTGTACAGGCAGATTATATAGAAGGAGGTGATCCTGTACATAACCTGGAGCCAAACCATGTAGATCTTTAAAGGCAATAACCAGCACTTTCTACCTTGCCTGGTAACTTAACTGTCAGCTAGTGGAGTGATTTTAATATTGGTGTAGTGTGATCACTCCCTAATGTCCCAGTAATCAATTTGGCTGCTGTATTTTGAACTAACAACTTTCTGAACTTGGTGCCATTCCAGGATACTCCAGTCCATTGTCCTTCAATCCATTCACCCACCAAAACCCCAGTAGTCTCTCATCATTCCAGAGCCATTGATCATGTTCAGTCCTCCTTTAGCTTTGGAGGGGAGTTTCTCTACCTATTGAATTTGCGAGACCCTAGTAGGGCTCTTAATAACAAGGTGTCTTGGAGATCTTGTCCATAGCATCACCATTAGTCGAAACTAACTTGATACCAATTAACAACAACATTTCCACCTTTTCTTCCCTAAAAGGCTTTCCTTTGGTTGTGTGGAGGAGGATACTTCTGCAACCCTTTGCTTTCCCTAGAAATAGTGATAGCTAGTGGCTTCGATGTGAGTGCATATGAATAGTGCCATTTTAACTGTATAAGGAGCAACACTTGGGAGAGTGAGTTTGGAGGCTGAGGACATTATCTTTTTGTGGGCAGTGGCTATGCTGGCTAGAAGATTTTGGTAGGCGTTTTCTCTGGATTTAGCCCTGTCCCCCAAATATATTCAGCATCTTAGATAAATCCTTTAAGCTTCAAACTAAAAACAAGTGTGGATCCCACACCACACTGATATGGGATCAACCAATTACCCATGTTCTGAATCTTGTATATGAATAGTGCCATTTTGATGGTATAAGGAACAACACTTGGGTGAAGTGAGTTTAGCAGTTGAGGAAATTAACTTTTTGTGGGCAGTGGCTATGCTGGCTATGAGATTTTGGTAGCTACATGGTGTAGTGGTTTCAGTGTTGGACTAGGACTCTGAAGACCAGGATTTGGGGCAAGTCACACTCTCTCAGCCTCAGAGGAATGGAAAGGTAACACCCTTCTGAACAAATCTTGCCAGGAAAACCTTGTGATATGTTCACCTTAGGATCACCATAAGTTATCATGGCTGCTTTTTTGAACCCCCACTCAGACCATCTGGACTTATCCATAGTCCAGAATCTTTCTCGGGGAATGTTTTCCCAAAGGAAAAGCCAAAGGCATCACGGGATATGTTGCTATTTATTAAAGAGGTAGAGGGTCAAAGCTGATACAGAGCTATCATTTGGGAAGCTATCATGATATCATTGTTATTGCTATGTGCCTTCAAGTGAACTTTGACTTATCATAAGGATTTCATGGCAAGATTTATTCAGAGGAAGCTTGCCATTGCTTTCCTTTAAGGTTGAGAGAATGTGACTGGCCCGAGATCACCCAGTGGGTTTCCATGGGATTTGAATCCATAGTTTATCTTAAAACCAAGTATGAAGAGAGAAATCACAAATAGAACTATGCTACTTGTAACATCAGCCTGGATACAGTGCTTCTGGTCTCTTTCTTTCTTCTCTTATCTATGTGTGAAGCATGTGTTGCTTGAAAGGGATTTGGGCAAAGTGTGCGATATGACATGGGCAGGCCATTTAACATCACATCTGGTGCTTAAAGCCACATGGACCTAGCTAATGCAATTTTCATATCTGCCGTCTGCATGCATTAAGGCTTTTGAAAACCATTGATTCTGAATGTACTGCAGGTTCAGAACAAAACTAGCCACCCCAGTAGCTGCTTAACAATACATTTCTGCAATGTGTTGCAGGTGATTCAAAAAAGCTGAAACTCAAATTCCTTTAGTCAGTCAAATTTTATGGGATGTTTTATGGGCAACAAATTCATTACAAGATTATTTACTTATTTATAATATCTGTACATTTAATAAATAAATAGTCATGTAACAAATCCTTTTTCTGCCCCAAAGCTATATACAATTGCATATGTAAAAGCATTTTTTAAAAAACATTTAAAATAAAATGCTGAATCAGATAACACAGTTTTGACTGCTTGAAGCCGAACAGGTGTAGAACTAGCCTGACTTCCCTTTCAAGGGGGTTCCAGTATTGAGGAGTTGCTAAAGCAAAAAAGCTCAGTCTTATACACACACCATCCTAGGCTATTGAGAGGGTTGACTAACAGAAAAGTCACACAACCCAACAGAGTCACATGTTTTATTAAGGAATAAAGCCACAAAAATAGTTCTGCTAAAAGATTAACTATCAGCAGGGGTGTATAAGTGGTATCCTCCAATTTTCAAAAGAAGCTATTTTTAAACTTTAATCCCTAGTTCAACCTCAAATAGATATGGTTTATAATTTCCATCTTTTTCCACATTACCTGATCTTTAAGAGCATAAACATGACATTTAAGACATTTATCATCTTAAATAGGTTTTTGCAGTGCTGTGGGTGTACCTCTTAGTCAGTTTTGGTTGAAAGGTAATGAAACACCACTTGCAGTGTGCAAGGTAATTTTTAATCCAAGCTTATGTCTGATCCAATTGGACATGACATTTTCACAGGACACATAGGCTATATAGGAGGTAATTCTGTGGTGTGAATTGTTGAGAAGTTAATGTCATGTTGAGGACATTAGGCAAAGCCTGAAAGAATGTTAAGGGATTAAGATGCTCAGGATTGGCATGGGAGCCAGGAATGAATGCACAATGTTGTCTTTCAGCTGCAGAGTAAAATGCATTGTCAGACATTTACAAAGTCTGTCTGAGCTTTTCCTGCTCAAACACCCTGCACTTTTTCTATCTCACTAGCCACTTACTGCTTGGTTAGTAGTTCTGCTACAGCTAGAACTGTCTTAGCTGCCCTAGAAGGGGTTTACTGTAATTCCATTGTGTGTGGAAACCTTTGGCTGTAACTTCCATAATCCCTCATAATTGGCCATGCAGGGTGGATATCTAGGAGGCCAAAATTTCTGTTCCCCTGGCTTTTACCATATAAGCCCTCCTCTTTGCTTGAATGGTTTACTAGCCCTCTGCTGTGAAAGTTTCACATCTGTGCAGGTTCTGTGGAATGTTGTAGTTGTTAAGGTTTATTTTTGTAGCACTGTAAATTTACACAGTGCTGTACATATACAGTGCTGTACATACAATTAAAATAGATAAAACAAACCTGCCTATGACATACATAATTTGCATTTAATTTGTGGCATGCTGCACATCTGTAAAGCAGGGTAGATGCAGACAGGAGGTGGCTGATGACCTTCATCCCTCCCTGCTTGCTTTTTCTTCTCAAGGTTTCCTCTGAAAGCCTACCTAGAAGAAAAGTAAATGGGAGAAAAAGGAATGTCAGCATTCCACATTTGCATATGGACACAGTATTCCACATTTCCTCTTCTGTACCACTTTTTAGGGCCAGCCCTGTTCTTGGGAACGGTCAGGTTGCTTCAAATGGTAGATGCTGGATGATCCCAAGGGGAGAACAGCAGCACCAACCTCCCAGCTGTTCCATACAACAAGTCCTCTGTGTCCCAAGCTAGTCTGATACATTCAAGTGAGATAGGAAGAAATGTAATTCTTTACTAAGGCTCTTCTTCTTCAAAGAAACAACTACATAGTAATTTTAGCAGATTTCTTCCTGCTATGAGAAATTATCTTACAACCATGCCATTTTCAAAACCAATGACTCATTCTGTGCAAAATTCACTCACAGATGTTTTGCACAGAAAGCAATATTTTCTCCACAGAAAATAATATTCCTGCATAGAAACATTATTTTCTGCAGACAAAATGTTGTTTCATGTGCAGATAATAATGTCATCTATTGAAATCACCCATGTGCAAAATTTGCACAGAAAGAGTCATGAACTGCGAAGATTCTCATCAGTTCAGGATTTCTCAATATTCAAAAAACATGGATTTTTTTGACATTTCCCCCCAATATTTTTGAATATTCGTTTCATTCCTAATAGAGAGTGCTATCCCCACCAATGCTCTACTTTATGTGCCTTCTCTAAGCTGGATGGCATATCTGTGTTGTGAGACCCAGGCCTCATATTATCATGTCCACTTAGCCCCCTAAGCCTGAATCTATAAAATGCCATGTACAATACAAACTAGTGCAAAGCTAATCTTCTAGGAAACAAGGATCTGATTTCTTGCTTTTTGCTGCTGTATCTCCAGCTTGCCTCTTTAAAAAATAATAAAACCTGTGAAATGGAGGGGGAGGAAGAAGAAGAGCCAGCTTGTTCCAATGTAGCACAGAAGTCAGAATCCTTGTAAGAATAGAGTGTTACCATCATTAGTGATAATGGCAATTACGTGCTTACAGGCAGAAGCAGCTATGTGTGTTTGTTCTAGGGTTGTATTTCCTGGCTCTGTAAGGTTAATGTCAACTGGGAATGATGCAGTTCAAAGCAGTGTGTGGTTGGACGTGGAGGGACACACGCGCATTGTAGCCTTTTGGCTTTGCAAGGTTTTTTTTTTCATCCAATTATGTTATACAGCAGATGATACAAGATGAACTTTGACTTAGATATGATCAAAACTATACAAAATGTAACAAGGTTATCCTGAAATCCTGAAAAAAAGGGTACAAAAAAGAAATTAAAAAGGCACTCTCTTCAATGCAGTGTGCAGCAGTCATTTTGATATAGTATATTTTAGGTTTAATGGGCTTTTAAAAAATCTTTGCAGTTAGTACATTTGTAAACAATTGTGTTTTTTGAGGCCAGATCTTCATAGCATTTTCATTTGTAACCCAGCACTTGCTTGTACGTTGGTGACGTAAAGAACAGAGTCACTGTGTGAAAATCTTCATGGAATTTAAGTTAGGAAACATTATTGCATAATTACAGCAGCTGACTCTCAAGGAATTGGAGACCCACTTTTAACATCTTGCCTAATATTTGTTTAAATTTTTCTTTAACAAGGGCAATACAAAAAGCATTGAGCTAACTGTTAACAACCAATTTCAGCTGGTAGGAATCAAAATTGTAGAAATGATGGAAATCCAAAGGGGAATGAAAGTCAGAAGTCCGCTTAGTTTTTCTTCTTTGTTGTGCTAATCTTCTGTCTCCTGAGAAACTAATTATAGCTGTGGATTGTCCATTATAGAGGTAACGAAAGCTTAGAAAAAAAATATGATCTTGTCCACACTTACCAGAATCAAACACAGACAATGCACCCTGGGAGTTGTTATCCAAAAAAAGATTTCTTTTCCAAGCTCTGGATACAACATTTTCTGAACTCTAAAACTCTAAAAGAGAGTAAGACTGGTCTGTACATTGCTCAGAGCCTAGAAAGTTGTTTGGAAATCTAATTATGGACAACAAAAGTCTCAAGATCCTGAAAATGAGTTCATTGCCCTAAGAATTAAACACACTCTCCTCCCATCCACCTTTTTCTTCCCTTAATACCCAGAACAGCATGTGAGTCAGTAGGAAGAGATGCAGTATTTGAACCTTATGGTATTTCTGCCTTTGAACCTTACGGTATTTCTATGGTATGATATTAGTGGAGTAACTTCCTCCATCAGTTAAAGAAAATAAGTAAGATGGCTCAATGCTATGGAATCCTGGGATTTGTAGTTTATTGTGGCACCAAAGTTCTCAGAGGCTAAATATCTCACAAAACTACAAATCCCAGGATTCCATAGTTTTTGAGCCATAGCAGTTAAAGGGGTATCAAACTGTTTTATTTCTGCAATGCAGATGCAGCCACAATCTACCCAGTTCCTCTAACTATGGCTTAGAGATGAAGAGCATTACATCTGCAATGTGCCAAAGAGAAGGCTCATGTTCCCTCTTGACTATCAGTTACCTCTGACTTGTGGATGTAATACTGAATTCACTAATAACGAACTGCTTAGAATAGAAACAAGTTGCTGTTCTCTCAAGACAAAGCTATAAAATAATGGTTTGTATTGTTGTTGCCTGGCCATGACTTTGGTGTTTCAGGCGCAACTTGCTACTACTCCCAGGTTCAGCTTGCAGATCAGTCAAGATCTTATGGAAGATAGAGCTATACGAAGCAGTGCCTGTTTCATGTGAAATTTAGAGTAGAAAAATGTCCAGTTTAATCATGATTCAGTTGTTCAGCACTTGATACCTGGTTGTGAGGAATAAAAAAAGTATTATGCTGAAGGTGATGATAAAATGCTGTCTTGTGGAGTTTGGTGATTTTCACATTGAAGTTAGTACTCAGTGCACCAGTCATCTAGCAATGAGTAAGCATGTGAGAATTACAGATTTGTATTTTAATGGGGATTTGGCTGATACTCTGTGCTTAAGTGTACAAAGGTATGCAACATGTCCCATTCCAAAGTTTGGATTGTTCATGTTAAGACCAATTTGATAGCTGGAAATGATGGGCATTGTAGCCAAATAGATCTGGAGTGCACCAAGTGGAGGAAAGCTGGCTTTCACAAATAACAGAAGCAACCAAGAATTTAAGAGCTTTATTGCATGACACATGACTTTCACCTTGCCTCTCTGAATGCTATTGTAACATTTCTGTTTTCCTTCTTGAGTGCCTTTTGCCAAACTGATTTTTCCACTGCAACAAAGGGCACACTTTTATGACAATCTTGTTCAGGAAGAGAGCAATAGTACTGTCATGTCATGTGGAGAGGCAAGGAGAAAGCTGCTGCTCTGCCACTCCATGTTGGGTTTCTTTTGTCATGTGGTAAGATTCAGTCTAAGCAAATTCAAAAGAAAAAAAATGGATTGGAGTATATGTGACTAAACATTTCAAGAGGCTCTCATTTAGACCAGACTAGAATTGTACCACTTCTAGTTCTGGGGATACTCAAAAGGAGTGGAGGATTCTAGATATGACCAGGCATAGTTTGATCAGTCTGCATTTGTATACTTAGCTATAACTTAGAAAGAACAAGAGATCTGCACAGACCTGAAAATATAAGAATGCTCTGGTACGTGTCCTTGGCTTCATACCTATAAATAACTTGTTGTTGTTGGGTGCACTGCTGTGTGGAAGCAATGGAAGCCAGCATATATCAAGTCAGACTGGCCCAACTGGCTCTGTATTGACTAGTCAGTGCTCTGTAGTCTCTTTCTAGTCCTACCTGGACATGTGGAGATCAATCCTACAAACTTGGGGATTTAAACCAGATGCTCTTACAGTAAATTTATAGATTGTAATTTATAGCCAAAAATGTTGGATAATCTGGAGGGTCCAAGAAAAGCCTTGAAATCACTATGAATTACAAAGGTATTGAAGTAACAGTAAAAGTAATGTTGCAGTAACATCACAGTAACAACACTGTAATGTATAAACAGTTCAGTCCTCTGAATATGTAAAGAAATCACTGATCCTTTTCTGCAGCCGCGACGTCAGATAATCCGGAATGTCAGATGACTGAAGGACAGATAATCGAGACTCTACTGTATATATGGGAGTTCCTGCATGGCAGGGGGTTGGACTGGATGGCCCTTGTGGTCTCTTCCAACTCTATGATTCTATGATTCTTTGATTCTATACCTTGTGGGTGGGGAAAATCAGTGCATAAATTATACAGAAGCTTCACAGCACCTTAGTGATGCTTCAGACTAGCTGTTTTAAAGACCGTTTGTTCCTTCATGTGCGGGTTGGGGCTTTGAGATCTGCAGGAGAAAGGCCCTTGTCTCAGCCCTACCAGCTTCAGAGATATATTTGGTTGAAGAAACCAGAATGGGCCTTCTTGGTGGGCACTCCAGATTATGCAAGTCCCTTCCAGGGGAAATTAGGTTACTCTTTTTTTTCCCATCAAAGTGGGCTGAAGGATATGCTTTTGCTTCTTTGCTGAAATAAGTTTGCTTAGGTCTGGCAATGTGTGGATGGGAGACTGCTCAGGAATACCATGAATGCCACCTTCAGTTCCATGCTACAAGAAATTAAAGTTGTTTAAATATACTTTAATATCTGAGCATAGTCTTCAGGATTGGAGAACATTTCACCGGGGGATATCCTGTGATCTTTCCCCGGCTAAAAAAGTTCATGGGAAAAGGATACAAGTTGTACTGGATTCTGTGTATAAAATGGCCCCCTAGATCTGACTAAAAAGTTGTTCAATGTATATGTCTGGGGGATTTTGCTTGGAAGGTTGGATTTTACTTAACTCAGGGAGTGATGATATGAAAGGGAAAATATATTCAAAATCCAGTATCTAATAGAAACCTTTTCTCTTCTCCTAAAAATCAAGGATAACTGAATTGGTTGGATACCATCCTGAGGAGCTGCTTGGCCGTTCCGCATATGAATTCTACCATGCGCTGGACTCTGAGAGTATGACCAAAAGCCATCAGAACTGTAAGTCATGCTCAAAAGCACTGTTTATTTGACATAGGGCTCTTTGTGCAGCCTTTCTGATCCTTAGAGGAAAAGAGTGTTTTTACACCTGAAAAATCTTAATTCAGAAGATCATGAGAGGGGTTTTTTTCCCATTTGGTGACTTTTTACTGGGGAAAAATGCATTAAAATGTTTTTGTACAGAAAAAATCCACCTTATGTACAGAAAATTGTATTTTGCATAAACTACATTGTTTTGTGTTCTTAAATATTTTTTGCACAAACTAATTTTTTGTTTTAAAAAAGCTGCAAAAGTGTGAAAAAATAGCAAATAAAATATGCAGATCTCTCATGATTCCAACCAACAGGGAGAAAACTTTAGAAATTATTGATTATTGTATTCAAGAATGAAATGAGCACAGATTTGTACTTTCAATTTGTCAGACTATTCAGTTGTCTTTTAATCTGCTGGGCAATATGAATAATTGATTTTCACACCCAGAATCAGTTGAATTGGGTGACGGTTTTAGAAGATGCCATTTTAGTGTGTTTTCACACATTTGGGACGCTTTTGGTGCAAGTGTATAGCAATAATCACCTGATTTGGGGTGAGGACTTGGAGAGATTGAGGCAGAAGCCTCAAGAGCACTTTCTCCATCCCTGGTATAAATTCTATATTAATTACATTGTAATTTGTGTGTATAATTCTCAAAAAATAAAATAAAAGGTGGCTAAGAACCACCCAGCCAGGAGAGCCAGTTCTGAGAGATGTTGTCCAAAAATTAATTTTTTTCAAGCTCTGATACTGATATGTCACAATTAAATCACTCAACTGCTTGTTCAGTCATCTATATATCTATGTACATGGGTGTTATACAGACACAAATACACGTACATATCTACAGAGGAGAAATTAAAGGTTGTGAAACAGATGAGAGCAGGAAGCAGGAATTCAGGGCTGGTTGGTTGTCTCTAGGATGTTAGAGTTGCATTTATTGAGAAATGTAGCAAAAGAGTTGGTGACCCTATAAAGCAATAGCTATCTATATAGGGCTCTGCACTTTTTGGCAATATTATAAGGGGCTATGTTAAAATAACACAGTATGGTGTGAGGTACCAAACTGAATAAAGCAGTATATGCCAAGCAGATCTTTTTGTATCTTTCTTGTCATATTCAAAGGAACACACACTGGAGAAGGTTAAGAGGTAGAACAATAGCCATGTTTAAATATTTGAAAGGATATTATATAGAAAAAAGAGCAGGCTTATTTTCTGCTGCTCCAGAGACTAGGACACAGAGCAATGGATTCAAACTAAAGGAAAAGAGATTGCACCTAAACATTAGGAAGAAGTTTCTGATGCTAAGAGCTGTTTGACAATGGAACATACTGCCTTAGAGAATAGTGGAGTCTCCTTCTTTGGAGGTTTTGAAAAAGAGGCTGGATGGCTATCTGTCAGAAGTGCTTCGACTTTGTCTTCCTGTATGGCAGGGAGTTGGATGGCTCTTGTGGTCTCTTCCCACTCTATGATTCTATGGAGAACCAAGGTGGTGTAGTGGTAAAAATGTTGGGCTGGGACTTGTGCAATCCAGATTCTAGTCTCCACTGAACAACAAAATAGTGAGTGACTTGGAATTACTCTCTCTTGGCCTGACCTACTTTACAAGGTGTTTGTGAGGCAAAGCGAGTGGAGTGGAGAGCCATGTGTGCCATCTTATGATGCTTGGAGGAATCAAAAGATTAGAGGCAGCTATTGGCTCCATTACTCTAGAGTGGGAGACCCATTCTGAGTTTTATGGGATACACTGAATTTATTTGGGGAGTATGCTTCAGTGCTTTAGGTAGCTCCCATAAAACCAAAACAATAGAGCTATCAGCTGCCTTTTGATGGGATACAGATTTATCTAACAAACAAGATTTAAAGTAGATAAGTAGGCAGATGGATAAACAAATATGAAAGGAATATCACTTTTAAAAATCACCAAGGTAGAATCCAAATTCAGACAGGATAGAATCCAAGCCATCATATTCCCCATCACGAGGTACAGATGCAAGAGCTGAACAGTAAAGGAAGCAGACAGAAGGAAAATCAACTAATTTGATATGTGGTGCTGGAGAAGAGTGCTTAGGATACTGTGAACAGCTAAAAAGACAAAGAAATGGGTCTTGGAACAGGTCAAGCCAGAGATCTCCTTAGAAGCCAAGATGATTAAATTGAGGTCAATGTGCTTGGCCATATAATGAGAAGGCATGAATCGCTGGAAAAGACAATGATGCTAGGAAAGGTAGAGGGTAAAAGAAAGAGGGGAAGACTGCATGCCAGGTGGATGGGCTTAATCAGGGCCGACACAGGCATGGGCTTGCAAGATCTAAATTGAGAAATGGAAGGTAGGGGTTCTTGGAGGTGTCTCATCCACAAGGTCACCATGAATCAAAACGCTAAGGCAGAGAGCAACAACAACAAGAAAGAAACTCAAAACAGGCACTGGTCTATTTATGTTTCCATTCTTTCCCCCACTGCCTGCCTTCTCAGTTCCTTTTCTATTGTTTGTCACCTTAACATGCAGTACATTGTCTAAAAATAACTGTTAATCTCTTCATGGCTGTGTATTTTCACTCTGCAGAATGGCCAAATGCTGCACAGCCCACATCCCATTCATTCTCTTCTTCTGCAGCAATTTGTGCTAAAGAACAAGGCAATTGTACTAAACTGGGTAAAGTATAAAGAAGAGTTTAGATACATTCCCCAAAAGATTTGTTACAGGAAGAACAATAAGAGAAGAAAATCCATGTGGTATACTTGGTCACCTTTCAGATACTTCTGTTGACAACTCTTAACAAGTTCAAGCTAGCATAGCCAGTGATTAAGCATTCTGGAAGTTGTAGTTGAAAACTGAAGGACACCAGACCAGGGGAAACTGGTATATGACATCTTTTGAAAGAAAACTATAAAACGTTTTGTGCAATTCTGGTAATTATCTCCATCAGATACTCCTGGAACATGAGATCTCTATATTCATTATCTGTATGCCATTGGGGAAGGATGCCATTGGGGAAGGAAAGTTCCAACAACACTGTAGCCTTCGCACTGCAGTTTGTTTTCCTTAGCTTGCAGTTCTTTAAAATCTTTGCAATGTATGTTTCTCTTGCTTGTGTTTCTCAAGATGCATCTACACTGTAGAAATAATGCAGTTTGACACCACTTTAACTGCCATGGCTTCATCCTGCAGATTTGTGGGATTTGTAGTTTTGTGAAGAACCAGCACTCTTTGGCAGATAAGGCTTAAAGACTTGGTAAAACCACAAATCCTAGGATTCCATAGGATGGAGCTACAGCACTCAAACTAGTGTCAAACCACAGTATTTCTATAGTGTAGCTGCACCCTGAGAGAATATAGTAATTAACATAAAAACTCTGTTAACAGAACAATATACTGTATATTTACTTAGAAGTAAGTTCCATTGAGTTCAGTGTGGTTTATTCCCAGCTAGGTCTGCATAGGATTTCAGCATAAAATATGGTCAGTGTTCATTATAAAGAAAATATATATAATAATCTTATCCATTCTAAATATCTGCATTCTGTGCAGAATAGTAGTCTCTCACCACTATATTCGCTAACTCTGGGGAAATTGAAGATAATTGTTTACGGCTGGATTTTTTTTGGAAAAAAAAATACAGAACATTAGAAAATTAAATGGGGAATGGGAAGATTAATGAAAATGGCTAAAGTGTTATAAATACAAACCTTTGGTTCTCTTCTTACTGCCAAGTTTGTTTCAGTTTTGTATTGCTGTTTTCTGTCTTGTGATTGGCTACTGTCATTGTTCTGAAATAAGCTTCAGTACTGTTTGCATTTTTGGCTTCAAATATAAAAATTCTATACAGTTTACGAGACTTAATTGGTAAGTCATCAGATGCAAGAAAAGGATTTAATTTGACAGAATTGGCATGTATTAATCCTTGCAACTAATCGAGTGATAGAAAGATGAAGTCTTTGTCTTATTACAGAATGTGTCCTGATGATGTGCTGTAGCATTATTATACTAAGCAATTAATTATGTTCCATTGTTAATATTCTAGTATAATTTCCAGTTTGGATCTGCTCCTGTTCCCACTAAATCTTGTCATTCATCTCAATAAAAAATCAACTGAATGTCTTAGCAAACTTTTTAATCACTATGTTTAATTTTATATTATTTAAAATGTTGGCATTTTTAAAGAAGGGGTGTCACTTGATAAAAGTCCAAAGTACAATTAAATGGATGTATATTTAGGGCCATTGGTTATCTCGTAGCATATATTTGGACAAGTTTTTGTCCCTGAGAGCCACACCAGAATTATTATTAATGATGGCAAATGATTCTCCCCAGGAATGCTGGGTTCTAAAGGTAGTCTACACATGTAAACTAGTACGTCTTTAATTCTTTGTCACCCATCCTCAGCTGTATCATTCAGTTTTCCCACTCATTTACCTCTGTTTCTTTTCATTGGCTGCATATACAGCATCTCAGGAACCTCACTAGTGTGTTTTTACCTTCTAACAAAAAGTTTGACTCAGTACATTATGGCTCCCTCCCCCCCCCCCCCAATCCCTCAGCTTGGTTTGTCTTTTTTGGCTTCTGTTTACAGCTTTGAATTTTCTTTGTTGGGTAAGTGGCCCATCCTGTAGTTACTCCAATCTTTAACACCAATATTCTTATTCTTAAGATACCAACCTCTCTGAATACAACTTTTAAAGAAGGGTACAACCACTGTTTGGTGCAACAGAACATAATGTGATTTGTTGTTCTTTTCTTTTTTTAAGATGAAAGTGGTAAAAGCTTTTTGGTAATATAACAGGCAGTTCTCATTAAGATTCTTTATTGATAAGCTGATTATTAGGAAGCCAATGAAATAATAATTCACAGACACAGCAGAACTCATTTGCTCAAATGATATTCTGACAAAACCTTTGATCCCCCACCCTCTTTGCTTCTGCATGCAAGTAATCTGATAATCAAAAGATAATCTTCTAAAATAAATCAGGTCAAAACAATTGTTAATTTAAAACTTCTGTGGCAGCCATACAGAGAGAGCAAGAGACAGATAGAAAATACAAGATGATCGCAGAAGCACTTTCTATAAACAAAAGACTTAGTACAGTCATTCCTGGGTGATAGAAAAGAAGTCCTCTCGATCTAATGTTTCCCATATGTCAGATGTCTTGTATAAGGCAGGCTAGAGTGTATATGTGCATGTGTCTCCATATCACGTGTCAGTTTGTGGCAACCCTATGAATTTCATAGTTTTTTCTTAGGCAAAGAATATTCAGAGGTGGTTTTGCCAGTTCCAGAAATATCACCTACAGCACCTTGTATCTGTTGGTGATCTAAGTGAGTACTGACCACGGCTGACTCTGCTTAGCTTCCAAAATCAGGCAGGATCTGGTGCTTGTGTGAGAACAATGCACCCAAAAAGATTTGGAGGCTGTCGTGCAAGTCAAGCAACTGACTGTTTTGGGAAGTTTATAATAGATGTTGGGGAAGGAAGATGCTCCCATAATAGAGAAAACACAAAGCTTTCTTCCTTCTTCATAGTTTCAAAGGATGTGCTTGTTCATTTGTTTCTTTTAAATATCAGCTTTTAGTTTAAACATTTCCCAAACCAGATTAGAGCAAAAACATATTTTAAACACTAGACATTTAAAATAACAATATAAATCAGTTCCAACAGTAAAATAGAGTACTATGGTGGAGAGGATGCAGCTGAACTGTTATCACCTCATTTGAATGCAAAGTACAAAAATGGGTCTTCCAGTAAAAATTGACTTCCACTACTTTGCTTTAAAGTGTTTCTTTGTTTCAAATTTGATTTTTTTAATTTAAGTTCCCCCATCTCCATTCCCATCCCCGGTTTTTGTTGATACCACTAAAAAGATTTATGATCGCCCCAACATAACCGCACACTTCCCTGATATTGCTTTCCCTCACCCTTGGTGAAAATCTCACATATAAGACCATAAATATAGTTGGTTCAGTCATTGCCACTTGCGTCCGCACATTCACAGGCAAGCCACTGGTGCAACAAGTACCATGAATCATGGAAAGAGCTGGAAAACATCACTAGAGCCTTCTAATCCAATCTGCTCCCATTCAAGAATACACATCTAATGCACTCCCAAAAGATGCCCATCCAACCCCTGTTTAAAGACCTCAAAAGTTGAAGAGTCCACCTCCTCCAAGGCAGTCTATTCCATTCTTGAACAGCTCTTAGAGGAAAGAAATTCTTTCCTGATGTTTAAGTGGACTCTCTTCCTGTAATTTGAACCCACTGGATCATGTTCTTGTCTCTAGAACAGCAGAAAAGAAGTTCGCTTGGTCTTCTATATGACATATGTGTAAATTAGACAAGTACAGAGTGGGTGAGGTAGGGATTTGGGGATATGGAAGGTGATTTTTAGATTAAGAGGGTTTGGGATCAAGCCTCAATAGATTCCAAGAATGGTTTTCGTATTGTTTTTACAATATTAACAGTAATATCCACAAATACAATCTCATAACAGTCCATATATTATCTGTTCTTCTTACTTTTAAAAAAATGTGCCAAAATGTCCTATAAGTTGATGGTAGGCCTTGATACATTGTTAAGTCCAAAGCCTAAGATATAAGCAGATTCTGTATTTTCACAGTTATCATTTGCTGTTACTTCCTTTCCCCCTCAAGCTTTTATTGCCATTTTTTCAACTGAAGCAATCCACCAGAGTTTATCCAGCCAGTGTCAGAAAGATAATCTTTCTGCATTTTAACAGATTATTGCTATTTCAACTCTACTAGCTCCAATCAAAATTGAGATTAGATCTGTTTTCCCAGTCAAAAATTGACAATATTAATAAAGATGCTTAGAAAATAACCTTTTGTCTTATCAAATATCTAGAAGCAGTTAAATCAAACCATTTACCATTTTTGTTCACAAATCTTTAACCACAGGTAAAAAGACCCATATATATTCTAGACTGCCTACACCCCTGTAGTGTCTCCAGCATTTTTGTGAAATGGCATTATAAATTGAATGGGTGTTAAATGCCACTTCTGAACTGTTTTAATTATTAGTTCTTTGAAAAGAGCAGAAATCATCCAAATTTCCCCCCAGTTATCATCTGAAACAGAATTTTTGAGATCTGATTTCCAAATTAACTTTTCCTCTTTTTGTTTACCTAGTGAATTCTCTCTGATGGCTTTACAAATGCTCAAAACTAGTCTTGAGGTTTACAAATTGGTTTCATATGATCCTAGCAATCTGTGTTAATATTGTGCATATGTAGTAACGGGCATTTTTGATCCTGCTCTTTTGCCCTGCTGCTCACCACTAGAATGTGATTTCCAAGAACCTCTCTGAAATTGAATTTGTACCGCAAGCTGAAAAAGTATCTTATCCTCACCCTAAAGTCAGGGCATATATAAAGTTAGGCTTCCTAAGACCCACAAACAATCTCAGGTGTGATGGAAAAAGAAGCAGGTCAGCAAGGAAATTGAAGGCAAGAGGAATAGAGTGGAATAGAATCAAAAGATTGAGGAACAGAGGGGACAAGTCTGCCTACTTTCAAGTTGGGTCTGTGTATATATTTATTGTTGTGTATCCTCTGTGTTAAAAAACACAAACTGGACCAAGAAAATAATTTACTGATTTGTGATCATGGTATCATTTTGCATGTTTGCTCTTATCCTGATAACTTGTTCTACTTTTTGTACTGTTTTTCTTAATTCTGATTTTTCTAGTTATGAAAAGGAGCAAGTAGCTATTTAGGCCACTGAAACAACATATCTGATCACTAAAAGTGACCATGTTTCAGTCTGCAGATAATTCCCTGCAAGTGTATCTATTACACCTAGAAATCTGTTTTTAATAATAATTTATTGGGTGGCCATTTTGTCCTTTTCTTTCATTCTCTCAAAACTATGTACCTCTAGTTGTATTTCAGGAGAAAAGTTAATCTGTTGCAGCAGAAATTAAGGAAGAGTTTTGTGGCACCTTTAAGACAAACAGATCTGTTGCAGCTCAACTTTTTTTTTATTCTTTGTGAAATGCTGGAGCTTTGGCCCATGAAGACTGATACTATTTATATCAGTCTTGTTTGATGCATGTTGTGTTTGAGTCAATATTTACATGCAATTGCTCCTATTTGTTGTGTTTCCTTTATCTCCAGTGTGTGCAAAAGGTCAAGTAGTCACTGGACAGTACCGCATGCTTGCTAAGCATGGTGGATACGTATGGCTGGAGACTCAAGGAACAGTAATTTACAATACCCGCAACCTGCAGCCTCAGTGTATCATCTGTGTCAACTATGTTCTGAGGTAAAGGAGCTTAAATTTTACAGGAATGCTGGTTGAATGAGGTTTGTCATAGCAGAGAGATAATCCAGCACTCTTGCAAAGTTCCATAGATTCCATATAGGATTCTCAAAATGCAGGCATTTTAAAGTCAGAGATGAATAACTTCTGGTGCTTAGAATGTTTTTGGAGTTCAGCACCCATCCATTTCAGCCAGCATGGTCAGTGGTCAGGAATGGTGGGGAGTTTTGAATTAACAATATCTGAGGGAAACAGATTACTATTCCTACTTAATCTTTTCATCAATTGTCTATTGTTTTCCAGAAAAATGTAAAAATCCTTTCCTGGATGTAGTCATTTGATACTGGAAGAACATAAGAATCTGATGCTTTGCAGTTATCAACAAGTGTGCAGATTTCAGTGTGATCTGTTAATCTAGCAAATAAACCAACAGGGACAGCATTAGATACAATGCAATTTTTATATTTATTCAAAGGGAAGCAGATTGCTAAACATCCAAAGTCAGATACAAGTGTTTTTCTAAATCCCCTTTAATTATTTAACTGTCTATTTAAATAGTTATCCTTGAGATAACAAATTATCTAAATTGCCTAATTTATCTTGTTAGTGAAATTGAGAACAATGATATCGTGTTCTCCATGGATCAAACAGAATCACTGTTCAAGCCACGCATGATGGCAATGAATCCAGTGTTTGAGAATGGAGTCCCAGTGTCAGATAAGAGTGATTTCTTGTACACCAAGTTGAAGGAAGAACCAGAAGAACTGGCACAATTGGCACCAACACCCGGAGATGCTATTATTTCTCTTGACTTTGGTTAGTAGTTTTCTTTCTTTACTTTACTTTTTCCTTTTTGTTTTTTGGGGGGTGGTATGGGAATGGCAGTTTGTTCAACAGGTCACTAGCAGCATGCTGGAAGATTGATACATCTCCCATAAACTGTACAAAAATGACCTTTCAGGCATCTTTGTCTAGTAACAGTATGCAAAATATTCTGATCATCTGTCATAGACAGTGATGGAGCACTATGGGAGCTACAGTTCCCATCCCTCATTTAGGTTGAGCTGAATTGTGCCTGAATTACTCAATTAATCTTTGAACATCCAGGAAGACTCCAGGTTACACGATTGCATAGGAACCGTTATAATTTGACAATGTGTGGCCACATGGGCATTCAGTTGAGTCTGCTCACATGTTCATAGTTCATCACACATTGCAGTCTTCCAGATCCAGTGTCATTCACACCCACTACATTTTCCACCACACATAAAGATGTTGTCTGGATCACCATTGCATACAACAGACATTCTTAGGACTTTTGGTGTGGAGCTAGTTATGTGCAACATTTGCCTAGGTAAAGCACCATGAGGCAGTGTAGACAGAAGGCCACATTAAGCCTCCAAAAATATATTTTTATCTTGCTACCATTTGCTGCCTCCAAAATGTTGCTTGTGACAATACAAAATGGAGGCAGCAACACAAGAAAGGTCTTTTTCACCTTCCATTTCCTTTCAATGGTAATCTGTAACTGGCAGTAATCTGTGGATTAAGAAAATATAGAATCTGGCCTAGGACCTGCATTTCAGGCAACTACCACCAACATTCAGAGCCCATTCCAATAATGACAGAAACTTTGGTAGCAACAGTAGCAGTGTATGCCCCCCCACCAAAGTTGTCCAGCCCTGCCATCACGAGACCAGTTGTGCAGAAAATCCTTCCTCTGTGGTACTTCCTCAAGACAGTGAAATATACTGCCTGAAAGTGTAGTGGCATCTCCTTCTTTGGAGGATTTTAAGTAGAGGCTGGTCAGGAGTGCTTTGATTGTGGGTTTCTGTATGGCATGGGTTTGGACTGAATAGCCTTTGTGGTCTCTTGCAACTCTGTGATTCATATGGCAGTAGGAAAAGAAGACTTATCTTCTTTTCCACAGAAGTGAGGAACATCCCTCTGCTATCACATTAAAGATGATTAACACCAATATGAGAAAGTCCTTTGTTTGCGTAATGATGACCTCTGAGTTACCTGAGAAGCCTGAATGATAATTCGGTCAGGCTTAACTTTTGTTTATACTAAGCCAAGACTTAGACATATGCGGCTTATTATGCAAGGAACTCCCTTGCAACAAATGTCACCCTTGTTGAGCAAGAAAGGCCGTCATACACAATCCGCCATTCTTCTTTTCTTTAAAAAAATGCATGGATGAGTTGACCTTGTTTATCTCAATTTCAGGGACACAAAAGTTTGAGGAAATCTCTACCTACAACAAAGCTGTGATGACCCCAAACAAGCTATGGCCTCCTGAAGCAAAGAGCCAGCAACCTCAGCCAGAAAAGCTAAGCGTGCCGTCGTTTACATTGCCCCAGGTTGCACCTGGCAGCACCACCCCCAGTGCCAGCAGCAACAGCAGCTGTTCCACTGTAAGAAGGCCTTTGCATTGAAGGTTGACATTGTTGTTCCCATGCGCCAGTCTCCAGTGAAAATGCAATCTGTGCACTGGAGCGTGTGTGATTTTTCATGGGTAGCAACCAGAGCTACAATACAAGTATTTAAAAAGAGTAATTAATTCCAGAAGAGTAGCTGTGTTAAATCTGTTGCAGCCAAAACTAACAACAAATGCCAACAACAGTTGGGATTTGGCTTGGCAAGATCCTTCTTCATTCAAGGACATAAAGTAGGTAGCAAGAGTATTGGGCTGGGATGGCTATCTTCTTGAGTCTGGGGAGCTAGATATTCCCAGCTGCTAAGCGACAAGATCTACCTCTCCAGTCAGCAGCCCTCCCCATTAATTCAAGGTTAACCTGGAAGAGCACAAGGAAATGGGGAAGCAGGGCTAAGAGAGAGTTTTCACAGTTTTTCATTTTGCAGATGCTTCTTTCATGAGGATCTCAACAGCATCCTCTAAAGCAGCATCTTCCAGGGCAGCAGCAGGGAAACTTTGGCCTTCTAAATTGGACTACCAGTTCTCACAATCCCTCACCATTGACCAAACAGGGAGCTGAAGTTCAAGTCATCTAGCACACCAAAAAAGCATGCAAATCAGCATACAGAGCAATAGGTAGAGCCAGGGGTGTCACAAGGAGGGGAGATGGCAGGGTGTGCAGACTGCACCAGGTGACACCCCAGAGGAAATCTGACAACTGGTTGGGTCCTCCTCTCTCTTCCCAGCTGTTCGATCAGATGGCTTTCTCCTGGGAGAAAGCCTGGTGATGGAGCAGCAGGCAGGTTGAATGTGCACCCTTCCCAGGTGATTCACTCCACACCAGGTAATACCCTAGTTAGTGACATCCCTGGACAGAGCTAAAATCCTGGTGATAAAAAATTTAAAACACAATTAAACAAGGTATCATATTTAAGCACTATTAAATTTAAAAATCATTTTAAAACATAGCAATGGAGAAAAAACTCATCCATGAGAAGACCCTTCTGCTTAATCAATTAATCATCAAATGCCTGTTGAACTTTTTTTTAAAAAAAGTATTTTCCTGCTGACTGATTCAACCTCAACTGACTGATTCGTATATGTCGTCTATCTTTTAGAATGTTTCTTATATCTTTTTATCTCACTTCACAGAACAGTTTTCATAAACACCACAGACACTAAGGCCATGGGTATATGTGATAACTGTATCTGATCTTAGTTGTTTAATCTTCTAATTTGTTGGGTTACATATTAATTTTATTTTGTCTTTTCTAAACTGTGTAAGGCATATTGAAAAGGAGCATGTACATACTGCAAATACATACTGCATTTAAATAAATGAATAAACCTTACCCATTCAGCTGTTGCATCCGCAGAAGGCTCCAATTTATGTAATGTGCTCCAGGGATCTTTTAATGCTTTTAAACATAGGAACAAAATAGGTTATATTAACATTAGTAACATGAAAGCTGCAGTCCTGTGCACACTAATCTGGGTATAGTTTAAGTCCCATTAAAGTCAGACACCTGAAATGATAAAGAAAGAAATAAGATCATTTTGTTGTTTAAAGTGACACTGAAGTTTAATACTGCTTCAGCTTCTGTTTTATCTTACAAATATACCCTCCAAAATTAGCAGTCCTCTTGCCTGTCATACATACCTGTGTCATTTCTGGTTTAATTTTTTGTTTTGTTTTGTAAACTTTTTAGTGAATCTTGCCTGTCAGTTGCAATGCATGAGCCTCATTCTCACTTGTGTTTGTTAAAGAAAATTGAATTATACCTGTTTGTGAGAAGCCATTGTCGCATATCTTCTCAGTAGCATGACTGGGGCTGCTTCTGCCATCCTGCTCTCTTCCTGATTACCTCTTAAACCCACCTTCCTGCCCTATGCACTACCCACCATGCCTTTCAGGGTTTTTTGGGGGAAGGGGAGGGAGGTAATTTATTTTTATTTTCAATTTTTAACACAGTTCCAGAGCTCTGCTAGTGTGGTCATTTGCAAGATTTTGAGAAGCTGTTCTGTCTTTCTGTTATGCAGCCAAGTAGCCCAGGAGACTATTACACTTCCTTAGATGAAGACCTGAAGATTGAGATGATTGAGAAGCTTTTTGCCATGGACACAAATGCCAAAAATCAGTGTAACTCACAGGTAAAGCTAAGACTGGTTTCCAAAAGAACTTCATCAAACCCATAGACAGAGTCAGGGTTCATTCCTGTTGCCCACCAGAGAAAAGATGGTTCAGGCCTTTCTTTCAATATACAATAGTTGCAAGAAAAATGTAACAAAAACAACTTGGCATGTGACAAAAGAATTATTCTACATATGTAAGACTTTTACTTTCTTAAATTATATCTTCTAGATCAGTGGTTCCCAACCTATACTGAGCCCTTAGGGCTCCTCGTGAGCTTCCCAGGTGCTCCACGGCCACTTCAGGAAAATACAATCTATCCCATCTTCTTCCCCTCCCCTCCCCACACTATTCCTAAACACCATTAACTTGTAAGATATAAGGTAGGCCTCTTACAGGCTCCACCACAGAAATTGATTCTAAAAAGGACTTGCAAGTCAAAGAGGCTGGGAACCCCTGTTCTAGGCCATCCTTCTCTAGAGGGCACCTGCTTGGGTAAGGTTTTTTAAACATGAGTCAAACTACAAAGTAAGTTGGGGTGTTTTTAAAAGAGGTGCTCCCTCAGGTGGTGAAGGACATCTGTTTTTCATAGTAGGTGGTTTTCTTCACCTACATATTTTACATTTACCATTGCTTTCTTTTATTTCTGGGCATTGGAAGGTAAATACAGACTTCAATTGCAAGTCTGATTATAGAGGAACACATTTCTGAAGCAATACTGTCGCAGGAGGGAAAATTGGTTAATCATAAGAAATTCCCCTTAACATTGAGTTTTATGCCATGAGCCCCTATTATAGACTGCAGTCCTGAGAATAAAGCCCACTAATGGCAATGGGACTGACTCCTTAGCAGATTGGTACTCGGTTTCTCTGTTAGAGATTGTCTTTGGGCATAAAAAGAGAGGCTACCCCTCCTTTGAGGATAATTTATTTTCCATGGTTGTAACAGGAAGTGTGTATGTCCTCACCCCCAGACATCCTATACTCCATTTTGTTCTCTTTTGTTAGACTGACTTCAATGAACTGGACCTTGAAACCTTGGCCCCTTACATTCCCATGGATGGAGAAGATTTCCAGCTGAGTCCTATCTGTCAAGAGGAGCGCCCTCTCTCCAAAAATGCTCAGCTAACTCAGCAGAGTTTAAGTAACATGAACAACCTCTTCCAGCCCTTGGCTCCTTCCTCGCAGAACCAATTCATCCCAGAGAAATATTGCCCACAAATATCTGACAAGAACATCAACACAGGTCAAGGAACTCTGCCACCAGCATTCTTCAACAGTGGCGGCCAGTCGGCATCTTTGCTGCCCTACTATGCACAAGTCAGCACTCCCCTGTCTTCAATGGGTGGGAGACCAAACACACAGTGGCCACCTGACCCGCCATTACAATACACACCTACCAAATGGAGAGTCATGGGCAATAAGTGTTCCAGAGCCTTAGCTAGTGCTCCATCAGGGCCGCCGCTGCATTTGCCGAATGTGAATTTATATAAGAAAAGGTAACAGGGTCAGACATTCTAGCTACCTTAGACTGTATTGAGCATTGATTTAGTATTCAGAGACATAGCTGTGCTAATCTGTTTCAGCATAAGAAAGATATAAAGGAAAGCTATTCCTTTCGTGCTCCTTTGTAAGGAAGGTAAAATGGATAAAAAGATTGGTATGTAGCCATATCAATGCACTACAGCAGAAATTTCCGCCACTTTTCATATATATATCCATTCAGGACAGCTTTTTAGTTATGTTTCTTACACTTATATTTCAGATGGGATAACTGACCTTCCTTCAAGGAACCCAATCAGGTTTTTTTTTTTAATAAAACAGAGTCATAAATGAACCTGTTGGAATGATCAGGGAAGGCTATCTTCTTTTTTTCACAGTCACTTCGGAAGCAAGTGGTCAAATCAAAAAATGGGAACAGTAACCACAATATACTTTATGGTTGCAGAAGTGGAAACCTCATGAGGAAGTCTTTATTCTCCCATAAAAGTGGAAGGTTGCCAGCAGAAGACTTAGTCAAAATGTCTGGAGGAGGCCACCTTTGGGTTAGCAATGGCCCCCTAATTCAACAAAATGTGACATTATATATGACTGTGAATTTTTTTTTCATTATGGGTATAGTTAAATCTGGAAGAATATGCTTGTATGTACCTACATCTTGTATATGCATCTTCTGATATTTAAGAATGGACAGAGCTTCCTCCTACATACTTCTTTCCAATCAAAATAAAAAGGGGATGGTAATTTGGGGAGTATCTGTGCAGGGGGGTACCTTGCAGTGGGAGCATACAGATTCCTTGTAATTTTACAGTAATATATGCAGTCTGTGGGCTTTTAAATCTTTTTCTCCTATTTTTAAACTTTCATAAAAGCCTTTCCAAGTAGTCAGGAGGTCCAGATGCTTCCACACAATTTCAAAATATGATCAGAATGTCCATGGAAATATATCTTTTATTAGTTGTATTGATATCCCACCTTTCCTCCTGCAAGCTGAAAAGCAGTATATTTTTGCATCCTCTCTCTGACCTGACCTCTGGGGTAGGTCAGGCAAAGACAATATGATTGGCCCACATGGCTCAATGAGGATTTGAAGTGTGGTGTCAGAAGCCCTAGTCCAATGGTCTAGTCAGTTTAAACACATTGGCTCTCTGAAATTAAGCTACATGATGACATGGGCTTGCACAGGAAAACAATAAGGCTTCCCCATTATCTTTACTGCTGCAGTAACATTTGAGTGGTCCAAGTCATTTGGGTGGGTCCAGTCACATGGATGATTATCATCCATTTAGTGGCAGTCCTATGGGAAGGAACCATATGATTGGCATCATTCAAGGGGTTCTAACCTTTGAAAAGATGACACAATTGACAAAACTGCCCCTGTATTGCCACGTAGTCTCACATGACAAATGAGCCCCATGAAAAACAAATAGCTTCTGTTGATATTAGTCTTCTAATAACAACTGGGCCAATGACTATGACATAGGGCAGTGAGTTGTCTATAAGACAAAGGGTCAACAGTGCTGTGGCAATAAATGCAGAATAGATGTTTTCTGTAGAAAATAGCTGTGAAATACAGAAATGATGAAATAAATCTCTATTATCATTCCAAGCACTTCACTTACATGTCTAAAGTAGCAGTTCCCAATCTGTTCTCCGCAGAGCCCTTAGGGCTCTGCATACACTTCCCAGGTGCTCCATGGCAGCACCAGGAAAATGAAAGGAATAAAAATGGAATGAAATTAAAGAACAAGAAACATAATGTAACACTCTTCCCAAACACCATTAACTAGTAACACATAGGGTAGTCCTCTTAAGGACTCCACCATAGAAACTAATTATAAAAAGGGCTCCACGAATCAAAAAGGTTGGGAGTATACCTCGCCTTCTACTTTCTGCTAAGCCATTTTATGGAATCAGATAGTTAATAAGAGTTTATATTTTATTAGTTGTGTATCCTACAACTGTACTCTATCATTACTAAATTTTATTCCAAGAAGGAAATTTCTGATCTTTCTACCAGTGGTGGTGGTGGTGGTGTGTGCCTTCAGGTCATTTCCAACTTATGGTGACCCTAGAGTGACTCTGTTGCAGGGTTTTCTTGGCAAGTTTCTTCATAGGGGTTTGCCATTGCCATCCTCCAAGACAGAGACAGTGTGAACTGCTCAAGGTCACCCAGTGGGTTTCCATGGCCAAGCCCGAATTTGAACAATTTCCTAGTGTCCTAGTCCAACGCTCTAACCACTACACCATACTGGCACTTTGTATCATCAGTATAAAACTGCGTAAATAAGGAACAGACTTCTGTTGGTCAGCATTTCTCAGTGTGTTGCTTTGACATTAATCTTGGTCAGATGAAAGCCTGTTCTCCAAAAATGTTTTTAAACTATTTAAATTAAAAAAGAATGGTTTTGTTTTGACAGGACACTGGAGAGCTTTGGACAGCGGGGCATAGATATAAACCCTTCACGGATTGCTCTTGCCAACAGCTTGAAGCTGAAGCGGCAACTGGACTATGAAGAACAAGCTTTTCAACACCTGAATGGGGTAATCAATCCTTCACAATGGCTATCATTTGCCTTAGATGATATTAAAAACAAAAAGAAGACAAGACAGTGTTCATTTCTTTATTTGCTTATGCCTTCTCCACTTTCACCTTCTTTCTTGTAGCCACAAGGAGATACATCTGTCATTAATCCGACACACTTAATGTGGAAAAGAATGAAAATTCTCAGAGGAGAAAACTGTGCACTGTTCACAGAAAAGAAGTCTCTCAGCACAAGTGTCCTTAATGGTGAGACTTTAGTTACAACTGTACTATTTAAATACAGGTTGAGTCTCCCTTATTTGAAATTCTAAAATTCAAAATACTCCAAAATTCAAAACTTTTTTCATGGATAGCTGAGATAATTATACCTCTGCTTTCTGATTATCCATTGTACACAAACTTTGTTTCATGTACAACATTATTTAAAATATTGTATAAATTATTTTCAGGCTATGTGCATAAGGTGTATATAGGACACAAATGAATTTTGTGTTTAGACTTGGGCCCCATCTCCAAGATGGATAATTATGTATGTATATGCAAATACAGGAATTGAAAAAAAAAATCTAAAATAAATAAGACCTGGTCCCAAGCATTTCAGATAAGGGAGACTTAACCTGCATAGCTACCTAGCCAAATGTATGAACTGTCTCTATTGAGGGACATTTGTGTTTGCTAGTAAGCTGAAAGCAGAAGTGAAAAGCACTTGCTTCAGTGCTCCAAATTACCTCTCCTCCTGACATCCCCATGTATAGGCCAGGATCCTGTTGAATTCTTGCACACAGGTATGTTATCTTACACATAGTATTGTTGTTTTAGGGTCATGTTGTATTCACTTCATGATTGCATAAAGCAGAGTTCCACAGATTTAACCATTTCACATGAACCTAAAGCCTTTTGTTGGTCTTATTAAAGTAGAGCCATTGAATCAATTGGATTTTTGTATGTGTCATTTCACCATGCAGCAATTGATTCAGAGGGTCTTCTCTAGACTTACCAGCAGGCTCCAGCCATCTTGTTGCACATTCCTGAATAGAGCATAACTGTTCCTCAACACCTCCAACATACCACTTTATTCACTGAATTGCAGAAATGGCTACTATGCAAAAGGATCTTGTAGCATCTTTGAGACTGAAAGAAAGAAAGAAAGAGAAAGAAAGAAAGAAAGAAAGAAAGAAACAAACAAAGAAGCTGGTAGCATGAGCTTTCATAGACTTGAGTTTACTTCCTCAGATGCATAAGTTGGACAGTCTCTGGACTCTTCATTTCACCTGAGTAGGAAGTAGGCCCAAATCTATGAAAGTTCATGATACCAGTTTCTTTCAGTTAGTCTCAAAGGTGCTACAAGATCCTTTTTCATACTGATTTTCCAGACTAACATGGCTGTGTCTTTGAATTCTACCACCATGGAAAGAACAGCCACTGAGCATTTCCCATCACAAAATGGGACAATAATCAGACTCATTGAGCAGCACAGTGCTGCTGAAAATGGTGGTCCACAGAGAGTTTCCGGGGGGGGGGGGAGAAATAGCTTTAGCCAGTGGTTAAAATATGGTTCTGGTCCCTGACATAGAATCATAGAATTGGAAGAGACCACTAGGGCCATCCAGTCCAACCCCCTGCTATGCAGGAAATCCAAATCAAAGCACCCCTGACAGATGGCCATCCAGCCTCTGTTTAAAGACCTCCAAGGAAGGAGACTCTATCACCTTCCGAGGAAGTGCGTTCCACTGTCGAACAGCCCTTACTGTCAGGAAGTTCTTCCTAATGTTCAGGTGGAATCTCTTTTCCTATATCTTGCATCCATTGTTCCGGGTCCTGTTCTCTGGAGCAGCAGAAAACAAGCTTGCTCCCTCCTCAATATGACATCCTTTCAAATATTTAAACAGGGCTATCATATCACCTCTTAACCTTCTTTTCTCCAGGCTAAACATCCCCAGCTCCCTAAGTCGTTCCTCATAGGGCATGGTTTCCAGACCCTTCACCATTTTTGTCGCCCTCCTTTGGACACACTCCAGTTTCTCAATGTCCTTTCTGAATTGTGGCGCCCAGAACTGGACACAATATTCTAGGTGGGGCCTGACCAAAGCAGAATACAGTGGCACTATTACTTCTCTTGATCTAGACACTATACTTCTATTAATGCAGCCCAAAATAGCATTGGCCTTTTTAGCTGCCGCATCACACTGTTGACTCATGTTCAACTTGTGGTCTACTTGGACTCCTAGATCCCTTTCACACGTAGTTTCATTCAGCCAGGTGTCACCCATCCTATATCTGTGCATTTTATTTTTCCGCCCTAAGTGCAATACCTTACATTTCTCTGTATTGAATTTCATTTTGTTAGCTTTGGCCCAGCTTTCTAGTCTATTCAGGTCATTTTGAATCTTGATCCTGTCCTCTGGGGTATTAGCTATTCCCCCTAATTTGGTGTCATCTGCAAATTTGATAAGTATGCTCCCAATTCTGTCATCCAGGTCATTGATAAAGATGTTGAATAGCACTGGGCCGAGGACAGAGCCCTGTGGGACCCCACTGGTCACTTCTCTCCAGGATGAAAAGGAGCCATTGTTGAGCACCCTTTGGGTTCGGCCATTCAACCAATTACAGATCCATTTAACAGTTCCTTTGTCTAGCCCACATTTTACAAGCTTGTTTGCAAGAATGTAATGGGGAACCTTGTCAAAGGCCTTACTGAAATCAAGATATACTATATCCACAGCATTCCCTTCATCTACCAAGCTGGTAATTTTATCAAAGAAAGAGATTAGATTTGTCTGGCATGACTTGTTTCTCTGAAACCCGTGTTGAGTTTTTGTGATTAAACATATTGGGGGAAATGTTGCTAGGCTCCACATCAGATGGCCTGAGGGGAACTGGCAAGCATAACCACCATATAACTGCATGAATGTCAATTCTTGCAGAAAATTCTCATAGGCATGATGAAGGATCAGCCTTAATACGAATATCTAGAACCCTTCTTCCTGCATATATTCCATCTTAACAGTAAATATAATACCCAAATAGGGCTTATGGATGAAGTATGAATTTACTGTGTCTCTTCACATCTCAACAGCAAACTATGGACTGATATCCACAAGCAAGCCAGCTGCACCATGGTGTACTGGGCAACATGTGACCTTCCAGTTCTTGGACTTCAACTCCAAACTTTTGCACTACTGGTTATGCTAATTTATGTGATGGGAGTTTAGTCAAAAAAGATCAACAGTCCACATATTATTTACCCCTGATGTAGTGCCCATTTACAGTCACTTCTCATTTATTCTTTCCCAATGTAGGAAGGCATCCATTAAGTGCAAGTCATCATTCTTCAGAGTGCAGCCTTAGAAAATTATGCCAGAAAAGCCTCAGGCTTGGATGGGAAACCCTTCCAAGAAAAATGTGTGTAAATATGAGAAAAGCTGTGAGGAGTCAGACCAAAGTTGATAAAGTTTAGCATTCTGCTCTTGACAGTGAACAGTCAAATGTTTGTATGCAAAGGGATCTTGTAGCACTTTTAAGACTTAGGCCCCATTCCCACTACATTTTGATTCAAAGTGTGACGCGGGCTATGTGACCCTTGGTCACACTCCAATCGACTTCTGATCCTCATAGGATCAATTAGTGGAGGAAATGACCGGTTTAAAAGCAAATAGCCCAGGCTTTCCTGACACTAAAACTAGTGGTGTTTTTTGGGAAAACACAATTCTGAAGCACTTCCAGTAAGCGGGAACGCTGATCAGAATCGTGTTTTTTTGGGGGGGGGGTGTATTGATCACAAAATCAATCTTGTGCATTTGCAATCTTGTGCATTTGCGATCAGTATAATGAAGAAAACACACACACACACACACACTTACTCCTGGGGCTGGCTTCCTGCCTGCCTGCCTACCTCTGCCAGGCACATGCAGCTCCTGTTTCTGGCGAGGCTGCTGCTGTTGCCAGGCCTGTCAGCCCCGGGAGCAGCACGGGCCCATCAGCCGCCGGAAACGAAAGCCTGTCCTCCCCGGGGAGATATACTGATTGCAAATGCACAAAATTGCAAATGCACAAGATTTATTTTGCGATCAATACCCTCCCCCATAAAAAAAATTCCCCTGCGGGAAAGGGTTGAGGGGTTAAGGGCTGTCACCTTACATTGCAGCTCCAGTGGGAATGACAAGAGTTCCCAGCTAAGAAAGCGGTTCCAAACAACGTCCCTTTTCATAGTGTGAATGAGGGGCCTTTTGTAATCGCTTTTCTAAGTGGAGCACAGCCTGGTTCCAATGTGGATTTTTCCGCAAGTGGGAATGGGTCCTAACTGTCTAGAAGAAGTTGTAGCATAAGCATCAGAGGAAATAGACCAAGTCTATGAAAGCTTATGCCACAACTTCATCTACACATTTAGTCTTGGAGGTGCTACAAGATCCCTTTGCAGACTGATATTCCAGACTAATTATCTGATTTCAAGCCAGATGTTTGTTTTAAGCTCTGCTCTTTTCTTTTCTTTTTTCCTAGATGAATTTCTTTGTAACCCTCAAAGAGGCTCAGGCCAACCAGTGAACATGGTGCAGCAGCAACCACAGCATCCTCCACCCACCTCTGGAAGCTCTGCTAACAACCCCAAAGCTATTTTCTCCCCTCACTTTTACAGTCCCCCTTATCAGGACTTCAATGTGCCTCCAGCTCATAGGATGTCAGGTAAGGATGATGGCATACTATAAAGCTATCTTGGATGGAGATGAGGTTCTTGTAAAGAACTTTAGTGGCTGTGCACACTTGGAGCTACTCTGCACACAAGTGTATTGTGTGAATTGCTGAGGATATTTGCACATTTGCATCAACTGTTAATTATCTAAACTTTCCTATGAAAATTTGCATCTATTTATATCTATACACCTTTCTCCTGTGAAAATGCACAACCATTCAAATCCATGCAGTGGACAAACTGCCACACATTTGATAATGCACATTTCTGCAAATTTCCATGGATATATGAATAAAAACTGTGAACCCCACCCCCTGTAAAAAGCCCAAACTCCTTCAAATTGCATTTGGCTGGATTGCATTCTGTTAGGCTGGAATGAGGAGTACAGTTGGCCCTCTGTATCCACGGATTTTTTATCCACTAATTCAAGCATCCATGACTTGAAAAATATTCAAAAAAATACTAAGAAGCCTTGATTTTGCCAGTTTGTATAAGGGACACCATTTTACTAACAGTTGTATTTAATAGAATTTGAATATCAATGGAAGTTTGGACCCACAGGGGGTCCTGGAACCAAACCCCAGCAGGTACTAAGGGCCCACTGGATTTTAATTCTGTAGTCAATTGCTTGGCTGTGCCATTTGTACCAACATTTTATTGGGTGACACTTAATCGTGGTGTGCATGATTTTAATTTAAAAAGTGGTAACTTCACTTCTTTTGCCATACGACATCATCTTTATGTTACTGCAGTGTGAAGCACTAAACTGCAGAACAATAAATAATACCTTTTGAGTTAAGGGCTGTCTTGTGCTGCTGCCTCATGTTGTTCTGTGGGTGCTAAGGTGAGATGGAGATAAATGGAACCTATGCCATTCATTTTTTAAAAAAAAGAAATAACTGGATAATAATGTGCAGTGTTGCTTTTTAAAATCCTAATTGTAATGGCCACTGGCTGGGAGTGTCTTGGATCTACAACTGGAAATAAATAAGTCAGAAACATAGCTGTGTTAGTATGGAATATGTGTATGCAAAGGGATTTTGTAGCATTATTGAGACTAACTTGTATGAATGAGGTTGTAGCATAAGCTTTTGTATAGTTGCATGTAAGGAAGTAGCAGAGCAAGTCTATGAGCCTTATTGACTAGATGAATCCCACTCAGAAACAGGATTTTAGAAGTAGAAAAAACCCATAAATGCAGGATGGTTTTCAGATGCATTTTTCCCAAACAGAACTAGCAAAAATAAAGTGAACGGAAGTTCCCAAAAGTAAAAAGGTGTTGCTTTTGTCCACTTTCTGTTTGCTTTATTTTCACATTATTTTGATTGGGAGAAACATCTGAAAAACCTCCCACATTTTCAGGGTTTTTTTCCTACTTTTAAATCCCATTTCTGAGCAGGATTCAACTAGTGTGATAAGGTCCTATGAAAGCTTATACTACAACTTATTTCACACAGTCTCAAAAGGTGCTGCAAGATCCCTTTGCATATAAAATTTTAAAAGTAATGTTCTAGGCTCTAAATAAACAGAAATTGATAGGAAAGATCCAAGCCAGAATGACAGTGTTGAAAGGGGGGGGCTTTACCCCTGTGTTCTCCATCCCTGTAAGAGGACCTTGCATCTATTTGTATCAAGCAAAACAGCAACTCATAATTAATGGAAATTCCTTCCCAATGCAAAGAGCAGATATACAGGGTAAGCCAGTCTGAAAAGGGACCACAATGAGGGTAAAGAGCTAATAAGGCTCTCTTCCTATGCAGTTGTTTTGATCTGGATCAACTAGGAGATGTGTGCTGGTTGTAAACTGCCTTGGTGCAGAAAAGAAATTTAAGATTTAATATCTGAATCTTCTTATTTCAGGAATGACAAGTCGTCTGCTTGGCTCATCATTTGAACCCTATTTGTTGCCGGAATTGACCCGATATGACTGTGAGGTTAATGTCCCGATGGTGGGCAGTTCAACGCTTCTGCAAGGAAGTGACTTGCTTCGAGCTCTTGACCAAGCGACCTGAGTGAAGCCTGCAGCGTTCCCTGGCCTATACTGTTCAAAACAGCTGCAGTTTTAAAATCTATTTTTGCAAGTAGACAATTTCTAATACTGATTACACTTTTACAAGATTTTACTTATCTATTGAACTTGCCCACATTACCAAATAGTGGCCTTTCTGTGAAGTTACTCACTTTTCTTATTCGTATTAAAAGAAATATGCATCTACTGTATTTCCCCTTCTATTTCGATAAAGCATTTCTTAGAAAAATTTATATTATATGATTCCCCTTGTGTGTAATTTATATGAAACTTCCTCAGTATTCATGCTAATAAAAAAAGCTATGGTGTGCTAATGCCTCTATGTAATACTTTGGCTCCATTTATTGCAAAGATTTTTTTTAATTTTATTTTTGCCAAAGATGAGTGAGATGAAACAGTCTTTTCCCTAAAGGCTGTCAGCAGTGCTGTATTCTGAGAAAATATACACATTGCTTGGCTCTAGTGCCTATGAATTTTCTTGCAGAAAAAAATGTAGCAGATGATTTTAAAAGCAACAAAGCTTTTTGAGTCATTCATTCCCTCCATCCACCCCCCCCCCCTTTTTTTTTCTTACCCTGCAGCATGCCAAAAATTATGGCTGTGTTGGATGGGTTCTGTGCAAATTGTAGTCTTCGCATCCCAATTGGGTCACAAATCTCATACTTGTCCTGTGTCTTTGTCTTTGGGTTAAATTTAACTCAACAGCACAGGTTGCAACCAGCAGTTTAGTATATTTTTTAAAAAAATAGAATGGACCACGAAGCAAGTGTGAGATCTGAACAATGTGCTCCAGCATTTTCTGTGACATGATTTTAGGGTGTACCTTGCAAATCGTGCAGTGTGCTGTCTGGTTTAGCATAGGCCATGTGCTGGTCAGGATTTGAGCACTGGTGAGTTTTTCATTCTTGGCTCCAGAAGAACCAAAGCTGCCAGGTAAATAACTGTTGTCTGGATTTTAGCAATACCAAGGTGCCTTCCCTGCTAGACTATATCCAGCTCCCAACATCTCAGTGTTCTTTTGAAACTGATGGAATAGTTGCTGCCATTTTAGATTTAGAGCATGGTACTGCAACATAATATTGAAAGCAGACAAGTTAGGTCAGTGTCACCCTCCCATAATCTCTTTGGTTAAGTCAGGAGTCTGAGTGTGAATCATATTCAGGAACAGAGGTGAGAACAGTGGAGAGAATTATTATTCAGAAGCAAAGGGGATGCAGCCCTTCTATCTGTTTTAATCATCCTTTTCTTAAAATGAATTACTCAGAAGTATAACTGATCCTTCAATACTTTTCTCTAGGTTAAATGTTTATATTGGTACTTTGTTATACCTGCTAAGGCTTGGTTGCAACACCATGTAGTCTCTGTAGGAACTGCTTTTATGATGCTGTTTCTGATATTGTGGGATTAGTCCAAAGGCTATTACTAATGTTGCTGTTGTGTGCCTTCAAGTTGTTTCTGAATTATGGTGACCCTAAAGCCTATCATGGGGTTATCCTGGCAAGAGTTGTCCAGAGGAGGTTTGCCTTTGCCTTCCCCTGAGGCTGAGAGCATGTGACTTGCCCAAGATCACTCAGTGGATTTCACAACCAAGCTGGGAATCAGACCCTGGCCTCCAGAGTCATAGTCCAGCACTCAAACCAATATGCCACGCTGGCTCTCTATTACTAATACTGCTAATTGATTGCCCTTTAAGCTGCATTCCCACCCCTTCCCCCAGTTAGTTATAGCCACATCCCTGCACTATTTGAATTTTATTAAGGAATAAATTTTCATATACTGTATATGTTTGCCATCTTACTATACTGGGAGGAGGGGATCAAATTTTATAGGCTCTGAAGCCATTGAGTGGAATGATTATTATTGATCTTTTTAGCTTTCTTTTCAATTGCTGATAGTCTTTTTGAGTGCAAATAGCCTTTCAGTATGTCATAAGAAGGGCAATCTGAACTTTCAGAAACACTATAGAAACAATGTTGGTGCTCAGGAATTTCGTTCAATGGAAGAAGTGCATTTTACTCCATGCAATATTGCTTGCCTTTGCTAGGCAGACAGGCACACTCGTTTATTCACATTTATATAGCTCCAGGACTTGAGGGGGTGCAGATTTTAAAATATTTATTAAAACCTAGTTTCAATGGGAGGGGCAGTAATTGGAGGGGGCAAACTCAGAGCAAGAGAAAATGTGATGTTGTCAGGCTTACTGGAAAAATCTTCAGAAAGGAACTCTTCTAGAACATGGCCACATTGCCCCAAAACCCCACAAAAAACTATAAAATCTTCAGAGCTTGGCATGTTATTTTTTTTTAAGTAATTCATTAGAACTGTAGTTCCCAAATCTGGACAGTTAAGTTAGGTATTGCTATGCTTCCAATGAAAAATCATTTCCCATTTCTGAAAAATTATTATAATAGCAGTCATAACTGAGTTTGTTTTATCTAGTTATGGGTAACACAGGATGATTCGTAGAATATTACTCCTCCATCATTTGAGGTACCGTACCCAACTCCTCTCTATCCAGAAAAGTAGCAAAAATTTATATTTACTCCACAACAGGGGTTGCCCTTGTTAAGCTGTAGGTACAATAGAAGATAGCTAAATTTTAGCTACTAGGCAGGGGTATGAAGCATGCAGCCTGTCAGATGTGTTGGACTGCAACTACCAGCATTCGTCACCATTGGGTATTCCAGCTAGGGCTGCTGAAAACTGCAGTCTAATAATTTCTAGATGACTGTATGATTCCCACCTCTGTGTAAGGAAATAAAATTAATTAACTAATCAATTAATTATTACTAGTTTCCTTTTTAGAACTGCAAATCCTATTTACCCAGATCATTTCCTAGTGCATATCAGGAAAGGATTATAGAAATCAGTGTGCTGTTTTGTGAACTAGACAGTTCTAAACCAAGAAATGTTGCTTACACTTATGAACCATTTAAATCAAGAGGGGATACAGCCAACCTTCTTCAACCTGGTAATCTCCGGCTATACTGGATTGGAGATGTTGGCTGGTGATAATGGTAGGAGTTCCAGACTCATCTCATGATGCCAGATTGAGAAAGGCTGGATCCCCATAGGACTTGAGCACAACTGCCTTTCCTGGGGTGGTCTCAGGCTTACACATAATTTGTATTAGAATACAAACTTTAGTGTTTCAAGATGCTATTCATTGCCATAACCCACCACAGCAAAAATGACAAATTCTAGACTAATGCTCAAGAACTGGGAAGGTTGACTCCTATGCCAGAGTAATGTATGTTCCACAAGGTATTTACCAAATTCTTGCATAAATGGGCTTCCATAGGCAACTGACTAGGAGGTGCAGATCTGCATGCATGTCTCTTTGTAAAAATGGAAGGTTATATTAGTACTAATAGGGAGATTACTGGAGGCAAGGAAGCTTTAGAGTTTCTATGCACTTTAGAGCATTAGTGCAGCACTGAGAATCATGCAGGCCTTCAAAACATCTAGGACTGCAATTCTCAGTATACCTTACTATGCTGACTAGGGTTGATGGCAGTTGCAGTCCAATAGCATCTGGAAGACCACATGATTTCTACTCCTCTGTTGGCACTAGAGCATGTGTATGTTAATTTTGAGACTACAACTCCTAAAATTTCCCAGCCACCATGGCAATGATCTGGTTCACTGGAAGGTGCAGATTGACACACATCCCTTTGCAAAATTAGAAGATGATTTAGTTGCAAACAGAGAGCTTCCTAATGATTAAAAAAAACCCTCATCCATTATTCAATAGAGCCAGAACTTTGAAATGGGGAAGGGGTCAACTACAAATCTTACTGGCTTCATATGTTGAACCCAATGATTCAGTTTGATCACCTGGATACTTCATTCCCCATAGCTGGAAATGATCCAGCCAAAATTAAGCACTCAGAATTCAAACTAATTTCAGTAACAGCATGTTAAGGCACTGCTTAAACCTTTCCCTTTGAAAAGAAAAGAGAATGGAGCTCTTGGTGTGGAATGGTTTGTGCCTTCTGTTTAAATAGAAAGGGGATATGATTTCAGAGAGAGTTACTTGCAAAAGCTCTGATTTCAGGAAAGATCTGTGAGCAGAGGTGCTCAAGAATCTAGTATGCTCAGAAATCTTTCTCTCAAAATACACAGCATGCTTTAGTTCCATTTGTATTCTGATGTAACAATTTTCATGATGGTAGGAGTGGTGGATGAAGTTAAAAAATAGGGATAGATTTACTGTTTGCATTCTGGTATCCTTTTCAGCCCAGTGTCCAAACCATTGTGCTTAGAAAACTTTTGTGGTTCCTGAATGAGATTTTCTGTAGCTTCCCAACAGCCCAAATACATTGTACCAATTAGGACAACCCTTTCCAAAGAGGATGTTTGAATAGCATCCTAGACCCATTGAATCAATTGGATTTATCTATGGGTTGACTCACCACTCAACAATTGATTTAATAGGTAGATTTAATCTATTTAGGATTAATCAACAGGCACAAACACATCTCTATGCAGTAAACTCCAGAGAGTACAGCAAGGGTTTGTGCAGGCTTAATACAGTAATCCACTTGTACCATATGCTACAAACTTCAGGAATGGTCTGTGGGAAGGTTGTAGCGATCATGCTTTCAGAAGTAGGAGCTTCTGCACTGACTGAGCACTTCTAGCTGTTTTTAAGTGTTGTATCAGATACATCTTTATATTGTCTTGTGTGTCTTCAGTCATTTCTGACTTACAGTGAGTATAAGGGGATCTATTGTGGTTTTTCTTGGCAAGATTTGTTCAGATGGGAGTTGCCATTGCCTTCCTGTATGGCAGAGAGACTGTGACTTGCCCAAGGTCACCCAGTGACCATGGCCAAGTGGGATTTTCCATGGCTGAGCAGGAATTTGAACCCTGATCTTCCAGAGCCCTAGTCCATCACTCAAACCTCTAACCGAGGTGGATTTCATATCTTTATATATCTCTATATAAATACTTTCAGATAGGGTGTGGAAGGGGGAAAATAGATTCTTTTCTACAGTGAGCACATTTTAAAAAATGTTAAGACCTCTGGTGTGTTGAGGCAGGAACAGCGAACAATAACAGAGTAGGGAGCAGATTGCCCTACCTGCACAGTTTAGGAGATTGGATGATGTCCAGGGCACAGTCAGGCACCCTGGTGATATTGTGCCTTTAGTGGAAGAGCAGGATGGAACTTTTCCACCAAATGCTTTGGCCAGGGAAGCAAGCTTTGCTCTCACTAGATAATTCAAAAGCCCCAGAAGCAGCAACTGACAACTCTTTGTTTCCGTTCCTTACCCTTCTCCCTCTGAAGAAGGACCAATATAGTCCAACTAGTAGTTCTAGAAGCATAGCCTGAGATCAGGAAAAAGAGATTCCCAGCCCAAGTTGGAAATGGCAGGGAAGAGGCATAGATTGACTGACAGTGGACATACCAAGACTTTCAGTGGGCCAGATGAAATGGGTCTGTGTGATGGAGTTACTAGGAAGACAGGAGGTTGCAGTGGACCATTGGTCCATTTGGCCTAGTGGTTATCAAATTTTGGTCTTCCAGGTGTTTGGGATTTCAACTCCCAGAAACCCTAACCAGTTTGTTCAACAGTCAGGAATTTTGGGGGGTGAAATTCAGAACATCTGGAGGATGGGAACCAACCTGGAGACTGGGAACCAATATTACCAACTTTGGTGGCAGCAGCTCTACAGAGTTTGAAGCAGAATTCTTTCCTAGACCTACCTGAAGATCTCTGGTATTCTCTAGTGGTCTCCCATGTGAGTATTAACTGGGCCTGACCCTGCTTCTAAAATCAGAGGAGATGAGTGTTTAGAAGGGTAGTATGGTGGCCCTCTTTAAAAACAAAAAAAACAAAAAACGGCAGACACAATCCAGCCACTGTTAAGCACATATGAATGTAGCAAACAGATATTTGGAAATGGGTATCATAGTCACCCTTGTCAAAAAAAAGTCCACAGTTAACGCCAAGCTTCCTGTTGATTTTATTCATTTGGTGGCAAATCAAGAGTTTGCTTCTGGGTTTAAAAAATCAATTGACCATTCAAAATGTTTGATTTTGGCTAGGTCGTGCCTTGAACTAACTTGATAACTTTCTAGCCAAGCTTTAGAAAAGAAACATAAGTTTAAAATGTCAGCTTTAGCCTACCATCTGCAGGCAGTTTGCTCAAAAACAATTCCATTGATTTCCAGTTGCTTCTCTAGAGTCAACAGCCTGAAGCCTGTGGCTGCAGCAGACCAGATGTGACTGTGGTCATGGTTGTGTACTTAAAGGCTTAATGACACTTAAATATTTCTGTTTTATTTGTATTCTCTATTTGTAGTTTCAGTGTTAAGATGTACCCTAACCACTTACTAAAACACACTGGGGAGGGAGAAGGGGATTAAAAAATTGTTAAAAATATTAATCATAATTATTATAATTATTTCATGTTCTTTATATTGTTCGATTTCCTATTGATAATCTTGTAACTCTATGGGAACTTTTAACTTGATAAGGAAATGTATTTTGACACTGATACCTTATTAAAGTATACTGATCTTTAAGTGTCTTTTGACTCTTGTTTCTGGCAAAAAGAGAGTATTGTTACTTATATGTATCATTGTAAAACAAAAGTATTTATTAAATTATTTATAGAAAATAAAAGATTTGCACTGATCTTTACATTCATGGAACAAGGGAAATGGCCCATATTTGAAAGCTAATTACAAGAAGACTACACAGAACAAGAAGATGAAAAGAAGCACTACTTAATGATCATTGATATTTTACATCAACTACTTAGTTATATTTGCATACCTAGGTACTATCTCCTGGCCCAGTCCTCCCTGCCAGCCCACCTTAAGGAGTCTAAGCAGAGATTGGGTGCAGGAGGCCTGCCAGTTTGGATGCCAGGAGAATGATATTTCCAACACCCTCTTGCCAGCAAACCAAGACTGCAGAAGTCAGAAGCAAGACCCCTGTCACAAGTCCTTGTTGCAGCCTTGCTCAAGGGCAGAAGGAGGTTGAAAATGCCATCCTCCTGTGCCCCATCTCCTTCCTCTGGTCCAGCTGCTGGCTGTTAATGTGAACTGAGGGGTGTTTGTGTAGTTTACAGTAAGAGTACATAGTCTTGCCAAATACAGAGCAGTTACAGATTCATAACTCTAGGGTTGCAGGTACTCTGCAGAACTGATGCAGTTTGGCAGCGATTTAACTGCCATGGCTTAATCCTATATAATTTTAGAATTTGTAGTTTTGCAAGATATTTAGCCTTCTCTCTCAGAGAGCTCTGGTGCCACAATACTTCCCATCATTGAATAATGAGTAATATTAGAACACTACTTTTAAAAGTCAGGAAGATGCAAGGAATTCATTTTTAAATGTTACATATTTGGACGATGGGCCCTCTCCCTATGTTTTACTGAGCATTAAAAAGCAGTCCAGTGTTCAGCAATAACTTATTCCCTGGATAATGCCTTTTGAATCCCCAGATCTCTCCCCTATAATAAAGTCCTTAGGCTGGACCCACACTGCAAAAATAATCTGGTTCGATATTACTTTTATTGCCATGGCTCAATGCTATGGAATTCTGGGAAATGTAGTTTGTTGTGGCACTAGAGCTTTGCTCCCAGTATTCCACAGCATTTAGCCGTGGTAAATGGTTTCAAACTGGATTAGTTCTTCAATGTGGATGCAGCCTTAGACTACTTCATCTAAGTGAATACAGAGCAGTTATGGATTTGTAACTCTAGATCCACAAATGTTGTGGGACTTGAAACAATTCAATGAAGACTGAGAATATACCATGGCTATGAGGCATGCCTGCCTAGTTTGCTTCCACCCAACCTGAACAGGAACCTTCTGTAATGTTTTATCCCAGAGCTTTATTAATCCTCCTATTCCATAACCATTCAGAGAATACTCCACATTGTTTAGAGTGGACTTTAGGTTTCTCAGTGTTTCACAATCATAATTCTCAATGCCAACAGATTTTTTTTGGGGGGGGAGGCACCTCTGCATTGTAATCTCCAAATTACACTATTAAAATTCCACTATGTCAAAAACTTGATGTCAACACAATCCTCTTCATCTGTCCAGTTAGTGCATTTCTCTGTCTTCTAAAACGCACACTTGCCCAAGTACATGCAGAGCTAATGTCTATTTCTCGAACATTCCCAACAATCTGCATGATTGGGACCAAATTCAGTATTCTATTTATATATCTATCATATTTTTATCCTGCCCTTCCCCAAAGGAGCTCAGTGTGGCATACACAGGCATGGTAAGACATGCTGCCAGTATTTTGAAGTTATTAATCTTTCCATAATGGCTTTCAGGAGCAAACTGCCAGTACATAAAGTTACCTGCTTTCACCTCTTGAGTTGCACAGCATTTGGCCACAATGAATTACCTTGGTGCAAGATTTAGTGTCTTCCTTTTGGCAGATATGTTATGAATCATGGCTTGTTTTTCTTGCACATCTTCTTATTTTTAAAAGATAAATTTTATAAAACTTTTCAGTAATTATAGAAAGGGGGTGTGTTGACCAGCAACACACCCCCTTTAGAAGCCAATGCCATAATCACAAAAAGTTAACATGGGTTTCAGAGAAACAAGTCCTGCCAGACAAATCTGATCTCTTTTTTTGATAAAATTACCAGCTTGGTAGATGAAGGGAATGCTATATAGTGGATATAGTATATCTTGATTTCAGTTAGGCCTTTGACAAGGGTCCCCATGACATTCTTGCAAACAAGCTTGCAAAATGTGGACTAGACAAGGTAACCGTTACATGGATTTGTAACTGGTTGACTGGCCGCACACAAAGGGTGCTCAACAATGGCTCCTTTTCAACCTGGAGAGAAGTGACCAGTGGGGTCCCACAGGGTTCTGTACCGGGCCCAGTGCTATTCAATATCTTTATTAATGACTTGGATGACAGAATTGGGGGCATACTTATCAAATTTGCAGATGACACCAAATTAGGAGGAGTAGCCAATACTCCAGAAGACAGGATCAAAATTCAAAATGACCTGAATAGATTAGAAAACTGGGCCAACGCTAACAAAATGAAATTCAATGCGGAGAAATGCAAGGTACTGCACTTAGGGCGCAAAAATGAAATGCACAGATATAGGATGGGGGACATCTGGCTGAATGAAACTGTGTGTGAAAGGGATCTAGGAGTTCAAGTAGACCATAAGTTGAACATGAGTCAACTGTGCAATGCGGCAGCTAAAAAGGCCAATGCTATTCTAGGCTGCATCAATAGAAGTATAGCATCTAGATCAAGGGAAGTAATAGTGCCACTCTATTCTGCTTTGGTCAGGCCCCACCTGGAATAATGTGTTCAGTTCTGGGCACCACAATTCAAAAAAGATGTGCAGAAACTGGAGCATGTCCAAAGGAGGGCAACTAAGATGGTGAAGGGTCTGGAAACCATGCCCTATGAGGACCGCCTTAGGGAACTGGGGATGTTTAGCCTGGAGAAGAGAAGGTTAAGAGGTGATATGATAGCCCTGTTCAAATATTTGAAAGAATGTCATATTGAGGAGGGAGCAAGCTTGTTTTCTGCTGCTGCAGAGACTAGGACGCAGAACAATGGATGCAAGCTGCAGGAAAAGAGATTCCACCTCAACATTAGGAGGAACTTCCTGACAGTAAGGGCTGTTCGACAGTGGAACACTCTCCCTCGGAGTGTAGTGGAGTCTCCTTCCTTGGAGGTCTTTAAGCAGAGGCTGGATGGCCATCTGTCAGGGATGCTTTGATTGGGAGTTCCTGCATGGCATGGGGTTGGACTGGATGGCCCTTGTGGTCTCTTCCAACTCTATGATTCTATGATTCTATGAATCAGAAAAATGTGTTGATATATTAATTTAAAAAATAACCTGAATTAGAAATGCACCTCACACACACACAAAATATAATGCAATTTTGAGGGCATTTTCCTAGGATCTCACCCATCTTACAGAATTCTTGTAAAGATCAGCAAGATAAACTTTTTGAATGCTATCCAACATTGCTGATGTTCCCACATCACACTTGGTACATCAGGTGAATTGTAAAACAGTTTCTGGCTGTTTTGCTGAACCAGGGAAGATGCCAGCAGCAAAGTGGGTGAACTTTTGGTCAGGGGAGGAACACAGTTGGCTGCTTCCCATTAATTGGCGCACTGTTTTCCGAGAGCCAGCCCAGGAATTGGTAAAGTCCATTCATGATCTCATTCCTCTAATTGCATGTCTGCTCTATATTCTACATGCTGCACACTTCCGCTCAGAAAAGAAAAAGAAACTATTTCCAAAGCAGGAGAGCAGCCATCTTTGGGGACAGAAAAGCAACATCGATCATATTCACTTTTCTCTTCCTTCCTTTAACCCTCACAGCTGCTTTCTGCCTTCCCTCTGTGTTTGTATGCAAGTATTGTGACCTCACCCCAGGCCAACAGGGGTTTCTGTGATTCGGGGAGACTGACTCATGGATCACCATTCCCCTACACTCTGTCCATTGTTCCCCCTCTCTGTCATAAGGGAGGCTGTTTACCACTGAAGAACCCTCTGCTGCAAAGCACCACGAGATGCTCTTCCAACTTGCACAAGCCCAGTTGTGGATGAAATTGCATTAAAGTCACTCGCATCATTACAAGATACTTTTTCCAACTAGGGAAGCAATTCGAAAATTCAAACAGTTCCCTGAAGAAATCTCAAATGTGTCAGAATTGCACACAGTAGCTTACATCAGTGATTCCCAAACTCTGGTCCTCCAGGTGTTTTGGACTTCAGCTTCCAGGAGGCTCAGACATCTTGGCCAATGGTCTAGGATTCTGGAAGCCAAAGTCCAAAAAAACTGGAGGATCAGAGTTTGGGAATCACTGGCCTGCAGAAATTCCATTGTAAGCCCTAAATAGCATAGACTTGCTGAATCAACTGGATTAATTTATGTGTTCACTCAACACTTAACAGTTGATTCAAAAGGTCTACCCCACGTATGGCTAACCAACAGGATTTCAGCCAAAATGTGTTGGGATTGGCAGCCTAAGAAATAAGGCAACCACATAACAGGGAGACATTGTCACCATTCAGCTTGCAGGTAGCCCACCACCCAATGCATTGTGGTCTACAAGAGGCCAACAATCACCTATGCTGTCCATCTAGGCAGACAATATGGGATTGACTAGGGGGGGAAGGAATCTTTGGCCCTCCAGCTGTTTTGATCTACATATTTCATTATCATCATCATCATCGTTATGTTTATTTATACCCCACCGTACAGGGACTCAAGGCGGCTTCATCAGCTCCATCCAGAATAATTTATGCTAAAAAGTGACTGTTCAAATCATATGGAGGGCCAACAACTCACCAACTCTGGCCTAGGCACAGTGAGCTCTCAACTACATGCAGTGATCTGTATTCAAATTGGTGCACATTGTGCAAGGTCTGTCATATCCTATACTGTATTTTGAGTTCAGGCTTTGATTGTTGGTATCAACACTTCAATAGACATGGCAGAGGAAGTGTTTTTGCTTCTGCCTTCAGAATTCACTGTGCTACCAACTCTCTGGAATAGAAATGTTTACTTTAACATGTGATCGAATCCTAACTCTAATTCTAACTCAAATCCTGGTTTACCATTCCATCACATGTCCATTTCAAGCTTGCAGTCCTGAGCAAACACATGAGTATGTTTTGCATTCAGATTGTGGGGAGCTAATAAGACTGCGTCTACTGAAGGAGAGGATTTGCAGCTAGGGCAACCCCAAGTGGCTTAAAGACTGAGAGCGTCAGATCCACCACGATGTCATGTTTCATCTTTTACGCTTCACGTCTACAATTATTTAATCGGACTAATGAGATCTGGTGTGAAGAAGCCCTTTTGTTTCTGTCTCAACTGTCCACCGCTACCCCCGAAACCTAAACTGGATACCCAATGAGCTTTGTTTGGATTTTAGGTACTGAATTGCCAACTCCCTGGCCATCAAAGAAAAACCTATATTTACTAGTCCTGCTAAACTATATTTTCAAACACTATGATCAGCCATGAACATCAGGAGTGCTGAATTGAGCCTGCAATCCATAACTGTTGTTATTGTTATTTTAATAATGGCATTTCTGGTCGTATGTATGCAGAGAAGGAGGGGCTGGAGAGCAGCAGGTTTGCAAATGAGATAATTAATATGATCAGGCAGCATATTTAACAGCCTAAAAGCAATTTCCTGCAAATGAGAAGGAATTTGGTTGGGATCCAACCAAGGTTAAGAACTTCACAGTCCCATACATTTCACTCAGAGAGAGTATTAAACATATGCCATTGAAATATTTAGGACAAAGAAGTTCTTAAGCCTGGCCCATCTCAATTTAAATTGGGTATAGTACAGGCTAGAGGAGGGATCTGAAATACAGTGGTCCCTCCACATTCGCTTGACCCCAGTGAATGGAAAAACCACAAATAAAAAGTCACTATTCTTTTTACCTGCGGGAGCACCTCTCTGGGAATCTTCAGGTTCTCCAGTGGAACTCTACGGTCAACATCTTCCAAAAGTTGATCATAGAATCATGCTGGAGGACCTGCAAATGCCTAGAGAAGTGTTTTTTCTAAGAACTTCCAGGTTCTCCAACACAACTCTATGTTCAGCTTCTGGCAGAGTTGCGCTGGAGGACCTAAAGATTCCTAGAGAGAACATACTAATCAAAAAAGCAAATAATCAAATCCGAAAAAGTCAAAGTCACAAATGTGGAAGGCCAATTGTATTCCAGTTCATTCAGATTTCCAAGGTTCAGCTCTCTCTAACTGGAAACAGACTTCAACTCCCAGAAAACTCCAGCCTTTTTTTGGTGAAAACTCCACTATGCTGGGCTACCAAATTTTGGTCTACAAATCCCCAGCTTTTGGATTAAACACCCAGAATCACCCAGCTTGCCATTTATCTGCTTGATCAGAGTTTGGAAACATTACTTTTTGAACTACTATACAAAATGGTCACTTTTCCAGTCTCTAGTCTGGAAAATATTCAGCTGTACAAGGAGAATATCACAGACATATTGAATAGAAGAGATTGCATGGAAATCAAAGTTTACAACTGAGGTGTTCAGGATTATGTAAAATAGTGAGTTAACACTAACACTGTTACAAGGAAAAGTGACCGTGAGGTAAAGGAGGAGGAGAGAAAGCCGTGGCAGCACTTCCTTAGGCTGCGGAAATAGTACAGTTTGACACCTCTTTAACTGCCACGGCTCAATGCTATGGATTTCTGGGATCTGTGGTTTGTTGTGGCACCAGAGCTTTTCGACAGAGAAGGCTAAATATCTCCAAAATCCCTTACTGAGCATGTATGTACAGCAGAACAGTGAGAAAAGGAGAGAGCAGATAAATCTTGACTCATCAACTACCCCCCAGTAAAAAACGTCAATCTGCATGTTTGGCCACCAAAATGGAAATCATGAGAAAAGTGAAAGCTAGGGAAATAAAAAGTCATCCCCAGGACCATTTTGAAAGCAGTGGCATTACTTGGAAGTGTAGGGGGTGCAGACTGCACCGATTGACACCCCAGAGGAGGGTGCCACCCGGTGGGGTGCCACATGGGGAAGGGGGCTACCTTCCAGGTCTGGTGGACTTGGAAGGCTTGTGGAGGAGACACTGTCTTCCAAATCCAGCATACGCTCAGAAAGCCTGTGGTTGGGCTGCCTTCCGAGTCTGCTCCCCGGAGGAGGGTTGCAGCATTATAGGCAGTCCCTCCCCCTTGCACTGGGTGACAGCAACCCTAGTGACACCACTGTTTGGAAGAAGTCCGGATCAAACTGGTTTTGTGTACTTATGCAAGAGGCCTGGCCTGGTTGTTCCATTTTATAGTTTAAAGAAACATAATGTTTGCTGAAACATGTTAAACTGTGGCTCCTCCTCCTCATTTTACCTCTCCTTTTTCTTCCCCTATTATTTTGGCCTCTGGTACTACATTTTCTGCTAAAGCAGTAATGCCTAGGAAGTAGAACACATCTACTTAGTTAACTAAGGTTTACTGTGCAGACAAACATCACTTCAAATTAGAACTGGATCTGAGACAAAGCAAAGAGATCCACTCAGATTGCTTCACAGCAGCAAGCAGAGTAAGATAATTTGTTATCTGCATGCTTTCTGAGAAATGTAACCCCAAAATGCTACTTTCAGCAAAAGCAGCACAAACAAAAAAACTTATTACTAGCCGGAAGTAAGATGTGTGAGTAATGAGAGAACAAAAGCATTGTGCATCTCTCCAGAATGCCCCATCTCAAGATCCCCTCCCTCCTTTTCTATCTTTGAGCAGAAGTCTTCCACATGCTTGCCCTGCCAAGCTGTGCAGGACAGGAGGAGCACACTCCAACACCCAGGTCAATTTGCTCAGAGCAATTTCCTCAGACCTGGTGCTCTCCAGATGTGATGGGCCATTGAGTCCACCGCCCTCAGGAAGCAACAGCTGTGCTAGTTGTGGACTGTAGCGGTTTTAGTCCAAAAAGGCTGTCAGACTGGTGGGAGCTGATTTAAAGAGAGATAATACTATAGTAGATCTTCCAAATGACCACTACTCCAAATTAGGGATGTGGAAACAACCCACCAAGTTTCACTTTCTTCCACATTCAAATATGTTAAACCTCAAGTACTTTCCATCCGGAATTAGAAGTCTGCGGCTTGATAATAATACTATTCAGCAATGAATAGTAACAAACATCTGCTCCATTTCTACTGACTAAACTGTGGAGGTAGAGCTATGCCCAGCAAGGAGAAGAGGCATTAAAGACGAGCAGCCTCTCAGGAGGAAAAAGTGGCAACCACCATTCAGCATTAACATGATTCAAGCCCAGGGTTTTAAGAATCAATGACTCCAAGCCTAGATGGGTAAATCTGTGTTACAGCTTCTCCAACATTGAGGGTTCTTTTGACATCTCAAGTTTTTACCATCCTGCAGATGAAGAAAGTTACAAATTTGGTAATTTCTTGTCAAAACCTGAGGGCTCTTCCAGATAGATCTAAAGAAGTGTCAGTTCTTGCAATATAGCTCTCTCTGTGGTTTTTTATCCTTGGTTTTCACCCTCACAACCACTCATTCCATTCATTTCAAGCACTGTCTGCAGCAACTTACAGGATCTGCACCAGGTTTTTAACAAGTGGGGAATGGTTTATTGAGATTATTCTATGGTTTGAAGGGCAAATTTTCTTTCTTCTTTTTAATTTTTCTTAAAATTAATTTTTTTAAAAAATAGTGCAAAAGGGCCATTTCACTGATGCACCTACCGGGATTATTTTGATAACCTAGACAACTCCTATCACTCTTTTTTAAAAGGTTAAAGAGGACTTTGGAAGAGTGAGAAGAGAAAGAAAATCACCCCATATTTCTCAGAAGTTTTTAAAAAATCTGCTCAAGGGTAAATATAAATTATTGCAGCTGTGATTGCCACCAAATAAATAAAAATGTCCAGTGGAAAACAGGCTCAGGAGATAATTTATACACAATCAGTCATCCACACACACATTCAAATATTTTAGATATGGGGGGGAAATTAAATAGTGTTTGCTGTATAAATTATGGTTAGTCCAAGCTGATAAACAGCAGTAAGGCTGAAAGTCCACAAAGGTATAAATCTGTAGCTGGCTTATGCATGGTGACCAGTGGTCTTTCTTCTTCAATGGCCAATGTAAAATTCTTGTACTATCCAGTAAACTTAAGAAAACTTTCTCTCAAGTTCTCACAACCTTTGTCCAGAACCAAAAAAAAAAAAAAGGATCAGGTGGAGTAGGAGGCAATAGGAATGACACTTGGCAAGAGAACCCAACCCTGTCAACCCTGCTGACAGTCGAGGTAGCCAGTACTGGGCTATGTGGACCAATGCCTGATGTACCAGATGCTCTGCCATGGAATTCCACATCAACCACTACAGGATAGCTGTCACCAAGTTCAGTGTCCCACATCAACAAGCCCCTTTGCCAGATCCAAATTTCTGCAAGACAAGGTTCACACGCTCAATTAGACTGTAATCTTGTATATACTTACAGCAATTTTCATTTAAACCAATAGGCCTTACCTTTGATTATATTTGACTACCTCTGACTACCTATGTGATATATAGCCTATCGGGCTCTTATTTAGGATTCCTGTGGAATCCTGTTTTTTTAGTGTTGTCATCTGATAAAAATCAAGTGCATATAATTATGTTGACAGTTTAATAGAATTTTAACCTCATTTTCTTGCATGTTAATTTAGCTTTGTTTTGTGCATTCAAGGTGTTTCTGATTTATGGTGACCTTAGAGCAAACCTATCATGGTCTTTTCTTGGCAAGATTTGTTCAGAAGCAGGGTTGCCTTTGCCTTTCTTTGAGGCTGAGTGTGATTTGTCCAGGGTCACACTGGGTTTACATGGCTGAGTGGGGATTTGAACCCTTATCTCCAGAGTCCCAGTCCCATGCTCAAACCACTACTGGCTTGAGATTACATGTTTCTTATCCCATCTCCATAAGTAAGTGAGAGTGAACCATTGCCTCTTTAGCTCAGATTTCTGTCTTAATTTCCAATCAGGAAAATATGGTATGTGTCTATATTTTTCAGTGACAACCTGTGTGCAACTGTGGTGAGTACTTAGTGCATAACACTTGGGAACATTACCAGGGATGACATACAAGGTTTCAGAACCTCAGAACCTTGGATGAATTTGAACTGAGAATTCTGTTGATTAGTCCAAACTAGGTTTACCCATTGACTTAGTAGGATTGTCCTACATATTAATTGATCATTCAACAATTGATTCACGTGGCCTGCTCTAGTTGGGACTAAGCAAAATTCAAACCAATGAAAGTAGCCTTTCTCATCAAGGAGAAATACCAAAGGGGAAAGCCGGTCTAGTCATTATGTCCTTTTGCCTCACAATTGCTGGAATATACCAAACAAATCTATATTGCTGTGTCTTCATATGTTCATATCTGTGTGCACACAACCCAACTTCGAGTTGGGTTACTTCCTCCCAACAATCTCCAACTGGATAGCATGAATGGCTCCAGTGTTTCTGAGAGTTAACCTCTTTTCCATTGTTCTGGAGTTAAAGGACAAACAACACACTCACGCAGACCATCTCAGGGAGTCACAAAGGGGAGTGCAAGGGAGAATACGGCCTCTTCCGCACAGCTGTGAGGCCAACAGCCTCACATGACAGTTACCTCGGCAGGCACCACGTTCCACCCGCAGCTGCAGGAATGGGTAATGTGGAGTGGCACAGCTGGTGTTGAATAGTGCCACTCCAGTTTTTACAACAAAATACAGCCAGCTGGGCTGGGCAGATGGGCAGGGCGGATGCTGGGGGAGAAGATAGGTTGTGCCCAACCACGAGCTGAAGCACACGGAGACAGGGACTGGGAATGCCCAGTGGAAGACAGAGGTCAAACTAAGGGCACCGATGGGAAGATGCACCAAACATTCTGGAGATCAAGACCACTGTGCCTTCTGAAGCCTGGAAGGAGGGGCAAAAGACACACGCTTCTGACGATAGTAGGCATCTACCAATGTGGAAAGCAAAGGAAAAAGAAATCAGAAGTGCATCAAAATAGCACACACTGGACAAAAGAAGGTATTTGTTCAGGGCATTGTTGCAAGAGAAGCAATGAAGGAGCCCTCCCCAGAAAGCTTTTACCACCATTACCACACAGAAGCAGAAGCGGTATCTCTTGGTTCTCAGTCCTGTTTCTGATAACATGGCTGTTCCCAGCAATTGCATTTATATCCTTATTCAGCCATTTTTTGCCCAGAGGATAAATGGCACACCCAATGCGTATCATACATTCTGCAGTTGCCTAGTGGCTAGGGGTGGCCAAGGCATTTTTCAGCCTGAAGCAGAACGGCAAATGGTGCTTTCGGCCCAAGTGAGGGTGCAAAATATCTCAAACCAGCCAAGCTATTTCAGGATACAAGAGGCAGAGAACCACACAATTTATTGACTTATTGGATTTATACCATTTCTTTCTTCCAGGATGGGGATCCAATGCGGCCCCCAGCATTTCTGGCAGTAAAAATACAATGATAATATGTGGAGTCGAAGGTTTTCATGGCTGGCATCCATAGTTTTTTGTGGAGCTTTCAGGCTAGGTGGCTACATAGCCCGAAAGCTCCACAAAAAAACTACTACTTAAAATCTGCTGCCTGAGACCACTGCTTCAGCCTATCTGATATGTACAATCACCCATTCTTCCATTTGTGTACAGTATACTCCCTGATCACTGCTTGGTCAACTCAAGATATGTTTGGAAAGGGCTGCCCTCACCAATAAAAAGAATGTGATGGATATCAGAGGGTTAATCTAGACAATTAAAATATTCCTCATTCCAGTCAAATAGAATTTGATGCAGTCACATGTGAGTCACAAGGGTTTGGGGTTTTTTGTGCCTCCCCCCCCCCCCCAAAAAAAACCTCCTTCAACTTTGCAGGAAAGTGCTTCATAATTTTTACCAGCATATCTGCTGAAATCTTCAGAAATACACAGTATCACATGTGCAGTAATCCATTTGCTTTGCTTGCATTTGGATGGCTGTACACGTTGGGTAGAAGGAGGGTGAACAGATGTAAATTTGTTCAGGAAAGTGAAGACCATTAACTATCAATGTGAAAGTGCAAAAATACACACCAACTGGCATAATACACTTACATGCAGATTAATCCTGAGACAGTGCATTCTGTTGTCAGGGGAAAATAGCACTAGTATTTTTAGTCGGGGAACTGTGTTTGCGGATATATTTCTTTTTGTCTCTGTATGTCAAAACCACTGGCTTTAGTTAATAAACATCTTGACTTGGGACAGTGTCTGGGTCTGTTTGTGGGGGTGTCATTTGCTATTCTGCTCCAGGCTGCAAATACCTTCAGTTGGCCCTACATTAGGAGAAGGGCTGCTTTCAGTTGACTTATCAACTAGAAGAAACGTTAGGGAGGAATAAATAGTGAAGATGGAAATTATTTTAAAAGGAGAGATCACACATGGGAAGATGAACTGGTGCAGATACAAAAATACAGAATATTGGGAATTCCTGTCTGGAATTCCCAGTGTTCTATACCCAATTGTACTAAAGCACAGGGACCCCAGCACTATGGTCAATGTCTGGCTGATGTTGACCACAGCGTTGCACTGGAGGACCTAGTGGTTCCTAGAGAGGTGTTCTCGCAGATAAAAACAGTGTGTTTGTTGTTTGTGGGTTTTCCACATTCATGGTGGTCCTGTGCTCCTAACCCCAACGAGTGCAGAGGGACGGGTGTACTGTCTTAATATTTCTCAGCACTTGATAATTTAATACACCTCTGATTCATAATTCCTGATTGGGCTCATCTACATAGCAGTCTAGTTGAGCTTTGCTAATAAAAAGCATTGAGAGATAGGTTGGGGTAGTAGTTTGGGTGATTCTGGCTTATGTTGACCCTAAGGCAAACCCATAATGGGGATTTTCTCATCTAGATTTGTTCAGAGTAGGTTTGCCATTGCCTTCCCCTGAGGCTGAGAGTACGTGATCTGCCCAAGGTCATCCAGTGGGTTTTATGGCTGAGCAGAGAATCGAACCCTGGTCTTCAGAGTCATAGTCCAACAGTCAAGCCACTACATCATGCTGGCTCTCAGGGTTGTGAGAGACCAGGATTCAAATCCCCACTTGGACATCAAAATCCATTGGGTAACCTTGGGGCATGTCACATTCTTTCAGCCTAAGGGGAAGGCAGTAGCAAAGATCCTCAGAAAATGTCATGCTAAGAAAATCCTAGAACACAGTCACCATAAGTTGGAGTCAAAGGCCCAGAACAACAATAAAAAGCTCATCAGCCTGCCAGATGAGACGCGTCTCATTACATCACTGGCCAGTTTCAAAAAGGCTCTAAAGACGCATCTTTTCCAGTATAAATGGACCATCAACTCCGGACTCTGAAAATGTAAATAGAACTGGGGAATCAACTTTAGCTGTTCCCTTACACAAAACTGCTGATCCATCTACTGCGAATTTGCACATATACTGCTCAGGAGACTGTATTTTCTTTTAATAGTTGCCGACCAATTTTTAACACTTCTAATTTTAACATATTCTGGTTAAATTTAGTTTTATGGGGGGGGTGGTATGGGAGGGATACGAATACTGTTTTACTTTGTATATTTTAAATTCTGTTGTACCCCGCTCCGAGTATTTTATTAGAGGAGCGGGTTATAAATAAACATCATCATCATTATTATTATTATCTCCTGAAGATGTGGTGTTCTCTCCACAGCTCTTTAGAAAGAAAGGGAGTTTTGCTCAATTAGCCGTACATTATACCTGAAGCAAAATTCTCAGTAACTGATTTATTTATTTAATCTTTCTATCTCCCTCCCATTTGTGTTCTAACTCTAATTATACACTTAAGGGGTACATGTCACATTGTACGCCAGAGGTGATTTGTTATGCAGTTGGCAGCAAAAGTTGGTATCTTTAAGAGAAACCTCGCTTTTCACTTTTCATTCTAGGTGAGTGACTAAACAATGGGCATTAACTGAACTCATGACATTGTGGTGCCAGTCTAATCCACAGAGTAACTGGTTTGATCTTTTTGGTCCTCATTAGGTCTACCTGGACTGAAAAGTTAAGTACTCCCAGGGAGATCTGACTATCATTTATTAATTTTTTAAATGTACATGCTATCTTTCAATCTGAAGTGTCTTTCAACCTGAAGGCCTCAATCAATGAAGCCCTTTCAGGAAGAGAAAAAATGTTAAGTGACTGATGGCCAGTATATAATGACTTACTAAAATCAGAACAGCAGCAAAACAAAAGAAAATCTGAAGAAGAAATAAATAGTAAAGGATATAGATGTGGGTGGTTTCTTTATTGCCAGTTAAGAGAAAGATTTATGATAGATCTAAAAAGCACTGGGACTCTAGATGCAGACTCAGAATTTGAAAAATTAATAAAAGCAGAAAATGAACAACAAGTTTCAAAATTTTATAATTTCTTATTGAAGTTGGATACAGAAGACAAAACAATATAGGGCTGTATGGTGAAATGGTTCCGGGTAGGCCATCCGATCCAGCTACAGCAATGGGAAAAATTATGGACTAATAGAATTAAATATATTTTGAAATATGATTTAAAGGAGAATATATACAAATGCAATATAGGTGATATCTGACATCTTATAAAATAGCTAAAATGAATTATATTAAAAACAATTGATGGAAATGCAGTAAAGAAATTGGCACATTTTACCATCTCTGGTGGACTTGCAAGTGGGCAATATATATATATTCACAAGCAGGGTTTAAACATATGAAATACTGCAGAAAATTTAAGCCCAGAGATGTAATTATTAAGTACTGTGACAAATGAAGGATTAGTGATAATAACAACAACTACTACTTTTATTTATATCCCACCTACTCTGCTTAGAATTAAGGCGGTTTACAGTAAAAACAATCTAATAAAACAACAGTACTCAATAACCCCAAATTCTACCTTGCCCCATTAAAATGACAATTAAATTATATATACATTAAAAAGAACAGATTAAAATCAACAAAACAGAATTAGAAAAGAAACACAGCAAATTAATTTGTTACATGATAGTGGCAGCACACATATTATATGTCAACAGGTGAGGGGGGAATGACTCTCCAAAAATAAAAGATTGACTTCTAAAATTATATGATTATTTTGAAATGGATAAATTAATGTAGTTAATTAAAAAGAAATTGCTGAAGTAATATGAAAGTAAATGGAATCCTTCTATAATCTACTTAAATAATGAATGGGGTAATGATTTTATAATTGGCTTGGATTGAGATATACAAAAAAATGTAAGAATGTTTAGATAATCGAGAGTTGAGAACTGAACTATTAAAAAAGGTATATGGAAGTAACAATAATGGAAAAAATTAACAATAGGAAAAAGAGTTGTGCAAGCTACTTTGTGTTAGCTTGTATATTAGTTGCATATCAGTTGTATATTATTTTGTTTGTATATTTTGTTTGTTGTTTGTATGTTTTGAGGTTTTGATGTTTGTGTTAATGTGTTTATTATGTTTTTTTATAAATAAGAAAATATTTATTTTCAATAAAAAATATTTTTTTAAAAGGTGGCTATTCGGCCAGTCCCAATTTGGTCTCAGTTGAGCTCAGATAGACACCCTGTCAATATTTCCTTTGACTTCTCAGCATTGCTGGATCTAAAAGCAGCTGCTGAGCCATTTCACTTCACAGAATCCCCAACTAGAACCTTCACTTCTGGAACCGGTACAGTATTCCTTTTTGCAATCCTGAACAATCACTATCTGCTAACACCTTTTATATTGTGAGTTTGTGGGCATGTGTGTGAGTATGTGTTTCTGTGTGAAAGTTGATTTCCCCTTTGGCTGTTATAAATCAAACTACATTTGGAACTTGCATTGTGGAAGTTCAGTTTTTCTGAACAGGCCTGACCCCAACTTTAGTTTCCCGAAACCCTCTCGCAGCTATCATTTGAGCTAACTAAATTCCCCCTTTATATATTGAGTGTGGGTGCTTTCTCAGGACCTTTGCATTCAGGGTAACAATATGAGTAAGTGAAACCGCAGATACTAAATCCATGGACACGCAGGTCGTACTGTATAGATGGACACTTCTTCACTGACCTCTTGCTTTCTACCAGCCAATAAATGGTTCTGTTGGGGATGTGCATCAGCTAAAAGGTGCTTGGTTTTTTATACCAGAGATGGGTGAGTAAGGAAGAAAATAACACATAGTTTCACCCGACATAACTTGACACTATGGCTTCTTCCTCCAGAATCTGTTAATATTACCATAATATTAATGTACCATAATATTCAACCAATCAACTCAGATCCCAGGGATCTAGCTCCAAGAGGAAGGTATTATCCACCAAATGAAGGTATTGTCCCCCAAATAAGAATCCTGCCTGTAATGAAATTTTATTTCAGTCCCCAAATTTCTAACATTACTGAGAGTGAGATACTAGAATTCTTACATTTGCTGTGCTTGCATTCCTTATGCCTGCTCCTTTTCTTTGGTTTCTTCAACTGTATTTCTAAATGCTCAGCTGAAGTTTTAAGGTACTGCAATGCTAAAATATTTGGGGACAGTATGAAAATTTCATTGAGAGGGCAGAATTCTTATCAGGGGATAATGCCCTCATTTTGCCATCTCTGTACCCACGCCTTGCCTAGTTCTGTCTGAAAGAGACAGCGTGTAAATTTCCACTTATGGAGTCATTGTGACAATTGTGCAATGTGACCTCATTCATGAATTTTGTTTGGTAAGGGACCTTGTCAGCCACAAAAAGACCTTAACAAAGCCTTAATGACCACATCCAATGTAAAGCCACTGCTCACTAAATAAATCCGCAGGCCTGAATGTGCAATGGCACAGGCGGCATTTCCACTGCAGAATGAATGCCATTTGACACCACTTTAACTGCAGTGACTCAATGCAGTGGAACTTTGGGATCTGCAATTTTGTGAGATCTTTCGCTATCTATACCCAAGAGCTCCGGTGCCACAGCAGACTGGGTGAAGCTGACATAGGATGGAGCCATAACAGTTAAAAGCGGTGTCAAACTGCATTCATTCTGCAGTGTGACAGCTGCCATAGAGGGTTGGTTCTTGCATTAGGCAGAATGGGATAATCCCTTTGGGGCTAGATAACTGAGTGGGACAGATAGAGGCAAGAAAATATTGGAGAATGGAGCTGTGTACATCAGACTGTCTGTCTTGGGCCCACAGATTTGTTTGCTGCTCTGTGGTGCAGTAGTGTAAAATGCCCTGTTACCAAAACAGAATCAAGAGCTTGAGAAAAGTTACTTCTTGAGGCCTCAAGTTCCCTAAATCCATCAACTATTACAGACATTGGCTATGCTGACTGTGAATTCTGAGGCTATGTCCACACTGCAGAATTAAAGCAGTTTGATGCCATTTTAACTGCTATGACTCTATTCTACCAAATCCCTGGGATCTGTAGTTTGGTGAGGTACCAGACTGCTCTCTGACAGACCAGGCTGAATACCTCGAAACCTACAAATCTCAGGATTCGGTAGAATAGAGTCATGTCAGTTAAAGTCATGTAACTAGTTTAGGCCTACAGAGTGGATAAACCCAAAGACGTGTAGTCCAAAAATGTAGTCCCAAAAAGTAACTTCTCTAAGCTGTGACTGAAGAAGCCAGGTGCAACTTCCAGTCTGTTTGGGCTCTTTACATGAACTGTTATGGATTGCTGCCTTGTTATTGTGCCTCAAGTATCAAAAATGCCCAGGCACCACCTTTGGAAACTTCCCTTCAGTTTTGGAAAACCACAGTTCTGAAGGAAGCACATCAACAGTATGGATGAGCCCTGTTGTTGACACAAAACCAACATCCTAAGTAATAACTTGGATTGCAGGAGGGAGGGAATAGGTAGGAGTTTTCTCCCTTGAGGTTTATTAGACAGAATTGGGTGAGGCTGACATGATTTATGGTTGCCTGTAAATAACTGCTCAGATAATAGTGCCGTGTTGTCTCACCGAGAGGTACGCCAAAGCACTCTTACACAAATACTCTCTGCCTTGTGGCTAAATTCCTCCAATTAGTGTGGATAACAATAGCACCCTGATGCCAGGAAGAGACCTGTGTGTGGCCTACGCTTGCTTCCTAACATCACCCCAAAGCAAAAGACTTGGTCGGTTCACCCTTGGATGGCCACTGACTTGTCATCACTATATGCAAGACAACAGAGGACACGGTCAAAGATCTAGCCATGTTAGTCTGTAAAATCAGTATGTAAAGAGATCTGGGAGTACCTTTGAGATTCACTTAAGGAAAGACATTGGCAGCATGAGCTTTTGCAGACTCCAGTCTACCTCTAATGCCTCTGAGGAAGTAGACTGAAGTCTGAGAAAGTTCATGCTGCCACTTCTTGCTTTCAGTGAATCTCAACAGAGGACACAAATTAGTACAGAATATGAGCATGCTATGGGTGTACCATCTTATTTGCCATCAGGATGGCTTCAATTTATAGTGCAACCCTATGGAAGACCTCCAAAGTCATCAGTATCCCCGGTCTGGTCTTGCAAACACAGGGCCATGGCTTCCTCTATTAAGGTGGCATCTGCACTGCAGAAACAATTCAGTTTGATACCAGTTTAACTGCCATGGCTCCATGGTATGGAATTCCAGGAATTGTAGTTTTGTGAGACATTTAGCCTTCCCTGTCTGAGTTCTCTAGTGCCACAAAAAACTACAATTCCCAGAATTCCATAACATTGAATCTGTGTACTTTAAAATGTGAGTGGCTGAAATGCACCTAATTTAAAAATCAGGCATAGATGTGTTTCGATCAGTGGGGGAAAGCAGAAATTAGGTTAAATGCATCCAAAAATGCATGCATTAGAAAATGGAACAAATTTCAGTTCAGAACGAAAACAAAAAGTTTCGCAACCCAATACAAAACAAGAATGAGAGAGGAAAGGAAGATGGGATTCCAAGAAATGTAAAAATGTAGAACCGGAGAGATTTTCATGCCCTCTGATAGTCTAGTCAAAAACAGAGTATGAATGTTCAGGTGATTCCCATTTTTCTCCATAAACTCAATAACCTGTGAGATGGGAATATCCCACTAAAGTGTTTTTTTAAAAACTTCTTTATTAAATTAATTTTTAAAAAATAACTAGTTGCAGTTATAGTTCAAAACCGCATGTTGGTTACCATTATATCTGCAGTTTGTTAAAATTTAATCATTTCATCTGTTGTTTTCAATTGTAACAAAGCCAGTAACTTTAATTACCTTAGTAATCTGAATGCTACGAGCAACTGATCGGTGGTATAAAACACAACTGCCCTCCTACCCATGTTGTCGTCCCCTGAATGTCACAACAGAGCACGAGGCAGCACTTGAACCATGTAATATTCCTCCTCCGCTATTTAACTAACCCCATATATTTATAAGTTATAGTTAGATTGCAAAAAGAGGGGCAGTATTCAGAATCACAGTCACAACGTGATTAGTTATATGTTTCTTATTGGGGAAATAACTGATTACAAATACAGGAATTTTGCACTGTCTTTTGTTCCTTCTTCCTACCCCCTGGTGAAATGACTGCATGTTTTTGTTCAAGCTTTCTTTTTTTTTCTTTTTTTGAAGTCTTCTTTTCCACTCATCTTTTCTTTACACTTCTAAAATTGTTCTACTCATTTGCTTCTTCTCATCATCGTCGATCCTGAATGAACACACTGCACAATTTATACTACACAATTCAATCACTATGATTCCACTTCATTTGCCATAGCAATATCCTATGAAATTCTGAGAGTGGCAGTTTAGGATGGATATTTAGAATTCTCTGCCAGAGAGCTCTAATACACCAGCGAACTACAAATTCTGGGATTCTATAGGAAGTTGCCATGGCAGTTATAGTGAGAACAGCCATTATAGTGAGAATATACTGCTACAACTGTGTAATCTGAAAGGGCCCTTAGCAGGGTGTATATTTTAATTCAAATGGTTTGCCTGTGCCTTAACAACAATGGCATACTTTTAGGAAGCATATTAATTGTATTTCTTTCAAATATATTGTAGCAATAATTTTTTTGTCTTCTTGATCCTGATTTTGTAGCCTTTTAAATTTTCATATTTCTTTGGACGTTCAATTTGGTATATTTATCTCTAGCTTGCAAAATACATTGGATCACACTGCTCCCCAAACATCTGTCTTTTGGCAGAAATGGGCTGCGGCATTCTCTTGTGTCCCTTTAAAAAACTGAAGAGATGTTGTGAGAGGGGTGAGGTTCAGGAGGCATCACTATTATTAAAAATTTTAATTTAAAAAAATATTTTAATTCTTTTACATTTTCATTTAAAAAATCACATCTTTTCAAATTTTCACTTTAACCACATGAAACTATGTACATATAAATACTCTCAGCTGTGCATATGATACTGTAATTTAAAGGTATAGTTTTAATTTTGCTAGTTGTTTATGCCACAACTATTGCCATTACATTCAACGATATATGGAAATTATGACTGATGAGTAACATTAGTGCCAAAAAAACCCCATGACTAAGGATTCTGTATGGTGTGGTAAAGGAGGAGGTCAGTGCAGGTTGACACTATGAGTTATCACACTGGGTGATGCCAACCTTAGTGATGCCACTAGGAAGAAGTAAAGTGAGCCACACTGCCAGGTAGCATTTGCAAGCACCAGCTGATGGCATTTCGTTCCTCCTCCTTTTCACCTTTTCAAATAGGTAGGAAGAGTCAAGCTGGGTCCCAGTGACATGAGGGTGTAGGGCTAATAAAAGAGATTACTCATCTCTGGTATTTGTTTTTGTTCTTCTTATGGTTACATGGATGCTTTGCTTTTGTTTTTAAATTCACTACACCATTAGTAAAAGCCAAAGTTTGTATACATTTTTTCAAGGAAGCTCCATACACCCGTGAAAACCCTTGAGGTTATAAAGAGCCACAGATATTTTACAAGGCCTTGAACTAGGCCCCAGTTTGTGTTTGGGCATGCTATGCCCTGAGTGCCCAAATGCATGAGTCCTTGGATCCAAGCCCAAAAAGCCGCAGCCTAATTGAGTTGCTCTTGGTCTCAACAGCCTGGCTCACAACAGGCAACCACTTGAAACTCTGTAGGCTCAGAAAGGAGCATTGCTGGTTGAATAACTGCCATCAACAATTCTGAATTGTTTGGAAGATTAAAAAACACACACATACAGAGAGAGAGAAAGAGGTGTGCCACTCCTTCCTCCCTATTGTGTCACTTTTCTCTTTGGAGCCAGGAAAATGACAACAACCAGGAGAACATTTGGCTATACTGTATTCATACTCATATTTCAGATCTAATAATGCATAACGCTTAAGTGACAGGCATCACAGCTATAGTGAGATACATTACACTTCTACTTCTTGTTGTTGTTCAAGTCGTTTCTGACTTATGGCAACCCTAAGGCTTTTATAGGGTTTTATTGGCAAGTTTCTTCAGAGGGGTTTGCTATTGTCATCCTCTAAGGCTGAGAGAGTGTCACTTGCCCAAGGTCGCATTGGGTTTACATGGCTGAGCCAGACTTAAACCCTGATCTCCAGAGTCTTGGTCCAATGTTCAAACCACTACACCATGCTGGCATGCACTTCTACCAAAATCATAGTAATTATTTCTAGAGCTTGCAAATGATGGCTGGCACCCTATATTTGTGACCCCATGTGCCAGCACTACTTTTGCAAAAAAATTAAAAAATGCAAAACCCTCTGAAGCTGATCCCACAACCAAAAAAAATGACAAGTTGTGATTGTGTTTTTTCTATACAGAAAGGAAGTAGAAAGAAAGGCAGATTTTATCTTTCATTTTACAGTATCACAATTGGAATAGAGATGGGAAACCTGGAATCTTCCAGATGGTGTCAAATCAATGGTCAAGAATTAGGAGTGTTGCAGTCAAAAAACATATGGAGAGCCACAGGGTTCCCACATCCAAAGTAGAGACCTGTAGGCAACTCCCTACAGATGTACAATAGGTCAACAGCTGAGCTTAACACTTCCTTTTTTTCCTTTTTTTTAAGATTGTGAATTGAATTTAATACCTTTTTAATTCATATGTGACGAGTATTAGAAGAGAAGTTTACAACTGTGCATTGATGGTTAAAAGTATGAAATATAGTGTGCACATAGACTGTAAAAATGCTGCTTTTCTAAGGATCCTAGTAAGCAATGCCTTCTCTATGACAGGAGGCCAACAAATTTGTTGTTCTGTTTTTTTAGTCCAAGCAGTAGGAAAAAAATGGATGAATAAAGCTGAAGTAATTTTTAGCAAGTTCTGTAGTTCAAGAGGTGGGAGATAGAGATAGAACTTCAGCAATCACATGATATATGTAGATTTTACTTAAGCCCACCCCTGGAAGCATAGCTAGGTAGCTTCCTTAACTTAACATAACGTAACACTTCCATTGTAGGAGGGAACACTGTTGATTCATCCCAACTAGGGTAAACCCATCAAATCAAATTGGTAAACTCATCTGGTTCAATTATTGTACCCTAGTTTGGCCTAACAAAGGATTTAGGCTACAGGATGCACTTAGAGCAATTAAGAAGAATAAATCTCCAGGAACAGATGACATTCTAATAGAACCAGTGCAATCCAAAGAGACAGAATCAATTTTACTTTTAACTAAATTCTGCCAACAAATCTGGAAGACCAAACAATGGCCCAGAGATTGGAAATGATCAATATACATTCCCATCCACAAAAAAATGAACACACAAAATATTGCAGCAACTGCAGGGGCATTGCATTACTCTGCCATGCAGACAAAGTCATGCTTTGTATACAGAGGTGCAAGCTGGGCTCATGTTGCAAAAGTGAAAAGACATAAAACTGAACACTAAGGTTTCACACTGGGTTATTTTCATAGTGTGAATGCCCCCAAGATAAAAAAAACCTGAGGCTGCTTACTTTGGCCACATCATTAAATAACAGGACTCACTAGAAAAGACAATAACGCTAGGAAAGGAGAAGGATGGTAGAAAGAGAGGAAAACCGCATACTATATGGTTGGACTCAATCAGGGATATCAAGGCCCTGAGCTTGCAGGACCTGAGCAGAGCGATTGAGGATGGGGGGCTTGGAGATGTCTCATCCACAGGGTCACCATGAGTTGAAGTCAACTCAAGGGTAATTAACAATAGCAAACAAACCAACAATGCTGTGTTTGTTACATTTATATCTCACCTTTCATTCAGTGAGTTCAAAACAACATACATAGCTTTACTCATTCCCATGAAATAAGTCAGATTAATAGAAAGTGAGACTAGCATGGCATAGTGGTTTGAGTGTTGGATGATGACTCTGGAGATCTGGGTTCGATTCCCCACTCAGTCATGAAACCCACTGGATGACCTTGGGCAAGTCACATGCTCTCAGCCTGAGGGGAAGGCAATGGCAAATTTCCTCTGAATAAGTCTTGCAAATAAAACCCCATGACAGGAGTTTTCCAATTTGAAGGCACACAACTACAAATGGAAAGTGACTGGCTCAAGGTCACACACTTTATGGGTCAGTGGGGGTCCAGAGACTAGATCTTCCAAATCCCAGGCCAGCACTTCACTACTGCACCGCAATGCTTCTCATGACACCCTGCTATAGTTTACACTCTAATATGTTGCTCATGAGGGTTTTCTGTCCCTTTCTCTTTTTTCTGATTATCTTGCTCTTATCTGTTTCTCTTCTGCTGGCACAAAAGCTCACAATTCTCACCAGGATCATAAAAAGACCTGCTATTTTTCCGATGAGAATCTTTCACTTTGTGGTTCCTTGAGGAAGTTGACTTCAGTAGTTGAAGACGAACTAGTGGTTTTCCTTTTCCTTTTTTTTAAAGAAAGAAAACCCAACCATTGACACCAAAATATAGCTGAAGCTTGTCAGCAACATGTGAACTCCGTCTGGCCTCATGATGACCAACAGGGAAACCTCTGTGAACTATATTATTAACGTAAGAGATGGGTCACACAGATAACCCAACCTTTTGTGGTGCTGCATTATTATGTGTAGTAGGACAGTGCGGTGGTGTGGTTAACACTGAGTAAAAATGTTCAAATTGAATTCTTGATGAATTTGGTGTGTTGAACTGAAGAAAATGAAGACTGGTGTTTTTTAATTGTTATAGAACATCTGGTTGTGATGTGGGATAATGGTTGCAACGGCAACTAGTGACAATGCTACAAAGCAAACTTAACAAGGACCACATCTTTAAAGGCTACTTTTCATATAGTTAGAGGCCAGAGCTTGGGGAAGTTGTTTTTTTTTGGGGGGGGGGGTTCATCTTCTGTACTTCCTTACCTGGCTGAGGGATTTGCAGACCTATAGTCCAAAGATAACTTTTCCAATTTCTGCTAGAGAGGCAAGAAGCTGTCTTATACTGGGCCGGACAATTTTCTCATTCAATGCAATAGTGTCTGCTCTGTTCAGAGCCTTGGGCAGAGGTCATTCTTCTCACCTAATCCTTCAAAATATTTTATATTTTTTAGTTTTTTAGTATATTAGCATATTATTTTACCATTTTATAGTGTTGTGTTTTATCATCTGTTTTTTATTATATATGTTTGACATTTCACGCTTTGGTGAAAAGGTCATTAGAAATAAATGTTGTTGTTATTCCTACTACTAGTACTACTACTAACAGAAAATACAGGCATACATGCATGACTACATGGGAAATATTGGTGATTAAACCTGGATCTTCTGTTTCCCAGCCTTGACCTAACCCTCTAATGCAGGGATAGAAATCATGCAGCCCATTGTTGGACTGCAGTTCCCAGCATTCTATATTATTGGCCATGCTGGCTAGGGCTGATGGAGACTCTGCAGGACTTTACCATTCTCTGCTGTCACTGCACTGGAACTCTCTAGTCAAGAATTCTAAGCATCTTGCCAAATATTGAAACCACCTAGGATTATATAGGATAGAGACTTGATAGTTAAAGTGGTATGACACTGATACAAATGTGTAGTCCACTCTTAGTCATGTAGCCATAGGTCCTGTCTGATGGACATGTAGGTCCCACACTAAATACTTTCTCTTCACTGATTATAGTCTTTGATACTGATTCCTAAACACCAGCTTCCACCCAAAGTCAACTATCTATATTTTAGCCCTTAATTTAAAAGGTTAGGTAGGCAAGTCCCTTTGGAGAGCAAATGTTCGTACAAATAGAAAGCATTGAGCTAAATAGAGCATTGCATTCCAAAAAGGGTAAAGAAGCAACATTAAGGTTAACAGCACCAAGTTCCCTCACAGCTAACACGTTACCTTTTCTCTCATCCATGGTGTGAAAAGATTTTTTTTTCATCCTTAAATGTAGTATATCACTTTCACTCATCTTGTTGTTAGAGATTACTGCACAAGGCTAATGATGGAATTGAAATGGTATTACAACCTATGATTCCTTTCCTTTTTGCACAATGTTGTCACTCATCTGTTGCTGATCTATTGTTATATCATTATTATAGCACAAGGTCGTATTGGCAGGTATCTCTTGTTAAAACGAAATTGTGAAATAATAATGGTTTTATATCAATGGATCAGCAATGGATGGGTGATGACGTGAGAAAAAGAGAGGAATCATAGATTGTAATTCCACTTCAATTCCATCTGTAGTGCCTTGTGCGGTAATTTCTGTTATGTGCCTACAATTTGTTCCTAATTTATGGTGACCCCAAGACCATTCTATAATGGGGTTTTCTTGGCATGATTTACTGTATTTAGAGAAGGTTTGCAATTTCTTTCTCCTGAGGCTGAGTGCATGTGACTTGCCCAAGGTCAACCAGTGGGTTTTATGGCCAAGTCAAGAATCAAACCCTGATCTACACAGTCGTAGGCCAACATTCAAACCACAATGCCATGCTGAATCCTTCCACCCATCTATCACCTGAAATATATCACTCAAGTGTGTAGGTTGATTTTGGAGGGCCTCACAGGATTGTTCAGCAAGTCTTTGTTGGCATTTGTGTTTCAATCCTTCAGTATAAAATAGATTCTGACACTTGATGATACAATTGAGGTGCAAATACTGAGACAAAATTTCCTGCTACAATGGGACCATAGGTACACCTCAGATGATAACTAGCTTTAATAGTCATTCTCTCTTATGAGGAATATCTGTTTTGAATAGAGATGGGTAAAATATTCTTTAAAATATTTAATGTATTTTTAAAGGGGAAAAACCCTTTTCTCTCAAGTGTAGAGAATCTCTGGTGAGACAAATCATGGTCCGATGAGAATCTTCGTAATTAATTCAACCATCCACAGCTTGAATATTAAAAAAAAATCTTATTCTATGTAAAATTTGCATGAGCTTGTTTTGTGTAGAAAATAGCAATTTTCTGTGCAGCAAACCCATTTTCTGCACAGAAAACATTTTTTCCCTGTAGAAAACTGATTTTGCTGTTTTGTATAAGGGACTTTATTTTACTATCCACTGTATTTAATGGGACTAACATCCATGGATTTTGGTATCCAAGCGGAGTCCTGGAACCAAACCCTAGCAGATACTAAGAGCCTGCTGCATAGGCCAATATCCATATCCACTTTCTTTATCCATAGATTCAACCACCCACAGTTTGAATATACAAACACACAAACAAAATAAACTTCAGTAAGCAAGGTAAGCAAACCTTGATTTTGTCTTTTTATATAAGGTTTGCTTACTGAAGTTTATTTTGTTTGTGTGTTTGTATATTCATGGATATGGAGGATTGGCTATATTTGCATCAGAAAATGAGTATACACATAACAATTGCTCTGTACCAGTGCTTTGAAGAAAAGGAACTTTGTCAGTCAATCCAGTGGTATATCTCCCTAATAATGGACTTTAGAAGACCGTTCCCTTGGTTTCTACGAGGCCCACTTTAAATATATGTATATATGTTTATGCAATGAAGTCTTGAATGTGGCAATGCTCTGTATGTTTCAGGAGTTTTAATTATTTTTATAGAGGCTTTTTAAAAGGCTATGTACCTTTGCAGTGTGTTAATTCAGAAATTTGCCAAGCATGCAGACTATAGGGAACCTCCCCATATCCCAAACATGACGATTATGGGATAAAAATGAAAATAAATCAGACAAGTAGAGGAACTGTGGCTTAATTTTTGCTAGGAAGGACTGCCATCTTGTGGTGATCTGAGCAACTTGTGTGGATTCATCATGTACAGTATAAGAGACAGGCTGGGGGCAGGGGTTGGTGTTGCCAAAAACTGTGCATCATTGGACATCCCTAGATTATTCTGGAAAAGCCTGTATCCTAAACTGTCAATTTAAGCCACAGATTCAACCATCCTGAACATTGAAAACATTGATTTTGCTATTTTATATAAGGGACACCATTTCAGTATGCCATTGTACTGAATGGGACTTGAGCATCCACGGATTTTGGTATCTATCCACAGGGTGGTCCTGGAGCCAAACCCCAGCAGTTACCAAGGGTCCATGGTCCATCAACACCATCCTTCATCGTTTGTGTGTAACAAAAGAGCATTATGCTTAACACAAGACAAGGAAGCTTCACGACAGTAAATCCCATAATTTATCAATGTGCTGAGTGAAGAAGCACTTTTTTTCCTGCCTCCTGTGGGTGCATTGACACTGTAGAAATAATGCAGTCTGGCACCACTTTAAGTGCTGTAGCTCCATCCCGTGGAATCCTGGGATTTGTACTTTTACACGGTCTGCTCTGCCAAAGAGTGCTGGTGCCTCACAAAACCCAGGATTCTGTAGGCTGGAGCCATGGCAGTTAAAGTGGTGTAAAACTCCATTGTTTCTACTTTTAGGCTGCATCAGCACTGCAGAAATAATAGCAACAGCATTTACATTTCTATACCACTTCATAGTGAACTCGGCTCTCTCTAAGTGGTTTACAACATGTAAGCCAATTGCCCCCAACAAGCTGGATACTTATTTTACCGACCTACAAAAGGATGGAAGGCTGACTCAACCTGGAGCCCTCTGGGATCGAACTCACAATGTTGTGGCTACAGCGGTGGCATTTACCCACTGCACCAACAGGGCTCCCTCAATAATCCAGTTTTACACCAAATAATCCAGTTTGAGACCATGGCTCAATGCTATGGAATTCTGGTCGTTGTAGTTTGCACTGTAACAGAGAAGGCGAAATGACTCACAAAACTACAATTACCAGAATTCCATAGCATTGAGCCATGGTATTTTAAAGTGGGGTCAAACTGGACTATTTCTGATGTGTGGGTTCAGCAATAGAGCTTCATTGGAAATCCTCAGATTTTAATTTAATGTAAGACAGAGAAAAACATCTCTCTGATTACCTTTTCCACATTATGCACATCCTGGATTTTTATGCAAGAGCAGCCTTTACATTTAGCAAGAATCCAAAAAAAGGCAGAGAGAATTATTATCCCTTTGTGCCTTGTAGTTATGGAGTAGGAAAGCTTGCAAATAGTTGCAAAAAGTGCAGTGGGTTCTGTGGATGGGATGTCCTCAGATTGTTCAGAAGAGTCACTCAAAAGCAATGTATTTGGAAAGTTTTCAAGAGTTACATGCAAAATGCAATGAGCTTTGGTGGGTTGCTACTTTATTCAAACCAGGAGACTCATGAAGACTATGAGGGTTTATTACTTTAATTAGTGTTGTTGTGTGCTTTCAGCTTATAGTGACTCTAAGGCAAGCCTATCACAAGGTTTTTGGGTTTTTTTTGGCAAGATTTGTTCAGAGGTTTTTTTCCCCATCTGAAGCTGAGAGTGTGTGACTTCCCTGTGATCACCAAGTGGGTTTCCATGACCAAGTGGAGATTCAAACTCTGGTCTCCAGAGCCACAGTGTAATTTATAATGTTTTTAATATTTTGGGTGCATGGAACAAAGTTTATGTACACTGAGCCATCAGAAAGAAAGGGTGTCACTACTTAAGCTACCCACGCAGGTATTTTGGAATATTTCTGATTTTGGAATTCTGGATAAAGGATACTCAACCTGTAGTTAGTTTACTAGTAGTTACTAGAGTTTTGTTTGCTGAAGGTCCAAGAATGTTGAGTAAATAGTCATGTGCTGCAACTTCCATGATCCCTGACTGCTGGCTATATTGGCTAGAGGGTTGGTGGGAACTGTAGTCCAACAACATGAGTTGCCCATCCAGCCTCTGTTTAAAAACCTCCAAAAAGGTTATGCTTTCTACATAACTGTGCAAACAAGCCAAGATTTTCAAACATCGGTGCACTCATCCAGTACTTCTCCTGTGAACACCCTGGCATGCTCCTGCAACATCTCATTCATGGGGAAGTCCTGTGAATAGCTTGTCAATAGTCTGAATGAAGTGCAATTGCATAGGTGCAGAAGTTAATTGCATTTCATTCATGCTATTAGGGATGTAACCTGGGACATTTACCCAACCTGCATTTCAGTAGATGCAATTCATTCTCATTTCTAGAATTGGTTTTGCAGTGAATTTCAGTGTTATTTTGAGGTATGAGGCACAATTTTGTTTTCATTGGATAAAAATAATGTGGTGAAATAATAAATTTTATTTTATTTTATTTTATTCTGTGCAGGACAAAACGTGAATGTCAGACAAAATGGCACATGTGCAAAATGATCAATTGCAATGTAATAATGATTTATTAGTTGATGTTTGCGGAACACAATCAAAACTTTATTTGGTTTTTATGTCACCACTGTTGTGTGGCTGTGTGAAAAAAATCAATTGCTATAGTACTATTGTTGCATTATCTTCCAATGCCGCAATTGTTGCAGAGTTGGCCCTGGTGTGATAATCTCTTTAGTAGAAATAAATAGCTCCTTAGCTGTGAAATAAATGAAAGGCAAGCTACCTTTGCCTGGCTTCACGCAAGTTTATAATACCTCGTCCTTCTTTACAGTCTTTTGGGGCTGAAAGTTACAAGGGCCCAGGGTGACTAGATGTCATAACCACAGAGGAGGACAAGGCACTTCAAAAAGCAGGCAATTCAAGAAAAATGTAGCACATTCCTAAATCAAAGCTAAAAACCCTCATAGAAATTTAAATTTATTTCATATGGTTTATTTACTGCTATATTATATATCCTGCACTTTATTATGTACTCAAGTGTATTTTTCTGATGATCTTATTTTTGTAAAATGGCTTGCAAGATATTTATAAAACTTTGTTGGCTTGCAAGATATTTATAAAACTACGAGCAAGACAAACGCTTAAAATTGTACATTATCAGCAACAAACTGTTGACTGAATCTACATTTGAATTATTCCTTTCATTTGTCCATTATGCTGAAAATCTTTCAACATTTGCATTGTGCTTCTTAGTTATGCTCAAAATGGAGGACATTTTAGAATTCCTCCTGGACAGAAGGCTGAAATGTAGAATATGTCTTGGAAAAGGAGGACGTCTGGTCAACCTGCAAGAGCCCCTGGTCAACTTTCAGTCTTGCAGCCCTATATGATCATAGTGAAAGATGAGGAGGCTCAGGACTAAAAAGAGGTAACATCCCTAATTTTGTGCAAATGTGATTGAATACAAAGAGATTCAAATGCAGATTTTTACGATTTAGAAACCAAAAGCCCTTGAACCAAACACAGAAACCTGTTGGTTTTGACTTCTCCCTCATTCAGTTTTTTTTATTCAAGTTTTTTTCTATCCTGAAGTTGAAGAAATGTGTCAAAAAATTCAAATAAATTTTGTAAACTAAAATTTTGCAAACTGAAAACAAGCATTATTTTTTTAAAAGGAAAAGCCATTTGTCCTTCTTAAATAGGCATAGTTGATATGACAGAGCTGCCCCTGGTGTAGAGATGATAACCCTTGAAGAGATATGTAGTATACCCCTTTAAAGGCAGGGTAATCCTCAGAAAAATCCACAGGTGATCACATTGAGTTACAAGTCATGAATAGCTTCATAAACAGATTGACTTTAACATAGGTTTAACTGGCAGAGGAGGAGCAATGTACTTAGGGCCTACTTCAGCTAAGGACAACAGGAGAGGAGGAAGGGTGGAACCTTTCCTTTCCCAGTAGACTCAGGCAAAAGCAAACCACTGCTGCTTCAGTTAACTCAGTAAGGACAACAGGAGAGGAAGGGGGGAATCTTTCCCTTCCCAAAAGACTCAGGCAAAAGCAAACCACTGCAGCTTCTCATTCCTTGTCTGTTCTTGCTCTTTTGCCAACTACACACTGTTGTTTCTTGGGCACATATGTCTCAGTTGTTATTTGTGAAATGTTGGAGAGTACACAACCACCTTTGATTATTGGTAACATGCTCAGTTTCTGCACCAGGCTAGTGTAACAAATTACTGGTGCCAGCAGAGGGCATACTTAGATAAGTCTAGTACTGTACTAGCAAAGCCATATCCTCCCTGGGAGGATCATCACATTTCACAGGTTCTGTGCCATTTCCAGGTACCTGAGAAACAGAAATTAAGGTAATAAAATATTCCCAGCATGATTTCTGGGAGAAGGAGTATGGCAACCACATGAGAGGCAGAGAATCAACAAGTAATTTACCCAGCTTTATCTGCAACAAAGCTTCACCAGGTGATAGGTATATTTTATTGTATTTATTCAAGACATTTATTTATTGGCTCTCAAACTATTGGGTCCCTGAGCCTCTGGGCTTTGAAAGAGGTAGAACTGTTCTTCTCAAGATTCAACAGAAGAATGTCAATAAGCAATACATTCATTTCATCTCCATCTGCCTGCTCTCAGTATCCATGCTAACAAGTACCACCAATGTAATATCAGGTTTATCCCTTTCCCCCAATAATTGTCTTCAAAGTAAATTTGCAACAAAAGCATCATGACAATTAAATGCTTTACAAAATGGATGTGTCAAACTATAACCATAATAATGCTTAGATCATGTATATCAAGAAAACATAAATGCTTAGTAATTCTCACAACAACCCTGTAAGGTAGAATATTACTGTTATTTCCCAACTCCAAACAAACTGAGAAAACACACCCCAAGTTCCTTACAAAAATAAATTAGTCAAAAACGGATATTAGCAAAAGCTTATGCACCACTGCTAAACATTATATTAATAAGCACCGCAACAAAGTAAAATGAGCCATTACTTTTAATTCCCATTCTATCACTAGATAGACTGAAAAAATACAGCAAAAGTATTAAATTCCTTAACCACTAAAAGCAAAAAAAGCAAAAAAATTAGTACTGCCAGATTGAAAAGAGGAGATGGTGTCTGTACCTTTAATGTTTGTGTAGCATTTCAGCAGGTGTTGGCTGTCATACAACCAGGTAACAAGCAACATCTGCTGAAATTCTATGCAACCATTAAAGGTATAGGAGCCCTATCCACTTTTCATCCTGGCAACCCCACGGAAAATTACTGTTATTAATAACCAAGACTAAACATTCATAGACCCAATGTGATATAGTGATTTGAGGGCTGGACTACAACTGGAGGCCGGGGTTTGACTCCCTGCTCTACCATGAAACCCACTGGGTGACCTTGGGCAAGTCACATGCTCTCAGCCTCAGAGGATGCCAATGACAAACCTCCTTTGAAAAATAGGCGCACAACAACAACAACAACACATTACCTTAGTAACCTGAACACAACTTTGATGAGATAAGCCATTGTTTTTAATTTCTCTATGACAAACCAGTAAATTAAAAAATACAGTTTAAGATTTTAACATCCTCACAAAAATAAATCAAAATTATTATTAATAATAACAGTAAGAGCATGTATATACCATTGGTATACATTACAAGATCACTGATAAAGTAAAACATTATTACTCCTATATTGCAGATGGGTAGACTAAGGAAACAAATTACAACATACTGAGCAGTCAGGTGCAAAGAGCATGGGGCGCCTACTTCTTTAACAGTAGCACAGAAGGACAGCTTTCAGCATAAAACATATGTAGAAAGTCCCTCATATTTACAAATTTTCCAACATGCAGGATCTCTGAGCCCTGTCCTCTCCTGAATAAGAAACACTGTGCTCTGTTCCAGCCAGCTAGTGAGTTGACAGCAGAAGCCACATTAAAACCTGAGACCTTTCATCTTACTCTCCTATTGCATTGCACCAGCTTTAAATTCAAACCTTAGGCTGATGGAAAGGTCACAGAGATATTCCTGTCTCAAGGCAGCTGCAGTCCTTTCCTTTTTTGTCCTTCATGCAACCTACCTTTGCAGCCCCATCCTTAGAAATTCTGCAGAAGCAATAGTAGACATCCAGGCACCCTTACCTTTCTCTGTCTTTGAGGGCAGTTCAAATCCATCCCATGAGTTCACCAGGAGGCTCTTTCCCTCTTCCTCTCCTGCTTTCTTAAAGAGTTGCCTAGGATGTGCCTGCCTTTGCCTGGTCAGGGGTGGAGTTTCTTGACAGCTGTGCAATGCTTCTCATGTCTACTACTGAGATATCTGCAGGCACCAGGCTTTCTTTTATTGTCACCTTCCAGTCATCACATTTTTAAAAGTTCCTCTCCCCACTCCACTTAGATCCCAGAAACTTTTTTTTTTGAAAAGGTTCCTTACCTCAACTCCCCACCCTCATCCCTGGGATTTTAAAAATAAGGGCTTTCTATTTTGAAGAACAAGGGATGCTTTAGGCAGAAGGAAGATTTTAGAATGCTTGGGAAAAGCAGCAATGCAAAAAGTTAATTTCAGACTTTTAACTCCCAGATTAACATGCTGGCTGAGAAATTCTGGGGGTTAAAAATCCAAAATTAACTTTTCTGACTTCTGGGGGAAAATAGTTATTCTCAAATAATGGCAAGATTATATTCTCCTTTACACACCTGTCAGGTTTTAAGATTTTCAGGGGATTTTTCAGGTCCTGTTGATACTAGTGGCAAACTTTGGGGAAGGATGAAAGACTGAGAGAGGGTCATTCTTTGTGGCTTCCCTGGAAGCTCCATGGGAAACCCTAGTTGTTTATATGGCCCCACATGCTCCTTACCTTGCCATGCCATCACTGGTACTGAGAAGCCCCCTGTTGCCACATCTGATGTGGAAATAAGGTGCCTGGCCTTGAGACATGTTCCTTTTCCCCTGGAAATCAGATCTAGTGTTCCTGAAAGGTCACCAATATATATGAGGACCCCCAAATAGTGTTGGGTATGCAGGTATGCTTAACAAACGATTAGTTTAGTGTTCTGCCTTAACTTTACTCTAGTTTTTTATATTAGAAGCTCATGGTCTGTGCCACTATCTGCTCCTGGTATTGTTTTTTGCAGGGACAATGGAGCTTCTTCATCTTCTGCTTCCAGTTATATAGTCTGATTTCTACTTTGGCCGTCAGGTGATATCCATGTATACGGTCACTTATTTGGTTGCTTGAAGAATGTGCTTGCAAGAAATTTTGTTGGCCTCACAAAATTCAGTCAGTCGCTCTCATGTTGAATTTCTCGATTCTAGGCCCAATTTTCCTACAATTTTTGATTCTGCTGTTTCCTGGTTTTGCTTTCCAATTACCTATATTTAACAATAAGTCCCTTTTTTGGTATATGGTCAATTTCCTCCCAAACTCTAGCACTGAATCTTTCAATTTGTTCTTCTTTTGCCTCTGTAGTTGGAGCATAAACTTGAATTATAGTTATACTGACGAGTTTCCCCTGAAATCTTACTGATATTATTCAGACAGACTTTGCATTATATCTCTTGTCTGGTTTTGCTACATCTATTAATGTCATCTCATTTTGTCTTAGACTTTCATTTCCTGAGTAAAAAATTGTGCAATTATCTGACTCAAAATATCCCATTCCTGTCCACTTTAGCTTGCTCATCCCAAGTATTGCAATGTTTGTGATGTTCCATTTCTTGTTTTTCTATACCTAGCTTCCCCTGATTCATGCTTCTCACATTCTGTGTTCCCATAATATATGCTGTGGCGCATGGTCTCTAGGGATTATAGGAATTTTAATCCAATGAGAGTTGAAATGCAGTAAGTATATGATACTTACTGCATTTCAACTGTAATTCAATTACAGTTGAACTGTATTGAAACTAGGGTTTGGAAACTATTGTCATGGACTGAAGCTGATATAAAGAAGCAGTGCCCAGAATGTGTGAATAAGCCATAAAATATCAAACAGTACAATTTAGCTATCACCCCACTCACAGTGTATCTGGATCCTTGGTGTAGCAAAAGCAGGTACAGCAGGAGGAACTGTGGTTTAAGTATTGGACTACAACTCTGGAGACTAGACATAGATTCCCAGCTCATCTGTGAAAGCCATGGCTAACTTTGGACAAGTCACATGCTCTCAGCATCAAGGGAAGGCCATAGCAAACCTCCTCTGAACAAATCTTACTGAGAAAACCCTATGATAGGTTCACCTTGGAGTCACCATAAATGAGAAATGATTTGAAGGCACACAACACACACACACTTTCACCAAAGGGCAAAACATCAGACATATAAAATAAAAAACAAAACAATAAAACACAACACTATAATGTATCAAAAAATAACTTCCATCCCCCCTCCTGGGGGATTCTGGGCCTCCGGAAAAAACAAAGGGTTCATAGTAGTAGTAGTATTTATATATTATAGAAACAAAGGCTGGAATACAGTGTGGGACTTGTGTTTTTGTAAGTGGGTTTATATGTGTGGGAAACAAAATTGAGCAGTTTCACAATATCCATATTCACCTAGGGGCTGCTGTAATGTTACTACATAAGGGCATCCATTGCACAATGGTAGAGTGACTGGTATGCTATGGCACACTACACAATGAGCACCAATCTGTATCAGGGTATTCCCCAGTGTGTGTCTGACTACCAGATAGGAAGTGCTGAAACACAACAGGAACACCTGATGAGCATAAAATAAAATAAATAAAAACTCAATCCACATAGGAGCATTCTTACCAGTGCCCTGGTACACATCTTCACAATTCACTAAAAGGGTTTCCTGGAGCCTCTGCAAGGTAGCTAAAGTTTCGTAAAATTAAGCAGAGTAGATGTTGATATAGAATTTCAGCCAGAGTAATGAATAACAGACATTACAAATTGGTGGATTAATGTACATATACATTACTAGATCTATCATTTCTAGATGATTGAATTGACAGTGTATGACCATATTTGATGTATGTTGTTGTTATGTCCCTTCAAGTAGTTTCTGACTTATAGTGACCCAAAGGTGGACTGATGATGGGATATTTGTTCAGAGGATGTTTGTCATTGCCTTCTCCTGAGGCTGAGAGCATGTGACTTGCCCAAGATCATACAGTGGGTTTCATGGCCAAGTGGGGAATCAAACCCTGGTCTTCAGAGTTGTTGTCCAACACTCAAACCACTATGCCATACTGGCTTTCGTTTGACATATAGTTATCACCCTCCCCAAACTTACAATATAGATATCTGGCATATGGCTATACCTACCATATACCTACCTTATATTGTAAATATATTGTAAATTTGGGGAGGAGTAATTATTAAGTAACCTTCAAACATTTTTTAAAAAATTCAAAACTGGGTGGAAAATATATTTCATGAGTATTGGGAAACGCTGATGAGGAAAACTCTAAACTGACAAGAATCATAACAGTATGGGGCTGACTCCACACAAAAGTCAATTTTTTAAAATGTTGTGATGGAAAACAACATTTTCTGTGCAGGAATCAGCATCTGATGCACAGCAAATAATATTTCTGCACAGAATATTATTTTGTGTACAGAAAATGAAAAAAAAAAGTGCAAATTTGCCAGAATATGTCCTGAACTGTGAATAATCTTGCACCAGGAAGAAAATTTCTAAAATTATTCATTGCTTTGAGAATGAAATAAGCAAAGTATTACATCCCTACTATGTCGTGACACGCTGCCTGATGCACCTGCCTCACTCTGCCTAATGTTCCAGGCAGCCCTGATGCATCCAGAAAGTGATAGGTTGGAGTAAACTGATCTAATTCTTCTGCTGTGCTGTTTCAGAGCTCTGCAGAATTTATTTTTGAGGGCTAAAAATCCCAGAATCTACCATTCAGCCTGGCCATACTGGCTGTAGGATTCTGGGAATTCTTAAATTTCAGTATAAAGAAGTAACTTTTCCATGCTCAGTCTAGTATATCCATTAACAATGTCTTTTTAGTACATTTAGGATTCCTTTTGAATTTAATTTCTAAAACTGGTCTGCTTTGAGCCCCATACCTTTTGAAAATCAATAACGACACATTTCCCAGGGATGCTAGATCCAATTTTTTGAATAATACATACAGGTATGTACACATATATCATTTTAAAAAATCCCACATCAGTTTATTAATACTGGTTATGATGGCAGGCTCAAGGGAATGGCTGAAAAGGAAACACCTATAAATGAGTAACAAAGAAAGAGTGGGAACCCAACATTCAGCACAGAGGAAACTGTCAGGTCCTGAAGACAGCCAAGTTGAAATTTGTCTTTATTTGGAAGATTAGAAAAGGAGAAGTATAAAGAGAAGAAACAAAAAGGAGGACCGAACTGAGACTCATAAATATCAGGGAGCTGCTTGTCCTCTTTTCTCTGCCGGGCAGAGTTTGCTGCTATTTCTCAATTAGTTTTTCCGGCTTTTGTATTCCAACAGAGTCTTCTTGCAAAGGAAATACAGCAACAAGGCAAAGCAGAATATATAGTGCTTCACAATAAAATAGAAAGCCAGCTCCCTGACTGTGTAAATAACATGGATAAAGACAAAGCAGAAGAAAAATAGGGCATACTGGTTCTGGGGCTGGAGTAATTCGTGAAGCTCTTGCCCAATCTAAACAGGAGAGAAAAGAAAGAAGAAAATATGAAGGGAGTGAATGAAAAGTGTACGTTAGCTAATGTTCCTTTTGAGCAGCTTCCCAAATTTTAACACACAAGGCAAAGAAAAGATGTAATGTACTCATAGGAATATCTACTCAGAAGTAAGTTCCACTGAAATCAGTGGGACTGATTCCCAGGTAAAAATTGATTGCAAATTCAGCCACCTAATACAGTATGTACCCACTCAGGTCTTAAGTCTTATTACCATACCCTCCAACTGTTCTGATTTGGAGGGACAGTCCAAATTAATACTCTGCCATCCCACTTTTTCAGCAGGTTTTATAATGTCCCAGTTTCTCTCTCCTCCTTCCACCTTCCCCCTTTGTCATCAGCTTATTTCCATTGCTGCAAACAGAGTATAAAGTTTAAAAGTAGTTTGTAGTCAATTAGTAATGGGGAGGATAGAGGAGGAGGGAAATATTTTCATTCCCAGTAGACTCGGGCCAAAGTAAACTGCTGCAGCCTCTCCTAGCTTGTCTGTTCTTCCTCATTAACAATCTTTGCCATCTTGACCACATTCTGATATTGCTTGATCACACATGTCCCAGTTTTAACCTATGAGATGTTTAATGAGCTTTGTTTTAAGTAAATATGCCTCCTTAGAAGGCTGCAGTGCAGTACTCCAGTTGCCCAAGAAATAAATCGTTGGACTTATTAAAACATGCTTATGTAAGCATATATAGGATTAATGAGAGTATTGGTGTCACTGGACCTTATCACATGTGAGGAATTTCTCTCAATTTCGCAATAGTAATTTTCGTATTCAATTCGAAATTTCGCGTGATTGCGTGAAAGTGCATCACACAATGATATAGCTAGGTTATTTCGCAAAATAAATTGCGCTATGGATTCGCAAATCACGCGATTGCGCGAAAGCTTATTATACATTATTGTACATTTATACAAACACATTCAGGAATATCTTATTACACCAGTGGATTTTTAAATGCGAAATTGCTCTCCTGCACATGCCCAGTTCTCAACCGATGCCATGGTGACCTCATGTACTTCCAGGTCATTGAGTTTGGGTACTCCCTCTGCAATTTCCGGTTCCTCCATGAAATGTAAAAGTACTTCTTCCTCATTTTCACGTGAAAGCCTGCAAGCAGCTAAGGGTTTTACTTGTACTTTTTCCTCATTTTCACGTGAAAGCCTGCAAGCAGCTAAGGGTTTTACTTGCTGTGCTTTTTCCCCATTTTCACGTGAAAGCCTGCAAGCAGCTAAGGGTTTTACTTGTACTTTTTCCTCATTTTCACGTGAAAGCCTGCAAGCAGCTAAGGGTTTTACTTGTACTTTTTCCTCATTTTCACATGAAAGCCTGCAAGCAGCTAAGGGTTTTACTTGCTGTGCTTTTTCCCCAGATATAGGATGGGGGACACCTGGATGAATGAAACTATGTGTGAAAGGGATTCAGGAGTCCAAGTAGACCATAAGCTGAACATGAGTCTACAGTGCGATGTGGCAGCTAAAAAGGCCAATGCTATTCATAGAATCCTAGAGTTGGAAGGGACTATAAGGGCCATCTAGTCCAACCCCCTGCCATGCAGGAACTCTCAATCAAAGCACACCCAACATATGGCTATCCAGCCTCTGTTTAGAGGTTAGGTTGCATCAATAGGAGTATAGTGTCTAGATCAAGGGAAGTAATAGTGCCACTCTATTCTGCTTTGGTCAGGCCCCACCTGGAATACTGTGTCCAGTTCTGGGCACCACAATTCAAAAAGGATGTGGAGAAACTGGAGCGAGTCCAAAGGAGGACAACTAAGATGGTGAAGGGTCTGGAAACCATGCCCTATGAGGAACGCCTCAGGGAACTGGGGATGTTTAGCCTCGAGAAGAGATGGTTAAGAGGTGATATTTGAAGGGATGTCACATTGAGGAAGGAGCAAGCTTGTTTTCTGCTGCTCCAGAGAACAGGACCCAGAATAATGGATGGAAACTCAATAAAAAGAGATTCTACCACATTAGTAAAAGAGATTCTACCATATTAATAAAAAGAGATTCTCTCTAGGAGGAACTTCCTGACAGTAAGGGCTGTTCGACAGTGGAACACTCTCCCTTGGAGTGGAGTCTCTTTCTTTGGAGGTCTTAAATCAGAGGCTGGATGGCCATCTTTCGGGAATGTTTTGATGGAGAGTTCCTGCATGGCAGGGGGTTGGACTGAATGGCCCTTGTGGTCTCTTCCAACTCTGTGATTCTATGAATCTATGATTTTGGACCATGCCCAAAGCTGCATGCGCGCTGAGATGTTGGTGTGCCATGGAGGAATTCCCCATCAAAGCATCCTCCATGTTGGCCCCGCATCCTAAGTCGCATGCGTGCTGAGATGTTGGTGTGCCATGCCATGCAGGAATTCCCCATCAAAGCATCCTCCATGTTGGACCAGTGCCCAAAGCCCCATGTGCGCTGAGATGTTGGTGTGCCATGCAGGAATTCCCCATCAAATCATGCTGCATGTTATTGGTCAGAATAGAAGACTCTCAGGACCCCATGCCCCATGACGTGAGTGTCATCTTGAAATCACTGTAACAGTGCCAATTCTTATCTACCCGGACAAGTGGTGCCATGCATGAATTCTATGGAATGAATGGGAACCAGGGCAGATGGGGGGTCTGTTTGGATAGCCCTGGGGGACCTCATCTTAACTGGGCAAGTGAAGGAGGAATTGCTATGGCAACTGTTGGAAGGCAGGAATCACGCAAAAAGATGAGGGTAAAGCTGGCACTAGCTGAGCATAAAAGTGCTCCCTCTTCTGGCCACCTGTTCATGCATGGCAAAACATTTTGGGCACTACAGGAAGTAAAAAGGAGAAGCCAGTGCCATGAAGGATCATGGGAATTGTAGTAATGATGGCGAAATTGGGGATGAATAGAAATGCCTATCACGCCCCCAAAAAGCGAAATGAATACGAAATTGCCAGGAATAGGAATTGTAAGTCCGCTAGTTCACCGAATTTGCCTATTTTCTGATTGCGTTTGGACCACATTCGCATATTAGGCAAAATCATATAATAACCTTTCACGCAATTACGTGAAAACTCCCATTTCGTTCGCAAAAACAAGCAATTGCATGTAATGAGAAATCACGCAATCGCGCGAAACCTAATGATTGCGTTCGGTTTTTCAGGAAAAAATTGATCGTGTAATAAGCTCCACTGTAACTGAATGTCATTTCTGTTGATTTATGTGGATTTCAGCAATTCTAGTGTGGTATTGGAAATTTAACGTACATTCAGTTAAACATTGAGGCTGTATATTTTACCCATTAACACTTTTCCCATGTAAAACTTGATCTGCTATGCATTGGCAGATGTTGAAAAAGTAATGAGGAAGCAGCAGAACTGGGAAAAGCTACTTTTATCAGCCTAGAACTTGAGTAACCCTAAGAGATTCTGGAAACTATCATCTAAAAATAACTTTTCCAAGTTGTAGATACTTTTGAAAGAAAGAAAGAGAAAAAAGAGTATTCTCGCAGCTGATGGTATCCTAACAAAATTTAGGCAACAATCTATCTTTTTCTCTATCTCTGAAAATCTCTCCCTTCTGTCTTGCAACAAAGAAGTATAACTGATGAATTAGCAAGGATGAATTACCAAGATGAAACAAACACCCCAAAAGGTGTAAATCATCATCTTACTTTCTTACGTCAACTGTTCTAGGTAGATGTCACAAAAAACCCTGACTTATTTATGCAGGAAATGTTCTCTTGGAGAACACCAACAACTGTGCTGTGGTCAGAAATATGTTACCTTGGTTTCAGTTGGGGTTTAGTTCCAAGACCCCCTGTAGATACCAAAAACCATGGATGCTCATCGCATTATATACAATGGTGTAATAAAATGGTATCCCTTATATAAAAAGGCAAAATCAAGGTTTGCTTTTTTAAAAATGGGGAGGGGAGATATCAAGCTGTGGATGATGGAAGCTGTGGATATGGAAGGCTGACTGTACCATAGACCATTGCCAGTGCAAAAAGAAAATGTATGAGATTTTCTTTCTTGTAATATTAACCAGAGGATTGGGGGGGGGGGGGAATCTATTTATTTACTCATCGCAGAATCACCCAGCAAGCATGGTTATGCTGTCTTACGGGCTCTGAGTATTATACTCCAAAATAGGTATGTTTCCAAGTTTTGGTGTCAACACATTGCCATATATTTCTAGAAGGAGGGATTTGCAGCCCTCCAGATTTTGGTTGGATTCAATTTCCCATTAGCCCCTGCCAAGCTGGCCTGGGTTGAGGGATGGCCCTTTAAATTAATTCCTGGATGATAAATCAACACTTATGTAAATAGCTTTGATTCAATGGGTTTGCTCTAATTGGAATGAGAAATTGGTACTTGGACCTGAGAACTGTAACCCCAATAAGGAATTTCCCCCAGCTCTGATTGTTGACCCATTATTTTGTCCCACTTACTGATCGAGAGCTCTTCTGCTGACGTAGCTGGGCCATTTTTTCCTCATGCTGCCTTCGCTTTTCATTGTCCTCGTGCCGGTACTTCAGCCTGGTCATTGCACCATCCAGCCTCATCTTTTCCAAGTCAAGATCAGCTGCTGTGATCTGCTTGCTGTTCAGCTGACCTATCCCATCTAAACTACTGGCCTCACCAATCCTGGAGTAGGCTTCTGGCTGCAAAGCACTGGTTCCTCTTGTAGCACTGATCACCAGCTGCCCAGCTTGATTCTTATTCTCTAAGGCCTCTGTCACATCATCAGGGATGTATGAAGAGGCTGGGGTGTCCCTCACAGCATCCTGTAATGATAAAATGGCAGGAGAAGCAATTACATTTGCCCAAGCCAGTCAGTGGTATAGTGGAGCCAGGGTTTGAAAGGTCGAAGGGTTGGACATGTATTGATTAACTGCGATGGTAACATTATTTGCCACCTGGTTTTCCTGTTCTCTCTGAGCTGCAGTCCTCTTAAATGAAATATTCACAGCTGCTACAAGATCTAGGCAGACTGGTTTTCCCAGAAACAATATATTGTTGGCAACTCTTCTCTATTGTAATGCAAGATATGTTGGCATGGCTTAGACTTGAAGGAGAAAATTAAGACCTGCTAGTAATGTTGTTGCTGTTGTGTGCCTTCAAGTCATCTCTGATATACGGTGATCCTATGGTGAACCTATCACAGGATTTTCTGGGGCTGAGAGTATGTGATTCACCCAAGGTCACCCGGTGGGTTACCTTGGCCGAGCTCAAAATCAAACCTTGATGTCCAGAGTTGTAGTCCAATGCTCAAACTACAATACAACCCTGGTTCTCTTGGTAGCACTACAGGGCCTAAATACCCTAAAGGCACCAGATCCTATCCAATCTTGGATGCTAAAAAGGGTCAGCTCTGGTTAGTACCTGGATGGGAGACTGCCAATGAATATCAGATACTATAGGATATATTTCAGAGGAAGGACCCACCTCTGAGTATTCCTTACCAAAGAAAACCCTATGAAATTGCCTTAAGTCATAAGTAACCTGATAGTGCATATACACACAGAGCACTACAAAAGACTTTCTCCTAGTTGTTGTTATAAACCTTTATTTATATAGCGCTGTAAATTTACACAGTGCTGTACATAGTTGAGCTAAAAATGCCAGAGCAGGGTTATTGATATGGATCTGCATAGTTCCCTCCCTTTTGCTGCTTCCATGTGGGCACAGTTATGAAGATTATCATAATGAACATGTACAAAATTTAACCCCATATTACTGAGGGAATCCAGTAATTGTTTCCACCTGTTCTTCCTCAAAAGGCTCTTTGTTGAAACCTAAGTCTTTTGGTAATTTTACTTTAAAAAAAATATTCAGCAAGCCATTTGGAAGCTGGCTGTTTCAAATAAACTTTAGATTGCTTGTGCTGTATTGTGAGTACAGGTACACAAGATTTTAAACTATTTAATATTGTGTGCCAGCTTGTTTTTAATGCATATTAGTTTAGTACATCCACCGTTCAATTTGTTTATAAGAGCTATTTTGTTGTGAGCTACCACGGACCCCATACCTGTCTGCTGGGGTCAAAAAGTTTTTTGGTTTTTTTTTTTTTTTAAGAAGAACAAGTATATACCTTTGGTAGCCTGTTCTTGCTTTTATAAAAGGGTGTAAGCCTGTGCTTGTTTACTTGGACAGTTTTTTGGACTCAGTAATAGTTCCAAACCCTCCAAAATACTTACCAGTATGTATGTGATTTTTAAAAGTAATGCTATGCATTCCTTGTTCTTCAAAAGTAACTAAATTAGTTACTTTTCAAAACATTAGAATGATACAAGATCCTTTGGTACAAAACACCTTTTACTCTTGTCCACCTTCTTGTCACTTGAACACTAACAACAGAACATGAGGAAACAGCAGAAGCATGACACACACGTGATAGTCCTCCTCCACCATTTAGTGAAGACACACCTGTAGCTATAAATAACAGCATTTAAAATTAACTTAAACTTTGCGCTCTAAGGTTGCATCCTCAAGTCAGAAATGATGCATTTTGATGCCACCTAACAGCCATGATTTGGTGCTATGGAATTCTGGGAACTGTAGCTTTATGAGCTATTTAGCCTTCTCTGTCTGAGAGCTCTGGTGCCACAACAAACTACAAATTGCAGGATTCCACAGGACTGAGCCATGGCAGATGAAGAGGCATCAAAGTGGATTATTTCTTCAGTGCAGATATATCTCAAGAGGGGTGAAGACATCCCTCATTAAATTGCAATCACTATATCTTCAAAAAGGGGGGTTAATCCCTTAGCTAACATTTTCCAAACTCTGCTTCTACGGAGCTTATTCACAAAACAGTGGGGACCAGACAACCTACATGCATGTTAAAAAAACATGTAATGGATGGGTTGCAGGAATGTATGCTAAAGAGACATCTATGCCATTGGAGCTTTCTGCAGGGATACTGGGCACAGTGATACCTGGTGACTCCCATTATCAGTGGGATGGTGAATCCACTCCAGGTTTTAGACCGAATGTGAAAGATGGTACCTAAGATGCTGAAGCTATTTTGAAGATATGGCTCATGGAAAAGCATGTCTTGGCAGCCAGAGTTACTATCAGGCACACGGAAGCTATTGGTCATGGAAGCCAGCACCCACCACTGACTGGGCAATTGCCATAGTGACTATGCCCCCACTGCCACAGCTCCACTTCTGATCCATCCTAACTCCAACTAGGGATGTAATTCTTCACTAATTTTATTTCCCAAAAGAAGCAACAAGTAATTTTAGCAACTTGCTTCCTGCTGCAAGGAAGTCTTTGAAAAGCATGCAGACAATATTATTATAAAATGCTGTTTCATGGGTATGAAATGCTGTTTTCTGCACAAACGTTAAGTTCCGACCTGCAAAGACTTTCATCAAGCCTTCTTTCCAGGATTTCTCAACACTCAAGAAACACATTTTGCAACTATTTTCAAATATCCTTTCCATCCCAACTTCCAGCCACCGAATGTGAGATTAGGACTGCTCTTTTCCAAAAGTAAAAATTTATTGCCTTTTTGTGACATTCAAAGCTGGCTTCCTGGGGGAGCTTTCTTATTTTCCATAAGATGGGGGGCCATCCCCATTTCCTTCCTGTAAATAGTCATTCATCCCTACTTACCATCTTTTCCTTGTGTTTTTTTGACTCTTTAATTGGTGTTATCTGCACAGCAAACTCAATTCCTGCCTGCATTTCCTTGAACTCTACACTGCCTTCTTGATAAGAGTACTCAGACCCTTCCAAGTTGCTGGTGTGATCCAGATCTGCTTGAATCTCCTTGTCGGTGTGATGCACAGACTCTGTCTCAAAGGTGGAGAACTCCGATGATGAATGGGGCTCTCTGGTTGTTTCCTGGGACAGATCAGAAGTTGGGCAAATTGGGAAGAAGCTTGTGATTAATTAGATGTAATAGCAATTGGATTTACAAACTGGCTCAGGATAGGAGTGAAATTGCCAAAGCGAGTTGCAAAGGTCATGAGTTAAAGTAAAACAATGCATGGATTTTTCAGTGTATTTCAGAGCTTGGAAGGTTACTCTTTCTCAGACCTAATAGGAATTTGTTATTGTTAGCTGTCCTCAAGTCAATCTCAGTTCATGGATATACCCATCAAAATTAGTTACTGAATGGTAAATGAACACTTTATGTAGTTGCAAAGGGATCTTGCAGCACCTTTGATATTAACTGTAATAAATAAGTTGTGACATGAGCATTTGCAGATTTTGGGCCAAAACAGACAGCTTTAAAGGGGTAGTGTGATACCACCCCTTTGAGCACTGGATTGGGGCTGTGGCAACCACACGCCATGACCCCAATCCAGCTATTTGCCAGCTCAAAAAGAGGCGGCAAAAGCCACTCCTTTTTGAGCCAGCAGAAAGGCACCCTTTCAGGCACTGCCATAGCTTTGCAACACTCCTGTGACATGCAGCATATAAATGTGACACCACCAGAGCACCACAACACTGCAAGATAGAGATGATTTTTATAGGGGGAACAAGCCTTGTATAGCATTCTAGATTTTAACTCTTGTTGTTTTAATTTATGTTTTAACTAATTTTAATATTATGATGGTTTTAGTGGGTTTTTTTAAAAAAAAACTTTTGTATGCTGTGAATTTTTCAATAATAATAATAATAATAATAATATATTTATTTGTATCCCACCTCTCCCTATATTGGATCAATGTTTAACTGTTGTAGTCCAAAACTGGAAAAAGGAGGGATTCTAACAACAGCAATATCTTCCATAAAATGAGAGACACTGTGTTGTAGGAGCTGTAGTGTTGGGACTAGGAACCTTCTCACGTGGGAAAACGGAGCAGGACAGAAGCGGCTTTTTCCTTGCTTCTCCACATGCTGTTGAAGCATTTTTGTTTTCTTCCCGAGGGAGATAGTCATAAAAGTGCATCTTTTGTTGCGCTGGAAAAATCTATTTGACAAAAGGCACAGTTTTACAATAGTCTTTCTCAGGAAGGAGAACAGAAGTGTTACAGTTTGCAGAGAGGCATGAAGAAAGCCACTTTTGTCCTGCTTAGTTTCAGCTTTCTTTTCTCATGTGATAAGGCACTAGGACTCCGGGAGATCAAAGTCTGAATCCTTGTTCAACCATGGAAACCTATTGGGTGACCTTGGGCAAGTCATACTCTCTCAGTCTAAGAGGAAGGCAATGGCATACCTCCTCTGAACAAATCTTGTCAAGAAAACTGTACAGTGGACATAGCACAAGTCAGAGTCCACTTGAAAGTACATAACAACTACATGTGTAATACAGAACATATGGCCAACTTACTGAAGGTAGAGTGTGGCAGAAAGAGTTTGGAGCAGGATCCAGCAATATTTAGCACTTTTTAAAGACCTTTGCCACTCCAGATATTTTAAATTTCAGCCTTCAGAAGCCCCAGCCAACATGGCCAAAGTTGAGGGATTTGCAGCAGCTGTAATTAGCTTACAGTTGTAAACCGCTTAGAGACTGCTTAGTTCAGTATGAAGCGATATATAAATAAAGCTGCTATTGCTATTGCAATCCAAAAAATCCAGTAGAAATGATCATCTGCTAATGATGCAGGAGGAATGACAGTTGTGTCACTTCTAATGTCTTGGGATAAGGCACTTGGAGTTGTGTTTTCCAATATTATTGCAGTAGGCAATTATGTCCGTAATGAGAAACATTCAAAAAAGGTTTGGAATGTGTATTATGGTGGTGGAGAGATGGTTTGGGAACATGCTGAATCTGAACATGCTGAATCTTGGTTGCTTGGTTATTTATATTCTATTGCATTTCAGGCCCATGTTTCTTCTTTTCTGAAATACACTCACAGAGACTTAAAACAGTCACATTCAGTTTGTTCGTGTATTGTATTTTCTGCAGTGCACTGTCCTCAGAGTGGTTCACAAAAACAATTAGTAACCATATTGGCAGTGGTAAAACAATAACATTACCGTATTATAATTTCTTTAAAACACAATGTTATATATTAATGTTTTAATTATTCTTAGGTTTAATCCTTTTTTAATGTTCAATTGTGTTTTATGTCGGGGGGAGGTTGGGGACTTTGGAATTTTCCTATTTTTACTGTTTTAATCCACTTGGATTCACTGAGATTAAGCAGAATAGAAATAATAATAATAATAATAATAATAATAATAATTATTATTATTATTATTATTATTATTATTATTATTATTATTAAAAAACTAAAGGGCCAAAGGATTCCCAGCCCCTGTAATTTTAAAGACAATGGTTTGAGCATTGGACTACAACTCTGGAGACCAGGGTTCAGTTCCCCGTTCAGCCATGAAATCCACTGGATTACCTTGGGCAAGTCACATGCTCTCAGCCTCAGAGGATGGCAATGGCAAAGCTCCTCTGAATACACCTTGCTAAGAAAAACTCATGACAGGTTTGTCTTAGGGTCACCGTAAGTCAAAAATGACTTGAAGGCACACAACCAGAACAACAAATTTACCTGAACCCCACTGTTCACCTTTCTTAGATCTATCCCAAATGTGGAAATGTACGTTGTGGTCTGTCACTTTTTCATATGGCATCTTAAATCTTAGATATTCTGCTCTCTTTCTATACCCTTAAGCCAAAGAACATCCTGGAAACAATGTCTTACCATAGCAGTTTTAATCCTCGGAAGAGAATGAGCACCAATATTGGATTCCAAGGCAGAAGCCTCTTATTTCCCCACCCGCCCCATGTAGGAACACTGAAACCAGCTGTCCCAGTTTGAAGCAGACAAATACACACTGCTCCAAGCCAAGCCTTAAACTCTTCTTCTAAACTGTTACTGGTGATGTCAAAAAGTTCCATTCTGGGATGATGTCATAATCTCCCTGTCAATACAGTAGTTCAGCTGAACGTTGCTAAGGGGATAGTCAACAAAAATCCTAAACTGCCATTCTGTTTCATTTTTAAAACTTGCCTGGAACAAAAAGATATATTTCACATACTTGATTTTTATCCCGTCTTCCTCCCAAGAGTAGGACTCATGGGAGCTTTCAAATTAAATAGTACAAATACTGTGAAAATATGAATAAAAGCACCAAAAAATACAGCTCAATTAAAACACATCCCACTTAAACAATGTGATGGATTTTCTATTTGTTACCTGTCTTGTACTGTTTTTTAAATGATTTATGTTTTCAATTGCTTATAGTCTCACCACTTTATAACTTTGGTATTTAGTGAATTTCTACCATTTTCTTAATCTATTGTAAGATGCCTTGAGTCCCAAACTGGGGGAAAGGTGGGATATGATTATAATTATCACTTAACTTCATACAAATATGAGAAAAGATAACTCCAACTTAGTTAAAAGTCATTCATTACCAACCCTTTACCTGTCTGTGTGTGTATCACATGCCTTCAAGTAAATTCCAATTTATGGCAACCTTAAGGTGAACAAGATTTCTTGGCAAGATTTGTTCAGAGCGAGTTTGCCATTGCCTTCCCCTGAGGCTGAGAGCATGTGACTTGCTCAAGGTCACCCAGTGGGTTTCTTGGATGAGCAATGATTGAACCCTGGTCTCCAGAGTTTTAGTTGTAGAGCTGTAATTCAAACCACTATGCTACGCTGGCATTTGATTAAAGAAGGAGTGTAACTTGAAACAATTAGCTCTTCTCTACCTCTACACTGTAGAAATAAAGCAATTTGACACCACATTAAGTGCTGTAGCTCCATCCTATAGAAACCTGGGATTTCTAGTTTTATAGGGTCTTCTCTGCCAAAGAGTGCCGATGCCTCACCAAGGATTCTGTAGGATGGAGTCATGGCAGTTAATGTAGTGTCAAACTGGATTATTTCTGCAATGTAGATGCACCCAGAGTCCCTGTCTTATTCCTAAATCCACTCCTTTAAAAACAGTGATAGGGAACCCCACCACACATGGAAAGCCCATACTCTCCAATTGTCATGATTTGTCAGGGACAGTCTTGATTAATTCTGTCAACCCACTTATTGAACCATTTTAAAAATGTTCCAGTTTCTCTCTTCTCCTCCTGCTTCCCCCCTTAGTTCTCAGCTTACTTCCCCTACTGCATACTCTGTTTGTAGTGTAAAACTAGTTTGCATTCAGTTAATTCAGCAGAGTAGAGAGGAGGGGGGGCATAATCTTACCTTTCTCGATAGGTTTAGGAAAGAGTAAAGTGCTGCAGCTTTGGCCACAGTTGTCCTTAGAGGGTATGAAAGCCACATGTCCTCAGAAGTAATCTGTCAGAGGCTGCATGTTGGTGAAGGGAAATGTTGAATCCTGTAGTGGGCAGCAACAAGGGACCCTTTCACATGTCACAATTATGAAAAAATTATTTCACTTTAACTGCCATGGCTACATCCTATGAAATCTTGAGTTATGTGTTGGCCCTTGCTAGATGAGTGATAGCTAAAAGGCCATCATTTGCACTGCACTCCTGGTCTGTAACTCTGATAGGGCATCTTTAGTATCAACAGTCATTTCTTATAATAGGACATAGTCCAAAGCAGCTGGAGGGCACTGGATTTGGGAAGACTCTTCTAGGATGGATCAGAACAGCTCAGCCAACACAATGCAGCAAAACAAAGCAAAACTGAATTGAATTCTGTCCTTCTCTGACATAAGGGAAGCTCAGGCAATCACTGAGAGGTTTTGTGTTACACCATTAAAATCTCTCTATGCTTCAGATTAGGATGTTGATACTTATATAGCAATTCTATTTATTATTTAGTAAGGTTTAGGACATCCAAAAATGTTTTTTGTGTTGTTTTTTTTGGTGAATATCTTCATTTTCTGAAGTGAGCCATTAACATTCACATTTAGCACTTGGTGAATTGGGGCTGAGAGAAAATGATTGCAAGCAAAGCATAAGTCTAACACTGATGTTCCCCCACCCTTTATTTTGTACACCGTCACCTAGGGTAATTGATTCCACTAGCAGACAACTTTTACAGTAAAAATGTTCTTCCTTCTCTTTAGTGACATATATTACTTATAATTTTAATCCATTAGTTAGTACTCTAATTTCTAGAGATGGAGAAAACAAGTTTCTTCCGTCTTCTACATGACATTCCTTCAGATAGTTAAAGATAGCTATCATGTCATCTCTCGGTCTATTTTTCTCCATGTTAAAGGTATCAAGCTCCCTAAATTGCTCCTCATAAAGTTTGGTTTCCAGAACTTCAATCATATTGGTCATTCCAGCTTGTGGATACCCTTCTTCCCAACAGTGCCCTCTCTTATTCTAGGTACAAAAGCTTACTGGGCTGGCAGTTGAATATTTCTTCAGCAGTGAGGAAGAGACAGCATTCACTCCCACTGAAGGTTTAGGTCTTGTCTACATTACTTTTAAGAGCCAGTGTAGCATAGTGGTATGAGTGTTGGAATGCAATTCTGGAGACTATGGTTTGATTCCCAACTCGACCATAAAACCCACTGCGTGACCTTGGCCAAGTCACATGCTCTCAACTTCAAGGGAAGGCAATGGCAAACCTCCTCTGAACAAATCTTGCCAAGAAAATTCCCATGATGGAGTTTCATTAGGGTCACCAGAAGTTGTAAATGACTTGAAGGTACACAACAACAATATCATCATTACTTATAAACCCCAAATTCCACCCAACCCAACCCCACTCCACCCCAACTTGCTGTGTGCTGTTTACATAGACCTGAATCAGGTCTGGCCTGTTTTTAGAACGTCGGGATCCAATTCAGATATTCTACCTCTTGTTCTTCATTAAAAAGATTTATCTTTTGTGCTGAGTTTTCCAGAAAACCAGAAGCAAAATGTGGTGAGGAGTGGCTGCCTTCCCATGAAGTCCCTGCAAGCATCCCTGCTCAGTTGATTTGTGTATGCAAGTTGCTTTGAGGTCAGACTGAGGCTGGGATGCTTGCAAGGACTGCATGGGAAGGCAGCCAACATTTGTTCACTGACTACCCAAAGCAGGTATGGGAAGGATTCGTGTGGAATTAGGTGCCAGAAAACTCCAGAGCCAGCCTGGAGTATCCTTGCAAATGTAGACAAGGCCTCAGTCTTTACTTTTAACTTCAAAGGAGTTATCCAACATGCTGGATTCTGTTCCCCCAAATAAACTCAGTACTTAGGATAGCTCCAGACTAAATTTAGAGTGAATTCACCAGCTCATTGTTATGGAACCCCCCAGCCACTGCTTTTCCTACACCAAATATCAAGGGGGCAGGATTGCTTTGGAGACACAGTGCAAGCTTCATGACATGCAGTTTCCTCCATCAACTTGCTGCTGCCTACCATCCAATGCTACCTGAGGCAACTGTCTTACTCTGACTAATGGTAAGGTCTGGCTGATTAGGAACAGCATTATTGGATCTGAGGAAAGATTCTTCCCAAGACCATTTAGTTGGAATCACTGAAGACTGAAAGAGCCAGCATGGCATAGTGGTTTGAGCTCTGAACTATGATTCTGGAGACCAGGGTTTGAATCACCACTCGGCCATGGGAAACCACTGGGTGACCTTGGGCATGTTACACTCTCTCAGCCTCAGAGGAAGGCAATGGCAACCCCACTCTGAATAAATCTTGCCAAGAAAATTTTATGAAGGAGTACTATGATTCAGCATCCACTTGAAGGTACATAGAACGACATCTGTAGTACAGAACATTGGGCCACCTTATGAAAGGATGGAGTGGTGCAGAAGGGGATTGTAGCCAACATAAGCACTTTTCAAAAATTTGGGGTTGCCTTAGGATTGCCGTAATTTGGAAATGACTTGAATGCGCACAGCAGCAATAGATCAAGGATTGACTCAAGGACTTTCTGCATACAAAATATGTATGGGTGGTTTCACTGAGCCACAGCAAAGTAGGCCAGAATTCTTCAGAATGGTATTGCTTACCAACAAAGCAGGGAGAATGTGAAGGAATTAAGTGTGGAATCTGATGACCTCACCATGACAGTTGGTCTAGAATGTGGATTTGACTGAACTGGTTTTGCCAACCAGGGCAGCTGGGTATCCAACTGAGGGAGACAGCGTGGCTAAGTGATAAATCTAAACTGTGATCAATCTCCTTTCCCTGTACTCAAATTCTCAATGGTAAGAGCTAAACCTTGCCCTAGTTCATTTGTCTTTTTATTTAAATCCATGGTTTTATTAACCTGTGATACATTGTCTTTTCTCCAAGAACAAAAAGTATGAGAAGGTAACTCTTTGCTCTGCATTCATTTTAACCTAACAAAAACTGGTGAGGTAGGCTATGCTCAGAGACAGCAGACTGGACCAAAAACAGACCTTTTGAGTTTTATCAGAGATTAATTGAGGATTTAATAAAAATGATAAGACCTATTTGCTCAGTATAAAGATTCTGTGTAACAATACCCTCCAACCTTTCACAGATGAAAACTGGGATGTGTGGCCAAGCAACATCAAAGTGTGGTCAAGTTGGCAAAATTATTGATGAAGGAAGGGAAAAAATTATCCTTAATTCAGTGCAAAATTATTTTTGTACTTTGAATTCAGTTTGCAGTGGTTGAAATAAGCTGAGGACAGAGGGGGAAAGTGCGAGTAGGATAGAGAAATGGGGACATTTTTAAAAGCAGCTGAAAAAGTAGGACAACAGAGGATTAAATGGGACTCTTCCTGACAAATCGGGACAATTGGAGGACAGCTGTGTAACTGACTGTATTTCTGTCCCTTACATAAGAACTTTAGAATGTTTCCTTCTGATCAAGTCAACTGACTTTTCCACTTTGCCTTCCTGAGTTGTGCTGGAACAATTAACAAAGTACATTGTTGCCTAAAAGACCTTAACCCCTTTGTAATAAAGAAACTTCTTAACACACAGTCTTTCAGTAGCGTCATATGTATTTATTCTTTATTATGGCAAAGTAACAGTTTTCCTCTGGTAATATTTATGAGCAGGAAGCAGGAGGCATTTATAGAGTAGAGCTAAGGAAGAACACTAAACCAACAATTGTACCAAAATACAAAATTCAACATATCTGTAGAATTTTAAGATAATGAAAAAAAAAATAGATTTGCACTAAAAAGCCTTATTAACTAGCAGCCAGAAGAAGCCTGGACTGAAGCCAGGGATATTGTCAAGGAGGAACACAAAAAGACAAAAAGAAAGAGAAGCTTCCATGGGATGACAGCTGAAATTCTTCAAGCTGTGAAGGAGAGATGAGAAGTAAAAGGTGACAGAAATAGAGTCAGAACCCTTAGACAACTGTTGAACAACGTGTGTGCAGTTACAAAGAGAACTGTTATAATAATTAATTCTGCAAAATAGTAGATGATGACAAAAAAGTAAAAACAAGAAACCTCTTTCACAAAGTCACAGAAACCAAAGGGAAATTTAAGCCAAGAGAGATTTAAAGAGTGGTGTCAAGGATTGCTTAGTCAGCTCTGAAGGATTTTACCAATAACAGACTTTTTCATAACTTTTTAGCAATATTTTCCCTTTGACTCTTTAGAGTCAAATTCCCAGAATCCCTTCACCAACAAGTCACTGATTGGGCGGCATTCTGTGCCTTGTAAAAAAAAGTAACTTTCCCAAGCTCTGACATATATTAGAGTATTCTTTAAGCACAGAAAACTTGCATATACATTCGCTCAGAAATCTTCACAACAGTCCTGGAAGACAGACCACTATGATTATCTTTTGATTGCAAATGTTGGGGCTAAAGCTATCAAAAAGCAATTTGCATATTTATAATATCCAAAATGCACAGGCAGGTAATAACTTTACTAGAATCAATTACAATTCCACAATAGTAGCCCAGGACCTGAGCTGCTCATGGCTTTAAAGGTGAAAACAACACTTTTAATTGGGCCTAGAAAGTAACTGTAACTAGGACAAATCTCTCAGTATCAGACTAATAAGGCCCAGGTAACAGTTTAGCTGCTGCAGGTGTTATCAACAAGCTCACAGCACTTTTCAAAGTACTCCCATATAAAGCACACGAATGCAGTCAAGATTTGCTATAACTAAGGCATTGATGACTCTCTTGAATTACCTCAACCTTTGACTAGGACTACTGCTATCTTATCTGCAGTTATTTTGGAAAGGTGTGATGATGCCCAGTTTTTCCATTACTCCAACACATTCTCCATTTACAGGTTGAGTCTCCCTTATCCAGAATTCCAAAGTCTGATATATTCCAAAATCCAAAACTGTCTGCATGGATGGTTGATATAGTGACATTTTTGTTTCCTGATGGTTCGATGCACACAAATTTTGTTTCATGCACAAAATTATTAAAGATATTGTGTATAAAATTACCTTTAGGCTAGGTGTATAAAATATATATATAAAAAATAAACAAATTTCATGTTTAGACTGAGGTACAATCTCCAGATATCTTCTTATGTATATGCAAATATTCTGAAATCCCCAAACACTTCTGGTCCCAAGCATTTCGGATAAATGAGACTCAACCTGTGGTTGGTTTATCTACGTTGAGATGCTTTACACTGTTTATTATTACTAAACAACTCCTCTTGTGTAATGTAGCCATTCCATCCAGGCATGCTGAAAACATTTGGAAATGTTAACAAAAGAGAAGGAACCATTCCCCAACATAATCATACCCCCGACATTTCATAGATTAAACATGGGACACGTGTGGCCAAGCAACATCAGAGTGTGGTTAAAATAGCAAAAGTTATTAGTGCAGAAGTTTGCTTTTGCCTGAAACTACTAGGAAGGGCTAGATTCCATCCCTTCTCTGTCCCTCTCTCCCTTTACTGTGTGAACTGATTGCAGACTACTTTTGCACTTTGAACTTAGTTTGCTGCAACTGAAGTGAGCTGAGGACAAAGGAGGAGAGTATGAAGAGGGGAGAAAAATGGGGGCATTTTAAAAGCAGGTGAAAATGGTGGATGCAGAGGATTAACTGGAACTGTCTCTGCCAAATTGGGACAGTTGGGGGGAGTATGCATGATTTCAACAATCCTCGTGCACACATGAATGCATTATAGCCCTTCCATCTCCCTAATGTTTTCTTTTTTTAGGATGCCAATGCTGATCTGCCAACATCCCAAGTCCTCCCTGCTGGTGCAGCTGATGCTCTGGCAAATGGTGACCAGAGAACACTGGTAGAGACCAGGAGGCAGATAGAGAACTCCAACAATGCTTTGCAGTTGAAGGAAGTGGTTGTCCAAGAGAACAGGAATGGCTGCAAAGATGACAAGAGTGATTGCGATAAGGAGCAGGAACAGAGAAACACCAGGCAGACCCACAGAGCTGATAGTGACATTGAGAAGATGCGTTTGGACTTTGAGCTCACTGTGTTGAAGCGCCAGCATGAGGAGAATGACAAGCAACGGCAACATGAGGAAAAGATGGAGCACATTCGCCAGCAGTCACCATCCAGGACCGGAGCTCGAGGGGAAGAGGAGCCACTCAGCATCAAATTAGACCCCATCACAGAGATTGAGTTGGAAAAAATGCGCATGGAGTTTGAGTTGGCCAAGCTGAGGCACATCTCTGAGGAGAATGAGCGACAAAGGCAACATGAGCAGAAAATGTGTGAAGATAAAGAGAAGCAGCGGCAACATGATGAAAAGATGGAGCAGATGCACCAGCATCAAGGGAATGTCAGAGTAGTCAGCCAGAAAGTTTCCACCGGTGGCATGACAGAAGCAGTGACTGAGACATCTTCTGGAGCCTCTGCTGAGATGGGGAAGGTGAGGATAGAACTCCAGCTGGCTATGGAAGTGTACTTGCCAGAAATGCAGGACAAGAAAAAGAAGAATCCCTGTGAGCAGAAGAGCCTTTGGGAAAGCCCAAAGGTTGAGCAGCAAGTAGAAAATAAACCTGAGGGAGAAAAAACACAAGTACCACCTGAACAGCAGAATGACGGTGTGACTGAACACCTTGGCCTTCAGGTACCTCGTATTGTGGTCAGCGCGGCAGAGCCAAAGTGGTCAAGCAGCAGGCTGGATTTAGCCATTGAAACTGAGCTGGAGAAGAGGCGGATGGAGTTTGAGCTGACAAGACTGAAATATGAGCATGAGGAGAATGAACGGCAGCGCCAGCACGAGGAGAAGATGGAGCAACTCCGTCAACAAGGGGTGCCACCCCGGGAGGTAAGGGCCAGACATGAGGTGGGGTATGGGGTAGAAATAAGACAAGTGTGTGAAGATGCATCCCTTTTCCATGCCTTCTTGTGCATGTGGAACTTTGCTCACAGAGGGCTAAATTGCTTGGGAAAAGTTATAGTTTTGGACTAAAATTCCCAACATAGACTTTTCTAGGAAATTCTGGAAGTGGTTGTCCAGAAAAAGTAACATTTCCAAGAAGTGACATGTATTTAATTTGCATGCTACATTGTTCAAACCCATGTATTACATTCACAGATGAAGTAATTTCCTTTCAGGAGCTGGAAATTCTGTAAAACTGGACTGAGAGTTCCATCCCAGCTCAATCTCTGCAGTTTTGTCTTGAAAGAACTGATATAATATCTTCTTTCTCTCCCCCCCCCCCCCCCCCACGAAAAGCCCCTTGCCATCAGCTTATTTGAGGAGGGAAGGTTTCACTCTTTCCTAAACTCAATACAGAAATTCCAGAATGTCTTGGTTTAAAATAGAAGTTTTGTGTGTTTTTCCTCTTTTGTTGCCTGGTGACACCCTTTTCACCACACCCTGATGTGGCTCGGCCACACACATCCCAGTGTTCACCTATAAAATCATGGAATCATAAAGTCTTAGGACTCTTTCAGACGTGGGAAATTGGAAGTATAGTGCAAGGGCAATCCAAACGCAATCCTGGGGTTTCACGTTATTACGCATTAAAGGTTCTCACGCAATTTCGGGCAAAAGGGAAGCCACTCCAAATGCAATCATGGGTTTTGCGTTATTGCGCATTAAAGGTTCTCACGCAATTTCGGGCAAGGGGGGTTATTTCCGGGTAATAGGAAGACATTCCGAACGCCTTCCGAACGCAATGGGGATTCACGTAAATTCGCTAAACTAGCGAATTTACGTGAATCCGAATGGGCTCCATTCGGATTTGGGAGAAATTCCTCCCGTTTGAAAGAGTCCTTAGAGTTAGAAGGAAAGCACATCCTTAGAAATCATGTTTACAGTGTGAATCAGATTTATAATGTTATTAGTTACATTGCTACGACAAGATCCCAAATACATGGTGATACTTAGATTAGAATCAACCAGGTACAAGATCAGGTACAAAGCATATCATGCTAGCTTTTGAAGCACACTGGTTTTGTTTTTGTTTTTTTCATCACACAAAAATGGCAAAAATCCTGTAAGGGAAGAAAAAGTAAAACAATGTGATGTTTTTCTCTGTCTATCGCATTACAAAACAAACCCTACACATGGCAATAGAGAAGCGACTTTCTGCTTGCTTCTCTGCATGACATTGAAACACTTTCGGCCCTCCAGATGTTTTGTCCTGTAATGCTCATCAGCATCACCTAGCAAAGCCAATGGCAAGGGAAGATGGGAGTTTTCTTTCCAGGCATGTGGGGGGCCAAAGGGTTCCTGCTGTAGCTCATGAGAGATTCTTCTTCCCCAAGCTGCATTTTCTTGTTTGTTACATTTAGATCCCATCTTTCCGCCAGTGCACAGCTCTCCTTACATCAAAACTGTGAGGTAGATCAGGCTGCAAGACAGATACTGGCCCAAAGTCACCCGGTGAGCATCATGGCCCACTGGGAACTAGGTCACCTAAGTCCCAGTACAGCTCTCTAATTTCACCACCACACTGTCCTTGAATATCAACATTAAACAAGTCATATTTCAATCTTTGTCTTTGAAAATCTGTTCATGCAACCCAACACTGTTAATATTGTTGCTATGCTATTATTATCCATTGTTTATTTGTCCACAGTCTCTGAATGAAGAATCCATGTCGTGATCATTGGCTGCCTTTCTTTAATATGCTGGATCATCACCACAAAGAGATGCACACAGAAAGCGTTTTTGTGAAAACTGTAAACCTCTTCTCTGCATTGACAATATTATATGATACTTTATTGAAATACTTCACTATGTCTGCCGTGTGCTTTTCTTCATGAGATTAGTACTATGTATTATTGACTAAATCATAGTCTGGAATCCCTGCACAGTTATTGAAATTCCCCATCCACCATCTTTTTCATGTTTGTAATCACACAAGAAACATATTAAGAGGAGAAATTAAAAAATACAGAAATTTTAAAACATGAAACCAAATTAATAAAAAATAAGCCAGTTGATGATAAACTGAAAATATATAAATGAACCTCTAAATGAAAAAAATCCCAATATGTATGCACGCAAAGATAATGTCTGCATGCTGTAACATACAGCATGTAGACCTTCAGATGTTACTGCACTTCATCTCTGGGCATTCCTCACCATTGACTATGCTGGCCAGGGCAACTGGGAGTTCAGTAACATCTGAATGACTGCACAGATATATGTACAAATGTTGAAAGTATCATCATGAGGTTTCTATCCATTGAATAATACAGTGTTGTCACATTAGCTGTGGGATTTAAAAACTGTAGTCCCAAACAGTAAGTTTTCCATATTCTAGACTGGAGCATAAATACAGTAGACTGAGTAACTGCTCTCTAGCTCAAACTCAGTCTTTAAGAGTTTATTGAATGGTCAACTAATTTGTCATTCTCATACTAGAACCGTTCTTTGAAAATAACATATACTCTTCTGAACAGAACATATTCTAGGTCAGAGATGCAACAGTGGCAACTTAGTTTCCACATTTCCACATTCTTTTAGACTATGGATGTCACCACCACCACCACCACCACCACCACCTTCTCATATCATAACAACAATAAACAATAACAAAATAACAATTAAAAAAATGCAATACTTAGCTAGAATCCTATTGGTGTCTTATGCATGCATATGTTACCCTACGGAAGCAGCTGGACATTTCTATCCAGTGTGCAATGGCTGTATTTAGTTCAAGGTTGTGAAACCAGTGCTGAAGTTGTGATGTCACTGCATGTTGTTATTTGTGTATGAATCCATAGGCACATTCCACATGGATCAATATGTGCATTTGGTTGTGCATTTAGTCATAGGACATCACAATGCACTAAGAAGGAGGTGATGCACAAAAAGGACAAATGCATTTGAATCATGTATGGCTGAATCACATTCTACACACATTCTATCAGGATAATTTTCATCATGTAGACTGGTCATGGTCTTACTTGCCTTAGTGCAATGAGAGCAATTTTGTCTCTGTGTGAAAGAAACTGTAGCATGAGCATTTGTAAACTCAGTCTACTTCCTCAGATGCATGCTATATTCTACAACTTATTTTACACAGTTACTCTCAAAGGTATTGCAAGATCCCTTTGTGTACTGATATTCCAAACTAATATGACTATGTCTCTGAATTCTACACAAATTTAAATTTGGGATATGCTGGAAGGGAGGGGAAGACCCATTTGCATGATGCAAAGAGACCATGAAAAAATGCATTTTCAGCCTTGCAACATCAGTGAGAGTAATAGCCTGATCCCGGCTAGTTTTACTCAATTATTCAAGTACCACACACAATGGTAACAAAAATACCAGAAAGTGACTGGAGAAGAAGAGAAAGCATACTCCACTCTTTCACTTCTGCACTGTTCTGTTAACTAGTTGGCAGTCGAGAGCAATTGTGCCAACTGAACCATTGATAATCTGGCCCTGTTCTCAGGGATAGTCCAATGCAGAATGCTAGGCACCAGTGGATGAGAACAAAGCCAAAATTAGGTGGGACCAGAAACTTCACTCCCCTGGCTCTCTGTCTTTTTCTGCCACCTCCTTTCCTCTCCTCCACTCCTGTTCCCTTCTCAGATGGCTGCCAAGGATGGACAACCTGCTCTTTCCAGACGTCTAAACTAATCCCTTGCAAAGGACTTTTGAAGTTAGTGTAAGGGCTTCATACAGCCTTGGCACTGCTGGAGAGAAGTGAGCCTTTCAACTACATCTCTCAGAATCTTCTGGGAACTGTAGTCTAAAGCAATCATTTGTTTTTCTCCAGCTCTGGCCTTAAAGCACCAGGAAGCCCAGTTTCAGTCTAATAGTACAGTGGGCTAGTGTTTGGTCCCAGAGCTCTGGCCCCACCCCCAGATACCAAAATCTGTGGATGTTCTATTTCTGTTATATACAATGACATACTAAAATGGTGTCCCTTATATAAAATGGCAAAATTAAGGTTTGCTTTTTGGAACACACACATACACATACACACACACGGAATATTTTCAAGCTGTGGATAGGGGAATCCATGGATAAAAAAAATCTGTGGATATGAAGGGCCGACTGTATCACCTAATGTGACTCCTTCTCTAGGAATCTCCCTTTCTCTCTCTTTTTCTCTCTCTCTGACAATCCCACCCCATTCTCTCTCTCTCTCTCTCTCTGCCATTCTGGAGCTGTTCAGAAAGAGAGAGCTCACTCTTGCCCAAGATCTGAATGGATTGTTTGCAAAAGGCTTCTGAGCTTCTGCCAAGGGCCACAGGAAATTAGGTTGCCCACCCAGCCCTGCCCTAGTTTCTTATGGATCAATGGAGTTGCCACTTTGATTGCAAGTGACTGCAAAACCAACTGCAGCCAGGGTTTGTTTTTTGGTTTTTTTTGCAGATGGGGAGATTGCTCTGGAAACATCTACAGACAGTGCACATTCTGTGTCCCCTGCCCCTTCTTTTGTTTTAAGGATTGCATGCTTGTTGTTTCATTGGTGAAAAAAATACGGGGAACCACTTTCAAAACTTCTAGAAGTGTAGGAACACGTGAACACAGACCACACCTTTTGGGCTTTTTGTGGTGGCTGTTGCAAACATATATTTGAAATCATCCACTGATACATTGCAAGAAAATGGTCTGAGATTCAGTCACTGGTATTTCCAGAGAGGACTATGGAAAGCATCCTGACATCCTAGAATGCTGAAACGCTGCCAGGCAGAGCAGAAAACCATTCTGAGCAAGAGAAGCCAATGATATGACCCAGTATATGGCAGCTTTCAGTGTTCTTGCACAGAGTTTACAAAAGTTACTTTTTTGGCAATGGCAGCTCATGGCTCTCAAGTCAATGGGACACTGCATCTGCTTTGGGTTTTGCTCTAGAATTTAAAAGGGTTATCAAAGGTAATTAGTCTATTTTGAAGTTAGTGTTCAGCTCCATAGATAGCTCATTTGACATTCAGAGTAAAGGCCCAAGTGGATTCACTGAAGCCACCAGCTGGCATTGGACTACAGTTTTGTACTACAGTTTCCAGAACCCTTAGTCATCATGGATGCATAGGCAATTCCTTCTGGGAACTGTAGTTCAAAAAGGTAACTGTCACGTTCCACTCCAAAGTAAACACTAACTCTTCTTCTCTGCAAATCTTTCTAGCAGGGTTGAATCACATTTTAAAAGAGGTTTTTCATTCTGGAATTTCTTAAATCAATGAACAATTATCCACATATTTGCACGTCGGATGAAGAGGGACATCAACCCACCCAACAGCCTCTCCCTTTCAGCATTCACCATTCAACAACATTTTCTTTTTCGTTTCTTTCCTTTTTACCCTTGGTGAAAAAAATGCTATGCTTATTAGGATAGATACTAGCAATGGAGAGGGAAAGAAGAAAGGGTGGAAAGCCACGTTGCTCACTTGTGACTTGGAACATAAAGCAAGGCATTGTTAACCCAGAGAGAGTAGCAGAAGAGAAAACCAGATAAATATGAAGTAAGTGGAGACATTCAGTATGCTGAGGGCTGCCTCTCCCAACAAGGGGGGCTTTTGTCTTCATGGCAGTCTGTCTGTATTGAAGGGAAAAGACAACTAATGCCTTTCAAGACACAGACTCTACCCATTATATGTACAGCTGGTCACTTTGTGCCTGAAGATCACAAAAAAGACCAAGAGAACAAAGACTCTTGTGGCACCTTAAAGACTGGTTAATTTATTTCATGGACTACTATTCACTTCATCACATGCATATAAAGTATTATTACAAATTACAGGTATCCATAACCACACCACATATGGTAAGGCAGGAAACTGTAAACTGTGGGAAGAAGATGTAGAAAGTACAGACAGTGACCATTGTGTTACTAAGAGTAATTCTACCAGGCTGTAGAATAGAAGAAAAGAGAGGGACAGAGACAGACCCCTTCAGCCCTCCTGAGAACTTGGTTTCACCAGGGACAGCTACAACCCAGCTGTAATGAAGAACACTGTTGTTGTTGTTGTTGTTGTATGCTTTCATGTTATTTCCAACTTACGGAGAACCTAAGGTGAACCTATCACAGGGTTTTCTTGGAATGATTTGTTCAACATGGGGGTCATCTTTGCCTTTCTCTAAGGCTGAGACTGTATGGCTTGCCTAAGGTCACCCAGTAGGTTTCCATAAACAAGTGGGGATTCAAACCCCATCTCCAGAGCTGCAATCCAATGCTCAAGCCACTACACTACATAGGCTCTTCCAATACCTTATTTTCCTTTTCAAACCCATCTCTGCATTCTTCTTTAGCTGGGTCTTTTTTAGATGGCCAGTCTCAAACCAAATGAAAGGGGATGAAGAGGGCATATATGGGGCCTCTATGATTATGTTTTGCCAATGTACACTTGCACACTGATGTGTCGTTGCCCTGTACTAGTGGAGCATTGCACATGTGACTGTGTGGCCAATCAAAGGGACAGCCATACAATAGGATGGCATCTAGGTGGATACGGGAGGTACTTGGAGGTCACAGGTGGTGTGTTTATGTGATAGTGCACATGCATGGTGTGAAGGAAACAAACAAACAAAAAACAGTGGTGTGGCTTTATGCCACACCATACAGTCTGTCCCAAGGTATTTAGCCCACCTTGGTAGTGGGCTGTGCAGACAGCAGGGTTTGAACCTTCTTTGGAAAAAGCAGAATCAAGCCACTTTGTCTGTTGTCTGCTCCAGCCCTCTGACTCTGGAGACCAGGAGTCAATTCCCCACTCAGCCACAGAAACCCAGTGGGTGACCTTAGGTGAATCACATACTCTCAGCCCCAGAACCCCATGATAGGTTCACCTTATGATAGCAATAAGGTGGAAACAGCTTGAAGGCACACAACAACAATGCACCTGGATGATGTAAGGCTAGGGGTAGTAAACTGACCTTTCACCCCACAGAGTTTAGAAAACCTTTTTTGAACTACAACTCACAAAATCCCCCAGTTAATTTGTAGTTGGATTTGTAATCCTCAAAACCAAATTTTCCAAGCCATCGTGCTCCTACTCTGACTAAACAACAGCACTAAATTACTCTTTTTGAAACAAAATACATTGTCATCCTTGCAGGATTATTCTTGGAATATTTGACAATAGTGAATCATGTGTTGGGCAGTTAGTCAACATTTCATGTGTCACTGGGCTATCATGCAAAGGTCTGTGGAATATGGATGCTCTCTGAGCCACTTGTAACAGAAGGCAAGCTACGATGTCACAGTGTGGAATCAGTGACATCATTGTGACAGTTCCGGAAGTCTGTTTTTGCCTTCTGTGCAACACGTCCTGGTTGTGACAACCAGTAGAGAAGTGCATCATGGGAAAGTGAGAGCCTGGTTAAGCCAAAGGCATCTGGTGTGGTGTCCAACCTTGTTCTTATTCACACTCCCACTGCCTTGAGTCTAAATTCCTTATGGTAAGAATCTATGAATTATTATTCTAACTACTTCAGAAACCTTTGAGCAGCTTATAATGGGATATCCTACACACCTATGCAAAGAACCAGTATAGTATCCTCAATTCAGGCTAGGTTCACAGTGGGACAAAGGAATAAAGCCTTCTTCCCTACAGGGATGTAGTCAGGGTTTGGTTTTAAGACTCCCCAATAAGAATTCCAAGGTTCAGCCAATTCCATTTCCCCTGAGTAGGGCTTAAACATGTCAATTCTGGTTTACTGCATTGTATTTCACCAAATAAAATAGCATGGGACAGTGACTGGGACAAAAAGAGTACCCCCCCCCCCCAGTAAACTTGTTGGGTCATTTTTGTGTCAACTGTGGATTTTTTTTTTCCCGGGGGGTGGTGGTGCATGGCAATTGGTTCAAACGTGGGGACATTTTTTACAAATGTGGAAAAGATGATGTCACAGAATGTCCACATTTAGGTCTAATTCTGTGAGGGTTCTGAAACAAAATGTAATTCTTCCTGATACATGAGGTTTGAACATGATAGGCAGTGCTATTTGTATGCAATTAGTAAAAGTATGGTTACTAATCATGTAGGAATACCACTGCATCTAATTTGGCCCTGAGATATCCTCCCATCCAATCACTGGCCAAGCAGGGTGGGATTGTCAATTAACATTGCCCAAACTTCTGCACGGGGACCAGTGGTATTGGATAGGGTAAGGTGATCAAGGTTGCTGTGAGTGTACCAAATTATTTAGAGTGGTTAAAGCAAACAATAGAAAAGATTGCAAAGAACTCCAAAGGATCTCTTCAAACTTGTAAAATAGGTATCATGGTGCGTTGGAACCAAAAAAGCATTTTTTAAAAAAATCAACAAATAACCTAACTTCATACCTCTTCAGAGTACCTGCTTCTCTGCCTCAATAAAATAAAATAAAATAAACTGTTAGCACAGTTTTAGCTTATCTGTACTCTCTAGTCTAAATCCAATTGTGAGTTCCAGCTAGAGTAGACCTAGTTAATCAATGTGGAGTCGAAGGCTTTCATGGCCGGCATCCATAGTTTTTTGTGGGGTTATCAGGCTATATGGCCATGTTCTAGAAAAGTTCCTTTCTGATGTTTCGCCAGCATCTGTGGCTAGCATCTTCAGAGAATGGCAGCCACAGATGCTGGCAAAACATCAGAAAGGAACTCTTCTAGAACATGGCCACATAGCCCGAAAACCCTAGAAAACAAAAAAACCTAGTTAATCACTTGCTCAACCAAATGACAAGCCAAGAATTAGAGAAAGTCTTGTGTTCTCTGTTGCTAAACTCCTGCTTCACTAGGCACCCATTCACACTACAGAATTTCAATGGGCGCTTGGTGTCTGCTGGGTTTTGGTTCCAGGACCCCCTTGTAGCCAAGAGCCTAGTTGGGGAATTTTACTATTAGCTCAAATTGCGAGATGGGTCGGCTACAACAACCCTGCGAGGTCGCCTCCCACTGTGTATACCAAGAGGGCCGGGGTTCAAGGAATTCTGCAGAGACAGGCTTGTCTAATTAATAATGTCCAATTTATTAAAGATAAAGACAATCGCACAATGCTCTCTCACACACACATACAAGGCTAAGGAAAGTCAGTAGTTAGCATTGGGGATAGTTTGAGGCTTGACTAATGGTGATGCTTACCAAAGTGTAGATTCTCCTCTGGGAATTGAATGAGACAGTGATTTCAGTGAGCAGCTCTTGTTGGTGACCAGTTCAGAGATCAGACTGACGTGGAGTATGCAGACCTCTGTGCTGGCACACTGAGTGCCCAAAATTGGGGGTTCTTATAGGGAAAATATCCCCTCTGGCAAAGGTGTTTAATGGTGGGCTGATTGTTTGTACAATAGGGTCTAATTGACTCGAAGGGATTAATCCTTTGTAATTATCACCTGGAGAGGATGTCTCAAAGCTCCCCGGATTGTAAGGGAGATGCCCCAGGAGGACAAACATTACACCTCCAAATTGACTAGATTGCAATCTGAAGCGACTCCCTTTGACTATCTGGTGATAGTATTTGTCTGGGAGGATGTGTCCACTATACTCTAATCCTCTTTTTCCTGTTTGACCAGTCCTTTCTGGTCTGGCCACTTTCCAGGCTTGACCAGCAACCAGGGTTCATCTAGGGGTCATATAAATGTATATCATTTATGCCATGATTTTATACAGAGCACTATGGGTAACACCCTGTGCATACCAAAATTTGTAGATGATCATGTCTCATTATACATGATAGTGTAGTAAAATGATGTCCCTTAAATAAAATGGCAAAATCAAGGTTTGCTTTTTGGAATTAATATATTGTTTTAATATTTTCAAGTCATGGATGGCTGAATCAATGGATGCAGAATCTATGCATACGGAGGGCTGACTCTAATTTGCTTTTAATTCAGATGATTTTAGCATTGCAATTTGTTTAATTGTGGTTGAGATCTTGCATCACAGAAATGGAGCATAGAAATTCCACATAATGAATTATGCTACATCTTCCCCACCCCCATTACCTTCTCCCAACCCTCTTTTCAGCTGCAGAAGCACATACCTCACCATGGACACTTAGAGGCTGGTAGAATGGGGGGGGGGGGGGGATTAGAGGAGTGTCTGGCTTTGTCCCTGTAGCCAGATACAAAACACCTTCAGACCTTCAGAGGACTCCCAGCAGTCTCAGCAGTTGTCATTGTTTTATTTTTGGCTACAGACACATAACCAGATGCTTCCCCAAAGCCCTTGGCACTCCACTGATCACATGAAGTGGGCATCCTGCAGCTAAAAAGTGGGTTGTGGAAATTTGGGTCATTGCCTGAATTCAGTTGAAAATTTCTACCTCCACATCGATCAAAAAACTCACAACTTATGCCATCATAATTCACTAACAGTGTGCTGGCCTGTGTTTCAACATTTTAAACATTTCACATTTTTATTTCATTGTATATGTTTTTTAACCCTCTTGTGATCTACCTTCAGCCCCTCAGCTATGGAAAAAAGGGTTGGGTAGAAATCAAATAAAAAAATAAAATTCAGAACTATTTTTAAAAAGCACTTGTCAATGAGCACAGGGAGGAGCTTAAACCCCTTGCATATGGAAAAGGTGTTTGTGAGAAATCACTGTGGGTTTTTTTTTAATTATTGCAGAAAAAAACGTCTCTGATGTATGTTCTTTTGGTAACCCTTCTTGTTTTAGGAGGACAACCCTGACAATGCCTCATCTGCTGGCGACACAGTGACAGAGCCAACATCAGCTCCTGATGATCTGACTGAGCCACCCTGTACCCCTAATGAAGTGACAGACCCTCTAGATATCAGAGATGAAGAGGCACATGTTAGTACGAAGCCAGAGGCAGGGTTGGACAATCTGCATCCTGGCCTGCCCAACTCAGAGGGCGAGGTGCATGGCTGGGCTCAAACAGAGCAGTCCAATAAAAAGGAGAGCCGTTACACTTTGGCACCCCAGTTAGAGAAAATGCGCCTTGACATGGAGCTCACTATGACTAGATACCGCTATGAAGATAAGGAGAAGCAGAGGCAGCATGAGGAGAAAATGGAAGAGATGCGTCTGCAGGCCACCAGCACAACAACACAGGTAAGAACTGGCAGGTAGAGACAAGGGAAATGGTGGGGAAGGTGGAAAAGAAAAAAATGCCACTACTTTGTTTCAGGCCTTATAGTCTTATATTGAACTAACATTTCTGTCTTCTCTGAGAATTTGATAAATAAAGTATTCTGCAAAGGGGAGGAGGAACAGGTATCTTACATTTCCAGTATCCTCATCAAAACCAGAATCCTTGACCATCATGACAGAACTGGGAAATGCCATATTTTGGAGAATCCAAAGACATACATGCTTATAGGGAATTCTGGGATTTGTTGTCCAAAGGTATAACTTTTCCAAACTCTGGGTACACCCAGCATACTGGCACAGAGACTGTTTTGGGAGCAGGTCACATCAACACTGATAAACAGTTTGTTTTGACTGAGAAGAGAAGGAAGCAGCTTTCATGCTGCTATCAGATAAACCTCTGTCCTCCAAGATTCTCTGAACCACTGATCATGTTAGCTGGAATGGTGAGAGCTTCAGTCCAACACATCTGGAAGGCATCAAGCTGGGAAAACTAGAGCAAGGAGCTGTAGAGAAAAAGGAGCCATTTGAATGGCCAGCAAGTACAGGAAGAATGAATTGTCTACTGCACTCCCTAATGGAAGAAACAAGCAAATCAGAACAAAACATCTCCAAAATAAAAGTAGAGTCTGATCTAAGCCCTGTGTCAGCTTGCAAGACCACTCACTTCCAGCCGCTTAATGTAATTAAAACACTCCCGATATGACTAATATGAAATGACTCAGCTGGTAGAAGCCATACGCGAAATGAACAAACAGATTTGAGTACATTGGTAGAAGACATCTGTAATGCTTCTGAGGTCCCCTCTTCTTGCTGAGCAGAATGAGACCTTCAGAAAGCACCTATCCTTCCACTGCCACCCACCAATTTGAATTCTCCCTTGATAGCACTGCAGTGGGATGTTGCTGTGGAATTCCACTGGCACATCCCATCTCTGATGCAGCAGAGACATTTCCTTCCTTCCCACAACCTTGGTGAAGGGACTAGACTAGACCAAGCAAAGGCACAGGAAAGAGGAGCAGGAGAGATATTTTAATGGAAAAGGTTTTATTCTAAGAAAGAAATGTCTATAGCAAAAGGGTATCTCTTTACATGAAGAACCATCTATCCTTCAAGCATAAGACTGGAAGTTACAAATTCTAGACAGATTAGATAATTTCAGCCAAGCCAGGAACAGCAATAAATGTCCAAGAGAGTTTATCACATGGGAGGAATTTCTCTTAATTTCGAAAGAAATGGAAGCGAGGTCAGTTTGGAATTGAGTAAACTCACTAGTTCAGCAAATTTACTTGATTGCGTATTTACACTGCATTGCATTCAGAACTGCCCAAAATTGCACGTAATAGTTTCTCATGCAATCACGCGAAACCCCATGATTGCGTTCGGAAGGACTTCCCTTTGCCCGAAAATGTGTGTGATCAGCTTTCACACAATCACGTGAAACCCCATGATTGCATTCAGATTGTCATTGGATTATACTTCCAATTCCCTTTGTGTGATAAACTCCCAAGATGCTACTATTTAATACATTAGCCTACCATGGACAACCAAAAGGACCAACAAATGGGTCCTGGAGCAGATCAAACCGGAAGTCTCCCTAGAAGCCAAGATGACAAAATTCAGCATTTTTATCTCTGCTGTGTCTTTTGTAAAGCTAATGTGCCTCACTGTCCAATTCTCAAAATCATAACTCAAAATCATATATTGCTGCTTGGAAAATCCATCAACCCACTCACACAGATGACAGCATCTTAGCTCAGAAGGTACAATGAAGACTAAAGTGGGTGGCAGATGATATCATCATTCCTGTTAATAAAAAATAAATAAATAAAAACTAGGTCTTTGACTCCATTAGCAAGCCCTGATTCCAGCATTCTGCTGGTCATTTGTAACACTTGAAGATACCCAACAGGCAAATGTTGTCATCTTCAAAAAGGGGGGAGGGGGGAGATGATCCCAACAATTATCGTCCAATTAGTCTGAAATCAATACCAGGAAAGATTCTGGAGCAGATCATTAAACAGAGAGTCTGTGACCATTTACAAGACAATGCCATAATCACAAAAAGTCAACCTGGATTTCAGAGACACAAGTCATGCCAGACAAACCTGATCTCTCTCTCTCTCTCTCTCTCTTTTTTTTTTTTTTTTATAAAAGTACAAGTTTGGTAGATGAAGGGAATGTTGTGGACATAGTATAACTTTATTTCAGTAAGGCCTTTGACAAGGTCCCCCATGACATTCTTGCAAACAAGTTTGTAAAATGTGAGCTAGACAATTTAACTGTTATATGGATTTGTAATTGGTTGCCCGGCTGAACCCAAAGGGTGCTCAACAATGGCTCCTTTTCAACCTGGAAAGAAGTGACCAGTGGGGTCCCACAGGGTTCTGTCCTGGGCCCAGTGCTATTCAACATCTTTATTAATGACTTGGATGACAGAATTGGGGGCATACCTATCAAATTTGCAGATGACACCAAATTAGGAGGAGTAACTAATACTCCAGAAGACAGGATCAAAATTCAAAATGACCTGAATAGACTAGAAAGCTGGGCCAAAGCTAACAAAATGAAATTCAACACAGAGAAATGTAAGGTACTCACTTAGGGCAGAAAAATTAAATGCACAGATATAGGATGGGGAACATCTGGCTGAATGAGACTATGGACTCTTTCAAACGGGAGGAACTTCTCCCAACTCCGAATGGAGCCAATGCGGATTCATGTAAATTCGCTTGTTTAGCGAATTTACATGAACCCCTGCTCCATTCGGAAGAACCCCTGCTCCGTTCGGAATTACTTCCCATTACCTGAAAATAACCCCCTCCTGCCCGAATTTGCATGTGAAGCTTTAATTCGCAATAACGTAAAACCCATGATTGCATTCGAATTGGCTTCCCTCTTGCCCGAATTTGCGTGCGAAGAGTTAATTCGCAATAACGTAAAACCCATGATTGCATTCGAATTGACCTTAAATTATACTTCCAATTTAGCCTCGTATGAAAGAGTCCTATGTGTGAAAGGGATCTAGGAATCCAAGTAGACCATAAGTTGAACATGAGTCAACAGTGTGATGCAGCAGCTAAAAAGGCCAATGCAATTTTAGGCTGCATCAATAGAAGTATAGCATCTAGATCAAGGGAAGTAATAGTGCCACTCTATTCTGCTTTGGTCAGCCCCCCCCCCCCCCCGGAATACTGTGTCCAGTTCTGGGTACCACAATTCAAAAGGGATGTGGAGAAAATGGAGTGTGTTCAAAGGAGATGGTGAAGGGCCTGAAAGCCATGCCCTATGAGGAGCTACTTAGGGAGCTGGGGATGTTTAGCCTGGAGAAGAGAAGGTTAAGAGATGATATGATGGCCCTGTTTAAATATTTGAAGGGATGTCACATTTAGGAGGGAGCAAGCTTGTTTTCTACTGCTCCAGAGACTAGAATGCAGAACAATGGATGCAAACTGCAGGAAAAGAGATTCCACCTCAACATTAGGAGGAACTTCCTGACAGTAAGGGCTGTTCAACAGTGGAACACACTCCCTCGGAGTATAGTGGAGTCTCCTTCCTTGGAGGTCTTTAAGCAGAGGCTGGATGGCCATCTGTCGGAGATGCTTTGATTGGGAGTTCCTGCATGGCAGGGGGGTTGGACTGGATGGCCCTTGTGGTCTCTTCCAACTCTGTGATTCTATGATTCTAACAGGTAATAGACAACAGTAGGCAAACACATCCTGCATCTCCCTGCAGCCCACACCCCAGTACTTGCATCTGTACAGGCTGGATTCTCCAACTCTCTCCAGCAGATCTGGGAGTCTTGCAGGGGGCTGCAGGATTGAGAGAAAATTCAATTCACCAGTGGTGTCCATTCCACTAGAAGGAGGACACTGTCAGATACAACCCAATAGCTTTTTTTTTTTCTGAACAAGTTGAAGGTAATATTTTATAGGCATCACTGTCCATAGTGATGCCTAAAAAAGCTCATTCTAGTTTTGGTATGGATCCTAAAATAAGCTAACTCAAGAAACATGCAAAGGAATCTTCTAGCACCTTTGAGACTAACTGGAAGAAAGACATTAGTGGCATAAGCTTTCATAGATGCAATCTACTTAATTAGTGGCATCCAATGAAGTGACTGAGGCTATGGACTCTTTCATACGAGGATAAATTGGAAGTATAATTTAATGCCAATTCGAATGCAATCATGGGTTTTACGTTATTGCAAATTAAATCTTCGCACGCAAATTCGGGCAAGAGGGAAACCACTCCGAGTGCAATCATGGGTTTTACATTATTGCGAATTAAAGCTTCGCATGCTAATTCGGGCAGGAGGGGCTTATTTTCGGGTAATGGGAAGTAATTTCGAATGCCTTCCGAATGGAGCAGGGGTTCATGTAAATTCGCTTAACTAGCGAATTTACATGAATCCGCATTGGCTCCATTCGGAGTTGGGAGAAATTCCTCCCGTTTGAAAGAGTCCTATGAAAGCTTGTACTACAACCTTCTGTCTCCCAGGTAATCTCAAAAATGCTATAACATTCCTTTGTATGTTGATACAGACTAACATGGCTGTACTGTTCAATTAATTCAAGGAAGCTAGTTGTCAGAAAGGGGGATGTCCCCTCGCATCTCTTGCCACAACTCCCTGCTCCTCACCACAGGCAAAAAAGCCTCTCTGGAGAGACAGAAGGTTGCAGTGTGGGATCAGACACAAAGAGCTGCTGGGGGAACAGAATGAACATCTGGCAGCAGGTCCGTTGCATGTTAGTGGGGTGGTGAATTCAGGATTTAGTCCAAACTTTAAATGAGCTAAGATATTAAGGTATTTCTCAAATATGTCCAGCACCTTGGATAGCTCTTTTAAAGTTCAGACCAAAACCTGCAGATGGATTCCATTAACATGTAATCCATCAGCAGCTACTATGGAAAGTACCCTAAATCATGAATGGATCCTAAGAAATGGTGACTTACAGAAGTCCATAGAAGAACATTTTCCCATCCCCTTCTTCACAAGAAGTGCCCTATGGCCCATTCTATGTGGTACAGAAGGGCCTCTCCAAATCTTCCAAAGAGATAGTTTGTGGAATACAGGTGAACAGGAAACTTTTATTTCATGGACTCTGCAAATATTACATTCAAAACCTTCCTCCAAAGCTAACCAGAGATAACACCAACCACAGGGACATATGCAAGCTAAATCCAAATCCTGCACCAAAAGAAAATAAATTCTGCTGTCAGAATAAATGATACAAATTTTGCAGATTGATTAAAATGGCAGCATGAACATACTATGTGAGAATAAACTATTACTGTTTGCAAAAAGCAAGAAAGTACATTTTTGTTCTGTGAACCATTTTGGGCTTTGCAGTCATATGTGAAGCACTTGAATTTCACATCCTTTATTTTCTTCTCTCTGCAGCCTGCTGGGAGAAGCCATCACTACTTCTTACCTCAGGATCAATTTACCTTGTTCCTGTACTGCTTCATCTTCATCCACGTCATCTATATAGTGAGAGAGCTGGTGTTCTTCTTCATTAAGAAACATGAGATATTTGCCATCGGTTTCATCCTCATATGTGCAATTAAAGCATTCTGGAAGTAGAGTTTTTGGCATGAATGTTGTTCCCTTTCCATAGGGCCCCTCAGTGACTCTGAATCCAGCATCTGAACACTTTGTAGAGTTCGTGTGACCCAACCCTCCCTTTGCCATCCTCTTTCTAGTACATGCCACAAAGACTCTGTAAATCAATTCTGGCCCCATAGTTCTGTCATTTCCAAACCCCCCCCCCCCCAGCAACAAAACTTTGTGGAACACAATAAAGTGTGTAAATTAAGCACATTGATGTATACCTGAGTTTGAATAAATTATTTTCATAACAGAGTTAGAATTTTCTGCTTGCTGAATCTGGTTAGCAATAGCGGGGTCTGATAAGGGCCAGTGTGGTGTAATGGTTTGTGTGTTGGACTAGGACTCTAGATGACCAGGGTTTGAATCATTGCTCAGCCAAGGAAACCCACTGGCTGGCCTTGGGGAAGTCATACTCTGTCAGTCTCAGAGGAAAGCAGTGTCAAACCAACCCTGAAGAAACCTTGCCAAGAAAACCTAGGATCAGGACACCATAAGTCAGAGTCAACTTGAAGGCATATAACAACAACAGCAGCAGCAACAACAACAACAACAACAACAACAGGGATCTACCCCCCTCCCCCATCTTACCTTTTCCCCAGTAAGTTTATTTAACACCTCATGGCATCTTCATATAATGCTTCACCTTTCCTTGGTGTCATTTCCCTTCTGACACTACTAAGGGTTTGCATCCAGACCAGGTCATCCTGATAGAAGCCATAAGACTTAAATTAATCATCAAGCCATTTCGACTGCTCTAATAAGATTAAGCCCAAATCAAACCCCTTGCAAATTTTACAGGGTAACAGTTCTAAGTGCTGGGGGAAGAGGAAGCAGGGTCAAATATGGAAATGATGCACATTTGTTTCAGTAGCACCTTCAGCAAATATTTAATTACAAGCTATATTGCATTAAAGTATTGGGAAGTCATTTCATGTGTCTAGAAAGTACAGATTGCCCACCTTTTTCTATAAGAACCAGTATGGTGAAGAGGTTCAAAAAAATCATAGTACAGTAGGAATAGAAGGTTATTCCAACCCCTGCTAAGGCAGTTAACCAAAGCTGAAGCATCTGAGAAAGGTGGCCATCCGTTGGATATTTAAAAACCTCCAACAAAGGAGTGGCCACACCTTTAAAGGTAGTCCATTTTAGTATCAAACAGCTCTCACCATCAGGCAGTTCTTCCTAACATTTATTCAGAATTTCCTTACAGTAGTCTGCCTCAATCTGAGGCTGGGGATGGTGGCAGTGATAGTCCTTGATAACAGATTTCAGGTGTCAAAAAGGATAGCATTTTATTACTGGTGGTGTATTTAGCACCAAGGCACCAGCCTTGGTTACTTAGGGTTGAGCATTGGACTATGGATGCAGAAATCCACACTGCAGTTTGACACCTCTTTAACTGCCATTGCGCAATGCTATGGAGTTCTGTGAACTGTAGTTTTGTGAGACATTTAACCTTCTCTGTGAGAAAGCTCTGGTGCCAAAACAAACTACTGTTCCCAGGATTCCATAACACTGAGCCAAGGCAGTTAAAGTGATATCAAACTTCATTATTTCTGCAATGTGGATGCAGCCTATGACTCTGGAGATCAGGAGTCAGCTCCCCACTTGGCCATGGACACCTGCTGGGTGACTGTGTGCAAGTCATACACTGTCAGCCCCAGAAAACCCTGAGATAGTTTTGCCTTAGGGACACCATAAGCTGGAAAATACTTGAAGGCAAACAAAATGCAAGGTAATGTAAGGTACTGCACATAGGAAAAAAAATGAAATGCATAGCTATAGGATGGGGATATATGGCTTGACAACAGTACATGTGAAAGGGATCTATGAGTCATAGTAGACCAAAAGTTGAACATGAGCCAATAGTGTGATGTGGCAGCTGAAAATCAAATGCAATTCTAGGTTGCATTAATAGAAGTATAGTATCTAGATTGAGAAAAGTAATAGTGCCACTCTACCCTGCGTTGGTCAGGCTTCACCTGGAATACTGAGTATAGTTCTGGGCATCATCATTCAAAAGGGATGTTGAAAAGTAGGAGTGTGTCCGAAAGAGGGTGACCAAAATGGTGAAGGGTCTGGAAACCATGTCTTATGGGGAGGGACTTAGGGAGCTGGGTATGTTCAGCCTGGAGAAGAGAAGGTTAAGCAGTGATATGATAGCCCTGTTTAAGTATTTGAAGAGTTGTCATATTGAGGATAGAGCAAACTAGTTTTCTGCTGCTCCAGAGAATAGGACTCAGAACAATGGATTCAGACTACAAGAAAAGAGATTCCACCTCAACATTAGGAAGAAGTTCCTGATAGTTCTTGTAAAACTACGGGACAGTCTGAAAATAGGGTGTGTGTGGTGTGGTATGCTACCATCCTGTTTTAAAAATTACGCATGGTCAGCCTAGGCAGGTGTGGTTTGTTATCTGGTTGCAACACTTCTTGAAATTCCCTCTCCTATACACCCCTTAAAGGTACAAGAGATGTCCCCAGTTTTCAAACTGACAACCAGCATAGTGTAGTGGTTTTAGTATGTTTGACAGACTTAGGGAGCTGGGTATGTTTAGTCTGGAGAAGAGAAGGGGTAGAATCATAGAATCATAGAATCATAGAGTTGGAAGAGACCACAAGGGCCATCTAGTCCAACCCCCTGCCATGCAGGACCTCCAAATCAAAGCATCCCCACTGGGAGCCACTGCTGGGAGAAGCCAAACCTCTTAAGCTACACAAGGCTTGGAGAGGCTGCATTTTCCTTTAAGAAAGGAGGAGGAGGAGGGGGGGGGGCTTTAGTCCATGTGCTTGGGTGAGATCTAATCTAATTTACACTTGAGCCCATTGCATTACTGGGAGCCACTGCTGGGAGAAGCCAAACCTCTTAAGCTACACAAGGCTTGGAGAGGCGCGTGCCTAACGGCGCGCGAATTTTCATTTTTCTTATCTAGTTAAGGAAGTTTTTAGACAATAGAAGGGAAGCTGGCCTGAAGCATCAGAGGAATTGAATCAGAGACTTGCCTCTGGAAGGAGCTAGTAGCCAGGAGCTCACTACATACCTATAGGCCCCGTGACTTGAACTCAGTGTCAGAGCTTGGGAACAAAGACCAAGCCTAGCAAGGGAAGCCCACAGTCTTGTTTCAGTGCCTCTTTAAGACTTCTCAGTATGGACACTGAAGGCCCTGCAGCAGTCACCTGCAACATCTGTGGGATGTTTGTCTTCTTGCCTACAGATGTGGGGAACTACTCCTGCCCTAAGTGCAAGTTGGTAGCCCTCTTAGAAGAGAAAGTACAGCAGCTAGAGGAGCAGATATCTGCACTCCAGCATCATAGAGAGCAGGAGATTCTCCTGAACAGAACAGGCCAGAATGTCTTGGGTGGGAAACACACAGAGGAAGTTGCTGGGGTGGAGGAGGTCACTGCACATAAAACAGAGGTAGATGCTTGGAGGAAGGTCACACACAGAAGTAAGGAAACCAGGGAACGTTCTGTGAGCTGCTTGCAGCTGCAGAATCACTTTGAATCTCTCTCTGTTGTCAGAGATGATGAGGAAAAGCAGCAGGGACAGACGTCAGGGACAGAGCAGGGGAGCCTGAGAATAGCACCAAAGGGAACGACCACTGCTAAGCCTCGGAGGAGGCGTGTGGTGGTGGTGGGGGACTCCTTACTGAGGGGTACCGAAGCAGTGGTTTGTGGGCCTGACAAGATGTCTCGGGAGGTGTGTTGTCTCCCTGGGGCAAAGATCCATCATGTGACAGAGAGGCTGACAAGACTTGTCAATACCTGATCAATACCTCCTTCTTTTGGTTCATGTGGGAACCAATGATACTGCAAGGCACAGCCTTCAGAATATCAAAAGGGATTATGAGGCTCTGGGAAGGAAGCTGAAAGAGATGAATGCACAGGTTGTCATCTCATCTCTTCTCCCGGTGGAAGGGCATGGTCCAGGAAGGGAGAGGAAAATAGCAGAGGTAAATAACTGGCTCCGTAGATGGTGCTGCCAAGAACAGTTTGGATTCTTGGATCATGGGCTGCGGTTCCATGAGGAGGGACTTCTGGCAAGGGATGGGCTTCATCTCACGCTAGTTGGCAAAAACATTTTTGCCAACAGTCTGAAGAATCTGATCAGGAGGGCTTTAAACTGAGTTATGTGGGGGAGGGAGACATTATACTGGAAGGCAAAAGGGATGGAGAGAATAGTCCAAGTGGCATAGAGGGAACAAGGCAAACAGTGAAAGGACCCAAGAGTAGGAAGCAAAAAACCATGCAAAAGCAGCAAGTAAAGAGGACACATGGTCTTAGATGTCTCTACACTAATGCACAAAGTATGGGAAATAAGCAAGATGAACTTGAACTCTTAGCACAACAAGGGAAATATGATATAATAGGCATCACTGAAACCTGGTGGGAGGAGTCTCACAATTGGAATATAGAAACAGAGCGATATAACCTTTTTAAGAGAAACAGGCCAACTAGGAAAGGAGGAGGAATAGCATTATATGTCAGGGATATTTACACCAGTGAAGAGATCCAGGAAGTCAATACTGGAAGTCAGGTGGAGAGCATCTGGATAAAAATTAAAGGAGAGGGAAATAACAGGGATGTTACTGTGGGAGTCTACTACAGACCCCCGACTCAGGCAGAGGAATTGGACGATGCCTTTCTAGAACAGATGACCACACACTCAGAAAGGAGAGATGTAGTAGTGATGGGGGACTTCAACTATCCGGATATTTGCTGGATGTCAAACTCAGCCAAATCCTCAAGGTCTAGCAAATTCCTCACTTGCCTGGAAGACAATTTCATTGTCCAAAAGGTGGAAGAAGCAACAAGGGGATCAGCCATCTTAGATCTTATCTTAACCAACAGGGAAGACCTAGTTGATGGGGTGCAAGTGGTTGGATCCTTAGGTGGAAGTGACCATGTCCTCCTGGAGTTTGCTATACAGTGGAAAGATGAAGCTAGGCATAGTCAGACACGAATTCTAGACTTTAGGAGAGCTGATTTCAATAAACTTAGAGAAATACTGGGGGTGATCCCATGGTCAAGAACACTAAAAGAGAAGGGAGTTCAAGATGGATGGGAGTTCCTCAAAAGGGAGATAATGAAAGCACAATTTCAGACAGTCCCAATGAGGAAGAAAAATGGGAGATGTCTCAAGAAACCGGTATGGATGACTAAGGAACTTACAACTGAGCTAAGTTTTAAACGGAACATGTATAAAAAATGGAAAAATGGGGAAATCACCAAAGAGGAATTCAAACAAATAGCCAGCACATGTAGGGATAAAGTCAGAAAAGCTAAAGCGCAAAATGAACTCAGGCTTGCTAGAGAGGTTAAGAACAATAAAAAGGGCTTTTTTGGATATGTCCGCAGCAAAAGGAAGAAGGAGGAAATGGTAGGACCACTGCGTGCAGAAGATGGCAAAATACTAACAGGGGACAGAGAAAAGGCAGTCAGAAAAGGGGTGTCATATTGAGGATGGAGCAAGCTTGTTTTCTGCTGCTCCAGAGATTAGGACCCAGAACAATGGATGCAAGCTACAGGAAAAGATATTCCACCTAAACATTAGGAGGAACTTCTTCATAGTAACAGCTGTTCGACAGTTGAACACACTCCCTTGGAGAGTGGTAGAGTCTCCTTTTTTGGAGGTCTATAAACAGAGGATGGATGGGTTTGATTGTGATTTTCTGCATGTCAGGGGGGTTGAACTGGATGGCCCTTGTGGCTATGGAATTCTGGGAGTTGGAGTTTGTTGGGCCAACAACAAACTCCAACTCCCAGAATTCCATAGCTTTGAGCCAGGGCAGTTAAAGCGGTGCCAAACCGGATTATTTCTCTAGTGTGAACGCAGCCCAAGACACTGGGAGTGTAATAGAATTCTTTTAGAATTTAATTTAAAACCAGAACCAGAGAGACCCAGGAGCCTGATTGGAAAGGAAGACATAGTTTATTTTGCTGCAGTTGTTCCCAGAGGAAATGCATCCAAATTATTGGGACCCAGAGTCCAAAGTGAATCAATCCTTTATAGTACTCAGAACAAAGAAAACTACAAATGACATTTCGATGGTTACATGTCAAATAAACATTTACACCCCTGTATATTCATTGGATCCCTTGTGGGGTATCCATCAATCAAACTGTCATCTACGGTATATGTTTTTTTCTTTTATCGACTCCAAACCATATGTGCAGTACTTCCCTTTATTTGGGTTAGTATCCTGAGTTAGGAGCCATTTCAGGGATTAATTACATCCCAGACAGCAGAGGATTTGACACGACCTGAATTCATCATCTCAGCAACTTTTGCCTCTCTTTGTTGTACATTTCAGTACTATAATTTCCAACTCCTGAGCATAAGTAAAATTCCAACCCAAATCTACCCTCTGCAAGAGAACAGGGGTTCGAATCCCCGCTTGGCTACGGGAACCGAATCGGTGACCTTGGGCGAGTCACACTCTCTCAGCCTCAAGGGGGTGGCAATGGCAAACCCAGTCTGAAGGAACTTGCCAAGAAAGGCTTAGGGGTCACCATGAAGTTGGAAATGATGTGAAGGCAAACAGAGAGAGAGAGGCTGCATCGACAGTGGAGAAATAACCCAGTTTGGCAGCGCTTTAAGTCTTTTTCTGGCTCAAGGCTATGGCATCCTGGGAGTTGGAGTTTGTTGTGGGGCCCAGAGCGGAGCTCAGCTCCGCTCTGGGCCCCACAACAAACTCCAACTCCCAGAATGCCATAGCCTTGAGCCAGAAAAAGACTTAAAGCACTGCCAAACTCGGGTTGGATGCAGCCAGAGACAAAATGGCAACCATATCAAACCAAAATGGCAACCATATCAGGGGAGGGTGCCACTGAGGGCTCTCTTTCGCCTCAGAGAAGGGGCAAATGTAGATGCTTGGGACTAGGCCTCTCTTTCTCTTGACATGGCCTCTCTTTCTCTGGCAAAAAAAGAAGGCCAAAAAACAGAAGACACAGCCATGAGGCAGGGGCTGAAGGAGGAGGCCCTGAGGGGGAAGGGGAGACGTGACTGGGGCCAAGTGGCCTCCTCCTTCCTCAGAGACGTGCCGCCTCAGGCTTCTCGTTGTTTCCTCAGGCCTCGGCCTTCGGCCTTCTACGTGAGGCGAGGCAGCAGCTGCTCTCGTGAAGTGTTATTACTTATTATCGACTGGCGGCGGTTTAATGGCCGCAGAGTGCTAAGAAAAACATACACAAAATAAAAATACACACACAAACGCACATGAGGAGGCGAGGGCGCTTGTGTTTTTTGGGCGGGAACAGCCCAAGTTCTCTTTCTAATCTATTCTTGACTGACTCAGTGGCTGGCTGACTCAGTGCCATTGCTGCTTCTTTTTGTTGCATTTTGGGGAGGCCACTACACTTGGTCCTCCTTTTCCAAGGCCTGCCTTCCATTTGTCTTCTGCCCAGGAGGCATTACAAAATGTCCTCCCTTCGGGGTAACCATGTATCCTCCTTTTCCAGGACGTGGCCTCAATTCCTCAGTGTCCTCCATTTAGGGTGACTATGCATCCTCCTTTTCCAGGACATGGCCTCAATTCCTCAGTGTTCTCCATTTAGTGTGACCATACAGCTTCCTTTTGCAGGACATGGCCTCAATTCCTCAGTGTCCTCCATTTAGGGTGACCATACACCCTCCTTTTCCAGGACATGGCCTCAATTCCTCAGTGTCCTCCATTTAGGGTGACCACCATGCATCCTCCTTTTGCAGGACATGGCCTCAATTTCTCAGTGTCCTCCATTTAGGGTGACCATGCACCCTCCTTTTCCAGGACATGGCCTCAATTCCATAGTGTCCTCCATTTAGAGTGAACAAACATCCTTCTTTTCCAAGACATGACCTCTGTTTCAGCCTTCTGCCCAGGAGGAATTCCTCAGTGTCCTCCATTTAGTGTGACCATACATCCTCCATTAAAGCCTTCTATCCAGGAGGGATTTCTTTAAAAATGTCCTCCATTCAGGGCAATCTGAGTTCTCCTTTTCCAGGACATGTCCTACATGTCAGCCTAAATGTCCTCCATCAGGGTGACCAGACATCCTCCTTTTCCAAGACATGGCCTCTGTTTCAGCCTTCTGCCCAGGAGGAATTCCACAGTGTCCTCCATTTAGTGTGACCATACATCCTCCTTTTCCAGGACATGTCCTCCATTTCAACCTTCTGCCCAGGGGGAATTCCAAAATATCCGCCATTCAGGGTGACCAGACATCCTCCTTTTCCAGGACATGTCCTCCATTAATGCCTTCTGTACTGGAGGAATTCCTAAATGTCGTCCATTTAGGGTGACCAAACATCCTCCTTTTCCAGGATATGGCCTGTGCAGGAGGGATTCCTTTAAAAATGTCCTCCATTCAGGGGAATCCGCGTTCTCCTTTTCCAGGACATGTCCTACATATCAGCCTCCTATGCAGGTAATATCAGTACATATCAGTACATATCAGTCCTCCATCAAGGTAACAAGGTGTCCTTTTTTTTTTCTTTTCAGGACATGCCCTCCATTTCACCCTTCTGTCCAGGAAGAAATCCAAAATGTCCTCCATTCAGGGTGACCATAGGTCCGCCTTTACAGGACATGCCCTCCATTTCAACCTCCTGTCCAGGAGGAAGTCCATAATGTTCTCCATTCAGAGTGGCCCTACATCCTCCTTTTTCAGGACGAGGTCTCCATTTCAGCCTTCTGTCCGGGAGGAATTCCTAAATGTCCTCCATTTCGAGCATCACTAAGAAGGATGGATTTATATTTCAACTTCAGATGGCCAGAGCATCTGGAAACCATATAAAACCTGTATGTCTATCAGCAGGACACTAGGGGTCCCCAGTAGACAATTCTTTGAGTCCTCACAAAACAATTCTCTGGGCTCTTCTTTAGGAAAGGAGCATGGTGGTTATAGGTGTGTGTGTGTGTGTGTGTTTTATCATAGGTAGGGTTGGTTCTGCTTTTCTCAAAGTATTCCCTTCCAAGGCTGAGAAAGGCTGGGTTAGTTAACACATGGCACTACTTGACCTGTTCTCCAGGAGGATCAAAGTCTCTTATAGAAAGTGAGGCCTGTGGTTGTGTGTAGCCCCAAAGGCCATATATGAGGCTCTAGGACCTCACAGCATCTCTCCGGAATTATGGGGGGAAATTTTTTTTTTCTAAGTGCTCCAACACTCTTGGGAACAATTTTGTGACGTCTTGACCATTAAGAAGTACTTTTTGATGGTGAAAGTAAAACAGAAGTTGTCATAAAGAGAACACCATGTTTTAAGAAGGATGTGGAGAAACTGGAGCATGTCCAAAGGAGGGCGACTAAAATGGTGAAGGGTTCCCTATGAGGAACTCCTTAGGGAGCTGGGGATGTTTAGCCTGGTAGTCTTTCATACGAGGCTAAATTGGAAGTATAATTTAAGGTCAATTTGAATGCAATCATGGGTTTTACGTTATTGCGAATTAACTCTTCGCACGCAAATTCAGGCAAGAGGGAAGCCAATTCGAATGCAATCATGGGTTTTACGTTATTGCGAATTACAGCTTCGCATGCAAATTTGGGCAGGAGGGGGTTATTTTCAGGTAATGGGAAGTAATTCCGAACGGAGCAGGGGTTCTTCCGAATGGAGCAGGGGTTCATGTAAATTTGCTAAACTAGCGAATTTACATGAATCCGCATTGGCTCCATTCGAAGTTGGGAGAAATTCCTCCCGTTTGAAAGAGTCCCTCGACTCTTTCATACAAGGCTAAATTGGAAGTATAATTTAAGGTCAATTCGAATGCAATCATGGGTTTTATGTTATTGCAAATTAACTCTTCGCATGCAAATTCAGGCAAGAGGGAAGCCAATTCGAATGCAATCATGGGTTTTACTTTATTGCGAATTAAAGCTTCGCATGCAAATTCGGGCAGGAGGGGGTTATTTTCGGGTAATGGGAAGTAATTCCGAACGGAGCAGGGGTTCATGTAAATTCGCTAAACAAGCGAATTTACATGAATCCGCATTGGCTCCATTCGGAGTTGGGAGAAATTCCTCCCGGTTTGAAAGAGTCCCCTGGAGAAGAGAAGGTTAAGAGGTGATATGATAGCTCTGTATAAATACTTGAAGGGATGTCACATTGAGGAGGGAGCAAGCTTATTTTCTGCTGCTCCAGAGAATAGAACGCGGAACAATGGATGCAAACTGCAGGAAAAGAGATTCCACCTCAACATTAGGAGGACCTTCCTGACAGTAAGGGCTGTTCGACAGTGGAATACACTCCCTCGGAGAGTGGTGGAGTCTCCTTCCTTGGCGGTCTTTAAACAGAGGCTGGATGGCCATCTGTCAGGGATGCTTTGATTGGGAGTTCCTGCATGGCAGAATGGGGTTGGACTGGATGGCCCTTGCGGTCTCTTCCAACTCTATGATTCTGATTCTATGGTACTATGAATCTATTGACAAACTGAAGCATGACTGGTAGAGGGTAATTAATGAGGCAAGGCCTTCATGAGCTGTTTTGCTGCCCGTAATGTGGCACAAAATGTTATGATATTTTAATGTGCTACCTGAAAGTCTTTGTCTTTTAATTGCTGCCAATGTTGAGAAATAATTTGAAATTCTACAAATTTTCTACAAGCCATGGCAATCACACATAATTCATGCCAGGGTTAAAGTTGCTACCTTTTTTTTTTTCCGGCAGGGCTTCTCAGCCTTTAACAGATATGTGAAGTTCAACTGAGGTGCATCGATATCAACACTGGCAGAAATAATGCAGTTTGACACCACTTTAAGTACTGTAGCTCCAGGGATTTGTAGTTTTAAAGGTCTTTTGCCTTCTCTGCGAAAGAATGCTGGTGCCTCACAAACCCCAGGATTCTGTAGGATAGACCAACTCAAGTCCCTACAGCCAAAGAACCCAGAATGTATATTGGGAAGTGGGACCACAGTTATCCTGTTTATTTTGGTTGGTGTTCTGTAGGATAGAGCCATGACAGTTAAAATGGTGTTAAAGTGCATTGTTTCTATAGTAATCGATACACCCAGGGTTTCATCCTCCACTTACTTCTGGTCTTTGTCCTACGGAGGGAAATGTTTTAATTCAAACAGCTGACATTACAGTAAGAGAGTAGAAAAACAACAATAATAGCCAGCCTCTTTTTTAAAAAATGAACAATCATTTAAAAATAAACCCAGAATGTTGTTGGGTTTTTTTGCAAAGTCATTTGGTTTAAACAGCCAGGAAGCCCCCCCCCCCCGAAACATTCTCTCTTTAGGTTAAGTCAAGCCCAGGAATCCTAAAAATGTCTCCCCAAATGGCTGCTCCTCCTAGCATTTTCTATGGGTGCATCTAGACAATTTCTTGGGCAAAAAAGGGGGCGGGGAGATTGGGTTGGGGTAGAGCACAAAAAAGACTCCATTTGTCCCATGGGTTACACTTTGCCAATCCTTATTTTCATACCCTTCAACTATCTCAGTTTGGCTGGGAGAGTCCCAATTAAATCCTCTGTCACCCCACTTTTTCAGCTGCTTTTAAAATATCCCAGTTTCTCTCTCCTCCTTCCACTTTCCCTTTTGTCCTCAGCTTGTTTCCATTGCTGCAAACTGGTATTCAAAATGAAAAGCAGTTTGCATTCAAATAACTGAGTAGGGAGAGAGAGGAAAGGAGTGAGTGGAATCTTACACTTCCCAGGAGGTTCAGCCAAACATCAACTGCTGCAGCCATCCTTAGCTTGTGTATTTTTCATTAATAACTTTTGCCTCCTTGATGTTGCATGTCCACACGTGTCACCGTTTTCATCTGAGAAATCTTGGAGGGTATGCTGCTTTACCTCCAGCTACCTTTCCCATGACTCACAACATCTTCTAGAGAGGACTGCAGAGGGGAAGAAGGAAAAGTTACATTGGCTATTCAAAAGCAATGAGAAACAGATGTCTCCTTTGATTCTCCTCTGAAGATCTTTGGACACCATGTTATTTTTCTTGTTTAATCTTTTGTGAGCTGTGTTGCAGTAACTAGTGTTTAATAATAGGGGTCTCAGAATGATTTTAATATTCTCTTTTGGCAGCTTGTAAATCTTGCTCCTAATCTCCTTACCCATTAAACAAATCCTTGCATCTTACATTAAGCCTGTACACTCGGATTATACGTTTTGTTCTTGATGCTGCATCCAAAAAGTATTGCTTTCATATAATCCTCAGTTGGGCATCTCGAATCCACAGGATGATCTTGTAGGCTGGTGATTGCTTTGGGACTTCATGTAGACTCTGAAGGATTGTCCAAACTGGAACACTTTTGAGTGTTGAACCAGAGCCGGAAAATGGCAGCATTCCTGCATGCTTGCATCCACATAAAAATTATAGCCAAGTGCTGTGTCTGCATTGCAGAAATAATCCAGTTTGACACCACTTTAACTGCCATGGTTCAATGCTATGGAATTCTGGGATTTGTAGTTGCGTGCAATATTTAGCCTTCTCCGCCAGAGAAGTCTGGTGCCACAACAAACAATAAGTACCAGCATTCCATAGCCTTGAACCGCAGCAGTTAATGTGTTATTAAACTGCATTATTTCTGCAGTGCAAACTGTTCACACCAGAACTAGGGATTGGGCCATGTGTCAACTGGACTCCCTGCTGAGATTATTGGGGGGGGGGGGGAGACAGACAGGGCCCTAAAGTAGAATTCTACTGTTTCCAAGCTCAAACTTTATTGCATTTGATTTAGTATAGACATGCTGCTGCAACCTGATAGCAGAAGTCTGTATTTGTCCAGCTCTTTTTCATCATCCTTTTTATCCTGCTGCTGCTGCTGCTGCTAAAACTCCTTCCAGTTGGACAGAGAATGAGAAAGAAAAGGAAGTCTGGATGGGTAAAAAAAAGTTTTGGTAACAAGGGACCTTACTCATCAGAAGCTTTGTTAACTGAGGTATGCTTACAGCCTGGTCCTAAGCATAAGAGGAAGAGCCAGGACCCCCTGTATCCTTCCCAATTGTTTTTGAACTCCAGTTCCCATTAACCTTACCCAATCTGGCCAATGGTGCTGTATAATGGGAACACTAGTTCATCAATATCCAGAGGGCCAATAATTCACCCTAAAATGGAAGCTACTGTATAACAAGGGCATTGCTTGGAATTTGCAATACAAGGGATTTTCTGTACTCCCTATAACAGCTCCTGGCCAACAAATATCAGTACTAAATGATGTAGTAGTGTTTCTTGAAATGAACTTATATGTTTTAGTATGTAAATACCTTCAAACATTAGAAGAGAATTTGGCAACCTGCTGCTTTAGGTCTGAAAGGAGCCCTCAGCTTACGAAGATTGCAGTGGATCAGTTGAGAATTCTTGGTGAGGAGGTAAGGGAAAGAGAGAGAAAGAGAGGATGAAGAAAAGTTATTTTTTTTGGACTGGAAGCTGTAGTCCAAAAAAACCCAAACCCTTCCAAGCTGTGCTGCAGCAAAAGAAAGTACAGTTGGCCCTCCATATATATGGATTCTGCCTCCATGGATTCAAGGATCCACAGCTTGAAAATACTCCCCACCACCACCACCCCAAAAATCCCAAAAAGCAAATTTTGATATTGCCATTTATATAAGAGGCACTATTTTACTACGCCGTTGTATACAATTGGACTTGAACATCCACAGATTTTGGTATCCACTGGGTGTGTGTATCCTGGAACCAAACCCCAGTGGATACCAAGGGCCCACTGTATAGGGTCTTTCTTCTTAATCCCTTTTGCCTTGTTAGTAGAAGGGGGGATTAATGTATTATGATGTATTACATTCACTTAATCTTGATGACCATCCTCTTCCAATGGAGACTACTCTGTCTCGACCCCATACCACACCACACCACCTATTGCAGTTTTTAGAGTTAGCTATGGTGTCCTTTCGATGATAACATTCCTGCAATCACGAACTCTAGCACAAGGCTGCCCCTGCAGCTGTGGAACTCCCTTTCCTGGGAAGCTTGCCAGAGTCCAGACTTGGCTATTTCCCAAAAGCACCATGAGACACATTTATTTTGGCAGCTCTTAATAGCTACAGTTAAGCAGGTCAGGGGCAATTCTAATTAGGACTCAGTCAGAACTGATCAGCTAGATTCAGTCTTGTTTTCCACTGAAATAGCAATGCACACACACATGCCAAGTTTGGGTAGGTCTGCCAGAATCATCTTGGTGAGTGGGCTTAGAAGGGAGAAGGGAAGAACAGAGGTAAGAAAGGGATGGAGAACAATCAGCACTTCAGACTCTGATGGACTACAGCTGTCATGACTCGCAGCTGGTTAAGCTGATTAGAGTTTATGAGAAGCAGAGTTTAAGGACATTGACAGGTTCCCAGGCCTTGGAAAGAGTAAACCCACATAAGTCAACACATGAGTAAAAGTGATTCAGTGGGTCTACTGCACTTAGGAGATCACAGATTTTAAGCCCCAGATTTTTACTGAATTTACCCATGTCAGCCAGACTATAACCTCTAATTATTCCAGTTGGGCATGGACAATCCTGTATATTCCTCTGTCATTTCAGCTACTTTTAAAATATCCCTATTGCTCTCCCCTCCCTCTTTCTCCCCCCTTGTTCTAAGCATACTTGAATTACGGCAAAATGAACTGAAAGTACAGGGGTAGTTTCCAGTCTCTTAACTCAGCAGGAGAAGAGGAGAGGAATGGGTGGATTCTTCCCCTTCCCAGTAGGTTCAGGCAAAAGGAAACTGCTGCAAATTCTCCTAGGTTGTCTGTTCTTCCTCATTAATATTTTTTTACTGTCATGACCACATTCTGGTGTGGTTTGTCCACACATGTCTTGGTTTTCATTTGTGAAATGTTTGTGGATATGCCAGACACGCTATAAACAAGACACTTTACAAGCCAGACATGAGGGTAATAGCCTTTTATTGCAGTTGTTTATCATGAACTAGTATTAAAATACATACTGTGTTTATTTGGAGATAGTACACAGGAGCTACTGTGACTAGTAGACACTTATAGGCTGATCCTCTATGAATTTTGATTAATTTCCTTTAAAACTGTAAAATTCAAAGTTTTTTACTTGGTTATGTCAATTATTAATGTTAATATTAATAATATAATATAATTAGAAATTATATATTCATATTAATTTATAATTATTGATAATAATTAATAGAGTAATAGAATTAATAGTGGTTTGAGTAATGCACTATGATTAATAATAATAATGGTAATGCTTATTATTATTATTTATAATTATTTGTAAGAAACAAATAATTATATTTGGTTCTGATCAAACCTCAGATTGGTTCTGTATAAAATGAATCATTTGCCATTTGTGGTGGCTAGAAATCTGACCTGTTTTTAATTTGGTTCCTGATTTGCTTATGTGTTGGTTCCAAATAAATAAATAAATCTGAACATGACTTTTATGCATTGGCTTTCTTATCGGAGTACAAATGAACTGAATAGTAATTGTTCTATCTAACCTGCCAAAGAGGGAACACTAAAGTTGTTGTGTGCCTTCAAGTCATTTCCAACTCACAGTGACCCTAAGGTAAACCGATCACAGGGGTTTCTTGGCAAGATTTGTTCAGAGAAGGCTTGACTTTGCCTTCATCTGAGATAGTGTGACTTGCCCAAGGTTGGCTGAGCAGGGATTTGAACCCTCATCTCCAAAGTCATAGTTCAATGCTCAAACCACTATACCCTGCTGGTTTTAGTAAAGTAGTACTACTCTAGTACAGTAGGAAATACCATATGTGTGTTATGTAAGTTGCTATTTGGGTTGTGATAAATTTACAAGGTGCATCTCTCTGTGAAGAGTGGGATCTCCCTCTTTGATCAGACTGATCTCAAGGAAGTGAGCAGCTTGATTTAATTTCCATTCCAACACTGAATGGTATAAAATGCCTTAACTGCCAGTTAAGCTCCTTTCAGAATAACATTTTGCCAGATGTATGTCTGCAGATGTATGTCTGCAGAAAGGACACATTGTAAAATCCTGCCCATCAGGGAAGTTAAAATATTTAAACATATGAAATAAAACTTGGCTGGTGTTCTTAGAGAACATCATTCAATATGCCCACCCTGTAACCAGTGCCCTTGCTTCTGTTTGTAGAACTACAGCAATCCATGGTGGAATGATAAAATTTGAAGTGGAGGAACTCATCTTGACAGTGCCCACAGTTATGCTGATAAAAAGAGTCCAAGCACCCAAGCAATGATTCATTTTGACAGATCAGTGCCAGATGTTGTCATCTGTAACAAGAGCCATCTTTTGCAGAGCTAATGGATCTTAATGGTCTTTGCATGCCTAAGAGATCCCAAAATATGTTGCATTAGAACTTGAATAGCAATATACTGTATTGTTCCTGAGAGAATCCACTCCATCCAACCCCAGCTATTCTTAGGTTCTGTAGCTAAATTCGGAGGGCATGAAGAATTTTGAACATTTTTCTTCCCAATGTAATAGTTTCCCCTTTTTCCATGTTATTCAGTACATGCATGTTGTAGTCATCAATAGAAGAAAAATTGTTTCTATTGCTGATGAGCTTTTCATTGTAATGTGTTGATGAACCTCTAAATAGTATTTACAGATCGCCCTCCCTCCCTCGCATTTGCAGCAATATGTTTTTTTCCCCTGCTTAATTTGTTATTATTGAAACCTTCTGTGATTCAGGGCTGGAACATTTTCATTACATTGGTCTGTACAGGCAATTGTGTTAAGCACCACTGCTGTGGTTTAAAAGCTCCCCGAATTCCATTACTTCAGGCAGTTCTCTCCTAGTTCTGTGGTTTTGAAACTGGAATGGAAAAGGGTTGTGGAGAGAAACTTCTGAGATGGCAAAATGGGGAGTCTGTGTTCACATGGGTCTGTGTTTACAGGTGTGTAAGTGTAAATGTATGTATGGAGGACTATTAAAATCTCTGGATGAGAACTTGGAAATGTTACTCTTTGGACTACAACTCCCAAAAGCCCACATCCACCATGTCCCAGTCTGAGACTTGCTAACTGGAGGATTCTGTGAGTTATAGTAAAGTTTTCCAGTTCTTGGTCTTACTTCACCTCTGTATGTATGTATATTGTGTGCCTTCAAGTCATTTTGACTTATGATGGCCCTATGACAGGTTTTATTTCATGGTTTGGTGGCACAATTGGTTCACAGGGGGGTTGCCATTGCTTTCCTCTGAGGCTGAGAGAGTGTGACTTGCCCAAGGTCACCCAGAAGGTTTCCATGGCCAGGCAATATTCAAATCCTGGTCTCCCAGTGTCCTAATCCAATCATCAAACCACTTACACACACTTGAACTTGCATGAATACACATGCAGACTTTACCCCTCCCCCAGTTGTTATCTCAGATTCTTCTCAACCCAACCCAGTTCTGTTACAGTTTCTAAACCACAGAACTGCCTGAAGTAATTTTGTCCTCACCTATGGTTTCATGCTTTTTCTCTGACCAAACCCAATATGTGGATAAATCAGTTTCCAATGGTAGCATTATAATAATGTGCACAACTCTGTGTGTTTGGTTCAGTGCAAGTGCATATACGAGGGGGTATTATAAAGTTTTAATTATCACCTTTAAAAAAATTGACAGAAAGTTCGTTTTGATTTGTAGTTATTAACTTATCTCTATGTAGTCACTATCTAGATTTACACATTTTCCCCAGCGTTTCTTGACCCTCCAAATACCATTATTGTAGAAGTCTTCAGATTGCTCCTGACAAGGATTTTACACTTTAGTCACTTCTGGCAGAGCCAGTCACAAAAATAAAGGATGCAATGAGTTGATTTTCTCAGCAACGTGCACTTTGCGACCAATGATGACACTGACAAAATTTCATCAATTTGCCATAATAACTTCCGGGTGATAATTATTACTTTATGATACCCCCTCGTAAGGCGCAATCTGCAGACTTCTACAATATCAGGTATTCGGAGGGTCAAGATACACTGGGAAAAATGTATAAATCTAAATAGTGACTACATAGAGATAAGTTAACAACTACAAATCAAAACAAACTGTCAATTTTTTTAAAAAGGTGATAATTAAAACTTTATGATAGCCCCTAGTAATCTATTGATAACCTGCACAGTAAAAACTCCAGCATTCAGAATGAGGCTCAGAGTATAGAAGAGCAACATAAGGCAAAACACATGGCTATATGTTTTATATTCATTCTTTCTCACTGTGATCTTTATATTGCTCTCAGAATGTATGGTATATTATTTTATGTATATATTCATCAACAGTTAATGTTTATGCAAACATTTCAAAGAAGCTGTGTTCTATACCCTCTGTGTGCCATTTTTCCATACACATACATGCATACATAAATTTGTTCTGCTTAAAAGCTTAGTGATCTCTCTTCTTTTAATCTCAATATATGTATATTGGCAGGTATTCTGCTATTTCATCTTATCTGCTACTTTTAAAAAGATTAATTTTTACCTGATAAAATGACAGGAGGGAACTTTTTATTATCAGTAACTCCAGAGAAACTCATATGAATTGCCTGTTCCTTGCAAGAACAGCACAGGTGTATAATGTTCATGCTCTGTGTTGGGAAATATCATGGAAGTCTGGATTTATCATTAAGCCGAGTGGGTTAATTTGGAGGAACCCTTATAAGGAAAGCATATAGTCATTTAATCTAGGGTTCAAGCTTTGCTTCTATGGAAAAGTGGGTGGCTCTAGCACTGTTCATGTGCATGTGCTTTCAAGCCCTCTGTTGAATTAAGAGAACCCCATGAATTCCAAAGGGTTTTCTTAGGCAAGAAATGCTCAGAAGTGGTTTTACAAGTTCTTTCCTCTGAAATATAGCCTACAGCACTTACATTGGTACTCACCAAAGCACACTTAGATATTTTGCATTACAAGAATGACAGCCACAACAGTATATTTTTAACTAGTAAAAGCCATTATCTGCCCCCTGCCCCCTAGTATTTAGGTTTTCAGCCAAGCTCAGAGGGAACATGTAAACTTAAGAAGGTTGATGGATAGATGGCATCATCATCCTGCTAATCCAAAAGTCCTGAGGCACTGTGAAACTTTCTTAGTGTTAGTTCTCCTTGAGTAGACCTTGATTCATGGCAACGCTCTGGATGAAACATCTCCAAGACCACCTATCTGCCACTGCTCTGCTTAGGTCGTGCAGATTCAGTCTAATTGAATCTAGCCATCTGGCATGTAGTTTTCTTATTTTCTACTGCCTTCTACCTTTCCTAGTGTCTTTTTCAATGAGCCAAGCCTTCTCATGATGTGGCCAAAGTACGATAGTCTCTGTTTCGTCATCTTGACTTCCAGGAAGAGTCTAGGTTTGATCTGTTCTATGACCCATTTGTTTCTCTACTTAGAAACAAGGGGAGGGAAACAACAGAGATGTTATTGTGTAAGTCTACTACAGAACCCCAAGTCAGATGGAGGAATTGGATGATGCCCTTTCTTCCTGGAGAGAAGTGACAAGAGGGGTGCCACAGGGTTCCGTCCTGGGCCCAGTCCTATTCAACATCTTTATCAATGACTTGGATGACAGAATTGGGGGCATACTTATCAAATTTGCAGATGACACCAAATTAGGAGGAGAAGCTAATACCCCAGAGGACAGGATCAAAATTCAAAATGACCTGAATAGACTAGAAAGCTGGGCCAAAGCTAACAAAATGAAATTCAACACGGAGAAATGTAAGGTACTGCACTTAGGGCGGAGAAACAAAATGCACAGATATAGGATGGGGGATACCTGAATGAGACCACATGTGAAGGGGATCTAGGAGTCCAAGTAGACCATAAGCTGAACATGAGTCAACAGTGCGATGCGGCAGGTAGAAAGGCCAATGTAATTTTAGGCTGCATCAATAGAAGTATAGCATCTAGATCAAGGGAAGTAATAGTGCCACTCTATTCTGCTTTAGTCAGGCCCCACCTGGAATACTGTGTACAGTTTTGGGCTCCACCATTCAAAAAGGATGTGGAGAAACTGGAACATGTCCAAAGGAGGGCGACTAAAATTGTGAAGGATCTGGAAACCATGCCCTATGAGGAATGCCTTAAGGAGCTGGGTATGTTTAGCCTGGAGAAGAGAAGGTTAAGAGGTGACATGATAGCCCTGTTAATATTTGAAGGGATGTTTCAAATTGATTGTAACCTGTTTTTATATTATAACCCTATTTTTTTTTCAATTGAAATTTTATTCTTGCATGTTGAGTGCTATTTTAGGGAGAATGAAATATACATGTAGGTTGTCAGTCATCTTGAAAGATGTGATAAGCTTCTCAAAATCTGCCTTCTCTTGTATAAATCTGGCCATGTATTACAATCAGCTGTAGTGGCATCTTTAGTGGTATAACTTATATACCATATAAGAGCTGTGTGTGGATAGTTAAGGCTGCAGTCCTGCTTACAAATTGATTCCCTTTTTTACTTAGAGGGGCTTCCTACTAAGTAACCACACACAGAATTGCAATGTGAAGTTACAATCCTTCCAAATCTGCATGTTCTGGCTCATATGTAAGAGCCAATGTAGCTCTGTATTATAAATGAGGGAATTCTGCATTGTATTTCTATGTGTCCTTTCAAATATTCAAATATGCAGCTGCAGAGAAGAGACATACACTCCAGAGGATCGAAAAAATGCCTTTTTCTCTTGTAACACTTTCATTCGTGTTTTTTGACAAAGTGAAAATTAATTCAGAATAAGAAATCCCAAGACTGCAAGAAACACTTCAAGAGGACAAGAAAGGCCTATGGCAGCATTGTACCATATCAGAAAATGGAAGGGGGTGATTATGCAAGATTATATTATCAACTACTAGGGGATTCTGGAAGATGGACTCCAAAATGTACAGAACAAGAATATGGAGATTAAATGTATCTCTGTTCTAGAAAGTAGTGAAAGTAGGGCTGGGCGTGTGTGGGGGGTGCTCAGCCCTACCGAGCCCTACTTTCGGTCCTAGGCCAGCACAAAGTGCCAGTCTGTTTAGGGCCTAGGTTTTGGTTTTCCTTTTAAAAACGATTTCAGCCCTGTTTCAGCCCTCAAAGAATACCCTGAAAGTCCTACACAAATAACATCTACTCTTATTGAGGTAATGACATACAGTGAAGTTCAGTCATCTTTTTTCTGGGGCGGGGGGGGGGGGGCATTGGATGGAAGGGTTTCCTTTTGCATATGTGGGTGGAATACCCCCAAATCCTTATTTTTTGGAGACAGATTACGGACTGGTCAACATATGTTTTTGTGTGAGATGTTATGTGTTTCACTTTTTCTCAGAAGCAATAGAGTCTTCCTTCTCACAGACTTAGTTTCTCTCCTCGTGGCATCTGCTAGAATGGAAAAATTTCAGAGATGGAAGAATCTGATGATTTACATAATGAGTCTTGGTTAAACAGAGTTTTGGACTGTTGCCTTTAATGGAAAAACAGTTCGCACAGATGTCAGTTGGCCAGAGGCCAAATAAAAAAGGACAACTTTACTATGATTTGGTTCCCATTTATTGCATACCAAAGTATAATCTCAACATTCATCTCTCCTTCCACAATGCACTTGGAGTTTTAGAAAAACAGCTTTTCTGACATGATTTAAGATGGATATAAATCCCTTTCCTTGATTGACAGAGTTTTGCAAAAAGGTACTTGTTGTATACATCCTGGGCTGTAAGTTTGACTGTCTACATGTTTGTTGTAACTGTTCTAAATAAATAAATACTCAGAGCAAGCAACATCCACAAAGCACACCCACAAAGATCTAAGGGTGTCCTTGCCTGGTCTTAGGGCTAGGGACAAGGTTAAAAACAATTCAGTATGTTTTGGGTAGTAATTCATCAAACTTTGTACATTTCTTCCTGTTTAGGATACAAAAGGGTTTTTTTTAAATAGGTTCAGGAAAAATCTGGAACTGACAATGCATCTATCATTACTTGATTCTTAGGACTCTTTCAGACATGGGAAATTGGAAGTATAATCCAAGGGCAATCCAAACGCAATCCTGGGGTTTCACGTTATTGCGAATTAATTCTTCTCACGCAAATTCGGGCAAAAGGGAAGTCACTCCGAATGCAATCATGGGTTTAACGTTATTGCGAATTTAAGCTTCTCACGCGATTTCGGGCAAGGGGGGGGTTATTTTCGGGTAATGGGAAATAATTCCAAATGCCTTCCGAACGGAGCAGGGGTTCAGGTAAATTTGCTATACAAGCAAATTTACATGAATCCGCATTGTTCCATTCGGAATTAGGAGAAATTCCTCCCGTTTGAATGGCTCAAGTGTAAATTAGATTAGATCTCACCCAAGCACATGGACTACAGCCTCCTCCTTTTCTTTCTCCTCCTTAAAGGAAATGAAGCTTCTGCTAGCCTTGAGTAGCCTTAAGTAGCCTCCCAGCACTGGTTCCCAGAATGCAATGGCTCAAGTGTAAATTAAATTAGATCTCACCCAAGCACATGGACTACAGCCTCAATGGTTTGAGCATTAGACTGCGACTCTGGAGATCATGGTTTAAATCCTTGCTTGGCCATGAAAACTAAGTGGGATATTTTGGGCAAGTCACGCTCTCTCAGCCTTAGAAAAGGGTAAAGGCAAACTCCCTCCGTACAAATCTTGCCAAGAAAATCCCATGATAGGTTCCTTAGGGTCATCATAAGTCAGAAACAATGAAGGTACACAACAGCAAAAAATATTTCCTTTATGTTCCATTCAATACTTCTTCTATACTCCACTTAAAATAGTCATGACAAGAAATCAGAAAAGAAATTTAGCCCAGAAACAAGTTAATCAAAGCAAACTCTCAAACTATTTTATTTCTGTGGGAATGAAACACATAAAATGTAAAAACCCCACCTCTACCTCACAGTCCCAGGTGATAGAAGAAGAGAGGAATGTTGAACAGGAGGATGTATTGCCTCAGAATTATGATGCCATATAATTAGATTAACACGTCTGTGATACAAATACAATATCCCCACTTTCTTCAGAAGGTTCTTCTCTTTTTGAAGGCAATGGATAGTATATTTCCTCAGATCTAGAGCTTCTTAGTTCACAATACATATTGTAAGGACATTTAGTGCAAAGGCTATTCAAGGAATTATCAGCCTTTAAACTGATACTTCAAATTCTAAAACCAACAATAACCCACTATATGCAAGAAGCCTTAGTCTGCTTCTAGAACAGACTCCATCAAGGGAAGTCTCATGTGACAAAAGACCAGAAAAAAACATGTAGAAGTAAAAACCAACAGTCCACCGGTAACTGACCACCTTAACTACAGTAGAGGCTAAACTCAAAAGTCCTAAAGAGATTCACTCTGGACCTGATAATGCAACCTTACTTGTATACCATACAGAATCCTTGGAGTCCAATGCGATTTTGTTGTAGCCCTCTGTCTAATACTCATTACTTTCAAATAGATGGTATACTGAAAAATAAATAGACAACTGATGGACAACCTTCTTCCCTGTTTCTAATGAATCATCAAGCGGTTTTGTTCAGCTATCCAAAATCTGAAGGATTACTGGATCAGCTCCCATGGATGGTTCATCTACTGTAAACCCTGGATCAAGCAAAAATGAATTCCTGTGACATAGCACATATAGAGAAATAAAAATATCCCTTCTATAATTATCAGAATGCTAGAGCATTAGTAACATGTGCTAATGATCAACTAGCAATAATCTTTCTTGGAGCTAGGGTCCTCCTAGACCAAGGGTTCATGACCTTTTTGACTTGTGGAGCCCTTATTTCTATGGCAGAGCCCCTAAGAGGCTTACCCTATGTCTTACAAGTTAATGGTATTTAGGAGTATATTCTTATTCTTTAATTTCATTCAATTTTTATATCTTTCATTTTTCTGGAGTAGCTACAGAGCACCTGGGAAGTGTACCGGGAGCCCTAAGGACTCCAATGTCTCTCTGAAGAGTATTGGCTGTGATTCTATTAAATTCACGATTAAGAACAAAACAAGGATGCTCCCTATCACCACGTTTATTTGCTATTGCATTGGAGCCTTTGGCAGAAAAAAACAACTCTAAAATACAAGGTGATTTAATTGGAAAAACAGATATAAGATTTGCTATTTGCAGAGGATATAGCTCTATTTGTACCATCACTGCAAAAAGAGGCCCCTGAGCTTATGAAAGAGTTCAATTTGTATGGTTCTCTTGTTGGTTTACAAATTGTAAGCACTATATGTAGGTCTTTCAAAAAAGGTCAAGAACTCACTCCGTGGTAACACAGGTCTAAAAACTGATATTAAATCTATGAAATAATACACATCCCCAAATCCCTTATTAAGCTTGAAAAACTTAATTACAGTGTTATAATAAAACAAATAGAAAGGTATCAATAAATAGAAGAAACTTATTCTGTTAAGGTTAGAATGAGTGGTTGTTGTTAAAATGTCAGCATTCCCTAAATTAAGCTATTTATTTCAAACACTCCCAGTATTACTCCCCACAAAATATTTTAAAAGATAGCAAAAATATTTAATAGGTATATATATATAATAATAAAATACCAAAGTTATCAAAAAGTTTGACTTATAGAAGATCATGTGATGAAGGATTGGGTGTAGCAGATATATAATAAAGGCTATTGTGCATTTTGGTCACATCAAATATTCCCTCTGTTAACTAAGGAACTGGGGGGGGGGGAGGGACATAGATTGAAACTGAATTATCAGAGAGTTTTTCTCTAAGTTATATTTTTTATATTTATATTTTATAAAAGAAAGAAGCAAACATTAATGGTTGAAAACCCCTTCTATACAAGCATCATTCAAGACTGACAGCAGTGGAATAAATATTTGAACCCCATTATCTCACCCTTAACAACTCTAAAATACAAGGGTGCGTTTTACATTGGCAAAAAAAGGTGTTTTGAAGGCTGGGTGAAAACCCAGCTTTTACATTATAAAATGGGAAAGTGTGACATGAAAACGCCATTTTGGCGTTTTAAGGGAAAAAACACGCTTTTAAAAAGTAGTTCGGTTGACCCACTACTTTTTTAATAAGTGCGTTACAGCGCTAGTGCATGTAAAGGCTAAGGTGTACTTGCGCAGTTAAATGGGGCTCCGTTTCCTTAAGGCACCCATTTAAAGGCTGCGCTGTTGGTGCGGATCAGAATGGATCGTAGTTGGGAGCATGCGTGGTGTGGACTCCACTCCTAATTAAAACGTTCTATGCCCTCCAGGTGTAAAAGCTGGGGTTTAACTGCGCAGTTTTTTAAAGCTCCCAAACCCTAGCTCCGCCCTTAATCCTAACCCTAGACATGCGCAGTAGCGCCTTTGGGATATTGACAGTTTTGGTGGCGGATGTTTTTACAGTTGCAGTGATAAGAGGAAACTTTCAATTTTCACACGAACCCCCACACACATTCCAGCGCCATTTCCCACTTGCATTTGTCCAAGTCAGCCGCTCCTAGGGACACTCTTGCCGAGGCTTTGCTGTGGCACTTTGCACAATGGCAGAGACTTCTACAAGTGGCCCAAAAAGGGGGAGAGGGATGTCTTGGTCTCATGCAGAGACCTCAGACCTCATTTCCATCTGGTCAAGGCCCAATCGGACATAGCAATGCCACCGGCTAATTCACACTGCTCAAGCAGTGAGACACCAACTGCAGCTGTTCTCTCTTCTGTATCATCACTGTCATCATCAGCTATCATTTCAGTGGTCACATCAGTCATTTCAGTGGTCACAGCAGTCATTTCAGTGGTCACTTTGACGATCCTGGCAGCACTAGCGGAGGCAAAGGCGGCAGCTTTGGCTGTGCTTTGAACATTGACGACAAGTGCCGACCACAAAGGAGAGGAGGCATCCATGTTGGTGATGATGCCCACAGTGACCCTGTGCTGACGAATGCCAACGTCACTGGGTCAATGGCCAGCACTCCTCCTCCTTTGTCTTCTTGCAGATGCTCGGTCTGTGGCTGCTGTCAAAATCAATTAGGAGCCCCCTTTAAATCATTTAAAACTGCGCAATTCGTAGCCTCGACCCTATCAATAGCGCAGTTCAAGACTCGACCCTCGCAATAGCGCAGTTCAAGCCTCGACTCTATCAATAGCGCAGTTCAAGACTCGACCATCGCAATAGCGCAGTTCAAGCCTCGACCCTATCAATAGCGCAGTTCAAGACTCGACCATCGCAATAGCGCTGTTCGCGGCGGTACGAACCGCGCAACAGCGCAGTTCGCAGCCGGCAAGGAAAAAAAAAATTAAAATCGCAGTTTAAAGCTGCGTTTCTTGCTGCCCATGTATCAGCTCCGCCTGTGTTTGTAGCGTTCTGACAGCTTCCCATGTAACTGCTGAGCCACAAAAAAGACCACTCAGATAAGTCGTTCCCACACCCCTCAATGTAGCAGCTCTGCACTTTTTTAATGCAAACCTGAGGCTTGCTATGTAGCTGCTAAGCATTAACATAAAGGCGAGTTCAGATCACACTTTCTTGCCAATGTAAAAAGCCCCAAGGTGATTTAACTGGAAAAAATAGATATAAGATTAGCTATTTGCAGAGGAAATAGCTCTGTTTGTACCATCGCTGCAATAAGAGGCCCCTGATCTGGATCTAAGGGGTGGCTGGAGGCCACCATTTAGGGGCAATCTTTGCAGCCTCTCAGTTACTTTGAAAATTCAGTAGTGAAATACAATACTGGGTGAAGTGTGTAGCATCAACGTCATATAAACAGCTTTTAAATGAATCTTTGAATTCAGCCTTTAAGTAAATCACTCAATAGTATCACTGGATTAAAACTGATATGGGAACAGTTATATTTTAGAAGATAGAGAATGACAGCAAATTTGGTCATCTTGTCCAAGGAAATTGGTAGCAGGTTACAATAAAGTATGCTTAAAACGATATATCGATGGTATACTTCAGTAAAATTAGCATATCTATCTAACTATAAGTCTTCATTATCCTTTAGAAATTGTAATTTGGTGGGGTCCTATCTTCATTGTTGTTGTTGTTGTTGTTGTTGCTCTTAGCTGCCCTGAAGTTGATGTGAATTTATGGTGACTCTCTGTATGAGACCCCCTATCCTCTATCTCTCTGCTCAGGTCCTGCAGGCTCAGGCACCTGGTTTACCTGACTGAGTCTAACCATCTGGTTTGCAATCTTCCTATCTTCATACATGGTAGGATTGTCTAGTGATAAACGGATTCTGGCAGAGTGTAAAACTAGAAATTATCCAAATGATGGAATAACATATCATCCTTGATCAGGGATTGGCACTGATGAAGTTATTTAGGAGTGCAAATAAGGAAATAATACACCCAGCCCTCCACTTTTGAGGCTTTGATTATCCACAGATTTTATTACTATGTCATCTCTAATAATCTCTAAATCCTCCAGTGTGACTCTTTTGGAACTTGACCACAGAGTCTTGCTGGAGGACCTAGAGATTCCTAGAGAGAACACTTCTCTAGGCATTTGTAGGTCTTACAGCATGATTCTATGGTCAAATTCCCACAGATGATGACTATAGCATTGCACCAGAGATTCCTAGAGAGGTGTTATTTCAAAGTGAAAAACCTAGTGGTTTCTTATTTGTGGTTTTTCCACTTTCACAGGTTCCTGAGCCCCCAACCCAGCAAATGTGGAGGATCCGGCTCATTGTATATAAAGATTTGCTTTCCTTTCTATTATTAGCAACCAGGCAGGTCATTGCCAGTAATTGGAAAAATCATGCAGCACCTAGCTTAGACCTATGATATAAAAAGCTTTGGAGTTTAGCACTGTCAGAAAGACTAACATGGCAAGTAAGATGAACAAAAGAACAGAAAGATAATATCTATGACTGGTGTAATGGTTTTGAGCATTGGACTATGGAGTTTATCAGATGGGAGGAATTTCTCTCTATTTCGAATGGAGCCAATTTGAATTCACGTAAATTTGCTAGTTTAGCAAATTTACGTGAATTCTAATTGCATTCAGAATGACTTCCCATGACCCGAAAATGACTTCCCATTGCCTGAAATTGCGTGAGATATTCTAATTCGCAACATTGTAAAACCCTTGATTGCCTTCAGAATGACTTCCCTTTTGCCCGAAATTGCATGAGATACTCTAATATGCAATAACGTGAAACCCCATGATTGCGTTCGGATTGCCATTGGATTATACTTCCAATTTCCATCATCTGATAACGTCCTATGACTCTCAAGATTAGGGTTTGATTCAATGCTCAGTCATGGAAACCCACTGGGTGACTCTGGGTGAGTCACACATTCTCAGTCCCAGAAAACCTCGTGATAGATTGCCTTAGAGTCTCCATAAGTTGGACATGACTTGAAGGCACACGACAGCAACAGCAGCAGCATGGATCCCATTTATTTCTTATGTAAATCAAAGTAATGAGGAAAGAATCCATTTCTTACTGACCTAGGGGCCCATCTGGAAAACATTAATCCAATAGAACAAACAATTACAAAGGAATTTGTCTTGTATTTCAAGATCCTGGAAACATAACTCATGTTCTATGAAACTGTTGTCAGTATTTTCATTTTGTTGTTTTACTTTTTCATGTTAATCTTTGAAAAAAATATTTTATTTTTAAAAGCCATTAAAACCCATGATAAATTTCTAAAAGTGTTCAGGACAAAGTGAAACTGACAGAAGTTCCACCCCATGCAGGTGTTAACTTTAATGAGCAAACAATCAAGCCTTTTCAGTGTTCAGCCCGTTTTATAAAAAGAACTATATCTGTTTTTAAAATATATGTGTCATTGGAGGCCTTCAGAATTCAGTAGAACATAAAATTTCAGTAAATAATGAAGGCTAAGCAGCTGCCTTGGAGCAAGCTGGTCAGTAGCCGTGGAGGCTGGTGCTTCTTGGTGTTATAGCCCAGAAAGGTAACTTTTCCATGCTATGCATTTAGCCCAGTATTGTCAACAGAGCAAAGAATTGTTCAGGATCACAGGCAACTGTCTTTTCCACATCACCATTCACTCTCTTCTCCTTGGTACTGGAAATGCCAAGGATTGTACACATTGTATACATATAGAGTCTCCCCTGAAAATCATAATGGGTACCACTGGAGAATCAGTATGGTATAATGGTTATAGAATTGTGTGGGCTTCCAGATACTGCTGAACTTGTCTCCTTTCTGTGGTTATGGTCTTCCTTTCCTCTTCTTTCTTGGCATCCTTGGTCAGTTTCTGATAGTAATTTCCCTTGCCACTCCCACTGTTGGCTGACTGTTCAGAAGTCATGTTGTTGGCTGACTGTAGCAGAAGTCATGCTGCCTGCCAACAATTTCTACAATAGTGAACCCCCAATTTCCCTCCGTATGACAAAGTCCAAAGCCGCAAAAGTCAAAGCTGCAAATATGGACAATTATTCGTTTTCAGCAGTTGGGAAGTACTCCCTTCTGGACAGCGCTCTGTTAGATTTCTGTATGTAATACAGTAGACCCTCTACATTTGCTGGGGTAAGAGCGAATGAAACCCCCATGAAAGTGGAAAAACCTCTCTATGAATCTCTAGGTCCTCCAGGACAATTCTGTGGTCAAGATCTGCCAGATGTTGACAATGAAATTGAACTAGAGGACCTAAAAATGACTAGAGAAGTGTTTTCTCTAGGAATCTCTAGGTCCTCCAGTGTGCTTTAGGCAGAGGTTGACAATAACGTCATAGTGGAGGACCTAGAGATTCCTAGAGAGAATATATTGCTGGGTTAAATCCTCTTTAATCACAAATGTGTGTGAAAAGCTTAAGTGTGATCATGCGATTTTCATGGGATAATGTTAGTTTAAACTCCTGCTTCTCTCCCCTCCCCCCTTTTTCCTCTGTGTGATGAAATCCAAAGCTCAAAAGTCAAAGCCGCAAATATGGAGGTCCAACTGTATAGTTGTTTTTCTTCAGTTACTTGTTGATACATATTGAAGCAAAGGTCTTATGTAAATTTCTTTAATACATGGATATAAACAGCCATATATAGTTGAACTGCATTATACACCTGTTTAGTACTAATTCAGTCAGGACTTCAGAGGCCTTCTGTGGATTGTTTTTGGTTGTGTAAAAACTGTTTACCCTGGGATCAGGCAGGAACCTGTGGCTTAGGTAAAAGGATGAATTAGCCCAATGTCAGCCAATGTCACTCAATCAGGACTGAATTTCCAATTTTTCAGTCCAACTCTCTAATTGCTATGCCACAGACTCTCACATTTTTTGCCCTTGCAAATTGTCCGGAGTATTTTTAAAAAAAAATACCGAAGAAGAAACCATGCTCACATACACTCACAACATCACACACTGCCAGACTCAAACACTGGAACAGTTCTTTTCCCTTTGTCTATGGCACATAGGAACAGCTGTGAGAAACAAACAGCTGGAAGCAGGGCCTCCCACAGAAAGTTAAAGTCACATGAGGAATAAAGGAAAACATAAGGCTCAAAATCTTGGTATCTAATTCTATGGACTCTTTCAAACGGGAGGAATTTCTCCCAATTCCGAATGGAGCCAATGCGGATTCATGTAAATTCGCTTGTTTAGCGAATTTACATGAACCCCTGCTCCATTCGGAATTACTTCCCATTACCCGAAAATAACCCCCTCCTGCCCAAATTTGCATGAGAAGCTTTAATTCGCAATAACGTAAAACCCATGATTGCATTCGAATTGGCTTCCCTCTTGCCTGAATTTGCGTGCGAAGAGTTACTTCGCAATAACGTAAAACCCATGATTGCATTCGAATTGACCTTAAATTATACTTCCAATTTAGCCTCGTATGAAAGAGTCCTATGTTGCATTAGAACTGGGGATATCCACGCTATATTAAAAACAATGTGCTTCACTCTGAAAGGGTTTTTAAGCACTATTCAGAATCCAACCAATATACCGATTTAACTTTCTTGAAAATGCACACTGTTGATTTTCTGGATCAGTAATATGGTTACAACATTAAAACATTTTTTTAAAAAAAAATTTGGACTATTACCACCAGACTTCCCTCAGCCAGCATAGCCATTCTGTCTATAAGATTCTAGGAGCTATAATCCCCTAAAATAATTTTTCAAACAGCTGATTAGAGCATAAAGAATAATATCGCTTCAGAAGCCAACATTAACCCAGGCCAACTCTGCTCCTGTTTTACAATGTTAAATCTGTGTATGCTTGTATTCTGAGAACATGGGTGCATCTGTCATTTAGAAATAATACAGTTTGACACCACTTTAAGTACTGTGGCTCCATCCTATGGAATCCTGGGATCTGTAGTTTTACAAGGTCTTTAGCCTTCTCTCCAAAGAATGCTGGTGCCTCATACAATTACAAATCCCAGGATTCTGGAGGATGGAGTCATGATAGTTAAAGTGGTGTTGAACTGCATTGTTTCTAGTACTGTATAGATGTACCCTGTGTCTCCAGCTGGAAAGGACAAGTTCTACTCCAAGAAAACAATTGATTCTTTTTCTAGTTGTGGAAAAGAGGGAAGTGCCCACACAACAAGCCTTGACCAAAGAAAATCTCTGTTATCACGAAACCATTAATTACTTTCAAACCTATCTGTGGAACCTTAAGGGCTAGAAACTTGGGTTTTATTAGCATTTTTCATTACTTTTTATCCTACCCTTCCTCCATAGAGCTCAGGGTAGACATGTGCTTAGTTCTTTCTCCACCTATTTTAGCCTCACTGTGAGGTACTGTAAGTTGGGCTGATACCAAGAGAAGATCAACACTTACTTCAGGGCACTGTGGGAAATTTACAGGGTGGCTAGGTTTGACGACACTTGGTGCTGTTGTTGTTGTTGTTGTTGTGTGCCTTCAAGTCATTTCTGACTTATGGCGACCCTATCATGGCGTTTTCTTAGCAAGCTTCTCCAGAGGAAGGTTGCCATTGCTATCCTCTGAGGATGAAAGAGTGTGACTTGCCCAAGGTCACCCAATGGGTTTCCATGGCCAAGTGGGGAATTCGAACCCTGGTCTCCCAGTGTCTTAGTCCAACACTCAAACCATTACACCATGGAAGTGTTTAAGGAGTCCCATGGGGCATCAGCCAGTTGGGGATATTGGCACCACCAGACCATAAAAGTATATAGATGTGGTATTTCCATCTATTCCTCTTTGGGAATAGTGAAGATGACGGTCAAAAGATCAGAGGAAAAAAATGGATGAGAGAGAGAGAGATCAGGCTTTCTGGAAAGGGTGATGATTGCAGTACATGAGCTAATGGGTCTCGTCATCTTTATCTTGGATTGTTTTAATGTGGTTTATCACGTGGTTTCACAGAGAGTCCTGTGCTGTGCTACTGAAATAAATTCTGAAGTCATACTTGATGGAATAAGCAGCCCCACAGTGCAGGCATCCTGTTGCAACAGGAGAAGAGCTATACAACTGGAAGAATAACTGCTGTTTGTAACTGATCGAATAAATATTAGTAGTCAGCATACTCACATAATTTAATGTCTGCTACATTACTGTTCTTTTACTATTACCTATTTAATTTACACTGTAGTCATATTCTGTGTTACATATTCTGTGCAAAAGAGCAAAGTTGATGTTGTTTGGTTAAATACTGTGAATAAACAAGAAACTTTCTCCATTTGGTAAAATGTCTTGGGGCACAGCATTCACCTGGATTTGATTTCCTCTGGATGAAGCTCACTAGAGACTTACCATCATTACAGTCTCTGATTTGTCCAATAAGTTTCTACAGCCAAGCAAGATTCAAACCTTGGTCTCCAGAGTCATAGTGCAACACAAACGACTACACCACACTGGTAACAGAATATTTCGTACTTTCTGGGCAAGGGAATATCATCTTCATTTGTGCAAGATTAGCCACTGTTATAGCTGTTTCCTGGAATTTAAATAACATAAATAATGGTTTATTGGGTATTAGTAGCCACAGTATCACGTGCCTTAGTGACAGCTATTTGGACTATTGTAACATGCTCTGTGTGGGGCTGCCTTTGAAGAGTGTTTAGAAATGTCTGCTGTTTCAAAGAGCTGCAGCAAAATTGTTCACTGCCTACAAAGAAGGCACAACTCTTTATTATCTTTCCACATCCAACTAAAACTACTTTCTCCACAAAGTGCCTGACAAACTTGTCACAGCAGGCAACTGAGTCTCTCTGAGCTGGATCCCAGCAAGTCTCCCATCACTTGGAATAGCTCTGCTGGGCAGCATGTTGAGAATGTAATAGTGGAGGCATGTTGTTGTTGTTGTTGTTGTTGTTGTTGTTGTTAACTGCCTTTATAGTAATGCTGATTCAGGGTGAGCGACCCTGTGGATGAAACATCTCCAAGACCCCCTGTCCTCCACTGCTCTGCTTAGGTCCTGCAGATTCAGACTTGTAACTGCCCTAATTGAATCTATCCATCTTAACATGTGGTCTTCCTTTCTTTCTTCTACCCTCTACCTTTTCTAGCATTACTTTTACCTTTTCATCAACCTCACTACTGCACAATAGGTATGTCAAAGAGTTTCTTGCAAATCTTTGGTCTTACGGTACTCGCTTTCTCTCAAGGGGTATGTATAACTTTGATAAGATCTATACGGATATTTTTGTATCACAGTTTGCTAAGTGTTGCCCTATCTTTTTAAATATTATATTTTAAGTGTATTTATATTTGTTTCAGCCCTTGAAGAAGGCCTTGTATGGCCAAAATACATTGGGCTTTTTAAACACTGAATTAACACTTGACCATCTTAGAGTGCATGATGCTTGTCTCCTCTCTGTTTGCTGCTTATGTGCTTTCAGTTTCTTACCTATTCTGTTTGCTATTCACTTCATGACTGACCACTCTCTTAGCTATTGTCTATTCTGCTTTCTTACCCATAGGTCTTCTGAATGCCAAGGTGAATTATAGGCTCTATAATATCATATTGGATGCTTAGGAGTTAGATGGAATGTCCTGGAAGATTGAGGAGACTTGCAATACAGCTGGCCCTCCATTTTTGTGGATTTAATATTGATGGATTTGATTTATTCGTGAGGTTTTTTTTTCCTGTGGAAGGGTGCCTGTGTCCAGGAGGGAATTCATAGTATAACATGTATCTCATAGGCATTTCATTTCAAGCATGTGATAAAGTAGCCTAGAAAAAAAGATGGTACCAACATCTTTTTATCAATTAGTCTCAAAGGTGCTACAAGATCCCTTTTCATACCTATAACTATGATACTGATTAGAGGAACAGAAAGAACCAAAGAAATGTTGCTTCTGCCACACCTCATATGACAGCAAAACATACACAAGCAAAATACAACTTGTTTTATTTTGTATGCCATTTTGTATGCCATTTCGTTGTGGAGCAGTGGCATAAAATATTATAAATAGATAAAATTTAATGAGAGCTAAACATGCCAGGCTTACCCACTCTGAAGTAAATTGCACTACATTCAAGTAAAGTGCACTACATTCAGTTGTCCTAAAGGTGCAATTGATTGTAGATTTAAAATGAGGGTTTAGTCCTCATTTGTTGAGTTTCCATCACACAGAAAGTTTAGTTTAAAAATAGTCATATAATCCTCTGTGTAATCATCTCTTCTTATCTTTAGCTCATGCCAGACTAATAGCAGGTTCTGTCCAGGGCAGATACTGTTATTAAAATGTATTTCAAATATCAGGGACTTCCCAAAGCCACTTGCCTCATATTAAGTATTACCTTCTATAGTTCAATAATCTTTTAAATCACCCAGAAAGCTTCACTCAGAAAAGTATTTTTTAATGTATCTCAAAACAAAAACAAAAAAAAAAAATCCAGTGCCTGAAGAATTTCTGGGACTTTCAGCCCCAGAAAGCTCGTCCAACCTAATGAAGGATTCAAATGAAGGCTTGTTATTTCTCTGCAAAATTAAGAATGCTTTCCTACCTTGGTTTCAGTCATAGATCTTGAGGAGAATGCATTAATTCAATAATATTTAACAATTTCACAATCTGCCTTTTAATTTATTAAGCAATTTGAGCACATTTGCACATGAAAGTGCCTACTGTTGAGTCAGATCATTAATTTTATTTATTTATTTATTTCATTTTTATGCTGTCTTTTCCCCAAAAAAGGGACCCAAGGCAGCTCACAAGAGAAAAACACTTTAAAAATTATTTTAAAAAAACAATTAAAATAACTTAGTTAAAACAGTATAAAATTACTATTTTAAACATACAAAGATTAAAAAATAATAATCCATCAAGCCCAGTATTGTCTACTTTGATGAACATTATTTTTAAATATTTTATTAACAGACTTCTCTCTAAATCAAATTAGTCAATTTATCCATTTCAGCAAAGTCATATTATTTTGTCAACCATTCTTCTTGTAGAAGGATATCTGCATCGTGCCAGTTTTAGGTGTAAATTATTATACCAATTGTAACCATATACTGGATGATTCTTCCATATTTCTTCCCCATGTGTTTGTCCCTCAATCCCAATAAAAGAAGTTATCATCTCAATTGGAATTTAAACTTCAAAATGTCTTCCGTAATGTAATATATCTGAACCCAAATCCACTGGGTATGATTAAAAATCCCTTCTTTCTGATTACATTTCCAACATGTTAGTTGAACCCTCATACAGTTTTGAAAATCTCTATAGTGTCAAATACCATTGAACCATCATTTTATATAAAAATATGTATCCTTTAAATCATAACTCAAAGTAAACTTTAAATTCTTTGCCCACATTCTCTCACATCTTGTATAATATGACCTATATTCTGGGACTATTTTGTCATGGATTCTTTAACCTGTTCCTCTTCCATTTCCATTTTCAACAGTAACTGATATATTTTGGCAATTAAGTAATCATCATTGATATACAGATTGATCTCAAAGGCTAATTTTGTTACTTCCAAACCATATAAATTCCTGTCCAAATCTTGCCAAGAAACCCCCATGATATGTTCGTCCTACGGTCACCGTAAGACAGAAACAAATTGAAGATACACAACAAGAACAACAATGAATTTAGTCAAATACAATAAATAAAATGTGACTATATGATCAGCAGTATTTCTTCAGAGATAAAGGCTGTTTGTAGCCTATTGTCTGAGGACATTTTTATTGGCGATATAAGGCAATGAACTCTGGACTTTCTGCTAGTGAAAACATAAGGAATGTCTTCCAGCCTTGATCCCTGTAGATGTATTGGACTATAATTCCCATTACTCCCAGCCAGAAGCTGAAAACAAAGGAAGACTGTAGGAAGAAGGAAGAGAAACATGTACGTCTATTTGAAGCAGAGCTTGGAGAAGATGCTTTTATGAGCTTCAGCTCCCTAAATCCTAGAGGCAGCATGGGCAATGTTCATACTATATTAGATTAGAGATTCCAGGTACTGTATTCCTAAAAAGTAACTTTTACATGCTCTGATTTAGATTTATTCCTCCTAAAACCTCAATTCATTGTGCTGCTCTTCACTTTTTCCTCACAACCATTTCTGCCCATTCCCCCAGCCAACATCTTAACATGTGGTAGATGCCCCTAATGTAATATAATCACCAGATCCCAACTTTCCCCAACAATGGGCATTTTTCTGTTAAATATAACTCAAAGGGTTGATAAATTCATTCAAGTAACTTTGTGGTCACTAGCTGGGAGTATTAAAATGAGTTATAAACAGATTTTAATAAAAGCTGTCAGCTTTGAAAAGGGCATTCACTACTGATGAGTTTTCTTCAAATAGTCCCTTGATTCAAGCACTTCCCTCAAATAATAGAATCATAGAATCATGGAGTTGGAAGAGACCACAAGGCCTATCCAGTCCAACCCCCTGCCATGCAGGAACTCCCAATCAAAACATCCGACAGATGGCCATCCAGCCTCTGCTTAAAGACCTCCAAAGAAGGAGACTCCACCACCTCCAGTGTGTTCCACTGTCGAACAGCCCTAACTGTTAGGAAATTCCTCCTAATGTTAAGGTGGAATCTTTTATCCTGCAGCTTGCATCCATTGTTCCGCGTTCTAGTCTCTAGAGCAGCAGAAAACAAGCTCGCTCCCTCCTCTATATGATACCCCTTCAAATACTTAAAGAGGACTATCATATCACCTCTTAACCTTCTCTTCTCGAGGCTAAACATCCCCAGCTCCTTAAGTCACTCCTCATAAAGCATGGCTTTTAAACCCTTCACCATCTTAGTTGCTCTCCTTTGGACACACTCGTTTCTCCACACCCTTTTTGAATTGTGGTGCCCAGAACTGGACACAGTATTCCAGGTGGGGCCTGACCAAAGCAGAATAGAGTGGCACTATTACTTCCCTTGATCTAGACACTATACTTCTATTGATGCAGCCTAAAATCGCATTGGCCTTTTTAGCTGCTGCATCATACTGTTGACTCATGTTCAACTTATGGTCTACTTGGACTCCTAGATCCCTTTCACACATAGTTTCATTCAGCCAGGTGTCCCCATCCTATATCTGTGCATTTCATTTTTCCACCCTAAGTACAGTACAGTGGTCCCCCGGCTTACGAATCCCCCGGGTTGCAAAAACCCCGGGATCCGAAAGCCGCCGGACCGCTAAACTATCCCCCGGGATCCGAAAGATCCCCCGGGATACGGGGAAAAAAAACGTGCGGCCCCTTTAAATCGGCCGCGCGATCCATTGAAAATAGCGGTCCCCTGGGAAACGAAAGCTTCCGGGTTACGAAGGTAATCCGGAACGGATTACCTTCGTAACCCGGGGGACCACTGTACTTTACATTTCTCCGCATTGAATTTCATTTTGTTAGCGTTGGCTCAGCTTTCTAGTCTATTCAGGTCATTTTGAATTTTGATCCTGAAACAACTTGAAGGCACGCAACAACAACAACCTTTCAACTCTACAATTCTGTGGTTCTAATAGAGGGACATCTCACTTGTCCAACTCTGAGGGCAGTTTAGTTCAGAGCTTTAACAAGTTAGGTTTTTCCCTCCTCTGGACACGCTCCAACTTGTCAACATCCTTTTTGAAATATGGTGCCCAGAACTAAACACAGTATTCCAGGTGAGGCCTGACCAAAGCAGAATAGAGGGGCACTATTACTTCCTTTGAACTAGCCACTATACTTCCCTGTAGACCCAATCAAAGCAAACAGCTGCAGCCTCTCCTAGCTTACGTATTCTTCCTCATTAATAACTTCTGACCACATTCTGACATTGCTTGGTCACGTCCCAGTATTAATCTGTTAAATATTGGAGGGCATGGAACTGTAGAGGAAATGCACACTGTCAGTGGTTTTAATTCCACGTATGTGAAGTTGCTCTGAAAATATCTTCTTACATTTAAATGAGACTGGGAGATTTTGTGTCCAAGCCGTTGCAGAGGGGTGGTGGTGAGAACATTATCAATCTTCCTGCTAATTGTGAGTTTGACTTGCTGTTGGAACTCTTCTTCCTTACTCTGCAAGTTCTTTTCACTATGGATTGTAAGAAAACAAAACAATCAGTCATGGGAGGAGATACTCACCACTTTGCTAATTTTAAAAGGGAATTGGAAAACATTTGTGAAAAGTTCTAATTGGATGCAACGTTGCTAGTGGGCTTTTAGCACCCAGACTCTAAGGTTGTTTCCACTTCTTCAGAGCCTGTAATGATATGTGGATTGCACTTGTACCTAAAATGCAAATAAATGGTTTTTGTCTCTTATCTGGCATTCTCCAGATGTATTGGACTGCAGCAGTTATCAACTCAGCACCAGTCAACAGGGCTAGCTGTAGGGTAAAGAGTGGAACTGTAATCTGACGAGTCAGGACTGCATCTACATTGAGGAATTAATGCAGTTTAACATTGCTTTAACTGCTAAATTCTGCATTTGTAGTTTCGTGAAATACTTAAGTGTTGTCTGTCAGAGAACTCTGATGCCACAACAAACTACAAATCTCAGGATTCCATAGGATGAGGCCATGACATCTGAAGTGGTGTCAAACTGCATGAATTGTGCATTGTTGTGACCTGGTTTTGTGTAGTTTAATTTATATTAATTTAAACTTGCTTATCATGATGGTAAGAACTACCTTGCCTCTTGGATAACTTCACAAGTTACATGCAGTGTTTGGACTGCCAGGTATGTTTTAAAAATCTGTTTTCTAGATGATAAGATTATTTTGGCCTTCTAACAGTTAATAAGGAAGGTCAAAGATGAAAGTTCAAAGGCAGGTCTGATGCTGAACATAAAGAAAACAAAAATAATGACCACAGAAGAAATACACAAATTCAATCTGGACAAAGAGGAAATTAAAATAGTTAAGGAATTTCCATATCTAGGATCAAACATTGACCAGAATGGAGACTGCAGTCAAGAAATTAGAAGACTAGGAATGGGAAGGGCAGCTATGAAAGAACTGGAAAAGATACTGAAGAGCAAAGACATACAACTGAGCACTAAAGTCAGAATCATCCAGGCTATTGTATTCCCCATCACCATGTATGGATGTCAGAGCTGGATAGTGAAGGAAGGAGACAGAAAGAAAATCAACTCATTTGAAATGTGGTGCTGGAGAAGTATTTAAGATACCATGGACAGCCAAGAAGACAAACAGATCAGACCAGGGCTTTCCTTGGAAGCCAGGATGATCAAGTTGAGACTATCGTACTTTGGCCGCATAATGAGAACGCACAGATCACTAGAAAAAAAAAATAATGCTATGAAAGGTAGAGGGTAGAAGAAAGAGAGGAAGACCACAGACCAGATGGGTAGACTCAATCAGGAGGGTTTGGGCAAGGGCTTGCAGGATCTGGACAAGGCAGTGGAAGATAGGGATTCTTGGAGATGCCTCATTGTTTTAACTGGCGAAGTTGCGTACTGAAGCTGAGAACTTCTATGCAGGTGTTCTATAATTGCAAATACAATACAAAAGTGGTGGTGGTGGTGTGTGTGTGTGTGTGTAGAACATAGGATATGATGAAGTATATCCACAGACATTAATGTAAGCTGACTATATATGCGAAGATATTGCTAATCAAAATTGGCCCCTGCAAGAGATACGGTACATTCTTCTGCTCATTGAAAGATGGATGATGAGTGTTAAACTTCCAATCTTGAAATATAAGTAACTTTTTACAACAACAATCACTGTCAAGATCCAGCCACACTGACTACTGGTTAAAGTCACATATACAGTAGTTTAATAATACATAGACATCTACAAATATCAAGTTCTATTCTAATTTAAAAAATAAGTGTGTTGCAATGGAATGGCCATCCAAATAGGAGCCAGCACTGGTTGCAGGCCCATCATGTCTGTGTTTCTTCGTGCATGGTGGCTTATCAGATTCTGGACACCAACATTTACTAAATGTGGGCTGCAATCAGCTCAATTGGCAACTTATATTCATTCAACTGGAAGGTCTGTGAACATATAATATACAACTGAGTCTCTGCCCCTGACTACTCTGGCAACCACAAGGAGCTGTTCAAGATGTTGAAGAAAGGGGAGGGGGTGGAAATCTAATTCTATATTTTTTAAATTGAATTTTTGGGATGTTAAATTAGTGCAAGGAGGCTGCCACCTATTCAGAAGGTGAATCACTGCTTCTAGGGGCTTGTAATAAATAGCTGCTCACCAGATGTTTTTAGACTACAACTGTCATCAGTCCTAGCCAGAATAAACCTGGAGGGTTTGTGCTCTCCTGTTCCAGAGCCCAACCCCCTCCATTTGGGGGAGAAACTTTTCTGCATAGTGGCTCTCTCTTATCATATCATTGTCATATCAGTGCAGGCAGACATTTTTTGTTTGCTGGGCTTTTAAAAATTATTTTAAAATCCTCCTTGGTGAGTTAATTTCTGGTGGGCATTCTCTCCTGACAAAATAAATAAATAAATAAATAAATAAATAATTTATACCCTTCAGCCCTAAAGGTTATCAGAGGGGCTTACAATTATTATTTTAATGAGATGGTTCCCTGCCCTCAGGCTAACAATCTAAGAAGACACAACACAAAAGGAGAAGGGAATGGTGGGGGGAAGGTGATCAGGTCCGAAAGTTCTTCTCTCCCTCTGAGGCCTGGACCAAGGCAGATGGCATGGAGGGAGGGCTCTGCTTTATAATCTAGCACAGGCCTGATGGAGTTTGGCCTGTCCTTTCACTCCCTCCTAGGCCAGATGGTGTTGACACAGAAAGAGGGCTCTTCAACTTGAGGCCAGTCCCGATGGTGTTGCTAGGCCTCTCCTTCACTCCCTCCCAGGGCCAGACGGTGTTGCCAGGGAGAGAGGGCACTTTAACTTGAGGCCAGTCTCGATGGTGTTTGGAAATGTTACATTTGGGGGCCATTGCTTCCACTCTTCCAACCAGCATGACCACTCCAAGACTCTGGTCCTGTGGGTACTGTTTTACTGTCGTATCTTTGATATTTTGGTAAAAATTGTTTGGACTGTGACTCTGGAGAGCAGGGTTCAATTCCTTGCTCAGCCATGAAAATCCAATTCCTTGGATTTTCAGTTCCTTGCTCAGCCATGAAAAGCCTTGGGCAAGTCAGTTTATCTCAGCCTCAGCGGATGCCAATGGCACAGCAAACCCCTGAAGAAACTTGCCAAGAAAACTCTGTGATGGGTTCATCATAAAGGTCGCCCTGTCAGAAGCTACTTGAAGGCACTCAACACACACATCATCATCACTCTCTTAAGTCATCAGGGAATGTGGATAGAATCAAAGGTTCAGGGATATTTTACTAAAACAAACCAACTAAAATTCTTCTTTGTGCAGACTATATCCATCTTGCCATCCTGTACAGAACCGATCTTTCTTAAAAACATCTTATGCTGATAAGTTAGTGTGGCTGTCTTGATTAGTGTCAATGGGCCCCTCACTAGAAAATTGATGGATCTTCAGGGAACTAACAAAGGACATGGCTTAGAGTGGGACACAGTTGAGACACTGAATAAGGAAAGAAAGAGTACAGCAGCCTTCCTCAAATTTATGCTCTCTGCATGTGTTGAACTAAAATTTCCACATTCCTCAGCTTGTGGGGTTGTGAACATTGTAGACCAACACATCTGGAGGATACTAATTTGTGGAAAGCTGGAGTATGGATTCCCTCAGCAAGCCTGAATGTGGATAGAAACAGAGCTGAGAGTTAGCTGGAATTGTATAAAAGTGGGTGCAGTTTTTTGCTGGAATCTGAAGTAGAATACGTGTGTGCTTTCTGCTTTTTGGAGTCTTGTGGCGTTTTCATGCAAGATCGCTTTAGTGCTGTGCTTCCATTTTAGCAGCCATGGTTCTACCCAAGTGAATCCTGGGGTTTGCAGTTTAGGGAAGGGTTAGACTTCTCAGCCAGAGATCTCTAGTGCCCTACCAGGATTCCACAGGATGTTAGCATGGCAGATAAAGTGGAGTCATAACACTATAACTGGGCGCGAAAGGACCTTTATTTGCTTCCATACCAAGAGTCCTGCAGGAGTAGACCAAAGCTTCTCATATGTATCTATAGCTACATCTCAGAAACCCAAAATTAGAATGTGAGGGCAACAACCCTCTCTTGCTCTTATTTCCCAGCAACTGGTATTCAGAGGTGTGTTCCTGATCCTGGATCAGAGCTTGAAAAAGTTTCTTTTGGGATTAGTGATCCCAGAATCAGTATGGTCAGTGGATTTCTTTGGGAGTTGTAGGCCAGAAAGTACTGTATATACTCATGTATAAGTCTAGAAATTTTAGTCAAAAAATTGACCCAAAAAACCTGAGTCAACTTAGAATCATAGAGTTGGAAGAGACCACAAGAGCCATCCAATCCAACCCCCTGCCATGCAGGAACTCTAGATCAAAGCATACCACACAGATGGCCATCCAGCCTCTGCTTAAAGACCTCCAAGGAAGAAGACTCCACCACCCATTAGTCAATGTAAGTACTGTACTTTAATTCTTATTTTAAAAAGGAATCATCCCCGGGTGATAGGCAAGAATGTAATCTGTCCTGGAAGCATTGACCCCACTCTATTCACTCATCCATCCAGCCTTTATTATGAGCACAAACATGCCTGATGGAATTTTGCAAGTTTTTTGGCATTGTTTTCCTTTGTTTCACCCTTTAGATCCCTTGCTACATGCCTCTAGGTTTTACCCTTGACTGTCGACTTACAGTCAAGTATATAGGATAATTTCCCCACGCTCTGGAATAGTTAGATGTCACAACCATTCCTACACATTCTGTCTACCATTGTCCTTGGATTTCTGAGATTAAAATGAAGGATCAGTTCAGGATCACATGAGGATCCAGAGGATTCTACGAAGCTCTTAAAGCAGTGTTTGCACCTACTTATCAGGTCCAAAGCTCCTTATATAGTACGGATGGTCAAACACTAATTACAGACAAAGCCTCCATCCTGAATCGATGGGCCGAACATTTCCAAAGTCTCTTCAGTGCCAACCAAGTAGTTCAAGGCTCAGCTATCCAAAATATGATACAACAACCGATGAAAAATGAACTGGACATGGCTCCCACTTTGGAAAAAACCATTAAGGCCATACAGCAGATGAAAAATGGCAAAGCAGTCAGGATTGAAGGAATCCCACCTGAAGCCTGGAAACAAGGAGGTCATGTACTCCATCCTAAATTCCACGAGCTCCTTGTGAGTTGCTGGGAAAAAGGTGAACTGCCCTCAGATCTCTGAAATGCAGTTATTATTACCCTGTACAAGAAAAAAGAGCAAAATCTGATTGCTCAAACTATCGAGGTATAACACTGTTCTCCATTGCTGGAAATATCCTTGCAAGGATACTCCTGAACAGACTAGTTCCTGCTATTGCAGAAGAACTTCTCCCTGAAAGTCAATGTGGCTTCAGAGCTAATAGGAGCACTACAGATATGGTATTTGCTCTTAGACAACTGCAAGAGAAATGTAGAGAGCAGAACAAAGGACTCTATGTAACATTTGTCGACCTTACCAAAGCCTTCAACACTGCGAGTAGAAATGGTCTGTGGCAGTTCCTGGAATGACTAGGATGTCCCCCCAAATTCCTCAAAATTATTATCTTGTTACATGAGGGCCAGCACAGACAAGTCAGATATGGCGATGCTCTCTCAGAGCCCTTTCTAATATCTAATGGTGAGAAACAAGATTGTGTTCTCGCTCCAACACTATTTACAATCTTCTTCAGCATGATGCTCCAAAGGCCTACGGCAGATCTCGAAGAAGAAGAAGAAGAAGAAGAAGAAGAAGAAGAAGAAGAAGAAGAAGAAGTTGTTACCGTACTGATGGTAGCTTGTTTAACTTAAGCCATCTGAAGGCCCGCACGAAGACTCTAAACTATCTAGTCCATGAGCTGCTTTTCGCTGACAATGCTGCCCTTGTTGCTCATACAGAAGCAGCTCTGCAGCACCTAACATCCTGCTTTACAACAGCTGCAGAGCTGTTTGGGCTGGAAGTGAGCCTGAAGAAAACAGAAATTGTCTACCAGACTGCACCACAAGAAGAGCACTATCACCCCATGTCACCATAGGCAAATCTGCGCTTAAGTCCATTCAGCAGTTCACCTACCTGGGAAGCATCATCTCTACAGACGCCAAGACTGACAAAGAGATTGATCACAGATTAGCAAAGGCATATAGTGCATTCGAAAGGCTTCACAAAAGAGTTTGGAGAAAGGCGAAGCACAAAAATCAGTGTGTACAGAGCCATTGTACTGTCTATTCTCCTCTATGGGTCTGAAACATGGGTTATCTATCGCCAACATCTATGACTCCTCGAACACTTTCACCAGCACTGTCTATGCACAATCCTAAACATACACTGGACTGACTATGTGACAAATGTTGATGTCCTTGAGCAAGCAGAGATCACCAGCATTGAGGCCATGCTATTGAAAACGCAGCTGCACTGGGCAGGGTACGTTTCTAGGATGGAGGACCACCACCTCCCCAAAATAGTACTCTACGGTGAACTTGCCACGGGTCAGAGTAAGAGGGGCGCCCCAAAGAAAAGATACAAGGACTCCCTGAAACAACATCTCAAGCTTGGCCAAAATGATCACCAACAATGGTCTGCCCTGGCCTCACATTGGGAGGCATGGATGGAGATGCACTATCCACAATGCTGAAGCCTCTTTCGAGAACTCACGCCGAATGAATCGTGAAGAAAAACAATAACACAGAAAGAACCACAACTTGGAAACATCACCCAAGGAGACTTTCTGCTGTGCTCTATGAAACCGGACTTGTTTATCTCAGATTGGCCTTTTTAGTCATCAGCGCGCTTGTAGAAAGCGTGGGATGAGTCCTTCCTGAATCTCTGTTAGCGAAGAAAAGCCAGAGAGAGATATGAGTTGACAGTGGACCTCATGCTGGGCATGATGCCAACTGCCTAATGATGGTCCTGGGTTCATGCAACATGAATCAACTGTCAAGGAACTGGGAAGATCCAGCTGTTCCATTTTGCCAGGCAAAAGCCAACTGCTGCAACTGCTCATTATGTCTCAACGACACCAAGTTGGTTTCATGGCCGAGCCAGGAATTGAACCCTGGTCTCTAGAGTTGTAGTCCAGCACTCAAACCACTACTCCACACTGGCTGAACTGTTTCACTATAAGGCAGTCTAATCTACTTTACCAAGGGATCTTGTACCACCTTTCAGACTAATGAAAGAAAGAAGTTGGTAGCATGAGCCTACTTCCTCAGATGCATGCAAGACTGTGAAAGTTCATGCTACCAACTTCTTTCTTTCAGTTAGTCACAAAGATGCTACAGGATTCCTTTGCAAACTGATATTCCAGACTAACATGGCTATGTATTTTATGTATTTGAGTTCTATTTTACAGAGGTAGAGTTCTGGATCCTGCTTTTTTTCTTTTTTCCTAGGAGCAGGAGCAGGAGCAGACAAGATCTGAACCCAGAGCTCAGGGAACATTTGTTTCTTGGAGGGCAAAAGGACCACAGATGGATTAGGCAATGGGCTGCTTGAGGACACAGCATAAATGCTGAAAGAGTTTTTCCTTAATTTTAGCACAATGGACAAATGAAAGGAATAATTTAAATTTCGATTCAGTCAAGGTTTTCTTGCTAGTAACGTAAAGTTTTAAGTATTTCTCTTGCTCAGAATTCTAGACATATATTACAACGAGGCATTTTAACAAAGATATATATATTCATCAGGAAAATACAGTTGAGTACATAATAAAATACAGTATGTGTAATATAGCCATAAATAAACCATATGGAACAAATTTAAATTTATATGAGTGTTTTGAGCTTTCGTTCAGTCATGTCCTCCATTTTTCTTGAATGTCTTACATTTTGTGGTGCCTTGTCCTCCTTTGTGGTTAGGACATCCGAGATGCATCTGCACAGAAGAAATAATTCAGTTTGACATTATTTCAACTGCCATGGCTTAATGTGATGGACGTCTGGGAAATGTAATTTGTTGTTGCACCAGAGCTCTCTGACAGAGAAGGCTAAATGTCTCACAAAACTAGAATTCCCAGAATTCCATAGCATTGAGCCAGGGTAATTAAAATGGGGTCAAACCGGATTACTTCTGCAGTGTGGACGCAGCCCTGGTTGCCCTTTGTACCAGCACTCTTTGACAAGGAAGGTTTAAAAACCTTGTAAACCTACAACTCCTAGGATGCCACAGGATGGAGCTACAGCACTTGAAGTGTGTCAAGCTGCATTATTCCTACGGTGTAGACGTAACAGAAGGCTGTGTACAACAGCAGTAGCAGCAACAAGACCTGCATCTGCACTGCAGAAATAATCTGGTTTAACGCCGCTTTAATTGCCATGGCTCAAAACTATGAAATCCTATGAAATTTAATTGCCATAGCTCCATGGAATTCTGAGAATTCTAGTTTTGTGGGACATTTAACCTTCTCTGTCGGAAAGCTCTGGTGCCACAACAATCTACAAATCCCATGATTTCATAGGAGTTTATCATACAACAGAATTTGGGGGTATAATGCAATGGCAATCCGAATGCAATCATGGGGTTTCAAGTTATTGCGTATGAGTGTATCTCATGCAATTTTGGGCAAAAGGGAAATTATTCTGAACGCAATCATGGGTTTCACATATTTGCGTATTATAGTATCTCATGCAATTTCGGGCAACGGGGGGGGGGTCATTTTCGGGAAATGGGAAGTCATTCTGAATGCATTCCGAACGCAATTAGAATTCACGTAAATTCGCTAAACCAGCGGATTTATCTGAATTTGAATTGGCTCCATTCGAAATTGAGAGAAATTCCTCCCGTGTGATAAACTCCATAGTTTTGAGTCATGGCAGTTAAAGTGATGTTAAACTGAATTATTTCTGCAGTGGGGATGCAGGCAAACTGTAGCCACATCATCAGTCTCAGAGGATGGTCATGGCTTTCCCCCTCTGAAAAGTTTTGCCAAAAAACCCCTATTATAGGTTTGTTTGGGGGTCATCATGTGTTGTTTTTTTTAATGTTTGGAAGTACAGCACAAAAAGTGACCATTCTCCTTTTCCTGGACGCATCCTGTATTTCCCCATCTTATCCTGGATTTCCAAAAGGTCCTCCATTTTGAGCAGGGCTCAGAAGCACTGATTTATACTTCTAGGAGTGTTTTGAACTTTTATTGGGGCATGTCCTCCATTTTGTGGGGTCTTGTCCTCCGTGGCGGTTAGGAGGACATCTGGTCACCCTGTGCTGAATAAAACATGTGTTAAGGGTTTTTTTTTTTTAAATGCAATCATTTTTAGTATTGTAATAATTCTGTTTTAATGTAATATTTTTGGTGTTTTTAATTGTACTGTTTTTAATCTTGTAAACCACTCTGAGTCCCAGTTTGGGAAAAGGGCAGGATATAAAGATGATGATAAATAATAAAGATGATGATGGTAATGAAGATGATGATGGGAGAAACAGGGTGGCCAGATCTCCACCTTTCCCCGGATGTGTCCTCCATTTCCACCTTGTGTCCAGGAGGAACTTCAAAAAAATGCCCTCCATTTTGAGCATGACTAAGAAGCATGAATTGACATTTTTAAATGTGTGTGTTTGTTTTTAAAGCTTTTTTTTTTTTTTTTTTTTTTTTTTGCTCCTGTCTTTCATTTCTTTTTCCCCAAGAAGGCCTCCATTTAGCAGTGGCTTGCCCTCTTTTGCTGGCAAGGACACCTGCCTCCAAAACACACTGCAGAAATAACCCGGTTCGAGACCGCTTTAACTGCCCTGGCTCAATGCTAGGGAATCCTGGGAAATGCAGTTTTGTGAGAAACATTTATCCTTCTTTGGTCCAAAACACTGCAGAAATATAATCCAGTTTGAGACTGCTTTAACTCAGTGTGCCCTGGTTCAGTACTAGGGAATCCTGCGAACTGTGACAAAGATTTATTCTTCTCTGGTCCAAACACACGGCAAATATAATCCAGGTTGAGACTGTCTTAATATAATCCAGTTTGAGACCGCTTTAACTGCCCTGGCTCAGAGCTAGGGAATCCTGGGAACTGTAGTTTTGTGAGAAACATTTATCCTTCTTTGGTCCAAACACACTGCAGAAATATATAATCCAGTTTGAGATTGCTTTAATTCAGTGTGCCCTGGCTCAGTACTAGGGAATCCTGGGAAGTGTGACAAACATTTATCCTTCCCTGGTCCAAACACACTGCAAATATAATCCAGTTTGAGACCGCTTTAACTGCCCTGGCTCAGTGCTAGGGAATCCTGGGAACTGTAGTTTTGTGAGAAACATTTATCCTTCTCTGGTCCAAAACACACACTGCAGAAATATAACCCAGTTTGAGACTGCTTTAACTGTGCCCTGGCTCAATGCTAAGGAAAACAGAAGAAACCAGGTGCCACCATATAAAAAAACCCAACTCCCAGGCTTCCTTGGCACTTGAACCAGGGCACACTTCAAGCAGTCTCGAACTGGATTATTAATGCAATGTGTGTGTCACCACCTGAACAACAACAACGACAACAACCAGAAACTACAAATTTTGGCGTTTCCAGGAGAGATGGGCCCTTTTAAGAGGATCCCTCAGCACTGCAGCCATTGGGCCTCGTTGTTGCTGCTGCTCCTGAGAGTCTGAGGGGGAGAGAAAGAGAGACAAGAATTAATATATATATTAAAAAAACATATTATTATCATTATTGTTATCATTATTACTTCCCAAAGTGTTGACTGGACTTGAAGGGTCTGAGGGATGAGGAAAAAAAGTATAAATAATAAAGGGAACCCTCATAAATTCGACGCCAGGCTGGGCCTTAATTAATCTCCTTCTTGTTCCCTCGCTTTTTTAACCTCAGGAAAAATAATAAAATAACATGAGGGAGGAGATAGAAAGCGAAGGAGGAGGAGGGTTTACACAACAAGGCACATGGTGGTGGAGGAGGAAGCCTTTTTGGGTACTAAATATTATAATAAAATATATAAGGGAAAAGGAGGAGGAGGGGGGGGGTTGCCCATTTTCCAAGTTCCTCCTCTTTTCCAGAGAAGGCGGTCCCCAAATTTTGGGCCGCCTCCCTGAGATTTGTGGTGGCTCCCTCTCTCTGAGGGAAGAGGAGAAGAAGAAAAAGAAAGAAGCACACAACAACAACAACAAACCACAAAAAACAGCCTTTATTGATTTCTTTTTTCCTACACAACAATGCCTCAGGAGGAGAAGATGGAGAAGGATTGTGCTTGTTGTGTGAGGAAACACTGAGGGGGGAGGGCTTTGTTATCCTTTATCTCCCCCCCCCCCTTCTATGTTTTATGATTCTCTTTCTCCTCCTTTAAAATGTCGTTGGGTTTGGCGCCTTCTTCTTCTTCTTCGGTGTCATCATCATCATCATGGCCAACAACGACGGGGCGATGCTGAAGTGCGTGGTGGTGGGCGACGGGGCGGTGGGCAAGACCTGCCTCCTCATGAGCTACGCCAACGACGCCTTCCCCGAGGAGTATGTCCCCACCGTCTTTGACCACTATGCAGGTAAAAAAATGAAGGCCCGCAGGGATGGAATTGAGGCAACTGGAGCGTCCACACTGGAGAACTAACCCGTTTTGGCCCCGCTTTAAGCGCCTTGGCTCAAGGCTATGGAATTCTGGGAGTTGGAGTTTGTTGTGGGGCCCAGAGCGGAGCTCCGCTCCGCTCTGGGCCCACAACAAACTCCAACTCCCAGAATTCCATAGCCTTGAGCCAAGGCGCTTAAAGCGGGGCCAAAACGGGTTAGTTCTCCAGTGTGAATTCCTTCCACCCTTCCCGCCCGGACAGGCAACTACTTGACTTGAGGGAAAACTTTTTTGCTTCTTTTTCAGCTCCCCCCCCCCCTCCTCAGTTTCTTCTCTCTCTCTCTTCTTCCAGGGTAGACCACCAGATTGTCCTGACTGGGAAAGAGGAACAAGGCACTGCCAAAATATTATTATTATTATTATTATTATTAAAAACAGTCTCCCTCTTTTCCAGGTGTCCTGACTGCACAGGAGGGCAAGGCACCCCAAAATTTATTATTATTATTATTATTATTATTATTAATAGTAATAATAATAATAATATTCAGTCAGTTTCACTCTTTTCCAGATGTTCTAACTGCACAGGAGGGCAAGGCACCACAAAATGTATTATTAATAATTATTATTATTATTTATATCTCCCTCTTTTCCAGATGTCCTAACTGCACAGGAGGGCAAGGCACCACAAAAATTATTATTATTAATAATAATAATTATTATTATTATCATCACTATTATTATTATATCAGTCTCCCTCTTTTCCAGGTGTCTTCTTCTTCTTCTTCTTCTTCTTCTTCTTCTTCTCTCCTCCTTTTCCAGATGTTCTAACTGCACAGGAGGCCAAGGCACCACAAAATTTATTATTATTATCATCACTGTTGTTATTATTATTATATCAGTTTCCCTCTTTTCCAGGTGTCCTAACTGCACAGGGGGGCAAGGCACCATAAAATTTATTATTGTTGTTGTTATTATTATTATTATTATCATCCTCACTATTATTATTATTTAAATCAGTCTCCCACTTTTCCAGGTGTCCTAACTGCACAGGAGGGGCACCTCAACATTATTTATTATCTCTCCCTCTTTTCCAGATGTCCTAACTGCACAGAAGGGCAAGGCACAGCAAAAATTTATTATTCAGTCAGTTTCACTGTTTTCCAGATGCTCTAACTGCAGAGGAGGACAAGGCACTACAAAATTTATTATTATTATTATTATTATTATTACTACTACTACTACTACTGCTGCTGCTACTGCTGCTATTTTTAGTCAGTCTTCCTCTTTTCCAGATGTCCTAACTGCAAAAGAGGACAAGGCACCGCAAAATGTACTACTGCTACTACTACTACTACTACTACTACTATTACTACTATTATTATTATTATTCAGTCAGTCTCCCTCTTTTCCAGATGTCCTAACTGCACAGGAGGATGAGGCATCGCAAAATGTATTTTATTATTATTAATATTCAGTCTCTCTCTTTTCCAGATGTCTTAACTGCAAGGGAGGACAAGACACTACAAAATTTATTATTCAGCCAGTCTCTCTTTTCCAGATGTCATAATGAATTCTTATTTATTTATTTCACATCTATGTCACCTTTCTCCCAAAAAAAAGGGACCCAAGGCAGCTCATGAATAAAACATTATTAAAACATCACAATAAAAGTTTTAAAATAGTTAAAAACTTCTGGTGAAAGTACTGTAGTATAAAATTAATCTTCTTTTCCCTCTTCCTCTTCCATTTATTTGTATCCCACTTTCCCCCACAATTGGATCTCAAAGCGGCTTACTGTCTAAGGCTGCATACCGTATGTGCACTGGATAAAATTCTGTTTTTAAACAAATTATCTGTTTTGTAAAAAGAATTGGTTATAATCCATTAAAAAGGAACAATTCTTTCTGTTGAGTTGTGACCCTAAGGCAAACCTATCACAGCGGTTTCTTGGCAAGTTTCTTAAGAGTTGGTTTGCCATTGCCATCCTCTGAGGCTGAGAGTATGTGACTTGCCCAGGCCAGAGTTGCCATAAATCAAAAATGACTTGGAGAAACACAACAACAACAACACTTTCAATGGGGACAATCTTTTTTCTTGTCTGTGATACCTTAATAAGTACTCTCCTCCTGTTTTGCTTCATCATGAAAGTGCTTTAGAAATAGGTGTGTGTTTTTTAAAAAAATCTTTTTCTTCTCTCATTCTTAGACATGGTGCTTTTTAATGATTATTTTTGCGTCTGAGGGCATAATTGAAACCATGCTCTCTTCTTTTACTTCTTGGTGTTCTAGATTGAGAAGAGAACACTCACAATGCTTGTATGTGTGTGCTTAGCTTCTGATGCCCTGCTTCATTTTCTCTTTGCAGTCAGTGTAACAGTTGGTGGGAAGCAGTATCTCCTTGGGCTGTATGACACTGCAGGACAGGTAAGTTTTTATTTTATATTATTTTATGGTCTAGTAAATTTGTATGAAAAGAATATTGTTGCTTTATTTAAAAAAAATAGGAAAAAGGAATCCATCTGTGGTGTTTTCCAAAAATTCAGCTCTTGCATACGTTGAATTATTCATCTCTGTTTTGTTCTGAGGTGTCTCACTCCTGCAGCCTATAATAATAGCTTCATTTATTGCCTTGTCAAAAATCTTTTAGGAAGGAACCTGCTACCCCCCTCACCCACTCCCCAGTTACAAACAGGTCTGTTGTTGTCCTGATCTTTTAACTCCTGTCCCACAATGAAAACAAACCAGCCCTGTGTGAGATACTTTATTTTTAGTTCCAAATGGCTGGGTCTTCTTTAGAGTTGTGCCTGGCTCCTCATTGGCGAGTGGGCAGCAGGAACCTCAGGCTCTGATTGGTGAATAATGGCATCATCTAATGTTATGGGAAGGCATTTTGCCTGATTGTGTTTATTACAGCCCAGGGACGCATTGCTTCCCATCCTGAAATCATTCCTTTGAGTCAAAACATTTGCAAGCAGTGACTGAATAGTTTCAGAGCACAGCAGGCAGGGCTCTCTCCTCTTCAAGCGCATCTGCTCAGTGCTGGAGGAGGGAGGAGGGAAAACAAACAGGAAATCCCAAACTACAGCTTTTGCATCCAGATCAGGCACTATGAATACCAAGTTGACAGTGGTGCTTTCCCATCTGCATCCCCCCCCCCCTCCTTGACATAATATATGCCTTCTTGTGTAATATCCTCATGGTAAATAAACTCAGAAATATGCCTAAATGCTTTAAATGCAGTGCAGCCAAAATATGTTTAGAAGCTAGTTATGAGCCAGCGTGGCATAACGGTTTGAGCATTGGATTTCGACTAGAGATCAGGGTTCACTTCCCAGCTTGGCCATAAAACCCACTGGGCGACCTTGGGCAAGGCATATGCCTTCAGCCAGAGGAGAAGGCAATGGCAAACTACCCTAAACAAATCTGCCCAAGAAAACCCAATGATAGGTACACCTTAGGGTCATGATAAATTGAAAACAACTTGAAAGTCTACAGCACACACACATGTGCACACACACATATACATATGTTGTCTAGACCATACATTAGGCTGGGCAACAGTGGGAGACTAGGAGGCCATATTAGGCCCTCAGAAAACCTTGGAAGGGTACATTCCCCACCATGCCCCCCCAAAAGAAAAGACATTTTCGCTCAGAAACTCCCTCTACCGTGTTTCCCTGAAAATAAGACAGTGTCTTATATTAATTTTTGCTCCAAAAGATGCAGTAGGTCTTATTTTCAGGGAATGTCTTATTTTTTTCCATGAAGAAGAAATTCACATTTATTGTTGAACCAAAAAAAATTGAACATTTATTATATACTGTCTATATATTTATATACAAAAACTTTGCTAGGTCTTACTTTTGGAGGAGGCATTTTATTTAGCAATTCAGCAACACCTCTACTAGCTCTTATTTTTTGGGGATGTCTTATTTTCAGGGAAACAGGGGAGGGGTCATGGGGAGCATCATCTTGTTTTCAGGCCCCATGGGGACTGGAGAGACCTTTTTAAAATTCACTTCCTGTTTACTTCCCTGGGAGCCACAAAAGTGATCCTGAAGGCCACATATGGCCCACAGGCTGCACTTTGCCCACCCTGTACATCTTAATATCTCTGTATATCTCAGAAGGTGTAGTGGAGTCAAGGATCATGGGATCAGAGTATGGGACTTTGATAACCAGAGACATTGGCATAATTTGCTGTCTTCCTTTCAGGCTTCCCTCTTCCCTCTGAATCATCACAGTAGGTGGAGTGAAGTGGGGTGGAGGTGGGAATAGATTCCCCAGCAACAATATATTATTCTGAGTCATCTTTACAGAATATTTTAGGGTGGCTTGGTGTTGAACAATTAGGATCCATTTTTTTTTCCGAAAGGACCTGCTCCTGGTGGAAATGAAAACTGATAAAACTAGTTTGTAGATATGAATCAACTGCAGCTTCCAACATTCTTGGGATTCTCCTTGATGGTGTAGGTATGGGGACTGTCATGAGATTTGCCTACACTTCAGAAATCACTGCTGTGCTATGGATGGAAGGTGGTGATGACCAAGTAAAATTTGTATGAAGTTAAGAGCTCTGAGAGATCCATAAGCTGCAGTCCACAAAAACAGCTTCTTCAAGATCCTCTAGATCCCCTAGATTTGTGAAAGCAAAATCCAAAATTAATTATGTGCTGTGTGAAAACTTAACCTAGTTTATTAAAATAGTGCAGGGATGGTGTGTGTGTTTGTGTTTATCCAAAAATGCTAAGACCAGAAGAATAGAACTTCTCTTTGTGAATGCCTAATACAAAATGGAATGCAATTGTCACAAGATACACTTTGTTTGATAAGATTTTATCTTTCAAAGGAGCAAAAGAATTAAAGCTCATTACATGTGGAACTGGACGTTTATCTAAAGAGATGCAAACAGTAAAAACAATAGTAGCGTTCTTTCAAATTGTCTCAATTTTCATGGTACACATGGCCATTGCAACATCAAATTTCTCCCTAAATCTAGGCCTGCTATAAAATTCCATTGTTTCACCAGCTGGAGGATTAAACATATAACTAGAAAATAACAGTAGGACCTTCAGTAAAACTACAGAGGTCTGCAGTTCTTAATTACAAACTCTGGAGGAGCTATATGGGGAAGACAGATCCTTCAAAACTTGAAACGCAAAAACAAGGGTAGTTGTGCAATCAAAAATCCACTAAACAGTGATATTTTTATTGTCTGACCAAAATGCACAATATATATGTCGCAAGCTTCCAAAGCTTCACTGGCTTCTTCATCAGGCAAGGTGTTACAACCAAACAGGAGGAAAAAAAATTGAAGAAGTTAGTCATAGGCCTGCATTTTGCTGTTTCTGTTCTTCGTTAAGATGGTATGGAAGATAGGGAGGGTATTTGTAGTCTGAGATGCTACCCAAATCTCCCTGAATGTTGGGTTTAGGATGCAAGACCTGCAGAAGACATGGATGCTCTTGTAATGAAAGAAATGAAAGCATCTAATAATGTGGGCTGTAGCTCAGGAGCCTTTATGCCATAATCAGTGTTTTAGTCTTTAACGTGCCAAAGGACTCGGTTGCTGCTGTAAGTTTGCAATAGAGGCATCCCTTTGAGAATGGAAAACTGATTTCTGAACAAAACAACAATGGCAACAAAAATAATAGGCAAACACTCACCTGCATTATCTCATTATAACTATATTATGTAATTATAAATATGGATACAGAAACAAATGCATTTTACTATTTTAGCTATATCTGTAATGGTCCTTTTGGAATAAAGTGTGAGATTTATGTCTCTGTAGGTAGATTTGTGTCTGTGGGAAATAGAATTGGGTAGGTTTGCAACATATGTATTTACCTAGGGAATGCTATGACATTTCAACATACAGTGGTCCCCCGGGTTACAAATCGCCCAGGGAATGAAAATCCCGGGATACGAAAGAGCCGGGGCTGGAAAAATGGCCCCGGCTTACGAACATATCCCCGGGTTACGAACGCGGGGCCTTCCCTTCCCCTCCGAGGCCTCCTTCGGCGGAGAGGAAGGGAAGGCCCCGCGCGGACCCGGATCGGGCCTTCCCTTCCTCTCCGAGGAGGCCTCCTTCGGCGGAGAGGAAGGGAAGGCCCCGCGCGGACCCGGATCGGGCCTTCCCTTCCTCTCCGAGGAGGCCTCCTTCGGCGGAGAGGAAGGGAAGGCCCCACGCGGACCTGGATCGGGCTTTCCCTTCCTCTCCGAGGAGGCCTCCTTCGGCGGAGAGGAAGGGAAGGCCCCGTGCGGATCCGCCGGATCGGGCCTTCCCTTCCTCTCCGAGGAGGCCTCCTTCGGCGGAGAGGAAGGGAAGGCCCCGCGCGGACCCGGATCGGGCCTTCCCTTCCTCTCCGAGGAGGCCTCCTTCGGCAGAGAGGAAGGGAAGGCCCCGCGCGGACCTGGATCGGGCCTTCCCTTCCTCTCCGAGGAGGCCTCCTTCGGCGGAGAGGAAGGGAAGGCCCCGCGCGGATCCACCGGATCGGGCCTTCCCTTCCTCTCCGAGGCCTCCTTCGGCGGAGAGGAAGGGAAGGCCCCGCGCGGATCCGCCGGATCGGGGCCTTCCCTTCCTCTCCGCTGGCGGGGACCTCGGAGGGGAAGGGAAGGCCCGATCCGGCGGGTCCGCGCGGGGCCTTCCCTTCCTCTCCGCCGAAGGAGGCCTCCTCGGAGAGGAAGGGAAGGCCCCGATCGGGTTTCCCCCGGGTTACGAAAACGGATTACTTTCGTAACCCGGGGGACCACTGTATAGGCATCCATTGGGCAATGATATCAAGCGTAATGTATGAAGCATTACCTGAGAACATCATCTAGTGGCCTAGAAGTGAGTGAGAGAGGCCTGGCGACATCATCAGGCCTGGCCTCAACTTGAAGAGCCCTCCCTTCATGACAACACTATCTGGTTGCCTAGGAGGGAGTGAGAGAGGCCAAAGTCCATCGGGCCTAGATTAAGAAGATGAGCCCTCCCTCCAGTCCATCTGCCTTGGTCCAGGCGTCAGAGGGAGAGATGAAGTTTTGGACCTGATCCCCTTCCCCATCACCATTCCCTTCTCCTTTTGTGTCGTGTCTTTTAGATTGTAAGCCTGAGGGCAGGGAACCGTCTTAAAAAATAATAATTGTAAGCTGCTTTGATAGCTTTTAGGGCTGAAGGACGGGGTATAAATAAATAAATAAATAAGCATCACACCCCCAATGTGCAATGTACACACTAGTGCATATCTGGACACTGGCTAGGAAGTGCTGCAGCAGAACAGCAGTGTCCAATAGTTATCAAAAGTGCCCAATGCACTGCACCTAATGTTCAGCAGGAGTGCCTAGGACACTCTTGCCAGTTCGCTAACAGGATTTAATTGCATTTCTGCAACATAGCTACTGCTTCGTAAAGTAACAAAATGTAGACGATGATGTAGAATCTTGGCCAGTTTTTTTCCCCTTTGGAATAAGATCATACCACCCATGCACACAAAATATTTCCTTTGTGAAATGAAGCATGGAGGAGATTGAGCAAAGAGAAAGAGGGGAGTGTGCGTTCCATGGAAACAAACAAAGCACTAACACCATTAGAGTTTTCTATCTTAACACTATATCTCTGGGGAATTATTTTTAAAAATCTAAAGAGGAACTGGGGAGAAACAAAAGGAGCCTGTGAGGATTGCAACACATGTGGAAATACATCTGTAGAGTGGTTCGAGGGATTTTTTTGGACACACCCATCTAATGTCCCAACTCATATCACAAGCAAGACACCTAGAAATGTGCACCAAAAACATGCTTCCTTCATATTGAAGATTTGACTATTTTTTAAATTAAAATAAAAAAGGCAAGAGAGTATTTGGATAGGGAAGTGACAGAGAAAGAAATAACAAGCAACTAGTACAAATTGCCAGTGTGGATGAGACCACTGGCCAGCCTCCCTTAATCAAAAGAATCCTGTTTGAAACTCCTACAATGGTTGAGTCTCCTTCTTTGGAGGTTTTTAAACAGAGGCTGGGTGGCCATCTGTTGGGAGGACTTTGATTATGTATTTCTGCATGTCAAAGGGTTGGACATGATGGTCCTTGAGGTGTCTTCCAACTCTATGGGGCTTTCCAGACCGCCCAAAAGTGGCGGTCCACGATCTCCCCAGGAAGCAGCGGGATGGGGCCGAGGCTGCCAGACCGGCAGCCTCTGCGGCCCCATCCCGCCACTTCCAGAGGCTGCAGGGAAGCAGAAAACTACAGGTTCCCCACGGCCTCTTAAGCAGGATGCAGCAGGCGCCCTGCTTGAGGAGGCGGGCCTGTAGGGAAGAAGGGGCCGCCACCGCAGCCTCTTTCCACCTTGGTCTTTGCCGTGGCTGTCTAAAAGCCATGGCAAAGACCCGCCCACAAAAGGAGCTCCGTTTGGAGCTCCTTTTTTGCGCTGCGGAAATGGTGCGATTTGTGCCCTCCCGTGGTGCAAAGGCGTCATGGTGTGCGCAGCGCATCTAGCAGCTGCGCACGCCATGACACCATCATGGCACGCCCGTGTGGACGCCACCATTTAATAATGGCGGCACCCATGCATGCTAGAGTTAGGGAGGGTGTGAAAGCTGTGCCCTCCCTAACCCTATTCGCGCTGCTTTTGGCCCTAGGCACGCCACTTTTGGCGCATCTACATTGGGCCACCGATCCTGTGATTCTATTCTATGATTCTGGTTTGCTTTGGTCAGACTTCACCTGGAATAATACATTTGGTTCTGGGCACCACAATTCAAGAATGATGTTGCCAGGCTAGAGCGTGTCTAGAGGAGGGGGACCAGAATGGTGAAAGGTCTGGAAACCATGCCCTGGAAACCATTCTCTAAGGTAAGCATACCCAGCTTAGGGAGCTGGATATGTTTAGCTTGGAAAAGAGAAGGTTAAGAGGTGACATGATAGCCCTGTTTAAATATTTGAAGTGGTGTCATATTAAGGATGGAGCAAGCTTGTTTTCTTCAATTACAGAGACTAGGACCTGGAGCACTGGATGGAAGCTACAGGAAACGAGATTCCACCTAAACATTAGGAGGAACATCTTTACAGCGCGAGCTGTTCAATAGCAGAACACACTCACTCAGAGAGTGGTGGTGTCTCCTTCTTTGGAGGTTTTTAAACAGAGGCTGGATGTTCATCTGTCAGGAGGGCTTTGATTGAGTATTCCTGCATGGCAGGGGGCTGGACTGAACAACCCTTGTTGTCTCTTCCAATGATTCTCTGATCAGAATCATATAATTTAAAAAGTATATAAATACCTTTTCAAATTATAGATGGAAGATGAATCAGTAAAAAGTTATATGATAAGGTGGTCCCAAAATTTGGGGCACAAAGTTCAGATGGAGGTATGGGGGAAATGTGCACGAAAGATGTAAACATTTCTTTATATGCTAATATAAAAGAAAACATGTATAGTTGGCCTTTTCATGGATGATCCATTCTGGATCCCTCCCCGCGAAAACGGAGGGTCACACATATTCAAGACTTGTAGGCTTGAATGGGGCGTGGCCCCCTGCGTGTGGGCTGGACGCACACACCATTGGAAATGTTGCCCCTTTACAGATATTCAAGGTCACGGATCTCAGATTCACAAATTAATAGGGGCAACTCTGTAAAATGATATATAGATGGTATCTTACTCCAAATATGTTGCTGAAAATGTCTAACGTTTCAAATCAAGGTTGGGGTTGTCAAGATAAGGAGGGCACTTTTTCTGAAGAAAAAAGTGAAGAGTTGATCTAAGAAAGTGAAGAGTTGATCTAAGATTTATATGCTAATTCAAAAAAAATGTAAAGGCTCAGTTTGCAGTGTCACCAGAAGTGTTCTTGGTGAATATTATGGATAAAGAATTGAATAGCAAATATGGACCATTACTTAAATAAATGATAATAGTAACAAAAACACTATTTGCTGAAATTTGGAAATGGTCTGAAGTACCGACGACAGATGCATATATTGTTAAGGTGGCTAAGTTAGCACAAATTGCCAAATTAATGTGAGTTTTAAAGCAAAAGGCCAACTGAAGACTTTTGAAGGAGTGGAAACCTTTTATGGACTTGGTGAGCAAAATGAAAATCTAATGATGTAATAATTAGAAGTTATGGTTACTAGTAACCTTAGTAAGCTTATTTAGTTAGATCTGTAATAGTAGAACAATGTATTTCTTTTTGCTTATTCTCTTTTTGCTTTATAGTTTGGATTGGGGAGTCAGAGCCCTTTTGTGTTTTAGTTAGTTAGTGTTTAATGTGTTGTTGTGTGCCTTCGAGTCATTTCTGACTTAGGACCAGCTAAGTTGACCACCGGCAAACTCTATAACAGGGGTTTCTTTGCAGGTTTCTTCCGTGAAAATTTGCCATTGCCATCCTCTGAGACTGAGAGAGTGTTGCTTAGTGAGTTTCCATGGCCAAGCCAGGATTCAAGAGTCACAGTCCAATGCTCTCCAGAGTCATAGCCCAAGGCTCAAATCACTACACTGTGCTGGCTCTCTGTTTAATGTATTTGTTTGTGTTTATTGTTATAGTTGTTGATTACAGTGTTTTAGTCTTAATGTAGTTTTAGTTTGTGTGTATGTATGTATGCATATCTGTATTTATGCATATCTTTCTTTTTCTTTATATATATTTTCTTCTTTTCTTTTTTCCTGAAATTTTCATGTTGGTTGTGAATTAGATATTACTAAAATTAATAAATAATTTTTAAAAATAGGGAATGTGCTGAGTAACCTAGGCCTATAATGTGTCTTTAAGATTTCAATATCAATTTCAATTCAAGGAAATCAAAAAGCAAAACAAAACAAAAATATGGGCACTTAAGGAATTGTGGCCATTGAAGATGTGTTTGCTTCTCTTGTTCACCCATATTGCACTAACTAGAAGAGGCTGAACATAAGTGGAAAGAAAGATCCTAGCCTTAGACTCATGAAGAGATGAATAAAATGATACCACCAAGTGAGACCTTTTACAAACTGTTGCCATGCTAAGGCAATTTGCAATAAAATAATAAAAAATACAGAACAATTTGAAACAAAACAAAGTTTAAACTGATTAAAAGACATACATTGCAATAAAGCAGGGGAAACCTTTTGCAAAATGAAGACCTTTAAATGAGTTGTCCTGAAATGTAAAGGAAGTTTAAATTGCCAAGGTCAAATGATCTGAGTGGTAAGGTCATAAGACAAGTTGAAAGCCTGTCTTTTGATAACCAAGACAGACTTCCTGTACAGTTATAGAGTGCAACTAAGTTGTTTCAAACTTCTGATTTGTCATAAGGTTTTACTGGCTTGGGGCCAAGCTGGGTCAGGGGACTTTTCCTTGCCCATATTCTGAGCAAGTTTCTCTGGCACTGGCCTTCTGGCTCTCTTTCTCATAAACACCAGGGATTTTTCAGTACTAACTCATGTTTGTGGGGTAGGAATAACATCCTTATTTGCAGTTAATCACATGCTTTAGGGAAATAGTAGTTCGCTTCAGGGAAGTACCTTGGTAGGCATTATGTTTAATCACCCGTGTAACACATGCATTTGATGTTGTTAGCTTCTTTCGAGTAGATCTCAATGCATGGTGACCCTCTGAATGAGATGTCTCCAAGTCTCCCTATCCTCTACCTCCCTTCTCAGGTCCTGCAGTCTCAGGCCTATGGTCTCCCTGACTGAATCTATCCATCTGGCATGTGGTCTTCCTCTCTTCCTACTTCCCTCCACCTTCCCCAGCTTCATTGTCTTTTCTAATGAGTTGTGTCTTCTCATTATGTGGCTGAAGTATGACAGCCTCAATTTAGTCATCTTGGCTTCCACAGAGAGTTCTAGCTTGATCTGTTCTTGGACCCATTTACCGGTATTTGTCTTTTTAGCTGCTCATGGTATCCTCAGCACTCTTCTTCAGAACCACATCTCAAATGAATTCATTTTTCTTCCTATCTGCTTTCCTCACTGTCCATCTCTCACATCCATACATAGTAATGGGGAATACATTGGGTGATTCTAACTTTAGTGTTCAGCTGTATATTTACACTTTGGGATCTTGTCTCGTTCTTTCATAGCTCTCTTCCCATTCCTAATCTTCTTCTGATTTCCTGACTGCAGTCTCTATTCTGATCATTATTTGTCCAAGGTATAGGAAATCTTTAACTATTTTGATTTACTTGTTATCTAGGCTGAATTTCTGTAAATACTCTGTGGCCCTTATTTTTGTTATCTTAGTTAGCTACACTTTTTGGCTAGCATCCTGTTTGTGATTAACACACATGTAAATGTAACTCCCACACATACCTTTCTTTCTGGATACAGAGGGCTATTGTCTTGCCCTTGTGCACTGTCCAAAGACCTCCCATGCCTGGCAGCTGTTAAGTGCCAGAAAGGGCTGCTCCTTTCCAGAGTGGGGAAGGAGGCAGTTCAGACAATGAAGATCCAGGTGGTTTGGGCTCTTGTGGGAAGGAAAAGGCAGGTGCATTCCATTTAAGAGTGCGCCCTAATTTCTTCCCGCCTCCAAGGTGAGACCATTATCTGGAGAACTGATTAAAGCAATGGAATTCTGTTAGACTCTTAAAGCCAAAATATTGCCTGGCCTTTCTTATGAGAGTAAATGGACTTAGGACTGCGAACAGTGTTTGTCCTTTTTACATGTTTGCCCCCTCTCAAATTAGGAAAGTGATTTTGAGAAGAAAAAAACATTTTTTTCTCCAACCCCCCTGAAAATATACAGAGGTTTGCTTTTTAAAAAAACAAAAGTTGTTTCCTGCCATTCAAGGTTTCTAAGGTTCTTCTTCAGGCTCAAATATCAAATGGATCAAACACTGATCAGAACGGTGACTGCAGTCAAGAAATTGAAAGAAGACTAGGATTCAGAAGAGCAACTGTGGAAGAACTGGACAAGATCCTAAAGTGTAAAGAAATACGTGAAGTCACAGGCTTTCATGGCTGGCATGCATAGTTTTTTGAGGGAGTTTCGGGTTGTGTGGCTTGTTCTGGAAGAGATGAGGTTTCGCCAGCATCTGTGAAGCCAGCATTCTCTGAAGATGCCAGCCACAGATGGTGGCGAAATGTTAGGAATGAACTGTTCCAGAACACAGCCACATAGGCCCCCAAAACCCACAAAAAACAATGTAAAGAAATAACACCAATCTATCATGTTCCCCATCAGTGTATACAGATATGATAATTGGACAGTGAAGAAGGCTGACAGAAAATAAAATCACTTGAGATATCGTGCTGGAGAAGAGTGCTGAAGATATAGTGGACAGCTAGGAAGACAAACAAATTGGTTCTAGAACAGATCAAGACTGAATTCTCTGTGGAAGAATTGAGGCTGTTCTACTTCAACCACATCACAAGAAAGCATGCATTTTTGGAAAAGGCTATGATGCTGGAGAAGGTGGAGGGCAGTAGAAAGAGAGGAAGACTGCATGCCAGATTGATGGATTCAATCAAGAAGGCCATGGGCTTGGGCCACAGGTTTGGGCCTGCAAGACCTGAGCAGAGCAGTGAAGGACAAGGGGTCTTGGAGATGTCCCATCCATGGAGTCACCATGTCAAAGTTGACTCAAGGGCAGTTACCAACAAATGATCTGCTAAAGACTACCCAGCCCTGTTCTTCAATGGATGGATTTATTTATTTATTGGTGCCTACAGTCCCATCCCCCCCCACCCCCAATCTGGTTGTATTTCTCTGTCACTCCTCCCTATGTGCACCTAGTTGTTTCTCCTTCCAAAGAGAGCCTGTTCAATCAGGGACTGTGAAGTGATGATGCAGTAATGTTGTGCAGTCTGTCTGATAAAGACATGTGCTGATATCACTGAAGGCAGAAATCATGATTTAAGAGTACTGGTTATACTGGTTACACAAGTAATCTATCAGGGAAGTATGTCATGAACCTGATGGTGTCACTAAGAGAATTCTTCTAGAATAGGTGAATATTTTCTGTCGTGTTTTCCTTTTAAAAAAAGAGAACATGGGAGCTTTTGATGCTGACAAATACCAACTGGTTTTTTTTCTCTATTTTTTCCCTACAATCAGGCAGTATGCCCAGCTACCAAGCATGCTCAGGTTTTATTGAACCGTTTTTGTTTTCTCTCTTAGAGATTTTGTCCCTAAAGATGTGTAATGTACTTCTGCTAATTTTGAGATTCCTCCCCCCCCCTGCTGATCTTGTGAGTCAATACTGCAGTTTTAGCTACATAAGGACCGATAGAAGAAAAACTAATTAGGATGGCCAGATAGAACAGATGACAGGGTTCTTGCAGAAGGAGCCTTTAGAACTTGTGAAATTCATGGGTTCACCATAACTCAACTTAAAGGCAAATGCACACACATTTTTTCATAAAACTTACTGATATAGCTGTTCGATTTTCCTCTTCCTCACATCTATTAAAGCTGCATAAACCTTGTCCTCATTTTCCACCTAGCCACCCTAGAGTGAGTATATAGCAAAAGGAGAAAAGACAGTTTTCTGTTACCCTGTTTCCCCAAAAATAAGACATAGTAGAGGTTTTGCTGAATGGCTAAATATAAGGCTTCCCCTGAAAGTAAGACCTAACAAAGTTTTTAACACACAGTATATAATGCTCATTTTTTGGTTCAACAATAAATGTGAATTCTTCATGGAAAAATAAGACATTTTCCCCTGAATATAAGACCTACCGCATCTTTGGGAGCAAAAATTAATATAAGACACTATCTTATTTTCGGGGAAACATGGTAGTTTGTAGAAGAGGAAAAAGAGGCCCTCTGGTGTGTGAGCTTGGGTTGGGGATGACAGCACTAAAACATCTGGATTTTCTTTCAGACCCTCCCACCCCATGCCTGGCCTTCACATCTCTTGGAATAGCAGAGCAATGGTTTTGCCTTCTTTTGCTATTATTGGAATGATTCTGTTGTCATACCGTTCTGCTTTTAGCTTTGCTCAGCTTTTTATGTATTTTATCTTGTTTTAGTTTGTTGAAAAACTGAGATTAAACTGGACGCTGTGCCAAATGCATAGTATCCGGCTGTAAGATTTGATGATGATGATGATGATGATGATGATGATGATTCTCTCATTCCCCCTAAAAGTTTGCAGATTGCCTAGATTAGGATTCCTATTTAATGTTAGAGAAGGATTAAAAACTATTCTCTCCCAGTAATTTTTTAAAACTACATTTGGTGGCTGTATGCTAAGAGGGGAAGAGGCTCAGTAGGCATTGATTGAATTCCCCCCTCTCTTTTGTTTTTTAGCCTGGAGTTGTGCAGGGGAGATTTCTAAAATAAAATAAACAGGTGATGAAAAGGTTTAATGGTCAGTCCCTTATTTGCATGCGGTGGGCTCAGTTCAGGCCAGGTCCTTTTTATCTGCTTTTTTGGAGGGTAAAAAGAAAAGTATCTTTATGCTGGATGCTATGTGTTTAGTGTTGCATCTAGTTTAATGGTGATTGGCAGGGCCTGGAAATTTAAAACAAACAGATTAGAGCAAAGGATATCCATTCTTAGGAAAGCCAAGTGTTATTGTACCATTATGAAAGTGTTACGAAAAGATGCAAAAAAATAAATAAATAAATCAGTCATAACTTAGAGATTAGCTGCTTGTTTGGAATTTTGGAAACACAGTGATAGAAACAATGGGTTTCTGGCTATGTAAGAAATGTGGGTGGGTGAAGGCATTGCAATGTGCATACACATAAGTTCATTTTATAGCTAACAGGACCTTCTTATGAGTAGAAATATTCAGGGTTCCATGAAGCAGAAAATAGCCAGTGCAGTTGTTGATTGAAGGAAGCTTATTTTATTCTGCAGCTGTAGTGACAAGTTCCTGTTTCTATGAAGTGGGTGGGAAATGCCACTCTTTGGTGGACATGTAATTCCACAACTAATTCTTTCCAGAGATTGAGTCTGTTTGCCCTCTGTTCTCAAAACAAAGTGATATTCAGAGTGGTTTCCAACACTTTATGATTATATAGAATAAGCCTGTTACTCAGAGGTGGTCATGAGAGGGAAGAAACAGAAATAGCAGTGTTGGTGGGGAGGGGCTGTCTCCAAAATCCACAGTTTGGCACAACAAAAATGTTGCAAAACAGACAAACAAACTTCTAGGTTCTCCAGAACTCTCTTTATCACGCTTGGAACCAAGGGCAGGGAATTGTGGAAGAAAGCACAGATGTACAAAGATTAGGTCAGATTTAGCAGCCATTTTTAAAACAATTTTAAAAAGGCTCAAGATGAAGATTCCAGACTCAATGATTTAGTAGTTATAATGTATATAGATTCTGTGTTACCTGTAAGAAAAACAAACAAACAAACAGCTTCATTTATATATCACTTCATACCAGCTAAGGAGTGTCTAAGTGGTTTACAACTGTAAGCTACTTACCCCCAACAATCTGGGTACTCATTTTAGCAACCTCGGAAAGATGCAGACTTGAGTCGAGCTTGAGCCCTTTTGCTGGTCTTGAACTCGCAACCTTATGGTTTTGAGTGAGTGATTGCAGTACAAGCATTTAACCACTGCGCCACCAGGGCTCCTTGAGCAAAGAAGTGTTTTATCCCAGGAATAACCTTATTATTCCGGTGCTGTTTACCCTTTATTTAGTGATATTCATTTATTTAGTTCATAGTAATTCATATTAATTAATTTCATATTAATTCTTGACAACTTTGTCAAGTTATTCCCATTTTAAAGTTATTCCCATTTTAAAGTTGGGGAGTTGAGGTTTAGACAGCATTGGGAGTAAGTACTCATCTAATGCAAGCAAAACTAATCTATAGGAAGGAAGCTTTTGTTAAATAGAAGTGCTTTTCCTGTGCATTCAGAGTTTTAAAACCAGCTAATAAAGCCCTCCTCCAGATTCCTTTGAGGATGGGATTGGATACTACAAGTACTGGATATTGTCCATAGATTTCCAGAATAACATTGTCATATTTTGTCAAAATATTGTCAATCATCACAGAGTTTAACTTAACATTTAGTGTCTAACTTAACATTTAGTGTCACACAAGAGTAAGTCCGTATGTGCAGCAACACTTCCCCTTCCTCTCCTCTGTTATGTCCTCTGTGTCATTTTAAATCTTAGCTGGAAGGTCCCTCTTGAGTAGATTTAGGAGAATGTGGAGAGTGTTAGGTGAACCCATTTTGTCAGTGGTATGTGCTTTGTGTTATAATGCCTAAATAACCTAAATAATAAATAACCTAAATAATAACCTAAAGGCACCAGATCCTGCCTGCTCTGGGAAGCTAAGTAGGGTCAGCCCTGGTTAGTACTTGGCTGAGAGACCACCAACAAATACCCGGTTCTGTAGGCTGTATTTCAGAGGAAGGAATCGGCAAAGCCAGCTCGTGAGTATTCCTTACCTAAGAAAACCCTATGAAATTTATGAACTATAAGATGACAAGCAGAAAAGTGGTATTGAGCTCTCTCCCTATTTCCATGTCTTAACACCTGGCTATCTTCCACCATGGCTTATTCCAGCAACTGTTCTCTAACGCAGTTTGTTTATTGTTAAATGCCATTGACCCTATCATGACCCTATAAATGGGAGACCAGGTTTTGCACATTCTGGGCTGTGCCTTCCTTGACTGAGTTGATCCATCTGCAACGTGGTCTTCCTCTTTTCCCTACTTCCCACAAGATTGGGTTTTCTAGCACATCATGTCTTTTCATGGTATGTCCAAAGTACAACAGTCTCACTTTAGTTATCTGGGCTTCCAGGGAGTGCTCAAGTCCTCTCAGACCCATTTATTTGTTCTTTTTAAAGTACATTTATTTGCCTTAGCTTACCTCATTGCAATGAGCTGCTCTGGTAGTATTTCTTCATTCTGGTCTCAATTCTGGCAATTGCAGATATCCAGGGAACAGTCTTTCTCAAAATTGGTTGCTGCTGTCATTTCCCCCCACCAGTCATTGTTTCTGTGCCCGCCTCCTTCCTAGAACAGAGCTTGGAAATTTGGAAATTCTGGGAGTTGCAATCCAAAAAGTAATTTTTCCAAGCCTTGCCCTTGAATGATCACATCCAGTCAAGAACCATATGAAAACTCTAGTAATTTGCAAACATTCAGATATGATAGTGTTTGACATCACAAAAGGATACCAGATCACTTAGGGCTATTTAATTTATTGTTATGGGGATCTCAGGGTAGCATACTTTATTTATTTATTTAATATCCTGCCTTTCTCCCATATGGGATTCAAGGTGGCAACAACAGTGTAGACAATTTAAAATATTTCAGGATTAAAACTACAATAATAATTTAAACAAGATAAAAACATATTAAACCAGGCAGCAGTTAAAACAAGTGTAAAAGCTGCAACAATTTAAAATTATATAGATGTACATTTCAATGTAAATTAGTCCCCAAAGGCTTTAATAGAAAGCCATGTAAGGATTGCAAGTCGCATGGAAGCCAGTGTGTGCAGGAAGTATGTTTTGTGTATGCTTCCCTGTCTCAGATTCCTATCCTTAATATGTCTATATGAGGACTTGGAGCCACATTACCTTGGAGATATACTGTGGGGGCCCCTTTCATACAATTAATGCTTGAATGGGACTAATTTGGAACCATGTTTTAAATTCTTTATTTTTCGCATTTTGATACCTCTGCAAACTACAGTGCACCCTGTCACCATTGATTCAATACAGTCAGCTATTGTAGCTTTACACATCTTCTACCTTATACGTTTACATCAGGTCTAGACACAGCTCATGGGTGACCTTTCCAGATGTAAATCCCTATATCAAATGGTGCTGTTCCAGAACTCTATTTGATTTGTCAGCATTTAGTATGTTGAAGTTAGATCCACAGTATGGAAAAGAAATGATGACCATATCTCTACAAAATGGTTTAATGCTGCTTACAATTTTTTTAAAGATCATACAGCCCTCTTTTTAAAGGTTTTCCATAACATCTGACTATACTCTTTTTAATAGAAGCTTTACAAACATTATACCAATTGTGTTTCAGACACAGAAGATTATACTGTTCTCAAAAAAAAGAAGCAAACAATCTGTGGCCTGGCCTTTCCTTAACGCCTTTAAAAGATAACTTTGAAATCCACCCAGGATCAAAACATGATAAAAGAAGAGAGGGTGATTCATCTCAAAAAAGATTTTAGACGTTCTTATTAGTGAGCAGTACTATGGAAAGAGATTATAATGTGGATAAGTGACTGGGACACTATCCTTCTCCTCGAGTATAGAGGAGCTTTGCCCAGCTACCCTTTTTAGTACTGCTAATGGCTACCCTTCAGCACATGAAGGCTGGCTTTCTTTGGCAGCTCAGACCAATGTCTATTTTTGGTTCCTCATCTAAAAACAGATGGTTCTGATTGAGAACCTTCTCTCTTACAACTCCTATCATAAGCAGTGAGAGCAACAGATGGTTAGCAATGTAGTGATTACAAAACCTTGAGATGTTTCTCCAGAGCCGAGCTGTGCAGTCTTGTGTGATCTTTAACTAGATTTCGCTTCCTCAGCTGGTAGGACTTTTGTCTTTTTAGAGCCATAAAAATACATTCAGAACAGGTACTTGAAGAAAACTGGAATAGAGTGGAGAAAAAGTGCTTACCACTCTCTAGTATGGATTGGACAGCAGTGCCAAAACATGTCAAGGACATAATCCCAATTTTAATCTACTTCCCAACATATAAAAGGACTTGACTGACTCCTTTGTGTATAATCAGTGAAATTGGGAATGAACTCTACATCTTAAAAAAGAAAAGAAAAAAAAGAATACCCCCTGCTTGTGTTCTTCATTGTTCTGTTAGGGACTGGGATTGTTGGGTATTGGCCAAGGCCCATATACCAGCAGGGGACCTAGTGCCAGCTTGTGGAGTTCAATGGTCCTATCACTTTGTCCACTCCTGGCTTATGCCACAGGAAAACTTGCTGGTTTTTAAGGTGCCACAGTATTCCTAGATGAATTGGAATTTTGGATAGGCAGGTAAGGACAGGTTGCTTACCTGTAACTGTAGTTCTTCGAGCAGTCATCTGCGAATTCACACAAATGGGTTTTATTGTGCCTGCGCATTGAGTTCTGGAACTGTTTAGAACCTATAGGGAAGACTTTTTTGGCCGTAGCCAGTCTCAGAAAATTCCCTCTGAACAAATGTTGCCAAGATAAGTTCACATTAGGGTCACTATGGCCCGAAACAGACGGGCCTGAAGAGGCGCCTGACCGGCGCCATTAGGGTTCGGGAGCGTGCAGCATTTGCACAATGGCACTCTGCTGCCATTATGTAATGCCGTTTAGATGGCGTACGTAATGGCGCCACCACAACTTTGCAACTTCTGCACAGAGCGGTGGCGCAAAGGTGCCAAATGGTGCCTTTTTACCCAATTGTGCTGCAACTGCAGCTCTAAAAAGGAGCGCGGTTTCCCCACTCCTTTTTAGTGGCGCAACTGCGCTGCAGCATCTAGCTGCTGCGGTGCAGTTAAAGAGGTAAAAGCGGTGGTGCCAGACTGCCCTTTTTGGACAGTCTGTACCACCCCATAAACTGAAAATGATTTGGAAGTACATAACAACAAGAAAGCTTTGATGGACTGGAGTTCATTTCACCAAGTGCATTTAATCTCCATGAATATGAATTGCAAAGAGTCCATTCTGTGGCAATTCAGTTACAGTTTAAATACCCAGTATATGCAAAATAAGCAGAGTGACTTCAAAAGAACAGTAATTGGTGGTAACACAAGCATGTCTCTCTGCAGACCCAAATGAGTAAAATCCAACATGGTAATTTGTTCCCTAATTTAGCTGTTTCACAAACAAATCCCTTTGGATAATGGCAATAACAAATTGAAGATACTGAAAACGATTATGTAGTGAGCAGGCCGTGGAAACAGCCAATCACAGAGCTCCAGGAGTCCAGCCAATGAGAAGCTGGCTGGGCAGGGCTATAAAAGAGCCTCAACAGGGAGTGAAAGTGGGTTTATTTTGTTGAAGTTTGGAGGGAAGAGACATCTTCGGAAGGCGGGTGTGCTCTTGGGGTTCCTGTGGGAACATTTATAGGATAGTTATAGGCCAAGGTAGGGTCTGAGAAGTCCAGTAGGGACTAGAGAGGCTTGAGGGAGTCTGAGAAAGAAAGAGAGGCTCAGAATAAGCCTGGAGGTTAAGGAAGCTTTTGGCTTTAATATTGGAGAAGGTTGCCTGAGTGGCTGTAGTATTCCTTTTAAGGAACTTCTGTAACTAAGGATAAGACAAACAAAGCTTTAATTATATTTCAATATTTGTTTCTTTATTTTATAAACAAACTTCATTCATGTTTTGAAGTACTGCTTGGCCTCTGTTAAACTATTGAAACACGCTACCAAAGATAACAGTGCCTCAGTAGGAGATAGGTGGGGAGTGAACAAGGAAGTGTCACTACAGATGGCAGAACAGACAACATTCTGTTCAAAAACCAGGCTAATGGATTATTCCTAAAGTATCAGTTTTACTACATGAGCAGGTAATTCAGAACTCCAGAATTCAAAAACAGCTTCAGAGGAGGAGACTTTTTGAAGACTGCCTATGTTTGTCTCTCATTTTCACCTCCCATACTATCAACATTCAGCAGTTACATAGTCATTACTGGTTTTTCTGGGATACAAACAATAGGATTGCTGAGAAGTTCCTGAGAAGATTGCTGAGAAGATGCTGCCTGGATAGACAACAGAGTATTTTTTGATGGAATGGTCATAACTGTCAATTTGTTACATGACTTTTGATGCCCATTTTGCACCCATTTACTGCATTGCTGGAATTGGCCTAAATGCCCTCTTTACCATATCCTACCCATATTGCTGCGCATGAATGTCAATAATAAGACCCCTAAAATAAACTTGTAAGCAAAGCTCACTGTTCCGTGATGATAGCTCACCATTTGTACCAAGTCCAGAAGCTTCAATGAATCCAAAACGCTGCAGCCAGGTTGATTGCTGGTGTACCTAGATCTGGGCATATTACACCACTATTAAGATCTCTTCACTGGCTGCCCATTAGCTTCTGGGCGCAATACAAAGTGTTAGTTATTACCGTTAAAACCCTATATGGCTTGGGCCCGAGTTACTTGAGGGAATGCCTCTCCCTATCCAATCTGCCCCGCACACTCAGGACCTCTGGGAAAAGCGGAAGCCCACTTTTGACAGATCGTTCACTGCTGTTGCCCCCAGATTCTGGAATGGCCTCCTGGAAGAGATCTACAGTGGTCCCCTGGGTTACGAAGGTAATCCGTTCCGGATTACCTTTCGTAACCCGGAAGCTTTCGTTTCCCGGGGGACCGCTTTCACGAACGGACCGCGCGGCCGATTTAAAGGGGCTGCACGGTTTTTTTTATTCGTATCCCAGGGGATCCTTCGGATCCCAGGGGATATGTTAGTGGTCCTGCGGCTTTCGGATCCCGGGGTTTTCGCAACCTGGGGGATTCGTAAGCCGGGGGACCACTGTATCTTATTAACAGCCTATATGCTTTTAAAAAGGCACTTAAGACGGATCTCTTCCAGCGGGCTTACCCATTCGACCCTCCATGAACAACCCCACAGAATATTTCTTTTAGGTGACTAGAGTATTGGACTGACAATGGCAATTGGATTTCTTTTTGATTATAGTAATATGTTTAAGATTGTTTTAAAATTGCTGCTATATTGTATTGTGATTTTAAATTATTGTACTTCCACCTCGATCCATATATGTATATATTTCTACAATGTTCAGGCTCAAAATCACTTCCAGCCCATGACAGTGGGATAACAAGTTATGAGTCTGATATTAATACCATGCTACATAAAGGATGGTAGATCTTTGTGTGACCCAATGTGCCCAATACATGGCTTTCTAGCAACATAGATAATTAACAGCATAATGGATTTAAGAACCTTTGGAATGTCAAACTCTTAATCATATCATGTGATACATTGGTACCCTATGACTGGATGAGATTGAAATGAGGCATTCCCCTTGTTCAGACTACCAAGCACCAGTGATGGGCATCAAGCACTAAAACACAAAATTTTGTTCCTTATAGTTGTATAGAAAGACACAGGAATAAAAGTTTCACAGTGATACTTTCCATCTCAGTAGTCACTGAAGCATGGAAATTAAAAGTATCTTTCTCAGCCAAATGGAATGAGTCACTCAGATACTAGGAAAACTTTTATTTCTCTTGGGATGTTGCCCTTTTGTGATATGTACAATCAAAGAAAATATTGATCTCTCTCTCTCTTGGCAAGTCTTTGCACAATGTGTCTAGTGTTGCCTGAACGCCTTTGTCATTGTGTATGTTTTTGTCCAAGCTGACTTTTCAGGTTGCTTTTGGATATGTTTTTTTTAATTAAAATGTGAAAGACAAATGTAGACTGAAGAAACCAATCTTTAGAAGCCTGCCCAGTCAGGATGTTGTTAATGGCACTTTCCAGGCTCTCTCCGATACTCCTGGTTTTTCTGTTATTTGCAAGTTCACAGTTCACTTGGGTGAATCTCATGAGTGGTAGCAGCTACCTAACTCACCCTCTCTAACCCTTACGTTCTTAGCCTTTAAATCCTTTTCTGCTGCTATTGCAGATCAGAAGAATTGATGTCTCTCCTGTGCAGTTTTTGCTAGGGTTTGCAGTATTATTTGAACTTAGCCAGTTCACAGCTTCTAGACCCAAATGTGGAACTAAATATGGTTTGTGGTTGGAAATCCATTAAATGTGCTGGCTAATGTTGTGGTTCATATAACAGTAAAATGTGTTAAAATACATATGTTTGGTAAATGTGCACATGGGAAAATCACAAAGTCACATTTTAATCAATAGAAGAAAATATGTACTTTGCAAAATGCACCAGACTATGTATGTATTTCCATGTAGGCATTCAACACAGGACCAAGTAAGAATGAGCCTCAGGGTGAATATTTGAGAACATCAACAAGATTGAGGTTTACAAATTTACATGGCCCTTGCTTTGGCTAGTGTATCTTCCATTTGATTCCACTGGTACATATCCTTGATGTTATGAATCACATACTGCTCTTAAGACCAACCAATTTTGCAGAACCCAAAGTTATCTGGCATTTCCTCAAAGCTGCCAGATCCACTCTTTTAATATCTTGGGGCAATTTTTGGGCTGAAAACTAGTTCAGAGTTTGTAGGCTAGCATGGTCTACTGCAATGTGAGGTGCCTTTCCAGATTCTTAGGCAAATGTCAATTATTTCTTATGAATTTATTTTATTTATTTCATTTCTATGCCTTTCTCCCAGAAGGGACCCAGAGTAACTCACACATAAAATTGTTTTTTTTTTTAAAATACAGTAAAAAAATTAAAATAATATAGCTAAAAACAGTATAGAATGAGATAAAACATGCAAAAGTGAAAATATATACAGTACAGTATCTTAATACAATATGTATAAAAGCCTCCCTGATAGGATTATATACTAAAAGGCTGCTTGAATAAAAATGTCTGCCTGCTAGCAACAGCCTGGCCTCTTGTGGAAGGGAGTTCCAGAGGGTGGGAGTAGCAACTGAGAAGGCTCCCTTTTGTGTCCTCACCAATTGAAACTGTGATCGTGGTGGGACCGAGAGAAAGCCTTCCCAGTAGATCTAAGGACTCTTGCAGGCTCATTTGGTAAGGAATACGCAGAGCTGGTTTTGCCCATTCCTTCCTATGAAATGCAGCTTATTGCATAGTGGTTCTCAACCTTTGGGCCTCCAGATGTTTTGGACTTCAATTCCCAGAAGTCCCAATCAGTATGCTGAGTGCGAAGGAATTCTGGGAGTTGAAGTCTCAAAAATCTAGAGGAACAAAGGTTGAGAACCACTGCTAGCATCTGGTATTCATTGGTAGTCTCCCAGCCAAGTACTAACCAGGGCTGACCCTGCTTAGCTTCCAAGGGGAGGCAGGATTTGGTGCTTTTAGGGTATTTAGGCAGTACAGCAGATAGCAGATACCACTGACGAAATGGGTTCACCAGACACCCTCCACATTCTCCTAGATCTGCTTAAGAGGGACCTTCCAGCTAAGTTTTGAAATGACACAAGGTACAGAGGACATACATGTAGATGTTAAATAACATGGGGAACAGAACAGGCCACTAGGTACCGCACAGGCCAACAACCAAGGGGTTGAACAGGAGTCCTCCAATGCCATCTTCTGAGTTTGCCCCTCCAAGAAAGATTGGAACACTCTATAACAGTGCCTCCAAATCCCATTTCAGAGAGGCAGCCCAGAAGGGATATCATGATCAATGGTATTGAAAGGTGCTGATTGAGGTTCAGCAGGACCAACAGGCACACGCTTGCCCTGTGGAGGTGAAAGTTCTTGAACATGTGAATGAGAAACAGCTTGGAAAGCTGCTGACTTTTGATGGGCTGGCTGAACTGCAAGAAGTCTGAAGAGAAACATCGCACAAACAGAACTTCGTTAGAACAGGATGATAAAGTGATCCTCTAGGTTGCTTTCTCTCAAGCTGTTATGCACATGACAGAAATGAACACACAAGGGCTGAAATCCTACATGGTTGAGCATAGTGTAAGAGTTCCACATACAAAATTCTGTTATACCTCTCCTGTCACGACCCCAGGATTCATGTGTTGTAGTACAAAAGACTCCTGTTGGAGGGAAGGGGCTGTTGGATAAGCATATGACAATGTCCCCATAGCCAGACTCAGACTGAGGATAATTTCCACCAAGATCCATCCTCCTGAGTCCTTAGCAGATGATAGTTAACATCCTATTGGTTAGTTCCTACTAGAGTAGACCCATTTGACCAATTGTTGAATAGTAAAGGCACCAGATCCTGTCTGGTTTTGGAAGGGAGATTGCCAATGAATGCCAAATGCTATAGACTGTATTTCAGAGGAAGGAACTGGCAAAACCATCTCTGAGTATTCCCTGCTCACCATAAATTGACAGGCAATTTGAAGGAATACACACAATTCAACATGCAGATCAGACCATTGGATTCAGTTGATTTACTCTAGCCAAGACTAAAACAAAGCAGAGACTAAAGTTGCCTGTTGATTTATGGTGACCCCATGTTCACAGGGTTTTCTTAAGTAAGGAATACTCAGAGGTGAGTTCCTTCTCTGAAATACAGCCTATAGAACCTGGCATACATTGTTATCCTTTCCTCACAGGAAGTCCTGCTCCTTTACCATTTTGGTTACCTTTCCTGTATCTTTTCAAGCCCTACAATATAGTTGTCCCTCCCTTTTCACAGACTTGGAGTCCACAGTCTTGCTTTTTGAGGGAGGGACAAAATGGCAGTTCGCAGCCTCACGCGCCATTATTTTCCATGGGACTCTAATATTTGCAAGCTGCCATTTGGGGGGGGGGGCATTCTGGAACACATTCCCTGCAAATTGGGAGGGGCTGCTGTACTCTATTTCAAGAGTAATGCCCCCAATCATTCACTGGCTTCCAAATATGGGTGCATCATTGATTTGTCTTACAGTATATATAGTAATGTATACAGTACAGTACAGTGGTCCCCCGGGTTACGAAAACCCCGGGATCAGAAACTGGCGGGACCACTAACATATCCCCCAGGATCCGAAAGATCCCCCTGGATACGAAAAAAACCGCGCGGCCCCTTTAAATCGGCCGCACAGTCCTTCGCTAAAGCGGTCCCCCGGGAAACGAAAGCTTCCGGGTTACGAAGGTAATCCCGGAACGGATTACCTTCGTAACCCGGGGGACGACTGTATACAGTCCGCCCTTGCCTTACGTTCTGTTCCGGACCACCACTACCCCTGTGTATGGCAAATTAAGTGTATACTCAAGTCCCATTCATTTGAATGAGGGGTGCACCCCATGGGTACGTGCCCTGTTCACCATATTAGGGATCACTGTCCGCATGACCTCAAGTCCATATATGGCGAGTTTGTGTATGGCACGGGCGTGCTGTACATATGTTACAGTATAGGCAGTTTTCCTTCCTCTAACTGGTAACTTGATACAAAGTCTGAAGAAGAGCATAACATGCAAAAGAAGAAAAAATAATGTTGTATTCTGAAAATTGTATTTGGCTTAATCCAGATTGCACAATTCATTTTCTTTTTTGTTTTGGGATTGGTTTTTGGCATAGAAACACTGGGAAAAAAAGAGACGTCAGTTGTTTTCCTGTTCAGGGGAAATGGCACTTTGGCTTAAGTAGAAGAGGAAGCTGCCTTACATTGAAGTTAAGAAGCTTTATCTGTCTAGCTCAATATTACAGGAATCATTCCCCTTCCTATCTAGAGATACCTGGGATTGAACCTGAGACCTTCTTTATGCCAACTAGGTACTGTACTCCTGATCTACTGTATATAGTCTCTCCCAGAAGGAGGCATGGCTCTCTCCAACTTGAATGCTGCTATGAATTTGGCTGCCTGAGTACTGGAGCTAGTTTTCTTTCTCCCTTCCCTCTACACTTCCGCTTGCAGCTGTTTTTGGAAATCAAACCTAACAGTTAGTTTCCCTGGAGATAACCACTGCCTAGTTGCTGCCTTGTGACCCAGCTTGCCTCTGGATCCCTAATGTCATGGCTGGTGTAGAATTCCCAGCTGCCCAGCATTAATACTCATTCAGTAACTAATGATAGTTTATATCTTCATTTCAAAAACCCTACTTAAACATACGGCTTTCTTAAATTTGTTGATATCGCTTTGAAAGCTTTACAATTTTAATTGGAAACAGTGTGCAGACGATATATACATATTCTACATTGCTAGTGTTGCCAGGTTTTCAAAACAGCAGGAAGGGACAGTCAAAATTTATGATATGCAGGGTTAACAACCAGAAACTAGCTCATTAACAACTTTGTGTTCTATCTAAATACCAAATGAAAGTACAGTAGAATCTCGATTATCCAACCTTCGGTTATCCAACATTCCGGATTATCCAACATCGCGGCTGCTGTGATTTCTTTAAATTTTTTGTGATTTCTTTAAATTTTTGGAGCACTGAACTGTTTATACTGTACATCACAATGTTGATCAGTGATTTCTTTACATTTACTTTTACTGTTATTGCAATAAAACTTCAATACATTTGCAATTCATAGTGATTTCAAAGCTTTTCTTGGACCTTCCGGATTATGTAACATTTTTTGTTATCCAACTATCAGCCGGTCCAGTGTATGTCGGATAATCGAGACTCTACTGTATACATTTCAGTTATCGTAGCCATGTGTTTCTCTTTAAAATTAACATACTGCCCACATTAATAACTTACATGATGCACACATTGCTGTCTTTATTAAAGGCCAACACCCCAAAATACAGGATTTGGGGGCATCTTGTTCAGTCTATTTAAAACCTCTTTCCAAACCTCAAATAGAGAAACACCCTTGCAATAAGGAATACATGCCTTTACTATAAGGGCCAAACTTTCTGACTCAAATAAGGGACATCCATTATAATAAGTGTCACCTGGCAACCCTATACATGGCTGAATACATTATGTATTGTGAATGGTTAACAAATTACTGTACTTTTTCTTAAAGAAGGGTTAGACCAATATTTTGCTATTTATTTATTTTATATTATTGTGTACCATTTAATGTAATAAAATCTCCAAGCAGTCTAAGCGTAAAAACAACATAAAACTCTTTAAAGAGAATTTGGAAGACAATATTTTGGAAAAGGTCACTGGGTATGGGCAGCTAAATAAAACCTCTGTGGATAGAGGCAGTATATCTTTGCCTACCAACGCTTAGAATGACGGGAGACATTCTTGCCCAAGTTGTACACGTAAGTTCCCAAAAGCATCTGACTGGCCACTGACAGAAACAGGATGCAAGATTTGATAGTCTCATTCAGCTGATGATTGATATTCACGGCCCCCTTTTTAAGGCTGCTCACAATGTATTAATCCAGGCTTCTGGTGCGAATCATAATGCATCCAAAAACACACAGTGGCAGAAAAATAATTTTAGGAGAATAAACCAATATATCAGGTGTATAACAGTAGCAAAGCCGAGATCATACCATAGAATTTCCAGTGTTTATGTTTGGTTGTAAAACCAGGACAGTGAAGAAAGTTGATAGAAAAAATAAATAAATTCAGTTGGAAAGTGCAGGAGGTGGATACCATGAATTGGCAAGATGATCTAAACCCTCCGTAAAAGCTAAAATGACTAAACTGAAGCTATCTTACTTTGGACTCATCATGAGACTCCACCACTCGTGAGATAGTGGCTAAACAGACCAGCATTTAACACTGGCCTTGAGGCAGAGTGGGGGCATGGCATCCACACGCCCCGATGCCAGTGTAATTGTACGCCCAACTGCATGGCGGGGGGACATCACAGCGCTCCATTTGACAGTGTTTAAATACACTGCGCCAAGGAGTGCAGAAAGGCCACTGTGTAGCTGCAAGGGCGCCTTTTTGACAGCGCTAAAAGGAGCAGCATTTTGTCATCTTTTTAGAGCTGGATTAGGGCCACGGCATTCACTTGTAATGGTCCCGATCCAGTGAGGAAAGGAGCAGTGGGATGCCACTCCAAAGAGGTGGTCTATTTTATCCCTTGATGGCAAAACAATTATACACCAACAGTAAAAATAACAAATGATTTATATATATATATTTAAATCCCAACATCAGCACCTAAAATTTGCAGTAGTTAAATACCATACATAAAAGATGTTTGGAATCAACAAGTCTTCAGAGCCATTTTAAAAATAAAATATTAACGTAAGGGCTGTGTATATCTGTCTAGGAAATGGATTGTAAAGACATAGTGGGACTGCTGAAAAGGCCCTTTTTCTAATGGGTGCCGATCTAATACTTCTTGATAGTGAACCCATGTGTAATGCCATGGAGGGTGACTTTAGAGGCCAAATGGGCTAGGTTGCTCCATGTGGCCCCTTTTCTGGTGATTGCTTATGAAATTAGGAATTAGGATTGACATAACAAAATGTATCATAACAGTTAAGTAAATATGAATCAGTATGGGCTTATTCAGTATTAGGGTTTCATATACTGAGAACAAAGAAGCATTGCCATAATTGGCAACTCTTTCTTATCCAGATGTGTTCCCTGGTATATTTAAGCCTTTTCAGCAAGTATTGCTCCCTCATTCTAATCTTCTCTTTCTTTGTGATTGGTGTTATTAGGTGTTTAAATACACAGGTCTTGCACTGTTTGATTGAGTTTGAGATTTAGAAACATCAGCACTAATTCCAAGCGATGTACAGTATACTTTGATCTACAGAGTAATTTCAGAAGAACGTTGGAAATTGGTCTTTCCCCCTCATTTTAAATCAGTTTTAGCAGCATTAGCAAAGAAATGTAAAGGCATGTCAAGTCGAAGGCTTTTGTGGCTGGCATCCATAATTTTTTGTGGGTTTCTTAGGCTATGTGGCTGTGTTCTGAAAGAATTCATTCCTGATGTTTCACCTGCATGTGTGGCTAGCATCTTCAGAGCGCAATGCCAGCCACAGATACAGGCGAAAATGTCAGGAGTAAGTTCTTCCAGAACACGGCCACATAGCCCCCCCCCCAAAAAAAACACAAAAAAATACAAATGTAAAGGTAACCCTTCCGTGTTATTATATACCCAACGTTGAATCAGTAGAGGTTTTCCAGAAAAATGTTGGAGAGGATGTGGAGGGACAGAATCGCTGAAATATAAGTGGTTATGATGTTCAGAGTGAAAACCTTTTGGAAGAAAACAATAGAGTTCCTGGGTTTAAAGTCTAACCAAACTGCCCAGCTGAGAGATACATTATTACTGTTCTCCATATTTGACAGGGACAGTGAAAAAAGCTTTTATATAAAAATAATCTCTCTGTATTAATGGGAGCTGCCCAGATGGAAAGTGTGACGTTTTAGAAAAGTTTGCAAGCTCTCTCATCAAGGGGTTGGCTTCATAGTTTGATCTGTTGGCTTACTAGAAAAATTAACTTCTCGTTATTGGCTAGTGGAGGTTAAAGATAGCATTGTAGAAACTGAGTTCCCATTTCTCCACTACACTATGATTTGCCTTCAACATGTGGCCCACCAGTAAATTAACTGTAGTTTTGAAGTAGTACTTTTTCACACATGATTTTCAATTTGAAAGGAAAACCATCACCAGTGTCTGGACTTGACCATGGTACAAGATGTATGTGTAAGTGACCTGTTGTTAAGAGGATGCCTTGTCGCTTTTAAATATATTTGAAATGCAATTTTTAAAAAAGTACCACTGGCAACCTTGAAGTCCTTATCTCCACTTGTAGCATATTGATATCTTCATCTCTCGACCCTTGCCCAACCTGGCTGGCTGTCCAAGGGGATGATACAATTAAGTTGATGCTGCAAAATATAATCAATGCCTCCTTCAGGGAGGGTACCCTGCCTTCTTGTCTTAAGGAGGCAGTGGTCAGACCACTCTTTAAAAAGCCCTCCCTGGACCCCCTGGACAGAAATAATTACAGGCCAGTCTCCTTGTTACCTTTCTTCAGCAAGGTGATCGAGAGGGCAGTCGCAAATCAACTGCAGGCAGTCTTGTAGGAAACCGATTTTCTAGATCCATTTCAAACCAGTTTCAGGGCAGGATATGGAGTTGAGACTGCCATGGTCTCTTTAGTCAGTGATCTCCGTCTGTTCATTGAAAGAGGAAGTGTGACCCTGTTGGTGCTCTTGGATATCTCAGCGGCCTTCGATACCATAGACCATGGTATCCTTCTGGAAAGCCTGAGAGAGTTGGGAATTGGTGGCACTGCACTGCAGTGGTGCCAGTCCTACCTCTCAGGTAGGTTCCAGATGGTGTCGCTTGGGGACAGTTATTCAGCCAAGAGGGAGATCAAATGGGGCATCCCTGAAGGTGCAATTCTGTCCCCAATGCTATTTAACATTTACATGAAGCGGCTGGGCGAGATCATCCAGAGACATGGGACTGGGTGTTATCAGAATGCTGATGACACCCAAATATATTTCTCTGTGTCTTCGACTGATGTAGTGACTAAGGATGGCATCTCTCCTCTGAATTACCGTCTTGGGGCGGTAATGGACTGGATGAGGGAAAACCAACTCAAGCTGAATCCAGATAAGACGGAGGTACTTGTTATTGGAAACCCGAATCCGGGAATGGAGTTATGTCAGCCTGTTCTGGAAGGGGTCACACTTCCCTCTGTCTGCAGCTTGGGGGTGGTCCTTGACTCATCGCTCCAGCTGTCAGCCAGGTGGATGCGACAGTCAGGAGCACTTGTTATCAGCTTCAGCTGATACGCCAGCTGCACCCCTTCCTGGAGCTGGGAAACCTTGAAACAGTTGTACATGCACTGGTAACCTCTCGCTTGGACTTCTGCAATGTGCTCTACATGGGGCTACCCTCGTGCCAAGTTCGGAAACTCCAGCTTGTACAAAATATGGCAGTCAGGTTGATTACAGGAGCTTCTCGAAATGACAATATATTACACTGGTCCTGAAGTCCCTTCACTCGCTGCCAATAAGTTTCCAGGCAAGGTACAAGGTGTTGGTGATCACCTTTAAAGCCCTACATGGTTCGGTCCAGAATACTTAAGGGAATGCATTCTTCTGTACTGTCCGTCCCGCCCCTTAAAGGTCCTCTGGGAAGAACCTACTTCAACTGAAAAAATCCAAGTTAACTTCAGTCACCCAGAGGGCCTTTTCTACTGTTGCTCCAAAGCTATGGAATGACCTGCCGGAGGAGATCCGCCATATTTCCACTCTTGCAGCTTTCAAGAAGGCCCTTAAGACAGATCTCTTCCGGCAGGCCTTCCCAACCTGACTTCTCTCCCTACACAGCACAACCGTGACATGATCTTTTTGCCCTGTTTAACAAGCCTGTCTCCTAATTTTAACACCATTGTTTTTTATTGTTTTAATTTAGATGATTTAATTACATTTTAGTTGGGAAGGGGGTGGGTGGGAAGGGATAATTCTGTATTTTATTGTTTTATGTATTTTAATCTGTTGTAACCTCCCGGATTCCTAGTGATTGGGCAGGCTATCATCATCATCATCATCATCATCATCATCATCATCATCTTGTTTTTAGTGGCCTCATTTTGGCTGCACTGGCATTCATCTATGAATGCATCTACCCTATAGCAGTACAGTATAGCAATCTGATAGCACTTTAACTTGTCCCATCCTAGGGAATCCTAGGATTTGTAGTTTGATGAAATACTTAGGAAACTCTGCAAGAGAGCTGTAGTGTCATAATTCAAGAGAGTTCACTAGAACTTTCCAGCAGAGATAATTTTGAGTTCTTCACCAAATCCCATAGGATTAAAACCTGAACAAATTGAGATGGTGTGTACCCATGAATTTGGGGTAGGGCTGAGTGTCCAGTCGTACAAAAATAACATAAAACACACAGGAACAACTCTCCCTCCCCTAGTGTTGACTGAGCATGTTCAGTAGCTATGGGATTTTGAACATTCAAAGTGGATTGGGGTTGTGGAGGAAAGGGAAAGGGAAGAAGGGGTGGAATATCCTGGAAGAGTACATAATCTAGCTGGAAGGAACATTGAACAGGAGCAGTCCTGTTAAGTGGAGACACTACAGGGTAACATCTTGCTGCAAGTCTCCCTTGTTCCATCTCCTAGTGAATTTGGATAATAGTGACCTTGCGTGTCAATCTGTTAGGGAGCACAAAGGGACCAACCAAAAATAGGGTAGTGTTTGTCATATAAAGAGCCAGTGTCATGTAGTGGTTTGGGTGTGGGACTAGGACTCTATGAAATCGGTATTCAGATCCCTGCTTGGCCATGGAAACCTGCTGCATGACGTTGGCCAAGTCATACTCTCTCAGCCTCAGAGAAAGGCAATGGCATGGATATGTTTTTGACTGACAGGAACATAGGAGACTGTCTTTATACTGAGTGAAACCATTAGTCCACTTAGCCCAGTTTGTTAACACTGGCAGTTTTTCAGACAAGAGTTTTTTTTTCCAGACTTGTCTGGATGTTCCAGGGACTGAACTATGCTAGGAAGAAAGAGACACATAGCTATACTCAATCATGTATGATTTTTATCTAGTTTATTTATGTATTTAGTTCAAAGATTTATATCCTTTCATTCTCCCACAATCTCAAGGCAGGATCTTGTTTTGAGGCTTCTGTTCCTGGATGGCACTACAAATTCTCCCCTCCCTTCCATGGTCTAGTTTAAGTGTGCAACAAAATCATCTGAGCTGTTATGTATTACTTGAGCTTGTAGGTATGCTTGAATACTCCACCCCCTACCTTGCATGTAAAAAGCTAAGATATTGTGGGGAGTGGAATGGGAAGCAAGCCCAGCCTTTCCCTTGGTGTGCTGTTTTGCTATGAGTATGACAGCTTTTCACAGAGAAGCCCTGAAACGCCTTTCTGCTCTCTGAAGTGGTACAATTAAGGTAAAATATTTCCTCTTGACACTGCAGCATGAATAAATTGGGCGACTCTCAAGAAGTGCTAAGTGCATTGGATTGGAAGGGAACCTGCATGCTATAGCTCATGTTTTGCAACTTATCTCGTGTGCCTTGTTTTCTGCTGCAGTACCATCTGTTATTGTGAGGCACACAATTCTCATTGTATATTTTACCCATGAGACTTTTGTTTCTTAAATGACCTGTTGTTCCAGACCATTCTAGACCAATCTTGGACTGCCCAAGTAATGAACTTAATCTTTCTGTCTGGGACTGAAGCATCCTTATCATTCTATACTACTATGAATTGGATATATTATTTCTTTAGGGTCTTTTGCTATAAACGATTTACTTTAACAATAGAATGAACAATTGTCTGCAACTCATGAGTGGGTGGATGTCTTTTTAGGTTAACACTGTGCACAAAAATATATCCTTGGGAAGGGCAGGGCCAGCCCTAATGTTAGGTAATGACGTGCAGTAGTTTAAGGCAACAGATATGGAGGAGGAGATATGGGGCATTCCCTTCTCTTGAAAGCCCAAAGCTATCCATGTTGCACAACCTGCTCAGAACCCTCTAAACTTGAGAGCCTAAAGTTGCCTCATGCCAGGTGGAACACACTTTCCTATCATCAATGTCTGAGTAAACCCTCTTTCACAATTATATCACTTTCTACCACTTTATCTGTCATGAGTCCATGCTGTGGAATCCTGGAATTTGCAGTTATGTGAGCAATTTAACATTCTCTGCCACAAAGCTTGGCATAGTGGTTTCAGTGTTAGACTATGAGTCTGGAGACCAGGGTTCAATACCCAGCTTAGCCATGAAACCCATTAGGTGACAATGGGCAAGTCACATGCTTTCAGCCTCAGGGAAACGTCTGAACAAATTTTTCCAAGAAAACCCCATGGTTCTTCATGAAAACCCTCACAATAACCCCATTGCCTTAGGGTCGCCATAAGTCAGAAACGATGTGAAGGCACAGAACATGGTCACTTATTCACTCGCTTTCAATCACACTGGATACTGGAGATGTCTGTGTTCTTCCTCTGGACATTTGATATACATTTAGAAGGAGAACAAGTGAGTAGAGCAACCATAATTTGTAGGCTGAAGAATACAGCAGACAAGATTTTGTGTAACACTGCTGGAGCAAAAAAGAAAAAGGAAAAAAGCCCAATCTGATGGATTTATGGACAATTTTAAAGCAGATATCCAAGGTGCAGAACTTACTTTGGGAATACTTTTAACAACTTTGACCGCTCATTTAAAGCCTGGGTTGAAACCTGGAGTGGATGTATCACTCCAGTGCCTTGGACACCACCAGCCACCAATTGGGGGATAGGAGGAGATTCCAGCCAGCATTTGCAGCAGCTGGTATGCCTGCAGATCCACCTTGGAACTCCACCCGCATGGTCTACCATTAGTGGTCAGTCATCTTGGCTTGTGGAGGTGGAGCTATGCCAGGGCATCCAGCCAGCATGCAAACTGTCCTGTTGCACGCTAGGCCTCTGTTATCACAGAGTACATGGGTGAACAATGAGAATGCTTGTGCAAGGAGGTATCAAATACTTACTAGTTCAAGCTCAGAAAATGCACAACTGCTTGAACAACCAAGACTTGCACAAGCACAGAATCATAACTGGATCCAGGTCAATAGTCACCCCCCCCCCCCAAAAAAAAAAGAATTGAAGGTAATTTAAATAGCAATAAATGGTCACAATGTGTGCACTTTTCCCAGCGTTTTGTCTTGTAAAATGAGTGTACATCATGGGAAGCAATGCTTTCTTAAATCATATTCAGCAACTAACAATTAATAGCAACAAACGTATAACAACAGTTGTCGTATCTTCAGCTTCACCACAACCAAAAATGGTATGCTTTTTTGAAACAAACCTTATTTTGTAATTGGAAGGTTACTTTTCAATTTTCTTGTGCTTTCCATGCAGGAAAGATAATGTATTCCTGGATATAATAAGTAGGACAAAAAAGCTAGGCACATAGACATACAAATTATTGTGTCTGATGTGGCTTGTTTGTCTTGCAACTCAAAGGTCAACTGTCTCTCATGCACCACAATTTTATTTTTAGTTGTTAATGACTACTAGTCTCTATGAACTAGTCTAATTAATTTTTAAAGCTGTTAGTGGTCCTCATAAGCATCCAACAGTAGTGAGGTTCATCGGCTAATTGTCTTTTTGAGTTTTTGCTTGTTTAAAACCAGCTCCATTTCTCAGGTTCTCTGGATGATCTCAAAAGCCTGCTCTTTTGAGAGAAAATGAACAGTTTTCTCCAAAGACTTGTAATTATTTATTTCTCTTCCTTCACAGCAACCTTAAAAAATCTTGGCTAAAAAGCCTCCAGTGCTGAACATTTTCTTATAACAACTCCGTCTTTGTCCTTTTTAATTGCTTGATTCTTTACTACGTTAGCTCTCTTTCTTCCTTTGTTAGACAAGGCTAAAGAATCCTTGTGGTGCATTGGGGAGTACTGACTTTAGATAAGGGATAAAATCAGAAGGTACACATCATGGAAAACAGGGACTTAGCATGTCCTCCTCTCTCCCTAATTAATGTTCTGTAAGGCAAAACACATGGCATGATGTCACTGCCTTGTAAAATTCTATATCCTGGCACTGCTTCAATGGCTGCCATTTGCTGGAAGACGAAATGCTCAAGAGAGTGGGAATAAATGAGCAGTTCTTGCAATGGGGACACGTAAACCGCGGAAACCTCTGTAATGGGGGGAAGACCAGTGCTTTTAAACCTATTCATAAATAGTCTGGAGTTGAGGTAAGCAGTGAGGTGGCCAGGTGTGTGCTGATAGCCCCAAACTATATAGGAGAATTCCAACAGAAATGGAGAGCAAATAGCTCTAAAAGAATCTTTCCAAACTAAGAAAATGAGCATTAAAATGGCAAGTCTGTTTCAAATGTAAAGTGACATAAGTTGAAGTTAGGAAACCTCAAAAACAGGCACATAGTATATATGCTTATTTTGAGGGGTTTGTTTGTTTGTTTGTTTGTTTCACTTGCCCACACTGTGATACACCAGATGGATCAGATGACTCCTGCTGATTCCCCCCCCCCCCAAACAATTACTGTATATATTTCAATGCATACGGCCAAGAAGGTGTACTAATAAAATGTGTAATTTATGGGTTTTTGTAATGTAAATGGTGTATTAAAAGGTCCATGCCCCTTTTGCTTTCTGCAGTAAGGAGAGCAGAGGTCCAAAACACACTGCGGAAATAATCCGGTTTGAGACTGTTTTAACTGCCTTGACTCAATGCTAGGGAATTCTAGGAACTGTAGTTTTGTGAGACGTTTAGACTTCCTTGTCAGGCAGCTCTAGTGCCACAACAAACTACAGTTCCCAGGATTCCTTAGCACTGATCCACGGCACTTAAAGCTGTCTCAAACTGGATTATTTCTGCAGTTTCTTTTGGACCAGAGTGAATTTAAACACAGGACAGAATTATAAACAACTAAGTGAGAAAACTATTCGTTTATCACAATTCTAATCTGAGGGAGCATAGTTTAACCCTTCTCGGTGAAACACTATTGAGAATGGGTAATGAATTAGCAGTCCTTCATAGGTTTGTTTTAGGGTTGCCATAAATTGGAAACAACCTGAAGGCACACAACAAGAAGCCATTGCAGGTGAAGCAGTTGGCAGCAGTCAAGCAACAGCAATTCACCTCTTCTAGGGTGCATCCATGTGGCATAATTATAGCATTTTAATATCATTTTAACTCGCATGGTTCCATCCTACAAAATGATAGGATTGTAGTTTGGTGAGGTACCTAGGACTCTAATATACATTCTAATCTAGACCATTCATGCTCTCTGGAAGAGAGTTCTGAGAACCTTATGGAACTACAGATCCCATGATTCCATAGGATGGAACCATAGCAGTTAAAGTGATAACAAAGTGCTGTAATTGTGTAGTGTGGATACTCTTTTAGGTGCAGGCAGGCAAAGTGCAGCCTGTGGGCCATGTGCAGCTGTCAAAGGCCAGTTTTGTGGCTCCCGGGAATCAAAGATTTTTTTGCCCTCCAAAACCACACCAAAAAACAAAAAAAAAAACAAAAAAACAAAAAAAACACCAAAATCTCTAGGCAGAGTGGAGGGCATTTCTACTGTATTTGTAACCCCCGGGACCCCAGAAGGGTTATTTTGTTCTTGTGCTTGTATTTTATTGTAGTGTGGCTTATTATATATTTATATTTTGGTTAGAAAATTTATAATGTGATTCATAAATATTGTTCTATATTTTTGAACATTTAGATCCTATCTTTCTCACAATAATGAGACTCAAGGCAGCTAACAACATATTAAAAATAATACAAGTTTAAAATGATACAAAAGTCTAAATAAAAGTATAAAAGTAAAATTAAAAAACAAATAATGAGTTAAAATATTAAACCTTAACATATTTAAATGCATTAAAAACTATATACAAACCCTTTAAATCCTTAAAAACAACACCACACCTCATTCCTCTGGCCCACGGTACACATTTTAATAATCTCTGCCACCCTCCACAACTAGTGAGCTTTAACTCACCATTTTCCATGTCCCTGAGCTTTGTCCTACCAAACATAAACACTGAAGGTGGGGTTTTGGGAGAAAGGAGGACTTCCATAGTAGTTGTCTAAAGATGCCACCAGTTGCGTACAGGTTAAAATAACAACAGGTTAGATTTAGAATTACTCTTTGGAATAAAACTCCTAGAATCCTGTAGCCAATATGGCATTTTGCCATTCTGGAAGTTGCAGTCCAAACAGTAACTTCTACAAGATCTGGATTAGAAAGTTTTCTGGGAGCCATTGTGCCATAGTAGTTTCGATTGTTGAATTGAAATTGGCTAGTCCCAGGTTAAGATTTCTGTTTGGTAATGAAGCACACTGGGCTAGCTTGGGTATAAATCAATTTCAACTAAACTCACCTCCCATGATTGTCCCCTAATGGGAGAGAAGCATTTTACTAACTGAAGCTCCTTGGTGGAAAGGTAGGGAGCATAGATGAAACATTGATGCAGTCGTTGCTTAAAACCACCAGAATGTTAATCAGATCAAAGTTACAGAGTTAGAAACACTAGCTGCTAGTGCAAAATCATGAGTATATTTCAATTTTTGTCCTCAGGAAGATTATGATCGCCTGAGACCATTGTCATACCCCATGACTGATGTCTTCCTCATCTGCTTCTCTGTGGTCAATCCAGCTTCTTTTCAGAATGTGAAGGAGGAATGGGTACCAGAACTAAAAGAATATGCACCAAATGTACCATACTTGTTAGTTGGAACCCAGGTAAGTTTGAGTATCATGTGTTCTGTGGAAAGAAATGAAGAAAAAATATTCCCCATAACCAGGCCAGACTCCCTTTGTTCACATTTAAAGGTCTCCATGCCCTGTTTCTGCCCTGGGTTGTTGTCATGTCACTTTCTATGACACATGCTCCCGCAAAGTGGCTGCCATAAAGTCTCCTAATTTTTAAACTAAGCCTACCCATGTTCATTATGTTTTGAAGCATCCCCTTGTGTTTCTCTGTCTCCCTCTTTCCAAGTCAGTTTTCTGATGAATTGTTTAGCTTAATGATGCCAAAGTACCAGAGCTTGGGGAAAAAACTACGACAAAACAATTTCCCATTTCAGTAGGGAGTGGTGGCTAAGTCATTAGGCTAACAATTCATTGGAAAACATGACTTTGAACCACCAGCTAGCATAGCCAGAAGTCATACTAGGTGGGAAATCCTGGAAGTTGTAGTCTAAAAGGCAAGCTTTCTAAACTCTGCAAAGAATGTGTAATGGCATTTGGTTATGTTCATGCCTTATTTTCTCTTTGCCCCCTTTTCCATCTTCTTTTCCATCTTCTTTTGTTTCTGCAGTTAAGGAGCCCTGGGGGCATAGTGGTTAAATGCCTGTATTGCAGCCACTCACTCAAAACCATAAGGTTGCGAGTTCAATACCAGAAAAAGGGCTCAAGCTTGACTCAGGCTTGCATCTTTCCAAGGTTGCTAAAATGCGTACCCAGATTGTTGGTGGCAAGTAGCTTACAGTTGTAAACCATTTAGACACTGCTTAGTATATAAATGAAGCTGTTGTTTTGTTTTGTTTTGTTTTGTTTTGTTTCCTTCATTTGTGGAAATGTGCACTGCAGACTGCTTGAGGCAGAGACTTGTCTTTGTTTCCCACATAGGGTGCCCCCAAAAGGACTTTTCTCCTGCTTCTGCAAAATGTGGATTTTACTCACATTCATCTAGATCAGTGTCTGTATTTGTAGAAATAATCTGGGGACCAGTAAACTCTACAGATGCTCCATCATGCCTGGATCTTGGTCATCTTTCCACAGTGTTTGTACAAGCTTGCTATCATACTGTCCCCTTTTTCATCACAGTCCCTCATTTTACTTCTCATTCACACTGGCATGTCATTTTTCAAGTGCTAGTCCCTCTGTCTTTCCCTCCACAGCAACCAAAGCCCCTTCACTGATTTACTGATAAGCCCTTGAAGCTGCTCTGCATATCCATTCATGACACGCAGGAAGTCTGAGAAGCATATGACTGTTTCCAAAGCCAGACATGAAATGATGACAGCAGTGCTGAGATCTGCTAGGGTCTTCCAGGGTTCTCAGTACTATAGTGATGATTGTGCATCTGGCTATGGTGATGTAATTAAACACTTCTTTGAGCCTGCCTGCTCACTGTGAAGCATGGAATGGCTGTGAAGTTTGGCTTGGGGGGGGGGGGGATATATGGCTCAGAATAGCTTGGTCTGCATGTGGTTATTCATGCTAGACTGGGGGTGTATAGGGTCGAGGCCACAATGTCCTGTGTTACATTGGGTATCTTTCCCCAGGTCAAACCTACATTCAGTCTGGGAAGATGGGAATGTCCACTGTGGTTTATACTCATCCCCAGAATTTTCATTTCTGTGACTAGGCATGGCTAAGACATCATTTAGGGAAGGAGGAGTTTGAAAAGAGCCGGAGAGTCATTCATTATCCATGCAGTCCATTTCTGCTACCCAGTAAAACAAACAGATTATGTATTGGATTGAACTTCAGTTAATTACATGTTGATCCATTAAATTCACTGTAAAACATAAATAATGACTAAGTGCAAATGTCTTGAGTTGAATCCAACCCTGGGTTTTTTTAGAAATCTGCGTTCTGCATTTTGATCTGAAGAAAGCATAAGAGAATATGCTCATTATTGTCAATTTCTTTAATAGATTGATCTTCGTGATGACCCTAAAACTTTAGCAAGACTGAACGATATGAAGGAAAAACCAATATGCATGGAGCAGGGACAGAAGTTAGCAAAAGAGGTAAGCTGGCTACTTAAAGAACCACTGGGGCCTTGCTTAGAACAGACTATAGTGTTGTGTATTATATTTTCTCTTCCCATTCCTTTCCCTTTTCTTGCCCTCAAAAAGTGTATATCAGTGTATATTTTATTTATTTTTATTTAAAACTTTAATCTTAACTTTCCATTCAAAAGGTAGCTTAATGTTAATATAAAAATAAAACCTATACAATCACAGTAAAACAATACAATAAACATCAGCAGAAATGAAACAGAGCTGAATAAAGAAATGAAGACAATACCAGTTATAAAATACAAGGGCTTTAATCATCAGCACTGTTCGTGGGCTTCCATTGGGAAGAAATTCTGTCATCTAAATGCTGTCATTTATAAGCTATGTAATCACATAAATATATGACTCTATGGGGCTCAGCAGTTGTCCCCTAAGAGGCGGCTCTGTGCCGCCCTGGAAGTGCTAGGTTGGGGATGCAGCAACCACATGCTATGCCCCCAACGCTGCAAAAACGGTGCCCTTTTTGCTGCTGCCACGGCTCTTTGGCACAGCACATCTACACACTGCACCAAAGATGTGGTGTGACACTGCCCGCTGTGCGATGAAGCACACGGCATGGGGACAGAGTTGGAACCATGCCCCCACTCTGCCCCAGAGCTGGCGTTTATCGCCAGTCTGTGGAGGGCCTATATCTGGAAAGCACTAGAGCAGGATATGCAACTGGTTCCTCAGATGTTACTGGACTAAAGTGACAAGAGTCCCTCACCACTTGCTCTACTGGCTGTGGTTGCTGGGATTTGATGTCCGACAACATCTAGAAGGCTACAGTTGTCCACATCAGTGCTACATACAGTTGTCCTTCCTTATCCATGGGGGATCCATTCTGGACGGACACACCCCACCACAGATGCCAAAACCCCCCACAAAAAACAGGACTTCAAGTCCAATTCTTTCCTATGGTGTGCACACGTCCATTTAAAACAGTGGGGCTTGCCACCTGCAGAAGTTCATATCCGCGGATGGCAATCCTGCAGATAAGGAGATTCCATTGTAAAATTATTGGTTGGTATTAATATGCTAAGGATTTGTGTTCTGCTCTGTAACTTTGAGATGGCACACCAGAAACTACCTCTCTATACAAGAACTTGTAAGTGTGTGTCATACATTCTGCTTCAAGAGTAAACAGGTTTCTGGCTTTTTAAGATTTATTTTGGTTATTTTTTTAGAACTCCACAATCTACCAGTGCAAAAGACCTCTGCTTAGAAACAAAAAACCCAGAAATTTGCAGTTAGGATTGTCCATACCATTGTATTTCTAATATCTGTGTGTGGTTGTGAAAGCTGGAAAGTGAAGAAAGCTAACAGGAAGAAATCAATTCATTTGAAAAGCAGTAGAGGAGAGTTCTACAAATACCTTGGTCTGCTAGAGACAGATAAATGGGTTTTAGGGTGAATCAAACCTGAACTCTCCCTAAAAACCAAGATGACTGAACTGAGACTGTCATAATATCATAAGAAGACATATCTCATTAGAAAAGACAATAAGTTACAGATAGATAGACTCAATAGTTACTCTAGTTACTTCCAAATGTTAGCTTCAAAGGGCATTTTTAGAGACATTTTGACAGTTATTTCCTAAGTTTTATGCCATTCTTCTTCCATAAGTCCTAAGTTTTAGCCTCTCAGAAAGTCTCAGAGAACAACAGAAAAGCACTGAGTAATGCAACAAACAATATAAATTCCTTTTGTAGTAGTAGAATAAGTAATAGCAAAAGACTACTTTTCAAACATGACAATGAGCAATGGGAATTACTGTAATTGTTTTCATAAAGTAATTTTCCAGGATCTGGCACATACATTTTGGTGCTGAATCCTGTTTCAATCACCAGTCTTTCTTCTCCCAGCAGATATTTAAAGATTGGTGCTTATATGTTTGTTTCGTTTAAACATTTATTAGTGTTTGCCTTAAAAATTATGGACAGTTAGTTTAAGCAGCTGTGTCTGGAGGTGGGTTCATGATGACAGAAGGACCAACCAAGCAGTCCTGTATTCAGCTGGTTTCTGATATAAGCATTTGAAATTGGCTTTTGTAAATAGTTTCTTTAACCTACATATATTAGCAGGTGCTTTCAAGCATGAGACAGCTGCCCAAATAACAATGTGGTATCTGTATTTGATACTGGACAAAGGTGTGCATTCTTAAGAAACTGTTAAATGAGGAAGTATCATTTTTCAGATTTTGTCAGTGGAGAAAATCTTTGCAGAAAATTGAAGTATTCTCTTATGTGAAAGTTACAGAATTTGGTGTTTTTTTGAACCTGCTGTATTCATATTGAGCACAGTACCATATTATGGCTGTATCTAGCACTAGATATTTACTCACAAAGAAGCAAAATCTAGACAGTCATCTCCTTTTCACTGCAGCCACTTGAGTACCTTAAAAGTTGCTCTGAAGGCTAGGCGGGGGCAGGGGGAGGAAGAAGCAAAACCTCCAGTATTACTGCCAATATCACTGGATTTAGGACCTAGCAAGGAGACTGCCAATGAATGGCAAGGGCTGTAGGCTATATTTCAGAAGAGGGAACCAGCAAAACCACCTCTGAGAATTTGTTGCCTAAGAAAATCCTATGAAATTAATGGGGTCACTGTAAATTGATAGGCATACATGCACACAACTAATGAATAAAACATAATTTTAAAGATTAGGATAGTTAATTTAGTAATATCTTTTTGATAGAAAGTAACCCACTAGTATATGAAAGTTGATTAAACACATCAACAGAGTTTATAGATAATTGGACAGACAACAAACAAACAAATCTTCATATTTCTGTTTCAAAAATGCTCCCTGAGCTTACAAACAGTGTCTGTGTCTGTGTAGTTATTAAAAATATTTGTTTTCTTGACAGATAGGCGCCTACTGCTACGTGGAATGCTCAGCTTTAACACAGAAAGGACTGAAGACTGTTTTTGATGAAGCTATTATAGCCATTTTAACTCCAAAGAAACACATGGTGAAAAAAAGAATAGGCTCGAGATGCATTAATTGCTGCCTGATCACGTGAGACCGCACTGGACCACGCATACTGTGAAACTCCTGGTACCAAGCAAATATACATTTAAAACAACAACGCCACCCAACTAATAGATCATAGATCAATTGGGGAGCTGCTTTTTTCAGAATTGGCATTTAGTGAAACCCAGAGGGAGAGTAAGGGAAATCCCAAACGTGTGAAAAAGCAGGCACCATCTGTTATGAATACTTTATTCAGACTGGAAGGAAAGTACAATCTCTCAGGGGTAACATAATTTAGGGCAAGCGACAGATGTCTCTTCATGTTGCCACAGCATGCAAAGCTGTGTTTCAAGAGGAGGAACGCCAGCCCAACAATATTTGAAGACGTTTGGATAGGCTTCTGCTTTTTGGCCACAGTCTCTGCACAGTATTTATGGAGTCAGCACAACAACAAAGACACCTTTCCTCTTTGCTCCAGTTATCTGCTTTTGTATGTAAGCTGCTTCCTGTTCCAGTATATCCACAAGGGTGCAATAAGAAGACCAGATGCATAGCCAAAAGTGGCTCCAAGCGAACAGGAGATGGGCCACACCTGGAAGAAGAGAACACTGCATCAGAAGAGTGGGAGGGAGGAGATTAAGGGAGGACCTTCTCTCCTCCCTGGTGTGCTTTTCTGAGCGTAAGTTATTTTGTGTAATGGAAAGAAGACACCAAAATGTGATACTGGATCCATTGCAGAGTTTGACTTGCTTTTCTAAGAGAATGCCAAAAGTGTTAACCAATCATCATGCATTTCTTACAAACACTCAGTGTTGTATAGTTTTTAAACTCATGTGCATTAAAATGTAACTAGGCTTCTGGCTATATTGGAGATGATGCTTGGTAATTGTCAGAACAAGATAGGAAGATTACGAAGCATTTTATTTGCCCATTTTTGTTTTTGTAGGCAGAGTAGTTTATATGTTTCTGCTTTGCAGTTAATCTGTTGTTTTTTTAATTAGAGGAAGGTTAAAAGAGCCTGCATTGTCTTTCCCTGTCTCTCATCCCCACCTCCCGTTGTTCAGGCATTTAAAAATTGCTAAATAGCAAAACCTTGAAATGTTGTTTTGGGGGTTCAACTCCCAGGATTTCCTAACTGGGAGGTTCTAACAGTTGTCCAAAAAGGTTACTTTTCCAAGTTTCGTTGATAGCTGTGATGGAACATTTAACAGGAAAGCACAATTGATTGAAGGACAGTAAGGCAGCCCATAGATTACAGGGAATGGCAAGGTTGTGACATAACTAATGAAGAGACATCCTGTCCTCACCTTGCAGCAAGTAGGATGCTTGTCCACAGCTCTGCCATTCTAGGAACCATATTATGAAAAGGCTGAAAAATGAGCCCTTTTCACGCATTATATCTGAACAAGGAACTCTATCATGGGTAGGAGGCATGGGGCTGCAATATCCTCCAAAATCCTTCCTGTAGCGGCCTTATTCTCTTCACTCCCAGTTTTTGCACACAGAGCCACAAGATCTGATTGGTTTAAGTACACATCCTGATCAAGGAGCAGCTCTTAAGCTTGTTCAGCTGGCATATACAAACAACCCAAAACAAGCACACACCACCCCTTACCATGTGGGAATTCCACTTTTCAGTGCAACAGTTGCATAAGGTATGGTGAAAAAAGCCCAAAAGACAAAATTTACAGCAGGTAATGAAAGGAAACACAGGTTCATGGTAACTGGAAGCACACACACCCCTCTCCATTGGGTGAATTCAAGTGCACAAAAACAGAATGTAAAATGTTTCTGCATAGAATCAGGTGAAGGATTGGTTCTGGTCCCAGCCCTCTGTCCCCAACAGTGGTCAGTCACATGCCTTGGGGGAGGCCCATAAGATAACCTACTCTTTAGTAAAATCTAGGGCTGTCACCCAGTTGAAGAAATTGCAAACCAGTACAGATTAATGTGTTTGCATCTGAAGAAAGCATCAGCTGTGTGCAGGCAAAAAGGATACTTTCTGGATGATGAGTGTCAAAACTTGAAAAAACAGGCAACACTTCTAAGATGTTGTTTGCTGCCTATAGTTTCTTTGCTGTTATTGTGCGCCGAGTCATTTCTGACTATTGGTGACCCTGAGACAAACCTATTATGAGGTTTTCTTGGCAAGATTTGTTCAAAGGGAGTTTGCTTTTGTCTTCCTCTGAGGCTGAGAGTGTGTGACCTGCCCAAGGTCACTCAGGTTTCCATGGCAGAATGGGGACTTGTCATAGTCCAGTGCTCAAACCACTGCACAACATATTTTTATTAATATCCCCTCCACCAAACAAAAACACTTGTTGGCCAATTAAGCAGGGAGCTTTTTTTATACTTTTCAAAAACATTTTTTTAAAAAAAAACTGATGAAACTTTTAACTGATTGATACACTAAATACTGCAGTCCTATTAAAATGGATGGTACTTCCTTAACTGAATGTTGTTTCAAGTTCCACTGGCTAGGTGGCCCATAGGCTTCTGCATGTAGGCAGTGAGGTATTTTGTCTATCACTCTCTTGAAATAAAATTCTACCCAAGCCACACTGTGAGATCTCTGAAGTGGCTGCCTTAACAGGAAGACTTAAAGGAATAGTGTGAAACCTGATGAACCTGATTATATAATTAGATTTTTTCCCCTCTCCATGCAGCCCCACTATCTCTGGAAGTCACAATGGGGGATAAAGGAGAGGAAGAATTGCCTTCCTGCCCATTCTGACAATAGGAGTTATTCCATCAGCAGGTGACATTCACTCCTTTTCACCCAGCGTAAGTCTGTGTAATTTCAGGATGGACCCTCTGCCCACTTTTATTACAAATGTTTTCTTTCCTCTTTTCCACAACAGTATTATACCAGAAGAGAGTGGATGGTGCTCTTGCTAGCACACTGCTGCTCCTTAGACGTATGAAGCAAACTTGGCCCAATGTTCAACCCCTTTTGCCCATTTGTAAGTTCATTTAGGGCATATTTGCAGCAATTAAAAACATGTCTTTAATCGAGAAGATTTCAGAATTAAATTTGCAATATTATATAAATACTGTATTGAATCTGAAATCTGTCTGAACATTTTTAAGAATATTACATTGATTAAAAGTCAGTTAACCATGCCTTCCTTAAAGGATTAATTTTTTCAGGATGTAAATATTTGAACAAACACAGATCAGCAAAATTAAGGACACATTAAGAGGCAATGGTAGAGCTCCAGAGTGCAGAGCTGTGCATTAATTGTGCTTAACAATCCTTGGGTTGAAGTGAAACATTGCATAAGCAAATGAACATAATGTGCAACCAAATGTTCAAATGAATATCCATATGCATGTACAATGGCACTGTACGTCCAACTCTCCTTCCACAACCTTGAATGTGGTGGTTGTACATCAGACAAAAATGTCCAACTGCTTGTGGAGGGTAACATAAAATAAGAAACCAACAGGCTTTCAGCCACTGATTTATTTCAATGCTCTCATCTATTTCAGTTCTGTTTAGTTACACTGCCAAACAAAATAGCTCTTAATCTGTGAATGCAAACTAGTAGAACACTGATCAGTTGTCTTTCATGGTGGGTCTCTACAACAACTGGAATCTGCTAATCTGCTACTTTAGCAGTGCTTAGGATATAGACCTCTGTGCAGTTTTGCACCACTTTTGCATTGACAGAGTGCTCATTCAAACACATGTAATGCTAAGTAACCCTGGGTGCAAGATTAGAAACTTATTCCACCCAAGCAAGCATCAAAGAAACCATTGTGTCATCATATGTGACAACACAGTGTTCACTTAAGATGAACATATGTCACATCTTGATATATCAAGACCCATTTTGGGAGAAAGGTGGGCTATAAATCCAATAAATAAATAAATATTATACAGTAGAGTTAAGAAAAATTACTTTTTAGGACTATATCATCATCATCATCATCATCATCATCATCGTCGTCGCTAATATCCTGCCTTTTTTCCCAGTTTGGGACTTAAGGTGGCTTACAAGAGTGAGACATTGCTTTAAAAAATTAACAGCATAACAAAAGTTAAAAATGTAATTAAGCTGTCAAAAATTAAAAACATAAACCATTTTTTTAAAAGCAGCAGATACAAAATGTAGCACATTTAAGTTTTTACTTGCCTTAGAAAGACCATGGGTCCAAAATACACTGCAGAAATAATCCAGTTTGAGACCACTTTAACTGCCTTGGCTCAATGCAAGTTAACTCTGGGAACTGTAGTTTTGTGATATATTTAGTCTTCTCTCTTAGAGGCTCTGGTGCCATAATAAACTACAATAGCCAGGATTCCCTAGCACTGACGCAGGGCAGTTAAAGCAGTCTCAAATTGGATTATTTCTGCAGCGTATTTTGGACCATGGAGAGTTCCAGCCTAGCCTCTGTGGGAAGGGAGATCCAGAGCCTGAAGACAGCCTCTGAGAAGGCCACCTGCCGTCTTAGAATCCCCCAACCAGCATATCTATTGATATAAAAATCCATAACTGTTCTGTGATATTTAATATCCTATGTAGACTTTATTGTCATCACCCCATCTTGCCTCCCTGATGTTTATGTGCTGAAATGATGTTTGAATAGGGGCCTTTCCATCCTGGTGGGCTTAGGCTTGATCTATGCCAATGTTACTAACTCACAAGTATGTGTATTTGTATATGTGCATTGATTGTACAAAGACAACCAGCATGTACTGGGTCCTATGCAGATAGGTATCTGTTAATGTAATATAAAATGCCATTCGGCACCCCAAGGAACGCAAGGCAGAGGAATGCTAGCCCAATCCTTGCACAGGACTTAGAAAAATTGTGCTCAAACTAGCCTAAATAAAAGGTTACAGAACTTTCTTGATATTAATGAATGAATCTAAATACTGAGGCCAAGATTCTGTGGACCCATAAATCTAAGCCACTGTCACTATGCTGGAATTATACTGTATTGCACCATTATGCAGCCAATGGCAGAGCAATTGGCAATGCTTCACATTCTCCTGTTGCCTAACCATTACACTGCTTGTGTAACCCTTATTAAGGGAATAATTATCATGCAGCCACTTGCATAATATATTTACACCAGCATAAACCAAAGGGATTCCAGTCAGTTCTCATTTGAATATAAGGAGAAAACTGTCGACCCTACTTGGGGGACATGCTAGCCCAGACTCAGAGTTTGGAAACACTACTTTTTTGGCCTACCACTCCCAGAGTACTCCAGCCGGCATGGCTACAAAAGACTAACTATTAAAGCCACAAGCTGTGTAAAGGGTCAGGGAGCAACAGAACTGTATCACAGCTTACATTGCTCCGCTGTTCTCTGTGTACTGTGGGTACGTGCATTCTCACTGTGCCTTTTGCTATTCTGAGACAAACACTGTATATCCTTAATATTTATAATAGGCACAATTTACATTATCTCCCCCACCCTGGCTCCTTTTTTCATCTCCTAGACAACAAGTGAAATGTAAGCTAGGCATTTGAAGGAAATAACAAAGCCAAGATTGTCTCTCATGTTCTAGCTTTTCGCTCCTGTCCCATGCTTGCAATACCACTATAAAACGAGTGGGCTTATACTTCTGACTGTGAATCTTTTCACCGTACTGCTCATGTTGTGTTCGGACAACTTTCCCTTTGTTATTTGGAATTTATTATGATTTCATCTTCACATACTTAAGCTTCACATTCCTAAGTGTGTGCATTTAGTGCTATTTAGCATTGTCTGGAGGTCTTTAGGAGTGTAGCAGAGATGATGGTGATCATCTTTTCATGCAGTGCCTTAGGTACTCTTTACTGACCTTGCTTCAGTTTTGTATGCGTGGCCACAAAAAGGTCATGACTTCACTCAATCACTGTTGCTTTGAAAACCAAAGATTTGCTTGTTTTCCATTTGTTAACATGGCCCTGCTTATCTTCTGCAAAATGCTAGGTGATTTACACATACAACAATGTATACTCAGTGCTAATATGTTGTGTTCTGTGGCCTGCTCAAGGTTTTATTTCCATTCAAAATAAAATCAATTTCTTCAGGAATTGACCAATCATTAGACAATAATAATAAAAAATAATAATCTGGACACTGATGTAGTGAAATTTGTATGAATCTGTTTTTCTTCACTGTTGAGTTAGATTAGGATGGGTAATGTGGGATGCATACAGTATTTAATGTTTTGTAGCCCCAAGAGGCATTCACCCACCAAATATAATTTTTCCATTAAAAAAGGGAAAATTACAGTATCCTTTAGAACATGCATCTGAGGAAGTACACTGAAGTCCATGAAAGCTCATGCTGCCAATTTCTTTCTTTCAGTCTCAAAGGTGCTACAAGAACTCTTCGTACTAATTTTATCCTTTAGAACAATCATTCCCAAACTTTGGTCCTCCAGATTTTTTGGACTTCATCTCCCAGAATTCCTGACTGCTGGTCAAGCTGGCTGGGGCTTCTGGGAGTTGAAGTCCAAAACATCTGGAGGGTGTTTTGCTTTAGAATAAGACAGGATTCCCCCCCCCCCCCCCACACACACACAATGTCTGGCCCTCCTCCAATTTGTTTTTTTAACAATGCAAAAGATCTTACACTCAATTCCAAATTTGTTTTTGGGAAGGATGTGAAAGATGGTGGGTGGATGGGAGGTTCAGTTAGCCCCAGAAACCTCAGAGCTTGCTCAGTTCTGGGTTAAGGCCATTTCATTTGTCCTATTCAAAGGATCAATGTGACTATAATCATCCAGATATCATAATCCCAACTCACAGAACAGCCAGTAGCTCATGCATGCCTCCCTTCTCCTTGAAAGCCTACACTGGCCACCAATATTAACAGGAGTTAAGGATCACACCTAGTTCCCTTCGTAAGAAATTCTTAATCAGCCTTTAAGCCTGGTTAAATGAGAAGCCTGGATAGACACTGGCACAATGAATGTCCAGTTACAGCAGGAAGGGGAACTTGTTCAGGATCCTGTGGCCAACATTCATTCTTATGTTAGGAAATAGGATTCTTCAACTGTTGTGTGCCTTCAAGTCATTTCAGAGTTACAGCAACCCTAAGGCAATCATATCAGTGGGTTTTCTAGGCAAGATTTGTTCAGAGGAGATTCACCATTGCCTTCCCCTGAGGTTGAGAGCACGCAACTTGCTCAAGGTTACCCAATGGATTTCATGGCTGAGCAGGGAATCGAGCCCTGGTCTCCAGAGTCACAATCTAATGCTAAAATCACCATGCCACACTGGCTCTGGCCTAAACAAGTATATGATGCAGTGGAACACTGAGCTTGGGAAGTCTCGAGGAGCTGAGAACTTTATCAGTCCTGCCTTATAAATCAATTATCTCAGGGTTTTGTGGGGAGGGGGTTGCTATTTAATTCCTACACTTGTAATTTTAAGTGGATCCTGCCAAATGCTTCTGTGCCAATTTCAAGCAGGTATAGCTTATTCTTGATGGAAAAGTGCTTTCTAATCCACATAAAAATAACTGTCCCTTTGGTAAGCATTCTTTGCCTTTCCATACCTACTAGTCATCACTTTTCACTCACCCACACCTTTCTATTATAAATGCCAACAGTGTTATAAGAGGCCCAAGGACTGGCCTGTCTCTTACAGGATTTCTTCAGAATGCTTTCACACCAGACAAGGTGATGGCGTGGTCTGTTCTTTACATAACCCTTGACACAAGCTACACTTTTTTTTGCGCTGTTTTGGCAAGAGTGTAGGTCCGGAATGATTCCCAACATGGCTTTGCAATGTATTTCTCAAATGGAAGCTACAGTGCAAATGAAAGGAGGAGCACGTCTATATAAATAAATAAAATACTGTATTCTGTTGTTGCTATTGCCTTCAAGTTGTTTCCAGCTTACAGCGACCCTAAAGCAAACTTAGCATGGTGTTTTTTGTGGAGCTTTCAGGCTACGTAGCCATGTTCTAGAAGAACATTGCCCAAAAGCTCCACAAAAAACTATGGATGTCAGTCATGAAAGCCTTCGACTTATCATGGGGTTTTCTTGGCAAGATTTGTGCAGGGGAAGTTTGCCACTGCCTTCCCCTGAAGCTGAGAGCAGGTCACCCAGTGTTTCATAACCAAATGGGAATAAAACTCTGGTCTCAAGAGTTGCAGTCCAACACTCAAACCACTATCCCATGCTGGCTCATGTTCAAAGTGTTATACACATATATTTATCTTGTGATCCTTACAAAAAGCCAGTAAGATAGATCAGCATTATTATTCCCCAACAGGGGAAAGTAGGAGAACAGTTTGCCAGTTTTACAGCCTTGGCAAGATCTGAGCCACAGATTTCCTCTGTCACTTTGCTACTATAATACACCAAGTCATCTCAAATTTTATTTAGTTATTATGACATGCTCATTTTCCGTTTTTCAATAGAATTTAAACGGTTTTAATTATTGGTTGTTTTAACTGCATTGTAAAAATAATGTATATTGCCATCTTAGTATCATTAGGTATTTAATCTCTATTTGTTTTCATTTTTGTAAGCTGCTTTTAGTCCCAGTACTAGGGGAAAAACAGGATATAAATACATGAACATGAGTAAATAACACTAACAATAATGACAATAATAGCAGTAATAAACTCATTTATATCCCAACTTTCTCCACATCCATGTCAGCTCACACAAATTGGCATTCAAGGCAGCTCACATAAACAGATACAACTAAAAGCCTAGCAGGTGGTAATTTTAAGGGAGAGTTAAACTAGTTCATCTCATTAAGGAAAAACAAGGGGTCTAAAAAGCACATCAGCAACAGACACATGCAAAGCCCAAGCAAATTCTAACACAAGTTTTCATTTCACAGATGATTCAAATGCTACTTTTTGCCCACAAAAACAATTCTGAGTTATAAAATGCAGACACAGCATCGTTAATGAGTACATGAGGGAAGATCAGCTTTTCCCAAATTGGTCTCTAGCAGATGTGCTGGCTGGGAGACATTGAGAACCTTAGCACAACATACCTGGTTGGGGAAAAGCTAGTGTGGGTTATGGGGTTTGGGGGAGATTTTTAAAAAAACAAACCGCAAGATGGAAAGTGCAAGAGGGATCAGTGTTAATGATACATCTGCACTAATAGACTCTAACTTTGTATACTGTACACAGGAGCTGGCTTAAAAAGGAGGAAGGAAAGGGGATGAGGGGAGGGAATGTAGCAGCATCTTTTAAGATTAACTGGTTTTTTATTTTCACATGAGATAAGAAGCAGCAGCCCTTAGAGAAAGGGGTAGTTAACTTGTGGATCTGCATGTGCTGTGGGACTGCAATGTAGGATCAATATTGAGGGATGACAGAAGTTGTAGTCCAATAAAACCTGAAAAGCTATATGTTGTCTCAAATTCACTCTAGATAATGCAGAAATAGAAATAGTAGAAGAGTTCTCATACCTGGGATCAAATATTGATAGGAATTGGGACTGCAGTCAGGCAATCAGAAGATTAAGAATGGGAAGGGCAGCCATGAAAGAACTAAACAAGATCCTAAAGTCCAAACATAAACAGCCTAGCACTAAAGTTAGCATCATCCAAGCCATTGTATTCCCCATCACCATGTACAGATGCAAAAACAGGACAGTGAAGAAAAAAAGACAGAGAGAAAATTAATTCATTTGAGATGTGGTGCTGTAGAAAAATGCTGAAGATACCATGGATGGCCAAAAAGACCAATAAATGGGTCCTAGGAGTCTGAACTCCACCTGGAAACCAAGATGACAAAACTGAGGCTGTCATACTTTGGCCACTTCATGAGAAGCCACAACTCATTAGAAAAGACAATGATGCTGGGGAGAGTGGAGGGAAGTAGAAAGAGAGAAAGACCACATGCCAGACGGATAGACTTAATCATGGAGACCATGGGCCTGAGCCTACAGGACCTGAGCAAAGATGGAGAAGAAGGGGGATCTTGGAGATGTCCCATCAACGGGGTCACCAGGGGTTGAGGCCAATTGGAGGGCACTTAACAACAACATATTGCCTTAGAATGCCAGCAAACCTCAATATTCCCCCAAACTAGGGCATTTCAATAGTTCTCTGTCCTACTTTCAGACGCAGTTCGACGATTTCAAAAAAGCCCAAACAACTGCCATTCTCAGAGGAATGTATCCAAAACAAAGGCTATGATTTAACGGAAGGGGGAGGAAATATGCCAAGGGTCGTGAAGATAGGCTTTTGCTTTCAATTCTAATGCTATGCCTTTCAGGAATTTCTTGGAGTATGCAAAGTTAAAAGAAAGACAGCAAGAGTTATAAAGAGACGTTGGAGCTATCAGCCTATTTTAGGGGTGGGGGATTAAGTCATATTTAGCCTGATATGTACTGGGGAGGGGGAGAGACCATTTCTATTTTCAGATAATTAAATTTTATTTCTACTTTGATTTCATAGCTCGTTTTGCATTTTAAATAGATACCTCTGCAGGAACTCATTTCTACTGAAAGCTGCAGGCTTTCCCCCCACTCCATTCCACCCCACAGATTACTGAAAGTTACTTGCATGCAAAAAGAAAGGGGGAACCATTTAAAAGTGGCAAGGAGTGAAGAATCGGAAGCCATAAGCATCCTTATTCAATTTGAGAAACCTTCAAGAAGAAATACCCCACGGTCTCCCTATTTCATTCAAAGCAAACTCCTTTTAAACTTTTCTCAGAATCCATTTCACGTTCCAACTGAAGGGATTTAAATTATGGCACTACAGCTTGAAATATACTTTGACAGTGAGGCAGAGTGGGCGGATGGTTGGACTGGAAAAATCCACATTCAAATTCTTGTTCAAAGCCAAAAATTACAGTGAGTATGGAACTATGTATGCATGTAGAGTGTGGAACTATGACTCGAGCTTGAAAGCCTCCATTTTTAAAATCCAATACAACAATAGCAAGCATAGCATTTACATTTCTATACTGCTTAGTAGTGAACTCAACACTAAGTGGCTTATAATCCATAAGCCAATTGCCCCCAACAAGCTGGGAACTCATTTTACCAACCTATGAAAGGACGTAATGCTGAGTCAACCTTGGAGCCCAGGGATCACTCACAACCTTGTGGCTGCAGTACTGGCATTTAACTACTGTGCCACCAGGGCTTCTAACTGTGTATACAGTCATCCCTTCCAATTTGCGGGAAATCCATTCTGGACCCCTGCCCCGCGAATCAGAAAAATCACCAATATTGGAGCCCTATTAATTATAATGGGGGTGCACCTTGGGCGCATGTGCCATTATGTCCCTCCTGACTTGCCACCCACGAAAAACTGAGGGACATGAACAGCAAGACCACAAATCGGGAGGGACGACAGTATTTACACAATATACTAGACTTCTGTGTGAGTGTGGCCATCTTGGCCACAGATTGGAATTGTGCAGTTGTCCAGATGTCACTAAAACCCAACTGGGAGCTGATATAACCAATGTGCAGCTTTCCAGATGTCACTAAATTTCAACTCCCAGCTGGTATAGCCAGTGATGAGGAATGGTGGAAGTTACATTCTTCTAAGACTTGGAAGGCTGCACGATGCCACCCCCCATCTAGCCAATCCAAATTCTTCAGACTTAAAAGCCAATTTATATAGCTTACCCAGTTTATATGAAGTAAGCAAGCCACAGGTTTTGGAAGCAGGATTGGTCCAGATCCAGATGTCAGACTGCCTAGGGGACAGCCTCCCTCCAGTAAAAAACTTGGAAAACAAACACAGCCTTTCATGCAATAATTCAATCAAACACTTCGGTAAAACTCAAACTAGTTTCAGTGTCTTCATGGGGCATGCCCCATTTGTTTTATTTTGAATTGCTTTGCTTTTTAAACTGATTTCACTGAGATTCCAGGAGGTCTTCTTGGTTATTTTTTAGGGTTTTTTACTGTTATACACCTTGACTACCATGTTAGGCAAGAAGATTGGGAATGAATTTAAGAATAAAGCAGTAAATGCATAGTCTGGAGAATGCAAGGAGTTGCCATTATTCAGAAATGGGGGCAAGCTATGGCATTAGGCAATTAGACTTCTCACCACAAATTTCTTCTTCTCACAGCATGTGGAGGTTTGGTTCTGGACTTGGGCTACAGCCCAGAGCAAAACTGTTTGCTCTCCCTTTGCTGTAGGCCTGGTCCAAACTTTGTTTTTCTCAGAGCTGCTTTTAGAAGTAAACTGCCTACCAGGAGGTCCAATCACTGAATATCCAGTTAGGCCCTTAAAAAAGCAGAGCCTAGTAGGTAAAGTATCAAGACTGCTAATTTAGGATCTTCAGGCCACACCCTCAAGTCTTTAAGTATCCCAGAGTCACAAGAAGGATTTTACTGAAGATATTTATAACTTGCCTTGCAATTTAAGATGCTGCCAAAATTGGAAACAACCAAATTATTATGATCACACTGACAAAACACTACAAGTTCAACATGAAGAAAAACAAGTCAGATTAAAACAAATCCAAAATCAGCCATAAAATGGTGTTTACAAACCCAGACAAATTAACATGTTTTTCACCTATTGGTACTGATGAATAACCCTAGGAAGTATATTCTGTAGCTAAAGAGTTATTAGAGTAGAGACTGTATTTCCAGCCATTCCCATCTAACCTCCAGAGATAGTAGAGGTATTTCTACATTGAGATATATTCCACATTGCTAGCTACTTAGCTTCATCCTGCAGCATTACTGCAAGGTGACAGGAGACAAGGAGAGGCCACCAGACCGTGACAAATTGTCATCTACACACCAGTAACTCAGATGTAGGGAACATATCAAGAACATCTTCTGTCATCACCTTTGGAAGAAGACTATGGTAAACTACCATCAATTGTGTGAATGGCATGCCAAAAGATGGACAAACCTAGAGGTAATCTACCTTGGTGAGTCCGAGGGCTAATTTTCTGTCTTCAGGACCCTTTGTGGGGGCTGCCTAGACTACTAAGAATGCTAAAAACCAAGCAACAAACAAAAACAACTAAGTAGTCAGACGTTTACTTCTGATTGTGAAAAAATGCTTGCTATATTCTTGTGTGGGATCTCCCTGCAACGTATGTAAAAGGTGAATCACCAATCCTGGTGGCTTTCAGAAGAGGTATTTCACCATTTTTGCCAGGAAAAAGGACAGTCTAAGGGAGTTTTGGAAACACTATGCCATAAAGCAGTCAATACTGGGTCCCTCATGTGGTTGTAGGATCACACTTTACTCATCATCCCTTCTTTAGATTATAATGGGGTGGGGGTGAGCCAAGGTAGATGTGGTTTTACTGGTAGATCTTTACTGGTGATTTTTACTGGTGACTGGCAATAAATTACGTAATGGGGGGGGGGGGTTTGAATCCCAACTGCATCTCCAAAATGATTCTCTACCCTGACACAAATCATCCTCTACAATGAAGTAGATTTTTTTTTTTTTTTGTAAGGCTGTGAGCATCATTCAGTTTTAGTAATCAAAGAAAATTCTTGGGGCTAGAATTCTTTCATTTTCAGTACATATCTTTTGACCCAGATTATTCTCCATGGAAGCCAAGGTTCTAGTAAAAAGAACAAGCCCAAGGATTGCTCAGTTCTGCTCTTCCTGGAACATGGCATCAAGTGGATTATGAAATCAGATTCTACTGTGGTCTTCCAATGGAACAAGAAACATCAGGAAAATACATCAACAAAAAGTCTTCCAAATAGATATTAATCAAGCAGAGTGGCTGGGATCAAAGCAGCACTGGCTAACTGAATGCTGTTTTTTGGCCTTACTTCCATTTTAATTAAAAATCTCAGTTTATAGGATTAAGAGCATTTTCCCAACTCCCTCCAAATGTAAGATGGTATAAGTCTTTCAAACCACAACCTTTACAGAAGTCTCCATTCTAAAAACAATACAATCCTCCCTGTAAATATGTCTTGGGGTACAAGGTTTTACTTTATCAATAAAAGCAGTCTTTATGGTTGCCACACTGCCGACTTGTCATCTATTGTATTGCCTTAATCTAGGACACTACTCAGATCAATGTCAATTTACAAGATGCTTTTGTAGCATTAAAGGGGAAGAAAGATTTCATTTAATCTATGTTAGAAAGATGATAATAAAGAGTCAAGGTGAATAAAGAGGAGTCACAATTTGGTGGTGCTGAACTGAAAGGTACTGCCAATTTGAAGGCCACCACATCCCAGTGGAACACCAGATCCCATGGCTTTCTAGTGGGATGGTGGTTTTATAGGAAAACATTAATGCCAGATCAAGTTCCTAAAATACTGTCTTGTGGGACGTGAAGGACTAACAGATTTATAGCATGGTAAGATTCTGTGAAACAAGAGATCACTTCATTAAACAGATAGAGTGGGCCCTGGTCCATGACAAACAAGGTTGTTGCATTTTTTAACATGTCACCAGAATATTTGCTGGGTCTTTCACTGCTAAAGATGAAGCGAACATCAAAGTTAGAATCATCCAAGCCATGGTATTCCCAGTCACCATGTATGGATGTGGAAGCTGGACAATGAAGAAAGTGGCTAGGGGGGAAAAAATCAACTGTTTTGAGATGTGATGGTGGAGAAGAATGCTGAGAATACCTTGGACAGTAAAAAAGATAAATATGGTCCTTGAACAGATTAAGTCTGCAACCTCCCTGGAATCATGAGAAGGTATGGCTCACTAGAAAAGACAATAATGTTAGGAAAGGTGGAGGGCAGTGGAAACAAAGGAAGACTACATATGCCAGATGGTTGGACTCAATCAGAGGTCACAGGCCTGGACTTGAAAGATTCTGAGCAGAGCAGTTGAGGATAGGGAGACTTGGAGATGTCCACGTCTTGAAAGCAGTTAACAACAAAACAACAAAAGATACATACATTTATCCTTCTAGAAACAGTTTCCTGAATGCCTAAAGAAATGCCCCCGTCACCACCATCCAGCTTATCTCACTTTGAGGCCAGACAGAATCCTGGGTTTTGTTATCCTTTTAAAAAAGCAAAACAGGTATCTCCCTTTAAGCCATCCACTCAGTCCTTACTGATTCCTCCTGCCTCTCCCCTCCAGGAAAGCTGGCAGGTGCTTCCAAGCCAGGCAAGAGTCCAGCCCAGGTCCTGGCTTTCTGCCCTTTCTAATTCCAGCAGTTGATCCTCAGTTTGTTTTGAATCTGGATGCACATGCCCTAGCACACGTCTCCTCTCAAGGGCAAAGAGTAAATGGGTATGGAGTTGGCTATGTGCCTCTTTAAAAAGAGAAAAAAGAAAGACTGAAAAATGTGAACTTTTTTTCTCACTAGGTCTGCACTGGGCAGACTGGACGAGGGATTCATGAGTGACAATCCAAAAAAGTAACTGTTCCAATCTCTGAGCAACACTTTTTGTACATCTGCACACACACACATACACCACATATTCACACACTGGCAAAGGATAGAGTCAACCCAGACTCATTTAAATCTTACATGTAATAATGTGCCTTCACGCCAGGAAAACTCTGGAGACATTTGGGCTGCAGAATGACTAATATCAAAATTTATTTCCCCAGGGTTGGGACTATACCTCTGTGAGAATATTTTAATCCACTTGCCATTATGAATATGAACCATTTTCACCACCATTTTGCTACACTACATCCATTCTTACTACCCCATCCCAATTAAAAGTAGGCTTTTGCAACTGGTTTGAAAAAGGGGTTCTTTGCAAACTTTAAAATGGCATCAATGAACAACATCAAATGGCTGAATTTACAGATTTCCTCTAGTTCTGCAAGCTCCACATTATCCCCATAAACATCTATTAAAGTGAAGCTTGCCAGGACTCTGACTGAAAACTGCAACGTGTGTTTTCAGTGCAGGGTTTGGCCATGGTATTATTATTTTTTTCAGATCAATTGGGAGCCAAGAGCCCTTTCAAATGCATTTGGTTAAGTGCTTTTAATGGAAGGAAGCTACACCACCAGAGGCCACATTCTCGCAGAGTGTGAGAGTACGTGGCCCCTATAACATCAGAGGAACAAATGCTGACAGGTTGTGTGGACTGAACTCTACGATTGACATTGGGGGCCCATTAACAAGAAAACAGGACGTTTGCACTGAGTGGACCAGGAAATACCCTGAAAACTGTCCTCTCTCCCTCTCCCATTGTCAAAGTAGCTGTATCACTTCTCAGCAATGAAATAAGTCATTGTTGTTTTGTGCCTTCAAGCTGTTCCCAACTTATGGCAACCCTAAGGCCAGCCTATCACAGGTTCTTTTTGACATGATTTGTTCAGAGAGCATTTGCCTTTGCTTCCCCCTGAGGCTGAGAGTGTGAAACTTGCCCAAGGTCACCCAGTGGGTTTCCATGATGAGCAGGATTTGAACTCCAGTCTCCAGAACTGGAGTCCAACACTCAAACCATTACATTATGCTGTCTCTTGACAGGACACTCAGTCATATTGTCCGTAAGGGCCGTTTTTGGCGGCAGCACCCAAACAGCAGCACTTGCCCATGTGGCTCTGGTCTTTAATTGGGAAAACAGTTAAGACCATTTGGTTTTGCTCTGCTTCAAGGTGGCCTTGATCTCTTCCCTCCAGTGATATTATGCAATTATACTGCTGAAACTGTATTTATTTAGTTGATTGTTGTAAGCTCTGTGGGTCTGAAAGGCAGGACAGAAATACAGTGGGCTCTCCCCATTTGCTGCATCATAAAATTGCTTAGGCCAGAGACAGTGTAGCATAGTGGTTTGGGCATTTGTCTATGATTCTGAAAGGCTGAGTCTGAGAGTGTGTGACTCACCCAAAGACACCCAGTGAGTTTCTATGGCCAAGTGAGGGAGTGAATCCTGGTCTCCAGAGTTGTAGTCCAACGCTCAAACCACTACACCACACTGGCTCTCTGTAGATAACTTTACAGTAGTCCAATTGGGAAGCTGAGAGCCAGCATAGTGTAGTGGTTTGAATGTTGAACTACAACTCTGGAGTGTATCGTTCAATTCCCACCTTGGTTGTGAAACCCAATGGGTGACCTTGAGCAAATCACACTTTCTCAGCCTCTGAAGAAGGCAATGGCAAACCACCTCTGAACAAATCTTGCCAAGATAACCCTATGATAGGTTCACCTTAGGGTCGCCATAAGTTGGAAATGACTTTAAAGCACACAAAAATAATAAATATATCATTATTTTGTGGGACTTGGATTTTGTTGCATTTTGCCACATAGCTAAGATAACTACCCTTGAATAAGAGGTAAAAGTAAAGGTTTCTCCTTTGACAAGCTTGTCAAATTGTGTCCGATTATAGGGGGTGGTGCTCACCTCCATTACTAAGCCGAACAGCCAGTGTAGTCAAAGACGACCCATGATCTTGTGGCCAGCATGACTACACAGAACATTGTTGCCGTCCCATGAAGGTGGAACCTATTCATCTACTTCCACTTTTTCATGCATTCAAACTGCTAGATTGGCAGAAGATGGGACTATGGATGGGGGCTCACTCCATAACACGGTCCTTAGGCCTTAACTGCCAAACTGCCTAAATGTGTTTCCTAAATTAATTTTCAGGCACTTTAGTCCCTCAGTCATGTTTTGTTGCAGTATCCACATAGAACTATATCTACAATCTGAGCATTCTCCAGAATTGTCAAATGATAAGTTGTAAACCATTTCCTGTGAGAGCCAGCATGAGTGTTGAGTGCTAGACTATGAATATCAGGGTTCAAATCCACACTTATGGAAACCCAATGGATTGGGCAAGTCATATGCTCTCAGCCTCAGAAAACCCTTGAAGGCATATAACAACAATGAACATTTCCTAAATTTCAGTCACTTTGCAAGTATGGGTAAGGTTTTTTTTAATTCAAAAATACAGTTGGGAATAGATCTCTGCAAATCTATTTAATTCAGAGCTGAAACAGACCAGCCCAAAGGAGAGGCATGATGCTGCCCCTTTGAGCGCCAGATTGGGGCCACAGCAACCGCAGGCCATGGCCCCGATCCAGCTTTTTTCTGGTGCAAAAAGCAGCAGCAAAATGCCTGTCCATTTTGTGCTGGCACCCTTTCCATCACCACCATGGTTTTTCAGTGTTCCTGCAGTGTTCAGCGTCTACACGTCACACTGCTGGAGCCTCAAGAAACTGCAACTGTGTAAATGGCTGGGCAGCTTCACAGTGGCTTCTGCCAACTTGGGGGCATGCATTGTGCATATGCCATGCCTCCAAGCCACCAGGAAGCCACCATATTTTGCCAGTCTGTTCCAGCCCTTAGACTACTTTTTTATACCAAGCAATATAATATACTGGGACCAAAAAACTGTTCCATGTGATTTTTTAATTGTGTGCGTGTGTGTGTGCGCGAGCACGCACGCATATTATTTTGCCAAAGTGACATGTTCTGAGCATCATTAAGTTGACTTGATAGGTGAAATAAAAATATCTTCAATTAAGGAGGAATTGATTTCATTTTCATTCCACTTTGGTTGAGCTGGCATTAGGTGTTTGCCACACATGTGATTCTGAACAAACAGCCCTTTCAATTGGTCCTTTGTATATCCTGCAATTAAGTGGAATTCTCACTGGGGTCAGAAAATACTCCACAACTCACACAAAGTAAGGTGCTTTTTAAAAACCCAGTCCCCGAGAGGTAAACATCTTAAATGTATCTTAACTTCATACTTGTAAATGCATGATTTTAACAGATTAGAAAACAACAACAAAAACCCAAAAGGAAGGGGTCTCAATCTAAAATCTACAAATCAATAAACCATGACAGATATATAAATAACCTTGAAACAATAATAGTAGGATATAATAGAAAGTTTCTGCTTTACTGAAAATGTCAACACACAGGACCTTGTTATTTTTTAAAAAGTATGTACCACTATAACTGGCCCTTTAAATTGTTGAAATTCCTTACTAACAAAGTTTTTTTAAAAAACAATGACTACAAAAAGTTCCAGATAGTGGTCATCTCATCAAGACTGTTTGCCACTCATTTTGGACTGTTTCCGTTATATACAGTTACACTTCCAACAAGCAAAAATACTATCACAGATTTGATACTGGACAGTTAACCTTTAGGTTGTTCTCTACACCTTTATCTGACACCCATTGCTATTATGCACAAGAACTTTGTTCATGAGGTTGTACCTTCTTTTTATTGTTGCTGTTTTTAAGTCTTCGTTGGTTTAATTTAGTTTTAAGGGGTGGGTGGTTAGGAAGGGGTAGGCTAACTGTTTTAACCTGTATTTTTTAACTCTGTTGTAACCCACTCCGACTATGCAAATAGAGGAGCGAGCTATAAATAAACATTATTATTATTATTATTATTATTATTATTATTATTATTAAACAGGCAGAAGGAGTATTTTCACAGAAGCCTTTTTGAGTTTACTATTCATTTTAAATTTGTCCTACTTACTTTGAGCAGAGTACCAAATGCAGTTTTATCCATTCTGAGCTAACTTTTTATGTTGTGTTATATATTTTGGTAGTGTTCTATGCATGTTGACTTGTTGTTAAAACTTATCTTTCATGTATGTTTTTCTTCTTAATGTATACTGTATAAATGTGGTGTACAGTTGCCCCTCTGTTTTCACAGGGGGTCCATTATGTGGCACACACACCATTTTAAGTCCCTTTGTTTGCCCCTCACAAGTAAGCAAGGGACACAGATCCCAAGTCCACACCAACAAAGGGACAATTGTATATTATATCATTTTCTTGGAATATATTGTATAATTTGTCTTTATTGTTGATTTTTTTTGTACTGGTTGTAGACACAACTTTTTTTACATTACCACATTCTATTATATCCTATTATTATTGTTTCAAGACTGTTTACGTATCTTTTATGGGTGTCTGCTGTTGTTGCTGTTTTCCCAGGATTAGGCGACTTCCGGAGTGAATGTCCATCAGTGCTCATTTTCCAAAACGATCCCAGAATAGCTCTGCAACATCCAGAGAAGCCATATTTTGGATAGTATGTGACAGAGGCCATACAACAGTACAGGGTGCTATATCTGCACCTTGCTTGTGACTCAAAGGAAACTGGCTGACTGTTGCTGAAAAATTGAAGCCTGAACTAGATAGAGAAGAACTGTGGTCCAATCCAGCAATGCTGATGTATGTAAGACAAGAAAGACCAACCTGCCATGGTCTATCCCAATCCAGTGGAATAGGAAATGCTCCAAGCCATGCACCCACCACACTGCACATGGTGGTAATTTGCAGGTTGTTATCCCAGATGGACATAGCCCTGGGGGGGAAATGAGACAATTGTTTCAGTCAATTTGGGAAAAAATGCATGCAATATAACAAACTACTTAAAAGCACCTTCAACAGGAAACAGCTGTCCCTGAATCACAAGTCTTCCTTCTGAGCAAACACACCTAAGGTTAGAATGCAAGAGCAGAAAATGCAAAGCACAAAATACCAACCACATTTCATTAATCTACTATCACCAATTCCTTTCATAGGTGAGGTTGACTGGTTTAATTACTTTTAATTAAGTTTTTAAAGCTAATTAAGTTTAATCAGTGAAGTCTAGGCCCTGGATACCTTCAGGGTGCCTTCTCCCATATGAGTCACCTTAAGGGCTTGTTCCAGTTGGCTTGCCAGCAGGAGTCCACTTAGCAATTCCCTGAAACTCTACCTTTTCAACAGTGATGTCAGCCCCTTGGATATCTCTCTCTCTCTCTCTCTCAGCTAAGCCATTATATTAGTTTAAGTGGTGTGTGAAAACACTGCAATTTTAGCAGGCATTTCTAACACTTGCCATCTGTTTTTTATTCTTGGTATTAATGTACAGAGAGAACCAGTATGGTGTAGTGGTTAGACTAAGACTCTGGAGATCAGGGTTCAAATCCCCACTCAGCCATGGAAACCCACTGGGTGATTTTGGACAAGTCACACTCTCTAATCCTCAGGAGGAGGCATGGAAAACTCCCTCTGAACAAATCATGCCAAGAAAACTTGACGATAGGGTCACCTTAGGGTTGCCATGAGTTGGAAATAGCTTGAAAGCACACAATGACAATACATGTACATTGCTACTGGGAGACATACTTATAAAGTTAGATCCTGGGGCTGCATGTGACCTCAAGGTTGTTTTTGTGGTCCTTGAAGCCTCCAGACTATCTTGATCTTCCTTTGTTCTAGTTAAAAAAGAGCTCTGGGAGAGACAATTCTTTTTTCAAACAGGCTGCAGTACACCAAAATACCCTGAAATCACCAAATCTTTCAGGTTACCTAATCTGAGACATTAAGCAGGGCCAAGCCTGGTTGGTACTTGGAAAGAAGACTGCTAGAGAATACCAGGTGCTTTAGGCTATATTCAGAGGAAGGGAATGGTAAACCACCTCTGAATATTTCTTGCCTAAGAAAACCGTATTAAATTCATGAGGCTGCCATTACTGAACAGGTAATTTGAAAGCACATACTTTATTTTAGGGACACTCTCCTCTATTAACATGTTAAAAAACACATTCATTTCAAAATCCACCCATATCTGTTTTTGTTTTGGTGAGGGAGGAATTTTTTGGCATTTCAGAGGTAAGTCCAGGGGCAGAGAAAATGGCCCCTGGACCTGATGTTGTTGCCCGTCCCACTGTAAGATTTTGCTAGTTCTCCTTATGTTATTTTGATTTTAGAACTGACTTTAGTTAATAGTTTTATGGACTGTTTTATGAAAAGGTAAATATGAAGTTTAGTTGAAATGCCAAACTGTGTCCATGCACTGGGGAAACAGTGGTTTGGCATAATGATAGCACCCCTTAGGATGACATACTCTCTGTTGTTTGCCACCTTATGTGCAATCCTCAATTTTTCTGGTTAGATGCAAATCATAGTTTTCTATTTCACTGAAGCCACCAAATAATGCTAGTTTCCCAAGAAACCAGGAATTGACATCAAGTGTGAGGGATTTGCCACGCAAGAGGAAAGGCAAAAATGTACAAATTACGGGTTATTCATAACATGTCAAATCATTAGTTTAATGTAGAAAAATTCCTAAGGACTTAAATATGGGCCCTAGCTTGTAAGACATAAATATATTGTTATTATCATTATTATTATTATATAGATATGCATGCAATCTGCACACATTGATGTGCACCCACAATACATTGGCTCACAAATCTTGTTTAACATAACATGTGAACCACTTTATAAATAACACTCCTCAGAATCTTTAACATGCTGTGACATTTACTGAATCAATTTGCCTCTGCTTCACCTGCAAAAAACCCCAGACAGGTTTGGGAAAGAAAAAGTTCTGGAAATGCTATAGCTAAAATGGCAAGGGAGGCAACCCAGCATCATACAGTATAATGCATGCTGGGTTTTCTAAAGAACAGAGAAACTAGTACAGGTACAAACTCTGCCAAACTGGAATATAGGTTGGGTCTCCCTTATCCAAATTGCTTAGGAGCAGAAATATTTTGGATTTTTTTGAGACTCTGGAATATTTTTTGGGACTCTGGAATATAATAAGATATATTGTAGATGGGACCCAAGACTAAACACAAAATTCATTTAAGTTTCACATATACCTTTTACACATAGCCTGAAAGTAATTTTATACAGTATTTTAATACTTTTGTGCATGAAACAAAGTTTGTGCACACTGACCCATCAGAAAACAAATGTGTTACTGTCTCAGCTACCATTTTTAAAAAATCAGATTCTGGAGCATTCTGAAATTAATAAGGGAGACTCAACCTGTGTTGTTTGGTAGGCTTTAAGCAAAAGAAATCAAGTCAATAAAATCTCACTCACACTGGTGCCATGTAGAGTTTTCAAGTAGCACAATGGGCTTTTCAAATAATCTCAGGTCATGACATTCACTGCTGTCGTGATTCATTTCTATCATCCTGAAATCTCTCCAGCTGAGCTAGCTTTTTAATTAAGTTCAACAGGAGTCTGAAGGCTCATGGCTAAGATATTCCAGTCACATTGGGGGGAAATGTGATTCAAATCACTGTCATCTAAGCAGGTGTAAAATTCATACTGTGTAAATCAGACTTGCTCAATCTGATCCCTCCACATGCAGTCATACTGGCTGGGCAGCATGGAAAATGTCATTCAGCACATCTGGGGACTGGGAGGTTTGGGAAGGCTAAATCAAGATCCCTACGCTATGGTTATATTAGTTCTGACAGATACTGAGAGCTACTGCATCAGAGAACCAGAGCCAGATGTCTTTTCTCCACATGACTTTGATGGGAATTATGCTCATTTACATCAGGAACTGGGTTTCTTATTTTAAAAGGGATTTAATTTCTTTCCACCCCTGCTGAGAAACAGTAGGGAAGGACTGGATGGCCCTTGTGGTATCTTCCAACTCTATGATTCATGTATAAGTCATGTATTGCCCAGGAATTGGGATAAAGTTTATAAATTTTAATATGCAAATTATATTCATAAAAAGCAGAAGACAGTGTGGTATCATACAGTTCTTCTGACTCTTAGACCCTACTGTTGGGCAGAGTGAGGCAGTCACTTCATGTAGCATATTTGGGGTTTCATGAAGATATCCAACTGTCACTTATTTAATGCTTTGCCATTTTTACTGCCAGGGATGCAGAAAAGTATTTGTGGGACTTTCTGCTTCATGTGGGAAAACAGCACAGCTGGCTCTGGATCCTTGATTTACTGTTCTACCTAAGGCAGCAATATTTCTTGGGTTGACATTGCTTAGGCAAACATTCTGGGACTTCTGTTTGAATGACAAAATGCACACATAAAGAATATTAGGGTGATTTTTCCATTCTAGCAAATACATAGATGCATATCAGGATAAAGATAGGTCATTCAGACATTACAAAAGGGGCCTCCCTTTCTTTTCCGAAGACACTGCCTTGCATCCAGCGATGCAGTCACAAACCAATGGATTCAAACAGCAAGAAAAGAGATTCCTCCTAAACATTAGGAAAAACATCTTGACTGTAAGATCAGTGCTAACAAGATCAGAACTAATGACTGTATAATTACTCAATTTGAGTATCAAACGAGACCACATAATCTAATATTGGTTCCATAAATTTTCAATATTGTAACCATTTTGTTGTTTAACCTGTTAGTGTTTTACTATGGCATTCATGCATGTATGATAGTATGTGTACAGTGGTCCCCCGGGTTACGAAGGTAATCCGTTCCGGATTACCTTTCGTAACCCGGAAATACGCGTATCCCGGGGGACCGCTTTAAGGGACGGACCACGCGGCCGATTTAAAGGGGCCACGTGGTTTTTCCCTTTCGTTCCCCGGGGGATCCTTCGGATCCCGGGGGAATTTTGGCGGTCCCGCCGGTTTTGGGTCCCGGGGATTTCGTTACCCGGGGGATTCGCAAACCGGGGGACCACTGTATATATATATGTGTGTGTGTGCGTGTATGTGTGTGGTGTTAGGAAGATTCTGACTGATGAAGATATGATGTTGAAACTTCTGTACATTTTTCCTGGGGTTGACTGTACTGTGATTTATAAGACCTCTTTTGGTAATAATATCATGCTGATAGACTCTAGGACTTCCTGAAGCTACACAGGTTTATGAAGATTTCCATTTGCCGCATACTCATGAAGACATCTATTGCATCTATTTATTTATTTATTTATACATTTAATGTAGCTGTTTTTACATACTTTTTTTTTCACTATGGAATTTCCACTCAGACATTTTCCCAGTCTGTTCAAGTATCTTGCTATGTGCTGCATTTTGTAATGCATCAAGTTTTTGTGCATATTTAGGAACATGATAGCTATTCATAACACTTTATTATTAATATTGGATGTACTTCATACAATCAAGTTTAATACTTAAATAGAGGTCAATTATACAGCCATTAGACCTGTTCTTTTCCCTGTTATTTTACTCTGAAGTGGGTTCTGGAGTGTTTCATCCACTGGTATATGAAAGAGCAGTCTGACAGTGGAAGAGGGTGGTGGACTCTCTTTTTTGGAGGTCTATTTAGGCCCAGGCTGGATGGCCATCTCTCACAAATGCTTTAACAGTGGCTTCCTGCATGGCAAAGGATTGGAATAGATAGCCTTTGTGGTCCTTTCCAACTTTATCCTGCAGTGAGAGACATGTGTCATGCAGCTAAAACTCATAATGCTACCCCCATGCACAAAAAACACCTCACCCTGTAAACAACACTTTCCTCTGCTCCCAACACACACAAACAACCATTTATTTACCCCTGGTTTAGCTTGACTATCATCATTCTTAGCTCTTTCAGATGCACAGGTTTAATTTCTTGCTTGGATTTTGTTTAACATTGCTCTTCTTTACATATATTTTAAAATTTTGTTCCAGTCTTTCACTGAAAGAATATAATGTACGTTAAAACCAAGAACAGCAACAAAAAAGGCACGTCCTTGCACATGAGTGTACACAAAGCAAATATGGGAACAGATCACACTTTGTGTAGTCAATATTTTCTGTACATCTCTCCTGTGGAATTATGTGAAGCCGGCCTGGAAATACAGGGGGATTATCCTTAGCCATCCCTTTGATTCAACTTGTATGAATTTAAAACAGCCATAAATAAAATAACCGCAATGATTCTTAACTGTCGCAGAGAAGATATAATTTGAGCCTCTACTGCTCAGTGTTTACAGATACTTTACCATCTGGCTACAACATTACAGCAGTGATTGTATACAGAGAGAGAGAACAGCAACTTTTCCTCTAGCCCAGAAGCGTTCATAGCAGACACAGAATCAGCTGAAGTCACAAAGCTGGAGTAACATTTCAGATTCCTGGGTTATATTGACGCCTACAAAATCCACCCTGCATAAACAAAGACTTCTGTGTAGAGAGCAAGGGAATATCATTTGCTCATACTGTATCTTCATTTATTCCATTGTATGCTTTCTTTAGCCACAATATTTGAGCTACCAACCAACTCTGGCCAAGGGAAAATGAATATGGTGAAATGAACAATTAAGCAGAAAGCTTAGTTTTTCATAATATCAGGACAATATAGACAAAAACTTTAAATATATTTCAACCTTGAAAGATGTGTTATTTGTTTAGATTTATATAATGCTGCATGACTAAGGTCTAATCTGCATTGTAGAAATAATGCAGTTTGACACCACTTTAACTGCCATGGCTCAATGCTATGGAATTCTGGGATCTGTGGTTTGCTGCGGCACCAGAGCTCTCTGACAGCAAAAGCTAAGTATCTTACAAAACTACAAATCCCAGATTTCCATAGCATTGAGTCATGGCAATCAAAGCAATGTCAAACTTCATTATTTCTGCAGTGCAGATTAGACCTAAAATACATAGGGGAAGAGTAATATATGCTCATTTTATTTATATTATATATTTAGGGAGGAAGGGAAGAGGAGCTAAGGATCTCAACTGAAAGAAGCAGCAAGAGAGCAATGTTACAGATGATACAGAAATAATTTGCAACAGTTAAAACCTCTAGCAGGCTATAAAGAATAACAAACACTGTTAGAAGTGGCACAGAAACAACACATAATACAGTACTCTCTAGCAGTGTAAATGAAAAAATTAAAAATCATATTTAAAAAAAATTAATTAGGCTTTTAAATTTTAAAAGATTTCAAAAATTTCTTTTAAAATAGTTTTAAAAGGGGAAGGAAGAGATCAGGTCAAAAATATCATAATGGATAAGATATAACTTCTAATTATATTCCATGAATATGTTAACATCAGTATACAAATATGAGAGACACTCTGATAAGTCTTAATCTGCAAGAGGTGTACATAAACTACACACTTGCACTCCCTCCTTCTCTGTCTGCCTTGCCCTTTTCTCTAAGTGCAAGAAGATAGAGAAGATCAATGACCAGAGAATGTGGGGAGATGGAATAGATCAAAACAATGATGAAGAGTCCAGATATAAAGGCAAGAAGACCTCTTTTTTTAAGGAACAAAAAATTTATTTTAAAACAATTCAGAACCTTCTAATGAAATCCAAATGTCTGAATATGTATTAGGGTTATATTAAACAACAGTAAACATTTATTTATTTATTTATTTAAAAATGATTAAATGCAATCTTCGTCACTAGTGATTTAATTCATTAAAATTGAGTTCTTCAGGGTTGTAAGAAAAATCGGTTTAAATCAAATCAGCCTTATTAGGGGTTGTCCGCACTGGCCAAATAAAGTGCTTCAAAGCAACTTGAAGCTGAGGTGTAGAGATGACATACAAGGTGAAACCAGGTGGAAATTGCCTCAAAGCCATGCTTCAGAAATAAAAAGCGGAACAAAAAGAACCTGTGATACTCTGTCTCAATGCAAAAAATGTGCATCATCGCACTGGTGCATAAACAGCATGGTGCAAGTGCAGGAAACCAGGAAAGCAAAAAAGCAAAAGTAGGACAAACTGGCAGCAGATAATGCAATAGATATAATTACAACATACACAAACCAGACAGTCCAACAGCAGGGCATGGGGTGAAGAGGGGGGGAAAGGAGGCAGGTAAGAGGGGCCTCCATGATTGTGCTTTGCCAAAATGGGTGGTACATTGCACATGTGACTCTGTGGCCAGTCACACCACTGGTTATGTGGGGCGACAGGACAAGGGAGGCAATTGGCAGTCACAGGCAGTGTGTGTTCATGTGATCGTGCACATGCATTGTGGGGGAGGCAAAAAATAATAAATGTGAGTCACAGTTCAATGCTGCGTGTTGCAGACTACCTGTGAGTGTTCAGGCTGCCTTGGGAACAGGCTGTGTGGACAATGCAGTTTCAAACCAATTTGGGGAAAAACATGTGTTCATGTGATCATGTGCATGCATTGTGGGGAAGCTGCTTTTTCCTGCCCATCTGCTCAAGCCTTAGGTATTAAGTACAGAAGAAATACACAGAGGGTGATGGAAGGAAACAATCTTTAGTATGTAATATTTCCTGTTTTGGCATCTAATAGTGAAATCCTATATGTGTCCTCTCAAAAGTAAGAACCGCTTGAGATTTTCCCTCCCACGTCAATGTATACAACAATGATGGGAAACTTGTGACCCACAGGGTCTGCTGGGCCAATTCTGTGTTGAATTTCAGAGCCCCATCCTTTCCTCAGAGTGTTGTTTAGAGCTCTATGCACATGCACTGGGAAAGGCTGTGAAGCAACACAAACATAGGCCCCAACAGAGTAGAAGCCAGAGTTTATACAAGAAGGAAGATGTGGCTGCAGCTGCTTCAGGCAGCACTTGCAACATGTAGTGTTTGTGAACTCTGGTTGTACTACAGCAATTTCTACAAACAGTGGGAAAAATAGTAGCATCATTAACTGGAGTAGCAACTCGTATTTCACTTGAGAAGGCCGGTATGCAAGAAGCCACCAGCTATAAACCTGACTGACAGCACAAGCACAAAATGATGAGAACAGTCAATAAGAGATGTACCATTTCTCTGGCCCCTAAATTCATGCTCAGAGAAAGCACCTCCATGGTTCCACTATGCTCTCTAGCCGAGAGAGGGGAAAAAAAAAGTCTGGACCCTCCAGAGGTTCTGGCTTCCCATTTTAAATGGCCCTTCATATAAAAATGGTCTCCACCCAGGTTGCACAGGCTCAGTTTCTAAATTAGGTGTGAAATCATTGTGGATTAGTTGTAGTATGCTAGCCAAGAGTTCAAAGACAAACTGGAAAGCAGTGTGTTAGGAAATGATGGAGGAGGCAAAGAGAAACGACATCTGAAAATATGAGTCTATACAGATCCATGGTGCATACAAATCCTGACTAACATTGTATAATTAGTTATTCCAACTAACGTTATTTTATTTATTAGGTTTGTATCACTATCTTTCTCCTAACATATCCCAAAATGGGTTCAAAGCAGCTGGCAACAATATATCAAACAAGAGCAGGGTAACAAGGATGAAAAAGGATACTAACGTAAATTGAAAGGCATAAGACAAAGAGTCAGCAAAAGGTAGATCTGGATTTACCAATAAGTCTTTGAGAGATCTGCATTAAATCGGCAAGGATTTCTGATTCTTAACTGTTTAACAAAACCATCAACCAAATAACCCTTGGCCCCTCCCTGCTTCTATCCACAAACTATACTGAAGACAAAAAGAAAAACTGGAATATTTATGGGTGTTTTTTCCCCCATGTACGATCTGCAAGCTCGTTCAGTTCTGGTTCTCAAGCTAAACTCCTTGGCTCAGAATCCTTTAAGTGTATGTTTTTTACAATAGGTTCAGATTGTTGAATCTTGAGATTCCATTTTTAAAAAAGCAGATGCCACAAGCCAGAAGTCTACCCAAAGCGGTGAGAGTGAAAGGACTGACAAAGAGTGCTAGGATGTAACACAGTGGTCTGCAGAGTAATTAGAACATGTCATAATAATAATAATAATAATAATAATAATAATAATAATGTTTTATTTATAGCCCGCTCCTCTGTATCCAATCGGAGCGGGTTACATCAATTAAAAAATGCAAGATAAAATATACATGACCCATACCCAACCACCCGCCCCTTAAAATTAAATTAAACTAACATCAATTAAAATGACATAATAAAAATTTCAATTTAAAACGGCAACCCATTGCATAGAGATCAGGGTCAAGATGTTAAAATGCTAATGGGAGAGCTTAACCCAAACAGAGCCGGGAGGTTAAGAACTTTCTGGGAAGGCCTGCCGGAAGAGATGCGTCTTCAAGGCTTTTTTAAAGCAATCAGAAGATGTAATAAGACGCATCTCGTCTGGCAGGCCATTCCATAGCCTGGGAGCGACAGCCGAGAAGGCCCTCTGGGAGGTCTGCGTCAGTCTCGTCTTCATAGGCTGCAATAAGTTCCTCCCAGAAGACCGGAGTGTGCGGAGGGGTTCGTATGGGAGGAGGCGGTCCCTCAGATAAGATGGACCCAAGCCATGTAGGGCTTTAAAGGTTAAAACCAACACCTTGTACTGCGCTCGGAAACTAATCGGCAGCCAGTGGAGAAATTTGAGCACTGGTGTTATGTGCTCTCTCCTTGATGTTCCCGTGACAAGCCTGGCTGCCATATTCTGAACTAACTGAAGTTTCCGAGTTAGGCACAAGGGTAGCCCCATGTAGAGCGCATTACAGAAGTCCAATCGTGAGGTTACCAAAGCATGTACCACTGACTCCAGGTCCTTTGGTTCCAGGAAAGGGCGCAGCTGGCGGATCAGCCGAAGCTGATAACAGGCACTCCTGACCACCGCATTCACCTGACTAGTCATGTGAAGCGACGAATCAAGGAGTACCCCCAGACTGCGAACAGGGTCCTTCGAGGAGAGAGTGACCCCATCTAGGACCGGGAGGTGTATTCCCAATCCTGGCTTCGGTCCTGTGACAGTTAGTACCTCCGTTTTGTCCGGATTGAGCTTCAACCTGTTTTCCCTCATCCAATCCATTACTGCCGTAAGACAGTCATTGAGAGGAGAGACGCCATCTGAAATCTGAGCCGACGATCTTGTCATGGAGAGGTAAATCTGAGTGTCGTCAGCGTACTGAAGACACTGAGCTCCATGCCTCCGAATGATCTCACCCAGCGGCTTCATGTAGATGTTAAACAGCATCGGGGACAGGATGGCGCCTTGAGGGACGCCACAATTAAGCTCTATCTTAGAAGAGCAACTGTCCCCGAGCCTCACCCTTTGGGATCTCCCGGAGAGAAAGGACCGGAACCACCGAAGTGCAGTGCCTCCGATCCCCAACTCTCTCAGTCGACCCAAAAGGATGGAATGATCTACCGTGTCAAAGGCCGCTGAGAGATCCAAGAGCACGAGCAGGGTCACACTACCCCTGTCAATGCTCAAGCGAAGGTCGTCGGCCAGAGCGACCATGGCAGTCTCAACTCCATGTCCTGTCCTGAAGCCCGTTTGAAATGGATTCAGATAATCAGTTTCATCCAAGACAGCTTGGAGTTGGGAGGCGACTGCTCTCTCGATGACCTTGCTCAAAAATGGGAGCAAGGAGACTGGCCTGTAATTGTTTTTATCCAAGGGATCAAGGGAGGGTTTCTTCAGGAGGGGTCTAACGGCCGCCTCCTTTAGACAAGATGGTAAAGAACCCTCCCTGAGGGACGCATTGATCACATCCCGAAGGAATGTTTTCACTGCGTCCCCTCCCTGGGCGACCAGCCAAGATGGACAAGGATCGAGAGGGCAAGTCGTCTTTCTCAAACTTCCAAGGAGCTTGTCCACGTCCTCGGTACTTGCAGGTTGAAATTCATCCAGTAAAGAAACAGCAACGGAGTTATCGGACACCTCACCTATGGGCTCTGACAAAACATTGACATTCAAGTCGGCCCTTATCCGAGAGATTTTGTCTGCAAAGAAGGTGTTAAACTCATCACAGCAGGCTGTTGTTGGGTCCAGTAGGGGATTTGGCGCAGGGGGCACCCGCGTCAGCTCCCCCACAACCCTAAACAGCTCTGCTGAGCGGGACTCTGCAGACGCGATGCGTGCAGAGCAGAAGGATCTCCGCGCTGCACGCAAAGCCTCCCGATAGGCGCGAAGATGCTGCCTATGGCGAGTTCTGTCGGAGAAGAGTCGAGTCTTCCGCCATTTGCGCTCTAGTCGTCGTCCAACCCGCCTCATCTCCCTGAGTTCCTCCGAGAACCAGGGTTTGCGATTTGGAGCGGGTTGGAGAGGATGCTTGGGGGCGATTGCGTCGAGAGCCTTGGGAAGATCAGTGTTCCAGGTATTCACCAAAGCTTCGACGGAGTCACCGGCGTTGCCAACCATTAAACCCTCTAAGGCCTTCTGGAAACCAATTGGTTCCATTAGTCTTCGAGGGCGGACCATTCTAATGGGTCCACCACCCCCGGGGGGGACAGAAGTGGCTTTTAGTTCCAACTTGATCAGGAAATGATCCGTCCATGACAGTGCGGAGGTTTTGGTTACCTCCGCCCACGGATATTCCTGTTCCGTACTAAAGATTCCATCGAGTGTGTGACCCGCGCAATGGGTAGGCCCATTGACCAACTGGGATAGGTTCATGCCTGTCATGGATTCCATCACTTTTAACAGGTGAGGTCCCAACCTAGTGGGAATGTATGATCTTTTGGATGTTGTTGGACCACAACTCCTATTAGTCCTAGTAATCTTAACCAGTAGTAAGCAGATGGATGTGTGAAATCAAAGGCTTTCACAAGCGGCATCCATAGTTTTTCGTGATTTTTTTTTTTTTTTGGCTCTGTGGCCATGTTCTAGAAGAGTTTATCCTGATGTTTCACTAGCATCTGTGGCTGGAATCTTCAGAGGATGCTGGAATGGAATATATACACACACTGCGACCTTAGGTTGGGAGGAGTGGTTTGCATGTTAATCTGTGTATTGTTCTGTGGATGTGGTCCAGCAACATCTGAAGGGCAACACATTCCCCATCCACACTTGCTTACTAGAGAGTGAACTGTATTGATTAAAGTGGAATGTACTTCCAAATAAGTATCCATAGTTACAATGCAATTTTACTGAACATCTGTGAGGACCTCGGACTGCAGATCATGATTAAATTCTTGGTGATACAAATCTATCATAACAGAAGGGGAACATACCTTTAAGACCAGGAAACCTAGACACCTGAAACCTGGCATGCACATTAAGCTCACTCGAAAAATACGTACCTGAGGTGGGGGGGTGTGGGGGCTTAGGATAGAAATTAAATGTGTTTGTATATTTTAAAGCTGCAATACCAGATCAAATCACTAGACAGCAGACTTTCCAAATAACTTCATAGCTTTCACGTCAGAATAATCTGAAGTGCAGGAGAGGGCAATTCAAGGAAAAGAATTATGGAGCTTTTCCCTTCCCAATGCTGTCGACCAGCCACAATCATGATCATAGAATGTGCAGAGCCTTCCCTGAGAGAGCTCAAGTGTCATGGCAGAAGGGATAACTAGCAGGCATGGCTTCATTCACACAAGGTAAGCATAATGGCTTGAACTCTGGTAGCTGTGCATGTTTTTTGAACGCATCAGTTTATCAAACTAAGAATTATTTCAAATAATGTACACCTAAGTACTTTTGCTAGAAGACAGGGGATCACAAAGACCACTACACTCCCGATATACAAGAAATCTAAGAACTGCATCTCACAAAGTAGTAGAACAGTATTAATATCCCACCCTTTTTTCCACAAGTATGCCAAATATCAATGACAAAACTGATGTTCCATAGGACAAGGAATACAATGGAATCACCTAGCCTGAAAGGTAATAGGAAAGAAGGGAACATCCATGAAAGAATTGCCAATTGTCCGTAGAGCCAAAGGATGTTCATTAAAGTTGTTATTTTTGTGAACAATGACTGAGCAATGTCTGAAGAATCTTACAAAAGAACATTTTTCTAGTTCCATTAGCACAGGCGATCTTATCACAGCACTTATTTCCCACTATGGGCTTCTGACAGCTAGTCATTAGCTTAGTGGCACTGGTTACAATAGCAAGATGTCAGAACACAAACAAAGGCCAAGAGTGTTGAACACAGGTAGAAAAAAGAAAACCTGTTGAGCTATCATCTAGCACAGAATGTGACTTATATCTGTTTGTGTTGTGCAGTATTTCTGTTCAGACATGGTAAAATGTTTCCATTTTTCCTAAAGACGGGTAAGAGACAATTCTATTACTGAAAAAACAAAGAAGAAGTCCTGCTGCTTCCCAAATGCAGCTGGTAACTCCAAGGAGTGAGAAAAACAAAAATCAGGGGGGTTGCTAAAGTGAATGCATGGGGGAATTTTTTTTCTTTTAAAAAAGGGACAGCACAAATTATGGGAGACCTAAACTTGATTATGTTTTATCCCCAGCCCTTTCATTCATAATTTTACTAGGCCTCACATTTTTTGTATGCCTTCAAGTTGTTTTTGATTTATGGTGACCCTAAAGCCAGCCTATCACTGGGTTTTCTTGACAAGATTTGTTCAGAGGGGGTTTAGACACAAATTTTACTAAACCAGTAAAGCTTAGAAATGGAGGGAGGTGAGAAATTAGTAATTATATTTCCATATTTCTCCTTTACTCAGAAGGTCATAATACTAATTGGTACAACAGTCAACCTTTGACCTGGAGGGATATTTTATCACTATTCCTTTTAAATATTTAAACTATTTATATTATTTTGAACTTAGCTTAGGAATTCATTGTGACTAATTTCAATTGCATTTACCATATTGAGAAATGAAAAAAAACTTTATATAACTTACCCATTTTTACTGAACACTTTGAGCCATATGTGAATATTTGGTCCCAGCAAACACAAGCAGTGCAAAGCAGTAAAGGTGGACAGAAGAACAGCAAATAAAAAGGTCTCCAAGACTGATCTAAAGAAGATTCAAAAACAATGAGGATTGGGGGAGTTGCTTAAAAATAATGTGTTAGGAAACCTAACAGAAAAGATAGTACAGAGCAGAATTTCATTTCATTTTCTATGGCCTGGCTGGGGAACCTGTAGTTCTACAGGGCTTCCTAGACTACAAATCACCTATATCCTCTCAATTGGTCACATAGGCTAGATCAGATGGGAATCTGAGTTTAGCAACATCTGGAAGGTAGCAAGTTCCCATATTCTGATATAAAGAAAAATATTTTAATATGTGTTTTTATCTTTGTATTATTTTAATTGGTTTTTATTTGTTCATCACCTTGGGAGCCCTTATGGGCAGCTCGGCAATACAGATGGACCTCCTTATCTGTGGATTTCCCATCTTCAGGTTTGAGTATCTGCAGATTGCAAGCCTTCATTGTTCCCAATGGAGGAGCGCACACTTCCGTGCCGCCAATAAAGACAAAAGTCTCTCCCCCACACACTCTTTCCCTCCCTCCATCCTTCTTTACCTCCTTTCTTCTTCCCTTTGAATCTTCTGCCCTGGCTTGGCTGTGGGGGTGGAGTCTGGCTCCCAGTCAGCTGGGACTGGGGCCAGGGCTAGGGCCAAGGCTTGAGTCTCAGAGTCCCTGTCCCCAGGCCCAGCACCCAAGATGGAGCCTCTGGGCTCCGAGACAAACCATGACCCTGACCCCCGCTCCCTCAGAACCCACTGGCTGGAGGGAGCCAGGGCTGGGGCTTGGGTCTCCGAGCCCAGAAGCTCCATCCTGGGTGCTGGATCCAGGGACAGGGACTCTGAGACTCAAGCCTCAGCCCCAGCTGACTGGGAGCCAGACTCTGCTCCCACAAGCCAGGGCAAAATATTCAAAAGAAAGAAAGAAGGAAGGAAGGAAGGAAGGAAGGGAGGGGGTAAGGTGATGTGGCCGAGCACCATTAATGTCAATGGAACTTGAGCATCCAGGGATTGTGGTATCCATGGGGGAGGTCCGGAACAGGTCCCCTGCAGATACCAGGGCTCACTGTACAGAAATATTTAAAATAAATACATACATAGCAATAGGATATGTCTATACCACTTCATAGTGAACTAAGCACTGCCTAAGCCTGTGGTTCTCAAACTTTGGTCCTCCAGATGTTTTGAACTTCAGTTCCCAACAGCCCCAGCCAGGTTGTCCAATAATCAGAAATTCTGGCAGTTGCAGTCCAAACCAAAGTTTGGGAAACATAGTTCGAAGCAGTTTATGACATGTTAGCCAACTGCCCTCAGAAAGCTGGATATTCATTTTATTGACCTATGAAAGGATAGAAGGCTGAGTTGGCCTGGAGTCCTGGGATCCAACTCACAACATTGTGGCTCATTGTTGTAGTGATCATTGTCATCGTCATACAGTGAAGTGCTCTGTATGCTATACAGCTCCATTCAGACAACAGGATTTCTGTATTTAACCCTTTATTTTTGTTATACTGAGATAAAACTATTAATAATGGTCAGAAAAAGAATGTCACTAATCCATACCATCTATAGAAGGAATAGTTTCTTCTGGCCTGTCTTCCGAATATATTAATTTCATAAATGCTACATAACTGTATGTTATGTGTATTGTGACTCAACCTGTATTGGTAGTTGAGAATATGGTTATTGACTCTAAATGTTTTCGTTTGTGTTTTGTCCTGAGGTGGATTATGGTAAAGCAATAGTGATAGCTGCAGGTCATGTATGGGAGACTTTTTTCCCCCTGTGTTCATATTCTACCTCAGTTCAGTCATGTAAACTCTCACCTCTAATCTGAAATCATTCTTAATGAGGTATGTACCAAACTAGAGTTAACTGGGGCTTATTTGCAAGTGAATATGTACAGGTTTTACCCTTAAATGGTCTGATATGGGGCATGCAAAAATTAAACAGTTGGTCTTATGGCAGGAGTGAGCTATTGCAGGCCTTCATATATTATTGTCAAATGTCTACTATCAGTCCTAGCCAGTTTAGCCAGTACTGAGGGATTATGGGAACTGCTATTTAAAATGATCTGGAGGGCTGCAGTTGCCCATCCATACTTTATATTCTATCAAGAAAGTGGAATTTTTAGAGACTTACTCTAGTAGTGGTGCTCCATAAAGAACAATGATTCCATGGAACAGGATGCAAGACATGAAAAAGTACACACAGCATCTTATAAACCTTGCCACCTATTAAATATAAAGAGAAGATTTTATTTTTATGCACACACACACCATCATCATCAGCTCCATAGCCACAGATTTTTTTGTCCACAGATTCAAGTATCCATGGCTTGAAAATATTTTTAAACTATATAGATTCCAAAAAGCAAACCTTGATTTATATAATATTATATATATTATATTAAGGACACCATTGTGTCCTTTATATAATTGTATTTATATGTGATTGTATTTAATAGGACTTGAGCATCCATGGATTTTGGCAACCACAGGGGGTTCTGGAACCAGACCCCATCAGACACAAAAGGGCCCAATATATTCCACTTCTCTTAAAGAAAATGGCATAGAGAGCAATCTTTGACCCCAAATATCCTTAACTCAAATCTGGGTCTCAGTAGTGGAAAGCGACCCAATATTCTATCAACTGTGAAGCAGGAAACTGGGCTAGTTTGGGCAGAACCAGCTAATCACAGCTGCAGGGGGCTATGGGGAAAGCAAATAACCTAGGGACAGAAAATAAACATCTAGCATCATTCTGGTTCTACACAGGACATTGTAACACCTGTTCACCTTGAACTCTTTCCATACTTTCAGATCCCCCTCCACCCCTGCCAAAAAAAAAAAAAAAAAAAAAACTGGTCAGATTTCCTGCATTCCCATCTTCCTAACTGACCCTATCTTTATATCTGTCTGGTTGTAACTAACTGTTTAACCCACAAACAGTTACTCCGTTGCTGTCAGTTTACTGGATGAGTTTCAATCGGTGAGTACCGATGACGTGGACAAGCTCCTTGGCAGTACTCGGAAGACGACATGCTCCCTCGATCCATGTCCATCTTGGCTGGTCGTCCAGGGAGGGGATTCATTGAGAACATTCCTTCGGGATGTGATCAATGCATCCCTCAGGGAGGGCACGGTCCCATCGTGTCTGAAGGAGGCGGCTGTCAAGCCTCTCCTGAAGAAACCTTCCCTTGATCCCCTGGACAGGAACAACTACAGACCAGTGTCCTTGCTCCCATTTCTGAGCAAGGTGATCGAGAGAGCAGTCGCCTCCCAACTCCAAGCTGTCTTGGATGAAACCGATTATCTCAATCCATTTCAAACCGGCTTCAGGGCAGGACATGGAGTTGAGACCGCCATGGTTGCACTGGCTGACGACCTCCGCTTGAGCATTGACAGGGGTAGTGTGACCCTGTTGGTGCTCTTGGATCTCTCCGCGGCTTTTGACACTATAGATCACTCCATCCTTTTGGATCGGCTGAGGGAGGTAGGGATCGGGGGCACCGCTCTTCAGTGGTTCCGGTCCTTCCTCTCTGGCAGATCCCAAAGGGTGAGGCTCGGGGACAGTTGCTCTTCCAAAATTGAGCTTAATTGTGGCGTCCCTCAGGGTGCCATCCTGTCCCCGATGCTATTTAACATTTATATGAAGCCGCTGGGTGAGGTCATTCGGAGGCATGGAGCTCAGTGTCTTCAGTACGCTGATGACACTCAGATATACCTCTCCATGTCCAGATCGTCAGCACAGACTTCAGATGGCGTCTCTCCTCTTAATGACTGTCTTGCGGCGGTAATGGATTGGATGAGGGAAAACAAATTGAAACTGAATCCAGACAAAACGGAGGTACTAACAGTCACAGGCCCAAAACCAGGCTTGGGAATACAGTCTCCAGTCCTGGATGGAGTCACACTCTCCTCTAAGGACTGTGTTCGCAGTCTGGGGGTACTCCTAGATTCGTCGCTCCACATGACCTGTCAGGTGAATGCGACGGTCAGGAGTGCCTGTTATCAGCTTCGGCTGATACGCCAGCTGCGCCCTTTCCTGGACATGAGGGACCTGGAAACTGTGGTACATGCTCTGGTAACCTCACGCCTGGATTTCTGTAATGCGCTCTACATGGGGCTACCCTTGTGCTTAACCCGGAAACTTCAACTGGTCCAAAATATGGCAGCCAGGCTTGTAACTGGAACATCAAGGAGAGAGCACATAACACCGGTGCTCAAGGCTCTCCACTGGCTGCCAATTAGTTTCCGGGCGCAGTACAAGGTGTTGGTTTTAACCTTTAAAGCCCTACATGGCTTGGGTCCACCTTATCTCAGGGACCGCCTCTCCCCGTATGAACCCCCCCGCACACTCCGATCCTCTGGGAGGAACCTGCTACAGCCGGTGAAAACTAGGCTGTCGCAGACCTCCCAGAGGACTTTTTCCGCGACCGCTCCCAGACTTTGGAATGGTCTGCCGGATGAGATGCGCCTTATAACATCTCTTGATTGCTTTAAAAAAGCTCTGAAGACGCATCTCTTCCAGCAGGCCTTCCCTGACACCTCTTAGATCCCAGCTCCAAATGGGACCTATAAATTGACCCCTTGCCTGGTGTTATCTTTTCCTCAATGTAAGAACTATGGAGGATGAATCATGTTTTTAATGTTGTTGATTTTAAATTATTGCTAATTTAATTTATTTTTAAGGGGTGGGTGGCTGGGAATGGGTCAATGAAGTGTTTTAATTTGTATGTTTTAATCTTGTTGTACCCCGCTCCGATTGTACTCACAGAGGAGCGGGCTAGAAATAAAGATTATTATTATTATTATTATTATTATTATTATTATTCAGGGCGAACAGGTGTTACAATGTCCTGTGTAGAACCAGAAAGATGCTAGATGTTTATTTTCTGTTACAATAAATCTTTACCGTTTTAATTATCTACACCTGGATGATTTAAATGAATGCTAAAGAAGAATCAGTCACACTGTAGCCCATTAAACCTAGCAACGAACACAGTTGCTTGTCCAGTGACAAGCCCAGGTTGGAACTATAAGGCCAACATGGACAAAGCTTCCATCACACCAGCCTCATCTCCTATCTGATCTTTGTTGTTGTTGTTGTTAACCTCCCTCAAGTCAATCTCAACCCATGGCAACCCAGTGGATGAGACATCTCATTATTTTTGTTTTTTAATGTCCAACAGTAAGCCTGCCTACCTTAACGTTATTGACCCTAAACTTCCACAAAGTTTACAAATTACGTAAACACAATTATGTACAATAAGATGTACAAATAATAATGTTTAACAGCCATTTCAAAGACCTGAAAGGTAGCATATATTGCTATTATTAAGAAAAGCCAGAGAAAGAGAGAAGAAACAACTCAGGAATGACTAAATTTCAACAGAATTAAGATTTACCTTGTGAGCAAGAGAACTTCTTCTAGTAGATGGATTTGGATTAAGAATAATATACAAAACTATATTTACAGTCCCAACAGTTGCTGAACAGATGCACAACCATGTCAAGTGTGTACCCAAGATTGAGAAGTTCTCCAAAAACAGAGAAGGAACAACAATTGTGACAATAATGGAAAATATGCAGGTAACATTAGCAGAAAGCAGTCTCTTTATCTCCATATCCTTCATGGTGTTTCCTCTTCAGTCTTCACCTGTATTGAACAAATTAAAATATTTATGTTCCTATACATACTATACTAAAGGCAGTGTTATTATAAAATGAAGAGGTTTTGATAGAATCAGAAGACAGATAATTTAATTCAACTGAAAATCAACAACAGAAGTACAAAGAAGAAGCCACAGTCTGATATTCCTATATTTAGGAGACAGGCCTACAATGCGTGTGGAATTTATACTGAAATAAAGATACATAGGATTAGGCTACACTAGAGCATACTGTAGATTTCTATCTGGTAGAAAAGTGCCAGAAAGAAGAGAAATGACAATAGTTAGCCCTTCCTCCTTTCTTACAAGGGGATTGATTTAGGTTAAACATAAGAGTCTTCTATTAAGTTACCTCAGTAAAAAACAAAAACAAAAAACAGGGTACACAACTACTGTGGGAAAATAATTTCATGATTCGTTTTAAAGCTTGTGATGCACGAATGAGTAGAGGAGGAATGATATACTCCAGTGTTGATGGACAAATGCTGATAAGCCATGTTGATACAAAAAGGCTTTATTTGATTTGCTCGACACGTTAAACATGTTTTAGGTATAGAACATCCTTTCATCAGCCTAGAGGTTGGATGAGATCAGCTTTCTCCAAAATGATGTTTGCCAGATGTGTTGGACTACAACTGGTTATACTGGCTGTCGACATTGGGAGTTATAATCCAACACATCTGAGGGCAACAAGTCGGCGATGCCCAGGGTAGAATGCAGATACCTTACAGAGGTTTACAAGCAAAGAATTGTATGAAGGACAACAAAGGAAACTGTGGTCAAACAGTGTCTGGGTCTCCAAAAAGTATCAGTAGGTAGAGGCTACATTTAAATTTGGTTTACAGGAAGAGATGTAGGGGACATAGTCAGTACCATGACCTGAAAGGGCCTCAACATCTACCCATAAATGAGGCTGCCAGTCCCAAATTAAAGCTCACTCTATTCACATTTTGCTAAAGTGCTTCTACACTCCATGTTGTCAACTGCCGTAACCTACGGCAGCCCTATGAATGAAAGACCCCCAAGTCACCCTATAATAGGCCTGCTGACATTCAGAGCCATGGCTTCTTTGATTAAGTCCATCCATCTATAATGCACTCATCCTCTTTCCTAATGCTTTTGACCTTACCAAGCATTGTTCCCTTTTCTACTGAGTCATGTCTTCTCATGTTATGGCCATATTAAGATATGCAGATGACCCTCCATGAGAACAGAGCTATTACCCGCTTTGAATGCAGAGTTCTTCACCCACAGTATAAGTCATTGTTTGGAGCTTACATCCGAGCAGCTGTTATCACTGTTGTTTATCTATTTCTGTATGTGTCTTTCTGGCCCGATCTTACATTAGGCATTGAAGTGAACTAGTTCCTTTTGGAAATTTATTAGGACTTTATCACCAAGAATGAGGAACAGTAACAAGAGATAGGGCTGGTGCTATTATGTGACTGAGGTCCAAAACACACTGCAGAAATAATTCAGTCTGAGATCGCTTTAACTGCCCTGGATCAATGCTAGGGAATTCTGGGAACTATAGTTTTATGAGACATTTAGCCTCCACTGTCAGATAACTCTGGTGCCACGATAAACTTCAGTTCCCAAGATTCCTTATAACTGAGCCAGGGCAGTTAAAATAGTCTCAAACTGGATTATGTCTGCAATGTGTTTTGGACCTGAGTGAGGCAGCAGGTCTGGGGCAGGGAAAAGTAACAGTTTTCCAGACTTCCTCTTCTGAATCCCCCAACTGTTCCCCTGTTCCCTCTGTTCCAACAGAGGTATGGTGAGAACATTATCCCATTGAAAATGTTGAAGTAAATGCAACATACCAGTCCGATTCTGTAGGTATGATAGGCAAAGGATCAAATATTGATCAGAATGGAGACTGCAGTCAAGAAGTCAGAAGACTAGGATTGGGAAGGGCAGCTGTGAAAGAACTAGACAAGATCCTAAAGTGTAAAGATATAACTCTGAACACTAAAGTGAGGATCATCCAAGCCATAATGTTCCCAATCACCATGTACAGATGTGAGAGCTGGACAGTGAAGAAAGTGGATAGAAAGAAAACCAACTCATTTGAGATGCATTGCTAGAGAAGAGTGCTGAGGATGGCATGGATGTCCAAAAAGGCAAAAAAATGGGTTCTAGAACAGATCAAGCCAGAGCTCTCCCTTGAAGGTAGCATGACTAAACGAAGGCTGTCATACTTGACTTCAGCCAGATCATGAGGGAAATGAATCATTAGAAAAGGCAAAGGTGGAGGGACACAGAAAGAGAGGAAGATGACATGCCAGATGGTTAGACTTGCTCAGGGAGGTCATGGGCCTGGGCCTGAAGGACCTGACAGAGAGGCTGAGGACGGGGGGGGGGGGGGTGTTTGGAGATGTCATATCCACAGGGTTGCCATGAGTCAAGGTCAACTCAAGGGCAGTTAACAACAACATGAAGAAATTAAATGCAGTCCTCCCTCCACATTTTCAGCTTTGACTTTTGTGACTTTTGATTAATATGTTCTCTCTAGGAATCTCTAGCTCCTGCAGCACAACTCTTCCAGAAGTTGACCACAGAGTTGTGCTGGAGAACTTAGACATTCCTAGAGAAAACACTTCTCTAGGCATTTGTAGTCCTCCTGCATGATTACATGGTCAACTTGTGGCAGATGTTGCCCACAGAGTAGTACTGGAGTAGTACACAGAGTAGGACCTGGAGATTCCTAGAGAGATGTAAAAAGAATAGTGGTTGTTTTTCTTTTTCCACATTTGTTGGGGGTCCTTCACCCCTAACCCCAGTCAATGTGGGGGGGGGGCGCTGTACTGTATGACTAATACCAACATACCGTAATGGTTTGAGTGTTAGAGGAGATTATCGCACCACACTCTCAAAGCGTTGCTGTTCCATTTTAACTGCTCTGGCTGCCTCCTGTTGCATTCTGGAGTGTGTAGTTCAGTGAAGCCTAAGAGCTGTCTAGCTGAATGTTCAATATGCTCCTCCTCAAACTGCAAATCCCAGAATGCAACAGGAGGCAGCCAGAGCAGTTGAAAGCGTAATAGCAACGCTTTAAGTGACCAGGGTTTAAATCCCAGCTTGGCTATGGAAACCCACTGGTGACCTTACCTTGGACAAGTTACTCTCTCTGAGCCTCAGAGGACAGCCATGGCAAACCTGCTCTGATGAAACCTGCCAAGAAAACCCCATGATAAATTGCCTTAGAGTCGCCATAAGTTGGAAACGATTTAAAGGCACACAACAGCAACACAACATTTTTGGAACAAGGCTAGCCTACTGGTAGGCTGTGAGAAGCAACACCCCTTTTGACCCTGAAGAAGAGTAAGCTGTATCCACACTGCAGACACAGTCCAGCTTGACATGACTTTAACTCAGTGCTAGGGAATTCTGGGAACTGTAGTTTTGTGAGAACGTTCCCATTCTCTGTCATAGAGCAACAAACTGCAAATTCCAGGATTCCACGGCAGTGAGCTGTGGCAGTTAAAGTGGTGTCAAAATGGATTATTTCTGCAGTGCCAAGGCACCCTAAAGTTTCGCCATCGTTCTTCTCCAGGAAGCCTGAGAGGAGGGTGACCTAACTGCAAAGGAGGACAAGGCACCGCAAAATGTAGGACATCCCTGGAAAATGTAGAGTGCTCTGAAATAAAAGCTCAAAACACTCATAGAAATTTAAACCCATGCTTCTCAATCATGGCTGAAAATGGAAAACATTTAGGAATTCCTCCTGGCCAGAAGACCGAAATGTAAGACATGTTAGCAGGCCACATAACATCTTGCTATCTGCCATCAAGTTTTCAAAGTTTATGCACTTAGAACTGTATTTCTAATACTGTTTTATACTTTTTATTTGATTATTCGCATTAGTTTTTGGGTTTTTTTTACAGTTTGTATTTTAACTGCAAAACCTGCTTTATTTTGTCTAATTTATATTTTATGATTTTTAGATCGTATGCCTGCAGCAAGTTCTGTGCTGCTTTGAGGATGCTATATAAACAAAAATTAATAATAATAATAATAATAATAGAGATGTATACCAGTATACATGTTGCATTGTTATAAATGTTATGTTGATAGAAGAATCTAAGCAAACAGATAATTATACTAAAGATATATACATATATAAAGATAGACATATATTATACTAAAGATATATACATATATATATACACTGTATATATAGACATGTATTATACTAGAGATATATACATATATATATATATAAAGATAGATATATATTATACTAAAGATATACACACACATATAGATAGATAGATAATTATACTAAAGATATGCACATATATATATATATATAAAGATATATATTATACTAAGCATATATACATGTATATAAAGATATATTATACAAAACTAAACATATATACATATATATTATATATAAAGATAGATAGATATTATATTAAAGATATATATATATAAATATATATATATACATTATACTAAACATTTATAGATATATATATTAGGTATATATTATAATAAGCATATATACATATATATAGATAGATAGATATTATACTAAAAGATGCATAAACTTTAAACATGAAGAAGTTCAAGAATAAGATGGAGGAAGAAGTTTATAATAAATGATAATAGGATGCAATCAATTATGCAAAAGAGAAATGTACTGGGTCATTGTTTAAAAAAATATATGGTTTAATAATAATAAGAGCACTAATAATGAAAGCAGGGTGAGCTGGAGTCCTCCTTTCCCCAAACATGTCCTCCATTGCAGCCTCCTGTCCAGGAGGAACCCCCCCCCACACACAAAATGTCCTCCATTTTGGGGTCCCAGGTCGCCCTCTCCAGCGGTTGCCATGGGAACCCCAAGCCAGGCCAGGACCCTACATCCGGGTACCTGCCGCCCTCGTCCTCCTCCTCACCTGCTGCTGCTGTGGACCAGAACCCAGTGGGCGGGGCTTCCAATCCTCACCGCCGCTGACGTCATCGCGCCCCAGCAGGCCTCGAGCGTCGCTCCTTTGCGTCACGCTGTAGCCACGCCCCCTTACCCTTCCTCGTCCAAAAGGAGGAAGGAGGGAAGAAGCGACGCTGTTGACGTCACGCCCTAACCACGCCCCTTAAGCTTCCTCAGCCAATTGGCGCTCGGAGGAGGAAGGCGGAAGAGGAAGAAGAAGGGAGAGGGAGGCAGATACCGGAAGTGAGGAGGAATTTGGTGTTGTTTGTGTCCCTGGGCTTCGTCGCTCCTTGGCTCGCCATGGTTTGCGAAAAGTGTGAGTGGAAGGGAAGGCGGGGGGCCTCTTCGGGTGGGAGGCTGCAGCTTGCCTCCATTGTTCTGGATCCTGTTCTCTGCAGCAGCAGAAAACAAGCTTGCTCCCTCCTCAATATGACATCCCTTCAAATATTTAAACAGGGCGATCATATCACCTCTTAACCTTCTCTTCTCTAGGCTGAACATCCCCAACTCATTCAGCCAGGTGTCCCCCATTTTATATCTGCGCATTTCATTTTTCCTCCCTAAGTGCAGAACCTTACATTTCTCTGTGTTGAATTTCATCTTGTTAGCATTGGCCCAGCTGAATGAAACTACGTGTGAAAGGGATCTAGGAGTCCAAGTAGACCATAAGCTGAACATGAGTCAACAGTGTGATGCAGCAGCTAAAAAGGCCAATGCTATTTTAGGCTGCATCAATAGAAGTATAGTGTCTAGATCACGGGAAGTAATAGTGCCACTCTATTCTGCTTTGGTCAGGCCCCACCTGGAATACTGTGTCCAGTTCTGGGCACCACATTTCAAAAACGATGTGGAGAAACTGGAGCGGGTCCAGAGGAGGGCAACTAAGATGGTGAAGGGACTGGAAACCATGCCCTATGAAGAACGCCTTAGGGAACTGGGAATGTTTAGCCTGGAGAAGAGAAGGTTAAGAGGTGATATGATAGCCCTGTTCAAATATTTGAAGGGATGTCATATTGAGGAGGGAGCAAGCTTGTTTTCTGCTGCTGCAGAGACTAGAACGCGGAACAATGGATGCAAACTGCAAGAAAAGAGATTCCACCTCAACATTAGGAGGAACTTCCTGACAGTAAGGGCTGTTCGACAGTGGAACACACTCCCTCGGAGTGTAGTGGAGTCTCCTTCCTTAGGGGTCTTTAAGCAGAGGCTGGATGGCCATCTGTCAGGGATGCTTTGACTGGGAGTTCCTGCACGGCAGGGGGTTGGACTGGATGGCCCTTGTGGTCTCTTCCAACTCTGTGATTCTATGAGGTATCTGGTCCAACCATGACCACCCTTAATGGACATGGACTGCAAGTCAATCCTGAATCTGTGTGAAAAGATTGTTATCCTTGTTGGCCTCGTTCCCACTTACAGATGAACCATTGTGCAATCCAAATCAATTGATCGATTCAACAACGGAGTGTGGTTCCCTCTACATTTGCCCCCATCACATTTTATGTCATTTCCTTTCATCAAAACAAGGCAGTTGTGGTTCACATTCACGAACGAATCTATTCAAAATGATTCACTTCCAGCCAACCAAAGAGGAAATTTGAATCAGTTCTAATCCATTTGCAGTTCATCCTTGCATTGAATTGAAATGATGTGGAAAAAAATTAGAGAAACAAAACAAACAGCTTCATTTATATACCACTTCATACCGCCTAAGAAGTGTCTAAGGGGTTTACAACTGTAAGCTACTTGCCCCCAACAATCTGGGTACTCATTTTAGCGACCTCAGAAGGATGCAAGCCTGAGTTGAGCTTGAGCCCATTTGCTGGTCTTGAACTCGCCACCTTCTGGTTTTGAGTGAGTGGCTGCAGCACAGGCATTTAACCACTGCGTCACCAGGGCATCAAAAAGATGCAGGTTAGCCCTCACTGAATCACTTCAGCATCATTTCAACCAGTTTAAACTGAATTGTGCTCTGGTTTAAAAGGTAGGCTGTCAGGAAGTTCCTCCTAATGTTTAGATGGAATCTTTTTTCCCGTTGTTTGCATCCATTGTTCTGTATCCTAGTCTCTGGAGCAGCAGAAATCAATCTTGCTCCATCCTCAGCATGACAATATGCCATTTGCTCTTGTGTGGGTAGTACTGTACTGCTAGAACTTTTTGGAGGGGTATCAGGAGTTCCCTTGTAAAATTGTGGTGCGGGGGGAGGTTGGCATGGCTGAAGTATGGTGGTATGGTTTGAGCATTGGACTATGGTTCTGGAGCCCAGGGCTGGATTCCTTGCTTAGCCATTGAAATCCACTGGGCGATCTTATTTATTTTATTAGAGTATTTATACCCCACCCTTCAGCCTTCAAGGCTGTCAGAGCAGTTTACGATTATTATTTTTAATTAGACGGTTCCCTGCCCTCAGGCTTATCTTGGCCGAGTCACATACTCTCAGCCCCAGAAAAACCCATGAGAGGGTCGTTGTAAGTTGGAAATGACTTGAAGACACAGAACAACAACATAGAGAAGGGAATGTTGTGAATTAGCTGTTTGTTTAGTAATAGAGGTGCATGCAATATGTAAAATGGATAAAATAGAGGAAAGGGCTACTATTTGCTCATGATGCCTAAACATTGTTTCCAGAATCAGAGGCATGTACAGCCATCCCTCCACATTTGCTAGGGTCAGGGGTGCAGGACCCCTGTGAAAGTGGGAAGAGCAGGGAATAACTAGACCCCCCCCTTCCATATTTAACACACACAAAAAGTAAAATCTGCAGATGTAGATGCCTTTGAGGTGGCAGAGTTCCTTTGCAATGCAAAAGCTGTTGGCTGGTGGGCCTTCCCACTGCCTCCGCTGCTGCCCTATGCCATTTTTAATAGGGACTTAGAAGCCTTGTTTGCAATCTCTTAGTCTTGCAGTCCCTATTTAAAATGGCACAAAGTAGCCTCAGAGACACCAGCAAATAATCCACGAATAATCAAATCTGCAAAAGTCAGACTGACAAATGTGGAGGGCCGACTGTACTTTTGAATACCACTTGCTGAAGCATATGTGTGGGACATGGGGGGGGGGGGACCAGCCACTTTATGGACAGTGGGCATAACATCACAAGATGGCAGAATTTGAAAAATGAGGTACTTTGTATCTCTAGTTGACAATGGGCCTAACAAAATCTGTGCTGTGCTTCCAACGTGTTATATCTGTAAGGCTGTTCAGTTTCACAGCTTTTATTTTGTATGTTTGTGCTTCTCTATAGGTGAGAGAAAACTGGGTACAGTAATTACACCTGATACATGGAAAGATGGTGCAAGAAACACTACAGGTAGTTCTAAAATTTGTATTATCATCTAGATATGTGTTTCTGATGTTCATTTAAGACCGTTTGTTATTTTTCTTTCGAGGTGAATGAGGCTGGAAATATCCATTCAGAGACAGTTTGAAAATCTTTCCTTTAAGCTGCCTTTTTAAAATCATGACAGAGAGCTCTGGTGCCCTACCAAACTACAAATCCTGGAATTCCACAGCATTGAGCTATGTAGTGTCAAACTGCTTTATTTCTGCAGTGTGGCCACATTCATTTTGTGTCTGATTATCTGTCTTAATGAAAGTTCCTGTAAATAAAAGAATAAAAGCACTTTTTAATGGTGGTGTATTAATTAATGGGTGAAACAAATCTGCATGAAAAGCTGGCTTTCAGCTGGCTCGGGGAGTGGCATACAGATGTCCGGAAGTTGCACCGGCGCTTAGACATGGGCTGGTTTCTGGGTACTCAGGCAGCATGGTGTTTACATGCCACCCACTGCAGGAGCAGCTTGAAACCAACAAGGGGCTGCAGCGGGCGGGCAAAACCACCTTTTTGCCAGCCCAAAAAGGAGTGACTCTTTGCTGCTCCTTTTTTGGCCAGCTGCAAGGTGGCTTGGGGGCCACAGCATGTGTTCGCCATGGCCTGAATCTATTTTCGGAAGGGGGTCTTCAAGCTGTCCCTTCGGGGCCATCTGTTTCAGCCTTTAGTTTCTCTTCTGGCACTTAATGATTTTAGACTACACAGTCATTCTGTAGAATCCCTTTGGACATGCATAGAATCCAGTTTACTTTTGCATCTGTTTGAATAACATTGCGACATACATAGATGAGCTTTCCTTGATAGCTAAGTACTGATGGGAGTTTACCTAAGAAGCTTTTTAACTGGATAATGTGGACATGAACCAATTTGACACTGATGAATTTGGTTCAGAAGATCTAGCAATATCAGTAAGATGTCTGAATTGCGATCTAGCTTGGATGTGCTGAATCTCAGGTCTCAGTAGGAACCCTAAATTCAGAGCCAGAAAATTAGGATCCTTTTTAAATCCATTCATGAATTGAACCAATTGATTAATATTACAGCACTAATAAGAAAAATTTCAATTTTTTTCAAAATACTCATTTATAGTAATGCAGGTTACATCTTTAAATATAGTGAGTCAAGAGAACTAGGTCTGTCTAGTTGGCCATTACAAATGCTTTTAATTTTTTTTCTGCTTGGGTGGTATTCTTAGAATAACTTAATTTGTAATGTTTTACAAGTTATTTATATTATACTTTTTGTTTATAGAAAGTGGTGGGAGAAAATTAAATGAAAACAAGGCATTGACGTCAAAGAAAGCAAGGTAACTAATGTCCTACTATATTTAATCAAGTTGACTCAAATTGGGGGGGGGGGAATAGATGTTCTCCATTTGCTGCATTCTCTTGAATATCCCTCCCCATTTCTGTTTTTGTTCTTTCCACACATAATCACACTCCACTCCTTGCTATCGCACTGTTTTCCAGTCTAAATTTATCCCAGTGGCTTTCTCACTTTTTCCTACTGCACTGGTACCTTACTGAGCCTTTGTTGTGATTAGAATCAAATTTGACTTGTCTGCTTTTCTTTCTATCTTATATCATGCAACTTGCCCCACCTCAGACTTCACTTTGCTTCTTGGCTTGCTGTGGTCATAACTGCCCTGTCTTCCTTTCTGCTGAGTGAGAAGGGAGCACTGGAAATGTGTAGTGTGGTAAGAGCAATTGCCAAGGCAGAAAGGAAGCAGCAGCAGCAATTGATGGATAGCATTGGTACTGTGTGGTATGACAAAGAGTTCAAGGAGAGTCACTGTATCCCTCTGAGTTTGGGTCTCATGGCCCTCCAAGTTGAAGCATGACAAATGAAATGAATCATTGCCGCCTGGTTTTTGTATCACACATTTTTCAAGCCATCATACTGTTGTGCATGGTTTGATTTACCCATTTAAATATATGATAAACACATGGTGTAATTGTAATTGTTTAGAAGAGTGTGATGCTCCCATGAATGTGCCTGAGTGGATCAAAAGCAATGAACTGTGTTTTTGTAATTGGAAAGCATCTCTTGGAAGGGGGTCTCATTATTAGCCATTTCACTTTTTCTTCCTGCCACTTCTGCTTTCGCCCATATACTCCTACTAAAGTAACTTTGAGTATGTAAAGCGCCATGTAAAAGTTATGTCGTTATATAAATGAAATTTAATAACAACAATAATTAATTAGCAACAATCTTCCTCCCCCCTGAAACTGGGGCTGGAAACTCCTGGCTTCTTTGATCAGCCAAATAATTTAGGACCATCTGAAAACTACAACCCTTCCTTACTGTAAGCTAAAGAGGAGACCAGCCTGCCCCCATCTATCAGCCAGAGATATAGTAGTCACAGGGAGCTTGTTTTCCTTTTCCCACCAAAAGCCTGTTTACATGAGGCTGCAGACATCAGGGGGAAAGAATACTCTGGCCTAATGCATCAGTCAAAGGAACTATAGTTACTAACAAGGGAAAGTTATCCTGACCCAAACTAGATATAAATGCCTACTTATAATTCATTACATTGTCCTGTCCTGTCCTTCCAAACTCTTGCTCTCCCATTCACTTTCCCTTGTGGCCCTTTTTTGTTTGTTTGTAAACCTTGTGGCATAGCCTGTCTCTATTTCATTGATGCAAGCAGCTTTCAAAAATAATAATTGGGTGAGAAATGGGAAGAAATTAAAGTATAGTAAATAAACAAACAAGTAAATAATTAAATTATTACTGTATTATTTTTGTTTTCCCAGGTTTGATCCTTATGGCAAAAACAAATTTGCAATATGCCGAATTTGCAAAAGTTCAGTTCATCAGCCAGGCTCCCACTACTGCCAGGGATGTGCATACAAAAAAGGTGGGACTTTTGCTATAAATTCTTCATTTATTGTTTCTCTTGAAATATATGTTATCCATATACTGAGAAGTAAGATAATATAAAAATTAGGATAATTTTGACTGGAGAAAGATATATCACTTTCATTTTGCTTCTTGTTCCTAGGCATCTGTGCAATGTGTGGGAAGAAAGTCCTGGATACAAAAAACTACAAGCAAACATCTGTCTAATTATATATTGTGACCTTTTTTTATTGACCAGCTTTGAAACAGTCAGTAAATATTATCAGTGCTGAAAATATTTTTAAAAGATGAAAGACTCCTTCTAAATTTTGCATGATCTTTTAGGCTTCACTATTCTAGTTTTGACTTTAAATATCAGTTAATAGCCTTAGCTTATGTTTTTATGGTTAGATAGTAAAAGAGATCTGGAGTACCCTTTCAACTTATTACAGTCAAAATCTTCATTTGTGGTTTTTGATATAGTGATATAAAGAGTGTTGTAACCATGGTACTTCAGGTACTTTTATAAATTTTCACAAATCTAAAGTCTGAAGAAAAACTGAAAATATTTAAAATTTCAGTCATTGCCACGATTATTCTTATACCAGGACTGAGAGGCTGAAGTATGAGCTTTAAGTTCATCAACAGTAAAAGATTTGCTGATGAAACAAAACTGGCATAAAAGAACTAGGTATGCAGATTTACATCTAAGTGTACAGAATAATACATAACCCATGCACTCCCCAACCAACCACAGAACCGCAGAAGCTCTGTAAGAGTTATATTTTACCTGGATAAAAGTGGCTGTTGAGCATCAGACAGTTGGTGGGTTTCATTCAACTTAATGGGCTTGATTCTGAAGGTTTGATATGTAGTATGTACACTGTAACAACCCTAGCAGATTAACCCTATTAATCTGGTTTTGTTGAGCTGAAACCTGAGGTTGAGTCAATGCATGGATTAATCTTTAGCCTGAAAACTGGTGTTGAGGCATTTATTGTACATAGAGAAGAAACTGTAAATAAATTGTACCCAGTTTGTTGCATTAAAACAAAGGGTCAATTGCCCCTATTATTAATGAGTTTTCAGTGTGTGCGTTTTTTTTCCTCATGTGCCATTTTTCTTTTCCACCATGATAGTTTTTGATTGACTTAGTAATAGAATGGATCTTCGATCTTTTCTTATGATTCAGAGAAATGGGACAATTATACCCTTGCATTTGATTATGGTGGTCAGAAATTGGGCTGGTTCATACCACCAGGATGAAGAAGCTGGACCTGTATTGGTTTGCTTTCTTACTGGTGGGTTCTCAGTGCAAATGTCTGCACAGGGACACCAGGTAGAGAGGTGGAGTTGCTGAGACCTACAAGGTGGAGTTGCATCTTACTTCCTATAGCCCCATTTACCAAACTGTCTTTCTTAAGTGTGTGTATTTGATGTAGTGCATTTAAGCAGAATCAAAGACCTGGAACAACTACTAAGAAAGATCAAGGAAGAAAGTGCAAAGGTAGGCTTACTGTTGAACATAAAACAAAAACAATGACCATGGAGAAGTCACACAAATTCAACCTAGAAAACGAGGAAATAAAATCAGTAAAAGAATTCTAATACCTGGGATCAAACATTGATAGGAATGGGGACTGTAGCCAGGAGATCAGAAGATTAAGAATGAGGAGGACAGCAAATGAAAAAACTAGAAAAGAATCATAGAATCATAGATTTGGAAGAGACCACAAGGGCCATCCAGTCCAACCCCCGCCATGCAGGAACTCCCAATCAAAGCATTCCCAACAGATGACCATCCAACCTCTGCTTAAAGACCTCCAAGGAAGAAGACTCCACCACTCTCTGAGGGAGTGTGTTCCACTGTCGAACAGCCCTTACTGTCAGGAACTTCCTCCTAAATTGGAGGTGGAATCTCTTTTCCTGCAGTTTGCATCCATTGTTCCGCGTTCTAGTTTCTGGAGCAGAAGAAAACAAAAGATTCTAAATTGCAAAGATATACAACTGAGCACAAACATTAGAATCATATAAGCCATTGTATTCCCTATTACCCTGTATGGATATGAGAGCTAGACAAGAAAGCAGATAGGAAGAAAATCAGTTCATTTGGGAAATGTGGTGCTGGAGAAGAGTACTGAGGGTCCCATGGACAGCCAAAAAGACAAATGAGTCCTGGAGCAGATTGGGCCAGCTATCTCCCTGGAAGCCAAGGTGACAAAACTGGGGCTGTCATACTTTGGACACATGAGGAGGCACGAATCATTGGAAAAAACAATAATGTTAGGAAAGGTGGAGGGAAGTAGAAAGAGAAGAAGGCCACATACTAGATGGATGGACTCTATTAAGGAGGTCACAGTATGAGTTTGCAGGAACTAAATAGAACAGTGGAGAACAGGGAGTCTTGGAGATGTCTCATCCTACAGGGCCACCATGGGTCAAGGGCAGTTAACAGCAACAACAACATTTAAGATGCATGAGGAATTTTATTTGCATAATGCTGACTCTGCCTGCCTGCAAATTGAGATTACCTTTAGGTGCCTGTAGGGAAGTAGGGCACTACTACTTACTCTGAGTGAAAGCATTGGTCTATCTAGTTATATAGCCAGCTCTGACTGGCAACAGCAGCTCTTTCTTGCCTCATCTTGCTTTGCTTCTCCATGCCTCACCTAATGGCTCTCACATCTTCTGTTGCTTGAGATAGGCACTAAGGCAACTGTCTGTAGCAAAGAGAAGAGGTGTGGCCTGTCAAAAGGAGGTGAATCAAGGCAAAGAGCAGTGGCCACAGTGCTGGTCAAAAGCACAAGGACATAGGACGATGTTTTATCCTCATTCTAAGAATTTGTCCCTCTAGTCCCATACTGTCAACTCTGATGTACAGCAGCAGAGCTAACTTCTTTCCTAGCCCTGCCAGGGGAACCTAACTATTCCCTGATGGTCTCCCATCCATGTACTAGCCAGGCCTGACTTTGCATAACTTCCAAAATTGTACATTGGGGTATGTTCAAGGTAGTCTTCTCTTTGTCTCCCTATCTCCTGTGATTAGGTAATGTGATAAAGAGAAGGCCTTTTCAGCAGCAACAGCATCCGTCCATAGAGTATTTTCCCAGTAAGTAAGGCTTGCCTGAGAGACAGCATGGCATAGTGGTTTGGTGTAGGACTGTATCTCTGGAGACCAGGGTTCAATTCCCCACTGGGTGACCTTGGGCAAGCTGCATACTCTCAGCCTCAGTGGAAGGCAAGGGCAAACTTCTGAACAAACCTGACCAAGAAAAACCCACCTCAGAGTCGCCATAGCTAGGAAACAACTTGAACGCACAACAATGGCTTGCCTAGTGCCTACTTCATTATGTTTTTCAAGCAAATAAGCAAATAACAGACAAATAATGTTTCATTTTCTCAGTATTATGCACCCTTACCTTCTACAATACTTGAAGTTTCTCTTGTTTTAATTCTGGGCTTGCTGGAGATAAAATGGCTAGGATGACTGAGCACAGATGGCAGAAGCCTGGGACTGTGCCAACCAAATTTGAAAACATGCTGTGTGGTGGCTAGTACAGCTTCCTTTTAATACCGCTAAAGCAAGACACATTTCTCATTCTGCTTGTGCAACCCCATCATTTGCTGCTAAAATTTCTTCTGCCATATCAGAGAAAAAATAAAATAAAAAGCACAGCAAATCTGAGAAATATGGGAGATGCCTTTTTCACAGTAGAGTTGTGCTCCCAGAAGGCTGTTTAAGAGTGCAGTTCTGTTGTCATTTTTGTTGTAATTCTGGGAACTTGAGTAAAGCTGGATTTTCAGCAGTAATGGGAACATTCTGCAATGGATTCCACACAGGACCAGGGAGCAATGCAGTCCTTAAATTCCAGGAAATTATTTACCTGTTGTTGTTTTTTAAATGTATGAGACCAGCAGCAGCCTGATGTGGCTTAAAGTGTTTTAGGAGTAATATAAAGGTAAAAGTTTTCCCTTTGACAAGGTTGTCAAGTTGTCTCTGACAGTAGGGGTATTAATCTCCATTACTGAGCCAAAGAGCCAGCATTGTCAAATTAACAGTTTAACCATTTGGTTGTTCTGATGCATAAACTGTACTGAGGATAAGAGACTACTATTACAACAGAATATGGAGAAAGATAATGGTTCCCAATAGGAAAGGGAGTCAGACAAGGCTACATTCTATCACCCTCTTTGTTCAACTTATATGCAGAAAATATACACAGAGCAGGTTTACATCGGAGGAAGGAGAAGATCGGAGGAAGGAATATCAACAATCTAAGATGTGCACATGACACCATAAAGGTAAAGGTATTATCATGACAAGGTTGTCCGACTGTAGCGGGCAGTGCTCATCTCCATTACTAAACCAAAGAGCCAGTGTTGTCAAAGGTGATTCTATGATCATGTGGCCAGCATGACTGCGCAGAACGCTGTTGCCTTCCCTCCAAAGTGGTACCTATTAATCTGCTTGCACTTTTACATGCTTCTGAATTGCTAGATTGGCAGAAGCTGGGACCAGTGATGGGAGGTCACCCTGTCATGCGGCACTTGGGCCTCAAACTGCCAACCTGCTGATCTTGCAGTCATCAGAGTCAGCATCTTAACTACTGAGCCATAGGCTGCATGAAATGTTTCGATGAGGTTTGTTGCTAAGGATAAGTACAGTGGGACCTTGGTATCAATTCCACACACTTCCCCCAGATACTAAAAACCATGGGAGCTCAAGTCCCATTGTCCCCAATGGCAGTGCATGCATGCATGCAGTGCATGCATGCAGCTGCACCGCTATTAGGGACAACGGGACTTCAGGTGAAGTGCCTCCACTGGAGACAACAGAGCCTCTCCCTAATGGTGGTGCCACCACAGGTGCATGCCACCATTGAAAACAATGAGGACTTGCTGGCTGGAGAGGCTGACATCCGCATATGGCAAGCCCCCAGATAATGAGGCCCCACTGCAGGACCCTCTTGCTTTTTGATCTTCTCCTCTCTCCACAAGAGCCTACACCCACTGCTGCCTCTCCGTTCCCCCATCTGATCATCTGCAAGCAGTCACTTTCAGTCTGGTAGATCTGTATTGTGTTCTGCTCCTGCTACTTCATATCTTCAACACAGAGAAAAAGAATCGTATTATATATAATCCAAGACTAATTCATAAAGGTGGGCAGGACCTTTCCCAGCTTTTCCCATTTCATTCTGATAGGCTTAGAGAATTAGCATAGATCAGCTTGTTACCATAACATGAAATGCAAGAGATTAATCTCTCCAGGATCATAGAATCATAGAGTTGGAAAAGACCACAAGGGCCATCCAGTCCAACCCCCTACCATGCAGGAATTCTCAATCAAAGCATCCCCGACAGATGGTCATCCAGTACTTTGGACAAGATCCCTTAACATTCAGGTTAAAACCCAGACTGGATTCCCCACCCCACTGACAGGTCAGCAACCAAGCGCTTAGCTCTCTTGTAAAAATAAAAGGCAGAAAAGATGAGCATGCGGAGGGGGAGGCTTAACTGAATATTTACAGGCAAAATAAGAAAGTTTACTTGCAAAAGAAGAAATGAGTCATTGTGTGCTTATTGATGGTTGTATTTTATTATTTTAAAAGGTTGTATGATTATTCTGTTTTGTAAAAAGCCTTTTTACAAAACAGGATAATCATAAAGAGAGGCAGCATGGGGTAATGGTTTCGGTGTTCTACTATGATTCTGGAGACCAGGGTTCAAATCCCAGTTCAGCCATGAAACCCACTGGGTGACCTTGGTCAAGTAACACACTCTCAGCCTCAGAGAAAGGCAATAGTAGACTTTCTTTGACTAAATATTGCCAAGAAAATCTCATGATCGCCATAAGTCGGAAATGACTTGAAAGTACACAAGAACAACAACAAATAATTATAAATATTTTTAAAAGAATAAACTACAACAGTCAATAAGCACATGAAGACTCATTTCTTCTTTTGTCTGTGGATCCTAATACATGTAAAAAACCATACAAAACAGGATAATCATAAAAGAATAATCGTAAAAGAATAAAATACAACCATCAATAAGCAGGTCACAGTGAAGACTCATTTTTTTTCTTTTGCCTGTGGAGCCTAATATGTGTAGGAAGAAATCAATTAGAATGCAGATATTTGTTTATTAATAAGGAATGCATTAAAAATGTCAGCTACTTCCATGCCTTGCTGCTGGTGGCTGAAGTCATTCAGTTTTTAAGGCCAAAAAGCACAGGATGGTTGAGTGTGTGCTGGTAAAGAATCACAACTCGACTCTGAAGTAGCAAGTTTGTGATGTGCACGTGTCAGTGAATGAATGAATGGTAAGATTCCTATAATGTTTAATTAAGTACCTGACAAGACAAAATGAACTCTGTAATGCCCTCTTCTGCAGAGTTAATAATGCCCCTTGTCCTTTTCTACATCTGGCTACATATGCATAGTAATTCAGTATATGTCCACACCATCAACATGGCTTACTCCCATGCTAAGATGCATAGGACTGTCTGTTTATGTGGAGGCATCTGTGTATGTCGAACAGAAAAATGTGAATTCAAAGGATGCATGGATGTGTTGTGGATCAGCCCCCCTACCGCTGTCTTGGATCTTAGCCAAGCTCGTACTAATGTTTTTATCTCAATTGGCCTTTTCTGCGAGACTGATTTTTGTTAGAGCAGAAAATGTGGAATTCAAGGAGCAGCTTTATGTTCTTGCTTATAAGTGAGGTGTTTATATGCTTTGTTCTATAGTGCTATACATCAATATTGGTATTGTGTTTTGAGTCAGCACTCATCATTGCCACACACCTCCACCCACTTTGAGATCCACAAAAAATTTGCGTGTGCATATAAATTATTGGGTTTTTGGCTATCCTATCTTCCAGTGCACTCCACATTACCCCCACACACATGTGACATTTTATACATGCAAAAGGGGTCTCTGCCCATTTCACATGCTATTCCACTATCGATCAAGTTTAGTGGTAGCTCCAGCTCATGCAGTGATCTTAATAGTTTTATGGTTGGCTCTGAGACTCAACAAGTGGGTCCTTTGTATTCACTGAGATTTGGTTCCAGGATACCCCTTGGATGCTTGATTCCTATTATACAGTACACAACTGTGTAGTAAAATGGTGTCCCTTAAATAAAATGGCAAAATCAAGTGTATATATATATATATATATATATTCAAGCCATGGATAGTGAATCTGTGGATGGAAAGTGCCAACTGTATTTATGTTTCTCTGTCACCCCACTGTATCCTTACAACAAACTTATGAGGCTGAGAGAGTGACTGACCCACGGTTACTCAGTTCCATTTTATGAAACAGTGGTGAACTGAATCTGAATTTCCCAGGTTGTAGTCCAACACACTAACCGCTGCACTGCCTTTCACTGGGTGTTTTTTACTGTCAGCAGTAGGACATTGACATTGAAAGCCTTTCAGTGCTTACTGAGACATGCTTTTTTTCATTTGCAAAGGTAATTTTAAGGTCCTCAAATAATACTGTATCTTTCACTGACCCAGAGTTCTATTATGACAGCATGCTTTGGTTCTGGACAAGAGGCTTAGCTTTGGCATTAAGCAATGTCTCATAATACTTTAGAGTTTAATCTCAAAAGAGGGGAAATTCTTGACAGTGAAGGGAAAAAAGATTGGTACAAGAAGAAATGAAGCACTTGTCTTTTTACAGTCTTCAGGGTGAAGGCTTCTTAAGAATCTCTTGCACGCACATATTACTGAATTATTCAAAAGGTTATGTAAGAAAAAATGAGAAATGTAGTAGAATTTCTCCCCATATGTTTAGGGGGAAGGGGAAGCCATCCTGGCACGCAGTTCATTTGTTATGTAACAGACCTATTGCTTGCCAAGTATAAAGAGATTTGTACTTTCCCAATCTGGTTTTTCCCTTGCCTAGGTACTGCTTGTTCCTTGGGTACAAGGAACCCTGTTGCACTTGGCATGTTTACTGAAGACGATTAATCCTTATGCAAAAGTGGCATTTATTTCTCACCAGACAAAGTTAACCCAGGGATATGGTATGGATGTAGTGCAAAATATAGAATGGCTTACTCTTGATTTTCCTTTTTCATTATATAGTACATTAAAGCTGATTAACCCAGGGGTGTAGCTATGGAGGGGAGGTGAAATGAAGGCATTGCCCCATCCCCTGAATAGGAATTCTGCCTCTGTAAATGAAAAATTTCTTCAGCTTCTCTGGACAGTTGCTCTTTGAAAGCTGATCATAGCAAGTGCCAAGCACAAAACTGGGCTCAGATCTTATGCTGCTTCCAATGAGCTTCAGAAAATTGTTAGCCAAGCCCACCAACTGACCACCCCAAAACAAGGCATGCATATCAGTCTTAAACAGCATGCTATTGGGTACAAAGTATGGTTCACTCAAACAAAGGCATACTAATACAGTGGCATGCAGAACTATGTCCAGTAGCAAGCAAGGGAATAAAAACCAGGTCTTTATTTATAATGCATGACTTACACCATCGAACTTCAATGAGTCCAGGGACCAATTTTCTACCTTTTGAACATTCTAGAGGAGCTGAATGGACTGGCAAAAATTCAATAAAATCACAATCAAATTCCTTAAAGAGCTGGAAGCCCATTTTTAGTTCTAAAAAATGGGTATTTTATAGAATCATAGCATCATTAAGAGTTGGAAGGGACCACAAAGGCCATCTAGTTTAACAACCTGCATTGCAAGAATACACAATTTGTTGTTGTGTGCCTCAAAGTTGTTTTTTACTTATGAATCTACAACACTCCTAAAAGATGCCCAGCCAACCTCTCCTTGAAGATCTCCATAAACGGAGAATGGACGATCTTGAAAGCATTCTGTTGTTTAGGTGGAATCCCTTTTCTTGTAATTTGAATCCATTGGTTCGCATTCTAGTCTATGGAGCAGCAGAAAACAAGCTGGCTCCATGTTCTCCATGATATACCTTCAGATGTTTAAGGATAGTTATCATGTCACCTCTAAGTAGTTTCCTATTACTACCATATATCTCTTTTTAAAAAATCTTTGATCATTTGTCTCATTCAGTATGTCAAAGGCTATATTTTGCTATATCATTTGTTCCAAAAAGCATTGGAATTAAGGGGTAATGGACAGTGGGACTGATCAAGTCTTCTTGGACTCTGTTGCACCATGGATCTTTGCCCCTTGGGAGACAGCACACTCTCTCAACATGAAATCACCTATTACCACCACGCGTCCCTTCATCCTATGGGAATAGAAAGTAGTTAGACGGTGAAACGTTATGAGCCTAGGTACCAGAGGCAGTTCAAGGCCCAAGCACCATGTGACAGAGTGAGTTCCCATCACTAGTCCTAGCTTCTGCCAACCTAGCAGTTTGAAAGTATGTAAAGGTGAAAGAAGATAAATAGGTACCACTTCAGTGGGAAGGTAACAGCGTTCTGTGCAGTCATGCTAGCCACATGATCACAGAGTCGTCTTTGACAATGCTGGCTCTTTGGCTTAGTAATGGAGATGAGCACTGTCCCCTACCGTTGGACACAACTTGACAAGGGCAAAATGAGGGCACTGCCCCCACAAGTAAGAATTCTGCTCCTCAAATATATTTTTCCTACAATCCCCCAATTTCTAATTTGCAGTAAAATAAAACTGCAGTTGAGCATACATTTTAGACATCTAAAAATGAGCAGGCGAAATTGCCTAGGGAATTCAAACACAACATCTATAAGAGTTTTAGGTGTAAATTTTCAGTATCTCATTCTCTGCAATGCTAAAAATATGAGGAGTGAAGGAAAATTTTATTATGGGGCAGAATTCTTATTTGGCAGGGCAATGCCCTCATCTTACTCCGCCCACATAGCTATACCCTGGATTAACCAGCTGTGTGACTAAATATTATTTTCTCCTTTGAAAGAACGACTCAGGATCATCCTGCTCTGTCTAGATCTTAGCGTCAAAACAGTTGACTGTAAAGGGGCAGCTCCATCGCTCCTTTGAGCACTGGATTTGGGGCTGCAGCAACTGAATGCCACAGCCCTGATCTGGCATTTTTCCAGCCCAAAAAGAAGCAGCAAAATGTTGCTCCTTTTGGGGGTGGAAAAAAGCACGCTTTCCATTGTGAAGCTTCCTGCTGTGTGCTCAGCGGGGTGGCTTAACACCAGCTTGGGGATGGCATCAGGGTGTGTGCCATGCACACAACACACCCCCACACCACCCGCAAACCTGCATTTTTGCTGGTCTGGTTTGGCCCTTACCTAAGGGATGGTCATTGTAGCATCTTTGTTCTGGTGGTTGCTCTCTGATCCCTCTTCCCAGCTCCCATGGCTCAAAACTGGCTAGAGGCCTGTGAAGAGACTCTGGCTGTTGCATGAACACTTACTCTTGATACTGCCATATGAGATGTTTCTTTTCAACTTTGTATCTTCCTTCTTTTTTTTCTTGCTCCCTTTTCTTGCTCATTGCCTTACTATTCCTCCACTCCATCCCTTCTGGAATAGTTTCTACTTCTTCCAGATAAGACAGAGGTCACCACTGGCCCTCTAACCTACTTGTGTAAATATGGTACCTTGTGCTTTCCATGTTAAGAGTGAATCTGCTCCCGCTTTAAGGGAGCTGTGCAAGGTATGAAATCTATTTTGGGAGTTGAGTTCAGCACCCTGGAAAACACCTGCAAAGTGGGATAACAAACAGAAAAGAATTTATCTTCTTTCCTGAAAAAGATAAATTCTAGTTGTGCATGATGAGGTTTGTAATCCAGCACTGAGCAGGAATTTTCTCAGAGTCCTAATCCAACACTCAACACTGGCTCTATACCAAGAAAAAAGCTGCACTATTCAGTCTTGTTATACACATATGAATAGAAGAGAAGGCAAAACCAAGAACAACATATAGGCCATCTTAAAAGTAATTTTAATCTTTGGAGTTTAAGGTAGCTGCAGAGTAAATTACTGAATACTACACTATAGCAAACAAAGAATCAAAAACTATACCTCTGTATTACAAGCATTGTATACACCCAATAATGTAGTGATACTTTTAAAAAGTTACATATACATTTTAGCACCACTCTGAAGCACTTATTTTAATAAACATTTTTAAAGCAGCTGAGAAAAAGATGAACGTGTGCTTCATATTCACTTGAGGGAAGTCACAGTTCAACAAGCATGACTGTTTGAGTCACTTGAACACTAATGACAGGCCAGTGCAACCCTTTTCACCTCTCAAATTGTTAAGTCAGTCTATGCCAACCTGCTGGCACCCTTTAGATCAGCTGATGAGATATTAGATTTTGACTCCCAGCAGCCCTAGCCAAGGTTGACAATGGTAAGGAATACTGGGAGTTGCAGTTCAACATTTGAAAGGTTGCACATGTCTCACCCCTGTTCCTAGGCCAGTGCTACTCAAAATGGTAATCCTTGAACTGATGCTGGTCCTTGGGCCATTGGTATCTGGTCCCTGATGAGTTTCCAGGAAAGAAAGTGTAGCCAATAGGCACAAATACAGAGCTGGTCCCTGGCACTGGGGGAAAAATAGTTGGTCCTCCACAGTAAATAGCCTGAGAAGCACTGCTCTAGAGGTTTTGGAAGATAAGTCCAACAAACCCCAGTGAGGACTGCACTCAAAACATCTTGGCTCCCTTCTTCTTTAGCTACTCTTAGACTCTAGTATACTTTGATTCCAAGCAGCTGAAGAAGGCAAAAGCTGAAATGTTTTGATACAGCATTTTGATATTTCTGTGCTGTTAAGACACTCTAATAAATACACATTTTAAGTTATTAATTGAATATTTTTGGGTACTAGAACAAACCCATCTGAAATACTAGCTGATGCATTAAAATTTTTGTCAAGACAGAAAATGACTGTAGCCTTCTGATTACTTAAGGTATATTTTTCAGGAAGTGCAAAAGTCTCCTACGATGTATCAAGTAACTTCAGTTCTGTAAGGCACATTTCAAGTTGTGCAATATAAATCTTTGGTGACAATGAAATAAGAGTTTACAGTACTTTCATAGCCATAGCCAAAAACAGGTTTGCAAAGAAGAAAAAGAATACATTTAGTAATGATTTAGTTGATTAGAACTAACAGAAAGAATCTTCAGTTAAAACACCTTCTCCATTTAAAAAGCCACCAGTGCATCACTTGGGCCCAATGTGACCTCAAGTAGCTACGAAGAATGAACGTACGTTGTACACATTCAAGGCAATGCAATACATTTCATTTCACCTGGAAGTCCCACTGAGTTCGAAGGGGTTAGCTTCCAAATAAGTGTGAAAGGATGTATCTTCAAATCCTTTACTATTACTGTAACTCCTTCTCCCTCCAACAACTCTGGGACTTATAGTCCTCTAGTGCATGGGGATCAAGGTTGCTCTGTATCACTTGGGAATGCTGCAATGCCCTAATCATTACTACAAATCACCTGCTATTTTAGGGTTATGCCATGGGTTCAGCCATGATTCAACGTGGTATTTTTAAACCAGTATAACTTCATTACATAGATGTTTTCTGTTTTCACACGAGAGACTCATACTGGTATACCCTTTAAAATGTGTCCCTCATGCCAGAAATGATTCCAGTTGTTAGGGGAGACCATTAATTCCTCTTGTCAGCATGTAATATTCCCTAAGTATGATATTCAAGCTGCTGTTAACCAAGGAATTCCTTCCTGTTAACTGCATATGTGGGCAATTTATACTTGGTTAGGAAAGACAGTCCTTGCATCTTGTACTCCCAAACCATTCGCTTTGCACCAGCCTAATGATACCCTGATGATTCTGCCATTCCCCATGGCCAGTATGATGCAAGATCTTCCTCACATAGTGGCTAGCATCTTGTTTGGCTCAGTATAGCAAAGTAGTTCTGCATCCAGAATTATGCTGCAGCTGGCCATTCACCAACCCCAAGGCTTACTATCCCAGTGCATGATATAATAATTTATGTCTGGCTAGAGCAGTGGTTCTCAACCTTTGGTTCACGACCCCTTTGAGAATCGAACTACCCTTTCATAGGGGTCGCCTAAGGCCATCAGAAAACACATATTTCTGATGGCCTTAGGAACCGAGACCATCTGTTGGGAGTCACCATGTGACGAACTGTATTAAAGGGTTGTGGCATTAGGAAGGTTAAGAACCACTGGGCTAGAGGGACATAGCCAGATACTTCTCTAATCTGTCTCTGCTCTCTACCAGAAATGTAATGGCCATGGGGGTGGGGGCTATAGAAGCTCGGCTTTGGCTGGTTTGGAGGGAGATCTACATTGACCAAAAAAAATAAGACATGTAGGCAGAACGTTGACTTACACCTGTGTGTGCCACTAACAAGATTGTAACCAGTGTCTTCTAAGCATGCTGGGCTACAATTCCCATCACCACAATCATACTCTTTTCCTGACTGGGGATGATTGGGATTTTAGTCCAAAATGCCTAGTCACATGGATGGGGAGGAATTCTATCCAGAAGCATAGGATATTGTTTGTACAAAATCAGACTTTTTGTTCACATAGCACATCCAGACTTACCCAGAGGCTACCATGATTGGCAGCAGCTCTCCAAGCAGAGATTACCAGAGCTTGGAAAAGTTACTGCAGTTCTCAGAATCCCAGCCATGCTAATTGGAGGATTCTGAGAGCTGTAGTCCAAAGAGTGACTTTTCCAAGCTTTGATTTCTACACAAAAATGTGTCCTCTGCATTCAACCTGCTTGGTTTTGTAAAACTGTGAATACTTTGAGTCATCTAATCTTGCTCTCCTGTGGGTCGGTTTTGCAAGAAGGCTGAATTGGAGGCACAAAAAGCCACCTGGATTTGTGCCCTGAGTGAGCAGGTGATAGGGAACTCCAGTCAAACCATGCTCCTTATCAAATATACCTATAGAATGTATTCATTTATTGCATGCATGTTTTGTGCATTTAAGTGTCTATCCGTGAGATGCAGAAAGAACTCAGAGTGGAGGGGGAGATGTCTTCCTTCATTCTCATTTACAAATAAAGACATAACGTGTGAAGAGGCTGTTAGCCTTCATGTTACAAGATTCCTGGACAGTGATTTTCTTTTTTCTTTTTTTTTAAAAAGTAAGTTACAGTTGTAGGCTAGGATCCTACTTGTGCACTCTGATAGCTCTGCTGCACTGATGGCAGCAGTAGAAGCAATAGGGGAATGGCTGCAGCTGTGAAAGAAAAGATTACAGCCTACTTAGAGCCAAGAGATTTTGTTGTGAACCCTTCACTACCTCTGCACAATCATAGAAGAACTGTAATCATTAGTACAGTGTGCCAGCAGGATTACAGTCACTGCTCTGAAGCCTAACACCCCGAGTAAGTAGTTTTTATTATAGGTTAAGCCTTCCTTATCTGGAATCCCAAAATATTCCAAAAACCAAAACTTTTTTCATGGGTAGCCACCCTTGAGATAGTGACACCCTTGTTTTGTGATGGTTCAATGTACACAAACTTTGGTTCAAGCACAAAACTATTAGAAATATTGTATAAAATTACCTTCAGGCTATGTGTGTTAAGTGTACATGAAACATAAATGAATGTCATGTTTAGACTTGGGTCCTATCTCCATGATATCTTATTATGTATGTATATACAAATACAGATATTTCAAACTAAAAAAAAAAAAATCAAAAATTCAGAACACTTCTGGACCCAAGAATTTCAGGTAGGGCAGGCTCAACCTGTACATATTTTAACTACCAGATGTCATAAACTGTAAGTGGAAATTGTTGTAGGAAACGCAAATGATAATTTGATGGATCCTCATAAGTATACATTTGTCCTGCGCAACTGCGCAGGTTTGCTGGCTGCGAACTGCGCAATTGCGCAGTTCCCAGCCGGCAATGATAATTTGACTGTATGGTGTAACTGCGTTTGCGCAGTTCGCAAACCTGTGCAGTTGCGCAGCACAAATGTATACTTATGAGGATCCGTCAAATTATCATTGCGGCTCCTCTGCCTTTTTAAACTGTGCCGTTGCACTGGTGCATCATGAATGAACCCCTTTATTTTGTGAATGAATTGACATGTTATCCACAGTAGAATAACAGTAACGGCATCCCAGGGTCCCTACTGTGCATGTCTAGGGTTCGGATTAGGGGTGGAGCTAGGTTTTGGGAGCTTTAAAAAACTTCGCGGATAAACCCCAGCTTTTACACCTGCAGGGCATTGAGGAATTGTGTAATTCGCAGCCAGCAAGGAAAAAAAATTAAAGGTTCACCGCGGCTAAAAGCTGCGTTCATTGCCGCCCATGTAGCTGCTCCGCCTGTGTTTGTAGCGTTCTGACAGCTTCCCATGTAGCTGCTGAGCCACAGAAAAGACCTCAGATAAGTCGTTCCCACACCCCTCAGTCTAGCTGCCCTGTACTTTTTAAATGCACACCTGGGGCTTGCAGTCTAGCTGCTAAGCATTAAGGAAAGTGCAACTTCATGTCACCCTTTCCTGCCAATCTAAAAAGCCCCTTTGTAGCTGTAAAAGTAATGAAAACAGTAGCAATTATACTGCAAAAAGGCTGATATTCTTCTTTACATTACAGCCATAATGCAACTCAGTTATGTCTTAGGTTTATTTCACATATTACGTAGTCATAGTGCTTTGGTCCCACTTCTGGTGCTACGACTTCATCCTATGGAATCCTGGAATTTGTACTTTGCTGAAAGTACTTTGTAAGAGATTCTGAAATATCTTACAAAACTATAAATCCTAGGATTCTGTGCAGGAAACCATGGCAGTTACAATGGTAATAAAGTGATATTATTGTGTGTGATGTTGTTAGTTTTTTAAAATAAGATAATTGAAGATAACTTCTTGTTTGTAAACAACTTACTTCAATCTCTGGACATGCCTTGTTTCTTTTCTATAAAATGGAGTAAGGTACTTGCATTCTGTAGCAAATATTTACCAACACCATAAGGTGTTACCCAGAAGGGAGAATAAAGCTGTAAAACTGTTAGATTTTTTTCCTATGCTACACAGACTTTGGGGCAGGAAAAGCTGGCTCACATAAAGCAATTATGTTTTGGCAATTGTTTTTTAGTGTGGGATCCAAACCCACAGAGCAGCACAAGCTGTTGTCGTTTAACTCTTGATCAAGGCGAGAAATTCCTCCCTGGTTTTTGGATCTTCTCGCATGACTCCAAGCATGGTGCTTGTCACAGTTTTGCTGTTCATTTTCTGAACGCCTCGCATGATCATACACATGTGCCTGGCAAGAACATTCAAAAAGGCAGTTTCAGTATTTAAGAATCAGCAGAATAGACTGGTAATACATACAATATGTTAAAATCAAAAACAAATTACGAACAGTAGGCCATTGTTTATTGGTTTAACTGATGAGCAACATGATCAGCAAACTCACATGGCAGATTATATGATGGGATGAGCAATGGCATAGAATTTTGCCTCTGTGCCCCTCAGGAAAGCTGCACTAGTTTTGATTTAGATTCTTGTTTTTATTGCTACTTCTAGTTTTGATTTGTTTTTGGTTTATTGACAGGCATTTCTTTTTCTTAGGATAATCAGGGTGCGGTGGGGGAGAATAAAGCCAAACTTCCAAACTTTGATGAACTTTTGCAGTGATATGGACAATTTTTAGATGATTTTTGTTGGACACGAAGTGTTTTCTGTTTCCAGCTGCAAAAATCACTTCCCCCTTCTCTCCAAAAAGTTAGTGTTTTATAACAGTTTGTCTGAGAAGGAAGCATCAATGGAGTTTTTCAGCCTCAGGATGGCTCATACATGCACACATGAGGGTCAGCATTAGGAACTCTTCTACAGAAGTATAAGTAATTTTTCTTTTATCTCTCTGCTTTCCTATCTCTGATGGATTTCTTGCAACATATGTTTTAAATTTTAACTTTAGAAGAACATTCTGCATACTTCTGTCCTGCTTTATACCGGAAGCTCATGTTGCATTGAGGCACATGACACTCTGTTTAATATAAATACCAATATTTCCTATAATTATTCATATTTTTTAAAAACTGGGTGGTGTAGGAACTTGGGGTGCAAAAATGGGGCTGGGATCAATATACAGTCTGCACACTGCTTACCCTTCTTCTAGGACTGTGCCATACCAGACAGGAGATCTGTGAGTGCATTTTAGTGCCTCGCCCTGACATATACACACATTCATCAATAGTAACTGCTATAATAAGTGTTCCCACAGTGCCGTCTTTACAATGCAGTCCACTTAAATATGCTTAGAAGTAAGACTCCATTCAATGACAATTGCTACCAATAAAGCATCCACAGAGTGTGCAGTTCTTCAAATGTTGTTGCACTGCAGCTTTCCACAGCCCTTGCTGGCATGGCTGGTGGTGTAGTATGACGGGAGTTATGGTCAGATGTTCCCTACCCCTTGAATACAGGATTACAACCCAGTCCTGCCCATCTCTGTTTTTCATCTGTGACCCTCCCCCTAAACTCCTGGCAATTTAGGGCTTCTTTTACTTTTTCATTTTTCCCAGCCATGATTTATATCAGGGGTATGGCCTTCAAGACCAGGGGGCACATTAGCTCCCCAGGAGACCTTCCTACTGTACCCAATCTCACCAGAAATGTATATATATCATATTTGCCCCAAATGCCTTCTAGGCAACATGGTGGCATTCTCATCATGTTTTGGGATCTTCTTGGGCTTCTAGGAGGCACTTGAGAGTACGTTTTGAAGCAAAGAAGTTTGAAAACTTTTGCAAAAAATTGTTTTTATACAATCATAAGAGCTAGAGATTACAAGGGCCATCCAGTCCAACCCCTACAATGCAGACATACCTTTCACCCCTGGGGGGTCCAATGGGGCTCGACATAGTGTAAATACCCTTCACATTCCCTTTAAATTATTGGGGGGGGGGTAATTTAAAAAGGTAAAGGTATTCCCCATTGACAAGGCTGTCAAGTCATGTCCAACCATAGGGGGCGGTGCTTAGGAGCACAGAAATGAGGGGGGTTCTGGAGGCTACAAAAGCAGACCTTGGCCAAATTTAATTCACCCCCTCATCTATATTATTATTATTATTTCTTACACTCCTCTCTCCTTGGATTGAGGCAGGGAACAAATATAATGTAATTAACAGACAAACATCATCAGTTAAATACTTCAGTTAAAACACACAACAATTTAAAAGGACAAAAAAGATGTACATATACAGCGAATCCTCTGCAAGTGAAAGCAAGTATCAAAGGAACAACCTCCCAGAGGACAAGAAGGAATATTTGTGAGGGACAAGTAAAAATATCATCCCAAGGTCAAACTAGACACGGAGGAAAATGTATGCCTTGCAATAAATCTATTTCCTTTTACACAATGGATTTCCTCAGAAATGCCTGCTTCAGAAATCAGACTTGCAAATTAATCCCATGTTTGTTTCCAATGAGCAATCACACAATAAAGTGCACTGAATGAAAAACACATAGATCAGGATAACCATGCACTAAGACAGACATCTTTCACCACTTGATGGAGCACTTCTTTTAAGAAATGTGCTAAAGTATTGTCTAGTTTGATCCTGAGAGAGAATTAAATAATGAAATATACCAGTTGCATTTTCCCTGTCCTTTGAGAACTGAAGTGCCTCTTATGAAGATGAATGGGGCAAATACTACTGAATACATTTTTTATGAAATGCAGTAAAATGTTAAGTATGCAGTCCTAAGATCACCAAAAGGATGTTCTATGGACTTCCTCCTCCTACCTATATGGGTCCACACCGCAGAAATGTGAAAGCAATTAGGAAGAACTATTTCACCTAATTTCCTTCCCCAACTCACAGACAAAATCATGGAACTACTGTATAAAAACATTGTTGCCTGCTCTACATGAACAGGAATTGACAACAGCATATGATTCTTTAACGGGTTGGATTTGAGGGATTTTCCTCCTCCCTGACAATTCCCAAAACCTGCTACTGAGGGTTGGGGGACCTTTCAGAACAAGGCAGAGAGTGGTATGAAGATGGTGCAAATAGGAGGGAGAATTGCTAGAATCACATCTTCCCATTTCCTCATTGCAATGAAACTATTGGACTTAACAGGATTTGCTTCTGAGCAGACCTATCTAGGATTGTGTTAAAATTCTGGATACAACATGTTTGCGCATGTATGTGTTGTTTATAACAATTTTTGCAGTCATTTTACTGAACCAATCACCAAAAGGAATGGGGAATTGGAGGAAAGGGATAATAAAATAGACTACTAGTTATTTACTTTTGGGAGGTGGGGTTAAGGACCCCTACTGAAAATCTGATAAAAGTGATGGATACCTCTCCAAAACATGGTGACAATGACACCTGTTATGATCCCTGATTGAGGACAGTAGAACTCCTACCTGGTTGAAACAATACAGCCAGAATCCATGCACTCATGACTGTTACGTATTCATGGTCCCTATCTAAACCCACGCTTAGCGGCTACATAGGGACTGTATCCATTTTTGACTACAGTCTCCATCATCCCCAGTCAGGCAAGGGGTATGATTGTGGTGATGGGAGTTGTAGTCCAACATGCTTAGAAGAAATTGGCTGCAATCTTGCTAGTGGCACACACAGGTTAAGTCCTGTTAAAGTTCCTCAGTCTCCATTTATTGGGCAGCAGCTGCTGTGATCAATGAAGGCCTATTCCCCTGCTGCTTGGGAAGCAGCTGATTGCTTCCCCACTTTGTGCATGTGATCTCTGGTGCAAGGAAGAATTGCAACAGGGATCCTGTTTCTGCCTTTCACAATGGAAATTGCTCAAGGGAGGAGATGGGAATGGCAGCAAGCTGCTTCCCAAGTGACAGGGCAACAGACCCCTGTTGATCCTAGTGGCTGCTTCTAGGTAAGTTGGAATTTGGAGAGAGGGGGTCAGGCCAATATTCACTGCACTGCACTGTACTACAACTATGGTGCTTACACATACATAAATCTCACACAGGATTCTGGCTGACACTAAATGTATAATTTAACATTAAAAAGTCAAACCCATAGGACTATTTTCATGGCAACATAATGGAAGGGGGAGAAAGAACCATCAGCACCCACCTAAGCATGAACAACCATAGACCTTTGTGAAACCAATTTTGGGAGGAATGTTTTAGCTAATTTTCATGGGACCATTTTCCTAATGGTAGTATCTTAGGCTCCATGGTTCACAGATCAAAACCCCCTAGGCTACAAAAGCAGACCTTGGCCAAATTTAATTCACCCCCTCATCTATATTATTATTATTATTTCTTACACTCCTCTCTCCTTGGATTGAGGCAGGGAACAAATATAATGTAATTAACAGACAAACATCATCAGTTAAATACTTCAGTTAAAACACACAACAATTTAAAAGGACAAAAAAGATGTACATATACAGCGAATCCTCTGCAAGTGAAAGCAAGTATCAAAGGAACAACCTCCCAGAGGACAAGAAGGAATATTTGTGAGGGACAAGTAAAAATATCATCCCAAGGTCAAACTAGACACGGAGGAAAATGTATGCCTTGCAATAAATCTATTTCCTTTTACACAATGGATTTCCTCAGAAATGCCTGCTTCAGAAATCAGACTTGCAAATTAATCCCATGTTTGTTTCCAATGAGCAATCACACAATAAAGTGCACTGAATGAAAAACACATAGATCAGGATAACCATGCACTAAGACAGACATCTTTCACCACTTGATGGAGCACTTCTTTTAAGAAATGTGCTAAAGTATTGTCTAGTTTGATCCTGAGAGAGAATTAAATAATGAAATATACCAGTTGCATTTTCCCTGTCCTTTGAGAACTGAAGTGCCTCTTATGAAGATGAATGGGGCAAATACTACTGAATACATTTTTTATGAAATGCAGTAAAATGTTAAGTATGCAGTCCTAAGATCACCAAAAGGATGTTCTATGGACTTCCTCCTCCTACCTATATGGGTCCACACCGCAGAAATGTGAAAGCAATTAGGAAGAACTATTTCACCTAATTTCCTTCCCCAACTCACAGACAAAATCATGGAACTACTGTATAAAAACATTGTTGCCTGCTCTACATGAACAGGAATTGACAACAGCATATGATTCTTTAACGGGTTGGATTTGAGGGATTTTCCTCCTCCCTGACAATTCCCAAAACCTGCTACTGAGGGTTGGGGGACCTTTCAGAACAAGGCAGAGAGTGGTATGAAGATGGTGCAAATAGGAGGGAGAATTGCTAGAATCACATCTTCCCATTTCCTCATTGCAATGAAACTATTGGACTTAACAGGATTTGCTTCTGAGCAGACCTATCTAGGATTGTGTTAAAATTCTGGATACAACATGTTTGCGCATGTATGTGTTGTTTATAACAATTTTTGCAGTCATTTTACTGAACCAATCACCAAAAGGAATGGGGAATTGGAGGAAAGGGATAATAAAATAGACTACTAGTTATTTACTTTTGGGAGGTGGGGTTAAGGACCCCTACTGAAAATCTGATAAAAGTGATGGATACCTCTCCAAAACATGGTGACAATGACACCTGTTATGATCCCTGATTGAGGACAGTAGAACTCCTACCTGGTTGAAACAATACAGCCAGAATCCATGCACTCATGACTGTTACGTATTCATGGTCCCTATCTAAACCCACGCTTAGCGGCTACATAGGGACTGTATCCATTTTTGACTACAGTCTCCATCATCCCCAGTCAGGCAAGGGGTATGATTGTGGTGATGGGAGTTGTAGTCCAACATGCTTAGAAGAAATTGGCTGCAATCTTGCTAGTGGCACACACAGGTTAAGTCCTGTTAAAGTTCCTCAGTCTCCATTTATTGGGCAGCAGCTGCTGTGATCAATGAAGGCCTATTCCCCTGCTGCTTGGGAAGCAGCTGATTGCTTCCCCACTTTGTGCATGTGATCTCTGGTGCAAGGAAGAATTGCAACAGGGATCCTGTTTCTGCCTTTCACAATGGAAATTGCTCAAGGGAGGAGATGGGAATGGCAGCAAGCTGCTTCCCAAGTGACAGGGCAACAGACCCCTGTTGATCCTAGTGGCTGCTTCTAGGTAAGTTGGAATTTGGAGAGAGGGGGTCAGGCCAATATTCACTGCACTGCACTGTACTACAACTATGGTGCTTACACATACATAAATCTCACACAGGATTCTGGCTGACACTAAATGTATAATTTAACATTAAAAAGTCAAACCCATAGGACTATTTTCATGGCAACATAATGGAAGGGGGAGAAAGAACCATCAGCACCCACCTAAGCATGAACAACCATAGACCTTTGTGAAACCAATTTTGGGAGGAATGTTTTAGCTAATTTTCATGGGACCATTTTCCTAATGGTAGTATCTTAGGCTCCATGGTTCACAGATCAAAACCCCCTAGGCTACAAAAGCAGACCTTGGCCAAATTTAATTCACCCCCTCATCTATATTATTATTATTATTTCTTACACTCCTCTCTCCTTGGATTGAGGCAGGGAACAAATATAATGTAATTAACAGACAAACATCATCAGTTAAATACTTCAGTTAAAACACACAACAATTTAAAAGGACAAAAAAGATGTACATATACAGCGAATCCTCTGCAAGTGAAAGCAAGTATCAAAGGAACAACCTCCCAGAGGACAAGAAGGAATATTTGTGAGGGACAAGTAAAAATATCATCCCAAGGTCAAACTAGACACGGAGGAAAATGTATGCCTTGCAATAAATCTATTTCCTTTTACACAATGGATTTCCTCAGAAATGCCTGCTTCAGAAATCAGACTTGCAAATTAATCCCATGTTTGTTTCCAATGAGCAATCACACAATAAAGTGCACTGAATGAAAAACACATAGATCAGGATAACCATGCACTAAGACAGACATCTTTCACCACTTGATGGAGCACTTCTTTTAAGAAATGTGCTAAAGTATTGTCTAGTTTGATCCTGAGAGAGAATTAAATAATGAAATATACCAGTTGCATTTTCCCTGTCCTTTGAGAACTGAAGTGCCTCTTATGAAGATGAATGGGGCAAATACTACTGAATACATTTTTTATGAAATGCAGTAAAATGTTAAGTATGCAGTCCTAAGATCACCAAAAGGATGTTCTATGGACTTCCTCCTCCTACCTATATGGGTCCACACCGCAGAAATGTGAAAGCAATTAGGAAGAACTATTTCACCTAATTTCCTTCCCCAACTCACAGACAAAATCATGGAACTACTGTATAAAAACATTGTTGCCTGCTCTACATGAACAGGAATTGACAACAGCATATGATTCTTTAACGGGTTGGATTTGAGGGATTTTCCTCCTCCCTGACAATTCCCAAAACCTGCTACTGAGGGTTGGGGGACCTTTCAGAACAAGGCAGAGAGTGGTATGAAGATGGTGCAAATAGGAGGGAGAATTGCTAGAATCACATCTTCCCATTTCCTCATTGCAATGAAACTATTGGACTTAACAGGATTTGCTTCTGAGCAGACCTATCTAGGATTGTGTTAAAATTCTGGATACAACATGTTTGCGCATGTATGTGTTGTTTATAACAATTTTTGCAGTCATTTTACTGAACCAATCACCAAAAGGAATGGGGAATTGGAGGAAAGGGATAATAAAATAGACTACTAGTTATTTACTTTTGGGAGGTGGGGTTAAGGACCCCTACTGAAAATCTGATAAAAGTGATGGATACCTCTCCAAAACATGGTGACAATGACACCTGTTATGATCCCTGATTGAGGACAGTAGAACTCCTACCTGGTTGAAACAATACAGCCAGAATCCATGCACTCATGACTGTTACGTATTCATGGTCCCTATCTAAACCCACGCTTAGCGGCTACATAGGGACTGTATCCATTTTTGACTACAGTCTCCATCATCCCCAGTCAGGCAAGGGGTATGATTGTGGTGATGGGAGTTGTAGTCCAACATGCTTAGAAGAAATTGGCTGCAATCTTGCTAGTGGCACACACAGGTTAAGTCCTGTTAAAGTTCCTCAGTCTCCATTTATTGGGCAGCAGCTGCTGTGATCAATGAAGGCCTATTCCCCTGCTGCTTGGGAAGCAGCTGATTGCTTCCCCACTTTGTGCATGTGATCTCTGGTGCAAGGAAGAATTGCAACAGGGATCCTGTTTCTGCCTTTCACAATGGAAATTGCTCAAGGGAGGAGATGGGAATGGCAGCAAGCTGCTTCCCAAGTGACAGGGCAACAGACCCCTGTTGATCCTAGTGGCTGCTTCTAGGTAAGTTGGAATTTGGAGAGAGGGGGTCAGGCCAATATTCACTGCACTGCACTGTACTACAACTATGGTGCTTACACATACATAAATCTCACACAGGATTCTGGCTGACACTAAATGTATAATTTAACATTAAAAAGTCAAACCCATAGGACTATTTTCATGGCAACATAATGGAAGGGGGAGAAAGAACCATCAGCACCCACCTAAGCATGAACAACCATAGACCTTTGTGAAACCAATTTTGGGAGGAATGTTTTAGCTAATTTTCATGGGACCATTTTCCTAATGGTAGTATCTTAGGCTCCATGGTTCACAGATCAAAACCCCCTAGGCTACAAAAGCAGACCTTGGCCAAATTTAATTCACCCCCTCATCTATATTATTATTATTATTTCTTACACTCCTCTCTCCTTGGATTGAGGCAGGGAACAAATATAATGTAATTAACAGACAAACATCATCAGTTAAATACTTCAGTTAAAACACACAACAATTTAAAAGGACAAAAAAGATGTACATATACAGCGAATCCTCTGCAAGTGAAAGCAAGTATCAAAGGAACAACCTCCCAGAGGACAAGAAGGAATATTTGTGAGGGACAAGTAAAAATATCATCCCAAGGTCAAACTAGACACGGAGGAAAATGTATGCCTTGCAATAAATCTATTTCCTTTTACACAATGGATTTCCTCAGAAATGCCTGCTTCAGAAATCAGACTTGCAAATTAATCCCATGTTTGTTTCCAATGAGCAATCACACAATAAAGTGCACTGAATGAAAAACACATAGATCAGGATAACCATGCACTAAGACAGACATCTTTCACCACTTGATGGAGCACTTCTTTTAAGAAATGTGCTAAAGTATTGTCTAGTTTGATCCTGAGAGAGAATTAAATAATGAAATATACCAGTTGCATTTTCCCTGTCCTTTGAGAACTGAAGTGCCTCTTATGAAGATGAATGGGGCAAATACTACTGAATACATTTTTTATGAAATGCAGTAAAATGTTAAGTATGCAGTCCTAAGATCACCAAAAGGATGTTCTATGGACTTCCTCCTCCTACCTATATGGGTCCACACCGCAGAAATGTGAAAGCAATTAGGAAGAACTATTTCACCTAATTTCCTTCCCCAACTCACAGACAAAATCATGGAACTACTGTATAAAAACATTGTTGCCTGCTCTACATGAACAGGAATTGACAACAGCATATGATTCTTTAACGGGTTGGATTTGAGGGATTTTCCTCCTCCCTGACAATTCCCAAAACCTGCTACTGAGGGTTGGGGGACCTTTCAGAACAAGGCAGAGAGTGGTATGAAGATGGTGCAAATAGGAGGGAGAATTGCTAGAATCACATCTTCCCATTTCCTCATTGCAATGAAACTATTGGACTTAACAGGATTTGCTTCTGAGCAGACCTATCTAGGATTGTGTTAAAATTCTGGATACAACATGTTTGCGCATGTATGTGTTGTTTATAACAATTTTTGCAGTCATTTTACTGAACCAATCACCAAAAGGAATGGGGAATTGGAGGAAAGGGATAATAAAATAGACTACTAGTTATTTACTTTTGGGAGGTGGGGTTAAGGACCCCTACTGAAAATCTGATAAAAGTGATGGATACCTCTCCAAAACATGGTGACAATGACACCTGTTATGATCCCTGATTGAGGACAGTAGAACTCCTACCTGGTTGAAACAATACAGCCAGAATCCATGCACTCATGACTGTTACGTATTCATGGTCCCTATCTAAACCCACGCTTAGCGGCTACATAGGGACTGTATCCATTTTTGACTACAGTCTCCATCATCCCCAGTCAGGCAAGGGGTATGATTGTGGTGATGGGAGTTGTAGTCCAACATGCTTAGAAGAAATTGGCTGCAATCTTGCTAGTGGCACACACAGGTTAAGTCCTGTTAAAGTTCCTCAGTCTCCATTTATTGGGCAGCAGCTGCTGTGATCAATGAAGGCCTATTCCCCTGCTGCTTGGGAAGCAGCTGATTGCTTCCCCACTTTGTGCATGTGATCTCTGGTGCAAGGAAGAATTGCAACAGGGATCCTGTTTCTGCCTTTCACAATGGAAATTGCTCAAGGGAGGAGATGGGAATGGCAGCAAGCTGCTTCCCAAGTGACAGGGCAACAGACCCCTGTTGATCCTAGTGGCTGCTTCTAGGTAAGTTGGAATTTGGAGAGAGGGGGTCAGGCCAATATTCACTGCACTGCACTGTACTACAACTATGGTGCTTACACATACATAAATCTCACACAGGATTCTGGCTGACACTAAATGTATAATTTAACATTAAAAAGTCAAACCCATAGGACTATTTTCATGGCAACATAATGGAAGGGGGAGAAAGAACCATCAGCACCCACCTAAGCATGAACAACCATAGACCTTTGTGAAACCAATTTTGGGAGGAATGTTTTAGCTAATTTTCATGGGACCATTTTCCTAATGGTAGTATCTTAGGCTCCATGGTTCACAGATCAAAACCCCCTAGGCTACAAAAGCAGACCTTGGCCAAATTTAATTCACCCCCTCATCTATATTATTATTATTATTTCTTACACTCCTCTCTCCTTGGATTGAGGCAGGGAACAAATATAATGTAATTAACAGACAAACATCATCAGTTAAATACTTCAGTTAAAACACACAACAATTTAAAAGGACAAAAAAGATGTACATATACAGCGAATCCTCTGCAAGTGAAAGCAAGTATCAAAGGAACAACCTCCCAGAGGACAAGAAGGAATATTTGTGAGGGACAAGTAAAAATATCATCCCAAGGTCAAACTAGACACGGAGGAAAATGTATGCCTTGCAATAAATCTATTTCCTTTTACACAATGGATTTCCTCAGAAATGCCTGCTTCAGAAATCAGACTTGCAAATTAATCCCATGTTTGTTTCCAATGAGCAATCACACAATAAAGTGCACTGAATGAAAAACACATAGATCAGGATAACCATGCACTAAGACAGACATCTTTCACCACTTGATGGAGCACTTCTTTTAAGAAATGTGCTAAAGTATTGTCTAGTTTGATCCTGAGAGAGAATTAAATAATGAAATATACCAGTTGCATTTTCCCTGTCCTTTGAGAACTGAAGTGCCTCTTATGAAGATGAATGGGGCAAATACTACTGAATACATTTTTTATGAAATGCAGTAAAATGTTAAGTATGCAGTCCTAAGATCACCAAAAGGATGTTCTATGGACTTCCTCCTCCTACCTATATGGGTCCACACCGCAGAAATGTGAAAGCAATTAGGAAGAACTATTTCACCTAATTTCCTTCCCCAACTCACAGACAAAATCATGGAACTACTGTATAAAAACATTGTTGCCTGCTCTACATGAACAGGAATTGACAACAGCATATGATTCTTTAACGGGTTGGATTTGAGGGATTTTCCTCCTCCCTGACAATTCCCAAAACCTGCTACTGAGGGTTGGGGGACCTTTCAGAACAAGGCAGAGAGTGGTATGAAGATGGTGCAAATAGGAGGGAGAATTGCTAGAATCACATCTTCCCATTTCCTCATTGCAATGAAACTATTGGACTTAACAGGATTTGCTTCTGAGCAGACCTATCTAGGATTGTGTTAAAATTCTGGATACAACATGTTTGCGCATGTATGTGTTGTTTATAACAATTTTTGCAGTCATTTTACTGAACCAATCACCAAAAGGAATGGGGAATTGGAGGAAAGGGATAATAAAATAGACTACTAGTTATTTACTTTTGGGAGGTGGGGTTAAGGACCCCTACTGAAAATCTGATAAAAGTGATGGATACCTCTCCAAAACATGGTGACAATGACACCTGTTATGATCCCTGATTGAGGACAGTAGAACTCCTACCTGGTTGAAACAATACAGCCAGAATCCATGCACTCATGACTGTTACGTATTCATGGTCCCTATCTAAACCCACGCTTAGCGGCTACATAGGGACTGTATCCATTTTTGACTACAGTCTCCATCATCCCCAGTCAGGCAAGGGGTATGATTGTGGTGATGGGAGTTGTAGTCCAACATGCTTAGAAGAAATTGGCTGCAATCTTGCTAGTGGCACACACAGGTTAAGTCCTGTTAAAGTTCCTCAGTCTCCATTTATTGGGCAGCAGCTGCTGTGATCAATGAAGGCCTATTCCCCTGCTGCTTGGGAAGCAGCTGATTGCTTCCCCACTTTGTGCATGTGATCTCTGGTGCAAGGAAGAATTGCAACAGGGATCCTGTTTCTGCCTTTCACAATGGAAATTGCTCAAGGGAGGAGATGGGAATGGCAGCAAGCTGCTTCCCAAGTGACAGGGCAACAGACCCCTGTTGATCCTAGTGGCTGCTTCTAGGTAAGTTGGAATTTGGAGAGAGGGGGTCAGGCCAATATTCACTGCACTGCACTGTACTACAACTATGGTGCTTACACATACATAAATCTCACACAGGATTCTGGCTGACACTAAATGTATAATTTAACATTAAAAAGTCAAACCCATAGGACTATTTTCATGGCAACATAATGGAAGGGGGAGAAAGAACCATCAGCACCCACCTAAGCATGAACAACCATAGACCTTTGTGAAACCAATTTTGGGAGGAATGTTTTAGCTAATTTTCATGGGACCATTTTCCTAATGGTAGTATCTTAGGCTCCATGGTTCACAGATCAAAACCCCCTCGTTGTAAACTAAATTGAATAACGAAAAGACTAACTTACGATGCTTCTATGACCACAGCCACTCCAACTGGTTTCAGAGCTTCAGTGATGGCTAAGGCAATCTGTTTGGTGAGCCGCTCCTGGACTAGAAAAATAATTGTTCTTTATGAAAAACAGGTTGCTGCCTTAATCAGTTAGCACAATCAAATTCAGCAAATCTGAAGGGCAAGAAATACAGTTCTCATTTTTGAATAAATTAACAAACAACCAAAGTAAGGCTCCAAATAGCAGAGCTTCAAAAATGTTACTTTTCTGGACTACAGCTGCCAGGGCCCCATGCTGGTTAGGGGACTGTTTGGGCTGCAATTGAAAAAAGTAACATTTTCAAGGTGTAAATTCAAGCATGACTGCAACTATGCAACTACGCTCCCCACCTGTCCTGCAAAGATGTAGGAAAGAGCAGATCACACCAACATGCAACACATGCTCTTTTTGATAATGAGCTCTCTTCATTTTCTCAGACCTTCTGAGAAACAATGTGTTGTAGTAGTTTGAGGGTTGGACAATGACTCTGAAGAACAAGGTTCAGATCCCCACTTGGTCACTGAAACCCACTGGGCAAGTGACATTCTGTCAGCCTCAAAGGCTGGCAATGGCAAACTACCTCTGAATAAACTTGCCAGAAAAACCCCGGATTGGTTTGCCTTAGGGTCAGCATAAGTCAGATGACCCATAAATGGATGACTTGGGGGAAGCGCACCAACTTGTATCTGAGGAAGTCAATTTTGTCTATGAAAACCTATGTTACAACAGCTTTCACTTAGTCACAAAGGAGCTACAAGATCCCTTTGTATACTGATATTCCAATAATGGTTTGAGGACTGGACTATGACTCTGGAGAACAGGGTTCAAAATCTTGGCTCTGCCATGAGAACCCACTGGGTGCCCTTGGGTAAGTCACACTCTCTTAGCCTTAGAGGATGGCAATGGCAAACCTGCTCTGAAGAAGCTTGCCAAAAAACCCAGTGCAATAGGATTGCCATAGAGCAGGCCTGTACAACATACGGCCCAGGGGCTGCATGCGGCCCACCAAAGGATTTCGGGTGGATGAGGATGTGGAATGACTTCAAGGCTCCTCTGCTGTTTGGCCTTCTCCTGAGGAGAAGACCAAAAAGCAGAGAAGGAGGATGGGCAAATCCTGAGGAGGCTGGATTGCAGCTTTGGAGGAAGATGGGCAAATGCTTGCCCTACAAGGGTCCTCTGCTGCTAGGCTTTCTCCTGAGGAGAAGAATGGGTGGAGGATGAGGATGGGTGAACCCTTGCAATGCTGCTCGGCATTCTCTTGAGGAAAAGGCCAAGCAGAGGAGGAGGAGGATGAAATTAGTATTAATAATGTTAACTGTTATTAGCTCATAATTATTAATTAATATTTAATTAAAACCTATCTGTGGCCCAAAGAAGTTAACCTATTTTAATTTTGGCCCCTTCCTACTGCCAAGTTGTGCAGGTCTGCTATAGAGTCACCGTAAGTCACAAACTACTTGAAGGCACACAACAACAACAACGTCATTACACAACAGAAAGGGTACAAACCTTGAAGTCTTCGGCTAAATATTTCAACAATTCTGAATGGAAAAAACATTGACAAGAGTAAGCAAATAACAATAACACTAACAACAACAACAACAACAACAACAACCCAGCCTTCTCCCTGAATGGATTGACTTTCAGCATTGACTGGCCACTACCTCCTTGCTCCCCTGATTCAGCAGGCTTGAGGATTCCTGCCTTGTGACTCTACTTTTTCTTCCTCTTGACAGCCTTCTCTGTCAAATGGCTCTGGTGCCACAACAAAACTACAATTCCCAGAGTTCCATAGCATTGAACCATTGGTCTCCTCCCATATAATCTGCTCCATACACTCAGGTCCTCGGTTGAATTAGATTGGCAACTTTCAGCCAGCAACTTCAGCCACCCGTAGACAGTGGAATGACCTGCTGGAAGAGATTCAACAGCTGAATACACTACCTGAATTTAAAAGAGGATAAAAGACCAATCTCCTCTGACAGGCTTATACAGATGATTTTTAAATTGTGAATTTTGAAAGATGAATTTTAGATGTTGATTGTTTTAATATGTGTATATCTTATCTGTCCTTTTAAGCTGCTGTGTGTTTTAACTGATGCGTTTTAATTGATGTTGTTTGTTTGTTCATTGTTGTTGTTCCCCACCTTGATCCACAGGGAGAGGTGGGTAAGAAATAATAACAACAACAACAACTTCCCTGGGCACAAATTGGTATGAATCATAAGCCAGCCTCTATAGAAGTTTTACGAAGGTTCAATGGTCGTAGGATAAAACCAGAGCTTAGAAATGAGTTATAAATTACACTGGTCCCCGGGTTACGAAGGTAATCCGTTCCGGATTACCTTTCGTAACCCGGAAATGCGCGTATCCCGGGGGACCGCTTTAAGGGACGGACTGCGCGGCCGATTTAAAGGGGCCGCGCGGTTTTTCCCTTTCGTTCCCCGGGGGATCCTTCGGATCCCGTGGGAATTTTGGCGGTCCCGCCGGTTTCGGAACCCAGGGATTTCGTTCCCCGGGGGATTCGCAAACCGGGGGACCACTGTATGTAACTTTCAGGAAATGACAAGACTGAATTGAAATTACATCTCAGAAAGTAATACAATAACTGATTTAACAAGTGATGTTTTCTAATTACTTTTAAAAGTCACTATTAAAAGGATTTTTAGAGACATTTTGCAAAAAATTCAGGTTTTTCCTCACTTTATTAACCCTCTTGTTTTTTTAAAAAAAAGAATTTAACAGAAAAATAAGAGGCAATACAACAAGCAAGTCAGTAAGTTACATTGAGTAACAACAATAAAGTACTTATTGTTATTTGCAGATTCTAAATTCTATAATGATAGACTGATATCATGATTAACAATAATAAATTCTATAATGAATAATGGGAACAAATTAGCTTTAAAAAGTAAGTTTCAAATGCTGGAATAAACCAGATAATAAGATGCCACTAAGGGTGCACCTACACTGCAGAAATAATATACCACTTTAACTTCCAGAGCTCCATCCTATAGAATCCTTGAATTTGTCATTTTGTGAGGCACCAGCAGAGAAGGCTACAGACCTTGTAAAAATGCAGCAGCCCGTAAAATGGTGTCCCAAAAACCCACCCACCCACCCACCATAACCAATAAATCTGTAATTATAAACAATAACAAACTATTGTAAATTATAAGCATAACAAACTACAAATCCCAGGATCCCACAGCACTGAATCAATGCAGATAAAGTGGGTGTCAAACTGCATTATTTCTACAGTGCAATTGCAACATATGTCATCCTATCGTATCACCTGGTGCACAGCTATATGTACCAAAGCAAAGCTTGTGGGTTCATGATTCAATACACATCACTGGTTTATTGGGGAAAAAAACAGAATTAGATAAACCTAGACCAGATCTTGGCAAAGTTACTTTTTTGGGAGCTACATTTCCTAGAATCCCTCAACCAATATGGCCAATGGAGATGTCGTATAAATTGTAGAGCTTAGTTTCCTCAGGATACCTTTGGAGAAAAAGATGAACAATATTCAAATCACCTTATGATCTACAGTTACATCCCACAGAAAATACAAGGTGATTTGTATCAGATTTTATTCTTTGAATAAGTAAATACCTCAGGATGTATGCACATATATTAAGAGCAGCACTGTTGGATCACATCAAAAGCCTATCTCTTGCTGAACAATCAATCTGAAAAGATGTTAGTAGGAAGCTTAGAAACAAGACATGGGACCAACAGTAATCCCTTATCATCACTTGCACATGGCATACTGCTCACAGGAGTATACTGCATTTGACTATTTCATACAGCCATCATGGCTGCTAGCCACTGGTATACTTGTCCTCCATGAATTTGTCTCGTACTCTTGGCCATCACAATGTAGTGGGCACTCCACATTCCCTAGGTTAGGACACAGGACCCTCATGAAAATAGAAAAATCACAAATAAGAAACCACTATTTTTTTTTAACCGGAGAGAACACCTCTCTAGGTCCTCCAGAGCAACTCTTTGGTCAACATCTACTAGAAGTTGACCATAGAATTATGCTGGTGAACCTACAAATGTCTAAAGAAATATTCTTTCTAGGAATCGTGAGGTCCTTCAGCATGACCTCTAGTGGACGGTGGCTAAAAAGTCACACTAGAGAGTCCTGGAAAGAACATATTAATAAAATCTGCAAAAGTCAAAGGCCCAAATGTGGAGGGCTGACTGCACTTTGCACCACTGACTGACATAAATGACTTAAAGGAACAAGATGATGAATTACAAGAACCTTGCAAGTTTGCTTAAGCCAACCACTTTCTTCATTGGTAAATATCCAATATGGACCTGCAGAAAATGCAAATGAGATGAAGAATAAGAAATACAGATGGTGAAAACTGGATTTGCAGTAGACAATTTTTTGTCACATTTATTTGCAAGTTGCTAACAGTATAATCTAACTCTGGAAGGTGGACTGGTTGTTATCAAAACAACACTAAACAGCTGCACAATAAAGACTTAGAAGTACAGGTTGCTTACCTGTAACTGTGTTTCTTCGAGTGGTCATCTGTGCCCTCACACAATAGGGGTTTGCGCCTGCGCAGAAGCTCCATCCGGAATGCTGAAAAGCTGAGCAGATTGGCGGGAGCCCCGCCCCTTCCATTCCCTGAGCATGCCCAATCCCACCAATCTAGCTCCTCCTTCAGTTCAAGTCCGCCGCAAAAGAGCAGGGACCTGACCGAGGGGACGTAGGGCGGGATTTGTGTGAGGGCACAGATGACCACTCGAAGAAACACAGTTACAGGTAAGCAACCTGTACTACTTCTTCGTGGTCTCTGTGCCTCACACAATAGGGTGACTGAAAAGCTTACCTATGGAGGTGGGAAGGTCACTGCAGAATTGAAGAAAGAACTGCACGACCAAAACTGGCATCTCTCCGGGATCTGGAATCCAGCCGGTAATGCTGAACAAACGTGGATGGCTGTGACCACGTGGCCTTGCAGACCTCTGGCAGGGGAACACCTCTGAGGATGTTCGCCGTGCTTTGGCTTTTTATGTTCAGCATTCTCAAGAGTTCAGATTATCCAATAAGTTGTTTGTTTGTTATGGTGGTGCCAGGAACGGCAACCCAGTTTCATCACAGAGGTTTGCAAAGTGGATTGCTCAAGCCATTGCCTTGGCCTATGAACTGGCTAAACGCCCTCTTCTGGTTGGTGTACGTGCCCACTCAACCAGGGCTACGGCTTCATCTGCTGCCTTCCTCAGAGGTGTTCCCCTGCCAGAGAACACCTCTGAGGAAGGCAGCAGATGAAGCCGTAGCCCTGGTTGAGTGGGCACGTACACCAACCAGAAGAGGGCGTTTAGCCAGTTCATAGGCCAAGGCAATGGCTTGAGCAATCCACTTTGCAAACCTCTGTGATGAAACTGGGTTGCCGTTCCTGGCACCACCATAACAAACAAACAACTTATTGGATAATCTGAACTCTTGAGAATGCTGAACATAAAAAGCCAAAGCACGGCGAACATCCAGGGTGTGCATAGTCTTTTCCAGAGGCAAAGAAGGATCTGGATAAAAATTAGGAAGCACAATCTCCTGAGAGAGATGAAACGGAGAAACCACTTTAGGGAGGAAGGAAATGTCCGGTCTGAGGACCACCCTGTCCCTATGAAAAGTCAAGTAAGGCTCATCCGAGCGCAGGGCTGTCAGCTCAGAAGCACATCTGGCTGAAGTTATGGCCACAAAAAAAGACACTTTGAGTGTCAGCAGTCTCAAGGAAGCAGAGCCCAAGGGCTCGAATGGAGGTCTCGTAAGCTGTGTAAGCACCAAAGAGAGAGACCAGGCCGGAGCCAGTGGTGGCAATGGTGGATAAAGGTGATGTAGTCCTTTGAAGAACCTCTTTAACGTAGGTGACGTGAAGAGGCGAGCTGACCTTGAGCCAGGTGGCTGGTTGGCTACAATAGCTGACAGGTAGACCTTGAGGGAGGAGAAGGCTAGGCCTTGATCCCTGAGGTGTAGCAGAAAATGCAAGGCTGTACTAAGGCTCACAGGTGAGGAAGGCTCGGATCTAGCCTCCGTGAAGGCACAGAAACGATTCCATTTATATGCATAGGATCTCTTGGTGGAGTCCTTCCTCGAGGCAGACAGGACCCTGAGCAGGTCAGGAGACTCTATGGCTGGATCCTCCATGCTGTCATCCGTAGGTTGACTAGGTCCGGGTGTAGGACCACTCCATTGGAGTGGGACAAAAGGTCGGGCCACTTCGGCAGGTGGAGGTATTGACCCTTGGCCAAGTGAAGAAGAGGAGTGAACCAAGATTGTCTCGGCCAGAATGGAGTCAACAGTATGGCGTTGGACCCATCCCTGGCCATCTTGGCCACCGTCCTGGAGATCAGAGGAAAGGGCAGAAAGGCATACAGAAGACCTCGACTCCAACTGCAAAGGAAGGCGTCCCCCATGGATCCTCGCCCTTTGCCCGCTCTGGTGTAGAATGTCCGGCATTGGGCATTCTCCGAGGTGGCAAACAGGTCCACTGAGGGAATTCCCCAACGAGACGTCAGGAGATTGAAGGCCGAGCTCGACAGAGTCCATTCGTGCTGCAGCACCTTGTCCCTGCTGAGGGAGTCTGCTAGCACATTGTCCTTTCCTGCCAAGTGAATGGCTATTGGATGAATGGAGCGATGGTGGCACCACATCCACAGCTACTGGGAGAGACGCAAGAGGACTGGAGAGTGAGTTCCTCCTTGCTTGTTGATGTACCAGACAGTGGTTGTGTTGTCTGATACTACCTGCACAACTCTGTGGAGGAGATGGTTTTCGAATGCCCTGAAGGCTTTGATGACTGCCAACAGTTCCAAGGCATTTATGTGCAGTTCTGCCTCTTGTGCAGACCACTGTCCCTGTACACACAAGCCGTTGAGATGTGCGCCCCATCCTGACATGGACGCGTCTGTAGTGACCATCCTGGACGGTTCTGGCGTCTGGAAGGGCATCCCCTTGAGGATGTTGGAGGGAGACATCCACCACTTGAGAGAGTCTCTGACATGAGATGGCAACAAGAGTCTCTTGGATGGATTGTCCCTCAGGTGGTTGAATGAAGCCAGGAACCAAGCTTGGAGAGGCCTGAGCCTGAGACGAGCCAGGTAGGTCACCGCTGTGGTTGAGGCCAGGTGGCCTAGCAGTCTCTGGATGTCCTTTGCAGACGGATGATGAGTGTAGAGGACGGATTGCAGCTGTTCCCAGAGGGCTTCTGCCCGTCTGGTGGGAAGATAGGCTCGTCCCATCACAGAGTCCAGGGACGTGCCTATATAGTCTATCACCCTCACGGGGTGGAGAACGGATTTGGGTAGGTTGACTTTGAGTCCCAAGTCAGCCAAGAGGTCCAAAGTGTACTGGACGTCTTTGTAAAGTTGTGCCTTGGAGGACGACACCAGAAGCCAGTCGTCGAGATAAGGGAAGATCTTTATTCCTTGGAGACGAAGGTGAGAAATGACCACCGCCATGCACTTTGTGAACACTCGAGGAGCGGTAGAGAGGCCGAAAGGAAGAACGGTATATTGATAGAGATCTCCATCTATGGCGAAACGGAGATACTTCCAATGTTGTGGTCGAATACTGATGTGGGAGTAAGCATTCTTTAGGTCTATGGATGCAAACCAATCTCCTTGGTGCAGGAACGGCAAGATGGATTGGAGGGTTACCATCTTGAACTTGCGAAGCATGATCTATGAGTTGACGCCTCTCAGGTCCAAGATGGGGCGGAGACCTCCTCCTCTCTTCGGAACTGTGAAGTACCTGGAGTAGAAGCCTTGGTGTTTGTAGCACGGTGGAACACGTTGTATGGCTCCTTTGTCGAGAAGGGAGGAAATCTCCTCCAGAAGAGGAGGAGAGGAGGGAATGGAACAGAAAATGCCATTTGGTGGAATACTTGAGAACTCTATGGCGTATCCCAGGCGGATGATGGTAAGCACCCAGGAGTCCGTGGTGATCTTGGACCAGTTCTCGTAGAAATGACGAAGTCTGGGGACTGAGGAAAGGGTGACTGGCAAGAAAAAGTTGGGTGTCGCCTCCAAAGGCCCGTCAAAAGTGTGACTTGGAGGATGGCTTCCTAGAAGGCTGTTGTTGTTGGCGCTGCTGGCCCTGCCTTTGCTGTTGTTGCTGTTGTTGCTGTTGTTGTGGCTGTCTATAAGGCCTCCTAGCATAGGACTGGGTCCTATAGGTGGAGGACGGAGCAGAACGAGAACGGGTGAAACCAGGGTCGTATGGCCTTTGGCGCCAGGTACGACCAGATGGAGGCTTGCTAGGTGTCAGCCCAAGTCTCTTCCCATTCAGGCGAGCCTTGGCCATGGTGTCCAGGGATTCGTCGGTCTTGGCAGCGAATAGACCCTCACCGTCAAAAGGGAGATCTTCAATCTTGGACTTAGCCTCCTCAGACAGAGAGGTTGACCTCAGCCAAGCAAAACGGCGGAGTGCCACCGCACCAGCCATGACTTTCGCAGAACAGTCCACAACATGTCTAGCTGAGTGCACCTCTTGCACAATGAGGGAGAGTGCCTCAGCATAAAACTCCTGAGCCGCTTCCTGTTGTGACTGTGGCATATAAGGTATAAAAGCAGCCATGCGATCCCACAGAAACCTTTGATAACCAGCCATGCAACCCTGCATGTTGGCTACTTTCGCTGCCAAAGCTGCAGAGGAGTAGAAGCGGCGACCAAAGATGTCCATTCTTCTGCCGTCCTTATCCACAGGGGCAGAATGGGACTTGCCAGTAGACTTACAAGTAGATTCCACCACCAGAGAATTAGGAGCTGGGTGGGTGAACAGAAACGGGGCTGTATCAGATTGCACCCAATATAAAGAGTCAAGCTTCTTAGAGGCAGGTGGTGTCGAGGCTGGCTTGCTCCAAGAAGCCACCATGATATCAGAAAAGGAAGGTAAAAATGGAATAACTGCCGGTTGCTGGGGACGCACCACAAGGCCATCAATGGGGTCCCTAGGAGGCTGGACCGTCTGCGCGGTTTGGAGGCCTACTGCTCTTGCCATCCTGTCGACAATTCCAGTAAACGGATGGAGATCTTCGACAGGCGAACCCGGTGTCTGGTCCTCAACTTCCTCATTGGGAGAGGAAATGGCAGGTTGTGGAGACTCGGGACGGTTGTCCGTTTCTCCCGTTGACTCCTCCGTAGACTGGGAGGCTGGCAAATGCGGATTCACATAGGGCTGTGTTGGCGCTGTAAGAAAGGTCGACGTCGAAGCATCCGTGTAGCTGATCGGAGCGGAGGCTAACGATGTCGAGGTGGTGATCGTAGCCGAAGCCGCAGCAGTCATAACGACGCTCGATTCCGGGGGTTTCGACACCGTGGCTGTCGAGGCCGGTGGTGGCGATATGGCCCTGTATTCGGCTCGGGACCGAGAAGGAGAATGAGAACGAGATCGTGAGAAGTCCCTGACGTGGAGGTCACGGACATGGTATCAATCCCGATATGAAGGAGAGTACGAGCGGTAGGATGGATGGCGCTCTCTCCAATAGGATTCAGCCCGATGTTGAGCCAGAAAGGAGGCCGACGAGTGGGGCGAGTCAAAGTAGTGCTCCTCAAACGGTTCCGGAGACTTCCGGGGTGGAGGAGATGGGAACCGCAGCCTGTAAATGCACTCCGAAGAGGCTAAGATTTCTTTTGGTGGTAGAGAAGTCGGTGCCGAAATGGGCGAGACTGTCGAGACCGAGGGCGAGACTGTCGAGACCGAGGTCGAGACCGTCCCCGTAGGGGTGAGGACCTGGATAGGTGCAGGCTGAAATGCGGGTTCCAAGGTCTCCGGCGCCGAGTCTAGTACAGTGACCGGGGCCGGGACAGAGAGGTCAATGGCCGAAGGCTGTCTCAGAAAGGACATGGCCAGGTTTGCCTGGGCAGCCGCCGAGGCAACCAAAGTGAGGACCTCCTTATGCTTATGATTTTTCGATTTCGGCTTTTCCAGCTCGGTGGATGACGGCCGCTTCTTATGTTCTCTATGTTTCCCTTCGGGACGAGACATGGTAGCCGGTGTCGAGGCTGAAGCCGAGGGGACCTCCGTCGATGTTGAAGTCGCTGGCGACGTCGAGGTCAGTTTTTTGATCTTCGGAATTCTCGGGAACTTAGAGATGGGGAGGCGTCCCAAGGGGTCCGTAGATGACTCCGAAGTGTGGGAAACCGAGAGGGCCTTCTCCCACAAGTGGGCCTTGAGCCGATCCGCTCTTTGACGAAGCGTAGCGGGATTAAAAGCCTTGCAATGCTTGCATTTCTCCGGAATGTGGGAACTGCCTAAGCAGAAAATGCACTTCGAGTGTCCGTCCACAACCGGGATTTTACCGCCACATTCGGAACATTTCTTGAAGAGGCCGGTCCGATCACGAGGGGCCCGTCCGGGTCAAAACCCTCGAGTTCCGAACAAAAAAGGGGGCAGCTCAAGGAAAAAACAGAGTAAGAACAAAAACTAAAGGAAAAAACCAGAATAAAATAAAACAAAATAAAATAAGACAGAGTCTTAGCTACTCAGCTTTCGTCGCAATGAAGAGCACTCCGGAGGAGATGTTACTCTTGCGGCGGACGAAAGAGAACTGAAGGAGGAGCTAGATTGGCAGGATTGGGCATGCTCAGGGAATGGGAGGGGTGGGGCTCCCACTAATCTGCTCAGTTTTTCAGCATTCCGGATGGAGCTTCTGCGCAGGCGCAAACCCCTATTGTGTGAGGCAGAGACCACGAAGAAGAAACACAGAATCATAAAATCATAGAATCACAGAGTTTGAAGAGACCACAAGGGCCATCCAGTCCAACCCCCCCCCTGCCATGCGGGAACTCTCCATCAAAGCATATCCGACTGATGGCCATCCAGCCTCTGCTTAAAGACCTCTAAGGAAGGAGACTCCACCACACTCCGAGGGAGTGTGTTCCACTGTCGAACAGCCCTTACTGTCAGGAAGTTCTTCCTAATGTTGAGGTGGAATCTCTTTTCTTGCAGTTTGCATCCATTGTTCCGCATCCTAGTCTCTGGAGCAGCAGAAAACAAGCTTGCTCCCTCCTCAATATGACATCCCTTCAAGTATTTATACAGGGCTATCATATCACCTCTTAACCTTCTCTTCTCCAGGCTAAACATTCCCAGCTCTCTAAGTCGTTCTTCATAGGGCAGGGTTTCCAGACCCTTCACCATCTTAGTTGTCCTCCTTTGGACATGCTCCAGTTTCTCCACATCCTTTTTGAATTGTGGTGCCCAGGACTGGACACAGTATTCCAGGTGGGGCCTGACCAAAGCAGAATAGAGTGGCACTATTACTTCCCTTGATCTAGACACTATACTTTTATTGATGCAGCCTAAAATTGCATTGGCCTTTTTAGCTGCTGCATCGCACTGTTGACTCATGTTCAACTTGTGGCTTGAAACTGCTTTATACTGAGTCTCAGAGGCTGGGCTTCTGAGAACTGTAGTAAGAAAAAGTAAAAGTTAACTTTTCAAGTGTCCAACCACCTTATTGGTTCATCTAGCTAAAGAGTGTCTACATTGGCTGGCTCTAGGGTTTCAGACAGGAGTTTTTTCTAGCTTCATTTGGAAATGTTAAGGACCGAAACTGGATTCTACTTGCCTGCAAAGCAAAGGCTCAGCTACAGCTATTTTTCACCAGTTCTTAGAAATACTCCACGTGCTCCTCTCCTTGAAGGGCACAGCACAGTACCCTTACAACAGTATTAAAGTTGAATCAAGGCTCACAGAGCCAAGGAACTAAGAAGTTTGGCTTTGCAAAGATAATTATGCCATTTGCACCCTCACTGTTCCATATAGTAGCGGGGCTGGTATGGATTTCCCAGGGATAATATATGATTGTCTATATTAAATGCAAAGTATTTTCAGGATTTTCAGCACTGCAGGATGATATGACAAACTCTCCTCCTGCCAGAGAGTGATGGTGTGATGAAGGCTTGAAAGCAGGAGCTGGCAGCATCATCTTGCACCTGCTCACTGATGCCATAGAATTTAGTCACTTGGGACAGATGACTGGCTTTTAAGGTGGATTTTATGAGCATTTACAGTCATGACAATGATAAGCAATGTGAATATGGTTACATGGTCATAAGTCTGACATTGTAACTGACAGAATGCAAGCCATCACTGGTATTTAGTTTTAAACTTACTCCTAATTTGGAAAAAGCTTTCAGTAATGGCATAGTTGAAAACATTGAACTATACATGCACAACATGACAAACCGTTTATTTATTTGCTTATTTATACTTAAAACTACTCCTGATATAGGCAAATGTATTTATTTATTTAGACAAATATTTATTTAAATAAATATTTATTTATTTAAACCACCCAACTTCAGGAGCATCACTGGTGAGAATTTGCCTGCCCGGACCTGGTGGAGTGATTTCCTGCCCGCTCCCCTTGACTTGCACACTTCTTTCTCATTTGGAAACAGCTTTCAGCAGTTGCATAGATGGAAATGTTGAGCTGTAAGTGATTATCATGACATTCCCCCATGAAGTTCCTGAAACTGGTGATAACGCCGGATATGACACCCCCCCCCCTCTGCCTGTTCTCTCACCAATAAAGCTGAACTGACTTACGTCAGGACTGGAGTAGGGCACTGTCTGGAGTTGCAAGCTGTATCCATGGGCTCCTTCTGCAGGACCTTCAAAGGCCTTATACTTTCTTGCCAGGACCTAGCACTCTCTAATTTTTTTTAAAATTTCAGTTTTTAATTTTTAAAAATTAAAAACGACTCTCATAATTCTGGGGAAGACTCTCATAATTCTGGGGAAGGGTGAATGTTGATGTGGGTGGTGGAGAAGCTTTCTGAAGTCAAATAGAGGACCAGAAAACTAGTCAGAAATCTATGGGGAAATACTTTAAAATAAATAATCCAAAAACCATGAGTGGGGTGGGAAGACTGTGGAAAACTATATTGGCATGCTTTGACAACACAGCCTACACAATCCTGGACCATAAGAAATTTTAGGGGATCAATACCTTGCCAAAGAAAGGAACCAAGTGATGCTCACAAAGGGAAAACATCTCAATATCCTTCACAATCACCATCTCATCATGGTCTTCATCAAAAATGGCATCGTTGAGTATTTCTGCAACAAAGAAATAAACGCTATTCATGGAAGAAGAGGAAAAAGGATTTCTTTTCCCTGTTCAGCTCTGTCCTTCATGGTAACAATTCATCTCTGAAAAAGGTGATAGTTACAAAACAAGAAGACAACAGTTTGTTGCCCTGAATATTAGAGCTAAGACAGAATTGAAATTTAAATATTACCATTATTATCTGATGTACTGATGTTTTCGTGGTGTAACAAAGATTATTATTAACCTTTATTTATATAGCGCTGTAGGTTTACACAGTGCTGTACATATAAACAAAGATGCTGCAAGAAACTGACTGAGATTTCCTTACGCCAGAGAAACACAGGGACAGATTTTTTGTGTGTGTGTCTGCCACTGGCAGTTTAGATCTGCTTTCCTAAACCAGGTGCCTTCCAGGTGTGGTGGACTGGCCATATTTGTCTAGTGATGACAGAGGCTGTAAGGCAGGAATGGACAACATAAAACCTCCCACATAATAGATGGCAGTTTTTATCTTGCTGACTGGGGCTGATGGGAGCTTAAGTCTAACAATACCTGGAGTGACAATGCTTTTCCACCCCAGATTAAAGTAACCTGATCCCGGCCACTGAAACCTTGAAGTTCCAAGGTCACATTTTCAGTGGCCAATGCTGCGCAGGAAAATTCCCCAGTCCTATGACTTGGGTTGGGAACTGTTCTAGCCAAAAAAAAAACAACAACTGAATTCCACATGATCATCATGTCAGAGTACTCATGTACAACTGGGCCTTACAGTTCAGTTTCTGAAACCACAATTTACATGAGGTCCTATTGCTTGGAACAAGGACCACACAATCAGAACATGGTATATGAGCAAATGTTCAATTTCTAAGGATCTTTAAACACTGTTCATTCATACACCTCATCCTGGCCATCATCCTGGCCATCAGGGCAGTGTGGCAATGGCTCAGGCAAGTAGCAAGCGTTGAGGCACACCTGTGCTGGCCTCTGCCCCTTTGTCTTGTGGCTCCCACTGTGGCTGCTCTTGTTCAAGTGGAGGAGGAGGGTCCACTGCAGTCGCCCCCTCCCCTTGGCTGGGTTAGCTTTGTGTCCACAAAGATGGCATCTGGTGGGTGGTGGCACCCTAGCAAGCCAAGAATGTGGGGATAGGGACGTTTTGCAGCGGGGCTTCTCTGAGGTCCAACACACACTCTTGTGCATAAAGAAGCTGAGCAGCGGTGGTGTGAGGGGTTGTGTGGCACTGTATGCGTGTCTGTGGGCTCCCAATTGCCATGCCAGCTGGCCTCCCACCTTCTGGCTGGTGATGAGTACAGCCATGGGGGTTACACGATGAACTGCACTAGGATGACACCAACTCTAATGATACCACTGTGATAATGTTTGAAAAAATGAAAAACAGTACAAAACTAGTAAGACTGCATTAGAGATGGGTTGACACAATACACAAAGCCACAGACTTGAGTTTCGTGGATGACCAAGGGCTCATGGAGATTTCTTATTCATAGCTGCTTCAGATTCTGATTTGACAGCAAATAACAACATCACTACTGGTAAGTATTAGCATAGATTAGCTTGTTATGATAACAAGAAATGGAAGAGATTTATCTCTCCAGGATCATAGAATCATAGAGTTGGAACACAAAGGCCATATAGTCCAACTCCCTGCCATGCAGAAACTCTCAATCAAAGCATCCTCGACAGATCGCCATCCAGTACTTTGGACAAGATCCTTTAACATTCAGGTTAAAACCCAGACTGGATTCCCCACCCCACTGACAGGTCAGCAACCAAGCACTTACCTCTCTTGTAAAAATAAAAGGCAGAAAAGATGACTGGGGGGGGGGGGGGAGAGGCTTAACTGAATATTTACAGGCAAAATAAGAAGTTTACTTGCAAAAAAAGAAATGAGTCATCGTGTGCTTATTGATGGTTGTAGTTTATTATTTTAAAAGGTTGTATGATTATTCTGTTTTGTAAAAAGCCTTTTTACAAAACAGGATAATCATAAAGAGAGGCAGCATGGTGTAATGGTTTGGGTGTTCTACTACAATTCTGGAGACCAGGGTTCAAATCCCAGCTCAGCCATGAAACTGACTGGGTAACCTTGGTCAAGTAACACACTCTCAGCCTCAGAGGAAGGCAATAGTAAACTTTCTCTGACTAAATATTGCCAAGAAAATCCCATGATAGGTTTGTCTTAGGATCGTCATAAGTCGGAAATGACTTGAAAGTGCACAACAACAACAACAACAACAACAACATAATCATAAATCTTTTTAAAAGAATAAAAGACAACAGTCAATAAGCACATGAAGACTCATTTTTTCTTTTGCCTGTGGATCCTAATATGTGTAGAAAGGCAAGACAAAGACTTAAAGTTGTATTATAATAGCAGTAATCTATTCAAATCTTTTAGTCCAAGTCTCAAGTAAAGTCTCAAATATCTACCTTCATGTCTCCAGCTGAGTCTCAAGTCCTTGCAAGATACTTTGAAGTCAAGTCTCAAGTTAAGTCCCAAGTCTGGGAGCCAACTTTTAACAGAAAAAGGAGATGAGGTGCATTTCTCAGCGGGAACAGCAATGGGCTCGAGGTAGGAGTTGAAGTCTATTTGGCAGTGTGTCCTCACTGCATATCAGAGGAGTCTTCTAAAGCTTTTCAAAAGCTTTAGGAGGACTCTTCTACCTCAAGCCCATTGTGTAATGTATTTGTTATTCCCTTTCAAGAAATGTGTCCCACACTTTGGGGGCAGGTCTTGCCTGCTGCTTGAAGTGAATAGCACAAGGAAGTCTGTCACAGAAAATGTACAAGTCTCAAGTCAAGTCAAATCAGTGTACTATTTTTGCCATATCAAGCCCAAAGTCAAGTCACTGAAGTGACTTGAGTCCAACTGAAGTCCAAGTCAATTGACTCAAGTCTACATCACTGTTTACTACTAACAAACCCTGTCTACATTTAAATTACAGTCCTCCTGCCTCTGAGGGAGTGTATTCCACTGTCAACAGCCCTTACTGTCAGGAGGTTCCTCCTAATGTTGAGGTGGAATATCTTTTTTGTGGTTATCCTATGATCAACAAACCCTGGTAGAAACAGAATCATAGAAATTTAGAGTTGGAAGTGGCCACAAGGGCCATCCAGCCCAACCCCCTGCCATGCAGGAACTCCCAGTCAATGCATCCCTGACAGATGGTCATCCAGCCTCTGCTTAAAGACCTCTAAGGAAGGAGACTCCACCACCCTCCGAGGGAGTGTGTTCCACTGTTTGAAATTCATCCTAATATTGAGATGGAATCTCTTTTCCTGTATCTTGCATCCATTGTTCTGGGTCCTGTTCTCTGGAGCAGCAGAAAACAGCAGATGTCATGTTGCTCTATCTTCAATATGACATCTCTTCAAATATCCTAACAAGGCTATCATATCACCCTCTTAACCGTCTCTTCTCCGTGCTAAACGTACCCAGCTCCCTAAGTCTCTCCTCGTAGGACATGGTTTCTAGACCCTTCACCATTTTGGTGGCCCTCCTTTGGACACGCTCCAGTTTTCTCAACATCCTTGTTTTCTGCTGCTCCAGAGAACGATGGATGAAAGCTACGGGGAAAAGAGATTTCAGCTCAACATTAGGAGGAACTCCTGAATCATAGAGTTGGGAGAGGCCTCAAAAGGGACCATCCAATCCAATCCCAATCTGCCAAAAGATGGCCATGCATTGAAGGGAGATTTTGGACTCCTGCTCCCAGAATCAGACACTATTGGCCAATGTGACCAATCCCAACAGATGACCATCCCTTTAAGGGATATTTTGGACTCCAGCTTCCAGGATCCCACATTATTAGCCAATATGACCAATCCCAATATGGCCATCCATTGGAGGGAAATCTTGGACTTCATCTCCCAGAATCCCACACTATTGGCCAACATGAATCCCAGTCAAGAGTGGGATACAAATAAACATTATATATATATATATATATATATATAATGTAAACATGGCCAAATCCCAACAGATGACCATCCACCGAAGGGAGGTTTTGGACTCCATCTCCCAGAATCCCACATTACTGGCCAACATGGCCAATCCCAACAGATGACCATCCACTGAAGGGAGGGTTTTGGACTCCATCTCCCAGAACCCCACTCTATTGGCCAGTGTGGCTGAGGCTTCTGGGAGCTGAAGTCCAAAAAAGGATGGCTGCTCTCCCTCCCGCCATTTTGTTGCCTAATCAACCGACTCACCCCCGACGCTTTCCTGGTATCCTTTAGTGAGGAACTGCATGGCCTTGGCGGCCCGGAGAGGGGTCCTTTGGAGGCCTTGCCTCGACGGGTCCTCGCCCAGCCCTGACAAAATGGCGCCGTAGGCGGCCTCCAAGGCGGGCAGCAGCCTTTTTCCTTCCTCCTCCTCCTCGTTGTCTTGGCTCTCCAGGGTCCATCCTTCGTGGTGGGCCTTGTGGTGGCTGCTGAGGGGGCGAGGATGGAGCTGCTGCTGTTGCCTGAGAGGGAAAGAAGAAGGCGCCTTTTTATTATGATCCCTCCCTGAAGGGAGGAAGGGCTCTGTGAGGCCGCCATTTTGATACCAAGAAGAAGAGGCCTCCTCAGGGGGGCCCTCCATTATTATTATTATGAGGGAAAATGGCTGGATTTAAAGAAAGGAGGGACACTAGTTTTGGGTTCAAGAGGAAGAGAAAGGGCGCCCTTTTCTCCCCTTGAGAGAACAGACAGCCTCGCCTCCCTTTCTCTCCTCCTCTGACAGGGACTCAGGGCCTGGTATTTATCTCTCCTCCTCCTCCTCCATCCCCGGCCTCTGGCGAGGGTCTTGCGCCTGTCAGCTGGGCAGCCCTCCTGGCTGAAGGAGGAGGGAAGGAGGGAGGCCATGATTTGTCACTATAATTTCGAGGGAGACACGCGTGTTAGACACGCTGCACGTGGGAATGAGGAGGGAGAGGAGGGCCTAAATCCACCACATTTCCTCGCCTCAAGGGCTGAGGGCTTCTTCCTTGGCCCTTATTATTTAATCCCTGTTTTTCAAGCCTCCAAAGGCAGCTGGAAGGAAGGAGACTGATTAGGCTGCAACCACACTGGAGAAATAACCCGGTTTCATACCACTTTTTTCTGGGTCAAGGCTATGGAATTCTGAGAGTTGGAGTTTGTTGTGGGGCCAAGAGCGGAGCAACAGATGGCCAATTCTTTAAAAACCTCCAAAGAAGAAGGCTCCACTACACTCCAGGGAAGTGCTTTCCGCTGTTGAACAGTTCTCCTGTCAGGAAAGTCTTCCTAATGTTGAGATAGAATCTCTGTTCCTGTACTTTGAATCCATTGCTCTGGGTCCTATTCTCTGGAGCAGCACAAAACGAAATTGCTCTATTCTCAATATGACATCTTTTCAAATACTTGAACAAGTGTGATATATCACCTATTAACATTATCTTCTCCAGGCTAAACATACCCAGCTCTCTAAGTCATTCCTCATAGGGCATGATTTCCAGAACTTTCAACATTTTGGTTACCCTCCTCTGAGCATGCTCCAGCTTCTCAACATCCTTTTTGAATTATAGTACCCAGAACTGGACACAGTATTCCAGGTTGGCCTAGAATCATAGAGTTGGAAGAGACCACAAGGGCCATCCAGTCCAACCCCCTGCCATGCAGGAACTCCCAATCAAAGCATCCCCGACAGATTGCCATCCAGCCTCTGCATAAAGACCTCCAAGGAAGGAGACTCCACTACAGTCTGAGGGAGTGTGTTCCACCGTCGAACAGCCCTTACTGTCAGGAAGTTCCTCCTAATGTTGAGGTGGAATCTCTTTTCCTGCAGCTTGCATCCATTGTTCTGCGTTCTAGTCTCTGGAGCAGCAGAAAACAAGCTTGCTCCCTCCTCAATATGACATCCCTTCAAATATTTGAACAAGGCTGTCATATCACCTCTTAACCTTCTCTTCTCCAGGCTACACATCTCCAGCTCGCTAAGTCGTTCCTCATAGGGCATTGTTTCCAGACCCTTCAACATCTTAGTTGCCCTCCTTTGGACCCGCTCCAGTTTCTCCACATCCTTTTTAAATTGTGGTGCCCAGAACTGGACACAGTATTCCAGGTGGGGCCTGACCAAAGCAGAATAGAGCTGCACTATCACTTCCCTTGATCTAGACACTATACTTCTATTGATGCAGCCTAAAATAGCATTGGCCTTTTTAGCTGCTGGATCGCACTGTTGACTCATGTTCAACTTGTGGTCTACTTGGACTCCTAGATCCCTTTCACACATAGTTTCATTCAGCCAGGTGTCCCCCATCCTATATCTGTGCATTTCATTTTTCCTCCCTAAGTGCAGAACCTTACACTTCTCTGTATTGAATTTCATTTTGTTAGCTTTGGCCCAGTTTTCTAGTCTATTCATGTCATTTTGAATTTTGATCCCGTCCTCTGAGGTATTAGCTACTCCTCCTATTTTGGTGTCATCTACAAATTTGATAAGTATGCCCCCAATTCTTTCATCCAAGTCATTGATAAAGATATTCAATAGCACTGGGGCCAGGACAGAACCCTGTGGGACCCCACTGGTCACTTCTCTCCAGGATGAAAAGCAACCATTGTTGAGCACCCTTTGGGTTCGGTCAGTCAACCAGTTACAAATCCATGTAACGGTTACCTTGTCTAGTCCACATTTTACAAGCTTGTTTGCAAGGATGTCATGGGGAACCTTGTCAAAGGCCTTACTGAAATGAAGATAAACTATATCCACAGCATTCCCTTCATCTAACAAGCTGGTAGTTTTATCAAAAAAAAAGAGATCAGATTTGTCTGGCATGACTTGTTTCTCTGAAACCCATGTTGGCTTTTTGTGATTATGGAATTATCTTCTAGATATTCACAGACTCTCTGTTTAATGATCTGCTCTAGCATCTTTCCTGGAATTGATGTCAGACTAACTGGATGATAATTGTTGGGATCCTCTTTTTTTCCCCTTTTTGAAGATGGGGACAACGTTTGCCCTCCTCCAGTCTGCTGGGACTTCTCCTGTTCTCCAAGAATTCTCAAAGATTATTGCCAATGGTTCCGATATTACATTTGCCAGTTCTTTTAATACCCTTGGATGTAGTTCATCTGGCCCTGGAGATTTATATTCATTTAGATTAACTAGGTATTCCTGTACTATCTCTTTACTTATTCTGTAAAGAGTAAGTAAATTCTGAAATTCTCCTATTCTGTCCCCTGCTCCACTGTACTCAGGTTGGGCACCCTTTGCCTTTTCTGAGAAGACTGAAGCAAAGAAGGTGTTGAGTAATTCTGCCTTTTCTCTCTCCCTTGTTAGCATTTTGCCATCTTCACCACACAATGGCCCTACCATTTCCTTCTTCCGTTTGCTGCGGACATATCCAAAAAAGCCCTTTTTATTTTTCTTAACCTCTCTAGCAAGCTTGAGTTCATTCTGCGCTTTAGCTTTTCTGACTTTATCCCTACATGTGCTGGCTATTTCTTTGAATTCATCTTTGGTGATTTCCCCATTTTTCCATTTCTTATACATGTTCCGTTTAAAACTTAGCTCAGTTGAAAGTTCCTTAGCCATCCATCCTGGCTTCTTGAGACATCTTCCATTTTTCTTCCTCATTGGAACTGTTTAAAATTGCGCCTTCATTATCTCCTTTTTGAGGAACTCCCATCCGTCTTGAACTCCCTTCTCTTTTAGTATTCCTGACTATGGGATCACCCCCAGTATTTCTCTAAGTTTATTGAAGTCAGCTCTCCTAAAGTCTAGAGTTCGTGTCTGACTATGCCTGGCTTCCCCTTTCCGCTGTATAACAAACTCCAGGAGAACATGGTCACTCCCACCTAAGGATCCAACCACTTGCACCCCATCAACTAGGTCTTCCCTGTTGGTTAAGATTAGATCCAAAATAGCTGACTCCCTTGTTGCCTCTTCCACCTTTTGGACAATGAAATTGTCTTCCAGGCAAGTGAGGAATTTGCTAGACCTTGAGGATTTGGCAGAATTTGAATTCCAGCAAATATCAGGATAGTTGAAGTCACCCATTACTACTATATTTCTCCTATCTGAGTGTGTGATCATTTGTTCTAGAAAGGCATCATCCAATAACTCCATCTGACTTGGGGGTCTGTAATGGACTCCTACAATAACATCCCTGTTGTTTCTCTCTCCTTTAATTTTTATCCAGACGCTCTCCACCTGGCTTCCAGTATTGATTTCCTGGATCTCTTCACTGGTGTAAATATCCCTCACATATAATGCTATTCCTCCTCCTTTCTTGTTTGGCCTGTTTCTCTTAAAAAGGTTATACCCCTCTATTTCTACATTCCAATCATGAGACTCATCCCACCAGGTTTCAGTGATGCCTATTATATTTCCCTTGTTGTGCTACGAGTTCAAGTTCATCTTGCTTATTCCCAATGCTCTGTGCGTTAGTGTAGAGACATTGAATACCATGTGTCCCCTTTGCTTGATGCCTGTGCATGTTTTTTTTTTGCCTCCTATTGTTGAGTCCTTGCCCTGTTTGCCTTGTTCCCTCTATGCCAGTTTGACTATTCTCTCCAGCCCTTTTGCCTTCCAGAATGCTGTCTCCCTTCCCCATATAACTCAGTTTAAAGCCCTCCTCATCAGATTCTTGAGACTGTTGGCAAAAATGTTTTTGCCAACTGGTGTGAGATGCAGCCCATCCCTTGCCAGAAGTCCCTCCTCATGGAACCGCAGCCCATGATCCAAGAATCCAAATCGTTCACAACGACACTATCTGCGGAGCCAGCCTGATCAAAGCAGAATAGAATGGCTTAGGGAGATGGGTATGTTTAGCCTGGAGAAGAGAAGGTTAAGAGGTGATATGATAGCCATGTTTAAATATTTGAAACGGTGTCACATTGACTGATGGAAGAAGGCACTTCGTGCGTCATGGTTTTAAGGTTTTTAAAAACACATTCACAGCAACAGATGTAAAAACCGCACATAACATTGGGTGTTATGTGCGCCATAAATAAGGGCAAAAAATTAATAAAAATCAAGAGGCCCAGAGGCCTTTTTAAAAGGTTCTCTAAAGCGTTGCAAAAGTAATGCATTAAGGGGTACAAGTGACTGAGGTATTTTTTCTGCCTCCAGTAATAGTTTTATTAACCAAAATACTTATATCTGAGGATCTCAGCACACCATAAAAACCAAATCAATTTAAACAGTTTCAAACAAAATGATAGGGATAATTTAAACAGACTAAAAAGCATTTCAAAAAAGCAAAACACTTAAAACAAGTTTAAGACCAACATTGCATCCACACTGCAGAAATCATCTGGTTTGACACCGCTTTATCTGCTATGGCTGAATGCTATGGAATTCTGAGAATTAAAGTTTTTTGAGATATTTAGCCTTCTCTGTCAGAGTGCAATGGTGACACAACAAATTACGGTTCCAGGATTACACAGCATTTGCAGTTAAAGTAGTGTTAAACTGGATTATTTCTGTATTGCGGAGACAGCCCAAGACATTTTTAAAAACTCCGTGAGCCTCTGTGTGTGTGCCTACCAATTGCCAGTCGACTTACAGCAACTCCCATGAATTTCGTAGGGTTTTCCTAGGCAAGATATCCTCAGAGATGGTTTTGTCAGTTCCTTCCTCTAAAATACAGCCTACATCAGCCGGTCTTTGCTGGCGGTTAGCCATACATGTTTGAACCAGGGCTGACTTTACTTAGTTTCCAAGATCAGACAGGATCTGGTACCTTGACAATATTTGTTGTGTGCCTCCCAGTCCATTCCGATTTATGGGGATTCTTAAGATAACACTATCATGGGGTTTTCTAGGGCTGAGAGTGTGTGACTCTCCCAAGGTCACCCAGTGGGTTTCCATGGTTGAGCAGGAAATCAAATCCTGATCTCCAGAGTTGTAGTTCAATGCTCAAACAACCACATCACACTGAGGTAGGGTGTTTAGACCCTTTAAAAAAAGTAGAAGTGCAGATCTGGATTAAATTAGTTAGGACCCCAAAACTTTCAGGCGTTCTCCTGGATGTCTTTGTTGTGGTGGTATAAAAATTAGGGAACAGGAAAATGGAGAGTGGAGCAGGAAGTTATCCAGCTGGATAAGTTTGGCAAGTTATTGAGTGCATGTTTGTCACAGACTGCAGCTTTAAAATCATAGAAACATAGAGTTGGAAGAGACCACAAGGGCCATACAGTCCTCTGCAGGAGTGTGTTCCACTGTCAGCCTTTACTGTCAGAAAGTTCCTCCTAATGTTATGGTAGAATATCTTTTCCTGTGGCTTGCATCCATTGTTCTGTGTTCTAGATTTTGGAGCAGCAGAAAAATGAAAGCATCCCAGACGGCCATCCAGCCTCTGTTTAAAGACCTCCAAAGGAGACTCCACAACACTCCGAGCTGGTAAAGATGGCTGCTGCAGGCTCAGAATAATAGAAGCAGAGTTGGAAGAGACCACAAGGGCTGGCCAGTCCAATCCTCTGCCATGCAGGAACTCACAATCAAAGCATCCCTGACAGATAGCCATCCAGCCTCTGTTTAAAGACCTCCAAAGAAGGAGACTCCACCCCACTGTCAAACAGCTCTTACTGTCAGGAAGTTTCTCCTAATGTTGAGCTGGAATCTATTTCCTGTAGCTTTGCATCCATTGCTCCAGGTTCTATTCTCTGAAGCAGCAGAAAACAAGCTTCTTCCATCCTCAACATCACACCCCTTCAGATATTTAAACAGGGCTATCATATCACCTCTTAACCTTCTCTTCTACAGGCTAAACATACTCAGCTTCCTAAGTCTCTCCTCATAAGGCATGGTTTCCTTTTTTGGTCGCCCTCCTCTGGGCATGCTCCAGTTTGTCAATATCCTTTTTGAACTCTAGTGCCCAGAACTGGACACAGTATTCCAGGTGAAGCCTGACCAAAACAGAATAGAGTATTACTCGATCTAGCTGTTACACTTCTATTGATGCAGCCTAGAATCACATTGGCCTTTTTAGTTGCTGCATCAGACTGTTGACTCATGTTCAACTTGTGGTCTACTGGGACTCCTAGATCCCTTTCACCCGTAGTCTTCTTAAGCCATCTCCCCCATCCTATATCTATACATTTCATTTTTTTCCTGCCTAAGTGCAGTATCCTACATTTCTCCCTGTTGAAATTCATTTGATTAGTTTTGGCCCAGCTTTCTAATCTATTAAGGTCATTTTGAATTTTGATCCTCTTCTCTGGGGTATTAGTACTGCTCCTAATTTGGTGGTGATCTGCAGATTTGATAAGCATGCCCTCTATTCTTGAGGTGTTAAAAACCATCAGGGCTCAGCATTCCTGGGATGCAGAGTTCACGTTTTCTCTTCATCCTTGCTGACCAGTGTCTTGTGGGATGGCAAACTTCTTCCAGTTTTTAATCTCTTTGTTATTGTTGTTAACTGCCTTTGGACCTTATCAGATGGGAGGAATTTCTCTTTATTGCAAATGGAGCTAATTGGAGCCAATTCGAATTCACGTGAATTCCAATTGCATTCGGAATGTGTTCAGAATGACTTCCATTACCCAAAAACGACCCCCCCCCATTGCCCGAAATTGCGTGAGATGCTTTAATTCGCAATAACATAAAACCATGATTGCGTTCGGAATGACTTCCCTTTTGCCCGAAATTGCGTAAGATACTTTAATTCACAATAAAGTGAAACCCCATGATTGCGTTCGGATTGCCATTAGATTATACTTCCAATTTCCAGCGTCTGATAAGGTCCTTTGAGTTGATCCTAACTCATGGATATGCTGTGGATGAGACATCTCCAAGACTTCCTGTCCTCCATTGTTGTGCTTAGATCCTATACATTCATACCCATGAGCTCCTTAATAGAGTCCATCCATCTATCATGCAGTCTTCCTCTCTTTCTATATACCTTCATTTTTCCTAGCATTCTTGTATATTCTAATGAGTCATTCTTTCTCATGATGTGACCAGAGTACAACAGCCTCAACTTTATCATCTTGGCTTCCAGACAGATTTATGCTTGATCTCTACAAGGACCCATTTGTTTGTCTTTTTGGCTGTCTATGGTACCCTCAGCTCTCTTCTCCAGCACCACATCTCAGATGAATTTATTATCCTCCTATCTGCTTTCCTCACTGTTCAGTTCTCACAACCATACATGGTAATAAGGAAAGCAATGGCTCTGTACTGTATTTTAAAGGAGCTATTCAAGGTCCTGAACTCTTTTGCCAATATTGGCTACCTCACTCGGACTCACATCTTTTACACTTAGGATCCACTTTTACATCTGTATGCAGACATCACACACACACACCCTTAACGATTTAGATATGAATAAAAATGTTTATTTAGTGTGCATATTTTCATTCACACATTAATGTAATGTTTTCACATTTTATAAGGAAATATCATTGTTCAAATTAGAATAGTTTTATTTAAATAAATTCAGTATTTAGAATCAATGCATGTATAAGTTTTACAGATTAAAAAGTCTGAGGAGAGAAGGAGAAGGAGGGATCAGGACCTCTAAGTCTTGCACTTTGAGCAATTCTCATGCCTCCCAGGGGACCTGCCCCATTGTTTGAAAACCACTGGGCTGGCTCCTTTAATATTCAGACTATTTATTTATTCATGTATTTATTTATTGCACTAACAGCCCACCTTTCTTCCAAAATTTGATCCAAGACTATCCTGTATTCACTGCCCTGCCAACATCAGACCCACCAGTCCTCCCAGTAAGCTGTTTTCTCTGTTGAACCTCACAGACCCCACTGAATAGGCTTACAGCAGAGGCAAAGAGCAATACAGCACCCAGGTGAGGAACTAAATGTAAAACATGTCATTATCGGATGTTTGTGGTGTCTGTGAGAGGTTTATGGATTGATCCATAGCTATTCAAACTCCATCTCTGTGTCACTCATTTATCATGTTCCTTAGCTTGCATGTGTACAATGTGTACACTATGATTTTATCTGCAGGTTTCTCCTCAGTCCTATAGACCCATAGGCCTAGACCCAACTGTTAGTCCCAACTGGAGGAGACACACTTGAACAGATGGAACTTTGTGACTAGACTCTAATCACAACCAGTGGAAGCTGGTGGCTTCTGGGTAGACTTTAAAAGAGTTACCTATTTTGTGATCAGGTTTAACACACTGGATAGCAACTACAGTTCATACCAAAATCTGGAGAGTTCTCTGCCTCATTGATGTGAAAGCCACTAAGTGGTACTTAAATTCAATTTAGTACATAACCTTATTTGGCCTCTTTGTATTTTCTGAGCAATAAAGAAGAAATGAAACCACGCATTAGCTTCTTCTTATAGTATGTCTCATTGTAATCACTCAAAATAAGGGTGAAGCCAACCCTGAGACTGGGCTTCAACCACTTCTAAATCTGATCACCCTCTGTTTTAAATATGATACATTTATTAAAGAACCAAGCAGAGGGAGGTTCAGAACATCACTTTTTAAAATCAAATAAACAGACGAACGGCTTGCAAACATGGATATTAGAGAAGAGGGAGTGTGCTCCTTCTCAAAGCAGTTTCCTCATTTCTTACCCAACTTGCCTTTTTAAGTGACACTGCCACTATAGCTAGCACAGTCAATCGTTTTATCAATGATCTACAGAGAAAAGAAAGGAAATTAAACCAGTCCCAGCTTGACACACTTCTTGCTCAAGATGGAGGTGCTCTGGTTTGTGTCATTTTCAACTGAATACGCAAATACGGGTAGCAACTGCACTTGCAGACGTCGCATCCACATTACATGATGTGAGCAGCAAGCTAATCAATAGATGGGCTCTTATCTCTGTAAAGTGACATAGCCTGAAACTGTTCTGTAATTCAATCTACTTTTCAACACATGGTGTGTGTGTGCATAAAATTAGTAATGCGTACTTTTCAGAAAAACACAGATCCACAGTTCACCGTGCAAATAAGATTATGTACTTGGTTCTGTGCTTTTTGGGTGGTGACCTGGCAGTCGATTCTACATATGGCTTAGCCAAAGCCTCATACTTTTTCATTGAGGCAGACCAGAACTTACTTGAAACTCTCACATTGAACTCATTAAGACTGCAAAAGGTCTTGACCAGAGGGATCAGAACCAAGAAAATCCATGGTGATAAGGCACTGGAGGATATAGTAAGCAATTTGCTCTCCTTTGAAAGCCACCATACAGTCTGCCGCCTGCCCTATGATGAAATGTGCCTTAAAAGTGCATGGTAGTGCTCCTTTATCCAGACTAGATTTAGCTTTTTGTGGGTAGTACACCACCCAGCATGGTGCAGTGGTTTGAGTGTTGGACTATGACTCGAGACCAGGGTTCGAATTCTAACTCGACCATGAGAACCCACTGGGGTGTCCTTGGGCAAGTCACACTCTCTTACCCTCAGAAGACAGCAATGGCAAACCTCCTCTGAAGAAACTTGCTAAGAACACCCCATGACAGACTTTGCTTTAGGGTTGCCATAAATTGGAAATTACATGAAGACACAACAGTGACATCAACAACCCTTTTAAAAGATAGTCTGAAAAAAGATTTTTCCATTTCTGCATCTTTAGTCTCCGATCCTCTTAACTGTATTCACTGTTATATCAAATGGAAATCAATGCAACATTTCTTGACCAGATGCTTCCCAAATTGGTGCCATAAGGAGGGAAGCTCCACCACACTATGATCATCAGTGTGAAAGCCCTTGTAGCACTGATACTCACAACCTCTCATCCAATATATGTGCCATGATATTATCTTTTTGTTTGTTTGTATGACATTTGAGAAGTGAAGAAGAAAGCTGGAAGTATGAATATTGCCCAGAAAGCATGGTCCCATCCCTCAACCCAAACTGAATGGCCAATGAGGAGGAAAAGATCCAGGGCCAGCCCTTTCATAAGGCAGAGTGAGGAAACTGCCTTAGGCAGCAGATATCCAGGGTGGTAGCGGAGAGTGGCTGGCAATACTGTAAAACAGTGTTATGCTCAACATGTTGGTGGCTATCAGGTGCAGTGAAAGATGTTGCCTAGCTGGAATAAAGTCTACCTGGAGTTGACTCAGCGTCTGTATATAGAAATAGGAGAGAAGACATCTTTTGCCTCAGGCCACAAAATGCTTTGGGTCTTCCCTGGAGGGAATGCATGGAAGCAATATGAACTAAGCTATTCACTCTATGATTCTATGAATATTTCTAATTGTATATTTTAATTTTTTGTAATGTTGTTGATAGTTCAATTCCATTTTAATGTTAATCTTTTGTATAAATTTAAATATATTGTGTTTTTTTAATAAGCCACCTTGAAAACCAGTCTTGTGGAAAAGAGTGATGATGACGACAATAGTAGTAATATAATGATGGAGGGGATGGGGAGAAGGAGGAGGAGGAGATAATATTTGTCCACTTCATAAACTCATATCTTTCTAGACATGAAACACTCATTCTGAAAACAATTTTCTCTCCAAATTTAGCCCCTACGGTCTTCATGAGAGAGTCATCCATGCCATCAGTTGTGTATCTCATGACAATCCTATGGGATCTCTTTATACAAGGAAGAGAGTAAGCAAAGGACAGAAGTTACCTGTCAGGCAAGTTCTAACTTCATCTCACATTGTAGCTCTTGCATTGAGCAGGGGGTTTGGATTGGATAACCTCCAGTGTACTATAGAAAAATTATTCTTATTCCCTTCAAGTGACACCGAGGTGAGGTAGTGGCAACCCAATTTCTCCTGCCATCTGCACTGGGAAGAGAACTCCCCCTCCCTTCTCCCATACCACCCCTGAATATATCTGATCGCATCGGATTCTGGAAGTGAAGGAGGACTGGTTGGTTTGTACTTTGATAGGAGACTACTGAGGAATACTTGAGGTATGTAAATAGGGCTAAGAAAGAATTTTGCATGCAACAGTTATGAACTGACAACTTGACAATAACTGGGCCAATGGGTCAAAATCACTATAGACATTATCAGACAGGGGGAAAAGCAGGGAGTAAAAGGCATACTCCTAGCATATTCATGCAGTCTTGCTGAAGATTTTCAGATGACGTTATGCTTATCCAGGACTTATCCCATGAAGATCCAGGAATGCTCCAGCAACAGACCATTGACAGGGAAGTCCCGGGAATGGTTTAGTTGCAAGAGCATTCCTGAATCTTCACAGGATAAGTCCTGGATGAGTGCGATGTGTCTGAAAATCTTCAGCTCGATCGCACCATTATGCCAGGAGTATGGCTTTTACTCCCAGTTTGTTTCCCTTATCTGATAATCTCCGATAAGCAGCTTCCTGTCTTCTGCTTTTGGCCAGATGTTGCGGCCACTTCCTCTTCCCTTGATTCACCTCCTTACGATCTCTTGGCCTTACTGGTACCACTTGCCTGAGTGTCTGTCTTAAACAAAATAGACAGTTGCAGCAGGAAGGTGCAGCACACAGACAAGGATATACAAGATGAGGCATAGAGGAGCACTGACAAAGACAGAGACGCAAGGCTGCTGTGATGGCAGGAGCCAGGGAGCAGGGGAGAATTTGCTGTTCCTGGTACCCAGCTGCCTGAGGCAGCTGCTTCACTTGGCCTAATCAGATCACAAGGGAGAGGGGACAAAGATTACATCGGAGGAAGTAGCTCTGTTTAGAGCTCTGTAATTCAACTAAGAGCTGATTTATTTTATTTTGTATTGTTTTAGCATTTTACTGTTTTATTGTTTTATACTTGTTTTATAATTAAAATGGTATACTTTTCACAGAAGTAGCTCTGTTAGTCTCTTGCAGCATAAGAAGGAGGGAGGGAGAGGAAGGGGGAGTGAAAGAAGGAATGTAGCAGCACATTTAAAACTAAATGGTTTTTATTTTAGCATGAACTTTCATGATATAAACCCACTTCTTCAGCTGCAGTACTGAGTGAATAAAGACCTCAGAATATAAAGCACATTTACACAATTGTGAGAGTGTCTCATTACTGTTTGTTCTTAACTGCCCTCAAATTGACTTTGACTGATGTCCACCCTCTAGATGAGACATCCACTGCTGTACTCAGGTCCCTCAGGCTCAGGCCCATGACCTTTCTGATTGAGTCCGTCCATCTGGCATGTAGTCTTCCTCTCTTTCTGCTTTTTTCTTCCTTACCTATCATTACTGATTTTTCTAATGCTTCATGCCTTCTTGTGATGTGGCCAAAATTCAACAGCCTCAATTTAGTCATCCTGACTAATTCAAGCTTGATCTGTTCAAAAACCCATTTGTTTGTCTTTTTGGCTGTCCACTCTTCTCCAGCACCACATCACAAATGAGTTCATTTTCTTTCTGCCAGGTTTCTACACTGTCCAGCTCTCACATTTGTACATGGTGATGGGGAATAAGATGGCTTGGATGACCCTCGCTTTAGTGTTCAGATTTATATCTTTGCTCTTTAGGATCTTGCCCATTTATTTCAGAGCTGCCCTTTCCAATCCCAGCCTTCTAATTTCTTGACTGTATTCTCCATTCTGATTAATGTTGAACCAAAGTATGGGAACTCTTTGACTATTTCAATTTTCTCATTATATAGAATGAATTCTTGTAGATCTTCCATGGTCATTATTTTTGTTTTCTTAATGTTCAACATCATGCCTGCCTTGGCAATTTCCTCCTTGACCTTCCTCAAAGTCTTTGTTACTCCAGATCTTTGTTGGTTTCTGTTAATAATGTTGTGTTAGCTACATATCTTATGTTGTTAATGTTTTTGCCTCCAGTCTTCACTTCTCCTTCCTCTGAGTCTAAGCCTGCTCTGTATACAATACTTTCTGCATACAGGTTGAATAAATAGAGTGATAGCATGCAGCCTTGCCTAACCCCTATTCCAATTGGGAAACATTCTGTTTCTCTTTTCCTGAGTACAGGCTACACACCAAGATGATCAAATGTAGTGGTATTCCCATTTCTTTGAGAGCATTCCATAGTTTTTCATGATCTATGCAGCTTTACTGTAGAAACTACTGTACATGTAACAAAAGGAATCTTCTCAGTGAAAATTGTGAACCCAAGGACACTCGCTTTTGGTAAGCAGATTTATTTCTTTCACACATCAGCACTAACTGATCATGGTAAAGATCTGAAAGACTTGTATCAGCTTATACAGCTCTTTGAAAATTTAGGGTGAGAGTTAAGATTTGCATGTTTCTGGATCCTATCACATTCCATCCCACTCCCACACTCACAACAGTATAAATATGCTTTATACCAAACTTAAGAGCTTGAGATTGTCCAGGTGAAAGCTGCTGACTGTTGCCTGCATCACCACTGGCCCTAATGGTAGGGCTGGCTCTGAAACGAGGAGGAAAAAGAAAAAAAAAACCTGGGACCCAAAGCCATAACTAAACTAGGCACTGAACTGAAGGTGGTAACCAGAGGTGGCATCCAATGAGCAAGAACCAGAGAACAAACCAAGAATGAGAGCTGGTGAAGGCTGTTAATACATAAGCAAAGTCCAAGCTTTCTTAAGCTCTTCCTGTTCTGCTGAGCCACTGGCCAGACTGGGTTTGCTGGGCAGCTACTTTCTGCATGAGTTGCCATTGTCTACTTAATGTGATACTTTCACTCTGGAGACTCATCACCACTCAAGGCAACTGTATACAGGGTGTGGATTCCAGATATTGGTCCCACTCACTCTAGCCATGTTTTACTCAATCATTCCTTTACAATGTTTCCTTTTCCACATCTCAAAATGTGATGGGTTCAAGCAGTGGCTAGGTTGGATTTGCCTTCATAGGCTGCAAGTCACACATGCCTATCATGCCTTTGTGTTTATAAACAAGGGGCCACTGAAAAGTTCTTGGTCTGACCAAGAAAGGCATGATCTAAGGCATTAAAATTATGTGCTGTTCCATATATTCACCCTGAAGTCCAACACACTTGGTACATGTGTCATGTTTCTTTAACCCTTTCAATTTTTTAAAAAAAAATCTGATTACTGAAATGCTGTTCTGCTGCTGCCTCTGAATTATTAAAAAATCCTTCCTTTCAAAGTAAGGTTTGGAAACTAGAAATATATGGAGTAGGATCCATCTGTTTACTCAGACCCCAAATTCTCCCTCCCCCTCCAAAAACAACAACATCTTGCCAACTCTGTGAGCAGGTGCATTGTTCTGCAAAAAGAGAACACCTTTCTGCACCTTCTGTCACCATTTTTTCCTTCAGTGCCCCCCTTAATCAACAAATTATCAAATTAGAGTAGTATTCTGCATTAGCTGTTTGGCCTTTCTGAAGGTAGTCAGTCATCAAAATATTTTCCTCATCCCAAAAAACGGCGGCCATGACCTTTCCTGCTGACCTTTGAGTCTTGAATTTCTTCAGCTGTAGAGAACCTGAATGCCGCCACTGCAAGGACTTTTGTTTGGTCTCCAAATCATAGTGATGGAACCATATTTCATCAACAGTGGTGTCTCGTCAAAAAATTATCACTAGATCTCTCAATCACTAGACGCTGCAAAACCGACTGGGAAGTATCCACTTGGTTTTGTTTCTGATCAGTATTCAACCATTTTGGCACCCACTTGTCTGGCAGCTTCTGTGTAGCCAACTGCCCCAGTGTGTTCCCTGGATATCTGTAGTGTCTCAGCAATTGTTTTAACAGTTTTGCTGATCTGCCAAAATCAGATCATGAACACACTCAACAATGTCAGAAGTCAACGCCATTGGAGGCCTCCCAAATCTTGCTGCATCTACAGTCTCAAAATCTTGACGCTGAAAGTTGGCACATCACTTCTCAAAGTTGAGTATGATGGGCACTTGTCATTCTATGTTTGTGTCATACACACATGGATTTTCTTTGGAGTATTCTGCAGGAACAGGAGTTCAGCACTTGAAAATTCCACGCTTTTCATTAACATGATTTTATCAATGATCTGCTGCCCAAATGCACTGGGGATGGGAATGAAGCAAACAGGAACAGTTTGTAAAAATCATTGGGTCATGCAGAATACATTGACCCAACATTTCTGTTAGCAGAAACATTTTTCAAGTTTGAGATGTTCATAGTTCTAGAAGCATAACCCTTATTTTTCCACTGGATAGCAAGAACACATATATCACAAGCCAGCTCAAGTTCTTACGCATAAAGGCTTTCATTGATTGAACAAGAAAGCTATGAAATTTTGATTTGTTTTCCAAAACTACTTTTAAGAAAAATTAATATTGAGTACAAAATAATAAATAGCATTTATAAGTAATTCCTCATTTGTGCAACCCATATTCATTAATGGATTCCAAAAGTGCGTGAAAGACCCATGACCTAAGAATGGATAGGCTGTGGGCTTCAATGCCCAAATAGACTGTGTTACTGGTCAAGTCAGTCTTCAAGATATTGATCTCAGAGTTTAGAAGAAGCTAGTTAGAAAAATTAATTTTTTTGAAAGTAAATTTTCCCCCAATAATAAAAATGTATACCATAATCAACCTCATGTATAAGTTAAGGAAGGCTTTAGGGCCAAAATCATGGATTTTGATAAGGCCTGTGGCTAAGTCGAGGGTAAAACTTAATGGCAGTAACAAAGGACGTAAAAGACAAAATAAAAGGAAAACACCACTTCTTTCCTGCATTCTCTGTCTCTGGACTTCTCCCAACCACCAAACGCCACTTCCCTGGTGCTGGATGAGAAAGCTTTAACCTCCAATTGAGAAGAGAAAGGAAGAGGGGGAAAGTGGGGTATTTTGTGGGCAGAGAGATCTAGAGGAGGAAGATGTGAGAGAAGGTTTTAACATCCCATTGAACAGAGACTCACCTCTTTCACACACACATGCACGCACACACAGACACTCTGCCTTGGCAGCTCTTTCAGAGATCACTGCAGAGGCCAGGAGAGTGGAGCATGGGGCAGAGCTTCTATCAATGTCATTGATGTCAACCCATGATTTTAGAATTAGACGAACTTTATCCAAGGGTAATAAAAGAACTTGTAGAAGTGATTCCAGAATCACTGGTAATAATATTTGAGAATTCCTGGAAAACAGGAGAGTTCTTAACAGACTGGAGGTGGGCAAATTTTACCCCATCTTCAAAAAATGAAGGGGGTGGGATTCAAATAATTACCACCCAGTTAGCCCTGACATGAATACCAGGAAAAATTCTAGACCAGATAATTAAACAGACAGTACTTAGCACTTAGAAAGTAATGCCGTGTTTACTAAAAGTCAATATAGGTTTCTCAAAAACAAGTCATGCAAGACTAATCCCCCCTCTCTCTCTTTTGATAGAATCATAAGTAAAAATGAAATGCACAGATATAAAATGGGTGACACCTGGCTTGATGACAGTACATGCAAAAGGGATCTAGGAGTCATAGTAGACCACGAACTCCACTTGTCAGCAATGTGATGTGGCAGCTAAGAAAGTCAGTGCAATTCTAGGCTGCATCCACAGAAGTGTAATGTCTAGATTCAGAGAAATAACAGTGCCATTCTATTCTTCTTTGGTCAGAACTCACCTAGAATACTGTGTCCAGTTCTTGGCACACAATTCAAGAAGGATGTTGATAGGCTGGAACATGTCCAGAGGGGAGTAACCAATGGTGAAAGTTCTGGAAACATGCTCTATGACGAGTGGTTTAGGGACCTGGATGTTTATCCTGGAGAAGAGAAGGTTAAGGGGTGACATGACAGCCATATTTAAATATTTGAAGTGATGCCATATTGATGATGGAGCATATTTGTTTTCTGCCACTCCAGAGACTAGGAGATGGAGCAATGGATTCAAGCTACAGGAAAAGAGATTCTACCTCAACATTAAGAAAAACTTGACAGTAAGAGCTGTTCAACAGTGGAATAGGCCAACTTGGAGAGTGATGGACAGTCCTTCTTTCGAGGTTTTTCAGCAGAGGCTGGATGGCCCTTGAGGTCTCTTCCAACTCTTATGATTCTATGATCACTTCATCCATCTGATGTTTGGGTACTGGGTCAATGAAAGCTTATGCCAAAATAAAATGGTTAAATCTATAAGATGCCACATGACTTGTTCTGGTGCAAGACTGACACAGTTATTCACATGAAAATCCTCTCAACTGGAAGGCCTGGACATGCCAGGTCAAAGTATATGGGAAAGATTTTCACCCCTGCTCCATGGACAGATTAACACGCACAAATTAACATTCCATGTTCACATTACTGCCTTCTGAGAGAAGCTTTATGTTGGATTATGTTCTTCCAAAAGGGAAGACTGGCAGAGTATTAGTGTATGATTATTCTCAGTGGGTTCTTCACCTGTAGTATCTATCAGCTTGGCTCTGCAGCATCTGTTACACAAATGCCAGCAAGTTAAATGCTCCATGCAGCTGCATCACCTCATAATCTTTTCTTATTCATTTATGCATATGTATAATCATCCTTCACAATATGTTCAGAAACTGTTTCAGAAACAGCTACAAAATTACTTTAGTGCTGTGCAAGATGGGGTGTGTGTGATGTCATCAATACTGTAAAATAGGCAGCCATCACAGCTGTCTTTTACCCTAGATCAAAAATGAAAAATACTGGATCTCTCCCCCTCCCCCCCAATAGTGCACATTAATTTAGAGGGCAGCAGCAATATGCCAGACATGCATATATGTGCAGAGAGAGAGAGAAACGCTCTGCCTTATACATATCACAGGCTTTTCTTGGCAATGTTTGTTCAGAGGGCTTGCTTTTGCCTCCCTCTGAGCCTGAGACTGGAACTTATAAGACATCGGAAATTGGAACTATAATCCAATGGCAATCCGAACACAATCGTGGGGTTTCACGTTATTGCGAATTAAAATATCACACGCAATTTTGGGCAAAAGGGAAGTCATTCTGAAAACAATTGGGTTTAACGTTATTGCATATTAGAGTATCTCATGCAATTTCAGGCAATGAGAAGTAATTTTTGGGCAATGGGAAGTCATTCTGAATGCATTCTGAATGCAATTAGAATTCACATAAATTTGCTAAAGTAGCGAATTCACGTGAATTCGAATTGGCTCCATTCGCAATAAACAGAAATTCCTCCCGTCTGATATGGTCGAATGTGTCTTCCCTAAGGTCACCCAGTGGATTTCAATGGCCAAATAAGGATTCTAGGCTGCTTCAATAGAAGTATAGTGTCTACATCAAAGGAAGTAATAGTACCATTCTATTCTGCTTTGGTCAGCCTCACCTGGAATACTGCTTCAAGTTCTGGGCACCACAGTTCAGAAAAGATGTTGACAAGCTGGAGCATGTCCAGAGAAGGGTGACCAAAATGGTGCAAGGTCATGAAATGCATGGATTATATGGTTTTTAAAATTAAACCTGTTCATTTGTTTTTGCTCTAAATGTGCACAACTCTTGATGTAGGAGGAAGACAGTGAAATGGGACAGCTTTAAACAATCCCTTCTTTCCCTCTGTGATGCTGTTTGCACATAGCAAGAGCAGTTAAAACAATGGTGGGGAACAGCAGTCCCTTTGTCCAAAAATGCCCTCAGGGTTTCAAATCTGCCCTGGCTACCAGCTTTATTCCTGTGCTAAAAAGTTGAAATACCTCTCCCTGAGGTTTAGCTACTGGAAATAAGTGTTAAGCTAAAAGAAGTTACCGTATATAAGTATATAAGTTGACCTCATTTATAAGTCGAGGACCAGTTTTGGGGCCAAAATTACGGATTTCAACATGTCCCATGCATAAGTAGAGGGTAAAATTTAGGGGCATATAGCAAAGGACCTAAAGAATGAAGCAAAGCAAAACAATGTCAAAGAACTTACAACATTCTAGCAGACATATTATTTGTGCTTACTCTTAAGACTGGATAGATGAGAGAGCTGAGGGGGTCGCCTCACATATTGTACTCTTGATTTTCACTAGGAGATGGTTTCTTCTTTTAAATAAGAGTTAAGATACAGTACTTACACTGACCCATGGATAAGTCGACTCAGGTTTTTGGGGTCAAAGTTTTTACCTAAATTTCTAGACTTACACATGAGTAAATACAGTAGTAGTTTTAGTTCTACCCTTTTGCCCTTGGCTTCGCCCACCATTTGAATGTAACCCATAGAACTGTTCTGAAATTGAATTTGGCCCTTAGTTAAAAGAGGTTCCCTGCCCTTGAGCTAAAGCAGGAATAGGCAAAATTCAGCCCTCTAGATATTGTTGTACCGGCTTTGCTGGTTAGGGCTGATGGAAGTTGTAGTCTACCAATATCTGGAGGGGCTTATTTTGCCCACCAATGAATTAAAGATCAGGTGTCTCTTGTGTTTCATAAACAAAATCAGGAAAGAAAGGAGCATCATACAATAGCTAGTACAGAGAATCAAATAAGTATGTTTGCATGTGGAAAAAAGCAGTACACATGTATATCTCTTATGGCTAATTCTTGTAGTTAATGGACAACAAGACAAGAGACTTCATGAAGACAAAGGCAAGGTAAAATAGATTATTTGTATTTCATATATATTCATTAGGTATCATAAGAACATTTTTATATTTGTGAAAGCACAGGAGTGAGAATCATGTGGTCTTCTCATGATATTCTTCATTCCAATCCTGAAACAAAACCATTACTGGCATTGCTCATGTCTTTCCTTATTTAGAGATACCCATCACGGCCACACATTCCCAGGCGATTATATGGAGTTCAGCTTATTTAGAGTTGCAGACATTTGGAAACATTTTAATGAAGAGTCTCTTAGGTTGCAAAGTAATTTATGAAAAAGGGATAATCACATGGGATCGAGTGCTCTGAGTGGGACCTCTTTGTTACAATTAGTGCAGGTCACATGGAACCCAAACTACTAGGGGGAAAAATGTCACTGTTTTATTCTGAAAACTAGCAAGAAAGTGAGACATGGAAACTGAGATGGTTTTTCTTTTAGCCTGTAAATAGGAATACAGTTTTAAATTAATTCTTTAATACGCATGATCTTAAGCAAAAGGCCGAGAAGCAATAGAAAGCTATTCTTACTCACTGCTATATGGACTTTATCACATGGGGGAAATTGGGGGTTTTAAAAAGCATTTTCCTGGAACATTCATGTGATCGCGGCAAAGATTTCCCCACAACATTGTGATTTGAGAAGACTTATCCTGGGAAGAACCAGGAATGCTCCAGCTACAAATCATTCATGGAGAAATCATGGGATAAGTCCTCTCTAAGCATGATGTGTGGAAAAATCTTTGCCGTGATCACCCAAATTTCCCAGGAAAATACCTTTTTAAAGCCCCATTTCCCCCCCATGTGATAAAGTCCTATGTCTAGTTGAAACTTTTAATTCTCAACATATAAGCTTATGTTTTAAATTATTATTTATATACTGTTTTTAAACTGTAATTGTATACTGTTTTAATCTAATGTGATTCTTACATTTTGTAAATTGTGTCTTGTTTTATTGGTCTATGATTGTAAATAAATAAAAAAATCTTATCCTCTATCTTTTTAAAAATAGTTTATTGAATTTTAAAAACATGACATACAAGACACAACAAAAAACATACATTACAAGATAAGAACACAGAAACATTACCTACACAAATAAAGACTTGAAAACCACAAAATAAATACCATAGGTTGGATGACCCAGTCATCTTATATTAAAGAACATGAACAAAATTCATGTTCTATCTTTTATGCATTAACTGAGTAGGTTTGGAGTTCAGACTTGCTGCTAAAAACCCATGTGTATTTTAATTAAAAGCCTTGCTTGGGGTAGAACAACGCAAAAATCAATGAACTACGAGGGAGTATCCAAAAGTTTTAAGGGTCACCTTTTTAAAAATTTGACAGAAAGATTGTTTTGATTTGTAGTTATTAACTTATCTCTATGTAGTCACTATCTAGATTTACACATTTTCCCCAGCATATCTTGACCCTCCGAATACTTGATATTGTAGAAGTCTGCAAATTGCGCCTGACAAGGATTTTACACTTTAGTTACTTTTGGCAGAGCCAGTCACAAAAATAAAGGACGCAATGAGCTGATTTTCTCAGCAACATGCACTTAAAGACCAATAATGACACTGACAAAATTTCATCAATATGACATAATAACTTCCAGGCGATAATGATTACTTTACGATACCTCCTCATAAGGTGCAATCTGCAGACTTCTACAATATCAGGTATTCGGAGGGTCAAGATACGCTGGGAAAAATGTATAAATCTAGGTAGTGACTACATAGAGATAAGTTAATAACTACAAATCAAAACAATCTTTCTGTTAAATTTTTTTAAAGGTGACCCTTAAAACTTTTGGATACCCCCTCGTATTTCTTTTTTAATTACCTCTTCATCTTACCATTATGTCAAGGAATTTAAGGGAGCACACATTTCTCTTCCTTCCCACTCATTTCTCCTCACCATTGCAATATGAGGTAAATTATACTAGTCTCACTTAGAAATTCCTTGGTGGTCTCCTACCCAAGAACTATCCAGGCCTAACCCTATTTAGTTTCTGGAACCAGACAAGCCTGGATGTGTCTAACTATTTCTTTCTATAGCCCCAGAGTGGAAAAGTGTAACCTGAGGGCTTTATAAAGTCCCCAAGTAGGGTTACCAGGTTAGGAGCGTCCCAGGCCCTGAAATTTAAGGGCTAAAACTTAAGACCAAAGAGAAATTCCTGGTGGTGTTACAACAATGGCTCCCTAAGGCAGGCATCCAAACATGGTTTTTAAAAAACCTGCTCTAGATATTTTTAAACAAAAGGTGTAGCCCACACTTCAGGGGAACCGTAGCTGTATCTTCCTTTTTTAATTATATAATTTTACTATATTATGATTTGGTGGCCAACATGGTCTAGTGGCTTGAATGTTGAACTAGGAAACAGGGAGACCAGGGTTTGAATCCCTGCTTGGTAATGGGGACGTCCTAGGTGACCTTGGGCAAGTCACACTTCTCAGCCTTAGAGGGAGACAAGAAATAAATTCTGCCAAGAAACCCCCATAACATGGTTGCCTTAGGGTCACTAATCACTGGAAAAAAACCCATTTTTTCCTTTGTTTTATATTGTTAACCTTTTGTATCATGTTTTGTATTATGGATATCTTGTGTTTTAATGGTCTGTGACAGCATAATAAAGATTGGAACTGTAGCTGCGGATTCCTGCACTGGCAAGGGATCAGGATAGAGTTTTCTTCTAACTCTGTGAGTGTGTAGCTGAGCTTCTAGCTACACCATAATTGTGTAGCATGAATTTACACTCATATCTTTAAGTGGCTGCACAATACCATCCTCCTGTTGAATATCGGCATTGGACAACTAGTGCTGTATCTGCAAACTTTCTGTTTTCGTAATCCCATTGAATCAAGTGGTACATTGAAGGGACTGATTAGTAATTACACAACATCCAAGAACGCACAACATCATACGCAACAGTCACACTCGCAGAACTCCACTTATGTAACTGTGAACTAAATATGGGATACCAAAAAAATACAACTGCATGCGTAAGGGAACTTACACGTTTGTCAAACACAAACAGGATGCCAGCCCTAGATTCTGTTTTCCAAGGGGCAAGGGGCAAGATGCTACAAGGAGCAACCCTTGGTGGTGTTATTAAGCATTATATATTCAGCATCAACTGCAACTTCACAGAGTATGCTATTCAATTTTTTAAAAATACATCTAACACGTGTTTGTGTGCACACGCACATATTTTTCATGGCAGCACTTTCATCCTGAGATAAATCCCTCTTCTTCTGAAGTCTGGAGAATAGGATCCAGGCACTGGGAACAAAACCCCAAATGCTGTTTTATGGGCATTCAACGGCCAGTAATATTGTGGTTAGTTTTGAAGTGGAGGCCATGACAAAGACAGTCTCTGTGCTGTAAAATCTAAAGCAACACCACCATGGAGCATGCAAAAATGTAGGCAACTGTGTTGATCTAAAACATTTTCTAGGACTTTTAATCTCAAACCGGAGCAAGATTTTTGTACAGCTGATGTGGTCTTGCCAGCTGAGTATGAAGATACCACACCCAACAAAATTTCACAGATGAAAACGGGGGCATGTGGCTGAGGAATATCAGAGCCTAGTCAAGATGGCAAAAGCTATTAATGAAGAAGAACAGACAAGACAGAAGAGGCTGCAGCACATTGCTTTTGCTTGAGCCTACTGGGAAGGACAAGATTTCTCTATCTCCTCTCTTCCCACTGAGTTAATTGAGTGCAAACTACTTTTGCACTCTGAACTCAGTTTGCACCAAGTGAAGTAGGCCAGGACAAAGGGGCGAAAAACTGTTGCATTTTAAAAGCAGCTGAAAAAGTGGAATGATAGAGGATTAATTGGGACTGTCCCTGCCAAATTGGGATAGTTGGAGGGTATGCCCTCCCAGCACAGCTAGTGGTGAGGAATGCTGGAAGTTCCAGTCCAGTGTTTGGCAGGCTGCATGATTCCTCGTACCCCACGTTATCAGGTGAGGTAAAGAAGATGGTACCCAGAGAAAGACCCACTTCCTTCAAGAAGGCAGCACAGCCACTTGCAGAAGAAACAATCACCTAGAAAAAGTCAAGAGGGACAGTGCATCCTAGCCCTTTTAGCTCAACCTGTTTGCCAGCTAGTTCAGGTTACAGTATTTCCTAGAGGACTGGTACTTTAATTTCTAACAACTCTCAAAGCCCTAGAGTAATGTTGGAAGAACAGAAAGTGTATGGACGGTAGTGGGAGTACTTTTCCTTTCACACTAGGGGGCAAACAGGGGGCAAACAGGATTTAAACAGGAATTAAACAGGAAATGCCTTATGTTTTACATAGGACATTTCCTGTTTAATTCCTGTTTAAATCCTGTTTGCACCCTGTTTGCCCCCTAGTGTGATAAACCTCCTCCTCTCTTTTTTTTTCTGGTTGGCTTTTTTCTTTGAAGATTTTCTATACTTTCTCTTTTACAAACATGGAACTAATGATCGTGGGTAAGCTTCCAGGTTGCTTAATGGGGGAATTGGCTTTAGCTTTTTCCCCATTGCAGGAATGTCACTCTTAACTATGGCTTTGAGGTTACTGGCGTAGAGATGCTAAAGCCCCCCCCCCACCCGCAGAATTCCTCATTGAGATTATTACTTCCATTATCAGGACAGAAAATGTTACTCTGATCAACTGCTGAGGATCTGGGAGTACACAAATAGTTTGCTGTTGGGGGCAAAATCATATTTTTGAATGTTTGAATATCCCCCTCTGCAATAAAAACAGTCATGTGAAGGGGGGCTTTAGCTTGCAGCTTTCTTTCTGGAAGAAAGGGTTGTGTATTTTAGTTTTGATTTTCCCTCTAGAGGACTCAACAAGCATCCAGAAGATGCTTGAAGTAGTAATTTTCACCCTAGTGCCTCAGGTTCTCTATTTCATTCTCTTTATTTTGCTCCGTGTGTAAACCATGCCTAAGATATATAGTCTTTCACTTCCATTCTTTGCTCTGATTTCTTTCCTTCTATGGTTGTAGAGCATCACCTGCTGACTGAGACATTAACTGCTGCGTAAAGGACTTTTATCGCATGAGACTTGAAAAGTGCAGTTAGAGCAGGATAGCAGCATCTGTGGCCATGCATTTTCTCATGACACTGATTCTGTCCAGTAGCTGATTTGTAGTCCATCCATTGCTGAAGAGCACTCCTTCTCACTGATGGGCAAAACCTGTCAATACCTCCTGAATGCACTGCATTTCCACAGTTGATGCATGTGTGATACAATAAGTTCCTCTGAATTAGTTCCAGTGTGCAGGCAGTCATGTGTTGCTAGTGAGATTATGCTCCTTCCCCCCTTGCTATTCCCAAACAGACTATTTTTCTTTTTTCAAATTAATTTCTTTACAGTCAGCCCTCCACATTTGCAGCCTTTACATTTGCGGATCTCTAGGAATCTCTAGGTGCTCCTTATCCCTGCTGGAAGTTGACTATACAGTTGCAACAGAGGACCTAGAGATTCCTAGAGAAAATAATTCTCTAGGCATTTGTAGATGCTCTGGTCAACTTCCAGTGACCACAAATTTTCCCTAGAGGACCTAGAGATTCCTAGAGAGGTGGTCTCTCAGGTTATAAAAATAGTGATTTTCCACTTTCATGGGGGTCCTGTGCTCCTAACCCTAGCAAATATGGAGGGGCCACTGTATTTTTTTTTACTTAACAGATTGCCATGATCGTACAATTATGGTAAAAATAAAAATAAATAAACAAAGACTGAAAGGCATTCTAGGAAGGCCAGGACAAAAGCAGCACCATGGGAATTGGGAAGAGCTGTGCAATAGTGACTGTTCCCCAACCCAGAATGTTTAGATTTCTAGACTAATGCAGTTAATGCATCTTACAAGCCTGGTGTGGTAAAATCCTTGGAGAAGCTATCCAAAATGTTCTTGCAAATTGTCAAGAATTTGCTTTGTACCAGCAGAGGATGTTTACCTATCTGGTTCAATGTTTTCTCTCGGGAGTTTATCATACGACGGAATTTGGGGGTATAATGCAATGGCAATCCGAACGCAATCATGGGGTTTCACGTTATTGCGAATTAGTGTATCTCACACAATGTCAGGCAATGGGGAGGGGTCATTTTCGGGAAATGGGCAGTCATTCTGAACGCATTCCGAACGCAATCAGATTTCACGTAAATTCGCTAAACTAGCAAATTCACGTAATTGCGAATTGGCTCCATTCGCAATTGAGAGAAATTCCTCCCATGTGATAAACTCCAATGATTGGCACCAGATCTCCAGGTTCCCAGACAGAGGCATTTCCAGTCACCTGCTATTTGATCCTGCCAGCTACCAATGCCAAGGACTGGGCCTGGGGTTTGCACATTTACACTTGCTCTGGCCCTTGCACATCTCAGCACACTTAATAGCAGGGAATAAAAAGCAATCTCAAAAGCCAGAGATGGATGTTTTCCCCACTTAGCAACCCAGCCTGCTACACTGCAGAAGAAGGTGTGTGTGCTTCAGCTTTGGGACCATACAAAGAACTGCAGAAGATTCCAGAATGCACGACAAGTTCCTCTCTTGTTCATGCATGTCAATTCACTCTTGATGCCAGCATTAATCAGGACACGTCAGAAACCTGGTTATGAAACCAGAAGGCTACAGTTCATAAACACAGATTAAAAATTATTTCATTTGCTACTGTATTAGTAATATCCTTATCCTGCCTCCCCATAACAGTGTACATAGCTCTATTCCTCTCCATTTGATGCTTACCACAAACCTGAGAGTTTAGCCTGAACAGGAGTGCCTCCCAATGAGTTTTGTAGGGAATAGGGATCTCCCAAACCTATGTCCATACCCCTAACCACTATCACTAAAAAAACCATTTGCATCCAGCTGTTGTAATGCATTTGGGGTATGAGACATGCTGCTGTTATTGTGAGTCCTATCTGCAGACTGCTGTTACAAACCTGCCAAATGCAGGAGTTAGAAGACTGGTGCTAATTACCAGTGATGGAGTTGCAGGGGGGTAATTAACATGGTGTTTTCAAAAGAGGAATGATGGTGTTTCTCCTGGAGCATCAGGGTAATTGATGGTCCCTCCTGCATCATGCACATCATCCAGTCACAGGAGCCTGAATCCTACCATTAGATCTGACTAGAGCAGTCCCATTGATTCAAAAAGATATACCTATGTGTTGATCTGAACTGTCTCTCTAGTTGGGACTAAGCAATAGGATTCAGGCCACAATTGTGAACTGTTGGAAATTAAAGCACCATTATAATTACAAACCACGGGGAACAATAAACAAGGTATCCCTCCCCTCTTTTCCAAATAACCATCCATTTGATCTATAGGTTGCTACACTCTGGCTTTTTATTTCCTCCTTTTCTTCCATAACGCAGAGACATGACTTCTCAATGATGGTTACCAACACGCATGGAAATCAGCTATAGAGGCTTCTTTTACTAATTTTACAACACACTCCCCCACGCTATCCCTGAATGCATTTCTAATTTTTACCTAATTACAGGTTTCTAGAGTTACTCCTGTTTGGTTAGCCACAAATTCACTACAAGGGGGCTAGCAGTATGCTATTATAAATAAAAAATATTTAAAAAAATGAGAAACTTGAGAAATTTGGAAACTTTGTCTAGTCAACTGTGTACTCATACAGGCTCTGTTTCTGGAGGACGCATGTATGAACATGACATCTTTGACCATCAAAAGCCTCGATGGAGTTTATCAGACGACGGAAATTGGAAGTATAATCTAATGGCAATCTGAACGCAATCATGGGATTTCACATTATTGCATATTAAAGTATCTCACGCAATTTCGGGCAAAAGGGGAGTCATTCGAAACATAATAATGGATTTTACGTTATTGCGTATTAAAGCATCTCACAGAATTTTGGGCAATGGGCAGTCATTCTGAACGCATTCCGAACGCAATTGGAATTCACGTAAATTTGCTAAACCAATTGGCTCCATTCGAAATAAAGAAATTCCTCCCATCTGATAAACTCCTATGTAAATCCCTTTCAGAACAGTAGAGAACTGCCTCTCAGAACAGTTAATTTCACTGTCAAACAACTATTATTGTTAAGAAGTCTCTCCTAATCTTTAGGCAATATCTGCTTGACTGTAGTTTCTATCCAATATTTTTAGGCCTGCCTTCAGACCAACAGAAAACAACTCTGTTCTGTGTCCTATATTTCAGATATGTCTCCCCTTAATTCTCTCTTCTGCAGGCTGAAAATATCAAGTGCTTTAAATATCCAGTGCTCATAGGATTTTGTTTCCCTCCTGGCCAGTCTTTTCTGGATGTGCTTAAAGTGAAAGAGTTGATAATAAAAAGTTCATGTGTTACTGTTCTCTGTGACTAATCAGCATAGAGGAGTACAGTAACACCCCAAATCCACAAAACAGTGATACCTTTATGGGGCCAACCAAAATGCACAAAATTAATGCATTTTGGTTGGCTCAATAAAGGTATGGCTGTTTGGGGATTTCTAGCATACAGAAATTGAGAGAATGGGGAAAATAATCAAGTGGATGATGGGTACTTCTTCCCTTTCATAGAATCATAGTGTGGGAAGAGACCATAAGGTTCATTCATTCCAGCCTCCTGCCATGCAGAAATACACAATCATTTCCTTGGATGAAGTTCCTATTTCATGCCAGCAGTTTCAATGATAACAAAGCTTTCCTGAACCATTTCAGCTATCACATGTATATGTAAATGTTTCCCCATGGTTAAAAAAAACAACAACCTTGCACACAGAAAAATAGGATGGAGAGCCTAGAAACAATGTGGTAATGTAATTATCTATTAACTAGTTATTTTTTGTAACAGGGACAGTTACGTTTGAAAAATAAGTAATAAGTGGGAATATTACTTGATCTTCTAATATCTTTTGTTCCATTATGTTTTCATAATTGAACTTTTTAGTATTTTGACAGAATTTTCCAGGTTTTATCCTACTCTGTCGTTAAAAATCCACACTGTCTGAAGGATGAGTGAACAACATATGTGATAAGAGGGAAGGGATAACGGAGAGAGAACATGGAGCTAATCAGAGACAAAACTTAAGTGTACGGGTCATTAGAGAGCATGCTTTCGGATAGCCTTTTCCAAACAATTGTATTTGACTATTATTTTGAGGCACTTTGGGTCCTATATTGGTAGAAAGGCATGAGATATATATATATATATATATATTCCAAATTCCATCAACTAGCATAGGAGTCACATAGGAAACAACATGATAGTTGCTAAATAATAATAATAATAATAATAATTTATAACCCGCCACTCTGATTAAGCAATTGAGGCGGGGTACAGCAAGTTAAAACAGTTACCGTTAAAATTATTATAACCCGAATCCACCTCCCCCCCTTAAAATAAGATTAGATTAGTGAAAGTTAAAAAGCAAGCGATACCATATATAGGGGATTCCAATGTACTGTATATAGTTTAACTCTGTAAAACTACAAAAAGACAGAGATAAAGAAATAGATATTGATTATAAATTGTGATAAATAAAATTATAAAGTGGAACGATGTGTAGAGTTACATTATTTTTATTAAAGTGTAGAATGTGACATTAAAAAGAGGCAGATTTCTTTGAAAAAAAGAATGTGGTTTAGGATGGATGGGAAAAATATAGCGGGAAAGCATGACTTTTGCTAATATATAAGGGTTTTTCAGAATGAAAGGGAAATGTATTAGATGGGTTGGGATAAGGGTTAATGCACAATAATGTTTAGATTGGTTTATAAGAAAATGGATACAGAAATATATGGAACTGTGCAAAAATATAGAAATTGAAAATGGATAATAACATACATACATACATATCCCATTAGTTAGCAATTGGATTGTCTGGTTTGTATGGATCTGGAAAGTGCCACCTTGGTACCTGATGTTAACCTAAACTCCCCCCCCACCCCCCACCCCCAAAAATGTGCCACTTGAAGGTAGCAATGTGAACCAATTTTCTTCAGCAATCCTTTGGTTTCTAATTTCAATGAAGTAAGATAATAATAATAATAATAATAATAATAATACAATATGGCAAATGACAATTTTAACATTTTCTACCATCTAACATTAACGTAACTGGATAATTTTTGAGCTCACTAACAGTTAATACATCTTCCGGTCCTAGATGGAGTCACACTCTCCTCGAAGGACCCTGTTCGCAGTCTAGGGGTGCTCCTTGACTCGTCGCTTCACATGACTAGTCAGGTGAATGCGGCAGTCAGGAGTGCCTGTTATCAGCTTCGGCTGATACGCCAGCTGCGCCCCTACCTGGATCAGAGGGACCTGGAAACAGTGGTGCACGCTTTGGTAACCTCACGCTTGGATTTCTGTAACGCGCTCTACATGGGGCTACCCTTGTGCCTAACCCGGAAACTCCAACTAGTTCAAAATATGGCAGCCAGGCTTGTTAGCGGTACACCTAGGAGAGAGCACATTACACCTGTGCTTAAAGCTCTCCACTGGCTGCCGATTAGTTTCCGGGCGCAGTACAAGGTGTTGGTTTTAACCTTTAAAGCCCTACATGGCTTGGGTCCATCTTATCTCAGGGACCGCCTCTCCCCATATGAACCCCCCCGCACGCTTCGGTCCTCTGGGAGAAATCTGTTGCAGCCCATGAAGACTAGGTTAGCGCAGACCTCCCAGAGGGCCTTTTCTGCTTCTGCTCCCAGGCTATGGAATGGCCTGCCGGACGAGATGCGTCTCATTACATCACTAGACTGTTTTAAAACAGCCTTAAAGACGCATCTCTTCCGGCAGGCCTTCCCTGAAACTGTATAATCTACCTGGCTCCTAAAATCTTTCAGCCAATTCCCAACTCCTTATCCCCCCCCCCCTCTGTATTTTATTGCTACCCATGCTGTGGCCAGCATTGCGGTTTTGTGTATTATGTTGTATTGTACTTTTATTGTTAGTAATTTAATTTTAAACTTAACTAATTTAATCCTATTTTAAGGGGGGGAGGTTGGGATGGAATTCTTGAATTATTTTAATCTGCAATCTGTTTTTAACCTTGTTGTACCCCGCCTCGATTGTTTTACAGAGGGGCGGGTAAGAAATAAATATTATTATTATTATTATTATTATTAGTTAATGAAACATGTTCAGCATTTTCTACTAAATTCCCACAGTTTTCATAAAATGTTAGGAAGATGCCTAGCATGAACTCTTCTCTTTGTCATAATACAGTACTGTAGTTCTGTGTCTGCAAGGCATCTTTTCTAGATGCAGGTGTAATCAAAGGGAAGCCTTGCCTGAAGCCCAAAGGGGCACCATGCCCTTGTTTCAGCCAAGTATATAGACTAGCCCTAATTGAAATATAGTTGGAAGAAACTTTAGAGTAGGGTGTGTGTGCGTGTGCGCCCGTGTGTTTTAAAGCTTTCTCTTTTTAGTCAAACAAAGCATGTGTTCTTGCAGATACAATATGCCTATTTGGATAAATAAAGGCCAACACTCTGCCCTCTAAATAAACAAATCATAGTCTTGTCCAAATCCCAGTGGGTTATTTTTATTCACAGCTTGGTCCTCCCCTGAATATTTACAAGGTTGCACTATGCAAGCTGATTAACTATGTACACTTATTATAGCTAGCACCAGAAACAGGCAGCTTTTCCAAAGAACAGCTTTCATTGCTTTTGGAAAACTATGTGGGGCTCAGAAACAGTGCTAACTAGATCTTAAAATGAGCTGGTTATAGAATCTCTTGATACTGGCCTCATTTGACTCAGAGAAATCCATGACATTAGCACCAGTAGGCAATGCATGTTTCCTAAGGCCAATTAAAGAGATGTCTTATAAAACACTCACAAGAAACTACAGATGAAAAAAGTAGATCAGACCTTTTGCAACTTGAGAGGGATGTAACTTTTGTAAACTCTGCTTTGCCTAAACAAAATCAAGACTGGGCTTCGATAATGATGGACTGGAATCCTTGTACAGTATTGTGTTTGTATTGTGTTTTGGGATGGCCATTCCAGCTGTCTTGCATATTTATTATTACAGTGTGATCAGTCTGAACCATGAGCTTGCTTATCATATGCCTTGTTTATGTGCACAGCAGTGATGTATTCAAGTCTTTTACTCCAAGTCTCAAGTCAATTCTCAAGTTTCCAATCTCTGCCTTCAAGTCTCAAGTCGAGTCTCAAGTCTGGGAGCCAAATTTAACAGGAAAAAAAGAAGGGGAAGGGCTTGAAGTGTAAGGATCCTTCTTCTAAAGCTTTTCCAATGTGCAGCAGGGACAGGCTGCTGAGTAGATCTCAAGCCCTACCTCAAGCCCATTGTCTAACAAGTGTGCTGTTTCTGGATGAAGGTAGCCCAGAACTTTGCTAAAAATATACAAGTCTTGCACTGGACTGAGACTTGGTCACTAAAAATATAGAAGTCCTGAGTCGAGTTGAGTCAAATCAATGCCTCATTTATTGCCAAGTTGAGTCAGAGTTGAGTCCAAGTCAAAGTCAGTGAGTGACTTGAATCTGATGTGAGTCTGAGTCAATCCACGAGTCTACATTACTGGGGCACAGTGGTTAAATCTGACAAGGTTAACATTTGGAATGTTTGGATGCTGCAATGAGAAAGCCATCCTCTCTTACTCAGACAATGGAAGAACAACAGATTGTTTGAATCACAATCATAGGTGTAGTGGTAAATTTTGAAGGGCAGGCATGTATCCTCATAAGCATGCAACATCTGGAAGGTTACACATTCCCTATCCTTGAAAACATATCCAGAGGTAACTGAATTGGCCATATAGAAAAAGTAAAATAACATCCAAAATCCACAAAACAGTGATGTTGTACTTCGCTGTATGGCTAACCCTGGATATGTTTTCTTGATTTGAGGACACCATATTTCTTTCTTTTTTGTGTGTGTGTTTCACCAACAGAGAAATCATAAAGAGGGAGTCAAGGAACAGGCACTTCACTCTTTGAGGTTTCTGCCTCTAACAAAGGTAAATTTAATTGGGACTGCATTTGATGTGTTTTACCTAAACATCACCTAAAGGTTTTCCAAATGCAACGGCAGAGGCTTCTTGGGAAAGTCAATGTTCCTTGCCTAATGGTGGACAGGTAGCCTTGCAAAGGACAGAGGCAACCTGGATCTCAATGGAAGTATCTTTTTATGTTGCTAATGGAGTTTAAATTTTATTTCCTTGACTTTAAGACTCTTCTTCTCCCAGCACCCACATGGCCAGAAGGAATGGCCTCCGTCTGTATGGATATCCCTCCATACCATCTTAATTGAGAACAACAACATCTTAACAAAATGCAGGCCTGTGACTCTAACATCATCATATTTTTCTTTCTCCTGTATGATTTTTAAAATACTTTTGCCTGATGAAGCCACCAAGGGAGCTTCGAAAGCTTACAACATGTATTTTGTGCATTTTGGTTGGTCCAATAAAAATATCATTGTTTTGTAGATTTTGGATGTTATTTTCTAACTTTGTTACATATCTAACAAGCAGGTCACTCTACCTGGCTGGGAGTCTTGTCCCTCTCTTCCGCTAAAAGTCAAAAGGTGACCTAACAGATGAATAAATGGGGTAATCAGTTATTTTCTCTGCAGTGAAAAATAGTGACATTTAAAAGGCATGTAGTTAGTTTTCTTGATGAATTGTAGTTCCTCAAAACATTGACTATTGCTGCTGGTAAAAGTAGACTATCTTCACCATATGTTTGTAGGAAGGGGAAGAGGAAATGAGTGAGGCACTTTAATCTGAGTTAACATCTTGATCAAATAATGTTATTATGATTTCCCAAATGCTCAGAAGGATACTGTGTGACTAAACTTTAGCAAACCAGTTGTTATGCCTCCTAAAATAGAATAGTAACTAGTTGGAAAATGCTTGCTGGGATTTAATTATAAACACACTCTAAGGGCAAAGACAATATGCTTGCATGGGACTAGAAAGGCACTGAAGGGTCACAAAGGGTTTGAATCTCACTTCTGATTCTGACTCTCTTCAAGACAATATGTTGTGTATCATTTTTATCTCAAGGTAGGGGTCCATATGTTACTTTTGAAATCCTTTTTCTTTCAGCACAGGAGGGTAGTTTGCAGGGTCGTTTTGCTAGTGGGTTTGCATTATTTTCATAGATTTAACCAGATGGCCAAACAGCCCTGGGGTGGAAGGTGGTTGAACAGGACATTGGTTTGGGCATCTGAAAAAGACTGGGCCCCTGCAGCTGCTTTTTCTTATTCATAAAAGACCCTTTAGTCATCCTGACAGTCTACTCTTTCAAACGGGAGAAATTTCTCCAAAATCTGAATGGAGCCCATTCGGATTCACGTAAATTCGCTAGTTTAGCGAATTTACGTGAATCCCCATTGCGTTCGGAAGGCGTTCGGAATGTCTTCCTATTACCCGGAAATAACCCCTCCTTGCCCGAAATTGCGTGAGAACCTTTAATGCGCAATAACGCAAAAGCGGAGTGGCTTCCCTTTTGCCCGAAATTGCGTGAGAAGAATTAATTCGCAATAACGTGAAACCCCAGGATTGCGTTTGGATTGCCCTTGCATTATACTTCCAATTTCCCACGTCTGAAAGAGTCCAGTGTCTTTCAGCCTGCCTGGGGGGGATCATGAAAAATACAGTATAATGTATATTTTCGGTTTGAGCTATACTGAAAATTCCAGCCCCCAAATACATCACACCGCTGTGTAAAATTAACGACGAGGCCTTAGGCAAGGCATGCTTGGGAGATTACCATGATTATACCCTGAAAAAAAAGTGGATTTAGCAATACTGATCAAACGCTTCTGCCATCTCCAAACTGTAGGAACTGTGTCCCTCAACTGTTATTAGGGCATTCCTTTTCACTGATGGGGAAAACCTGTCAATGAGCTCTCTATCACACAAGTCCCCAGGTGTAAAACAGCTCCCAGGGCAGTCACATCATTGGAAGTAATGTCATATCAGTGTCCTCTCTTCTCCCCATCCACCCTTCCCCTCACTATTCTCAAGCAACCAGATTGCCTGTATTACTTTCCCCCCCCCCCCCCCATTTCTTTTCTTTAAAACAACAACAACCCATTTTACTTACATAACTGTAACGGAACTCCAGAACTGCATGAGTTAAAAGAAATAAATAAATATAAAATGAAAATACAAAAAGGCTCTGTGTGTGTGTGTGAAAACGTGCAATATTGGGGCTTTGAACATGGTATGTTTCCTTTTTTTCCTTACTGATGCAATTGCTGGGAGAATGGGGCTTGTGTGGCAAAGTCCTTGGTCTCCTCATCTGCACTACTGGTATATGAGATTACCATATATACTCAACTATAAGTCAACCTCATGTATGAACCGGGGACAGGTTTTGGGACCAAAATGATAGATTTTGATATGATCCATGGATACGGTTAAAACTTTGGGGCATTTAACAAAGCAAAGTTTCCAGGAGAAAAGCAAAGGAAAACAATGGCAAAGAACTTACAAAAGTTCAGCAGGCATAGCTGTTTGTGGTCACACTAAAGGCTGGATGGAGAAGGCGGGGGGCGGTGTAGTGCTTCTAGGATATATTATGCTCTTGCCATTCACCAGGAGAAGGTTCCCCTTGTTGTAAGAGTTAAAATACAGTATTTACATTGATCCATGGATAAGTCGACTCAACTTTTTGGAGTCAATTTTTTGACTAAAATTTCTTGATTTATACAGTAATGATACTGAGTTTTCCTACAGTAGGGATGTGGCCCATCTGTGGCCCTTCTGGATGTTGCTGGATTGCAAATTGATCATTTGACTCTATTGGAAGATGAAATCCAACAATATCTAGAGAGGTGAAAGTTGGCCACCCCGTCTTGGTGTAAACATTTCAAACAAACAAAATACATCAAGTGTTCTGAACACTTGAAAAAAAACAAAAACAAATGCTGGGTATTATCTTCCTGCTCCAAGCCATAGAGACAGAAGGTACTTTAATCAATACTGTGTAATCTTGTGACTGGAGCAGTGGCATCATAAGGAAGGTGCAGCGGGTTCAGACAGCAGAGGGGGTGTCACCCAGTGAGGTAGTACACCTAGAGGGACCGGGATGTTTACTGAGCAAGTAAAAAAGGGTGCTTTCCCACATGCCCAGCAGCCACATTGGCCCTACACTGTCAGGAGCCACGCTGGACCCCAAAGGCCTCGGGGAGGGCTGCAGCTGTCTATCCAGGTCAAGAGGAAGACAAAGGCAGTTTGCCTACCCCCTCCCCCCCCCAATACACCAGGTGACACCAACCTGAGTGATGCCACTGGATGGAAATTGGTTAGTTACTCCCTACCAACATGAGTTGCTCATGCTCACTCTCAGACAAGCATCTAAGTAGCAACAGTGCTCTTGCAGAGTACCAACTAAGGTGCCCCCTGCATCTCATTGCCTCCTGAGTATCAATAAAAGTAGGAACTGTTCTCCCCCCCTTGATCAAAGTTTAGAAAAGTTACTTTTTTGTACTACAACTCTGAGAATCCCACATTCACCATGTGGTATCCATGCTAGCTGGGTTAATGTAGTCCAAAAAAGTACCTTTACTAACCTCTGAGATCAGCAGCATCCATTTGCAAACAGCTCTATTGACTTATATGGAAGCCCCGTTCTCTTTTGCCCTTTCTTTGCACTAACGACAAACGAACAAACAAAACAAGAAAGAAAAAACTCTGTGTAGATGCCCTGACCCTGACAGCCTCCAGCTGGAGTCCCTGCTCTCAAGTTTCCTTCAGCAGTTTTGAGCTACTGTACACCTGTTTAGGCCAGCCATGCGAGAAGCCAGCTTCTGATTTTCTGGGGATTACAAAGAGCATTCACATTGACAGACATTGCATCTCAACAACTTTTAAGGCACTGTGTAAGAGGGAATGTGGCAACATAATATTGCAAAGATGGAGACATTAAACTTCTAACCTCAGAAGACAATGTGGAAAAGGTTACCAGGTATGAACATGGAGACTTGGACAAATAGCCTTTTAAAATTACCATTTAAAATTTGCTGCTACTTAAAAGAATTTACTCTGTGACATTATCAGAGCTTTACATGATTACTGTTTTATTTAAACAAATAAATTTATCACAATCCTTATATTCAGTACTTTTCTGATTTTTGAAAACACTGCGTCAAAATACCATATGCATCATGAACTTTGATCTGATATTAAACCCAAAATATGAGATATAAGTGGGCACCATGTTTTTGTGTTAGTTCTCACCTCACCGAGTTATTGCTGTCACTTCTTCAACAAGAGCAGTCCACCAAAACTTATTCAACCAGAGTTGGAAAGTCAATCCTTCTACAGTCTTCCAAGATATTAACAGTTTAGTTCTAGCAGTGCTGATCAGAATTTAAACCGGTTCTTTATGGGGCAGTCCCATGTTTTTCCCATCAAAAAACTGAAAAGTGTTATAAGAAAGATTCTGAAAAGGTAACATTTTGGCTTATCATTTCTTTAAACAGCATATAACCGTATCTCAAAATTCCTGGATTTTGGGGCTAAAAATCCACATGTATTCCGAGATGGCTATACACCCCACACTGTCAAACATTTCTGTGAGATTGCATTCTTAATTTTGTATAGTGTAACAGGTGTTGGATGTCACACATTTTGATTATGAGTTCTTTAGAAAAGGCATACATTGATTTGTATGGCAGCATAGTCCATGTTTTTCTCAAATTTTCATACAAAATAGATTTTAAGAAAAGGTTTGAACTGTTATACAGTCAGCCCTTTATATCCACAGTTTTTTTAATCCACAGATTCAAGCATCCATTGCTTGAAAACTTAAAAAAAAAAGTTCCAAAAAGCAAACCTTGGTTTTGGCATTTTTAAAATAAGGGACGCCATTTTACTAAGTCATTGTATTTAATGGGACTTGAACATTGTATTTAATGGGACTCTTGGTATCCACAATATAACCTGGGGACCATATCCACTGATGTCCAGATATTTGAGATCAAGTTAATATTAACAGAGGAATGACCTCACTGTGGAAGCCTGGCCACTTTACACTTGGAAAACTGGTTAGCGCTAGCAAGGGAACAAGGAAGGCAGCCACCATGATGAGTTCTCCAGAGGCATCAGCATAATCCCTTTTGTCTTTAGGGGGAGACAGTGGGTCATGGTCAAAGAAGGGGACTGTGCATACACAGGAAAGGGATGTTCTGGCTACGCATGCAAAACATTCCTCTGAGGTATTCACGCCAATCACCTGAACATTTACCGCAACTCCTAACCATTCTTTTATTCCTGGGAAACCATTTGGCAAGAGTCTAATCCTTTCATTTCTTAGTTTCTGCCCCCAGGATAAGATTTTTGGAATAAATATTAGTGCTAAAACAGCAGCCTCGGTCTAGTTTACAAGGAGACAGGGATGCTGCCGATTTGACTAGACTAGACTTCTCAATATGCCTGACACCCCATGTGTCTCGGTGGCTATTGAGTCCTCTCTGTTCCAGACTCTTATCGATTTGAACCACGATGCACGGTTGGTATATAGTATCACCATTAGGAAGGCCTCCACTATCCATCTTCTCCAACCCTTGCTTCTTAGTTCTTGTATGTGTTTGTGAGTGTATTTGAATTTGACTCTGGAGTTCTGTATGATTTCGACCTGGTGTGATTTGGACCTGGTATAAACAGGGTTGGTTCTAAATTCGATGTTGCCCCAGCCAAAATATTATTTTATTTGAGCTATTAAAATTCGCCTACACATATTCATATGCGGGTGCCTTTCCAGGACCCCAACAATCTGAGTAACAACAGGGGTCCTGAAACCAAATCCCAGGAATATCAAAGACTGGAAATCTACCAATGTGGGGATAAGACTATTTATTTCAGAGCATTTTTGTACTGTTGTCAGTTTTAAAAAATCTCAAAGCACTTTGTTTATTCCTTTTATTTTTTTTTTTTATTTTATATTCCTCTCTCCTTTTCTCCCAATATGGAACCTAAGGTGGCTTGAAAAAATAACGGAAAAATAAAAACAATAAGATCCGCTTAAAATCAGTTATTTAAAAGCCATGGCTAGTGGACAGCATTAAAAATTAAGAAAATCAACAGGGAAATGCCTGGATTTACTGTTGGAAAAATCCTTATAGAGGCCTGTCTATAGGGGATCCTTTCAGAATGTTTAGTAAACAACTGCAAATCTCCAGCTCTGCAGCAACTTATGGCAAAAAGCTACAATGAGCCTCACAACTGTCATAAATAAAATGGCTACCTTTAAATTACTTTAAAACACACACACACACACACACACACAACAAATTATTGGTCTAGGTACAAAATAGATAGTCCTCCCAAGTATTTTGCATTACTTCAAAATCCCCAACATAGCATGAAGTAGCACTTGAACAGATATGATCATCCTGTTGTGAGACCACAGATCTGTAACTAGAAAAATAACTCAATAGTTAAGTTGCAAAATGACTTACAGCCAGACCTCCTTATTCCCAGATCCTTTATCCATAGATTCAAGCATCCATAGCTTGAATTTTTTTTTTTTTTTTTGGATTTTGCCGTTTTATATAAGGGTCATCATTTTACTATGTCATTGTATTTAATAGGGCTTGAGCATCCATGGATTTTGGTATTCATGGGGGTCCTGGAATCAAACCCTAGCAGATACCAAAGGCCCATACAACATTTTTATACCTTTGCGTTTCCCAATGTACTAAGAGGTAGAACAGCTATGATTTCTTTTGCCCATTCCTTTCATGGCTTTAGCATCCTGATCTTTCCCACTTGTTTTATACCACTCCTGGTATTCTGAACAATAACAACAGGTTGGGAATAGAACAGAAACATTACATGCTGGCTATGTGATTATGGTGTAATGGTTTGAGCATTGGACTATGATGCTGGAAACTAGGGTTTTAACTCCTGTTCAGCCATGGAAACCCACCGGGTGACCATGGGTAAGTCACACCCTCTCAGCTTCAGAGAAAGGCAAAGGTAAACCCTGTCTGAACCCATCTTTTCAAGAAAACCTTGTGATAAATTAGCCTAGGGAGGACCATAAGTCAGAAATGACCTGAAGGTACACAACAGCATGATTCTGAGAGTTATACTTTAAAATATAATCTTTCAAAGGTCTGGGAGAGAATTGGCAGGAAGAGGGTTATCTGATTTATTGATAATCTCTTTGGAAGTTGCTCAGAAGTCAACTCCAAGGTAGTGCTATCCAGATGTAGCAGACTACTAGGGGCGGCCAGACTGAAAACTGTAGGGGGTCCCTGTACTTTTAATGGTTGTGTAGAACAGGAGATTTCAGCAGGTATTGCTTGTCATACAGTTTGGTGACAAGCATGAACTGATAAAATTCACTCTTCTACACTATTATTAAAGGGATAGGAGCCATGTCCAGTATTCATTCTGGGAGCTATGTCCAATATTCATTTTGACAACCCTATAAAAACTCCCACAATCCCATAACACAGATGAATGTGGCTGAAGGGAGCTGCTGGTTAAACCATCAGGAAAGCCAAACATTTCCCACCCTCGCTCTTGACCATTCATTTCCTATGGCTAGGAAGAATTGGTTGTGCTGTTGTGATTGTCAAGCTGAAATGGCTTGCAAAAGGACAGCAGAGAGGACGAACAAAACATTTTCTATTATTGCTCCAGCCTCTAACCTTAGACATGGCAAGACATAAATCATCCCTCTCTCGCTTCAGGCTAATTTGGCGTGAAATATATGAGACAAGAATTTATTGTTCAATTTGCAGCTCGCTGATTGAAAAGCAACTGTATTCATTTCAGGAGCAAGCTCTAATTTTAGATCAGAGCTAAAAGCACTTAGGAGAGAGAGCTGAAGTAGCCTTTATTTATTTATTTGGGGGGTATTGCTGTGCTGCCCGTCTGAAACCAATAAGGTTGGTACACAGACATTTTTAAAAGAAATGGTAAAACATTAAAAGATAACACCTTTTTTAAAAAAAGAAAAAGCCAAATTAAAAAGATGCAGGTTTTTGGAAAACTAATCTGCATTGGGCTCACCAAGCAAAAGCTTCATGGCACTTGGCCTGCCAAAACTAGATGTTCTTTATGATTTTATCTCATTTCCAAAAGAACTGCTGCAGAATGCAATGAGAACCACTACCATCCTGCCACTCATAATTACATGCCAAGGTTGAACAGAAAATTTGAAAGTTATTCTTGAAGAACTGGACAATTAGTAAACATGTTATTAACAACTAACATGTTAATAATAACTAGCGGTAAATCCTCATATCTGGCAGTAAATTGGATTGCTTTCATCTTCCTCTAACTTGTCTTCCTGGAAATGCTTGGGAATGTTCCTGTCCTGCCCATCACACAACGCTCCTGAGTCCTGACCTAATAGGGCTAAACTGTTACAGGAGATGCTTGCACATGAAAGAACAAGAAGTAAACCATGCAAAGTTCATGCTTTGAAAAAGCACTTCTTTCCCATTATGCACTGAAAAGATAACTTTTTATCTGTTGCTGTGCTTTCTGTTTTTTCCATATTTTTTTTCCTTTGGGTGAGAGAAGGTTAAGTTAGAAAATTTGAAAAATTCCTCTCATTATGCATCTCAAAAATGTCTTTGAACACCCTCAAAGGTTAACTTTTGAAAGCAACTAGAAAAATGTTACACCAACACAATATTGTTTATTTCCACATTAAAATATGCATATTCCATTATCCATCAAGAGGGCAGGGCAGTGACAACAGAAACATTTCAATAATGTAAAATCAAATTACACAGTTTAAAATAATTCAAAACCAATTATAACAAATTCCAAAACAATTTGGAACTATGTATATTGAGAAAGAGTTTCATAACCTAGTTAGGCCATGATTGCTAGGATCTGAATTTAATCCTTCCTTATTTGTTACATCACTTTTGAAATGTAAGTTTGTCATCCCCTTCTCATTGCCTAAATAGTAACCAGGAACCACCCTACTAGTAACTCATTGTTTGCAAGCTCTGACCACACGCACCAGTGGTCCAAAACCAGGGTGGACCACTTCACACCAGCATTTTAAAGTGAGATGTCCTCCTGCTCAGCTCATGGACCATACAAGAGTTTCAACCAGAATTGCAAATCAAGTAGAACAGTTGCACATCATCAATAGGAAAGTGATTTCAGTTTGGGATCCCCAAATAGTTATTGTTGTTAACTGCATTCACGTTGACCTCTACTTATGGCAATCCTGTGAATGAGTCACCTCCAGGACACTCTATCCTCATCCTCCACAGCACTTCTCTGTCCAGCGAACTCAAGGCCATGTCCTCCTTGATTTTGTCTATCCACCTGGCAGGTGATCTTCCTCTCTTCCTAACGTCATCTATCTCTCCTAGTGTTATCATCTTCTAGTGAGACATGCTTTCTCATGATGTGGTCAAGGTACAACAACCTCAATTTAGTCATCTTGACTTCTAGGCAGAGTTCAGGCTTGATCTCTTCTAGGACCCCATTCATTTGTCTTTTTAGCCATTCGCAGTATCTGCAGAACTATTCTTCATCACCACATCTTAAATGAGCTGATTTCCTTTCCATCAGCTTTCTTCACCATTCAGCTTCCACATCCATGCAGGGTGACCAGATGTCATAACTGCATAGGAGGACAAGACTCCTAAAATGTAGGACATTCAAGAAAACTTATTGCATATGGTTTATTTATGACTATGTTATACATGCTCTATTTTATTATGTACTCAACCACATTTTGCTGATGAATTTATCTTCATTAAAATGCTTTGTTGGCTTGCAATATATTTATTGAGCTTTGAGCAAAACAAATGCTTAAAAATGTACTTTATTGGCAATGAACCCTTGACTGAATCTACATTAATTACTTTCATTTGTTTTTTTCCAGTTTGCCCTCTCATCCCTCCTGCTTTGTCCTCAGCCCAAATCGCACCCTTGTTCACCTTTGTGCAGCTTATCTGCTTCAACAACCCAGATCTTTTCTTTTCCACACTTCTATCACAAAACAAGACAAAACAAAACAAAACAAAACAAAACATCCACATGGTCAGGGACAGTCTTCTCCACAGTCTGCAGCTAACAAGACCTTTGCAGCAGCTGGGGCACTAATAAATCTGTTGAGTTACCTTGAGTGCTGGGATAGATGACACAAGGACAGGTTTTATGGTTCCAAATACAATAGAGGATGTTTTTGTAGTTCCTCCCAGACCCCCAGATATAAGGTTGAAATGTAGGACCTGTCAGGGAAAAGAAGGATCTCTGATCACCCTGCATCCATACATATTGATGGGAAATACGCTGATATGGAAAATCCTAACTTTAGTATTCAGTTGTATATCTTTGCATTTCAGGATCCTGTATAGTTCTTGCATAGCTGCCCTTCCGAGTCCTAATCCTCTTCTGGTTTCTTGACTGCAATATCCATTCTGATCAATGATAGATCCAAAGTATGAGAAAGTATGAGAAATCTTTATTTTGATTTCCTCATCTTGTACAGTGGGTCCTTGCAGTGGTCCTCTGGGGTTTGGTTCCAGGATCCCCTGTGGATACCAAAATCTATGGATGCTCATGTCCCATTAAATACAGTGATATAGTGAAATGGTGTCCCTTATATAAAGTGGCAGAATCCAGGTTTGCTTTTTGGAATTTATATATGTATGTGCGTGTGTATTTTTCAAGCCATGGATGGTTTAATCTGTGGATAAGGAAACCATGGATATGAAGGGCTGGATGTACATTGAATGTATGTAAAACCTCCGTGGTCATTATTTTTGTTTTCTAAAAGTTCAACAGTAAGCCTGTCTTACCACTTTCTTCTTTGACTTTCCTTAGGGGTTTTACAGACCACCCAAAAGGGGCGGTCTGTAGGCACCCAGAGAAGCGCTGGACTGGGGCCTGGGCTGCCTCACCGGCAGCCCTTGCAGCCCCAACCTGCCGCTTCCCCAGGCCACGGAGAAGCACCAAATTGTTGCTTCTCCTGTTAGGCATTGAGGCTCAACTATGAAATGTACAGATGTGCACAAAAGGAAACCAGGAAGCATGGGCATAATTGTCTGCAGCTGAAGGCTGGAACAGCAGACAGTGTTCAAGGTCAGACATGTGCTTGATTGCACGTAAGCCTGGGTAACATCAAAAGTCTTCCTGAGTGAAGGGACAACATTGTTGGTGGCACAAGGAAAAAGAGTCACCAGAAGAGGATGGGTTTGTGACCGCATGGCATAAATCTATAAATAGCCTGCACACCGCAGTGTGGGTTGTTGGGTAGTCGGAGTGGATAGATGGTTGGAGAGTTTTGTTGGACGGGCGTGTATATACTTGTAAATATAGCAACTTTAAGAATAAACACCTCTGAGGAGAGAGATTTGGCTCCAGTCTGTTTCATCAGCAGTGGGCAGGAGGAATTCCTGATAAAGCCGAACAGCTCCAAGGTCGCCGGTAGTTCCAAAGGCATCGGAGATTGCTTTACCTGTGCATCTGCTTGTTTACACCAACAAGGGTTATGGGCCCAGATCATTATCTGATAAGGCATCTCCGTTTGTGCTGAAGAGTTCAACTGGCTGTGTGAGAGAGGTACTTTGTTGCTGTGTTGTGCTGTCAGTGCCGGAAGGCTGGATGGTAAGATTTTTGGACTGTTGTCTGTGTCTTATCACAATTGACAGTAGAAGCTGGGAAAACTGCCAGGACTCTATCTTTACACTGCTTAATGATGGAGGCAGCTAAATTTCCCAAAATAGACGAAACTAATTATGCAGCTTGGAGTTCCTATTGTGAGGCTTTGCTGGTCAGAGAAGGACTGTGGGATGTTGTTGAGGGAGGACCCACAGCAGATACTCTTGACCGAGATAAGAGAGCAAGAGCTACAATTTTGCTTACAATCACGCCGTCGCAGATCAACCATGTCCGGGAGAAAAGAACCTCAAAGGCAGTTTGGGATGCTTTGAGGGAGATTCACCAATCTAAAACAGCTCTGTCAAGAATGATTTGGTGTAGGAGACTGTATGCCTGCAAAATGCAGAAAGGACAATCGCCAGAGAAGCATCTGGAGATCATGGCTGATTTGTTCAGCCAGGTGCAGATGAGAGGTGTCGTCCTTGCATCTGAGCAGAAAGCATACATCCTGCTTGGGAGTCTTTCTGATGATTTTGAGAATATTCTGTGGAGTCTTCAGTGTTTTGATGAATCACAGATTACTGCGGAGCTGGTGGCTGCACGTGTCTTGGAAGAGAGCCAACGTCGGCAGTATGAGGCAGGGCTCCAGAGGCAGCATGCAGTACCAAGACAAACACACCCAACCGAGGCTTTCAAGGAGCTGCAACCGGAGAAGGCAGCTGTGTCCAGGGAGAGAAAGTGTTTCCACTGTGGGAAGCCAGGCCATCTCAAGAAGGACTGTAGAAAGCTGGCAGCAGCAAGGAAACAACAGCCTAAAGATCCTGTGAGCAGGAAAGGTGTTGTTGCTGTGGTGAAGAACAATGACTATAAAGCCCATCAGGCTGTAGACCCCATTTGGTTATTAGATTCCGGAGCATCGTCGCATATGATAAATTGTGATAGGCTCCTGAAAGATAAGGTGCCATCTAATGTACATTCAGTTGCTTTGGCTGATGGTGCATCAAGGGAGGCAAAAGTGATGGGAACTGTGTTCATCCCAAGTTTTGGAAAGGACTTTTCAAATGTTTTGTGTGTTCCTAAGTTGCAAAACTGTTTGGTTAGTGTGTCTGAATTAACCACCAGTGGGTATGCATTGAGTTTCAAAGGGGATGATTGTACTATTAGCATAAATGACCAAGTTTGTGCTAAAGCAATCAAAAGAGACAAAATGTACTATATGGTTGACAAGGCAGAATGTTCAGTAGTCAACAATGTGCCTTTGCACTTAGACTGTGCTCATTACTACCATAGAGTCATGGGACATACAAGCTTCACAAGTTTGGGGAAGCTGGGGGAAGTGTGTCCAGAATTTAAAATGTCCACTTGTTCAAACCACCTGGATTGTTCAGTTTGCAGCAGGATAAAGCTGAAGGCTTTTCCTGTGGCCAAACGCAGCAAATGCACCACACAAAGACCTTTTCAGGTTGTGCATGCTGATTTGGCTGGTCCTTTGGCCAAAACCATGGGCAAAAATCAGTACTTCATGGTCATTGTGGATCGTCACACACGGTTTTCGTATGTGATGCTCATGAAGGAAAAGAGTGAAGCTGCTGAACACATCAAAAATTGGGTCAATATGATTGAAAGGGAGTTTGAATACAAAGTAGGATCATTGGTGACAGATAGAGGTGGAGAATTCCTATCTAATAACCTGAAAAATTGGTTGAGGAGGAAAGGGATCCGCCACAACACGACGAACGCGGCTGTTCCCCAGGAGAATGGCTTAGCGGAGAGACACATTGGAGTCTTAAAGCAAATAAAAGATTGCATGATGCTCGATGCAGAAGCACCAGAGCAGCTTTGGGGGGAAGCAATTTTGACAGCAAACCATGTTGCCAATCGCACTTGGAATTCTTTTGTAAAGAAAACTCCATATCACATGCTGTATGGGAGACCACCAAATCTCAAATATCTGAGAGTTTTTGGGCAGTATGCAAATGTGTATGTACCTGCAAACTTCAGGAAAAAGGGGGATCCTAAATGGAGAAGGTTGATGTTTGTGGGGTATTCTGGGAACAGCTATAGATTTTATGTAGGTCATGGGGAAATCTTGCTGTCCAGAAGTGCCAACTTTGAAAAACATTCAGGTTGGGAAAAGCTCCATGCCAACAAAGAGGTTTTTCTCAAGCTGGGGCAGAGTGACATAGGTACTGGAAATGGAGGGGTGCTAAAACAAGAAGCATCTACTGAAAGTGAACCCAGTACTTCTGCACACCATCACACACAAACACATCCAACTTTGCACTCACCAGTCACTACACAAAAGTTTGAAAAGGTGTCCATGAAAGACACAGAGGTGCAAACTAGTTCTGAGAGTGAGGATGAAAAAGGCAGAACAAAAGTGATTGTGCCAAGGAGAACTCAGAGGGTGAGGAGACCTCCAGATAGATTCGTAGTGCAGGGTGCAAGAGCTTGTTCAGTGATGGCAGATGAGCCAGAGAGTTTTGAGGAATTGCAGTCATATCCTAAGGAGGAGCAGGAGAAATGGTTTTCTGCCATGGATCAGGAGTACTTGTCTTTACTAGAAAAGGAAGTGTTTGAGATTGTGGAGAGGCCTAAGAACCACAAGGTTGTAGGTTGCAAATGGGTTTTCAAGAGGAAGGAAATGCCGGATGGAACCCATAGATACAAGGCGAGACTGGTTGCAAAAGGTTTTTCGCAGCAGAGGTTTGAAAATTTTGACAAAACTTTTTCACCTACTGCAAAGCCAGAAAGTTTAAGGCTGGTATTAGCTTTAGCAGCTAGGAAGAATCAAGTAGTGAGACACTTTGATTTTGAAACTGCATATTTGAATGCTCATCTTAATGAGGAGGTTTTTATGGAACAACCTTTAGGTTTTGACAAGGACAGAGATGGAAAGGTTTACAAGTTGAAAAAGGCATTGTACGGTTTGAAACAGAGTGCACGTTGCTGGAACCTTTGCATTCATGAAGAGTTGGTAAAATTGGGATACAAACGCAGCATTGCGGATGCGTGCGTGTATACAAAAGGTGATGTGACCGTTGTGATTTACGTTGATGACTTGTGTGTCGCAGCGAAGTCAGAGAGGGAAATTACATCAGTTCAGAAAGAGTTGTCTAAGAGGTTTAAGCTCAAGGATTTGGGAAATCTCAAGACTTACTTAGGGATTGAAGTTCAGTGGACTGAGGATGGCAGGTGTTTGTTGAGCCAACAGAAAAAGATTGAAAGACTGATTGAAAAATGTGGCTTGCAGAATGCAAAAGTTGTAAAGAGTCCAATGACTTCTGGAACTTCTAGTGCAGAATCATCAAAGGATTTTGAGAATCCAGAATTGTTCAGAAGTGTAGTAGGTAGCTTGATGTTCATTGCAAACAACACTAGGCCAGACATTTCGTTTGCTGTTGGAGTACTTAGCAGAAAAGTAAGTGTTCCAAAAGTAGAAGACTGGACTAGAGTGAAACATGTGCTGAGATACTTGAAAGGAACCAAAGAAAGAAAGTTGGTGATACAGGGCAGTGAACAACAGCTGGATTGTTATGTGGACAGTTCATTCGCATCAGAATTGCACGACAGAAAGTCAGTGTCAGGTTTGCTTGTAAGATTTGCTGGTAGTCCAATAATTTGGCGCAGCAGGAAGCAAAACTGTGTGGCTTTAAGTACTACAGAAGCAGAATTTGCAGCATTGTCTGAAATTGCAGGAGAGATCCAGTGGATAAGGCAATTGCTTGTGGATTTGGGAGAAAAGTGTGAAGAGCCTACTGTAGTCCATGAGGATTCACAATCATGTATTGCAATGTCTGAAGCTGAGAACTTGAAGTGTAGGACAAAGTACATTGGTGTGAGGTATCAGAATGTGAGAGAGATGGTTCAAAACAGAATCATAAATCTGGAGTACATTGACACCAGGGACAACATTGCTGATGTTCTCACAAAAGCTTTGCCAATTGAAAGGCATGAACATCTATCATGTTTGATAGGCATGGCACAATAAACACAGAGTTTGGCTGTTCAACAAATGTAAACATCGGAAGATGGCAAACACATATGTGGCAAAATGATACACATCTGTACATTTTGGAGGGGCATGTTAGGCATTGAGGCTCAACTATGAAATGTACAGATGTGCACAAAAGGAAACCAGGAAGCATGGGCATAATTGTCTGCAGCTGAAGGCTGGAACAGCAGACAGTGTTCAAGGTCAGACATGTGCTTGATTGCACGTAAGCCTGGGTAACATCAAAAGTCTTCCTGAGTGAAGGGACAACATTGTTGGTGGCACAAGGAAAAAGAGTCACCAGAAGAGGATGGGTTTGTGACCGCATGGCATAAATCTATAAATAGCCTGCACACCGCAGTGTGGGTTGTTGGGTAGTCGGAGTGGATAGATGGTTGGAGAGTTTTGTTGGACGGGCGTGTATATACTTGTAAATATAGCAACTTTAAGAATAAACACCTCTGAGGAGAGAGATTTGGCTCCAGTCTGTTTCATCAGCAGTGGGCAGGAGGAATTCCTGATAAAGCCGAACAGCTCCAAGGTCGCCGGTAGTTCCAAAGGCATCGGAGATTGCTTTACCTGTGCATCTGCTTGTTTACACCAACATCTCCATGGCTTGAAGCAGGGTGCAGAGGGCGCCCTGGGCACCCACTGCACCCCTCCATGGGCGGCACTCCTAAGGGGAGAAAGAGGCTGCCACCGCGGCCACTTTCCACTCAGCATCCTTGGCACGGCTGTGTGAAGGCCGCGCCAAGGACACAATCACCAAGAAGCAGCTCTGTTTCGGATCTCCTTCTTGCCCCAAAGAAACGGCGCCATAGGCACCTTCCTGCGGGGGGGATGGCATCAGGCGCATGCCACGGCATCTAAACACAGCGCACCCCATGACATCATCGGCATGCATGCGTATGGCCAGCCCAATGCAAACATGGCGCTGTCCATACACGCTAGGGCTGGGGAGCGTGTGAATGCTGCACGCTCCCCAGCCCTATTCATGCCCCAGGGACGGCCCAATAGGGCCATCTGTACCGGGCCTTAGTTATTTTTCCAAGTCTGTATTTTATGCTTGTAGTATGGTGTCATCTGCATATCTTAATTTTTTGATATTCCTTCCTAGGAACTTATCCTTTTTCCAGGCCTAAACCTGCTATTCATATGATATTTTCCACATATAAGTTGAACAAAGAGGGTAATAGAATGTAGCCTTGTCTGGCTCCCTTTCCAATTGGGAAATGTTTTGTTTCTCCATATTCTGTTCTAGCAGTAGCCTCTTCTCCTGAGTACAGGTTATGCATTAGGACAACCAAATAGCTAAGCTCCGTGAATTCACAACAATAAAAAATCCAAAATCTGGTGTTGAGCAATATGAGGCTAAATCCAAATGCTTTCTGCATTTCAGGAATAAAATCAGATGCAGATCTAACTTGAATTTCACTAGGTGGCACCACAGTAGCCACATTTGAAATGTTTGTGTGGTTTCGGCTGATGAAAAGGATTAAATTAAAAATCTAGCTGTAAGAGGACAATTGAGTTTATCACATGGAGGGCGAATTGATAAAATATTGTGCAGAAACTGGATTTTAAAATCCGGATATTGTTTGTCAGATGCATTGGTGTGAAAGAGAAATAATGCAAAAATAATCCGAATGGAAAGCTCCTTTGTGATTTCAGAATTTAGCAAAAGTAAAAAGGAGATGGTTTTGACGACTTTGCGTTCATGTTACTTTTGCATTATTTCTCTTTCATGCAAACATTGTCTGAAAAACATCCCACAAATGCGGGTGTTTTTCAGTTTAGATTTAGTTTCTGCATGGGATTTGCCCCGTGTGATAAACTTGTGATGGTGATAGGAAGAATGGTTTGGTATAGTGAGTCTTTCCAGATAACATCCAGATTTTCATCTCCTCATTCCTAACCAGGGATGCTCCATCATTAGGCAGAGAAAAAAGGCAGCAGATTTCAAGTCTCATTGCCATTTTTCTACTTTGCTGTTAGTTTGGGATTTACCTTCAAAAATAAGAAGTACTTCTGAGATTTTTCTGCCTCATGTATCAAAATAATTTGGCTGTTTTTGGGTGGTCGTGTGGCTGTGAGCCTTGAATTGGTTGAGTCAAGGTGGGCAAACTCCATTGGAGTAGCAAAATGTTCCTAGCCTGGCTCTCAACTCATGGTGGTCCTTCCCTAGTTCAAGTTAAAGTTGTGTAATGTGAATCTGAGTAAAACCTCCTTGCAGCTGCTTGGATAACTGTCATTTTACAGTACTTGAGACTTGAGAAAAGATGAGCCTTTACTTTAACATAATGATTTTCCTTTTCTGTTTAGTGAGGCTGTAACTCTGTTACAAGATAAAATATTAATATTATACCATAAAAGGAAGGAGGATGTGAAAATCCCTTTTTAAATTATAATAGTAATGTAACTGAGTTATAAAGATTAATAATAAGTAACTGGTTATTTGCAACTGATTGCTTTTCTAACTAGTATCATGGCTTTGGAGTTTATCATATGACGGAATTTGGGGGTATAATGCAATGGCAATCCGAACGCAATCATGGGCTTTCACGTAACTGCGTATTAGAATATCTCATGCAATTTTGGGCAATGGGGGGTCATTTTCGGGAAATGGGAAGTCATTCTGAATGCATTCCAAATGCAATTAGATTTCATGTAAATTTGCTAAAATAGCAAATTTACGTGAATTCGAATTGGCTCCAATCAAAATTGAGAGAAATTCCTCCCGTGTGATAAACTCCTAGTAGCCATTGATAACCTTATTCTCTTATTCAAATTCTGCAGCTGGTGTACCTAATGGCCATTCTTCCATAGGGTTCTCTCTCAATTATACAGTATTATGTGGTGACAGGAATCCGACTAGCAGGTGTGATTCTGCACTACATTTAAGGACTTTAAGAGGTCCACAGATGTAGTGTGTAGCACTATGCACTACTGCTACACACAGCTTTTGCATGTTTTTAACAGTTTTATATTTTTAACTCAGTATACTTTTTAATGCTTTATATTTTTAACTTGCTACCGTATATTAATGTGATGCTTCTAATTCTGTTTTTTTTTTTAATTGTACTGTTTATAAAGAATGTTTGTGAGCTGCCTTGGGTCCAATTTAGGAGAAAGGTGGCATCTGAATAAAAATCAATAATAAGTAATATGTTTCACTCATTTCAAGAGGACAGTGCTACAGTACTGGCTGCAGAGAACTGGGAACAATGAATGGCAAATGGGCATTTTCATATGGATAATATTATGCTTAAAGAGCTAGGGGAGGAAAAGTCATTTCCAATAGATCCTTTTTGCCTGTTTATGATTCCTGCAAAGGGGAAAAGAAATCCATAGTGCTATCAGGATTTATGTTTCCTGTCCAAAACACACTGCAGAAATAAGCCAGTTTGAGGCCGCTTTAACTACTCTGGCTCAGTGGTAGGGAATCTTGGGAACTGTAGTTTGTTGTGGCATCAGAGCTCTCTGACAGAGGAGGCTAAATGTCTCACAAAACCACAGTTCCCCAGAATCCAAAGCATTGAGCTAGAGCAGTTAAAGCAGTCTCAAACTGGATTATTTCTGCACTGTGTTTTGGACCTCGCTCACTGGAACAGGACTCAAAGTAAGAACCACATTAGTCTATTAATATTTGTATGAAGGGAGGCCACTGTAGGGAACACCAAGGCGACATATGAATGTACACTCATCCCTCCATATTTGCGGCTTTGATATTTGCAGATTTGAACATTCACGGATTTAGTTAATATGTTCTCTCTAGAAATATCTAGGTCCTTCAGTGCAACTCTATGGTCAACTTTAAAAATTGCACTGAAAGAGCCAGAGATTCCTAGAGAGAATACTCTACTAGGCCTTTGTAGCTCCTCCAGCACCGTTCTATGGTCAGTGTCTGTCAGATGTTGATCATATAGTTGAACTGGACGACCTAGAAATTCCTAGACAGGTCTCCTCTCAGGTAAAAACATGGTTTTTGTTATTTGCAATTTTTCCATATTCACGGGGTCTTGTGCCCCTAACCCTAGCGAGTATGGAGGGATAAGTGTATTTTGATACATAAAGCTTTTCCAGTATCTTCATTAGTTTTTAGTACATGTACTTAGGGATATATTGTGTGAGACACTTTGCTATTCTCTCCCTGTTGTTTTGGACATTGAGGATGGAGCAAGCTTGTTTTCTGCTGCTCCAGAGAATAGGATCCAGAGCAATGGATTCAAACTACAGGAAAAGAAATTCCAGCTCAACATTAGGAGGGACTTCCTGATGGTCAGAGCTGTTTGACAGTGGAATAAGCTGCCTTGAAGAGTGGTGGGGCCTCCTTTGGAGGTCATTAAACAGAGGCTGGATGGCCATCTGTTATGGGTGCTTTGATTGTGTATTCCTGCATGGCAGATGGAGTTGGACTGGATGACCCTTGTGGTTTCTTCCAACTCTATGACTTGAAAGCACTCTCTCTACCTCTCTGGCTTTTCTTCGCTAATGAATATTCAGGAAGGACTCATCCCACGCTTTCTACAAGCGCGCTGATGACTAAAAAGGCCAATCTGAGATAAGCAAGTCTGGTTGCAGAGAGTCCGGCCAGAGAGAGGAGAAGGAGAGGAGCTGCTTGGCAGCCATTTTGGGACCGTGTGCTTGAGACCGTGTGCTCGTGGCTGAAGGGGAGGAGCTTCTGTGAGTCACATCTGTGAGTCACAAGGGGCGGAGCTAGCAGACTAGCTTTATATACCACCTTCCAGAGCCTTCCAGAACAGTCCGGCCAGAGAGAGGAGAAGGAGAGGAGCTGCTTGGCAGCCATTTTGGGACCGTGTGCTTGAGACCGTGTGCTCGTGGCTGAAGGGGAGGAGCTTCTGTGAGTCACATCTGTGAGTCATAAGGGGCGGAGCTAGCAGACTAGCTTTATATACCACCTTCCAGAGCCGCGCGCGAATTTTAGTTTTCTCTAACTGAACAACTCTGCTCAAGTGGCATTAGACTTTGCAGTATGGACAACGAGGGATCTGCTGCGGTCACCTGCAACTCTTGTGGGATGTTTCTCTTCTTGCCCACAGAAGTGGAGAACTTCACATGCACCAAGTGCAAGTTGGTGGCACTCTTGGAGGAGAAAGTGCAGCAGCTGGAGTCCAGAGTAGCTACACTTCAGCAGATTAGGGAACAAGAGGATTTCCTGGACACAATAGAACTAACCATCTTGGATGAGTACCATGCAGAGGAAGATGCTAGGGTGGAAGAGGTCACTTGCCAAACAGAGGAGGCAGACAGCTGGAGGAATGTCACAAAGAGAAGTAAACCAAGAAGGAATTGTTCGGGGAGCTTGCAGCTAGAGAATCGATTCGAAGCTCTTTCCCTTATCAAGGAGGATGAAGAAGAGCAGCATGGACAGACTTCAGGGACGGAGCAGGGGAGCCTGAGAGTCCCACCCGAGGGAACAGTCACTGCTAAGCCTCGGAGGAGGCGTGTGGTCGTAGTGGGGGACTCCTTGCTGAGGGGTACAGAAGCAGTGATTTGTAGGCCTGACAAGATGTCTCGAGAGGTGTGTTGTCTTCCAGGTGCAAAGATCCGGGATGTGACAGAGAGGCTGACAAGACTGGTCAAGCCTACTGACCAATACCCCTTCCTTTTGGTCCACGTGGGAACTAATGATACTGCAAGACACAGCATTCAGAACATCAAAAGGGATTACGAGGCGCTTGGTAGGAAGCTGAAAGGAATGGATGTACAGGTTGTCATCTCGTCTCTTCTGCCAGTTGAAGGGCATGGTCCAGGAAGGGAGAGGAAAATAGCAGATGTGAATAACTGGCTTCGCAGATGGTGCCGCCGAGAGGGATTTGGATTCTTGGATCATGGGCTGCGGTTCCATGAGGAGGGACTTCTTGCAACAGACGGGTTGCATCTCACGCCAGTTGGAAGAAATGTTTTTGCCAACAGTCTCAAGAACTTGATCAGGAGAGCTTTAAACTGAGTTCCGAGGGGAAGGGAGACAATAAGGAAGGCAAAAGGGATGGCGAAAATAGTCAAACTGACATAGAGGAAACAAGGCAAACAATGCAAGGACCCAACAGTGGGAGGCAAAAAAACTTGCACAGGCAGCAAGTAGAAGGGAACCATGGTCTGCGATGTCTCTACACTAATGCACAGAGCATGGGAAATAAGCAAGATGAACTCGAACTCCTAGTACAACAATGCAAATATGATATAATAGGCATCACTGAAACCTGGTGGGATGAGTCTCATGATTGGAATGTGGAAATAGAGGGGTATAACCTTATTAAGAGAAATAGGCCAAACAGGAAAGGAGGAGGAATAGCACTATATGTCAGAGATATTTACACCAGTGAAGAGATCCTGGACATCAATCATGGAAGCCAGGTGGAGAGCATCTGGATAAGAATCAAAGGGGAGGGAAACAACAAGGGTGTTACGGTGGGAGTCTACTACAGACCCCCAAGTCAGACTGAGGAATTGGATGATATCTTTCTAGAACAGATGACCACACAGTCAGAAAAGAGAGATGTAGTAGTGATAGGCGACTTCAACTATCCTGATATTTGCTGGAAGTCAAACTCAGCAAAATCCTCAAGGTCTAGCAAATTCCTCACTTGCCTGGAAGACAATTTCATGGTCCAAAAGGTGGAAGAGGCAACAAGGGGGTCAGCTATTTTAGATCTGATCCTAACCAACAAGGATGACTTGGTTAATGGGGTGCAAGTGGTGGGATCATTAGGTGGAAGTGACCATGTTCTCCTGGAGTTTGTAATACAGTGGAAAGGAGAAGCCAGGCAGAGTCAGACACGCATCCTAGACTTTAGGAGAGCGGATTTCAGTAAACTTAGAGAAGTATTGAGGGCGATTCCATGGTCAGAAATACTAAAAGATAAAGGAGTTCAGGATGGATGGGACTTTCTCAAAAGGGAGATACTGAAGGCACAATTTCAAACAGTTCCAGTGAGAAGGAAAAACGGGAGGTGTCTCAAGAAACCAGGATGGATGACTAAGGAGCTTTCAACTGAGCTAAGTTTGAAACGGAACATGTATAAGAAATGGAAAAATGGAGAAATCACGAAAGAGGAATTTAAACAAATAGCCAGCACATGTAGGGGTAAAGTCAGAAAAGCTAAAGCGCAGAATGAACTCAGGCTTGCTAGAGAGGTTAAGAACAATAAAAAGGGCTTTTTTGGATATGTCCGCAGCAAAAGGAAGAAGAAGGAAACAGTAGGGCCACTGCGTGGAGAAGATGGCAAAATGCTAACAGGAGATAGAGAAAAGGCAGAATTACTCAACACCTTCTTTGCCTCAGTCTTCTCAGAAAAGGCAAAGGGTGCTCAACCTGAGGATAATGGAGCAGAGAACAGAATAGGGGAATTTCAGCACAGAATAAGTAAAGAGATAGTAGAGGAACACCTTGTTAATCTAAATGAATTTAAGTCTCCGGGACCAGATGAACTCCATCCAAGGGTATTAAAAGAACTGGCAAAAGTAATATCGGAGCCATTGGCAATCATATTTGAAAACTCCTGGAGAACAGGAGAGATCCCAGCAGACTGGCGAAGGGCAAACGTTGTCCCCATCTTCAATAAGGGGAAAAAAGAGGATCCCAACAATTATCGTCCAGTTAGTCTGACATCAGTTCTAGGAAAGATTCTGGAGCAGATCATTAAACAGAGAGTCTGTGAACATCTAGAAGGCAATGCCATAATCACAAAAACTCAACATGGGTTTCAGAGAAACAAGTCATGCCAGACAAATCTAATCTCTTTCTTTGATAAAATTACCAGTTTGGTAGATGAAGGGAATGCTGTGGATATAGTATATCTTGATTTCAGTAAGGCCTTTGACAAGGTTTCCCATGACATTCTTGCAAACAAGCTTGTAAAATGTGGGCTAGACAAAGGAACTGTTAAATGGATCTGTAATTGGTTGACTGGCCGAACCCAAAGGGTGCTCAACAATGGCTCCTTTTCATCCTGGAGAGAAGTGACCAGTGGGGTCCCACAGGGCTCTGTCCTGGGCCCAGTGCTATTCAACATCTTTATCAATGACCTGGATGACAGAATTGGGAGCATACTAATCAAATTTGCAGATGACACCAAATTAGGGGGAATAGCTAATACCCCAGAGGACAGGATCAAGATTCAAAATGACCTGAATAGACTAGAAAGCTGGGCCAAAGCTAACAAAATGAAATTCAATACACAGAAATGTAAGGTATTGCACTTAGGGCGGAAAAATAAAATGCACAGATATAGGATGGGTGACACCTGGCTGAATGAAACTACATGTGAAAGGGATCTAGGAGTCCAAGTAGACCACAAGTTGAACATGAGTGAACAGTGTGATGCGGCAGCTAAAAAGGCCAATGCTATTTTGGGCTGCATTAATTGAAGCATAGTGTCTAGATCAAGAGAAGTAATAGTGCCACTGTATTCTGCTTTGGTCAGGCCCCACCTAGAATATTGTGTCCAGTTCTGGGCGCCACAATTCAGAAAGGACATTGAGAAACTGGAGCGTGTCCAAAGGAGGGCGACAAAAATGGTGAAGGGTCTGGAAACCATGCCCTATGAGGAACGACTTAGGGAGCTGGGGATGTTTAGCCTGGAGAAAAGAAGGTTAAGAGGTGATATGATAGCCCTGTTTAAATATTTGAAAGGATGTCATATTGAGGAGGGAGCAAGCTTGTTTTCTGCTGCTCCAGAGAACAGGACCCGGAACAATGGATGCAAGATACAGGAAAAGAGATTCCACCTCAACATTAGGAAGAACTTCCTGACAGTAAGGGCTGTTCGACAGTGGAACGCACTTCCTCGGAAGGTGATAGAGTCTCCTTCCTTGGAGGTCTTTAAGCAGAGGCTGGATGGCCATCTGTCGGGGATGCTTTGATTTGGATTTCCTGCATGGCAGGGGGTTGGACTGGATGGCCCTAGTGGTCTCTTCCAACTCTACGATTCTATGATTCTATGATTCTATGAGCACAGCAGAAAGTCTCCTTGGGTGATGTTTCCAAGTGGTGGCTCTTTCTGCGTTGTTGTTTTTCTTCAAGACTCATTCAGCGTGAGTTCTCGAAAGAGGCTGCAGCATTGTGGATAGTGCATCTCCATCCATGCCTCCCAATGGGAGGCCAGGGCAGACCATTGTTGGTGATCATTTTGGCCAAGCTTGAGATGTTGTTTCAGGGAGTCCTTGTATCTCTTCTTTGGGGCGCCCCTCTTTCGCTGACCCGTGGCGAGTTCACCGTAGAGTACTATTTTGGGGAGACGGTGGTCCTCCATCCTAGAAACATGCCCTGCCCAGCGCAGCTGTGTTTTCAATAGCATGGCCTCAATGCTGGTGATCTCTGCTTGCTCAAGGACAGCAACATTCGTCACATAGTCAGTCCAGTGTATGTTTAGGATTGTGCATAGACAGTGCTGGTGAAAGTGTTCGAGGAGTCATAGATGTTGGTGATAGGTGACCCATGTTTCAGACCCGTAGAGGAGAATGGACAGTACAATGGCTCTGTACACACTGTACACTGTACACACTGATTTTGTGCTTTGCCTCAGGTGTTTGTTATTCCAGACTCTTTTGTGAAGCCTTCCGAATGCACTATATGCCTAATATGCTAATCTGTGATCTATCTCTTTGTCGATCTTGGCATCTGAGGAGATGGTACTTCCCAGGTAGGTGAACTGCTGGACGGACTTAAGTACAGATTTGCTGATGGTGACATGGGGTGATAGTGCTCTTCCTGTTGGGCAGGCTGTACTTTGAATACAATTTTCCTGGATCCTGCATATATATATATATATATATATATATATATATATGCCCTCTTCCAAAATGGCCGCTCAGGTGGACTCTCACAGCCCCCACTTCCGCTTGCCCACAACCAAAATGGCGGCAGGGAAGGAAGGATGATGAAGAAGATGAGAGACCAAATGGGGGCGTGGCTTCTCCGCCAAAGCTCAGCTTTCCGGAAATGGTTCGCTGGTGGATTCCGCGTCGCTATAGGCCGCCGCGTGGCCCCGCCCCCTCCCCGGCGATTGGTGGAAGGACGCTTCCGAGGCCGGCGATTGGCTGAGGCGCTGTCAGTCCTCTCCTCCCCTCCGAAGCTCCTGTTACTCCTTCCTTCCCTGAGGGCAGACTGAGGCAGGCGACTAGGCCGCGGAGGGAGGAAGAGGAGGAGGATGGGGCTCCGAGGGAGGAGAGGCGGCCTGGAGACCCCTCTGGGAGCCTCGCGCTGAGGAGCTTGACAGGTGAGGAAGGCAAGGCTGGCTCTGGGCCACTGCAGGGCAGGAGGGCGGCCTTCCTCCCCCACATTTCAAGGGGGCCCTCAGGTTCTCTTCCTTCCCCCAATGTCTAGGGATACCCCCAAAGAGAGTCTCTCCCTTCCTCCCCCCCAATGTCTAGAGATGTCCCCCAGAGAAAGTCTCTTCTTTCCCTCTGATATGAAGGGATGCCCCCCAAGGAGAGTATCTTCCCCCAATATCTAGGGATGCCCCCCCCCAAAGAGAGCCCGCCCTCCTCATATCCAGGGATATCCCTCACTCAGGGAGGGGTCTCTTCCTTCCCTCCAATATTCAGGGATGCCCCCCCAAAGAGATTCTCCTCCTCCTCGTAGTCCAGGGATGGCCCCCCCAGATTCTTTTCCAAGTCCCCCTTCCATATTTAGGGGGGCCCTCAGAGATTCTCTTCCTTCCCCCAATATCAAGGGGGACGCCCCCCATATCAGGGGACCCACCTCATAAATATTTTCTCTCCTCCCCTCACAAATATCCAGGGGTGCCTCTCAGAGTCTTCTCCACCCCCTCAATATCTAGGGGGGAGCCTTCAGATTCATTCCCACCCACCCCCAATATCCAAGGATGCCCCTCAGAGCGGCCTCAAAGAGGTTCTCTCCCCCCAGATCCAGGGACCCTCCTCAGAAATGTTCTCTCTCCCACCTGCAATATCCTCAGTACCCCCCACCCCCTATATCTAGGGGGTGGCCCTCAGGTTCTCTTCTTCCCCTCAATATATAGGGGTGCCCCTCAGAAAGATTCCCATTCTATCCCCATTATCCAGGGAGGTTTTATTCCTCCCCCCCAATAGACAAAGATGCCCCTCACACCCCTCAAAATCTTTCCCAATACCCCCAATATCCAGGGATGCCCCCTAAAGAGATCCTCATGGCCCCCAATACCCAGAGATAACCCTCAGAGATATTCACTTCCTCCCCCCCTCACTATCCAGAGGTACCCCTAAAAGAGACCCACCCCCAAATCCAGGGATGCCCCCCTCTCCAAAGAGGTCCTTTCTCACCCCATATAAGGTACTCTTCCTCCTCAGTATTTAGGGGTGCCCTTCAAAGAGGATCTCTTCATCCCCCCACCCCCAATATCTAGGGATGCCCCCCAAAGAGTTTTCATCCTCCTCCAAATATCCAGAGATACCCCCCAGAGAGATTCTCTCTGCTCCCAATATCCAGGGATGCCCCCTAGAGAGGTTCTCTCCCTCCATGATCTGAGGGCGCCCCAGATATGGTACTCTTTCTTCTCAATGTGTGATGGGCAACCTTTTGGGCTCGATGTGTCAGATTTCGCCAAAAAACTGAGCATAACTCGGGTGGTGTGTCACTTTGAGGAAAAAACATTATTTCATGATATTGATAATGGTTGCTGTGATTAACTGTTGTTTGGTTACTGGTAATGGCAGGGACCAAGAGAAGCGTCCCCCACTGCATTCCACTGCTCCCTACTCTGCCGGCGGAAGTGAGGGCAAAGATCCCGGCTTAACCTGAAGTCCCAGAATTAGACGCTCTGTTGTTTTGGCCTACAGACCTCCAGCACAGAGTGTCTAAGAGGTCTGTAGGCTAAAGGAACAGAAGTCTGTTACAGAGCATCTAGTTCTGGGACTTCCGGTTAAGCTGGGATCTTTGCCCTCACTTCCGCCGGCAGAGCAGGGAGCAGCAGAATGCAGCACGGCCAAGTGCAGTAGCCAAGGATGAAACATTTGCGATTAGAGTCTTATTCATCCTTCGCTACTACACTTGGCCATGCTGCGTTCTGCTGCTCCCTGCTCTGCCGGCGGAAGTGAGGGCAAAGATCCCAGCTTAACCAGAAGTCCCAGAACTAGATGCTTCCTTCTCTAGAAACTAGAAACATCCTTCTCGGGATGCGGCCGCATGTCATCAGAAATGGCTACACATGTCAGTGCTGACATGCGTGTCATAGGTTCGCCATTAGGGATCTAGGGGGTGCCCTTCAAATAGGTTCTCTTCCTCTCCTCCAATATCTAGAGATTCTCTCTCCCTCCCTCCCCCCAATATCCAGAGAGATTCTTTTCCTCCCCAAGTATCTAGGAATGCAAGTTCAAGTATATGTTGGGCCTTAATTTTGAGTTCCCGCTTATTGCAAGGTTGTGAGCGGCACTGGATAGAGAAGAGTTCTTGGGCCCATACAGACAGGCCAAAATAAAGCTGCTCCAGGTCACTTTGGAAGTACAGTATGTTGTTTAAATGATGCATGCATCCTAAGAGGCCAGAAGCTGCAGCGAAGCTACGCTCCAGTGGAGTGCAGCTTCAGCGCAGCTCCAGCGCAGCTTCTGGCCTCTTAGGACGCATGCATCATTTACCTCCAAAGTGACCTGAAGCAGCTTTATTTTGGCCTGTCTGTACGGCCTCAATATTACTAGGCTTTGTGATGTTAAAAAAAAAGCCTGCATAAAATATATATTCAGCAGTTTTTGCTGACTTGAGATATAATTTTCCATATTGATTGGTAATGGTTGGGGGAGTGGAGGTTTTCTTTATGATTCAGAAGGCCTAGATTGTATACGGTCATAATGGGAATGATTTTTAGGCAAATATGTGAGGAGACATTAAATAAGACTGATTTATGCTCCATTAGGTGAAGAAAAATTAAGCAAGATTTATAGGAATGTGGCTCCATAAAGAGTGTTATCTTAGGGGTATTTATTACCTCCTGTTATTCTGTTTCTGTGCCTGGCTTTGAAATAAGGTATTGGCAATGGAGTCACAATAGGGTGTTTCAGAGTTTATGGGGATGCTTTCCCCCAAAGTTATGTAGTTACTCTGTAGTTCTCACAATGGATATATAGCCACCCTGTCAGTCAGAGCAGATAATTTCCTTAAAGCTATTACAAGCCTTACTGTTTCATTCATATATTGTTAGATATTATTATTATTATTATTAGTAGTAGTAGTAGTAGTAGTAGTAGTATTACTGCTATATTAAATTGCTGACCATGACTCTCACTGTCAGATGCTATAGTGGTGGCAATAAATATATAATTTAAAATAAAAGATCCGGTTGGACATACAGTTTACAGCTGTCTTGTACATGAACTAGACTATTGGCTTGTTGAGCCACGGTTCTTTTTTTCTCTGGTTAGAACCAACTTTCAGATTGTGCCTTTCACACACCTGTTACCTGGTTTAATTTAGCTGAGCTCTGGTTCTTCCTTATGGTAGCTCAGTGCTTCACAGGGAGTGTGTATTCCTGTATTCAAATCTCATACAAACCAACCATGGATAAAATGAAGGCAACTTCAGATGTGGTCAGTTTTGTGCCTGGAAGCCTTATTGTGTAGGAATAAGCAAATCACATGTAGCAGTTATACAGGAAAATGTATGTATTTACACTTGAGGAGGGAGATTTGTGTCCATTTGTGATGACATGTTTCTGTGGACTCTTTCACACGGGAGGAATTTCTATCAACTTCGAATGGAGCCAATGCGAATTCACATGAATTCGCTAGTTTAGTGAATTCACGTGAATCCCCATTGCGTTCGGAAGGCGTTCGGAATGGCTTCCCATTACCCGAAAATAACCCCCCCTTGCCCGAAATTGCATGAGAAGCTTTAATTCACAATAACATGAAACCCATGATTGCGTTTGGATTGCCCTTAGATTATACTTCCAATTTCCCACGTCTGAAAGAGTCCTGTGACTGGTTCACATGACTATGTGTGGTTCATGTGCTTCATCATACATTACATTACTGTCTTTACCTTAACACGGTTTTCCTGATGCAAAAGCATGGAGGCTTCCTGAGAAATGTAGGGTTCTCTTCCTAACAAAGAGGCTTGTAGCATCATCTGAGACGGGAAAAGGGCAGTAGACTTTTGTCTTGCTAATGGATTTAAAGTTTATTTCCTGAACTTTAAGAATCTCCCAGTTCCCACATGGCCATAAGGAGGAAAGCATGCCTGCACACATATCTTTCCATACCATCTGAACTGAAGACAACAGCCACAAACTTCTTCACAAAATGCAGCCCTATCACTTAACATTGTCACTTTATTTCTTTCTCCTGTATGATTTTTAACACCTTTTTGCCTGATGAAGAAGCTAGTGGAGCTGTTAAAGCTTGCAGCATGTATACAGTATTAGCTGTGGCCCAATAGAGTATCACTGGCGGATTTTGGATGTTATTGTACTGTCTATAAAAAATTTGCCTGACTGGAAGCAGCCCACACTCAGTAATTCACTTCCCTTCAGTCATAGTTCTTTATTTGCAAAATGAGGGATTAACACCATTTTTTGGGAGTTATCAATGAAACTGGAGGAAAAATATTGTGCTCCAGTTCATTATATATACTAGAGCCAGTGTAGTGTAGTGGTTTGAGTGTTGGACTACAACTGTGGAGACCAGGGTTTAAATCCCCTGCTCAGCCATGGAAACTTAATGGGTAAAAACAAACAAACAACATATTACAAAATAAATGTAAGCGTTGAACAACAACTCTGGAGATCAGGATTAGATTCTCAGCTCAGCCATGAAAACCATGGCTGACCTTGGGCAAGTCACACTCTCTCAGCCTCAGAGGAAGGAAAAGGCAAACCCTCTCTGAACAAATCTTGTCCAGAAAACCCTGTGATAGGTTCATCTTTGGGTCACCATAAGTCAGAAACTACTTGAAGCCATACAACAACAACTACATGTGTTTATTGCAAGCCTTGTTTGTTCTAGCTATGAATATTATGTAATATTTTTAAAATTTAGTGTGTAGTCATGTAATCTGAGTATTGGTAGTAGTATTAGTTATGTTATTGATGGTAGGTTCAAACTCTGTGGCATTACCGTGCCTTCTTAATGGGCCATATTAGAAATATGAATGAGGTTTTTTTTAATTTGACAAGGTAGTTATTAGTAATTGTATCAACGTTAAGTATATGTAATATTCTAGTAACATTTGGCTATTAAAACAATCAAAACTTATATTTAAAGCCTATAGAAAAGCAATGGGGAACCTACGTTGCTTCTAATATTGGAATACATCAGCCCAAGCCAACCGTTTCCCTCAGATTCAAATAGTATGATTAAAGATGATGGAAGTTATAGTCCAGTAACATTTGGAGGACCCCAGGTTCACCCTTGATATTTAAAATCTACATTTGACTAAAGGTTTTCTACTTGTTATAGACTGACTGTTGTGATTTTCATAGAAAAGGTAATGTTTCTGATAAGAATCCACTTTATATTTATTTACGCAGCACACAATAAATATCCTGTGGGTTGTGTTCCCAAGTAAATGTGTGTTGGACCTCATGCTAATTAGTAAAAAATAGAAGTAGACCATGTATCCTTCCACTTTATAGTTGGGCACCAATAAGTATATAATTAAGAGTGCTCCCTAGATTTTATTGGAAATGGAGACCCATATTGTTGCTATGTGCCTACAAGTCATATACCCCAGTCCCTAATACTGTATATATATTCAGAAATAAGGCCACTAATTTAATTATGACAGTTTTACACATGTACCTATAAAGTTGCCTTATGCTGTCAGATCACAACTTGCACTATCAGATCATTATTGTCAGAAAGAGCTTTAAAGGGACCAAGTGTGTGGCCTTAAAACTGGAAAAATATTTGTAGAAAGTTTACTGTGTAATTTGTAAGAAATACATTCCATCATATAAAACTGGTATTAAGAAAAATGCTTAATTAAACAAAAGGGAGCTTTCCAGGTCCCATGCAATGTTGCTGATTTAGTGTTAAGGGTATTTTTCCCTGTACAAAATGGCTTCATTTGGATAACCAGGTTACATGATGTATGAATTTTCTATCATTAAATGTCTAGGAAATACTTTAGCCTTAGGACAACATGCACAGTGAACAAGGAACATGATATTTACTTGCCTTCCAAATTGGCACGCAAAATAAAATGTTTATTCAGGGTCACCTGTAGGACAGTGGAAATACAGTGATGTGGAAGTGCCCTGAGGAAAGTCCATTTGTGCAAAGACATCTGTTACTTTAATCATGAAGATCTGAGCCCAAGAGTGAGAACAGTTTATAAAAATTCACAGATCAAAAGCTGAGGCTGTTTGGAGGCAAGTAAACGGGTTATGGAAAATTTCTTATATCTGTAAAACGTAATATATACCCTGCCACTGAATAACTTGGGATATGACCGTTCATGATATAAGAACTGTAAAGAAGTAATATTTTGCATATCTTGCTTTTTTTTGTCACAGTAAAGTGTGGTTTATCTGTGAACACTTTTCAATTTGTGAAGTGACATATCTTTTTTTTTCTTTTTTTTTTTAAATAAAGCTGTGGAAGGGAAACAGAAGAGGGCATTCTCCACATTATCTAGGTTGCTGCAAGCCTTATGAATACTTAACGCTATACAAATTTCATTGTTTCTCTTTGTTCTCACTGTAGTACATGCATATACAGTAGTTCTGAGGCTAGCACTGGATTGTTTCTAGAAACATTGTAGAGAGTTTGATGCAGCTATGAATTAAAAATATTGAGTTGCATTATAAAATTGGACAAATTGTATGCATGTGTTCTTTTAAACAGGAAGGGAACTAAAGCAATATTGCATGGAAGAATAGGCAATACAGTAGTTCTGAGGAAGAGATGCATTCAATGGTCTAGCTGTTGTATAGTTAAACTGAATTTATGTAATTTAATTACAGTGTGCAGCTCTTGTCCATTATGGTCACATTAAAAAATTCAACCCCATTACTGGAGTTATGATTTTAGTAGTTTTTGCTAGGAATTTTGACTGTCCAAGCTCAGTTATTCTCCCTATTTTTTTTTCTGATTTAAGTTGGAGGCTTCATTCTAATGAAACATCAGACGCCTGAGTTCTCGCTTTCCCATTCCTTTTATGATTCATGGATTTCTTAGAGAAACCTATCCAACCAATAAATTCTTTATATGTAATGAACTATATTTCTGTTAGGTGGAAAGCTAAGTTTGAATGTGTCTTTTCATGGCTAAGCAGGCTTGAACTCACATAGCTAAGTTGGACTCGATATCGATTGACTGTGGCATAAATTTGTAGGCCCCAGCAAACCTGGAACTCTGTCCTGTCATGCCTGTGGACAGCATGCTTCTGGTTACTTACAATGCAACACAAACAGAAAAGAACCAGGAAGAAATCCTCAATTCTTTCTCTTGTCTGTGAATTGGACAAACCCGAGAAGGGAAGCTACCCGCTGCAAAGCTCCACAGTTTCCTTAGCCATTCCTGTTGCAAGAGGGAATGGCTGAGCAATGACCATACACTGCATATATATGGCAAGATAGATTTCAGTGGATCCCTAACTTATCATGCTGTGTGAATTTGCTAAAACATGATTACAGACTTTGCTAGAGAAAGAGTTTAAAGTGAAAGTGCAATTGAGGTTAAGAACCAGCACTTCACTAATAATGTTACTCAGCATTTTGATATTGCCAAATGTGCATACTCAAAAAAGTCTGTCTGCAGCCACTCAGTTGCCCTGATTGCATTACTACTTTGGTCGTTCCGAAGTCCTTCAAGTGACTAGATGAACTGTCACATTTTATTATCCTTGCTTTGTCAGAAGTGGTAGAATGTCTGTTTAAAAAGAACTGAATAAATTCTGATTCTTTTCAACCATTTACTTTCTGTTAGGTTGCTCTGAATCTAAGCTTTGTGTAAATGCAAAGCTTTAACAACCGTCTGAACTCTTTAACATGAAGGCTGTACTCCTAGGCATGCCTATATCCCAGTAAGTCTTGTTAGACATTAATGGACTGACTTCTATGCTATACTGGCATTGTAACACCTTGTTTCTCTTTAGCATCACTACAGTATTTGAATTTTATATTAAGTTATCTGAAACAAATCTACTTTACATTTAGCCCTACTCCAGTTTGTTTGAAAACAAAGCCTGGAACCCATAACCTTTTCCTCTGCATTTGGAAAGGCTTCTGTCCTATTCTTAGCTTTTGTAATTTCTTATTTTCCTAGTTTTTAATGAACTTTTACTGTGTCTCTTTTCTTACTTGCATAATTAATGCTTGTTGGCATGAGATTTTCTGTTTTGGCAACGGAAGAAATGCGTTTATTATCTAGGTTGCAAGACTGTAGCCTTAATTTGTATTTTTCATTAATCCCTTCCCACCAAATACCTTCAATCCAGTAAGCATTTGGGTAGTCCAAGCAGGGTGCCTAATGGATTTGGTGAACAAGACCTCGTCTTTCAGATATTCTTGGGTAACAAAGGCCATTTAATTTATTTCATTAGGAATTTTAATGTTTATTTTTGCATCCTATATCAGAATCACTTGAGAGTTTATAATTATTTATCTTAATAAGCATGAGAAAGCAAGATCCTCAGATATATTTAAACTCAGTATCTTCACTGTGTACAGAATAGTTTCTGTTTATTCAAATCTCATGCTCTGGGTGGTTTATTATATCATCTATGTATTAGCTTTATTTAATAAAAATATTAATGAATTTAGTTGAATAATAAGCCAAAATTATGCTACTTCTGAACTTCATATTATGTTTCAAAAAGTACAACTGAGTTTATTTTTTAAATTTAGCTAAATGTGCTTTGATTTTAATAGTGGCTTGAGTATTGGATTAGGACACTTGGAGATCTGTGTCTGAATTCTTGCTCAGCCATGGAAACCCACAGGGTGACTGGCTTTTTCAAAGTCACATGACTTATATCCTGATTGATTGATTGGATTTCTATCCTGCCTTTTCTCACAAAATGGAAGTCTGAATTCTGGTTTTATCCTATGGCCAACAAACTGTGGTAGAAATAGAATCATAAGAGTTGGAAGAGGCCTCAAAGGGTAATCCAGTCCAACCCCATTCTGCCATGCAGGAACTCACCATCAAAGCCCTCCCAACACATGACCATTCAGCCTCTGTTTAAAAACCTCCAAAGAGGGAGACTCCACCAGACTCTGGGAGAAAGTTATTCCACTGTCAAACACCTCTTACTATCAGGGGATTCTTCCTAAAGCTGAGGTGGAATCTCTTTTCCTCTAGTTATCCTACGAACAACAAACTCTGGTAGAAACAGACTCATAGGGGCTTTCTGGATTGGCAGGAAAGTGTGACATGAAGTTGCCTTTTCCTTAATGCTTAGCAGCTGCACCAAAGCCTTTAGATGGAGCTGCGCTGTTCCACAGTTTTTAAAAAAGAAGCTGGGAAAACCAGCACCTTTTTAAAGGTGCTTCTTCTCCCCTAAAACACACAAAAAAAGCATTTTCATGGCACATTTTCCCTTTTTCTCATCTAAAGGCTAGACTTTCATGCAGTCATGAACACACTTCTTTTTGCCAATCTAGATCAGGCCATAGAATCATAGAGTTGGAAGAGATCACAAGACCCATCCAGTCCAACCCCCCTGCCATGCAGGAACTCTCAATCAAAGCATCCCTGACAGATGGCCATCCAGGCTCTGTTTAAAGATCTCCAAAGACAGAGACTCCACCACTATCTGAGGGAGTGTGTTCCACTACCTAGCAGCTCTTACTGTCAGGAAGTTCCTCCTAATGTTGAGGTAGAATATCTTTTCCTATGTCCTGCATCCATCCTCAATATGACATCTCTTCAAGTATTTAAACAGGGCTATCATATCACCTCTTAACCTTCTCTTCTCCAGGCTCAACATATCTAGCTCCCTAAGTCGTTCCTCAGGGTTTCTCAACCCTTCACCATTATGGTTGCCCTCCTCTGAATACATTCCAGCTTTTCAACAACCTTTTTGAATTGTGGTACCCAGAACTGGACACAGTAATCTAGGTGGGGCCTGACTATGGCAGAATAGACTGGCACTATTACTTCCCTTGATCCAGAAACTATACTTCTGTTGATGCAGCCTAGAATTGTATTGGCCTTTGTAGCTGCCACATCCCACTATTGACTCATGTTCAACTTGTGGTCTACTATGACTCTTAGATCCCTTCCACATGAAATCTCATTAAGCCAGGTGTCCCCCATCCTATATCTGTGCCTTTCATTTTTTTTTTTTTTTTTTTTTTGCCCTAAGTGCAGTACCTTACATTTCTTTGTGTTGAAATTCATTTTGCCCAGCTTTCTCATCTATTAAGGTCATTTTGAATTTTGATCCTGTTCTCTGGGGTATTAGCTATTCCTTCTAATTTGGTGTCATCTGCAAATTTGATAAGCATGCCCCTATTTTTTCATCTATGATAGATGTTGAATAGGACTGGGCCCAGGACAGAACTCTGTGGCACCCACTAGTCATTTCTCTCTAGGATGAAGAGGAGCCATTGCTGAGCACCCTTTGAGTTCAGTCGGTCAACCCAATACAAATCCATTTAACAGTTGCATTGTCTAACCCACATTTTACTAGATTATTTGCAAGAATTTCATGGGGGACTTTGTCAGAGGCCTTACTGAAATAAAGATATGCAATATCCACAGCATTCTTTTCATCTATCAACCTGGTAATTCTATTGGGGGAGACAGATTAGTCTGGCATGACTTGTTTTTCAGAAACTTGTGTTGACTTTTTATGATTATGGCATTGCTTTCTAAATGTTCACAGACTCTCTGTTTAATGATCTGCTGTAGAATCTTTCCTGGTATTGATGTCAGACTAACAGGATGATAATTCTCTGGGTCCTCTTTTTCTCCTTTTTTGAAGATTGGAGCAGTGTTTGCCCTCCTCCAGTCTTCGGGGACTACTACTGTTCTCAAAGATTATTGGCAATGCCTCTGAGGTTACATTTGCCAGTTCTTTTAATACTCTTGGATGTAGTTCATCTGGTCCTGGAAACTTAAATTCATTTAAATTAACCAGGCATTCCTGTACTACCTCTTTATTTATTTTCTGCTGCATTTCCCCTACTGTCTCCTCTGCTCCATTTTCCTCAGGTTGAACACCCTTTGCCTTTTCAGAGAAGACTGAGGCAAAGAAGGTGTTGAGTAATTCTGCCTTTTCTCTGTCCCCTGTGAGCATTTTGCCATCTTCTGCATGCAGTGCTGGAGAACATACCAAAAAAAAACCCCTTTTTGTTGTTCTTAATGTTTCTAGCAAATCTGAGCTCATTCTTGCTTTAGCTTTTCTGACTTCACCCTTACACATGCTCACTATTTGTTTGAATTCCTCTTTGGTGATGTCCCCATTTTTCCATTTCTTATACATGTTCCATCTAGTCTGAAGGAGGCGGCTGTTAAGCCCCTCCTGAAGAAGCCTTCCCTTGATCCCCTGGACAGGAACAACTACAGACCAGTTTCCTTGCTGCCTTTCTTAAGCAAGGTGGTCGAGAAAGCGGTTGCCTCCCAACTCCAAGCTGTCTTGGATGAAACCGATTATCTCAATCCATTTCAAACCGGCTTCTAGGGCAGGTTATGGAGTGGAGACAGCCATGGTTGCTCTGACTGACGACCTCCGCCTGAGCATCGACAGGGGTAGTGTGACCCTGTTAGTGCTCTTGGATCTCTCCGCGGCTTTTGATACAATCGATCATTCCATCCTTTTAGATCGGCTGAGAGAGTTGGGGATTGGCGGCACTGCGCTCCGGTGGTTCCGTTCCTTCCTCTCCGGCAGATCTCAAAGGGTGAGACTCGGGGACAGCTGCTCTTCTAAAATCGAGCTTAGCTGCGGAGTTCCACAGGGCGCTATTCTGTCCCCGATGTTATTCAATATTTATATGAAGCCGTTGGGTGAGATCATTCGGAGGCACGGAGATCAGTGTCATCAGTACGCTGATGACACTCAGATCTATTTCTCCGTGACCAGATCGTCTGCTCAGACCTCAGATGGCGTCTCCCCTCTCAATGACTGCCTTGCGGCGGTAATGGATTGGATGAGGAAAAACCGATTGAAGCTTAATCCAGACAAAACGGAGGTGCTCACAGTCACAGGCCCGAAACCAGGTTTGGGAATACAACTTCCAGTCCTCGATGGAGTCACACTCTCCTCGAAGGACTCTGTTCGCAGTCTGGGGGTACTCCTTGATCCGTCGCTTCACATGACAAGTCAGGTGAATGCGACGGTCAGGAGCGCTTGTTACCAGCTTCGGCTGATACGCCAGCTGCGCCCTTTCCTGGAGAGGAGGGATCTGGAAACTGTGATACACGCGCTGGTAACCTCACGTTTGGACTACTGCAATGCACTCTACATGGGGCTACCCTTGTGCCTAACCCGGAAACTACAAATGGTCCAAAATATGGCAGCCAGACTTCTGGCTGGAACATCCAGGAGAGAGCATATCACTCCTGTGCTAAAAGCCCTCCACTGGCTGCCGATCAGTTTCCGGGCACAGTACAGGGTGTTGGTTTTAACCTTTAAAGCCCGTCATGGCTTGGGCCCATCTTATCTAAGGGACCGCCTCCTCCCATATGAACCCCCCCGCACACTCCGGTCCTCTGGGAGGAACCTGCTTCAACCCATGAAGACCAAGCTGGTACAGACCTCCCAGAGGGCTTTTTCGTCTGTCGCCCCCAAGTTGTGGAATGACCTGCCGGACGAGATGCGTCTCATTACATCTTTAGAAGGCTTTAAAAGAGCCCTAAAGACGCATCTCTTCCGGCAAGCCTTTCCAGAGAATGTGAATATCCCCAGCTCCATACCTAGGTTTTAAGGGCTTTTTAAATCTTTTCCTGCATTTTTCTCCATACAACCTAAGCTGGGTCCACTCCCTACTATTGTGTATTGCTGTTTTAATCTATTATGTTTTTTAACTCCATTGTGATTTAATTGTTTTTTAAGGGAGGGTGGTAAGGGTAACGAAGGGGTATTTTAACTTGATATTGTTTTAACCTCTGCTGTACTCTGCCCCGATTGCTTGTTCAGAGGGGCGGAATAGAAATAAATATTATTATTATTATTATTATTATTATTATAAGACCTAGCTCCATTGAAAGTTCTTTAGTCATCCATCCTGGTTTCTTGAGACATCTTCCATTTTTCTTCCTCATTGGAACTGTTTGAAATTGTGCCTTCAGTATCTCCCTTTTGAGAAACTCCCATTCATCCTGAACTCCCTTCTCTTTTAATATTCCTGACCATGATATCACCTCCTGTATTTCCCTATTTTTAATGAAACCAGCTTTCCTAAAATCAATAATGTGTGACTGACTATGCCTGGCTTCTCCTTTCCACTGTATAATAAATTCCAGGAGAACATGATCACTTCCGCCTACCACTTGCACCCCTTTAACCCAGGTTATTCCTGTCAGTTAGGTTCAAATCTAAAATAGTTGACCACTTTGTTGCCTCTTTCACCTTTTGGACAATGAAATTATCTTCCAGGCAAGTGAGGAATTTGGTAGACCTTGAGATTTTGGCTGAGAGTTCGAGCAAATATCAGGATAGTTGAAGTCACCCATCACTACTACATCTTTCCTTTCTGAGTGTGTGGTCATCTGTTCTTGAAAAGCATCATTCAATTCCTCATTTTGACTTGGGGGCCTGTAGGAGACTCCCACAATAACATCACTGTTGTTTCCCTTCCCTTTAATTTTTATCCATATGCTCTCCACCTGGCTTCTGTAGGAACTAGATTGTACTATGTAATCTCTTCTATATGTTGCTGTTCAGAGCTTTGAACCATAGAATTGTCGAGTTGGGATGAAACTGAACAGTCATTTTGTCCAAACTTCTGACAGATGGCGTGTGGAGCTAGGTTTTGTAACCTCTCCTTTGCCCAAACCAAACTGATGGATAAATTTTTGCCCAGTGTTGTTTATGACTCATCAGATAGATAGTATAGCTCTGTACTGTAATTACCATCTTCCCCCAGATCCAAACAGTGTCATGAGCTTTTTCTCTTGTTTTCCTTCCACTTACTTCTAACCCTTTTCCCTGGTCACTTCAAAAACAGTTATCTTCTGCACATACCCACACTCAACAGTGCAGGTTTATTTGTTTCAAAGGTTTTTGTTTTATGTGTGGACATCTGCTGGTGATAGAAACTAGAACATTAGCTGCTGATAATCATCTTGCATTCCTTTTGATTTTTGCTTATCTTTTAAAGTAATCCACTTGTTTGCTGCTGCCACCTCCTCCAAAAGCTCCTCCAAGATTTGTTCATTTGAGATTCCTCCTTCTGTTCATTAAGCTGAATGGCTACATAGCAGGAAGAGAAGGAAGCATAGTAGGAGAGAGATGCTATTGCTCATTGTTAATTGAAGTTTTTAGTTCTCCATGTGGCCTAAACACTCACCCCCCACCCCCACCCCATTTTCTCTCTTCTGGTTGGTCAGCAGTTTCAGCATAGCGATTGGAGGGCAGGGAGATTTAGGTTGAACAGATATAAAAGCTGGGCATCCATTTAATCTTGGCGAGCTGGAGTGAAAGTGGGATGCTGAATGTAATTTAAACAGAACTTTCACAATTTAAGCTTGGTGAAGAAAGAAATGAAGGGACTGAGGGGTTGAAAAAGTAGTAGAGGTATTTGGGGGAATGGTGAGTGGGGAGAAAGAGATGAAAGCAGCCTATTAAAATACCCAGTTTTCATTTGAATTGCTCAGCATTTTCAAATACACAGTGAAATTAAGTGATAATGGACTGTATTTTTAATGGTCCCAAATAAGCAAAACCATTCTAGCTGTATAAGAAAACCATTCTACATTAGTATTTAGATGAAACCTGCAAAAGTCCATACTTGGGCTCATGGGAATGCAAACAGTTTTTCTGATTATCACTACAGCTCCTTGTACTTTGAAGATTTAGGTTAAACTATGGGTAAGTCTGTCTGCTAGAGCCAGCGTGGTGTAATGGTTTGAGCACTGGAATAGGACTCTGGAAATCAGGGTTTGATTCCCTGTTGGCTATTGAAATCCACTCGGTAATTTTGAGCGAGTGTCACACTGTCAGCCCCAGAAAACCCCATTACAGCTTTGCTTTAGGATTTCTGTAATTCAGAAATGACTTGAAGGTATACAACAACATCTGTTTGCTAGTTGCAGCTAAGGTGCATCTATTGAACCCACAGGATTTATGTAAGTGTGGACTTGTTATTTGATGTTTGATTCAATGGGGCTTTTCTAGTTGTGACTAGCCTAGCCTACAGTTTTTACAGATTTTTACAGATTACACCACAGTATGCCTTTATAAATCCACAGAGAAAGGTTTGTAGCTTCTCCAGGACAATGAGTGGTTTGTATAATACATCTCTGTAATGCTTCTCAGCAAAGTTTTTTAATCTGGCTTTTGAGCAATTATGAATGTCTAGAAAAGGGGATCACAGTACCAATTTATTCTATCATAATCTTATTTGGCTTAATTAAAATCAGCAGTTCTGGATATTTTTCCAGCAGGAGGGGGTTATTCTAGTGGTCCATTCTCCATCCACAACTTGTGGATTCACTACATATGTTAAAAAAAAATGAACTCTTGTCTCAAAGTCATATGTAAAAAAGAATCCTAAAATTGTGAACATAATGATTTAAATTTTTTTTCTGTGAGACAGTTGGCTTGACCTGGAAACAACTATTTAAAAGCTTTTTGTGTTAAAATATTTGAACAAAGATTTTAAAAGCTTCAGACTATCAAATGCTGCATGCCTAGAGCCAATTATTCCATTTTGAGGAAAGGTACTGGAAGGTGTTGTGACTTTCCAGCTGGATGAGATGTTATTTTGATCAATTTCAAACCAGATGAATGTGTTAAGGATTCATGTGTGATTGTTGCCCTCTAGAGTTCCTTGGGGCTCCATTTTGTCCCTCATATTGTTTGACATATACATGAAACTTCTAGGAGAGGGTGTCTGGCAGTTTGGTGCTACAAGTATGCTGATCACGCCAAAGTTTACTAGTACAATTCCTGGGAGTAGACGTGTTTTGGATTTTGGTAGTAATATATTTTATTTCAGTTTTGCCCCAAAAGGATAAAATTGGACAAAAGATATCGAAGATGTCTTTTGTCAAAGTGTTTTAGATTTTAGATATGTATATTTTTTTTTTTATATACGTATATTATTTTTACACAAACATACATAAAATCAGTGTACATTGAACCACTGGGAAGCAAAGGTGTCACTATCTCGGCCACCCATAAAAAAGGATTTTGGAGTATTTTGCATTTCAGAATTCCAGATGAGGGAGGCTTAACCTGTATATCCACCCAATTTTGAGGAAGTGTTTTTGTTCTAAACCAGATTTTTGTTAAGTAATGGATTGGGTAAGGATGAACAAAATGAACCTTAATCCAGACAAGGCAGAGATGCTACTGGTCATTCAAAAAGATAGTTAAACAGTAGGAATTCAGCCTGTGTGGGATGGGATTAGACTTCCATGGAGATGCAGATTTGCAATTTGAGGTTACTCTTGAGATTCAGCCCTAAACCTGTCATACGAAGGAGATTAATGCACAAGGCTCTAGAAACAGAATTGAAGTGAAATTGCAGCAGCAGGTGTCACCATTTTTCGCACAACGTCGGCACTCATCTGTTGTGGACCTATTGCCCTACCCTTATTGTGTGCAACTTTGCATTAACGAGAGAAACCCATCAACACCAACCAGTATCACTACATTCACATGGTTGTGCAGGTTTTGGCTCTATAGTAGTGAGATGATGAAGTCCACATGTGAAAGTAGGTGTGTCATTAACCATTCTTCCCTCTTCTGTTACATCACATAACTTCGGTTTTGATGTGATGGTGGATGCTTTCCCCCAAATGGGCAAGATTGTACTATTTGTATTGATGTATATATTTTATTTAAATTTAGCAGTTCATAGTTTCAGGGTCACGATAAATGGCCTTGATATTTCCTATTTCCGTGTAAGTGGTTTTTCAGGTTGTCAGGGTACATAGTGTACATTTAAAACAACACAGTGTAAGCTGACATAAGATTTTTCCAAATGGACTTTAATTTCACTGGATCCTTTGATGCAAGAGATGAAAGCATTTTGCTCTTTGCAGAATTATTGGTCTTAAAATCTAAAACATTTTACATGGAACTCCAAAATCTCAAATCACTAGAAATATGCAGAGACAAAAGAATCTCATGATTGTGGGTCTAATCTTGTTGGATAGAGATTTCAGTTAAAAAAAAATTTTTTTTAAAAAGGCACATGCTTCAAAGAGGAAAAAGAAGGGACGTAGGTGGGAGGGTAGCATAGGTTGTGCAGAAAGCATAACACTTTCGATATAAATCAAGAACTAATGTGTGATTAACTGGTAATACAGAAAGAAGTGTTTTAATAATGTTATTGATACCGTTGTAAACCCGTTAAAGGAACTGCATGAATAAAGTGCAAAAGCACTGTAGAGCACTAGCCCTGGTGGTGCAGTGGTTAAATGCCGATACTGCAGCTGCTCACTACAGCAGCTCCACTGGCTAATTGTCTCTTTCCTGGCACAAATTAAAAGCAATTTTAAAGCCCTATACAGTACTTGTCAGGTCTAGGCTATCTAAAGGCTCATATGAGGATAGCTGGGCCATGAGATCTTCAGGAAAGGCCCTTCTCTCAAATCAAACATCCTCACAGGCACATCTGCTGGGAATGTGAGAAAAGACTTCCTTATTAGCTGCTACTAGGTTCTGAAGTTTGTTCATTATTTATTTATTTATTTACGGTATTTATATCCCACTCTTCGGCCCTAAAGGCTCTCAGAGCGACATACAGATAGTTATTCAGACGGCTCCCTGCTCTCAGGCTTACAATGTAAAATGACATGACACAAAAGGAGAAGGAAATGGTGGTGGGAAGGGGATCAAGCCCAGTGCTGCTGCTTTCCCTCTGAGGCCTGGCCCATGACAGAGGGACTGGAGGGTGGGTCCTTCTTCTTGCACTGGCTAGGCCTGATGTTGGGCCTTGCTTTTTTGCTCCCTTCCAAGCCAATTCCCTTCCTAGAGAGAGTAGAATGACCACCACCTTGCTGTCCTTCTGTCAACAGATACATATTGTTTTTAATTCAACAGACTTTTGGGAACTGACTATATTTTTTTTATGAAAAGACTTTAATTGTGTGCTTTTTATTTTTATTTTTTCAGTATATGATTTCAATGTTATTTATAGTGGGATTATATTTTAATGATCTTTTATTTTTAATCTATGTTTTAAAATGTTGTAAGTCAACCTAAATCCCAGTTCTGGGGTGGCGGGTGGCAGGAGGTAGGATAATAATTTTAACATTAGTATTTTGCTCTGCTGCTAGGAATAAATCCACAATAAGGGAGCCCGTTCTGTAAAAACATGCATAAAATTGAGCTGCAAAACCTGTGTAGGAGCAAGTTGTCATTAAATGAAAAATGTAGAAGGACAGAAGTTGGTTGCTGTTTAAGTTGGGAACTGCTAGCACATAAGTAATGGGTCCCAGAGGCTTAAGAAATGAAAGCAGCAAAGACTATTGCAGTGTAGCTTTGAGTTGGTGCAAGTTAGATATGTTCCTGCAACATGCATGTTTTATTTGCTGGAATCAGTGACAGGAGCCCATGAAATTGCCAGGCAGAATACCCATAATCACTTGGAGCTTAAAAACTGATGGTTGTACATATTTATCTTGCTTTTTACACATTAGACAATAAATACAGTCATCCCTCATTTCTCGCGGACTTGAGGTCTGTGGTCCTGAATATTCATGGAGGGATAACCTCTGTTATTTTCAATGGGGCATGTCCCAGCGGTGCACACACTCCATTCAAGCCTATGGGGCTTGAATATAGGTGTGTCTCCATTTTCACGGGGTGTGTGTGTGTATCCAGAATGGACCCCCTGCAAAAATGAAGACCCGATTGTAATTAGAAATTTGGTTGAATCCCAAGGTGATATAAACCAACATAACAAGCAACAGAGTTGCCAGAAGTCGTTTCATTTGTTTAAACAATAAATTTACCTTGCACAATGCTGTGGATATAGTATATCTTGACTTCAGTAAGGCCTTTGACAAGGTTCCCCATGACATTCTTGCAAACAAGTTTGTAAAATGTGGACTAGACAAGGTAACCATTACATGGATTTGTAACTGGTTGACTGGCCGCACCCAAAGGGTGCTCAACAATGGCTCCTTTTCATCCTGGAGAGAAGTGACCAGTGGGGTCCCACAGGGCTCTGTCCTGGGCCCAGTGCTATTCAATATCTTTATTAATGACTTGGATGACAGTATTGAGAGCCTAGTTATCAAATTTGCAGATGACACCAAAATAGGAGTAGCTAATACCCCAGAGGACAGGATCAAAATTCAAAAGGACCTGAATAGACTAGAAAGCTGGGCCAAAGCTAACAAAATGAAATTCAACACAGAGAAATGTAAGGTCCTGCACTTAGGGCGGAAAAATGAAATGTGCAGATATAGGATAGGGGACACCTGGCTGAATGAGACCACATGTGATAGGGATCTAGGAGTCTAAGTAGACCACAAGTTGAACATGAGTCAACAGTGCGATGCAGCAGCTAAAAAGGCTGCATCAATAGAGGTATAGTGTCTAGATCAAGGGAAGTAATAGTGCCACTCTATTCTGCTTTGGTCAGGCCCCACCTGGAATACTGTGTCCAGTTTTGGGCACCACAATTCAAAAAGGATGTGGAGAAACTGGAGCATGTTTAAACGAGGGCGACTAAAATGGTGAAGGGTCTGGAAACCATGCCCTATGAGGAACAAATTAGGGAGCTGGGAATGTTTAGCCTGGAGAAGAGAAGGTTAAGAGGTGATATGACAGCCTTGTTTAAATATTTGAAGGGATGTCACATTGAGGAGGGAGCAAGCTTGTTTTCTGCTGCTCCAGAGAACAGGACTCGGAACAATAGATGCAAACTGCAAGAAAAGAGATTCCACCTCAACATTAGGAGGCACTTCCTGACTGTAAGGGCAGTTTGACAGTGGAACACGCTCCCTCGGAGAGCGGTGGAGTCGCCTTCCTTGGAGATCTTTAAACAGAGGCTGGATGGCCATCTGTCATGGATGCTTTGATTGGGAGTTCCTGCATGGCAGGGGGTTGGACTGGATGGCCCTTGTGGTCTCTTTCAACTCTATGATTCTATGATCATTTATTCTCTTCCATTATCATCTACCCATTGTGGTTATGTAATACAGAAACATGTAGCTCAATTCTTGGAAAGTATGCTCCATTTGGAGAACCTTGACTACTTAAGTGTGTAGCAAGTCTTTATCAGTGGATCCTCTCCTTCAATTAGCATTTGGTTTACGGATTGTAAACTGCTTAGAGAGTGCTGAGTTCATTGATAAGCAGTACAGAAATGTAAATGCTATTGCATTTCCTTTAAGGAGGAGAAAGAAAAGGAGGAGGCTGTAGTCCATGTGCTTGGGTGAGATCTAATTTAATTTACACTTGAGCCAAGGCTAGCAGAAGCTGCATTTCCTTTAAGGAGGAGAAAGAAAAGGAGGAGGCTGTAGTCCATGTGCTTGGGTGAGATCTAATTTAATTTACACTTGAGCCATTGCATTCTGGGAGCCAGTGCTGGGAGGCTACTTAAGGCTACTCAAGGCTAGCAGAAGCTGCATTTCCTTTAAGGAGGAGAAAGAAAAGGAGGAGGCTGTAGTCCATGTGCTTGGGTGAGATCTAATTTAATTTACACTTGAGCCATTGCATTCTGGGAGCCAGTGCTGGGAGGCTACTTAAGGCTACTCAAGGCTAGCAGAAGCTGCATTTCCTTTAAGGAGGAGAAAGAAAAGGAGGAGGCTGTAGTCCATGTGCTTGGGTGAGATCTAATTTAATTTACACTTGAGCCATTGCATTCTGGGAGCCAGTGCTGGGAGGCTACTTAAGGCTACTCAAGGCTAGCAGAAGCTGCATTTCCTTTAAGGAGGAGAAAGAAAAGGAGGAGGCTGTAGTCCATGTGCTTAGGTGAGATCTAATTTAATTTACACTTGAGCCATTGCATTCTGGGAGCCAGTGCTGGGAGGCTACTTAAGGCTACTCAAGGCTAGCAGAAGCTGCATTTCCTTTAAGGAGGAGAAAGAAAAGGAGGAGGCTGTAGTCCATGTGCTTGGGTGAGATCTAATTTAATTTACACTTGAGCCATTGCATTCTGGGAGCCAGTGCTGGGAGGCTACTTAAGGCTACTCAAGGCTAGCAGAAGCTGCATTTCCTTTAAGGAGGAGAAAGAAAAGGAGGAGGCTGTAGTCCATGTGCTTGGGTGAGATCTAATTTAATTTACACTTGAGCCATTGCATTCTGGGAGCCAGTGCTGGGAGGCTACTTAAGGCTACTCAAGGCTAGCAGAAGCTGCATTTCCTTTAAGGAGGAGAAAGAAAAGGAGGAGGCTGTAGTCCATGTGCTTGGGTGAGATCTAATTTAATTTACACTTGAGCCAAGGCTAGCAGGCTAGCAGAAGCTGCATTTCCTTTAAGGAGGAGAAAGAAAAGGAGGAGGCTGTAGTCCATGTGCTTGGGTGAGATCTAATTTAATTTACACTTGAGCCAAGGCTAGCAGAAGCTGCATTTCCTTTAAGGAGGAGAAAGAAAAGGAGGAGGCTGTAGTCCATGTGCTTGGGTGAGATCTAATTTAATTTACACTTGAGCCATTGCATTCTGGGAGCCAGTGCTGGGAGGCTACTTAAGGCTACTCAAGGCTAGCAGAAGCTGCATTTCCTTTAAGGAGGAGAAAGAAAAGGAGGAGGCTGTAGTCCATGTGCTTGGGTGAGATCTAATTTAATTTACACTTGAGCCATTGCATTCTGGGAGCCAGTGCTGGGAGGCTACTTAAGGCTACTCAAGGCTAGCAGAAGCTGCATTTCCTTTAAGGAGGAGAAAGAAAAGGAGGAGGCCGTAGTCCATGTGCTTGGGTGAGATCTAATTTAATTTACACTTGAGCCATTGCATTCTGGGAGCCAGTGCTGGGAGGCTACTTAAGGCTACTCAAGGCTAGCAGAAGCTGCATTTCCTTTAAGGAGGAGAAAGAAAAGGAGGAGGCTGTAGTCCATGTGCTTGGGTGAGATCTAATTTAATTTACACTTGAGCCATTGCATTCTGGGAGCCAGTGCTGGGAGGCTACTTAAGGCTACTCAAGGCTAGCAGAAGCTGCATTTCCTTTAAGGAGGAGAAAGAAAAGGAGGAGGCTGTAGTCCATGTGCTTGGGTGAGATCTAATTTAATTTACACTTGAGCCATTGCATTCTGGGAGCCAGTGCTGGGAGGCTACTTAAGGCTACTCAAGGCTAGCAGAAGCTGCATTTCCTTTAAGGAGGAGAAAGAAAAGGAGGAGGCTGTAGTCCATGTGCTTGGGTGAGATCTAATTTAATTTACACTTGAGCCATTGCATTCTGGGAGCCAGTGCTGGGAGGCTACTTAAGGCTACTCAAGGCTAGCAGAAGCTGCATTTCCTTTAAGGAGGAGAAAGAAAAGGAGGAGGCTGTAGTCCATGTGCTTGGGTGAGATCTAATTTAATTTACACTTGAGCCAAGGCTAGCAGGCTAGCAGAAGCTGCATTTCCTTTAAGGAGGAGAAAGAAAAGGAGGAGGCTGTAGTCCATGTGCTTGGGTGAGATCTAATTTAATTTACACTTGAGCCAAGGCTAGCAGAAGCTGCATTTCCTTTAAGGAGGAGAAAGAAAAGGAGGAGGCTGTAGTCCATGTGCTTGGGTGAGATCTAATTTAATTTACACTTGAGCCATTGCATTCTGGGAGCCAGTGCTGGGAGGCTACTTAAGGCTACTCAAGGCTAGCAGAAGCTGCATTTCCTTTAAGGAGGAGAAAGAAAAGGAGGAGGCTGTAGTCCATGTGCTTGGGTGAGATCTAATTTAATTTACACTTGAGCCATTGCATTCTGGGAGCCAGTGCTGGGAGGCTACTTAAGGCTACTCAAGGCTAGCAGAAGCTGCATTTCCTTTAAGGAGGAGAAAGAAAAGGAGGAGGCTGTAGTCCATGTGCTTGGGTGAGATCTAATTTAATTTACACTTGAGCCATTGCATTCTGGGAGCCAGTGCTGGGAGGCTACTTAAGGCTACTCAAGGCTAGCAGAAGCTGCATTTCCTTTAAGGAGGAGAAAGAAAAGGAGGAGGCTGTAGTCCATGTGCTTGGGTGAGATCTAATTTAATTTACACTTGAGCCATTGCATTCTGGGAGCCAGTGCTGGGAGGCTACTTAAGGCTACTCAAGGCTAGCAGAAGCTGCATTTCCTTTAAGGAGGAGAAAGAAAAGGAGGAGGCTGTAGTCCATGTGCTTGGGTGAGATCTAATTTAATTTACACTTGAGCCATTGCATTCTGGGAGCCAGTGCTGGGAGGCTACTTAAGGCTACTCAAGGCTAGCAGAAGCTGCATTTCCTTTAAGGAGGAGAAAGAAAAGGAGGAGGCCGTAGTCCATGTGCTTGGGTGAGATCTAATTTAATTTACACTTGAGCCATTGCATTCTGGGAGCCAGTGCTGGGAGGCTACTTAAGGCTACTCAAGGCTAGCAGAAGCTGCATTTCCTTTAAGGAGGAGAAAGAAAAGGAGGAGGCTGTAGTCCATGTGCTTGGGTGAGATCTAATTTAATTTACACTTGAGCCATTGCATTCTGGGAGCCAGTGCTGGGAGGCTACTTAAGGCTACTCAAGGCTAGCAGAAGCTGCATTTCCTTTAAGGAGGAGAAAGAAAAGGAGGAGGCTGTAGTCCATGTGCTTGGGTGAGATCTAATTTAATTTACACTTGAGCCATTGCATTCTGGGAGCCAGTGCTGGGAGGCTACTTAAGGCTACTCAAGGCTAGCAGAAGCTGCATTTCCTTTAAGGAGGAGAAAGAAAAGGAGGAGGCTGTAGTCCATGTGCTTGGGTGAGATCTAATTTAATTTACACTTGAGCCATTGCATTCTGGGAGCCAGTGCTGGGAGGCTACTTAAGGCTACTCAAGGCTAGCAGAAGCTGCATTTCCTTTAACGAGGAGAAAGAAAAGGAGGAGGCTGTAGTCCATGTGCTTGGGTGAGATCTAATTTAATTTACACTTGAGCCAAGGCTAGCAGGCTAGCAGAAGCTGCATTTCCTTTAAGGAGGAGAAAGAAAAGGAGGAGGCTGTAGTCCATGTGCTTGGGTGAGATCTAATTTAATTTACACTTGAGCCAAGGCTAGCAGAAGCTGCATTTCCTTTAAGGAGGAGAAAGAAAAGGAGGAGGCTGTAGTCCATGTGCTTGGGTGAGATCTAATTTAATTTACACTTGAGCCATTGCATTCTGGGAGCCAGTGCTGGGAGGCTACTTAAGGCTACTCAAGGCTAGCAGAAGCTGCATTTCCTTTAAGGAGGAGAAAGAAAAGGAGGAGGCTGTAGTCCATGTGCTTGGGTGAGATCTAATTTAATTTACACTTGAGCCATTGCATTCTGGGAGCCAGTGCTGGGAGGCTACTTAAGGCTACTCAAGGCTAGCAGAAGCTGCATTTCCTTTAAGGAGGAGAAAGAAAAGGAGGAGGCTGTAGTCCATGTGCTTGGGTGAGATCTAATTTAATTTACACTTGAGCCATTGCATTCTGGGAGCCAGTGCTGGGAGGCTACTTAAGGCTACTCAAGGCTAGCAGAAGCTGCATTTCCTTTAAGGAGGAGAAAGAAAAGGAGGAGGCTGTAGTCCATGTGCTTGGGTGAGATCTAATTTAATTTACACTTGAGCCATTGCATTCTGGGAGCCAGTGCTGGGAGGCTACTTAAGGCTACTCAAGGCTAGCAGAAGCGCGCGCCTAACGGCGCGCGAATTTTGATTTTTTTTTTTTATTTATCTAGTCAAGGAGGTGTTTAGAGAATAGAAGAGGAGCTGGCCTGAAGCATCAGAGGAAGTGAATCAGAGACTTGCCTTTGGAAGGAGCTTTCAGCCAGGAGCTCTCTACATAACTATAGGCCCCGTGACTTGAACTCAGTGACAGAGCTTGGGAATAAAGGCCAAGTCTAGCAAGGGAAGCCCACAGTCTTGTTTCAGTGCCTCCTTAAGACTTCTCAGTATGGACACTGAAGGCCCTGCAGCAGTCACCTGCAACACCTGTGGGATGTTTGTCTTCTTGCCTACAGAGGTGGCGAACTACACCTGCCACAAGTGCAAGTTGGTAGTCCTCTTGGAAGAGAAAGTACAGCAGCTAGAGGAGCAGATATCTGCACTCCAGCATCATAGAGAGCAGGAGAATCTCCTGAACAGAACAGGCCAGAATGTCTTGGGTGGGAAACAGACAGAGGAAGTTGTTGGGGTGGAGGAGGTCACTCCACATACAACAGAGGTAGAGGCTTGGAGGGAGGTCACACACAGAAGTAAGGAAACCAGGGAACGTTCTGTGAGCGGCTTGCAGCTACAGAATCGCTTTGAATCTCTCTCTGTTGTCAGAGATGATGAGGAAAAGCAGCAGGGACAGACATCAGGGACAGAGCAGGGGAGCCTGAGAGGATCACGAAAAGGAACAGCCACTGCTAAGCCTCGGAGGAGGCGCGTGGTCGTGGTGGGGGACTCCTTGCTGAGGGGTACAGAAGCAGTGATTTGTGGGCCTGACAAGATGTCTCGGGAGGTGTGTTGTCTCCCTGGGGCAAAGATCCATCATGTGACGGAGAGGCTGACAAGACTTGTCAAGCCTACTGACCGTTATCCCCTTCTTTTGGTTCATGTGGGAACCAATGATACTGCAAGGCACAGCCTTCAGAATATCAAAAGGGATTATGAGGCTCTGGGAAGGAAGCTGAAAGAGATGGATGCACAGGTTGTCATCTCATCTCTACTCCCGGTAGAAGGGCATGGTCCAGGAAGGGAGAGGAAAATAGCAGAGGTGAATAACTGGCTCCGTAGATGGTGCCGCCAAGAACAGTTTGGATTCTTGGATCATGGGCTGCGGTTCCATGAGGAGGGACTTCTGGCAAGGGATGGGCTGCATCTCACGCCAGTTGGCAAAAACGTTTTTGCCAACAGTCTGAAGAATCTGATCAGGAGGGCTTTAAACTGAGTTATGTGGGGGAGGGAGACATTATACTGGAAGACAAAAGGGATGGAGAGAATAGTCCAAGTGGCATAGAGGGAACAAGGCAAACAGTGCAAGGACCCAACAGTAGGAGGCAAAAAAATGTGCAAAAGCAGCAAGTAAAGAGGACACATGGTCTTAAATGTCTCTACACTAATGCACAGAGTATGGGAAATAAGCAGGATGAACTTGAACTCCTAGCACAACAAGGGAAATATGATATAATAGGCATCACTGAAACCTGGTGGGATGAGTCTCATGATTGGAATGTAGAAATAGAGGGGTATAACCTTTTTAAGAGAAACAGGCCAAGTAGGAAAGGAGGAGGAATAGCATTATATGTCAGGGATATTTACACCAGTGAAGAGATCCAGGAAGTCAATACTGGAAGCCAGGTGGAGAGCATCTGGATAAAAATTAAAGGAGAGGGAAATAACAGGGATGTTACTGTGGGAGTCTACTACAGACCCCCGACTCAGGCAGAGGAATTGGATGATGCCTTTCTAGAACAGATGACCACACAATCAGGAAGGAGAGATGTAGTAGTAATGGGTGACTTCAACTATCCGGATATTTGCTGGAAGTCAAACTCAGCCAAATCCTCAAAGTCTAGCAAATTCCTCACTTGCCTGGAAGACAATTTCATTGTCCAAAAGGTGGAAGAGGCAACAAGGGGATCAGCCATTTTAGATCTGATCTTAACCAACAGGGAAGACCTAGTTGATGGGGTGCAAGTGGTTGGATCCTTAGGTGGAAGTGACCATGTTCTCCTGGAGTTTGTTATGCAGTGGAAGGGAGAAGCTAGGCATAGTCAGACACGCACTCTAGACTTTAGGAGAGCTAATTTCAATAAACTTAGAGAAATACTGGGAGTGATCCCATGGTCAGGAATACTAAAAGAAAAGGGAGTTCAAGACGGATGGGAGTTTCTCAAAAGGGAGATATTGAAGGCACAATTTCAAACAGTTCCAATGAGGAAGAAAAATGGTAGATGTCTCAAGAAGCCAGGATGGATGACTAAGGAACTTTCAAATGAGCTAAGTTTTAAACGGAACATGTATAAGAAATGGAAAAATGGAGAAATCACGAAAGAGGAATTTAAACAAATAGCCAGCACATGTAGGGGTAAAGTCAGAAAAGCTAAAGCGCAGAATGAACTCAGGCTTGCTAGAGAGGTTAAGAACAATAAAAAGGGCTTTTTTGGATATGTCCGCAGCAAAAGGAAGAAGAAGGAAACAGTAGGGCCACTGCGTGCAGAAGATGGCAAAATGCTAACAGGGGACAGAGAAAAGGCAGAATTACTCAACACCTTCTTTGCTTCAGTCTTCTCAGAAAAGGCAAAAGGTGCTCAACCGAAGGATAATGGAGCAGAAGACAGAATAGGGGAATTTCAGCACAGAATAAGTAAAGAGATAGTACAGGAATACTTGGTTAACCTAAATGAATATAAATCTCCAGGACCAGATGAACTACATCCTAGAGTATTAAAAGAACTAGCAAATGTAATATCAGAGCCATTGGCAATAATCTTTGAGAACTCCTGGAGAACAGGAGAAGTCCCAGAAGACTGGAGGAGGGCAAACGTTGTCCCCATCTTCAAAAAGGGAAAAAAAGAGGATCCCAACAATTATCGTCCAGTTAGTCTGACATCAATTCCAGGAAAGGTGCTAGAGCAGATCATTAAGCAGAGAGTCTGCGAACATTTAGAAGCCAATGCCATAATCACAAAAAGCCAACATGGGTTTCAGAAAAAGAAGTCATGCCAAACGAACCTGATCTCTTTTTTTGATAAAATTACCAGCTTGGTAGATGAAGGGAATGCTGTGGATATAGTATACCTCGATTTCAGTAAGGCCTTTGACAAGGTTCCCCATGACATTCTTGCAAACAAGCTTGCAAAATGTGGGATAGACAAGTTAACTGTTACATGGATTTGTAACTGGTTGACTGGCCGAACTCAAAGGGTGCTCAACAATGGTTCCTTTTCATCCTGGAGAGAAGTGACCAGTGGGGTGCCACAGGGTTCTGTCCTGGGCCCAGTGCTATTCAACATCTTTATTAACGATTTGGATGACAGAATTGGGGGCATACTTATCAAATTTGCAGATGACACTAAACTGGGAGGAGTAGCTAATACCCCAGAGGATAGGATCAAAATTCAAAATGACCTGAATAGACTAGAAAGCTGGGCCAGTGCTAACAAAATGAAATTCAATACGGAGAAATGTAAGGTTCTGCACTTAGGGCGGAAAAATGAAATGCACAGATATAGGATGGGGGACACCTGGCTGAACGAGACCACATGTGAAAGGGATCTAGGAGTCCAAGTAGACCATAAGCTGAACATGAGTCAACAGTGTGATGCGGCAGCTAAAAAAGCCAATGCAATTTTAGGCTGCATCAATAGAAGTATAGTTTCTAGATCAAGGGAAGTTATAGTGCCACTCTATTCTGCTTTGGTCAGGCCCCACCTGGAATACTGTGTCCAGTTCTGGGCACCACAATTCAAAAAGGATGTGGAGAAACTGGAGCATGTCCAAAGGAGGGCAACTAAGATGGTGAAGGGTCTGGAAACCTTGCCCTATGAAGAACGCCTTAGGGAGCTGGGGATGTTTAGCCTGGAGAAGAGAAGGTTAAGAGGTGATATGATAGCCCTGTTTAAATATTTGAAGGGATGTCATATTGAGGAGGGAGCAAGCTTGTTTTCTGCTGCTGCAGAGACTAGAACGCGGAACAATGGATGCAAACTGCAGGAAAAGAGATTCCACCTCAACATTAGGAGGAACTTCCTGACAGTAAGGGCTGTTCGACAGTGGAACACACTCCCTCGGAGTGTGGTGGAGTCTCCTTCCTTAGGGGTCTTTAAGCAGAGGCTGGATGGCCATCTGTCAGGGATGCTTTGACTGGGAGTTCCTGCATGGCAGGGGGTTGGACTGGATGGCCCTTGTGGTCTCTTCCAACTCTATGATTCTATGATTCTATGATTCTATGATTCTATTCTTGTCTTGTGATCCCCTCCTAGTAGCTCAGTAATCATTAGTGTTCACTCTTAATACAGTGTAAATAGGCAAGGTGAATAATTACTTGGTTTGTCACATTTCTTCCTCCATAGAATTCACCTTTTGTAGGATGTTCACATTTAAAACTAGTCTCAAACAACATCAGGTGTCCACAGTGTCATTTTTCAGTAGTAAATGCCCTTGACTGTCTTCTGGTGAAGGGAATCTCTCCAGCTGCCACTCCTTCCATTTCATTTTTGGAAGGAGAAGAAATAGCATGAGTCTCATGCTTTTCCAAACTGCACTGTTGCCACGGGGAAAATGCTCATCTTCCTACCAACCCTTCTGCACTTAAGTACTTCTCTTTTCCAGACTTCCCTGCAAGACAATGCTCACCCTAATTCTGAAGCCTTTTGACAAGGTTAGAGGGATGGGAAGAGATGAGGTGTGGAGGTCTGAATTAAAATAAAATAAAAAAGAAGCAGGAGGAATCTCTCCTGCTGTTTCAGCTCTCCTCATAGTGGAGGAAAAAAACATAGTAATTTCTCTCTGAACATTGGGGAGGAGGGACCCAGTTTCATCTCCTTCCACAGCAGCTTGGAAAAGGCTACTTTCCATTGTGTCCCCAGATAAACAGCATACTGTAGTCCAGTAAATTCATTTCTTTCTGTTTCTCATGAGCTTGGCTTTAAAAAAAAAAGGCCACGTGCACATTTGTATGGATGTTTGTGTTTGTTTTTATGGTTGTTTGTATAATTTTGTATTCATTATATATAATTTTGTTAAGAGTTTTTCTATCAAACACACACATTTTTATATACAGTAAGCTTCTCTATTAAATGCATATTTGCATCCCCGCTTTGTTTGAGAAATGGATTTAATTCTGAGAATTGTGAAATTGTGTTGTTGTCGTGTTCTTTCGAGTTGTTTCTGACTTATGGTGATCCTAAGGTGAAGCTATCATAGGATTTTCTTGGCAAAATTTGCCCAGAGGGGGTTTTGCCTTTCCCTTCCTCTGAGACAGAGAGAGTGTGACTTGCTTAAGGTCACCCATTGGGTTTCCATGGCTGAGCAGGCAATCAAACCCTGGTCTTCAGGGTCATAGTCCATACAGGGGAACCCAGTACTGTAGTTATAGACTCTTAAGCAACAGGAGGAATTAGAGGAAACAGGAAATTTAGGGATAGGAGGCTGCTTGATCCTCTTTATTCCAATTGTTTATTTTCTCAAAATGTCCTTTGTAGAAGCTGATCTTTCAGGATACCCAGATTTTCCTCTATAAGGGAGCAGCAGGTTGAAAGGTGCTGGTTATAAGGGTAAAAAGAACACAAAAAAGAAAGGCTGTATGTTTCCACTTCAAAACAAAAAAAACCTAAACAGCTTCATTTATATACTGCTTCATACCCTTAAGGAGTGTCTAAGCGGTTTACAATTGTAAGCTATTTGCCCCCCAACAATCTGGGTACTCATTTTAGCGACCTCGGAAGGATGCAAGCCTGAGTCGAGCTTCAGCCCTTTGCTGTCTTGAACTTGCCACCTTATGGTTTTGAGTGAGTGGCTGCAGTACAGGCATTTAACCACTGCGCCACCAGGGCTGATCCACTTGTCCACTTGTTATCTTTGGGGGGGGGGGGGGGTTGGAAGAATTTCAGGAAGGGACTATGGGACTGCTCAAAGTGTGTAGCTTGGCCAAATTCTAGTTTGTTACTTTTTCACTGTAGATAATTAAGAAACACTGACTTGATCACTTTTTCTGCCACAGAAGACAAGATGAGTCTTCTGCCCAAGACCAGCTGAACGGTTTCAATTTATTTTTATTCACACAAGCATTTTCAGCCAAAGCTATTGAGAACTGAATAACTTTTAAAAAAAATCTTAGTAGAAGTGTTATGAAGATCATGGATAATCTGTCAAAATTTGAGAGGCATATTTCTTAAATGTTAGCTATATACATTCCCTCTACATTCTCTTTCTTTCTGATCATATATCATTTTAAAGACTGTACTCATATTTTGCAGTCCTATACTTGTTTTGTTAGATGTAAGTCCCATGATAATTTGTGAAGCTTACTCCTCAGTTATTTGTAAAGAACTGCAGCCTCAATGCAAGTTTATAGGCAAGGAGTGCATGAATATACCAGAACACAGTCTTCCTCAAATTAATGTGTTCGTTAAAGAGGTCATGAAGAGGACTGCCATGTTTCACTTGCAGACTGAATGACTTTGTTGCCTCTGCCCACCTGTTTTTATTTTAACTGTGACATATTTCGAGCTAGGAAACTTAAATATAGCAGTACAAAAAATATTGTTTTAGTGACTCACCCATAGTTTTCTCCTTCAGAGGAAGAACACAACTTCACGTAGATTCACGTCCAGAAACTTTCATGAAGAAATTCATTCAAGTGCATATTTCTAGAAATGGGAACACAAGAATAATGAGCTGTGGTGGCAAAATGGAGGAAATGGGATTGTTTTAAGGTTTTATTACACTTGTATTTTTGTCAGTCACCTTGTAAATGTTTTGAAGTGAAGTATTGTCTTATAAATATTACTATTAGATAAATAAATTGCTTCTGTTCCCTATTAATTATCAAAGTCTTGCCAGTCAGTTTTGCGAACATTTTGAAAGGAGTTCCATAGTATTAAAAGCCTTCTTCAATTGTCAAAAATCTGCCTTGTGTTTTCTAGTGCCTAAGCATGGAATTTCTGAAGATTATTTCAAGTCCAGTTGCAGCACTTCTCAGTTTTCATTTTGGTAAACTAAAACCGGATTTCTAGCATCTCTGATTCTGTGCTATCATTGTAGCTTAACCAACAGGTAGAGAGAGGTCTTATAGCATAGGCCAGGAGTGGGGAAAAGTGGAACCCTCCAGATATTGCTGAACTGCAACTTTCAGCATTTCTCACCTTCATCTATACTGGTTATGCTGATGGACGTTACAGTCCACCAATGTCCTGAGAACTTCATTTTGGCAAGGTGTTTGATAAAACAATGAAATCTGAAGATATAAGCAGCTTATTATTTCTAAATAAGTAAACTGAACCGTTATGAGTAAATAGCTTCTTTGTGATTTGATTTCATCCTATAGACTCGGTATCAAAAAGACCCTGTCTATCCAGTGTTACCTTTCTTGTCCCGTCTTAAAATCTGACATACATTTCTTTAGAATGAACCCTGTAAACCCTGTTGAGATGTAGTGATCCTGTGATTAGTGTTGGTCAGGAAAAACATCTGCCTTTTCTGCACAGTTTGAATAGCTATGCATGTGTAAACCCAACCATATAAATCTTTATAGTTCACTCTACTCATTTAACTAGGCGAGGATTGTGTGTTGTTGGGTCTATATCTGCTGGACTGTATTTACTTTGTCAGCTACATCTCACATTTAGTTGGCTTGGGAAAATATCCTCTTGTGCTGTGAGATATTTTATGTGTCTGTCCCCTTCCCACTTCAAATAAGTAATATTGCAGGGCTTTCTGAATTCTCTCTGTCTTCTTTCTCAAGGCCTTGTACTGCTTCACATATTCCTTCTCTATCAGTTGTACAGTTCTCATAGTTGGGGTGGTTAGTGTGTGTTTCTCTGTCCTATCTGCGCTACTTGCCAGTATCTTCCTGTAGGAAAAAATATTCTGGAAGAGAATGGCCTATTTTAGATTGGCAAAAAGAAGTGTGTTCATGGCTGCATGAAACTCTAGCCTTTAGATGAGAAAAAGGGAAAGTGTGCCATGAAAACGCTTTTTTTTGCGTTTTAGGGGAGAAGCAGCGCCTTTAAAAAGGTGCTGGTTTTCCCAGCTTCTTTTTTAAAAACTGCAGAACAGCATAGCTCCATCTAAAGGCTGTGATGCAGCTGCTAAGCATTAAGGAAAAGGCAACTTCATGTCACACTTTCCTGCCAATCTAGAAAGCCCAATATGATTAGCTGAAACACTGCATATGCAACATCTTTCTGCAGGCCTTACTTTATAAGAAGCCACACAGTTGTAATGACCCAAGTTCAGGACAAATACATAGGTAAAACACAGGCAGACAGATGCTTAACTTAATGTTCTTAAAGGATATTATAATTTTGGTACTGATATTTTGTTTGGTGTTGTCATGCCTTCTTGGAATGCTGCATAGACATTTTTATTTCAGCCCTGGAAGTAGTAGGATACAAATTACCCAGTTCTGTGTTATGCTTTCAAAGCATGATGGCTGTCTTCAGTATGCACTGCAATTATGTGGATTATCTCCATGTTCTTCCTGTGCATCAAAATTGAAAGGAAGACTAGAATTCTTTCTGTGTACATGGGATGGATGGCTTACTTGCCATGGTGAACATAGCTTGGTATACTATAGTCCACTCCCCATCAGCCTAACATATCAGACACCATACTGTCCTTTCAAGCCATACTTCATTGTATTACCATATATACTCAACTATAAGTCAACCTCATGTATAAATCGAGGGCAGATTTTGGGGCCGAAATTATATAGATTTTAATATGACCCGTTGATAAGTCGAGGGTAAACCTTAGGGGCATGTACCAAAATATCTGAAGGATAAAGCAAAGGGAAGGGATGCCAAAGAATTTACAAAATTCCAGCAGACATAATTGTTTGTGCTCACACTAAAGGTTGGATGGATGAAAAAATAGAAGGGAATCAGTGCTTCCAGAACAGATTGTGCTCTTGACTTTTATCAGAGGATTGTTCCCAAAAGGTAAAGTACAGGACTTACATTGACCCATGGATAAGTTGATCCAGGTTTTTGGGATCATTTTTTTGATTAAAATTTCTAGACTTATACATGAGTATATACAGTATTTTATTTATTTATTTGATTTCTATCCCACCATTCTTCTTGAAAGGGACCCAAGGCAGCTCACAAATTAAAATTCTAAAAAATATATTACAATGAAACAGTTAAAATATCATCTAAAAACAATATAAAATTACAAACATTAAAACCACACTAGAACCATGATACCCATCCTATATAACCAGCACCCAAGATACCCCAGTATATTCATCATTACATCCTCACAGTCATTTTTTTGCACTCTTAGCAGCTCTTTTCTCTTTTTGACATGTTCTCTTGTGAACTATGGGAATATATTCAGCCATCTGATGCCTTCATTAGTCATAGTTGCAATGAGTTACTGACAGGTGTGATGAAGCTGACAGATAACATTACAATATGGATTAGGCTGACATAGTATTTTTGTGGGGGAAAAAGAGCACATTGCTTAGGATGGGGATATCTTAATGAAAGGTGGATCACGTTTTGCAGAAAATCCAGTCTAGTTCTTACTTTAAAACAAATGTGGGGTCCACAAGAAAACTGTCAAAGCAGCAGCACCTAGCATAGGTATTAAGAAGTTTGTACCTTCATTTGTTTATCTTATGTAGCTCCATAGTTAAAATTTTAAGTGATGCCTTAGAATCCAGAACACATTCAACTTTGCTTATGTAGAAAATGACCATAAGGGATGAACATCTCTCAGATAATGGTTTCAAGTTTAAGGCAACCTGAGGCTGTAGTGGTTTGAAATAAAATCTGCTCTTTCACAATGTTGTAGCATTTTAATAGCAACTATAAAATTGCTTACCTGGAAAACTAATATTAGAAAAGTGATATATATTTAGTAGTCTTTTGATGTTAAGCAGCAGCTGGGGGAAAAAGCAGGCAGCCAGCTCAAATGATCAGCCAACTCAGATCACCAACTGCTTTGTGGGTCATCATTCAGGTTTGCTGTGTTAATGTACTTGCAGATTGAGAGGGATTCCTTCACTGAGTTTTACTTGTACCCAGCTTTTCAGGAACATCCAGATCTTGTTCTTTTAGCTCTGTCATTGAGGAAAATATCAAAGAGGGAAAATGGAAGTATATAACTGCAAAAAGATAACTTTAAATTATTTTGAACACAAGATTAGTAAAGTGTTAATGTACAATGTTTTTACTTAGCATCTAAAAAGCTAAGTTTTTAAAAAATTAAAATGCTTTTAAAATAGTTTTTAAAAATGGATATGCTACTCAAGTATAATTGAAAACTGGAGTGAAAATATAGTAATTATAGAAGACATTCAAGCATGTATGCTACATTATATTTTGTAGCATCTTTATCTGTTGTAAATGAATAAAAGGGTAGTCCCTTGACATGAATGTCTAGTTGTAGCTGACTGTATGTTTATAAGCCAAAGAGTATAGAAGGCATTGTCCAAGGACTGCTCTGGTGGTCATGTGGCCAGCATGACTGCACTGAACGCTATTACCTTTCCACTTAAGTGGTACCTATTTATCTACTTGCATTTGCATGCTTTTGAACTTCTAGGTTGGCAGAAGCTGAGACTAGTGATGGGAGCTCATCCCATCATGCAGCACTCGGGCCTCGAACTGCCAACCGTCTGATATTCCAATCATCAGAACTGATGTCTTAACCACTAAGCACCAAGGCATCTGTCGGGAATGCTTTGATGGAGAGTTTCTGCATGGCATGTGGATTGGACTGGATGGCCCTTGTGGTCTCTTCCAACTCTGTGATTCAACGATTCTACTATGAAATAAATGTTGAGAAAATGAATGTATTGATGACAAAAACCTTCCTCAGTCTAAATCTATACATATACATGTTGAAAGCCTGTCACATCTCATTGCAGAACTTTTGATTGGAAACTTATGTGCTCTTTTATATCTAGTATGACAAAAATAAAAAAGATCATACTGTAGCTTGAAAACTGTGAATGTTTTGAATGGAGAGGCCAGTTTCATGAGAGACAGGACATAAAACTAAATATTTTAACCTCCTTAGTCATTAAAAATATAATACACTATTTTAAAGGTCACACTATACATTTTTATAATTTATAACTGAAACTTTGTTTTAGTGTTTTGAAAGTAAAGTGCATTGAAATTACAACTTCTGTTATAATACTGTTATAATATATATATATATAATACTTCTGTTAAATTTCAAATAAGTTAAATATATCTTAATGGTACAGTGGGTATTATTGATAATCACTGCATTTTGGATAGAATAATTTTGCCTAACAGGTTATAGGGAGCAGATTTTAAAACAGAAAAATACGATCAGATATTTCCATCACATGTTTTCACACTCATCCTTGTAAATTGCTTATTTGAGAGTAGTTCTGTCACAATAAAGAAAACAGTTTTCTTCTTCAAGAGATAAATATTTTTTCACTGAATGTGGGATACAAAGCATGCATGGAAAGGCTTTCTTGCCCATGTATGATGATCTTGTCCATGTATGATGATGTTTTTAAGAAATTAAGAGTTTGAAATGTGATTGGTAAATACAATGACCTCAGTGTATCTGCAGGGGTTTGGTTACACAGATAGATCAGGGGAGGGTTAGTGTGGGTTTGAAAATCAAGGATCTTGTCCTCTGCATTTTCTACATTTCTGTTAGTACCTTTTCCTACTTCTATTACACTCTGGGCAGGAAGTATCTTCATAATGTTTACTAAATTATATTCTTTGTGATTAGTCCTTAGGCATCCTGGTTATTGTAAATAATTTATAAAACAGATTATTGAGTAGTCAAAGCTCTAGACAGGCCAAAACATCTACCATGGTGATATGCATGTGTTCTTTGGGCCACATATTGCCTCCATAACCCTTTTTAAACCTGTTTAGTGTTCCTGCTAAGTTTTTCTACCCCTGCTTTAATTTATTTATTTATTTATTTCACTTTTATGTCTTATTTTAATTAAAATAATCCATTTAAAACAGTATAAAATTAACCTTATAAGCATACAAAAGTTAAAAACAGTGAGGGAAGGAAATGCATGGGATGAGAGAGGGAGCCAGTGGAAGGAAGCTATCGGCTTTCTTTTCTTTTTTCAGATACAGACCTTGTGGTTGGATATTTTATTCTAGCTCATTTTACTGGGAAAAGGCATGGCACAATTCTGTTGACTGAGTTAAAATATGATGAAGACATGTATGAAATACATTTTCTGAGGAAATGTGACTGAGTTGGAGAAATGTTTGCATTTCCTCACCAGTATGATACCTCATAGATTGGGAAGTCATTGGCTATGCACAAATTGCTTCAACTTGTTAAAAAGCTTTCTAATGAATGTATGAATCATGTGGCACAAAATCATTCCCTTTGCTGAAACATTTATTGTTACCTAAATATCAATTAATGCTAGCTTATTTAATTTGTAAATTTGGTGGAGCAGAATTTCGATCTGCATTTAAATGTTGCCATTTAATGCTAAGGCATTTTTGTTTTTACAGTGTACTTCTATCACCTACTGTGATTCCTTCACATTAGTCTTTGTGAATGTATTATTCTTTAATCATAAAAGTTATCTACTGTACAGTAACTGTGACAAAAAGTACATTGGTGTTGGCACTTAAACTCGCATTTTACATATTTTTCCTGCATACAAAAATCAATGTCTTTGGTAAAGGTAGTTCCATCACACTACCATGTTGATTTTGGAGGTTGCAATCTTAAATGAGAACATCATTTGTAAATGTTGTTTTAGGTGGCAATAAAGCATCCTGTATTATGTAAATGTTTTATTTAAATTAAGTAAAATCAGTGCATCAGTGAAATTGTATCACGCATGGAATTAGCTAAGAGCATCCATATTGGATTGCCTGCTGTTTAATTTAAAATGATTTTAATTTTCAGTGAATTTTATATTGTAAGTTATGTTGAGAACCTTGCTAACCATGTAGGGAAACTGAAAACAAGCTTCCCCCAACTTTCCACCTTGTCTGCATCCACATTACTTCATTGTTCAGCTGATTGCATTAATTCTTTATACTTTAGACAACAGACTAAAATTCTCTCTCTCTCTCTTTGAAATTTAGGTAACCTAATCCATGGGTAAAGTTGGAAAGATGTGGAACAGCTTTAAGTACAGGTGCCAGAATCTCTTCAGTAATGAAGTTGGAAACAGAAATGAAAATGTAGATGTAAACTCTAATAATTCATCTGTTAGAGATAAAAGTGTTTTTGTTCTTGATCCAGTGGAGCAGCGATCCAGTAGCCCTTTAAGAGATGTGTCTTTACAGCTGAGTCTAAATCCTTCAAAAGCCTCTGCAAGAAAACATCAAAATTGTGCTGCAGAAATCCCACAGATTGTGGAAATAAGCATTGAGAAAGAGAGTGACTTGGGTGCTGCCACAGGCGCTAGGCTTGCACGAAGGGATTCCTATTCACGACATGCACCATGGGGTGGCAAAAAGAAACATTCCTGTTCTACAAAAACCCAGAGTTCTTTGGAGAATAATAAAAGATTTGTCTGCTCTCGTTTGCAAAGACGAGAGCGAAGATATGGTGTGAGTTCTGTTCATGACACAGATAGTGTCTCAAGCAGGACTGTAGGTAATCGTTCTTTGCGGCAAAGACTACAGGATACTGTGGGTTTATGCTTTCCTGTGAGAACTTACTGTAAACAGTCCAAAGCTCTGTTTTCTAACAAAAGAAAGATCCACCTTTCTGAACTAATGTTAGAAAAATGCCCTTTTCCTGCTGGGTCAGATTTGGCCCAAAAATGGCATCTCATCAAGCAGCACACTGCTCCAGTGAGCCCACACTCAACTCTTTTTGATGCATTTGATCCATCTCTGGCTTCTACAGAAGATGAGGAGGATAGACTCAGAGAGAGACGAAGGCTCAGTATTGAAGAAGGAGTTGATCCTCCTCCTAATGCTCAGATACATACTTTTGAAGCCACTGCACAGGTTAATCCATTATACAAACTTGGGCCAAAGTTGGCCCCTGGCATGTCTGAGCTTACAGGAGAGAGCACTTCAGTACCACAAGGAAGTTCTGACTTGGAGGAGGACACAACTACCCTCTGCTTGCAATCGCGTAGACAAAAGCAACGTCAGGTGTCTGGAGAGAGCCATAGCCACATCAGCAGGCAAGGAGCTTGGAAAGTACATACTCAGATTGATTACATACATTGCCTTGTGCCAGATTTACTTCAGATTACTGGTAATCCATGCTACTGGGGAGTGATGGATCGTTATGAAGCTGAAGCACTTCTGGAAGGAAAACCTGAAGGCACTTTCTTGCTCAGGGATTCTGCTCAGGAAGACTACCTCTTCTCTGTGAGCTTCCGCCGTTACAACCGGTCTCTACATGCACGCATTGAGCAGTGGAACCACAATTTTAGTTTTGATGCTCACGATCCCTGTGTGTTTCACTCTTCAACTGTTACAGGGCTTCTTGAACACTATAAAGATCCTAGTTCTTGCATGTTTTTTGAACCATTGCTTACAGTTTCCCTAAACAGGACTTTTCCTTTCAGCTTGCAATATATATGTCGGGCTGTAATCTGCCGGTACACTTCATATGATGGGATTGATTGTCTCCCTTTGCCATCAATGTTGCAGGACTTCTTAAAGGAATATCATTATAAGCAAAAAGTTCGAGTGCGATGGTTGGAGCGGGAACCAATTAAGGCAAAATGAACAGAGAATTCAGAGCCCCCAGTAAGCTACTAGAATCTGTGCTTTTTATGTGTGTTACAGTATAACTGCAATAAGCACATCAGTGTTTAGCTTTTTTTCCCAATATTGTATTTTAAACTTACTGTGTTTACAAGTGTGTCAGATGCTGCCTGCAGTTGATCATAACTAGTTGTGAATACCTCTTGAATACATGCAGAACACAAAATCACATTTTTTTTAATGGAGGCTTTTACATTATAATTTTCCACTTCTGAAATATGCAAGGCGGCTGTTGGGCATTGACTTTTAAGTTCCATTCAGTTTCAGGATTCAAACAAAGTGGGTGGCTTGCTTTTTTGTTTGTTTGAATATGATCACATGACTACCAACAGTTGTGCTATAAATTTGTTGTTTTCTCTGTCAAAAACAAAAATCAACACACACCTTTCAGAGTTTACTTTTCCCCCCATGTCAGTTTCTTCATTTAAGCTGTTTTAAGAACTAAAATCCTGAGTAACAAGGGAAATTGTGTCCCTACCTGGCACTTCTAAAAGAACCCAATCATGTGCTTTAATCATCCCTTATATGAATCTGGTCTAAAAAGGGCTTTTACCAAATTAAAGACATCTTAGTGAATCAATTATGGAAGTATAGTTTAATCAGCTAGTTAAAACTGCACAGATTTGCTTGGGACTAAATTAGGTCTAATAGAAAAGGCATACTTACGGTGATGTCTGCACATGGTTTTATAGTTTTATATTGTAGAAGAGGCATTGCCTGACTTCCTTGAGGCTGGCACCCTTCAACATGGTCAGTATTTGGTGTGGATGATGGGTTTTAAAATTCAAGATTTTAAGATTATGGAGATTGTGGGTTGGGGAAGGATACACTAATGCTTAATACAGAAGGAGGAATGTTTCTTTTTAAATTACATGTGCAACTTTTATAAGTATTTTAAATTAACATTTTCAAAAGCAAGTCTATTCCATTAATTGTGGTCATTTTAAGAATGTTGAAATTGCTTATCCGGCTTCAGTGTTGCAGCCCTAGTTCTAAAAGCAACATTTAAAATAAAATTTTAGCACATGTAGAAAGTTTCAGTTACTTGTAACTAAGCCAGCTATTTCTGTTGGTGTAGTTCTTAAGCCACACTTGGTTCAGTCATTAGAACCTGGTTGTAGAAATTGGAACTTCATATTAAATTGGAGTTCTTCAAATTGATCTGCAGAGCACCAATAATGTACATGCTCTGTTCACTTGAAAATGTAGAAAGATTATGAGTCAGTAATAACCAGCATTTCATTTATATTTCTGACAATGCAAATCAAGGCAATTTTGACCAAGGGTGGATTACTGAACAGGTCCTGGCCTGGGATGCCTGTCTCTCATGGTGTCAACCACTCATTGTTTCATAAACTATGCCTCAGGTGTAGGGCCTATGATTTTCGTAAAACACATTGGTTTTGACAATGCCTATGCTGAAGAAAAAATGTTATTAAAATATGTAATGTGCTTTGATTTGTAGAAAGTTGCTGGGGGTCTCAGTGGATCACTTCAGTTTTTTTTTTTCATTCAAGTGGTCTGCAAATGTTTACTGCTATATTAACCTATTTGTTTTTTGAATGGTTCAAAACAGTGTTTTTAACTTCTGCTAAAAACTGTTAATGACCATCTAGCTTACATTAAACTTCAAGCTGATCCAAAACACTCCATGTTTTATCCCACTTATCTTTCCCTTTCTCCTCCCCATTCAATGCATCAGAACTGAAGTTTCAGGCTTCATAGGTACTCTTGTATTTGTAAACTGTGTAGCACTTTTTCGGGCAGGGTGGGTTAAACTTGTAGATTGTGTTCCTTCTTCAGCAAATACTTTTGGCAACTTGCTCTTTTGCTTCCTTTTTCTCTCTTTATGGACAGAACATTAATTGTTTTGTCCAAGCTGTGTTTGCACTAAAATTTGTGTTGGAGTACAACGTCCCTTGTTTTTTGCTTATGTATCTTGTACCAATGAGTAGCGCTTCTAGTTTCTTAAACTGTTGCTACAGTATGTTCTTCTCCATGGCAGTGAGTGTGAGGTAGGGAAACTTCTAAGCTGCATATACAGGATAAATTGTATGCCAACACTAACTAGTTTATCAATATGTGTGTTTTTCCTCTGCTTGCTGTGCCTTGTTACAGCGTTTTTGTGCTAATAAAGTACCGTATTTTCAGTGTCATAGTTGTACATTTGCTCTTTTATATTTGCAGTAAATCACATTTTTAATAAGCTTTATCGTACAGCTAGCATAATTGACATAAATAGTGTGTCATTGAATATTTGTCTCTCAGGTTAACAAATCTCAGCAAAAATGTGGTTTTCCAGAACACTTAAATAAATCATTTACAAGCATTTGGAGTTGCTTCACAGATGGCATGGAAGCCTGCAAGTTTCCCTCACGGTAACAAAATGAGAGTACCCTGATGAAAGACTTGTATAGAATATGTATTTTGCAGTGTAGGTACAATAAAAATAGTTATTGCTAAACCATTGAAGGCCTGTACTTAAATAGAAACAAATGTGCCTACAATATTTGTATTAAAGATCACTTTAAAAATGGTACCTAGAAAACCCTTCTGAAAGAGTATATAGAAAACCACATATAAGTAAGTTATCCATGTTTATCAGACGTTTTGACTGTTATACCTTGGTAACACACACATTCTTAATTCAAATATGTTTTATACAGTGAATTCATTCAAATGCAGTTTAGTGTCTTTGAATGAATGCACTTTAAGAAATCTAAATTTAGTTATTTTTTTCACATTTGGAAGGTTTAATATAAAAACTGGATTGCCTAAATATAATTGGTTGTCCCAACTAGAGTACATCTTCTGAATCAATGGGAGCTTAGTAAATCAAGACTTATGAAAATTTTATTGATTTGATGAGCCGCCTCTAACAGACTAGCAGTTGAACATTTGGAAGGTTAAGAGGTGATATGATAGCCCTGTTTAAATATTTGAAGGGATGTCATATTGAGGAGGGAGCAAGCTTGTTTTCTGCTGCTGCAGAGACTAGAACGCGGAACAATGGATGCAAACTGCAGGAAAAGAGATTCCACCTCAACATTAGGAGGAACTTCCTGACAGTAAGGGCTGTTCGACAGTGGAACACACTCCCTCGGAGTGTGGTGGAGTCTCCTTCCTTAGGGGTCTTTAAGCAGAGGCTGGATGGCCATCTGTCAGGGATGCTTTGACTTGGAGTTCCTGCATGGCAGGGGGTTGGACTGGATGGCCCTTGTGGTCTCTTCCAACTCTATGATTCTATGATTCTATGATTCTATGAATTTCTGCCAACATATTTAAAATAGGCACATGATCCTTGGTACTTCAGGATAAAATTGGCTATCCATATTTGACAGTAGAAAGGGCGCAGCAGAACAGAGTTTGTTTATACAGTATTGGTTGGAGCTTGCTCAAGTCCCATTATATACAGTGGCATAGTGAAATGATGTCCCTTATATAAAATAGTGAAATCAAGGTTTGCTTTCTGGAATATATATTTTTTAAAGAATATTTCCGAGCTGTGGATGGTTAAATGCATGGATAAAGCATCTGTGAATATGAAGGGCTGATCCTGTCCAGCTGTTTTGGAAGAGAGCTTTCATCGTTGCATCAGTAAGGCATCTAGATGGTGTTGGATTGGAAAAGGTGGTATATGTCTTTCATGTTACACCAGGAGGCACTGATGGATGCAGGATGAGCAATTAGCCTAAAATAAAATAAAGCCCTTTCAAATATAGTTTCAGCCACCTTTCATGCAAGATAGCTAAGATTGTAATATTTTACCCAGGCTTCTGGTTATAAGCTTTATTGAACTCAATGGTTCTTAATGTTGAAATGTATAGGATAGCTATATGAATTATATTAATGTTTCAATATTTTCCATTGCATTACATGTTTGATTTTAAAATATTATATGTTGGCAAAATGTAATGTATTGTGTTCATTCATGTATTCATTCTGATTCTAACCAACTTAAATTGCATGATAAAATGAGCTATATTAGTTCAGTTATTTACATTCTCTTCATATGGTGGAGGAGCCGGTCTCTCTCTTCTCCCCATGCACATAATTTGACCTGTGAAACAATACAGATCTGAATGCTGTATCCTAATGTACATGATGCTTTCATCTCATAGAGCAGTGAGGGAGAAATGTACAGCAGGCCATTACATTTGTGGTGGTTCCATATAGTGTATCTGCTTTATCTTATTGGGTAGGGAAGATCACCACCTCACCTGACATCTTGTACCTGGCTGAACCCAGCCAGGGTTTTTTTTTAACCAAAGAATTTGAAGAAACATGTCTATTGAATAGAACTTTTGAAAATCCAAAATCCAAAATGAAACAAGTAGACCAAAGTATCTTAAACACAACCTACTCTTGTGTAATATGCATTTTCACAAAATCTCAGCTTACAGAATTGTTCCATTTTCCTCTTTAAAGATACTGCATTGGCAGCTATGGAAAGGGTTAATTTAGATTCCCAGAGAGCACTTTAAAGGTAATTGTTTGGAAAACCTACATTTGGACAAGACTGAATGTGGCCGGGGGGGGGGGGTGCTCCAATTTCTAGGAGTTGGCATCATTCTCTTGGAATGGCAAGGTATTGTGGTTTGGTTTTTTAAGCTTGGCATAAATTGTATCAGATGTTTTCAAATGTTAACCAGATTTCCAGTGTGGAATTCCTGACTTTTTTCTGCACATGTAAGTACTTCTTGCTAATGTTAAATGTAAGCATGTGTTGGTTCTGTGTGTGGGTATGTATTATGCAACCTTTGGGGTTATTAATTACTCTAAAACTAGTAGCATATATTAAACAAGAGCAGCCAGCATGAAAATGTGCTGAAGTATACATTCTCTGTTTCTTAATGCTCAAACAGTTCATATTGCACTCTTGGCTAATTTGGTTTTTGTTTGTTTGTTTGTTTACCATTGAAATTTCCTTCAAAATGTATCAAATCATGCACTTGATTTTTTTATACTACAAGAAAAAATATTTAAAGTTTCATTCATCGTCAGGAGAAATAGTTACATCCAATGTTTGTCTGAATTCCTTGCTATTTTACCTACCAAGTACTGTCTCATGCCTTGCCTGGTAGTTCTCAAACTGAAGTGGGCCCCTTCTAGTGGTGCAGATGCAGTTCTGCTGAAAAAAGGTTATTGCAGCAAGCAGAGCCCAAAAGAAACTCGCCAAGACAAAGGAAAGCAGAGGTTTAGTATTGCAGCTGCCAATACTGCTATGCAAACTACGGAAGAAAAAGGTGGGAACATATGGAAGCTTCTGGCTATAGCAGCTGCTCACCCTTTGCAGGCTGACTAGTTTTAAAAGCAAGTCAGAGATGCCCTAATTTAATTCTGTCCTAATGAAAGTGTCACATCCAAAGCTCCTTATTTGATTTTGCTTAAAAACACTTATATCTCACTGAGCCATCTCAGGTACCTCCAAGGCAACTCACATTTTCAAACAAACATGTCACAATAAATAAAATAAATAGCTAAAAAGTCAACATAAGCAACAACAATTAATCATCATGTACATGGGTGTGGTGCTTTATTTCCACCACAGACATACTTGTTGCAGAATTTGCATAAAGCTAGTCCTACAATGGCTATACTCTGCCATTGTCACCTACATGGTTGTAAAAATAATGTCCCCAGATTTCAGCCACTTGCTACATCCTGGTTTGTCCCATCATATCTCTTGCTGTTTACCACTAATCTGCCTTAGCCAGTGTCATATTTGCTGTGTGCCTTCATTTCTGATCTACGGCAACCTATCTAAGGCTTTCTAGGCAAGATTTGTTCAAAGATTTGTTTCCTTTGTCTTCCTCTGAGGCAGAAAGAGTGTGACTTGTCCAAGGTCACCCAGCAGGTTTCCATGGCTGAACCGGGAGTTGCATCGTGGTCTCTACAGTTGTACTCCAATGCTCAAACCTCTACACCTCGCTAGTTCTTCAATGTAAGATACTGGGACCAAAGGTTGGGGGGAAGTCCCATGCCATTTTTCGGTGAGCCATGATGCAGAGAAACAGAAGTGTCATACATCAACTATCAGTAGTTTTCAAAATGATAACCAGGTTAGTATTTTTCTATATAATAATAATTTTAAAAAACATGGGGGGGGGGACTGGTTGTCAGTAGTTGGACCACATTCTTACTGAAATCAAGAAAGTGTACATTAAATCTTGATCATATTTCAAACCCTCAAAACATTTGACTTCTGAAGACAAATAATACCTGCAACTCACTCACTGCACTTTTTTTTCCATTGTGGAAAAATAGGTTTATTAACATGAGGGTTAATAAACCTAATGCCGGGGCATGGGGAATCAAAAGTTGCAAAAGCCTAAACGAGTGGTTGTCATCAGCAATGTGGACACTTGGAAGATGTACCTGGAGAGAGCATCCGTGTTCACCCAGAAGTATGCTTGCCCATGCATGCCAAGATCATGTATGCTTTGCTGTGTGAAAGGGGCAAAGGTTTAATGACTTTGAGAAACATTGGCTTGTCATAGCCATGTTGTTTATAACCACAGTTAATTTTTTGTTGTTGACTTAGCCTGAGTTCTGTTGTTAGTCTCAGTACAGTTAAATTTACTGAATCAATGAGTCCCTTGCTAGGAGAAATTAAACAAACCAATAAATAAATAGGATTTGCATAAGAGTGGACTTGCTATTGTTAATTTATTTCACTAGGTCTACTCTAGAAGGGGAGAGACTGCTTGAAGTAGTAGTTTAAACACTGGATTACAACTCTGGAGACCATGTTCAGCCATGGAAACCCCCTGGGTGCCCTTGAGTCATATACTCACAGCCCCAGAAATCCCCCAAGATAGGTTTGTCTTAGGGTCGCCATAAATTGGAAACTGCCTAAATGCACAGAATAACAAACTAGGTGGGACTAGCCATTGGGTTTAGGTCCTCATGTAAAGGGCTGCACTGAAAACTAAAGCTCTGATTAAAAGTATTGCCTAGAAGACTCTATTCATTTTAGGAATTAAACTATGAGAAAATTTGCATGCTGCACTAAATATGTAAAAACAACTTGAAATTTTGAAGCCGGGGGAGGGGATGATTTTTTCATCCATTTTTTTTTTTTTTTTTTTGGAAAAAAGTGTTGTATTAACTATAGGTTTTTTTTTGTGGGTTTCTTGGGTTACGTGGCCATGGTTTAAAAGAGTTTATTCCTGACGTTTTGCCTGCATGTGTGGCTGACATTTCTGAAGATGCCAGCCATAGATGCAGGTGAAACGTCAGAAATAAACTCTTCTAGAGTATGGCCACATAGCCTGAAAAACCCACAAAAAACTATGGATGCTGGCCATGAAAGCCTTTGACTTCATGTCATATTAACTCCCTTTTACAGCTTGAAAGTCCCTGTTATTTTTTGAAAACAAAATGTATTATGTACGCATTTGCTTGGTATAAAATTATGTTTGTTTTATTGAAAGAATAGTTTATTGAGACAATAAGTACGAACTGAATTTCATTTTTTTTTAACTGTAAGTCTTAAATCGAGTCACAAGGAACCTGAACTGTAAGGAATCTCTTTAGTTTGCCAGTTTATTAAGAGAGAGTAAAAAGAAAAAAAGGAGACAGAAGAAAAAGAAGAAACCCATTCCAACAAAAAGAACCAAGAAAAGGAAAGCAAGAGCAGGAGTTGCAGTGTGCAAAGTCTTATATGTTTACATCTGTTAAACATGGTTTTTTTAAACAAACAATTGTGAGGGAGTTAAAAATCTTAAGTCATTTATTCATCATTTTAAAAGAAAGCATTCCATGAGCCATTTTCCCCTGATTTTGTTTCCGATTTTCAGTTTTCCCAGGGGAAAAAGAGGTTTGAAAAAACAACAACATTGTTTCTTCCTAATTTTTCTTGATTTTATTTTCCCTTGGCCTTCACATCTCTGTTCTGTACATGCCATTTTTTTAAAAAAAAAAATGTATTGGCTTTGTTCTCCTCTGTACAGTCCTTTCCCACCTTTCCTCACATCAGCGAGTGGTAATTTGTTTTCTTGAAGCATTATCTATTTAACACCTAGTTCATCAGGGAAAGTTTATATATTTCTACAGCCTTAGAATTTGTAACTATATATTTGACACAGTGTAGTCTGTTAGAAGATGGAAGCGCAAAACCAAGGTGAAATTTGCTTGTACTCAGTTATCCAGCAGAGGCTTGCCCGCTGGAAACCATGGCCTGTGAATAGAGACTTAGGGAACTGGGTATGTTCAGCCTGGAGAAGAGACAGTTTAGAGGTGATATGATAGCCCTCCTTAAATATTTAAAGGGGTGTTATATTGAGAATGGAGCAAGCTTGTTTTCTGCTGCTCCAGAGAATAGGACCCAGAGCAATGGATTCAAACTACAGGAAAAGAGATTCCACCTCAACATTAGGAGGAATGTCCTGACAGTAAGAGCTGTTTGACAGTAGAATACATTCCCTCCGGAGGGTGATGGAGTCTTCTTCTTTGGAGGTTTTTAAACAGAGGCTGGATGGCCATCTCTCACGGGTGCTTTGATTGTGTATTCCTGCATGGTAGAGGTTGGACTGGATGGCCCTTGTGTTCAACTCTGTAATTTTATGATTTTTTGTTTAATGTTACAAAGACACATAAAATCTTATTCCTCTGAGGAGGCTTTAGGAATGCTATAGAATAGGGTAGCCCAGTGGTTTTTACATATTTTTATGTGTGGTTTTTATATTTTTGATTGACTACCGGTAATTGCTGCAGGTAAGAATTTACACTCATTCCCCAAAGAACCACTGAAACAAATGCATTACTGTAGAGATCTCTAATTCTTTTCCTCATCAGCTCCTGTTTCTTTAGTGGTATTTATGTAGTGGCTTTTTAAAATGCAGCACAGCAGTGCTATGTTGGAGAAATGTAGGAACAAGTTGGATCTTTAATATGACATCTGATATTTGTATTTAATAAGGCATATTTGGGTGCACATTTAGCATGATGGGATTGCATTTCCAAGATGGTTCAGGGGCAAGTAAGATTAATATCTCTCTGGAAGATTGATTTTTGTTTTACATGGCGTCAGAGGAGGGAAAATGTAATTGTATTACATGGGAACTCTGGCCTTGTAAATGTGTAAACTATTGGCAATACCTATTTTTCTTTCTGTCTTAAAAAGGGAAAAGAAAAATTAAGACCACGTCCCTGCCCCACTTCAGAACATGCAGAATTTCTTTACAAAGTTCTTGTAATAATATTATGAAACCTACAGTGATTTTGGTATGCTACGTATGCATTTTCCCAATAACGCCTTGCCTAATAAATAAACGAACATTATTAAAAGTTGTCTGAAGCTCTGTTAAAACAAGAATTTCATTATAAGCATGCTGTTTGCATGCAGGGCAGACAGTTGTGATGGTTTTTAATACTGGTCTGCAGCTTTTACCCTTACTCCTGGCTTCTGGCAAAAAGGTGGCGGCATTATTTTAATTCTGTGCCTATATATTCTATGAAATTTTACCTTTTCCTAGACACTATCTCCAAGAAATCACATGCCTAATTTGATTATTTTCCTATCTTTCTTCTAACAAGTGACCCAAAAGTGGTATATAATGTAGAGTTACTGTTTTTATTGGGCAGAGTTTGTGGATGAGGACAGACGGAGACCTGTGACTTCCTAGTTCAGAAAAGGAGAGCTTACAGAGAATCTTTTATTACATGAGTTATAATTATCCAAGACAACATTAACTGTTGCTTAGGAAAACTATGGCTTGAGAATCTGCAGTAGAGTATTAAGTAAATAAAAGCAATGTAACTACATGGACATTGACTCTACATTTCTACCTGATATCATTACCAACAGCAAATGATATACAGTTGCTGTACTTAACACCTTTGTTTAGCATCTTCCACACCTTATTATATGCCATTTTCTACGGTATTGAATACATTTTGTTACCTGGATACGTAATATTTTTAGAAACAGAAACTGATCTGGTATTCAGAAGTTTGGCTGGTAGTCTTGAAATGCACAGTGTGATTAGTCTTGAAATGCACAGTGTGATTAGGTGATTAACCAATACTGACAAATTTGTAAACTTTCCTTTCCTCCCAGATATGAAATTCTGAATGATAGATTTACAGTCTCTTGTGTCTTTCAGGAAGATACAAGAGGATGAGGCTACTACCTTAAACACAGTTAAATACCACTATAGTGGAACTTCATGTGAAGAACACATATATAGCAGTGGTGGCGAACCGTGTGTGCCAGAGGGGGCACTCAAAGCCCTCTCAGTGGGCATGCATTGTTGTCCCAACACTGCACTTCACCACATTGGCTTTCTGTTGCTGTTGTTCTGTGCCTACAAGTCATTTCAGACTTATGGCAACTCTAAGATGACACTTTCATGGTCATTTATGCAATCTTTTTCACGTTGCCGCAATGATCCAGATCTTCAGTAGTGAGAACTCACTACTGGAGAGATCCTGATCATGCGGGAAATTGTTTTGAAAATGGAGGTGCCTCCATTTTCAAAACAATCTGGTACCTTGGAAATATCCACCGCCTCTTTCTCCTCTTTCTTCCTTCCCACCCACACCTGCTGCACTGCATCCTCCTTGTCCTCCTTTCTCCTCCCTCCTTTTCTTCCCTCCCCGGCTGTCGTGTCCTTCCTCTTCCTCCTCTTCCTCCCCTTCCTCCCTCCGGCCCAGCTGTCATGTCCTTCCTCCCTCCCTCCTCTTCCTCGCCTCCTCCCCCCTGCTTTATATTCAGGTTAAATTGCCTTGTTCGCACTCTGCAATAAATAAGTGAGTTTTGGGTTGCAGTTTGGGCACTCGGTGTCTAAAAGGTTCGCCATCACTGATATATAGGATTTTCACTGTGAAAGGAATCAGTTTGATGTGATAAATGTCCTTGCATCTCTTCTGAAAGATTTATTAACTAACCTAAAATAATTGTCTATTTTGACAAATAAAAGGAGATGGTCAGTCAAAAGCATCATGCAGCTTTTCTTTAAACAGTTTAAGCTGCACATGTAGGGACAATGTACTATTCCAGATGATATTGGTCTGCAGCTCTTAAGTAGCATAGACAATGTTATGGGTGATAGCAGATGTATCCCAGTAACCTTGGAGGGTCATATAATCCCCATCCTTGGCTTTAAAGGCTTGGAATACGCTTACAGCTTGATTTAGCCTCATAATAGCCTTTTTAAAGCAGGTCCTGTTTAAAAAAAATAGGGAGAGCAAACGTATTAACTGCATTGCTCAGCAGAAGGAAAGTGTCTAAATAACCCATTTAGGAGTGCTAGAGTAGATGCCATGGATATTAAGTGGCTGCCAAGATCAGAAGACAAAAACCAGAAAGGAAAAGGCAAAGCCAGGACGAATGCAAAAAGAGAAACTAGTTCTCAAAAGTGCCAACAATAAAAATTTATTGTAATACAGCAAGTTCCCCTGATGGGATGGCCACATTGCTCTGACCTGCGTAGCCTATTTATAGAATTTTACTGATTGTTCCTGAAGAAGGGATTTAAAACACATTGGGCTGTAATAAATGATCATTGTTGCTGCTTTTGAGAACTAGTTCTTCTTTTTGTATTCTTTAAAGAGTGGTACAGCTTTGAGGGGTAGTGATAGATGTTGAAATGCAGGCACTCATCATGACAGGCCCCTGGAATCCAAACATGCAGGCAGTTGCCTTCGATTTCTGTGTGCTCAGGCATGCAAATCTACTCATAACGACCATAATTCCCTATTAATTTGGATCAGCAGACAACAAAGAATAGGGAGTTGGTAAATGGGCATGGAGAGACAGTGAGGTGTAGTGATTTAAGTGTTGGACTATGACTCTGGAGATCAGGGTTCAGTTCCGCTCTTGGCATAGAAACCCACTGTGTGGCTTTGAGCAACCCCAGAAAACCCAGTGATAGGTTCACCTTTGTTGTTAACTGCTTTTGAGTTGACTTCAACTCATGGTGACCCTGTGGATGGGATGTCTCCAAGGCCTTCTTTCCTCTTTGCTCAGGTCCCATAGGCTCAGGCCCATGGTCTCCCTGATTGAGCTTATCCATCTGGCATGTGGTCTTTCTTTCTTTCTACTGTCCTCTACCTTCCCCAGCATCCTTGTCTTTTCTAATGAGTCATGCCTTCTCATGATATTGCTGAAGTACAACAGCCTCCATTTAGTCATCTTAGCTTCCAGGGAGAGGTCAAGCTTGATTTGTTCTAGGACCCAATTGTTTGTCTTTTTGGCCTTAGCACTCTTCTCCAGCACCACATCTAAAAATGAATTATTTTTTTCCCCTATATATTTTCTTCATTGTCCAAGTCTCACATCCATACATGGTATTGGGGAATACAGTGGCTCGGGTGAGTCTAACTTTAGTGTTTAGCTATATATCTTTGCACTTTAGGATCTTGTCTAGTTCTTTCATAGCTGCCCTTCCCATTCCTAACCTCCTTCTGATTTCTTGACTGCAGTCTCTTCTGATCAGTGTTGGATCCAAGGTATGGGAAATCTTTTAACTATTCTGATTTCCCCATTATTTAGGTTGAATTTATGTAAGGTTCACCTTAAGGCTGCCGTAAGTTGGAAATGACTTGAAGGCACACAATAGCAACAATAACAACAACAACTGAGCATGATGGTCTTTGACCCAGGGAGATCAAAGAAAGGAGGAGTTGCAACATGACCTCAAACATTATAAAGCCATCAACTGAAGATTTTCCAGGAGCTTCTCCAAACCAGGGAGAAACATCTCAGTTGATGTTCATCAGGAGCAATTTTTTAAAAGGTAAGGAGTCTTAATTCTCCATTCAAAACTAAAATATTTTACACTACAACACACAGCCCAGGACAATAATCCATTGTTGGGATAATCTACCCCTTCTCTTTATTGTGAAGATTGTAACTAAGATCAGATGTGTGGTGAACTCTCTCTCAAACCGTCCACCCTATTCTCCGCTGTGGCAGCCCTATGGGACTTTTAATCCCACTGCTGCCACCAAAATATTATGTGAAGGACTCCTGCCAGTCTTCACCCTAACACTGCTCTTTAAGATGACACAGCATCTCTGTGTCTCTTAGATTAGGTAGCATGGTTTGATTCAGACAGAGGCCAAGTTGTATTTAAAACACTAATAAAAGTTTATTATAAAATATAAAAATAAACTATAAATAGGTTCAAAGCTGTTACTGATGACTTATTATAAAGTTACAAGAAGTTCCTTTAAAATAATAATATCAATACAGCCACACAGGCAATCTTATCTACAGTACATAGACCAAAATCCCTTTTAATAACCAGCTTGCTCTGAGCCTCTTCCTACTAGACTCCCTCAAGCCTACACAGTCCCTTTCTGGACTCTTAAGACCCTTTCGTGGTCACCAACTAAACTAAAATGTTCCCTCAGGAACTCTAAGAGCACACCCTCCCTTCGATGTGACTCTTTCCCTCAAAAACTCAAAACTACCCCCCCCCCCCCTTTTCACTCTCTGCAAGATCCTTTTATAGCCCAGCTTTGACCCATCAAGCTGTGACTCCATTTTGAGGAATCTGGGAAAAAGATCAACCACCCTTAAATCCATCTCTCCAATCATGTGAAGTTACCAAGCTGAAAAATCAGTATTTTTAAATGTGTGCATGCTTCAGTCTGTTATGCTGCAAGAATGCTTGTGGGTGGGAAGTGAATAAGGTCTTCCATTTTCCCCTGGGTTAGTGGGCAGTGGTTATCTATAACAAGATCTTAGATTGAGTACATGTACAAGAGGATGGGATTACTAATGCAAACTACATTGCTACATCCTTTTCAGAAAGCTGTATCGGGGGTGAGGTGGGTGCAATAATATGCAACCAGTAGCACAGCGGACCACCTTGCCACTACATAAAAAACACACACTAGAGCTTGAAAGTACTGTGCTCTTTCCCATCTGGCTGTAGATGGATGGAGGAAGGGGGTAAGGAAAGAGCAGTTAAAAGTGCAGCCCTGGTCCTTTTTCTCAGCACCATCAACACGAGTGGTAAATGATCCATTGTGGTGTGCTCCCTATTTATTTATTAAATGTGCTCCAGATGGACTACAGTAGACCCACTGAATCAATGGGAACCTGATAAATCAGCACTTATGTAAGTACCATTAATTCAACTGGCCCACTCTAGTGGGAATTAACAGTTGGATTTAGGCCAGCCAGCTTGATCTTTGATCATTGAACTGTGTGTTTTTGCCATGAATTCATCTTTCCTTCTGGTTTGTTTTGCATTTTTTCTTGTCAGCAGCTTCTACTTTAGCCATAAGAACATTTTCCCGACTATTCCCCATAGTTGGAAAAGGAACATTATTTTTACCCAAAGTCAAGATTAGCTTGTAATCAGTGGGTGGATTGGTTTTAACAGTGGGATATATTCCTGAGTAACGTGCTGTGCAACACTTTCACTATGGCATAATCTTTCTTTTTTGTAGTTTAATGTGGATTGATTGGAGTTCTTCCAGCTTTATAACCCAGAAGCAGGCTTTGAGATTATGCGCTGTGCCTGAACAAATTGAGGCTGGTGGCTCCCATGTCAATGGGGCACTGAATCTACTCCAGGCTTTCTGGAACTCTTTGGGGTGCTGAAAACTATTCTTAAATAGGTCTAGTGCTTTAAATAACTCCCTTAAAGCTAACCCACATCTGGAGCCACCACCCAGCACTGGCCTGAACAAAATCTGGAACTTTGACCTCTGGGACAGACATGACCTAATAAAGACACTTAAAGCAACAAGTCTGAAGGTTCTGTAGAGGCATTACATTTCTTTAGGGCCCACCTAACAAAACTGACTGGGTTGGCAATTTAATTTTTTCTCTACTCTAGTAATGTGACCGCATTCTCTGCTACACCTGGAAGGAGCAGTTTGGTTGTCATCAAAGCAAGCTGTGTAGCATTTGGTTCTCTTTTCGTAGCTTGTTGTCATTTACCAGTGTCTGCTCACTTTGCCTAATAGTAATGATCTGTGCTTGGATTTTAATGTGCAATTGCCAAAACGGTGTAGATCAGGCTAAGTAATTAGATGTTAGACTGCAGCATCCTAGCCCAATATATCTTATAGGGATGTAGTCAAATAATGCCTGAAGGTCTTCTGTCCCAGCCCAGGATTTCCACTGCCCTGTCCCAGATTTGTCCCTTCTCGCTTGCTGCACCTCACTCCTGGAACCTCCTCCCTTTACAAGCATGGCTCAACACATCTCTAACCAGTTTTAAAACTGAGTTAAACACCATATTGTTTAGGGAAGCATTCCCAGGAAGTTTGTGACTGTGACCAGGTTGTTTTGATGCCTGATTAATATTTGATATCTGCTGTTTTAACTTGTTTCTTATGTTTTTAACTTGTTTTAATCTCTATATTGTACGCCATAGGCAGGCTTTTTTATATATTCTTGATTTTATTTGGTTTTTGTACAGTGCCGTGTATACTTACGGCGCTTTATAATAGTAATAATAATAATAATAATAATAGTAATAATAATATACATGTTGTCTACCTATGATAAAAGATGGATAGATCAGTTCTTAAAAAGCAGAATTTCCAACTTTAAAAGGAGCTAAGAGCCTGTGGATCACACTGGTGGCTGTTAGGGTCCATATACTTTGGGCCACCAGGGTTCTGATGGAATGCTGGGACCCAAGATGCATTTTATAAAGAAAGAAAGTCTTCCAGTGTGGCAAGATTTTGGAATGACTGATCACAAAAATTCCTGCTGGCTGCTGGTATTTAACAGATTCTCCTGGTTTCCTCATGCCCATGCAAAAATGAAAAGATTGTGACTTCGAAGGCTTTCATGGCCAGCATCCATAGTTTTCTTTGGAGCTTTCGGGCTATGTGGCCATGTTCTAGAAGAGTTCCTTTCTGACGTTTCGCCAGCATCTGTGGCTGGCATCTTCAGAGAATGATAGCCTGGAAAAGGATTGGATATGTATATCCTATGTGACCCTGGGAAGGAAGGAGTAATTTGCAAATATATTGTTCTGTTAGCAGTCTTTAATCCTTGTTTGCATATCCTCCCACCCTGAGGACTGCCATTAGCAACAGAACAATACATTTGCAAATTACTCCTTCCTTCCCAGGGTCACACAGGATATATATATATATCCAGTCCTTTTCCAGGCTATCATTCTCTGAAGATGCCAGACACAAATGCTGGTGAAACGTTAGAAACGAACTCTTCTAAAACATGGCCACATAGCCTGAAAGCTCCACAAAAAACTAAGATTGTGACTGTTTTCTTACAGAGACTCAAGGACAGACCAATGTAATGCTAGCACCATGTATTCTGGGAAACAGACAACTGAGATGTGCTTGTGGATCTAAAGTACTCATGTGCCATGCACATGCAACCATTAGGAAACAAAGCAGAGTGCTATCAAGGAGGAATTAAGACAACACTAATAAGAGAAGAAAAGATGGTGACAGGGAATGGAAAGCTCAAGAATGCATTAATTGAGCATCTATTGTCCAGGGAGAAGATGTTTTCATACAAAGAACTTATTAATCATAAATACCTCTAGTGTTTAATTAACTGTCCAATTTTACGCCCTCCTAGTGTTTTTCATAAAGTAGGATATGGACCTGCCAGGAGATACAGGTAAAGACATCTTTCAGGAAGCTTAATGACTTCTTTCTGCTTGTAGTAGTTCAAACTGCCAGGGAGAGCCAGGTTGGCAGATAAGCCTACTTACAGTTGCTCTTTTGGATTACAACACCCAGAATCCCACACTAGCATGACCGCTGGCATGCTAACTAAGAGTTCCTGGGAGTTGCAGTCCAAAAGTAACATTTCCAGGCTCTGGATAATACATTAAGATTGGACCGTTCAATATATACCGAACTCTGGTTTTCTGAGAGTGGAGCAAAGGCTGTAGGGTGAGAAGGCTCCTTGAATCCTGTATAAGGAGAAAGGTGGGATATTAAATAAGGCAAACCACCACCTTTCCATAAGACCCTACTGTTTGTACCTGGGGTACCTCTATCTCAGCTTCCTGTTTTCTTGGAGTGGTTAGATAGTTTGAGGGATCTCTTGAGCAAGTCCTATAGACAGAAATCCTCCCCATTGGCCCTCCAAACTGATGTCCAAAGGCTTTATGCTGTGAATGTAGAGGTTCCATATACTTCCTTCCCAGCAGTCTGCTGACAAATTATGTTTCTAGTCCCCATTTTTGCAAGACAGACTTTCACTTCAGGTCGTTGATAGGCAGGATAAGAATATCCGAGAAGCACATAGGAAATTGCCTCATATTGTGAGACTATGATCCATTTAACATAGGACTGTCCTCTGATGGGCAGCAATGGCTCTCCAGAGTTTCAGAGAGGATTTCCCCCCTAGCTCTATCTGGAGATCCCCTTGTATTCCCTTATGGTCTCCTATCCACGTGCTAACCAGGTCTGATCCTGTTTGGTTTCCAAAATCAGGCAAGATCTCATGAGTTCAAGATGGTTTGGTAGCAGAAGAGGGCTTCCATTACTGAACAAGCTAGTCTTCCTCAACCTGGTGGCCTTTAGATGTGCTGGATGTTGACTCCTATCAACCACTCGGATGACAAGTGTATTAAGAAGACAGGAAACTGCCTTGTATTAAACCAGGCAGTAGGTCCATCTAGCCTAGTATTTGCAATGGCAGCAGCCCTCCAGCCCTCCAACATTCTCTCCTTGCCCTAACTGAAAGTGCTGTGGATTAAAACAGGACCTCCTGTGTACATAGCTGGTACTCTTATCATTGAGCTAGGACAACCACCCCAATACAGCACCCGAGGTTCCCTGATGGTCCCTCGTCCAAGTACTAACTAGGTCCAATCCTGTTTAGCTTCTGAGATTGGGTGTACTCAGAATATGGTGTTTCCAACACATCTGGTGGTCTGGACAAGACCTAGTCAATCACAGTATATGAAGCAGCAGTGGGCAACCTTTGTCCTTCTGAATGTGATTGGACTGCTACTCCCATGAGCCCTACCTGGCATAGCCAATGAAGAGAGATTATCTGTTTGGTTTGCTTACCCAGAGTTATGGATAAAACTATTTTAAACACCCTATGATTGCATATGATGTTAATTGGCCCTCATAGCCATTGAAGACAACCACGGTGCTGTAGCAACAGATCAAGGTGTCCTCTTGCAGCTGAGGTCCAGTGCTAGCCCATTTGTAGTAACCAAATATCGTCAGGTGTTTCTGGCTCAAACTCCAGCTTCAGAATAGAGAATATATGTGTCTAAACAAGTTCTTCAGCCAAAGCCACATGCTTTTGTAGTTTTGCAGGGTTTGGGGGAGGGGTTGGTGTGCTCCATTTTCAAAAGGGGAAGCTGCCATCCCCCCTCCCGCAACCCGGGTTCACTGTAGCCTTAGAGTCTTAGACAAAGATTGCAGTGTTCCTTTAATATTTGAACATGAAGCCACATCTGGAAACACTTAGCTGCTGGTAAAAAAACACACACACCAAAAACCCTCTTCTAGGGAGTCAACATTGCAAATGCACTCGGCACTTAAAATGCAAACTAATAAACTGAGATTTCCAGTTAGGCCCTTGGTCTCCATGAGTAGAACTGAAAGCCAAAAGCTTTCTAGAGATGTGGGTACAAAGTCTGTTTTAAAAGCCAAACCACTCCAAGCAACTTCCCTGGGAGACTAATAACTAATTCTTGATTAAAACTGAATGTCTGGGAATAATTTTCTTCTCAGCTTTATGGAAAGCAAGGAATGTGTTATTTGAAGCTGGGCTGAGAGAGAAAGATGTGTGCACCCTTTGAAAATCACCTTAGGAGGTGGTATGTATGGTTTTCCCTTGCTGGCCCTCCTGGGTCACCTATTCCTGTGGAAGTGACACTGTGTTACCTTGTCTGACCTATAAGCCAGAGATGGGTCTCAGATGGTTAGACCAAACAGAGTACAAAGAGGCCAGTGTCATCTAATATGTTGGAAATGAGGCTTATAGCTGTAAGATAGGGTGGGCAAAGTGAGGCCAGGGCTCCAGATTTTTTTAAAATGCAAAAAAACACAATTGCCCACAAATGACCCATAGGGGTGAGTATAGGGGGTATTTCTAACATGTTTAGGCCAAGCAAACAAGCAAACAAGAAGTGATTTCTGCTCACCTCTTATAGTTAAAAAGGACTCTCATGGGCCAAGAAGACACAAAAGCATGGTGAAAATGCCCCCTGTACCTCCAGAGAGCACTGGAAACCTCTAGCCTTCCTCAGTTGGCCACTCCTGTTGTAACTTAGGTTGACATACTAATAGCCTATGGGCAATGTGATATTGAATATGTAAGGCAGAGGATATGTCCACTAGTCTTGAACTGACTACACTGGCTTCTAGTTTGTTTCTGAGTTTAATTAAAGGTGCTGGTTTCGACCATTAAGCTCTATATGGCCTGGCACTGGGATAACTAAATATCTCCTCTCATATGAGTCTGCTTAGAATTTTGAAATCTTCCAGCAAATACTAAGTTATGTCTACCTGAGAAGATGGATTGATGAGTAGATAAGACAATGCTTTTTCTATATCAGAATCTTCCCTCTGTGCCTGCTCTGATATCAGAAATTTCATTCTGAATTTTCACTCAAGGAATGTCACCCAGCTCCATGCTTGCCAAGTTTCTCCAGGTGGGCAGTCAAAATATATTCCATCTGGTCTGTGGTTTTTATTTTATTTTTTTAGTTTGCCTTTTGAACTTGTTTTTGATATGCCTTTAAATAATGTTTTAAAATATATTTTATTATATATTGTCTTGTGGGTCATTAAAAATTAATTAGTAAACTATAGGTACAAGAACCCTGACCCTGAAGATGTTTTGGGTTACACTTCCCAGACTCCCTTATTGTTGATCATGCTACCTAAGGCTGTGGGAATTGCAGGCCAAGGTATTTGGGGACTAAAGATTCCCTACCACTGTTGTAAGTTCTTAGGCTTGATTCCCATTTTGAAGAATGCTGTAAATAACTAGGAAATGGTTTCCTGATGGAAGTTTCTGATTCTGCTTGGCCAGCTTGCACCTGCTTAAATACGCTGTCTGTGTTCTCATTTGGTAAAAATGTGTTCATAGGCTTTTGAATGCAGGTTTAGACATTTTCCTCTAAGCAGACACGGGCCTGCCAGACCACAGTGTGCAGGCAGTAATGTTTGGACAAGGAAGCCAACAGGACAACATTTGGACAGCTGGCTCATTTGCAAGAATAACAAAGACTAGTACTGAAACCCAGAGGGTCTAAACTTGCTGATCAAATTTTATTGGGTTTAAGGGCTTGGCAAAATTAAGGCGCAGGGGTTCCTTGGAGACTATTTACATTTTAAATTAACATTCTGACTACTTTAATATGCTTTATATAGAGCTACCTTAGAAAAGTATTTAAAACCTGCAGCTGATGGAAAATGCAGTGGCACAGTTTTTATTGTATTGGGCAAACAGAGCATGTGAAACACCTTGGATTGCCAACTTTTGTTCTGCCCTTCTGTGCCTTGAGTGGCAGTTTGATGATCTGCAGACATTTGCAAGTGTTAATGCTTATCTTCACCCATGGAAAAACTTCTCTTGGTAACTGTGCAAACCTCTGATCAAGCTATTCAAGGCACAAGTACAGGTCATGCTGTCCTTCCCCACCCATCTCAGCTCAGTTGGCAATACAGATGTTCTCACTTATTTGTGGTGAAAGAATTTCCAGAAGGGTAGCCGGCATGGTGTTGTGGTTTGAGCATTGGACCATGACATTGGAGATCAGGGTTTGATTCCCTGCTTGGCCACTGGATGAATTTGGGCAAGTCATTTATTCTCAGCCCCAGAAAACCTTGTGATAAGGTCACTATAAGTTGGAAACCACTTAAAGGCACGCAGTTAACAACAAGCCATATTATCCTGTTGTAGCAAAAGTAACAAAGAGCCTTAATGTGGCACTTCAAAGAGAAATAAAAGGGATAATGACATGCATTTCAGAGGTCAGAGGCCATGTCTTCACTTATGGGTTTCCATGGCTGAGTGGAGATTCAGTCTCCAGAGATGTAGTCCAATACTCAAATCAGTACTCCATGCTGGCTCTAGAGGAACAAAATGTAAACAAGTTGGGTGGAAATAAGATGCAAAACCCCCCAAAATACATTAAGCTGTAAATGATGCAAAAATATGTACAGTGAATCATATGACTTATTATGCACATGAGAAATGAAACAAGTATATCAGGGCAGCTTCTTACTTACATGTAAGTTTTAAGGCAGGGTGGAAATTGTGCTGCCTTTCTTCATTGTTGAACTGCAGCTTTTATTAGCTATGTCCCGCATAGCCAATGGTGAGGGATGCTGGGATCCAACAACATGTAGCAAGCCATATGATTCCTAGCTCTCTTTTCAAATATCTGTGGCTTAAATCCAATAACTAATTAGAACATGAGCAGAATCAATGAGAAGTCAGTAAGTCTGTAAATTTCATTGGTTCAATGGTCTTCTCTAGTGGGTACTAACAATTGGATTATGGCCTCTGTTTTCTGCATTTCATTTACATTCTCGTTTTCCTGCTTGTCAGTCTCTGTGTGTATATCAGCCAACTGAATATAACACTTCGTGTGTTTGGTGAAGCAGGCTCTAGTCTACAAAAGCATAGCCAGCATGGCACAGTGGACTGCAACTCTGGAGACCAGGTTTTGATTCCCCACTGAGCCATAAAACCCACTGGATGACCTTAGGCAAGTCACATTGTCTCAGCATCAGGGGAAGGCAATGGCAAATCTCTTAACAAAACTTGCCAAGAAAACCTTGTGATAGGGTCACTGTAAGTCAGAAACAACCAAATACAACAACAAACAACAATAATACAAATGCCCACCTTTAAGATATCAGAAAATTCTTTGTTTGCACTGGAAGCTATCTGGTAGCCGATTTGAACTCAAAGCACTTGGGTAGGTCATTGAAGCTCTGACAAGTCTATGACCCTATAAGTCTGAAGAAATATATTTCTCAATGAGGACTGTGCCCTTGCGATCAACAATAATACCCACTACCCAAGTATTGACAACCAGGCATCTTTAGAGTCGGTGAACCACAAACCCTAGGAGGAATAAGGATAAAAACCCTAGGAAAAGACCATACAAAATCAAAGACTCTCAGTGTTCCTGACTGAGCTAGCCTCAAGTTCAGTACTTTACATCCCACTGAGCCAAAACTTGGAAAAGTTACCTTTTTGGAGTATAGTTTCCAGCAGGAACTCTGAGAGCTATAGTCCAAAAAAAGAAAAAAAAATCATCCAAGCGCCCTGTGAAATCAATACGGGGATTATCACATCCATGCTTCAGAAGCATGACCAGCTATCACACCTTTGCGCTTCTGGAGCATTTTGCCGATGTTTTAACTACGGCAAGCCTCCATGTGATAATCCTCTATAAGACTTCTAGAATGCTCAGATGTAGCTAGATTTGTCCTCACTGCTTTAGGGTAGTGTTCCTATTGATTTAATTATTTATTTGATGTTCTACTGTTTGGTGTTGTTACCCCAAGTTCTGACTCTCTGCAGCACTCCTCTTTTTTTCAATATCAAGTTGATATCAAAAAGGATGTTTTAGACATGTAGCCGAGAAGGCACACCTAGTGCAGGAAACTAGCCATGCCATATGAAGACATCTGTGACCATATTTGGAGATCCAGGAGGCTCAGCATGAGAGAAGCTCAAGAGCACATAACCAAGGATAGATCAATCAAGATCAGAATCTGTATAATCCCTTCTTTGATAGGAGTGATAGCGGGTGATAGGCCTGGTGTTTACAAGTAAACAAAAATGCAAGAATACTTCCTTCTGGAAGCGATGCCCCATTGTTCAGAGACATTTGCAGCAATTGTTGTCCATTCACAAATTCACATCTTATTCTTCTCTCCTGTAAACTTCATTTTAATCCCAAAATCTGCCCTGGGATATGTTTTGCCCTATAAATATGCATGTTTAGCCAGCCCAAATTCAGTCTTGCTTGACTTCAGACAGACTCTGTATCCTCAGCATTCACAGGCAGCCATTTCACTTCACAGTGTCCCCTGAATGGAGCTCCTCTTCTGGAAATTGATACAGTATCTCCCTCTGCAATCTCTTCAGTTGCTGTCTACTATCATTTTTTATATCATTGATTTTTGGCTGTGTGTATGAGTGATTGCCTCTATATGAATGGTGATTCCCCTTGATTTGTAAATAACACTATTTAGACTTGCACTCTGAAGTTCTGTTTCTCAGAACACAGGCTTGATCCCAGCTTTGAGTTGACCAAGCTCTCTCAGCTGCTTTAACTGAGCTAACAAAAATTTCCTATTTTAATATTGATTATGAGTGACCTTCCAGGACCTTTGCAATCTGGATAACAGTGTGATATCTGGAACTGTATTCTTAAATATTACTGAACTGTGAGCTGCTCAGGGGGGCTTTGGCTGAAAGGAGGATTATCAATTCTAAAGGCAAACTGAGTCTCAAATTAAAGATATTAAAGAGAATGGTACTTCACCAAAAGAAGGAAAAAAAACCAGTTGTTCCTTCAGAAGTGTTCACAATCAAGTTATTGCGAATGATTCCCCCTTGTTACTTGCTGTTTGTAGATCTTGATAGTGGAAATATGCCATAGACTGGTCAGACAGATAGAACTGAGGATCATGTAGGGGACATTAAGGTGTGATGGCAAGGCAGGTTTCATAACACACAAAAAGCCATATTTCCTATCATTAGGGAAAACTCTCTTTTCAATAGCAGACCACAGATTAGTGAATGGTGTGGAAGATGTGCCAGTCTTCTTAGGCATGTTTCCAGACAATGTCTTTCATGTGTGCACTTCTAAGAGATTTGAGGTGGGAAACCTATGGCCCTCCAGATATTGTTAGATTCCAGCTCCCATTCACTCCTAGCTGGGCCAATTCTCATGGATTCTGTGAAATGTAGTTCAAGATCATGACCATCTGTTACAGGTTGTGCTCCTCTGTCTCAGGTCACATTGATTTGTACTGCTAAAGCCTGTTGCCATCATGTAAAGCCTCCCTTAATGGGGTTTACAAAAGGATTGGGCAGCCTTGCAAAGTATGGAGGCCTTTTCCCACCCGAACCCTCCCTCCCAAGACTAACAGTGAGCCACATCAATTCTTTCTAGCAAACTAGATCTGATTAAAAGATCATTTCCAATTGGGAGGGGGGGAAGCAACTTCTGGTTGTTAAAAACTGATTGTTGGCTTGTATGTTTGTTTGTTTATTGAAACAAGATGTGGGAAGGCACCCTTAGAATCATAGATCAAAAGAATAGCAGAATCATAGACATTGTTTTAAAGGAGAATCATGCTTCTAGAGTAATCATCCACCCCCATAAAATTAAAAAAAAATTTTTTTTAAAAAGAAAACAGACTCATTCAGCATTTGGATGCCACTTAATTCTCACCCATGACTGAAAAGACTATAGCTGACTTTCTTGTTTTGGTTGTTGTTGTTGTTGTTGTTGTTGTTGTGTGCCTTTAAGTCACTTTTGACTTACTGTGATCCTATTATGAGGTTTTCTTGGCAAGTTTCTTTAGAGGGGCTTTGCCACTGCCATCCTTGGAAGCTGAGAGCATGTGACTTGTCCAAGATCACCCAGTGGGTTTTGATGCTCCAGCAGGGATTTGAACCCTAATTTTCCAGAGTCATAGTCCAGCTCTCAAACCACTATACCATAAGTCAAGGGTAGTCTCACAACAATTTCTTTGTACAAACTGGAGTCCCTTCAAAAGAAAGCTAAATCAGGGAGATATTCTGGATGAAACTGCCCTTCTTGTCCAGTTTCCAAGAAGAAATCAATTTAAGCCAGAACATTACTTCAGAATTGTGTGGCAAAAAATACAGTGAAGTTTTAACTATTGGACTATTAACTAAGCTATAAAGATAGGGTTATGATGATGCTGGAGCAGCTGAGAAATGGAGGTCATGATTGCCTGAAGTGTTTGAGGAAAATTGGCATGTACTCACAGCATCTTTATACAGGCCTTATAGCTTACATTGCCATTCAGTGGTTTCATTAGTGAAAATAGCAACTCCATCATCATCACTGCCTTTATCCATCTTGGGGGCTCTTTTGTAAGTTGAGCTTGAACTCTTGAAGGGCAATTTCTTCTTTTGGAATATGTGGACTATCAGCTTGAAAAATGTATATTTTATCTGAAATGTTCAGAGGAAATAAAAGATGCTATTCTCTCTGCAAAGAAAAGGGGCAGTGAAGAATATCTGTTGCTGTCTGTTCCAGCTAAACCTGTTAAAGGCCATGATATAAGCAGTCTTTGTGTGAAGCTCCTGCGTGAGGCTTTTGCTGTTCCTTCCCATGGAGTGGCAGTGGGGAGCTTTCATCAAGTTCTTCATAGAACTTTCCTCTCCCTTGAAATGAATAGGGGAAGTGTAAAATTTCCATAGCAGGGCTGAAGAACAGATGACCCTCCAAATACTGGTAGTCAGTCTCCCATCCTCATCTGTCCCAGCCATCTTTGCCAAGTGCCATTCAACAACAGGAATTTGCCATTCAGCATCTAGAAAACTACCTCTACTTCATCATAGTTGAAGCTCCTAGGTGAGAGCTTCCATGGTCTTTGGATGGTGGAGGGAACCTCAGACTAAACTGCATGACTGGCTATCATTGAGAGTACTTTAGCTTCCTTTCTTTTACATTTTGCAAACATCCTTCAATTTTGATATATAGCCAGCCCTCCACATCCACAGATTCAACCATTCATGGCTTGAATTTTTTTTTTTAAAAAAAATCAATTCCAAAAAGCAAATCTTTATTTTGGCATTTTATATAAGGGATGACATTTTACTATGCCACTGTATTTAATGGAACTTGAACATCCATGGATTTTGATATCCAGAAGGGGATCCTAAAACCAAACTGCATAGGATATCAGGTACCCACTGTATATATTTAGCAGGCTCAGTCTAGAAATAAATGCTGATATCTGTGAATGTTTGCGCAAAGTAGATTTTGAGAAAGAGGTTGTTTATATTCAGGGAACAGATCTGCTTCCATACTCAGTTAAGAAACTATTTCCTCTTCTCATAGCTTAGGCAGAAGAGTCACCCATTTATCCTGCTGCTACAGATCCTGCATCATACACCGAGTTACCAAAATGTGTAGCAATGCAACTGTACTTATATGTGCATAAGTTTCAACTTCGAGCTGATTTGTGAAGAAGAACAATAATGATTCCATGCCAGACACAAATAATCAGTTAAAATTGAAGAGGTGGGTTGAAATCAAAATGTAAATAAGAAAAATGGGAAATTTGGTGAAATATATGCATCAAGCACGTAAATAACATTCTCTATTTGGCATACATTTTTATCTCCAAGGAAACATACCATTTACCTTCTCTTCTGTAATCTGAGCAACCCATTTGAGGCTCCATGTGCTTGCTTTTATGCACTCAGGCTTGGTGCTATGAGTTCTATTAAAAACGCAAGGTATAATATGAGTTACCTTTTTTTGCGTCATGCAGTTTCCTCTCTTTTTAGAATTTTTTTTCTTCCTTTGAATTTTCAACAGCAAAAGCTACTATAAAATTAGAATATGGTTAAAATGTAATAATAATAATAATAATAATAATAATAATAATAAAAAATAATAATAGGATCCTAGCCTCCTTAAATCTCAATTTGGGAGAAAGGTGGGATAAAAATCCAATAAATAAATAAAACTAGTAAGAACTCAGCCTAGCACAGGAAATTTTAAACACAATTGTGGGTGGAGATACACAAATAACACCTTAAAAAGTAACTATATATTATGGAAAACTAATTTGTCTGCCCTGCATCTACTGCCACCTTGAATTTACTGTACTATTGGTCATAGGAACAGTGAATGGCACCCACAAAAAAGATCATGCTACCCAAGTCCAACCAAATGACTTTGGTACCTAAGGCAGAAAATCCCCCCAAGCATCTCTTTCTATCTCTTTGGCAGTACAGGTTGAGCACTAATCAGAAAAATGCTCCAAAATATGAAAGTTTTTGAGTGCTGACATGATGCTACAGGTTCCATGGTTCAGTGTACACAAATTTTGTTTGTTGTGCAAAATTATTTAAAATATAGTTTAAACTACCTTCAGGCTCTGTGTATAAGGTGTAGGAGGAACACGTGAATTTCTTTAGACTTGGTCCCAACTTCAAGATATCTCAATATGTACTGTATAGACAAATATTCCAAATAAAAAAAATGCCTAAAATCTAAAACACTTCTGGTCCCAAGCATTTTGGATAGGGTTTACTCAGTCTGTAACTATACAAGAACAACAGATTAATAACAATTTATTGCCTTTTCTTGATACTACAAATTTGCTGAGTCTGAGTTGGCTGTCTCAGCCTCATGACAGAACTGGCTCTGACTGCCAATGAATTTCTTAGGATGAGCCTGGTTCCTAGTATTAGATAAGGGGGGGAGGTTGTCTCAGGGTGTTTTGCCCACACTATATATATTTTTTAAAACCTTTTATCAGGCTGTTTAGCTTTCCCTCCCTCTGTCCCTCCTTCTCTCTTATCAGGTGGGAGGAATTTCTCTTTATTGCGAATGGAGCCAATTGGAGCCAATTCAAATTCATTTGAATTCGCTAGTTTAGCGAATTTACGTGAATTCCAATTGTGTTCGGAATGCGTTCAGAATGACTTCCCATTACTCAAAAATAACCCCCCCATTGCCTGAAATTGCGTGAGATGCTTTAATTTGCAATAACGTAAAACCCATGATTGCGTTTGGAATGACTTCCCTTTTGCCTGAAATTGCGTGAGATACTTTAATTCGCAATAACGTGAAACCCCATGATTGTGTTTGGATTGCCATTACATTATACTTCCAATTTCCAACATCTGATAAGGTAGTGTGTTTAAACTAAAAATCTTGAAACAGTTTTATTAGGGAAAGTGATCAATTTTCTGGGGAAAATGTATCCCCCCAAAAGAAGACAAAAGAAAATGCAGGTCTGCATAAAATACAAAATTTGTCTCTGAGGAGTTGCATGTATGTATGCCAATTTAGAAACAGGGTCTCCAATTTAAATAGAAATACAGTGAGTGTTAAATAGAAATACAGCAGAGTGGAAAAGGCTACGAACAGAAGGTCTGTATCTGCTGAGAAAGAGCAAGAACTCTTTGAGTTCTAAATTTAATTCTCTGGAAGATGCGTTGATTAAAATAGCACCCCAATGCAAGATTTCACTGTGTAACCTCAGCATTTGGCTGCCCTTCTGGTACACTTGGGAAAGAACACTTTCCTGAAATGAAGGGTATTAGGAGATTGTCATCTAATAAGAATGCATACAATATGAATGTTTTCTAAACAAGGCCCAGTTTAAGGTGATTGATAGCAGAAGACTGGATATAACTTGACAACTTTGAAATGTATCCTGGAGGAATAAAAACTGGACTGAACAGAGAAATGTGGGGTTGGGGGGAGGGGAGTTGAAATTGCTGAAGGCCTTGGCACAAAAAGCCATCTTACTTATTTATGAGAAACAGTGAGTTATCTTCCTGAAGGATGATTTTTTTCTCGGAATTAAACCCACAAACTTTGAATGGGGGTGGATTTAATGACATGCACGCATGGCTGGCTGGGGTGGGTTTTTGATTTTTCGTTTTATTTTTCCTTTAAAGAGTAATGGTTAGAGTTTGACCTATTTGTTATTGTGAGAAAGTACTGCAAACTTACTCCCACTGTGTACTCACTGAAAGGAGCTTTCCTTGCAGCTGAGACTATTAACATGTGAGCCCAGCTTTGGGTTATGTTTCTGCTGCAGTTGCATCACTTTAAAAAAAACAGAAACATTTTTGAGTTGAGAGCAGCCATTATCGCAACTCTATACAATAGTGTGACTAGAGCTGTTTCTGCCACCACACTCTCTTCTGTACTCCCCTTAACCCTGCCTCCCTGCCTGATGCTGTACCCCACATGCCTTTCAGGCTTCTTTTAATTTTTATTTTTATTTACACTTTTTCGTGGCATTCCATTGCTCTGCTACTGGAATTTAACTTTAAAAAGAAAGAAAAGAAATAGGAATGGGGAAGGCCATCAGCCTGACTGGGAATAGTGAGGGTGAGGGGAGATTCGGGAATGGAGGAGACACTGAAACTACTTGACTGGCAATATCGTAACTGCTCTGACAATGATATTTTGCACCCGAGGAATAGCATGATTGTGAACTCATTGATGAGTTTCCCCTATCAATGGAAATCATGACCTAACCATGCTTCGGGGACACAGCAGCTATGGGTCAGAGGTGGTGCTGTGTGATGAGTTGACAGTGTGATGCAGCAGCTAAAAAGGCCCATGCAATTCTACGCTGTGTCAATAGAAGTATAGTGTTGAAATCAAAGGAAGTAACAGTGCCATTCTATTCTGCTTTGGCCAGGCCCCACCTGGAATACTGTAGCTAGTTCTGGGTAGCACATTTCAAAAAGGATGTTGAGAAGTTGGGTGACCAAAATGGTGAAGGGTCTGGATCTCGCCTTATGGGGAGAGATTTGGGAAGCTGGGTATATTTAGTCTGGAGAAGAGAAGATAAAGAGGCGATATGATAACCCTGTTTAAATATTTGAGAGATTGTCATATTGAGGCTGAAGCAAGCTTGTTTTCTGCTGCTCCAGAGAATAGGACCTGGAGCAATGGATGCAAGCTACAGAAAAAGAGATTCCAGCTCAACGGACTCTTTCAAACGGGAGGAATTTCTCCCAATTCCGAATGGAGCCAATGCGGATTCATGTAAGTTCGCTTGTTTAGCGAATTTACCTGAACCCCTGCTCCATTCGGAAGGCATTTGGAATTACTTCCCATTACCCAAAAATAACCCCCCCTTGCCCGAAATCGCGTGAGAAGCTTAAATTCGCAATAACGTTAAACCCATGATTGCATTCGGAGTGACTTCCCTTTTGCCCGAATTTGCGTGAGAAGAATTAGTTCGCAATAACGTGAAACCCCAGGATTGCATTTGGATTGCCCTTGGATTATACTTCCAATTTCCCACGTCTGAAAGAGTCCAACATTAGGAAGAAAGTCCTGAAAGTAAGACCTGTTTGACAGTGGAGCACATTCCTTTGGAGAGTGGTGAAGTCTCCTTCTTTGGAGGTTTTTAAACAGAGGCCGGATGGCCATCTGTTGAGGGTGCTTTGATTGAGAGTTCCTGCATGGCAGGGGGTTGGACTGGATGGCCCTTGGGGATCACTTCCAACTCTATGATTCTATGCTTCTATGATCACCAAACCCACTTTTTTTCCAGCTGTGATCATGGTTTCAAAGCCACGTTTAGGAATCTCCTAAGATTGCTGCATGAAGACAGAGGTTCTCAGGAGGAATATGGAGGCTCTTTGAAAAGGGTATTGGGGGGTGAAGGATGATCTGTTTCCCCCCCCCCCTCCTCCTCCTCCTCCTCACTTGTGTTCCTCTCCCCTCTGGAATCAGCCCTGGTGGCGCAGTGGTTAAATGCCTGTACTGCAGCCACTCACTCAAAACCATAAGGTGGCGAGTTCAAGACAGCAAAGGGCTGAAGCTCGACTCAGGCTTGCATCCTTCCGAGGTCGCTAAAATGAGTACCCAGATTGTTGGGGGGCAAATAGCTTACAATTGTAAATGAAGCTGTTTGTTTAACAAATTGTAAGCCGCTCTGATAGTCTTGGCTGAAGAGCGGGGTATAAATAAAAACATTATTATTATTATTATTATTATTGAGCTTAGAACACTCACTTTTTGGACTAGAACTCCCCACATTTCCACAAGGGCTTCTGGGGATTGGACCAAAGAAGGCCTAATATGCCGCATCCCGTTTCCCACGTCACCAACCAAATCTCTAAGAAACCCACACACAAGAAACCCATACCCTCTCCATTTATAGGATCCATTGTTCCGAGTCCTGTTCTCTGGAGCAGCAGAAAACAAGCTTGCTCCCTCCTCAATGTGACATCCCTTCAAGTATTTAAACAAGGCTGTCATATCACCTCTTAACCTTCTCTTCTCCAGGCTAAACATCCCCAGCTCCCTTAGTCGTTCCTCATAGGGCATGGTTTCTAGACCCTTCACCATTTTAGTCACCCTCCTTTGGACCCGCTCCAGTTTCTCCACATCCTTTTTGAATTGTGGTGCCCAGACCTGGACACAGTATTCCAGGTGGGGCCTGACCAAAGCAGAATAGAGTGGCACTATTACTTCCCTTGATCTAGACACTATACTTCTATTGATGCAGCCTAAAATTGCATTGGCTTTTTTAGCTGCTGCATCACACTGTTGACTCATGTTCAACTTGTGCTCCACTTGGACTCCTAGATCCTTTTCACATGTTGTCTCATTCAGCCAGGTATTCCCCCATCCTATATCTGTGCATTTCATTTTTCCTCCCTAAGTGCAGAACCTTACATTTATGTGTGTTGAATTTCATTTTGTTAGCTTTGGCCCATCTTTCTAGTCTATTCAGGTCATTTTGAATTTTGATCCTGTCCTCTGGGGTATTAGCTACTCCTCCTAATTTGGTGTCATCTGCAAATCTGATAACTAGGCCCTCAATAATTTCATCCAAGTCATTAATAAAGATATTGAATAGCACTGGGCCCAGGACAGAACCCTGTGGGACCCCACTGGTCACTTCTCTCCAGGATGAAAAGGAGCCATTGTTGAGCACCCTTTGGGTTCGGTCAGTCAACCAATTACAAATCCATGTAACAGTTACCTTGTCTAGTCTACATTTTGCAGATCTGCAAAAGTCAAAACTGCAAGTGTGGAGGGATGTCTGTAAAGCTGGAGAGTCCATATAGAAATAACTAGCAGCCAATGATAGACAGACATCAGTTTATACACATCCTCCACAGAGTTAATCTAAACAGTTGTCCAGGTGCCTGATTGTTGTCAAACTTTGTACACAGAGAGGGAGAGAGGGAGAGAGAGAGAGAAGGCTCTCTAGCAAGTCAGGGTATCATTGCCTTTATCTTCAAAAAATGCATCCATCTAGTATTGTTAGAGGTGGAGAGGTAGGAAGATAAAATTGCCCTAATAAATGGGCCACAGAAAGCAAAAGACATGAAGATAATAGTAGGCAAAATCAAACAAAAATATTGGTGTGAATGCATGCAAACATCCGTGTGTGTGTGTGTGTGTGTGTGTGTAAGAGAGAGGAAGGGCCTACAAGCAAAGTGGCACCATCTCCTAAACAGCTGACTGAATGACAGCTCTGTTCCAAATGGCAGTTTTGAATTTTCCTTTTGCACTAGAAGTTGAACCAACTCTCATGTCTGCAGCAGAGTGAGCTTTTTACGCTGCCAGTGTTTTTAAAGGTCAAGATATCTTCAAATACTTGCCTCTTTTCCTTCTCTATTTGACCTAATTTCCTCTCTACTTGACTGGCAGACTCAACAAAGAGGAAGAGTCATTTCCTTTCTAGTCACTTATGGCTGTATTCTGTTTCATCACTAAAAGCAGTCTTGCGATGGAAAATGCTGTGCAATTCTATGCTTGGATTTTTCCACCGCCAATTCAAACTCTCTTTGAGCCAACACAGGTGCTGTGTCACTCTCTTAGCTGTATCCCAAGTGACAATATGAACAAGGGGGAACTACCTTTGCTTCACCAAGTCAATCTTCTTCAACCTGACATCCTCTAGAAGTACTGGACTACAACATCCATCACTCTCAACCGGAGGGGCCAATTCAGGAGTTACCAGTTTGAGAAAACTTGTTCCAGGCTTCAACAACAGATATATCTGAGGTATACCCAGTGATGTATTCAAGTCTTTTAGTCCAAGTCTCAAGTCTGGGAGCTAACTTTTAACAGAAAAAAAGGAGGTGGTGTGTGTTTCTTGGAAGGATCAGCAAGTGTATTAGGAAATGGGCGTGAGGCAGGGGTTCATAGATCATAGAATCATAGAGTTGGAAGAGACCACAAGGGCCATCCAGTCCAACCCCCTGCCATGCAGGAACTCCCAATTGGGATCTGCTTGGCAGCCTGTTCCAACAGCACATCAGAGGAGCCTTCTAAAACTTTTCAAAGGCTTTAGAAGGATCCTTTCACCTCAAGCCTATTGCCTAACATGTTTGCTGTTCCCTTCCAAGAAATGTGCCCCACAGCTTGGGGGCAGATCTTGCCTGCTGCTAAAAATGAGTGGCACTAGCAAATCAGTTACTAAAACATACAAGTATCAAGTCAAATCAAGTCAGTGTGTCATTTTTGTCAAGTCAGTGAAGTGACTTAAGTCTGAGTCAGTTGACTCAAGTCTACATCACTGGGAGTACCCCATCCCATCAGGATTAAGTAAGTAAATATTGAAAAAGAAGTTTCTTTTTACAAAGTCTTTTTACACCTGCCTAACCTCCTCTTTCCCTCCTTATTTTCTCTCTTGCTGGAAGATTTTTTTTAACAGCAGCAGCATTGCAAAGATGGTGAAGGAGGGCTGAAGAAAAATAAGGTTTTCATGAAAGGTTGCAGCATCATGTCTGCAGAAAAATAATAGAACTTGAGCTGGAACAGAATGAGATTCTGCTCTAACCAGGCCCACTGTAACCACATGTATGTGCCTACAACAGGCAAGATAAACAGCAGCAAGCCCCAAGATCTCAGCATATGTGAATAGCAAAACAGAGAAGGGGGGGGGGGGAGAAGATTCACACATATCCCTTACCAGCTATCCCAGCTATGAAAAGCACAGATCTATACATTTGGCCATCAAAATGGAAATCCTAAGAAAAGTGGAGGCTGGTAAAAGAAAATGTCTGCCTTGGATGCATGTTGGAAGAAACTTTAACATGGTCTCCCAAAGGTTTGCCTTGTTTTTATTTATTTAGGCAAGGCAATGGTTATCTCATTTCACAAGCACATCTTTTTAATGTCAAATAAACCTTTTTAAAAAACATGTTGAACTGTCCATATTTTGTTTTATGTTATTTTATTTTGCGGTGTAGGAACTTACCTGTCTTCTTTCCATGTTATTTTGGCCTCTGGTACTACATTTTTGGTTAAAGAAGTAATGTCGAGGCACAAATGTACTTTGTTAACTGAGGCATACTTATATTTGGACTAGCTCTATTATCCTTGGTCCAGACTGCGCCATGAGCTTGGTGACCCAAATCCAACGAAAGTCCCATTGTAATTAAGCATGGACTAGTCAGGCCCTGAGATTTGGCAACTCTAATAATAATACTGAATACACATTCTTATCTAACAACTCCTTGCCACATCAGGTTGAGGTGTGCCTATTCCAGCATCTATCTATCTATCTATCTATCTATCTATCTATCTAAACAAATAAATTGCGGTGTAGGAAGCTGCCTTATACCACGTCAGACCATTTGTCCACCTAGCTCTATATTATATATGGCAGGAGCGGGAAGAGATCACCTCAAGGCCTGTCCAGGCCTCAACAGCAATGCTGTAATTCAACCAGGGCTCATCAGAGCAGTTTTAGGATCATTGATATCTGCCAAACCCTACCACTCCCAAGCTTGCCTTCTCACTCTCTGAGCTTAGCTGCAGTCCTCACAATGGCTGGTGGGAGGGCTAGGATGGGTTTTTCCAGTTCCCCGTAATACCATAGACTTGGAAGTGCCCTAGTTTTTTCTTAACCTCCCAGAATCCTTGATTGTTGGCCAAACTGGTTTCTGGGTGCTGAAGTCCAAAATACCTGGAGCATCAAAGTTTGGGAAACACTGATCTAGCCCAACCACCTGCCATTATCCAATCTGCTGCTGAAGCACCCTTGAGAGGCTAGCATCTAATCTCTGTTTAAAAGCCTTCAGTCTTATTTTACAGAGAAATTCAATGCAGGTGGAGAAGAGGAAATAGGCAAGTGATTTACCCCTTCCTATGCTCCACTGAGCTTGTACCAGCAGGGCACAACATAGAGGTGTGTCGTTTCACATCCCCTTCTGTTTTTATATCACTTCCCCAGTTGGTCTCAATGGAGAGAGGAATGTGACTGCTCCAGAGCTGCCATATCCTGCCCACCTCCATTCCCATTCTGAGTCCATGCCAGGAAAAATAAAAGCTTTGGTTGTGTGACGTTCAAAGACTCCTGAATCCAACCTACCCTAATATGCCCTAAGAATCCTTCCTTTTTTCTCTCTCTCTGCTCAAAAGCATTCATAGGTTTTACACTGGATTTATTACATGCTATCTCTACTTACTGTTTTACGGTCTGGATTTTACATTTTTAATGTGTTGCACAACACAGAGAGAATTTTGTTGGGCTGCTTAAATGTATAACCAGTCAACCAATCAATAGTAGTGAAGGAATAGTACCTACAGGTCCTTCTGGTGGTGCCACAGGGAGGTGTCCAAAGATGAGTCTCCCACTCCAAAGCCATCCCTGTCCACACATTGGCACAAGATCTGCTATGATCCCAGGGAATCATAGGATTGCTCCTTTAAGCACAAACCACAAATGATCACTGGTGGGCGATGGGGTGGGAAGTAATGGAAACATGTCACTGATGCGCTCATATTCCCCAGGCTTTTGTGGTTATTGCTCATAGCTCATGTAGCTTGTAAAAGAAATCTGCATCCCTCCCTTCCTGGTTTTTCACTCTGTTATCCGAGGTGGTCCTATGGCTGCACAGAGTGAATAAGAGTTTGCTGGGGTTCCTTTCTTGTTGCAATAATGAGCCATTATTGCTAGTGGACAAAGCCATGATTGTGTCCTCATTTGGGAGTCAAAACATGACAGTGATTCACCTCCTTCCTCTTAATTGCAAGCACTTGCCAAGGAGTTAAGCACTTTGTCTCAAAGCGACATTTGGACAGGTCTCCTCGGTCACAGATCCACAAAGAAAAAGGCATTGCAGAAATACAAAGTCTGCACGACATGCACTCAAATCATTTACATATGTTTCGTTTCTTAGACATGCACGAGTTTCATTTTAATGTTACTCTTGGCAGGACAAACAGTCCTCATGCTAAGTCTGCCAGCCCGACGAGTTTGAAATAACTCTTGACAAAAGGCGCATACTGGCTGCCGGTGATGCCTGATGGAATCAAGTCATGTTGCTGCTGCGGCTCAGTGAAGGCGAAGGCCGACGTTTTCTCCATTGTTGTTGTGCGTCTTAATCTTCACACACAAGGCAAGAGTTTCCCGAGCAAATACTGATGTATAGTAGCAGTGCCAACCCCTGAGGGTCTGCATAAAGAAGAAAATTCTTGTGGCCATGTTCATACATTAACACATGTCTGGCAGTCTAGGAGGCAGAGCTGTGGAAAAGGAGTCATCCTTGAAAGATGTAGTTGCTCTCCCTGTTGTGCAGTTTCCCATGGGTCAACCTGGGTGACCCACTTAACCTGGGATTGTCCATAGCTGCTGCTGCACTGCAGAATTAATGCAGTTTGACACCACTTTAACTGTCATGGTTCTATTCTATGGAATCCTGGGGTTTGTAGTTTCTTGTGACACCAGAGCTCTCTGACGGAGGAGGCTAAATAGATAAAAAAAACCTACCAATCCCAGAATTCCATAGCATTGAGCCATGGCAGTTGAAGTGGTGGTATCAAAATGTATTAATTCTGCAGTGTAGATGCAGTACAAATTGGATGGTAAGTCTCGTTAAGGCGAGTCATGAGGTTTCTTAGCCTTTGCCTACACTGAATGTAGTCCAGACACAAAAGAACCTTTGTGCTAACGTTTTGTAAGGGTTGATGCACATAAATCACCTGGCTCATGGTGTCTGGTGTGCCTTCTCTCATGTTTGCATTAGATGCTCATGGCAAATGAATTTCTCAAGTCATCCAAACGGTGGAAGATTCAGTGCAATATATACATGTATATGTGTGTGTGTTTCTCTGTGTGTCTGTGTACACACATGTAATTCCACACAGCAGATAATTAAACTGAGAATTTGGTACCTGTCAGGAGCTGAGTTTTTCAGTTTGTCTGCCATGACGAATAGGGTAATGTTTGCTGTCATTGCTTTGCTTTACTTAGTCAGCCCTCTGTATCCACAGGTTCTTTGTCCACAGATTCAACCATCCATGGCTTGAAAATATTCAAATATATAGATATATAGATATATACATTCTAAAAAGCAAAACTTGATAATGCCATTTTGTTTAAGGGACACCCTTGTATTTAATGGGGTTTGAACATTCACTGATTTTGGCAACCACAGGGGGTCCTGGAACCAAACCCTTGTGGATACCAAGAGCCCACTGTAACATATTATGTGGGACTGATATGGATAATGGGAAACATAGTCATAAATAAATTAGTTGCTCAGTTTCTTTTGGGGCCTAATGAGCAGATGGGGAAAATGGCAGGCAACTGCACAGTAATTTCAGCTCCGTATCAGGGTATGTTATGCAACTTTGACAAGGCAGGGGTGTCCTGACCTAGTTAAGTGGCAAGGAATCCAGGCCTTGTGGGAAACTGAAAAGAGCTCTGATTTATCAGGAGCTAAGGGAACACTTATCCATAGTTTTGCACAATCAACTCTTGGCATGGCTACTTACAAATCCAGTACTGGGAACAAACGCACTTTTGTTTGTCGGGATCTTGATCATCAGGTGCTGACTGATTCAAGTGGTTTGACCTTGAATTTATAGATAAGCCTACTGCAGAGTGGCGCCTGACTCAACCCCATGAGCCAAAAGCCCTTTATGAGTTCTTCAGCAGACAGTCATGCTCAAAGGATGGTTCTAAATAACCAAACCAAGCTAGTTTTAAATTGACTCATAGTTGTTCTCTTTGGGAACCAGGTTTTTCTAAGATGACATCTGGGCTACACAATAGAACCTAAGATACGTGGGCTAATATAGCCAATGGCTCTTCTTTCCCTTCTCTTGTTATGAATAGGTAGGTCAACAGTGATGGATTATCAGAAGGAATTTTGGTACATGCAGCTTGTACCATATTGTTATTGCTGTTGTTTGTTTGTTTATTGTTTGTTGTTTCCAACTGAAGGCACCCCTGAGGTGAACCTCTCATGGCAAGCTTTGTTCAGAGAGGGTTTGCCATTGCCTTCCTTTGAGGCTGAAAATGAGAGTCAGGTTTCCATGTCTGACCGGGGATTTGAACCCTGGTCTTCCAGAGTCCTATTCCAACAATGAAACTACTATATGACACTGGCCCTCTTGTGCTATTTAAGGAAAAGAAAATCTGCATCTATTGAACTTTTTCCCTCTTTGGAACTGTTTAAGGTCCCTGTTGTCCTTTACGTCTGGTCATCTATTACCCACCATCATTCCACCATCAACTAGCCACCCACCTCCTCTAGTCCAAGAAGAAGTAAATTTTTACTGGTTCTGAATCTGGCACTTTTTTTCTCAGGTAGAGGACTGAAGCATTGAATGAAGGGAATGGAATTATTCAGTTTCCCGAAGAGGTCATTGGAGGGGAGCATCATTTAGAAAGGGCACAGTGGACACTCCAGCTATTTAGGAAGAAGTAGAAAAAGCATTCCTGTCCCTTGAGTTGTTAGAAAATATCTATCAAATACTTATTGTATTTCATCATGTCCAGTATAAACCACCAAGAAGATTATGGCTATTATCTCCAGTATCAGAGTCAGCATGTCTCTGAGTACAAGTTTCTAGAGAATTACAAAGGAGGAAGGCTATCACCCTCATATCCTGTTTGTAACTTATAAGTACCTGGTTGGCCATTGTGAAAACCAACATTTTCATCCTTTCCTCTAATGCCACTTGGTTCTTCTTATGTAATTTTAAGGAAACCAAGTGTTATGAAGAAAAACATAGAGAGCTGGGTAAGCTTAGCTTAGAGACGACAAGACTGAGGAGTAATATGATAGCTATCTTTAAATACCTGAAGGGACATGGAAGATGGAGTGAGCTTATTTTCTGTTATTCCAGAGACCGGAACATGAACTAATGGATTCAAATTACAAGAAGAGAGATTTCACCTAAATATTAGAAAGAAAAATTTTACTGTAAGAGCTGTTCAATGGTGGAACAGATTTCCTTGGAGGGTGGTGGACTTTCCTTCTTTCAAGGTCTTTAAAAAGAGGTTGGGCAAATCTGATTCTGTAATTCCCTGTTCTTATGTTAAGTAGAGAATTGTCCTCTGTAAAGTAATAAACATGAACAGCCTATGATACACCCAGTAGTGAGAATGCTCTTTCTGTTGTTGATACACACATCCTTCCAGCGAGATCTGAGAGGAAACTTTCACTGAAGGCTTACTGTCCTTACAGGCATGCTTGTTATGTAACTACTTTTGTGAGTACAGGTAACTGTCTTTGTCCAGGACAGAATGAATAACTATCAAGGTTTTCTTCTTCACATGTATCAGCAGTGACACTTTTTCTTAAAACAGAAGATTCAGCCAGGCATAAAACCATACTACATTCTACCTTCATTTGCTTTAAATACTGCAAGAGTTCAGCAGACACAATGAGAAGGACTGGTCTCAAAACACTATTGCTGAATCTACTTATCCAATTCCATTTAGCTTAACTGTGAGTGAACAGGGTTTTGTTTTTTTTAAATGCACCAAAATCTCTTAATGCAAGACAGGAAGAAAGAGAGAAATAGAGATCATGAGACAAGGAGGGGTTTCTTTCTTTTTTTTTATTGTTGCCGTAGGCATGAACCACAGCTTTTATATAATGATCAGCTCTTCTATGAAAAAGACATAGGGCAGCTCTAGCAATCATCTCTCAGGAAATTCGTGGTGCTGGCATTCGTGAAGTTACAAGGACTTTCTTGAAAGTTGCCATGAGATGTTGCTTAGCAGTCCTTAGTTTGGAAACATTGGTTTGTTTGTATGGCATTTCTTACAACCGCCCATGAGATTCTGGCAATTGCCCTCAAAATATAATTTTTGAAGTCCTAATACATCCATGTACAACAATCAAGACAGGCAATTTCACAGCAATGGTTAGCATCTGACTTTCATTCCTCTTTGTGGTCTCTGTGATTCACACAAATAGGTCATCCTGTGCCTTTGCAGCTTCATCCTTAGAAACTTTGGACTTTATCACATGAGACTATGAAAGTAGAATATTTACAGGATAAAGGCATCCTTGGCCAGTACTTATCACAAAAAGTAGAATATATACAGGATAAAGGCATCCTTGGTCAGTACTTATCACAAAACATCATGTCCAACCTGCTGTTGCCTTGCAATCCATTTGCTATTGTAGTGCACCTTTCCATTGATGAGCAAAACCTGTCAATAGGCTCTCAATCTCACCGTTATTCTATTATTGCCTCTGTGCAATAGGTCCTTCCTGCTGCAGTTCTGCTATTCAAAATAGAAAATAGATCAGAGAATGATGGATCGCCAAAGCCCTATTGTAGGGGAAAGCATGATAAGAAATGATGCCAAATTAGTATGCTTCTATTTTTAAACTAGTGCAATTGTGGTGGGACAACAGGCTGGTGTGATAATGTCCTTCTAGAATTAGACTGTCCATTGGGTAGGTGTCCTACCCCCTCCACTTTGTACACTCCTGCCCACATAATTGCCTGTTTTCTTTTCATCCACTACAATAACAGCATTATTGGGAAATTCCTCTTCAGAGTTTGATCTAGCATGCAAGAGAAATCTCTTCACTTTATCCTTTTGGGGTTTCTTCTCTTTTCTTGCTTTTAAATTTAATTTCACTTTACCTCATTTTGTTACATTCTTCCTCCTTTATCTATATTTTTTCCTTTCTACCAGGCATCAGATTTATTGCCTTGTGGGGTCTGTTTAAAAGGTGTATTGGTTATGGTCAGATGATCCCTCAAATCAATGACCACTCTTGCTGCTTTCTGTTCCTTGCTAGCACCGTACAACTTTTATGCTGGAGACATGCCTCATGCCTCCATATGCTCCTCTGGAATAGTGCCATTAAAGTTTCACATCTTGCAGCCAAAAACAATCCCCTTTGTTCAGCTTCAATGGGTATTTGGTCCCAATGGGTATTTGGTATTTGGCCCCTTGGAGGTCTTTAAGCAGAGGCTGGATAGCCATCTGTCGGGGATGCTTTGACTGGGAGTTCCTGCATGGCAGGGGGTTGGACTGGATGGCCCTTGTGGTCTCTTCCAACTCTATGATTCTATGATTCTATGATTTGGTTTTGGCCATCAACATCTATGGTACAGCTGTTGGTAGCAAAGTCTTTTCCATCATATTTGATTTCTCTGCTGCCAGGGCCATTGAAGTCAACATATACTTTTCTTCAGTCCCATCATCAGTACAGAAAAAAGGCATCCCAGACTAGCTAAGGAAACACAGACTTGGTGAAGTTCTGGTTCCTAAAAAAGATAAGGCTATCTCCAGGCTCTCATAAGGCATGGGCTTCATCAGATCAAAGAAGTCCTGATGGTGTATTACTTAATAAACTTTCTTTTAATTTGCATATCGTAGCACAGATATAACTCCAATTATAATAATTTTTCCCTTTCAGTATCAGCATCATTGTTAAAACCTTCACCATGTTTTGAAACTTATGGACCACAAACCAGGCCTCTATCAGATAAGTAAATGGTATAATAAACACAACAACAACAACAACAACAGTAATCAACTAGTAGAAGCATTCACCAGCACCATATCAGAAAAATCATGGGTGCAAAGGCAGGGCCTCAGAAATCTACTCATTAAACTATCCCTAGTTAAAAAAGTTTCATTCTCCACTGTCATAAAAAATTCAGGGCTGAATATGGATATTTTCCCAAGTTCTACAACCTTTCTGCAAAACAACCAAATGAAGTTCAAGGACCACCAGTGACCTATTATTCACTATCTGAGATTCTGAATTCTATGGTTTTAAATTAAGAGAAGCACCTTACATTACATTATCCCAGTTCCTTAAACCAGCCTAGGAAAACACACCAAAATTAATATCCTCATATTGTAGATGAAAAGTGGCTAAGGTCAGTACAGAAAGGAAATATGAGCTATATAGCTCAGTGGCAAAGCACATAAAGGTCGATTCCTGGGGATTACTTCTTTAACAGGAAATTTGGTATGAGAGATAGCAATAGCATGGAAAGAATTGAGATTGGTTTCTATCCCATATGTGAAATGAAACAGTCACATCAGGGGCAAACCGTGCACAAGTAAACAGAAACATTTTGAATCTTCTGGAGACCAGTTGAAGACTTCTTCCCAAATGCATACAGCTTTTACCCGCATCTAATTTCTTGTAATTTCCATTTTGTTGGCCAAACTTATAGATCTTGTAAAAAGGATTATGGGGATATCTGGTGAAACTGCCCTCTCCTTTTATCACACATAATCAATAAGGGATTCTGAAGATAGCTGTTGTTTACCTTGTTTGTTGTAGGTAGGTGTACATAGATTGGCTAAAGTAGAATCTTTTATTTCCCAGCTCAAGCTTAGTGTATTGTACTGTTTACTTCAAACACAGTGCTGCAGCCTTATACCTAAGGTCTGTGGTTCACCAGCCATGTTTCACCATCTACCCAATGCCCACATTGTTTATAAAAAACCTCCAAATAGACAGAGGATGAGGAAGAACAGGGGGAAGGGCAGATGTAAAAAGCCTTTGGGAAAAGGAACTTCACTGTCAGAGGCTTTGTTAACTGAAATATGTCTGTGCTTTGTATGTAAGAGTAATATTCAAGAAACAAATCTTTTGCTTGTCGAATACAGCTCTTTTTCTAGGTCTCCACATCTGCTACAGAGCCCTATTGGGCTGTGGCAAGAGGGGTGCTTATTCCATTAGTAGCCAGACATAACTGAATATATCCCAAAAGACTCAGTTTCAATAGCAGTTGAAGGATCAGATAGCTGATTATATGAAAGACTTCTCCACCAGAGACCTTGGAGAACTGCTACCAGAGCAAATGCACTAGGCTACGTGGACAAAACTGTATGAGCTGGTATAAGGCAGCTTCCTTTCATTCACTATGGTAGCCACCTTGAGTCCCAGCTTTTGGAAGAAGGTTGGGTATAAATAAAGTACTAGGTTGGTTGGTTGATTTACAGCTCTGTCTTGTCGCTGCTGCTTGACAGTAAATCAATATGATGGACACTAGACACACGTATAAGCTAGCACAGTGATTGCTGTGTAGACAGGACATAAACCTAACTGTTAACTGTTACATGGATTTGTAATTGGTTGACTGGCCGAACTCAAAGGGTGCTCAACAATGGCTCCTTTTCATCCTGGAGAGAAGTGACCAGTGGGGTCCCACAGGGTTCTGTCCTGGGCCCAGTGCTATTCAACATCTTTATTAACGATTTGGATGACAGAATTGGGGGCATACTTATCAAATTTGCAGATGACACTAAACTGGGAGGAGTAGCTAATACCCCAGAGGACAGGATCAAAATTCAAAATGACCTGAATAGACTAGAAAGCTGGGCCAGTGCTAACAAAATGAAATTCAATGTGGAGAAATGTAAGGTTCTGCACTTAGGGCGGAAAAATGAAATGCACAGATACAGGATGGGGGACACCTGGCTGAATGAGACCACATGTGAAAGGGATCTAGGAGTCCAAGTAGACCATAAGCTGAACATGAGTCAACAGTGTGATGCGGCAGCTAAAAAAGCCAATGCAATTTTAGGCTGCATCAATAGAAGTATAGTTTCTAGATCAAGGGAAGTTATAGTGCCACTCTATTCTGCTTTGGTCAGGCCCCACCTGGAATACTGTGTCCAGTTCTGGGCACCACATTTCAAAAAAGATGTGGAGAAACTGGAGCATGTCCAAAGGAGGGCAACTAAGATGGTGAAGGGTCTGGAAACCTTGCCCTATGAAGAACGCCTTAGGGAGCTGGGGATGTTTAACCTGGAGAAGAGAAGGTTAAGAGGTGATATGATAGCCCTGTTTAAATATTTGAAGGGATGTCATATTGAGGAGGGAGCAAGCTTGTTTTCTGCTGCTGCAGAGACTAGAACGCGGAACAATGGATGCAAACTGCAGGAAAAGAGATTCCACCTCAACATTAGGAGGAACTTCCTGACAGTAAGGGCTGTTCAACACACTCCCTCGGAGTGTAGTGGAGTCTCCTTCCTTAGAGGTCTTTAAGCAGAGGCTGGATGGCCATCTGTCAGGGATGCTTTGAGTTGGAGTTCCTGCATGGCAGGGGGTTGGACTGGATGGCCCTTGTGGTCTCTTCCAACTCTATGATTCTATCATTCTATTCTATGATTCTATGACCTTGTGCTTACAAGGTGATGTTTCTATGGATGTGAGTCATCTCATGTTGGTTATTACCTTTAAAGTCCTACATGGCTTGGGCCTGAATTTCTTGTGGGAATGCCTCTCCCTACATAATCCGACCCACACTCTCAGAACATCAGGGAAGAATTTGCTGGAACTAAAAATGACTAGACTAGCTTCAACTTCCGAAAGAGCTTTCACCATAGTCACTCAAAGATTGTGGAACAGTCTCCCAGAAGAGATCTGTCTTACTATCTCCTTGAAGACTTTTAAGAGGGCAGCTAAGATGGATCTCTTCCCGTGAGCATACCCACCTGACCTTGTATAGGACACATGTATCCATCTCTCTGAACAGGATTGGAATATCTCTGTCCCACTGTCACCTTTTGATAGCCTGTTTTTAATTGCTAAGTGCTTATGTGTTTTATTGCTGTGTTTTGTATTTGTATATTTATACTAGGATGTAATCCCACCTCGATCCACCTGGGAAAGGTGTGAAAATATAAATAAAATTTTTATTTATTTATTTTATTATTGTCTCATTGATCATGGAAGGCCAGGGCTAGACCAGATTTGGCACTCAGTGAACACCCACCAACACTCACCCATGTAGATCTATGAAAATCCTGAAGATCTGGCAAGGGTTAATGATGATTACTTTAATATATCTAATAACTGCTACAAAAATCCAATTGTGAAGTATCTCTAGACTGTTTGTTTCTTTTCCTCTTCTGGGCATGGAAAAGCCAATTTCTGCATGCTCTTCTTACTATTTTGTTATGGATATATCTCTATTATGTATTTATTAACACTTTATATCAGTTTAAAGTTGCAATTATCCACATATTTACTTGGAGTATGCCTCTTTGATTCAGTCCAAGAAGCCACAGCCCTGAGTTTGCAAAACCTAAGTAGGGCAATTGATGACCAGGGTTCCTGGTGATCTCTCATTCATAGGTTTGCCGTAATTTGCCATAAGTCAAAGTCTTATGGCAATTGCCATAAGTCAAAGTCAACTTGACAGGAACTTGCAAGTCTCCTTGAACACAATGGAATTTATTTCATTTATTTTACATAGCTGCAGCTGTCATGGTTTCCCCAAAAATCATGGGAGTAAAAGCATAAAGTCTGATGAAACATTTGTTGAACAAGTGTAAAATGCTACATTTAGTCTGAACACATGTACTAGTTATTTATGTGCTCCTGCAACTTAAAACTGTGTAGTATAGACCAAAAGTAAATAAATGTATCACTTACTTACTTAGATATTAACAGCTGTGACGTTTCAGGAGGTGTTGCTTGTCAGGAAGCCAGGTAACAAGGAACACCTGCTGAAATTCCCTCTTCTGCACAGCCATTAAAGGTACAGGAGCCATCTTCAGTTTTCACTCAGGCAACCCTATTTGTAGACTGAAATTGCATAGACTGAAAAAAGATGTGGCTGAAAACTGGAGCTGGTGCCTTCTACTTTCACTGCAACAAAACAAAACAAAACCAGCAATGACCAATTTCACACAATTTCGGACAATGGGAAGTCATTCCGAATGCAATCATGGGGTTTCACGTAGTTGCGTATTAGAGTATCTCACGCAATATCGAGCAATGGGGGATCATTTTCGGGAAATGGGAAGTCATTCTGAACGCATTCCAAACACAATCAGATTTCACATAAATTTGCTAAACTAGCAAATTCATGTAATTGCAAATTGGCTCCATTTGCAACTGAGAGAAATTCCTCCCATGTGATAAACTCCACAGTCCAGTGCTCAAACCACTACACCACAGTGACTGTCACTCACCTATGTAAGGTTTGTTCAATAATATTAATCAAATATTAATACTGTTTTCTCTTCCTCACCCTTCCCTCCCCAAACGCTCTCCTACACTCTTCCTTGTTTATTTTAAAGCATCGGAACAGTTTTTTGCAGTTGAAAATCTCTTCCTAGAAGAGGCATTTGTGAATGATATAAGGAGGAATCAGTAAGTGCTGTGCACAGCCATTTCAGCGACAAACAGATTTTCCAAACCTTGTACAGTTACCCCAAATGCTATAGCCAGTGGTTTTCCATGGACTTCTTCCTTAAAACGTTTGGATGCACCTTCATTGCAACTGAAAGTCTACTTCAGGAAACAACTTCTGCCATCCCTTCACCCATCCTGTTTACCTTTAATGGGCTTTCCTAAATAATAATAATAGTAATAATAATAATACTGTTTCATATCTCTACATTAAAAAAATCTCTATGATAGAGGTCTCTTCCTGCTCTCCTGCCTATACCAACACGCACAGATGTTCCATTTTTGCAGACACCTGTAAGTTAAACATTAATTTTTTTATGTCATGAAAAGGAAAGAGTTGTTCTTCCGATGAAAAATGGCACCAGTTTCTCCAGGGAAAAGATGACATTTTCTCCCCAGGAAATGAGCACACACTCCTCCCCACTCCACGAGTGAAGCCTTTGCTGTGAGAGGCTTTTTGCCAGAAGATGTTCCAGAAAGCACATTATTCTTGCAAAAATCTCAAATGGCAAAACTTTATTCCACGTCTATTTCTGGAATGTGCTGCTTCCAAGGGGAGGTGAATCTTAGTCATGGAACATGAATATGTCTTTGAAATTGCAGATGAACTTTCTAATAAATACATAAATCAGGAGGCAGTTCACATGTTATACTTTTAGCTGCATATGCCTGTATTCCTGCAAGGTACTCCATGGACTACTTGAATCACAAACAAGAAAAGATGTATTTATTGCCAATGGAAATCTCCCTGTGTAATCAAGCACAGTAAGAATAAATATGAGGTTGACATATTCAGCCATCAAACTATATCCTGTGATGCAGTTTTCTGCCATAAACAAATGTTTATCCAAGCCATTTTCATCAGTGCTTCTCAAGTTATGTGATGTGGCAGACCGAGCATTTCACCACCACCCCATGCATTAAGGAGCAATGCCATAGTTGTGCCATATTATTATCATATTCACATAATTTCCTAGAAGCTCACCCTTGACCTGCACCCTTGCCAATTGGCACCACTCTGTGGACTATGAGCAGCACTGATATACTTGCCTAAATTCTGCAGCTTCATGTTGTAACTGAAAGGTCCCTATAGACTGTTCTCTTCTGTACCTTCTCAGTCCCATCTCCCCTTTCTTTCCAGAATTTACCTAGGTGATAGTAGGACAAGTTATCTTTCTGCTTCTAGATCAAATTCTTATAATACAGGTTGAGTCTCCTTTACCCAAAATGCCAATGGTGTTTGGGATTTTTTTGGATTTTGCAATACCGATGAGATGAGTCCTTCCTGAATGTTCGTGAATGAAAAAAAGCCAGAGAGAGAGATTTGCATGTACATACATAGTAAGATATCTTGGATATACACCTTACACACATAGCCTGAAGGTAATTTTATACAAGGTTTTAAAATAATTTTGTGCACAAAACAAAGTTTGTGTACATTGAACTGTCAGAAAGCAAAGGTGTCACTATCTGTGCCACCTCTGAAATTTTTTGGTTTTTGTAATATTTTGGATTTCAGAATTCCAAATGAGGGAACTCAACCTGTAACATTTGTTCTACTCTAAATGCTTAATAAAGCACCACATTTCCATACATATCTCTCTTATTAACATTTGAAGCAGAAAAAACTATGTGCAGCACTGACTGACTTGTCCTTGTGCCATTCCTTGTCTCCCTGAAAAGGAACCATATCTCAACTGATCCCACTGATGATCCTAATTTAAATCCCTGTATCTCCAGACAAAAACATCAAGGAACAGATGATGGGAAGGATTTTACCAGAGTCCCTGGAGAGCCACAGCCAGTGATGGTTCACTAGGGGTTCTCAGCCTGTTTCCCATAGACCTCAATGGATTTAGTGCATTTTTCTCAGGAGCTTTCATCATATTCTCACAGGAGTCTTTGTCCCCTGACTGCCAAAGGTTAAGGACCATTGGCTAGACAGTACTGAGATGGATCTTTATATATATATATATATATATATATATAGTTTTTATTAATTTTTCCAAATGACATCAAACAACATTGAGGGGCAGGGAGGGAAAAACAAAAGCAGGGATTGTTCCAAAGACACATTATTGACATGGTATAAGGCAACTTCCAGTGGGTCAGATATAATAATATAAGAAAAGACATGTTGGATCAGACCAAAGGCACATCTAATCTAATATTCTGTTTGCACAGTGGGCAACCAGTTGGCATTGGTAATAATAATAATAATAATAATAATGATGATGATGATGTTTATTTATAGCCCGCTCCTCTAATAAAATACTCGGAGCGGGGTACAACAGATTAAAAAGGATACTAGGTAAAAACGACAATCATATCCCTCCCCACAAGGTAAGCCCACAAGGAGGACATGACTATACCTGTTATTGGAGAGAGTGAGTTTTCCTGCATTGTACCTCTTTCTGCAAAAACAATTGTACTTTAAAGATCAGCAAATACTTTAACAGCAATATTTAATTTGACACATACACACTTTCCACAAAGTTCCATGCATCCAAAGACATATCAATATTGGACTTTATTGCAGGATTTCTGCCAGTGTTGCTCAGTATTTCTGCAATATTTGGTGCAACCTTAGAAAATCCTAGAGTTAGAAGAGACCACAAGGGCCATCCAGTCCAACCCTCTGTCAAGCAGCAATACACCATCAAAGCAATCCTGACAGATGGCTATCCAGTCTCTGTTTAAAGTCCTCCAAAGAAGGAGACTCCACAGCACTCTAAGACAGTATAGTCCACTGTCATACTGTCAGGAAGTTCTTCCTAATGTTTAGGTGGAGTCAATTTTTCTGTCGTTTGCATCCATTGCTCTGTGTCCTAGTCTCCGGAGCAGCAGAAAACAAGCTTGCACCGTCTTCAACACAACATTCCTTAAAGAATTTAACAGGTCTATCATGTCAGTTCTTAACCTGGCTCTGTAGCCTTCCCTTCCAAAAAAATGCTGCTGCCTCACAAAACTACAAATCTATGAATTCTGTAGGATGGAATCATGGGAGTTAAAGTGGTGTTAGACCGCATTATTTCTACAGCGTAGATGCACACCTTGACTCAACCTGGTTTCCAGAGTCATAGTCCAAAGTTCAAGCCATTACACCATGCACTTTAGTATTTATTATTCATATAATATTATGCCAATTATAGATGTGACCAGATCTGAAATTTATTTTATTCATGAGGTCCCTACTCTCCAACATTTCACAGATGAAAACACATGTGGCCAAGTAACATCAGAATATGGTCAAGATGGCAAAAGGTATTAGTGAGGAACAACAGATAAGAGTCTGTTAGCAAATCTGGACATTTAATGGCTGTTAAATGTTTTGATGAGATGTATAAGCTGCTGTTGCTAATCCTAACCAAGGAGAGGGGATGTGGGCCTCACAGACTTGGGGCAAAGTTATTATTTGTCCATAAGCATTCATTAGTTTTGTTGTTTCTGATTTATGGCGAACCTATTATGAGGTTTTTTGGGGGCTGCAAAGGTATTACTTATCCAAAGTCACCCAGTGGGTTTTCATGGTCATGGCAGGAGTAGAATTCTGATCTCCAGAGTCATAGTCTTATGCGTAAACCACTACACCCCGCCGCCTTGGTAAGTGAAATAAGCATAACAAAAGTCAAAGTCAAATTTCCACACGGTACAACTAAGCTACATGGCTAACTTAATAAAAAGGAATACCCTAGTAAGGATTCATTTGAACCCAGGCCCTGTTTTCATTTCTGGGACACAGTCTTGGAAGATGTGAAACCAGGGGCAGAGGAAACAATGGCAAACGTATGCAGAATGCATGACCTAGTTCACCAAGGGCCAACCCAAAACATTTTACTTCCAGGAAAATGGCCTCACCATTGCTTTAACATGTCATAGAGCTCATGACAGCACAAGATATTTTGGGACATGTTCCTCTCTCCCTGGAAGAAAAAAAAAAGGTTAATTGGCTGCCTTTTGCTGACACCAAAAAACCTGGTGAGTGGCGTCTGAGGCATTCATCATGCTATATCTAGTGGTAGGCCTTGTCCTGTTTGCTTCAGTGAGTACTACAGACCACTTCGTGTGTGTATGTGTGTTATGTGCCTTCATGTTGTTACTGACTTACAGCAACTCTAACGTGAACCTATCATTTTTTTTTTTTTTTGCAAGATTTGTTCTGAGGAGGTTTGCCATTGCTTTCCCCTGAGACCAAGAGCATATGACTTACCCAAGGTCACCCAGTGGGTTCTATGGCGGAGTAGTGAATCGAATCCTGGTTTCCAGAGTCATTGAAGCAATTGTATTCCCCACCACTATGTACAGATGCAAGAGATGGATAGTGAAGAAAGCAGATAAGAAAAAAATCAATTCCTTTGAGATGTGGTGCAGGAGAAGAGTGCTGAGAATACCGTAGCCAGCCAAAAAGACAAACAAATGGGTCCTTGAACAGATCAGTCCTGAAATGTCCCTGGAATCCAAGATGAACAAACTGAGGCTGTTGTACTTTGGCCACATCATCAGAAGGCATGACTCATTCGAAAAGACAATAATGCTAGGCAGTTTATCATACGGGGAAAATTGGATGTTTAAAAGAGTAAGAACCCGATTATCCAGCGTATCAGGCTCAATTGCACAGTTAGTTTTCACACATCGTTGTGTGCAGACCACTAAGAATCCAACCAGAAAGAGACATGAACCAGCAATTAGTCATTTTTAGGAAAATATTGTGAATTCATTTCCGTTTCATTCACGATATCTTTTTTTTTTGCAATTGCTTTAGTGTGAAAGCTATTTGCAGTTTATTTACAGGTTACACATTTTTTTTTACTTGTTGCCAGATTTCCCATGGTTCTTTGGGGCAATTTTACTTCTTGTGCTGCTTTGCTGTGCCCAGTTGCCGAGAGGAAAGCAGCCTTTTATGATTTTTTAAAAAACTTTCCTATCTTTTGGATAATGTTTTGTTCTTTTTACTTAGGTGTAAGGGAAAGTATAGTTTTATAAAGAAAATTGTGTTAACAAAATTGTTTATTTCTCCGGGCAATTTTGCTTGCTGCCATGTGTGCTCTGGTGACTTCTGGTGATACAACTAATTCTTCTGTGCACATGCACAAAAACATGATTTCCAAACCATCAACAGGATTTATATGCATCTGTGTGAAAACCAAATGTGCGTTCTACCCTCTTTTTTGCTTTAGTAATGAGCCTTTAATGTGTTATTGTGTTCTGTGTGTGAAAATCATTCGTGCATTTGTGTATTTTTGCGGGATGCAGAGATTTTAATCATTATTGGGATGGAGGAACATGTGGTCCCCATGTGATACACTCCTAGCAAAGGGGGAGGGAAGTAGAAAGAGAAGAAGACAATGGAGCTTTACAGACTGCCCAAAAAGGGCATTCTAGAGCCACCTCTTTTTCCTTTGCACCGTCACCGCAGCAAGCAAATGGAGCAGCAAAGGTGCGGAGGAAAAAGGAGCCCGAAAAACCAGTTCCTTTTTGCGTTGCACCTGCGATGCAACAAGCGCCATAGGATGCATGCATGACATCACAGGTGTGCAGCGGTTGCTGCACACCTGTGACATTATTGCTCCACACCGTCTGTACGGTGCTGCAGAGCAATGACATCCTTGCCACGTGCTACGATTGCAGAGCGTCTATTCGCTCCGCTCCCAGGCAACCCTAGCACATCGCCAGGGCACCCAAAAGCTCCGGTCTGTATAGGGCCTGTATGCTAGATGGATAGACTCAATTAGGGATGTCATGGCTATGAATTTACAGGAGCTAAACAGAGCAGTGTATAACAGGGAGCCTTAGAGATGTCTCCTCCACAGGGTCACCATGAATCAAGGATGAAGCTAAGGCAGTAAACAAACAACTTTAGAGTTGTAGTCCAAAGTTCAAACCATTATTCGACACTGGCTATGATTGTGTGCATACAAACACCAAATCCAGAAAACCTACCAAATGCCCCTTTTCCCAGATGCTGATACAAACAAGGGAGTTACTCTTCTGTGGTGGGAATGCTCAAGTGATCTAGATGACCCTTTAGGTGACCATCCACCAACCTGCCCCCATCTTCCTCAACTTCAGGTTCCACTATGATCCCAATTTGGGGATTAAAGCACATGTTTTAAAAACCCAGTTCTTCCCCAAAAGAGCAAATTGGAGGTTTTTGAAAATCACCTTGTTTTTAGACATGTTTTTTGATCAGAAGGAGAGGAACGTCATTTGTTCCAACAGGATTAAGATTGAAGTAACAATGCATTATTTAGCCCACATAGATTCAGCTTGACTTTCAAAGATGGTCTTCACCTATGAAATGCATAGAAATCACAAACAGATCAGTTTCTATGTATGGAGAAGATGGTATCTCCAATTTTCTAAGCTTTGAAGAGCTCGATGGCTGTCTTCAAAATAATTTTGAATGGGGTGAGAAGAAAACTCGCTATTCACTGGTGCTCTCCGGCTTTTATTATACTGTTCTGGTTGTTCTGTCTGGCAGATTATGTTGTGGCTTCCTTGTAATTTTGAAGCTTTGCTCTAGAATTTATGCTCTTCTTGGTGTTTTCTTTTTCACAGAAGGAGTTGTGGAGTGACTGAAAGTAATTGACAAGTACCGTATGAAGAAGATCTCATGTCCCAATGAAGTCACCCAGCGAGGGCTCCTGCCTGTTTCCTGCGAGGGATGAAAACTGGTGTCGTAATGTCTGTCACCTTGTGGTCTTTTTCTTGTGGTTGTTGTATGATGCCAGTTCAGGAAAAAGCATTCCCCACCCTTGCCTGCTCAATTACCGCTTCTACTGTTGCTTGGTATGTTTACTCTCCAATCTTTTTGATTTAAATGGCAGAGACCTCCAACTACCTTGGAGTAAATTTCCCAAGCTACCCACCTCTGTAGGAGGCCAGGTTTTAGGAAGTTGTGGGAAACTGGAACCGATGGTGATGGTGATGGTGATGATGATGATGATTAAACTTTATTTATAAAGCGCTGCAAATTTACACAGTGCTGCACATACCGGTACAATCAATTAAAATAGATAAAATAAACCTGCTTATGGTGTACATTTTATGAAAAAAATTAAACATAATACATATTAATACATCTTAAGATTCAAACAATAAAATATAGCAGACAACAAATTAAAATAACATTGGATGTTTAGCAGACTACCAATTTAGAATACTGCCCCGGAACTTCAAAATGTGGAAGTCTGAATTCAAAACTCTTCTATGAAATGACAGCCTGGGATTTGGAATTTTGGTACAAATACAAAACACCATCCTCCACCATGTCTACAGGAAGGGTACTTAACTTTAGCTTGCATACCTTCTGATAACAGACCTGTAAGCTATTCCATCTCACAAAAAAAGCCTGGGAGCCATGTTGCTCAGCCATTTCTCTTTCTCATCTCAGGCCTCAGCAGTTCATGGCTTGCATGCCCAATGTCTGTTTATACATCATGCAGTTTAAAGCTCACCTTGAAGAGCAAAATGTTGTATTGAGAGTTACCAGTTATTTTTGTTTTGATTTTTACCTGTATATTCCCAGGTTTCCCTACCACTGATCATATCATCCTGGCTGCATCTACACTACAGAAATAATGCAGTTTGACACCACTTTAAGTGTTGTAGTTCCATCATATGGAATCCTGGGACCTATAGTTCTACAAGGTCTTTAGCCTTTTCTGCCAGAGTACTTGTGGCTCACAAAACTACAAATTCCAGGATTTTGTAGGATAGAGCAATGGTAGTTAAAGTAATGTCAAGCTTCATTGTTTCTACAGTGTAGTTGCACCCCTAGATTCCTTCAACATTTCAGAAATTGATTTTCACCCATTTCCAGTGAGTCTCCTGTATTATTATTAAGGATAGTCAAAGTGTTTATATGTTTTAGCAATATTTCTCTAGTTAAACACTGGGATTATTTTGTTTAGATGCAGATATTCTAATTTTCCTTGCTTGATGTCAGTTGAATCTGTTTTCTCGAAGCAATAGCTGTGTTTACTGGTGGCTGACATTTTAGTTATTTCTGGGATAATGTGGTTGTGGTGTATGCCTTCAAGTCGCTTCCAGTTTATGGCGATCCTAAGGTGGTTTTTATGGGGTTTTCTTGGCAAGATTTGTTCAGTGAAGTTTTCCCATTGCCTTTCCCAGAGGCTGAGAGCATGTTACTTGCCTAAGGTCATCCAGTGTGTTTCATGGCCAAGCTGGAAAATGAACCCCAGTCTCCAGAGTCGTAGTTCTCAAACCACTACATCACCTTGCTCTCCTTCTGGGATAATACAAACAGCCAAACAGAGAAACATTTCATTTTGGAAAATACTGCATTAATTTAAACTGACCTGAGAGGTAGGAATGAAAATTCCTTGTTAATGCCTATGGACTCTTTCAGACGTGGGAAATTGGAAGTATAATGCAAGGGCAATCCAAACGCAATCCTGGGGTTTCACGTTATTGCGAATTAATTCTTCTCACGCAATTTCGGGCAAAAGGGAAGCAACTCCGAATGCAATCATGGGTTTTGCGTTATTGCGCATTAAAGGTTCTCATGCAATTTCGGGCAAGGAGGGGTTATTTCCGGGTAATAGGAAGACATTCCGAACGCCTTCCGAACGCAATGGGGATTCACGTAAATTCGCTAAACTAGCGAATTTACGTGAATCCGAATGGGCTCCATTCGGATTTGGGAGAAATTCCTCCCGTTTGAAAGAGTCCTGTGAATCCACAGAAAATACTATGGGATGAAAAAAAGTTATGTAGATCTCCAAAATAAAATTGATTTTTTCAGGAACAAGACCTTGGGCTTTCAGAGATTTCCCCCCTCTTCTGGAAGGGCTCTCAAATAGGTATACATTTCAGCTTTTGAGGCTCTCTTCCTTCCCACCCATTCTGGGGCTTGCTAGTCCCTGTGTGCCTTTTCCCAGCATATTATTCCGTGCTCAGCACCTTTCTTCTCTTTTTCCAGTCAGAAAACAATAAGCCATGATGAATATATTTTGAAAACACACAAGAAAGAGGGCGATAATCCTCTGTGAAAGATATATTAGGACTTGGCTTGTTTTCCCTCCCTTCCTTTCCTTCTCTTAATCATCAGTTGATGACAGACTCTGATCCTTTGTCAGTTGCCACCCTTGAACTCTCAAGTTCCCCCACCCAATTCTCAGCCTCAGGAGATCTGGCAACCATAATCTGTTCACTTGGATTTACAAACAAACAAACAAACAAACAAACGCCATCAAACAAACATGAACCCATGGCTTTTCCCACTCCACTTCTCCAAGGACATTGCTAAAAGAAGAAAGAGAAAATCTGCTGGTTTTGCACCCTCTCGCATTCAAAAACTGTTAATCTCAAATTCTTTCCACCCCAGACTTAAAGAAATTTGTGAATTTTGGTAGGGTCTCCAAAAGCTAGTTTGGATGCCATTCTTCCCCATGTCTACTGGCAAACCCAATGTCATCACTATCATCAGTGAATAAACATGAATTCCATCCCAGTCTTTTGAGCACTCAAAGTCATGCAAAGCGAACATTTTCAGTTTCTCACAAACTTGAAATTGCAACCAATAGCCCAAAGCTGGCCTGTCACTACTGAGAACGCCTTTATGGATCATGATCCACCTTACTTCCAATGGGTAGGTGAAGGGCCTGTGCAGAAGATTATAGGTTTCCATTTCAACAAAAGTACAACATGAATCTATAGTGTGTGCCTATAAAAATAGAGGGCACATCCCAGATCCTCCATGTGCACCTCATGCATTGCATAGAGTTCAGAGTTGACTTTTCTCACAAATTGTGTTTTTAAGACCAAAACCATCTTAGATTGGCTGCAAGTACTGTATGAATGAGGAAATTTACTGGTATGTTTTCAGCTCTAAATCTGTTTCCCTAAGCAGTTTTTCCCCTCACATCCCAGGTGAAAAGCAGCCCTGGTGGCACAGTGGTTAAATGTCTGTACTGCAGCCACTCACTCAAAACCATAAGGTAGCGAGTTCAAGACCAGCAAAGGGCTGAAGTTCAACTCAGGCTTGCATCCTTCCAAGGTCGCTAAAATGAGTACCCAGATTGTTGGGGGGCAAATAGCTTACAATTGTAAACCGCTTAGACACTGCTTAAGGGCATGAAGCGGTATATAAATGAAGCTGTTTGTTTGTTTGTTTGAAAAAGCCCTATGAAGGAAGGTGGAATTTTGCACAGAATTGCTATCACAAGGTAAGTAGCCAAACAGCTTCTCAGTATGAATCCTTCATCCCACTGATTCACTACGGCATGCACGAGGTTTCTTCTAGCGTTGTTGTTGTTGTTTTCCTGTGTGAAAGAAAGAAGAAAAAACACATCATCCCATAGACTTACAGTCAATGGTTGTGATCCAGTGAAAGTCAATTATATTTTAAATTGAAGAGTTTGACGTATAGGCTTAAATCAATGCAATTTATGTGCACTTAACTTTGGCTAGACATATGGCGGCCACTGTTTTTGGACCACAGCCCAATTGCAGAGTTGTTACATCTGCACTGGTTTTATCCTGGACCCCACCCCACTTTCCCAACAGTCCTTTGAAATTAAATGATTGGCATAATAATACAGAGAAGCATTAATCCCCTGGCATGCTCTGCCTGACAGAAATCTGCAGCTCATTTATAGAGTTAGCTGTCATATGCAAACACTCACATATGCAAACAATGCCTATATTCATAAGGAAATGTGTTATCCAAGCAATTAATCTGTGAGTGTAAAGTCTCTCTCAGTACCACAGCCAGCGCGTGTTATTCCAGGCATTCTCATGAATCCAATTACCTGCTGGAAAAGTTTTCTCACTCCGTGGCATCTCTCCAAGTTTAACAAGGATGATAGGAGAGTGTTTTAAACCATGGAAGAAGCATGCGTCTTCATAATGGCTCTTGAAATATATAAAGTAGGCATGAGTGGGAAATTTGTTTGGTTTACCTTTTAATGGGAACTTACCAAATTTGTACTTCCCAAGCTTTCAAATAAATTGGAGCACAGTTTGAATGCAAAATTCACACTTTTCTGAAAGTTGTGGTAAAGCTCATGGATTTTTTTAAATACATGCTTAAGAATTATAAAAGCTAAGGAGTATGTGGAAACCTAAATTAGGGGGGAAATGTATGCAAAAATGTTTTATATTAAGGGTAACCACTTGCAAAAAAATGTGCCTTGGAAACAGTGTATAGAAAAATGCATGCATCTAGAGAAATGTGCACCTAATATAATTTGTTTAATATAGATTATTTAAGAAATATTTGCAAACTGATGGGAGAAAACATTAAAATAAAAATCTGATTTGAATAAAATTTGGCAGATTGGTTTATCTTTAATAGAATGCATAAAGACCTATAGTTAATTACAACTAAAAAGCAATGTTAGAATTCTACTCTTTATGGACTATCTGAATGTTTCTACCCCTGGTCAATATTTAGACATCTTGGATGGCTACTTTGTGAATGGTGGAGGGCAATCTTTTGGAACGTTATAAGGTCTACGTGACTGTATATGATTTGCCAGGACAAATGAAAACAGAGGTGGGACATGGTAACCCTCTGCAGTTAGTTGAAAGGATATACTAAAAGAAGAGGAGAAAGACTTGTTCTGTGCCACCTTAATGCAAGGATTATATCTAATGTTCTAAGGTGATCATTGGGGAAAACACATTGAGTAAATTTAAGAAAGAGAGGCAATCACAGGAGATCTCCAAGACAAGGCAGGAGGAAGATAGTTCTAAATTGTTGTTGTTTCTGTTGTTATGTGCCTTCAAGTCATTTATGACCTATGGTGACCCTAAGGCAAATCTAGCATGGGGTTTTCTGGGGCTGAAAGTGTGTGACTTACCGAATATAAACCTGTGGGTTTCCATGGCTGAGCAGGAAATCGATCTCCAGAGTCCTAGTCCAACTTCTAATCACTGCACCACTCTGACTCTTTTTATTAGCCATTTGTAATCCATTCTACTTTTCAATAAATTTAGGGATAACCAAGGAATGTAGCAGCACCTCTAAGAACTAGTTATTATTTTAACATTAGTTTTCATGGATATAGACCCATTTTTTTAAGATGCATCTGTTGTCGTTGTGTGCCTTCAAGCCATTTCCAACTTATGGTGACCTTAAGGTGGGACCTATCATGGTGTTTCCATGGCAAGATTTGTTCAGAGGAGGTTTGCCTTTGCCTTCATCTGAGGCTGAGAGACTGTAATGTGCCCAAGGTCACCTAGTGGGTTTCATGGCTGAGCTGTATAGAGTGATAATAAATGCTGAGATATAGACCACACTTACACAATTGTGGGAATGAGGTAAAAAGAAATAGGATCCAAAAAGATGCAAATCATGTCCTTTGCCCTAAATTTTCAAAGAGCTGGATGAAGTGATCCAGTTGTCAGAGATGAGCTGGAAAGTCTTGTGTCAAGGGCTGCAGAACAGATACATATCAGAGCCAGGAAGGGTTTTTTGCTCAGCTAACATCGCAAGAGAAATAGGATGCTTTTTATACTTTTTCCTGTCCAGGACAGCATTAAAGTGGGAGAAAGTACTAGGATCTATTGATTAATAGCTATGATAGTCTTATTTACCATACCCAGGGGCGCAGTTATCTCTCTGCTCTGAGTTTAGTTGCAATCTGCATAGCAGCTGGCAAGGGGATAAGGTGCGTGTTTGTGTGTGGACGAGGGGGGGGAATAGATGGATTTTCCCAGAAATTTGCAAAAGTCAGCATTTGCCTGCATTTTTGGACTCTCCTGCCTGGGCCTGCCTATGGAGATTATCATGGAGGTTAATTCAGACAGTGAAAATAATCTGGGTTGAATAGTTGTTCGGTTGCATTTCAAATGCATCCAATTAAGTTGGGAGGAGGGGCTGCCAAAAATGTACCTTTTTGGCAGACTTCTCCCAAACTTACTACTTACTTACAAACCCCCTACTTTAGGGGGTTTTCTAAGTTTTCTTTTTAAAAAAAGATTTGCATTGCCACCAGTGTGAATAACCGATGCAAACAGACCTGGGATAAACCGGGATGAAACTCTGCATGCCTTGAATGTGTTCCAAATATATTTGCATTACTGACTCCATCTTTATTCGAGTGCTTATTTGAGTGTGAGTGCCCAATCTTGCACAGATGCACAGAGATGCCATTTCACAGTGTGAATAACAAACCCAGAATATGTGAGATTATTCACATAGTTGCACTAAAAAAAAAATAAAAAAATGCCTGAATGACCCCATGATGAGCTCCCGGCACTTCAAAAATTTATCATTCCACCACTTTTTGGAAAACCCAGAGTCTAGCTTTCCAGAGCCTATAAATATTTCACTGCCAGGAAGACATTCCAAGCTGCAGTTCTGAAATTTGCTTCAGCAGGGCAGCTGTAGGGAAGGCTCCCAATACTAGCCCCAGTAAAGGAGAATGCAGATGGATTATACAACAGCAGGAATGTTAATGGTCAGTAAAAGACTTTGGTCAAGTCATCCCCCTGGAGTAAGAAGAAAGTTCTTCTTTCCAATGGAGATCACTTTGCATGTCACACAGACATCATTTCATTGCAGGGAGAAATAAATTCAATCTCCTTTTAGAATTCAATCTCTTTTAAATATTATATGCTTTCACATATACTATGCTTTCACTTATAATATTCACTTTAATATTCTATGTTTTCACATATAATATTAAAAACCACAAAAGAGTTGTAAAAAAAAAAAAAACCCTTCTTTGTGGTTTTAATATTATATGTGAAAGCACTAGGAAGTTCCAGAGAAAACCGTGCACATATGTTAAATACTAAGACCCATACTTAGGCTGGCTAGTATTTCCAAGTGACAAAAAATCTTTTTGTATAGAATTTTTAAAGTGCAGAGCTAAATGATAACACTTAATGCCTTTCTCTAATCAGTAGACCTTTTGAGGGCTTTTTGGCTTACTGCCACTTTGCAAGCAAATTTGGTTTGGAATGCACAGAATGTATGCTATGGCAGGCCCAAGATATTTTACTGCCTGAGACAGGACAGCTAATGTCATGCTCACAACCCCACTCTCTCTTTTTTATTGTTCATAATACCCAAACCCGGCCATGAGAGGTTCAGTTTGCTTCCTCTCACCTTTCCTGCAGGCAAAGAACTTTTTGTTTGATCAGGGTTTTTTGGTAATTATATTTTGAGTTAGCAAGGTGCTGTGAATGCAGTGTGCTGTGCTTTTATCTTTTAATTGTGTTTTAATGTATGTTAACTATGTGCTTTTTAATATAATTGTTTAATTGGTTTTTAACTTTTGTAAAACAAGTTTGGACTTTGTAAGCTACTTTCAGTCTCTTGCCAGGAGAAAAGCAAAGTATAAATTAAATAAGTAAGACATGTTGAAACCTGAGTCTCACACACACATTTCATTTCACACACATATGCAAGCATTTCTTCCTATAAGGAAGCATGTAATAATAAGAATTACCAAATACCCTCAACTTTTTTGCAGATGAAAACTGGGATACATGTGGCCAAGCTGCATCAGAGGACTCTTTCAAACGGGGAGGAATTTCTCCCAACTCCGAATGGAGCCAATGCGGATTCATGTAAATTCGCTTGTTTAGCGAATTTACATGAACCCCTGCTCCGTTTGGAATTACTTCCCATTACCCGAAAATAACCCCCTCCTGCCCGAATTTGCATGCGAAGCTTTAATTCGCAATAAGGTAAAACCCATGATTGCATTCGAATTGGCTTCCCTCCTGCCCGAATTTGCATGTGAAGAGTTAATTTGCAATAACATAAAACCCATGACTGCATTCGAATTTACCTTAAATTATACTTCCAATTTAGCCTTGTATGAAAGAGTCCAGAGTGTGGTCAATTTCCAAAAGTTATTAACAAGAAAGAAAAGACAAACTAGGAGAGCTTGCGCCAGTTTGCTTTTGCCTGAGCCTACTGGAAAAGTGCTTCCTCCTGCCCTCTCCAAAACTGGGTTAATTGAGTGCAAACAACTTTTGTACTTTGAACTCAGTTTGGAGCAATTGAAGTACACTGAGAGTGAAGGGGGAAAGTGGGAAGAAGAGATAGAAAAGCAGCTAGAAAAGTGGGAAGCCAGAGGACTAATCAGGATTCTCCCTGACAAATCAGGATGGCTGGAGTATATGTAACCAGATCTTAGTGTTTCATGAGATCTAAATTGGCTGCCATTCTGCCTAATGGGAAGAGTGACCCTGCATCATGCTCAGAGAGATGAGGGTGATGGCCACTGACACCACCATTTATTAACCATGTTCAAAGCAGCTAAAATAACAGTGTAATATAATATGATGCTAAAATAATATTTAGTGAAATATAATGACAGCATTCCAAGATTATTCAGCATGCTAATGAACAGAGAACCAGCGATACAAATAGCTTTGTCAAAAAACCCCATACCAATGCATTAAATAAATAAATTATTCTGAAATGCTGGTGATAAAGGGTGGAATATACTTGTGACTAATAAACAAATTGTCGTAAGTATATTCTTTGCCATCACATTCAGTAGGAGTAGGGAGAAGGGTTGAAAACATTTGTCTAGATTTGCTTAAGCATAATTCACTGGAATCACAAAAACAAAACAAAACAAAACAAAAAAATGCCACCTCCACCAAAATAACCTTGTATTGAATGAGCTGTGGGTATTTTGTGCCCTTAGTGAAAATTTAAGGGTTTGAGTTGTGGTTGGAGTTAGTGGTTAAGGTTAATGCTGAAAATATCTCTCATGTACTTCCTAACCACAATGGACAAAATGTTGATTTCTCCTAAATGTGACCAACTAGCTCACAGTATATTATTGAACTTTTCTATTGCTGCATCATAGTTCCCTTTTAAAAAAGGCATTGGTTGGAACTTTTTGTTCCATTACTTTACAAAACACATCCTAATAGCAAAAGCAGTGGTTTGTTTAGAGTGACACACAGAGAGAGAAAGATTTGTCTTTGTAGCTGTTTTTGTTTGTTTAAAAGAAACTCTACATGGGAAGTGACTAAAAATTTGGAGAAGATGGCTGGAATTCTCTGCCATGCTCTATGTTATGTAACTTTACTTATTTCACTACACTGTTATAGAGTTATATTCCACTTTAACTGCCATGATAACTTCCTATGACATTCTGGGGTTTGTAGTTTGGTGAGACCCAAGGGCTCTTGGCTGAGAATTCTAAATGCACCTCCCTAAACTGCAAATCCCAGGATTCCATAGAATGCTACCATGGCAATTAATGTGAAATATAACATTATAACAGTGTAGTGTTATGTAGCAGAAACTCTAAGAAACTGTTACTGATTTGCAAAGATGCATAATGAGATACTGACAAGTGCCCTAATACACACTGGGTTATATCAAGGCACATTGGCACTCTCTGACTGGTGTCCCGATGTGTATCAATACTGATCCACAATTGGTCCTGATATACAAGAGTCACTTTGCTGGGTCCCCATATGTAGTAACAACAGCAGGCTTATGTTGAATATGGACACTATTAAACTGCTCAGTTCTACTTCCCCAAGATGCAAATCTCAAACTGAAATCTGGACAATTGTTCAGGTGACAGTGTGCCAGAACGCACACCCAACTATCCTGATTGGTAGGGACAGTTCAGATTAATCCTCTGCCATCCCACTTTTTCAGCTGCTTTTAAAATATCCCAGTTTCTCTCTTCTTTTCCCACATTCCTCCTTTGTCCTCACCTCACCACTGCACCTTCTCCTAAACCGTCTCCAATTTTACTCCTCCTAATTAATAATGTTTGCTGTCTTGACCATACTCTGATGTTGCTGGCCACACACTTGGGCCTAGCAACATCTGTGAAAAGTTGGAGGTTATGAGAATACCTACATTAGTTCTGATTCTGTGTGGATCCTGCAAGCAGTTATTTCTGTAAGGGATTAAAATGTCTCATACCAGGGTGTGAGACTTAAAGGAAGAACTTTTTGTTTTGATAAACTGCAGAAATGAAATTATACTGTTTTGGAAACAGCGACGGTATTGCTTTGTGTGAGTGTGGCCACTAAATTGCCTGTGCAGGATGGGGCTGGAGAATGTGAAATGGGTGAGAAAATCCTCCAGAGTGGGCGCAGCCTTTCCTTTCTGAAAAAACTCACTATTCCTAAACACCTTTATCAGATTTCATAGAAAATATATTCTTTATGCACATTTAGCAAAATGGGACACATACCTTAGGGCTTCTGTAGCTACATATTGAGAAGAATCTTGGGATCTTGGTGAGGGATCTTGGCCCTAAAATCTATTCAACATATGGTCCATGGGCAGTATTGGGGCCCCAGAACTCTCTTTTATGGGACTTTAGGGCTATATAGATTGGTGGCATCCAGCTGCGTCTTCTTGCCCCGGAAGCAGGCCGTGGCAACTACACGCTGCAGCCTGCACACAGAGCAAAAAGAAGCCTTGAAAGGGGGCTCCTTTTTGTGCCATAGAAGGGGTGTCATAAGTGCCATGGTGCAGCATTATGACATCCCTTGTGTGCTGGATATCATCATGGTGTGCACCATCTAGATTGGCACGTGCCATAATGGCGCCCCAGTGGAAAAAGAAGGGCTTGGAGAGTGTGAACGCTCAGCCCTACCGCAGCCCTACACGCAGGCTGGCATAAACTGCTGGTCTGTTGAGCCCCTTCATGTCCCTTGACACTGTAGAATTATCACTGCTTGTGTTGCTGTCCTCATAACCTAAATTGCAGCTTTTACCTCTCTTCTTTTTCCTTCCTGTGGTGAGACTCAGCATAGTGGTTTGAGTGTTGGAGTCTTCTATTAGAATATGGGGAGATCAGGGTTCAAATCCCCGCTTGTCCATGGGACCCCACTGGGTGACCCTTGGGCAAGTCACACTCTTTCAACTTCAAAGGAAGGCAAGGACAAATTCTTTCTAAACAAATTATGTCAAGAAAACCCCATTATAGGGCCATCTTAGGGTTGCCATAAGTCAGAAATTACAGCTGCCCTCTACATTTGTGGCTTTGACCTTTGTGACTTTGATTATTTGCGAATCTGATTAATATGTTATTTCTAGGAATCTCTAGGTCCTCCAGTGCAACTCTGCTGGAAGTTGCTCTGGAGGACCTAGAGATTATTAGAGAAAACTAGGGAAAACACTTCTCTAGCCATTTGTAGGTTCAGTGTGATTATATGGCCAACTTCTGGCAGATGTGGACCATAGAATTGTGCTGGAGGAACTAGAGATTCCTAGTCAGGTGTTCTTGTAGGTTAAAAAGATAGTGTTTAGACCTCCCAATAAATGGGGCCATTCCCACTTCCAAATTTAAATTAAATTAACATATTGTACAGCTGACTACATAGTTGCTCTGAAAATTGTGCCTGTTGTTTAATAGGATAAATAAATAAAAGATTCATAGAACCTTTCTGGAAGTTTTTAATAACAAAAATGGAACATAGGCTATTAAGAACATCACAATGTCCTTTAAACTGAAAGCTGAGGAAGGCGTTTAATTTCTATGTTTATTCTTCCCCTTTCTAGTGATATATTTTATTATTGTGAATGTTCCAGCTAGTTTGTGTAGCATGAAAGGGCTTTGAAAGACATGCAGTATCTATTCAATATTTGTTTTATTTACAGATATACAAGCAGAGCAAAATGAGGGCAAATAGCAAGGAGCAAAGCCTCTGAGCCTGCAAAAGATTTCTTAAGAAAGTTCCTGGTTACCCTTGGGCTGTTTCCAGCTAAACTCACAGCTCTGCCTCTGTCTCTTAACTCCTTGAACTGGGAAAAAGGCACACTGGTTTTTGCTGTCACTCTGACATTCTTTCACCACAACTGTGATGGGGATCACCTTCAAAAAGCTGGCAAGACTCAACTGTGATACAGGTTGAGCCTCCCTTATTCTGAAATCTAAAATACTCTAAAATCCAAAATTCTTTCCATGGGTGGCTGAGATAGTGACACTTTTGCTTTCAGATGGTTTAGTGTATGCAGACTTTGTTTTATGCTCAAAACTATTAAACATATGTATAAAGTTATCTTCAGGCTATGTGTATAAGGTGTATTTAAAACATAAATGAATTTCATGCTTAGACTTGGGTCCCATCTCTAAGCTATGCATAGGTAATATTTCAAAATCTGGAAAAAAAAACAACAATCCAAAATCCAGCTTGCGATCCCCAGGTTTCAAATCAGGGAGACTGTACTGCAAAAGATATGGTTGTTCTTATACCAGGGGAGACTCTGGAAAAGAGTCTGAATTCTCTAACATCTCCTTGGAAGAGACCTTACCAACACTGCTGTAGTCTTACTGAAATAATTACAACTACTGTTGTTGATGATGTTGTTGTGTACCTTCAAGTTGTTTGCACCTTATGCTGACCCCAAGGTAACTCGAGTTTTTCTAGGGCTGAGAGTGTATGACTTGTCCAAGGTCATTCAGTGGGTTTCCATGACCAAGCAGGGAATATATAAATATAGTGTGTGTGTGTAAAGATATGCATATATATCTATATCTATGTCTATATCTATAGTATAGCTCAAACCACAATACCACTCTGGCTCTCATACTTGTAATTAGTCTCTTATTTGTTATAGCAATAACAATGGTATAACTTCATTACATTACAATTGTAATTTGCACTTTGACCACAAATTATTGGTTACTTTTATGGTTAGTTTTATGGTTATGGTTACTAAATAATGGAGGAGGAATATCACATGGTTCAAGCGCTGGCTTGTGCTACATTTACAACTGCAGCACAGGTTCTTTTGTGGGTGCTGAGGTGACTACATGGTGGATGGGAGGAGAGTGTGTTTTGCACTGTAGGCCAATGATTCGCATTAGTCCAATATTGCTGTTTCTAAGCAATTAGACATTACCTTTGAGAAACAAGAACCTAAAGAGGTATCTAACAACTTGAATGATAATTACTGTTGGAGCTTTGGTACTAGACTTGACTTTCCAAGCTGTGACCCCACACCAAGAGAACAATACAGACAATATAGACACAGCTAAGCCACATGTTTTTTTTTTCAATGTGAATAAAATTTGAGGACATCTGAGAAAAAACAGTACTCCTAAAACACAGTTGATTATTTCTGGAAGCAGAGCCATTTTGAAATGTGGAAGTCCATCTGCCAGCAGCCACTCATCATAGTGTTGTCATTATTATTTCGCAGCTTGCTTGTTCTCTCTTTTTTTCCCTTCCCCGTTCCCACTGCCGGAATATTCTCCAAACTCAAGAATTTGCTGAGCCCTTGGTAATTTTCCATGTGCATTAACAAACCTGGCGCTTATTGTAATTTGTCAGAGTGACATTCAGGCCTTTCCGTTTGGCAATCCCTGCAGTTCAGTCAAAAGCTGAGAAGTTTCATGTAAGTGTCACAAATAGAAACAAAGGGATTAGTTTTGTCTGGGGTGAAAAATGAATGTTTTCTTCTGATCCTTACAGCTAAATACGCCCTTTGACTTTGCAAGTAAAAAAACCCGAGGCATCATTAAAAACTGACGAGAAAATTCACGCCTGGGGTAAAATGGTTGTAGTGTCACAGTCTGATTCCTTATTCAGGGATGTCAAGGGAACTGTGAACAAGGGGATCTGGGGATCTGAGGTTTTCCATTTACGCATTTATGTGGATAAAATCCAGTTCCCAACTTTTCAGACACTGTTAAGATTAAGAAACACAGCCCAGGCAGGGGCTATAGCACAGTGCCAGAGTCTACACATTGCATGCACAAGATCCCAGGAGCTCTAGGATAGCAATAGCAATAATAAGTACATTTCTATACTGCTTATCAGTGAACTAGCACTCCTTAAGTGGTTTACAATGTGGAAGCCAATAGCTCCCAACAAGCTGGGTACTCATTTTACTGAACTACAAAAAGATGGCAGGCTGAGTGGACCTTGGAGCTCTCTTTTAGGATCAAACTTACAGTGTTGTGGCTGCAGTACCAGCATTTAACCACTGCACCACCAGGGCTCCTTAGGATGAACCCTGGTCTCACCACAATCACACAAATCAATGGAAATCATGGGAATGAAAAGCAGTGCTAAAATTACTCTTTTTGTACTTGGGATAATGCCACAATTATGGTGATATCGTGTGATGTCATCTAATAATCTTCAAGCAATTGCGTGATAGTGACAGGAGCATCCTGCTATGCTCCTTTCACTTTTCATCGTGTGAAAGAGTCCATACATCAGTTTAAAAGAATACATAAGATATTCACATATTAAAACAATCCTCATTTAAAATTCACAGTTTAAAAATCATCTGGATAAACCTGCCTGAAGAGACTGGTCTTTAATGCTCTTTTAAATTCAGACTGCATATTCTGCTGTTGGATCTCTTTAAAACAGACAATAACAAACTATGGGGTGGTACAGATCACCCAAAAAGAGTGGTCTGGCACCACCTTTTTTTGCTGCAGATCTTCACTAGACGCTAGATGCTGCAGCAAAGCTGCCCAGCAAAAAAGGAGCGGGGAAACCCCACTTTTTTTAGCACCATAGTTGCGGCACAACACACAGAAAAGGTACCATTGGGCACCTTTACTTTGCCACAACTGCGCAGCTCCAACTAGAAGCTGCGCAGTTGTGGCAGTGCCATTATGTACGCCATCTAAACGTAATGACGCAGGCGCCATTACATGTTAGGGTTCGGGAGCATGCAAATGCTGCGCGCTCACTGTCAGAACAGGGGTCCAGAATCCCAGACAATCAACCAGTCAGCTTTATGTAGAATAAACAGAACTTTATTGATGCTCCAGGATCAGCAAAACCACACCATTCAGCTTCTTAGCTGAGACTGACCAGTCCCCGCCCAGCACCCCTATATCTTCCAAAGTACCACACCTCCCTCTTTCTCACAAAAGCCCGCGAAAGATCTATTCCAGTTTTTTTCCATAGGTTTCGGTTCCACCTTATCTCCCCCCTTCACAATGCTTCCCACCAGAAACTCCTGCATTCCAAGCTCAGAGCCGAGCAGCCCCAAGGTCAACTGATAAATCCTCCTGGCACCGTTATGCACTCCTACTCTCTATCTAGCAACTAACTATGTACCATCATCCCCAACTACCTCTACTAACCCATATCTGGAAGAATACTACAAGGATTCTGACAGTCGGCCCCCCGAAAAGAACCCCCCCCCCTACATATGATAAACACAGTACATTAAAGGAAACAGCAAAGGCAACAAAATACTATTTAGGCTTGTCAGGATACAGACGATGAAACTTCATAACCAAAGCAGGGGCTTTAACATGTTTAGCTAACACCCATTCATCATGATCCGCTGAAAAGTGTTTCCAGCGAACCAGGTACTGCAACTTGTTTCTGTGCATTCTAGAGTCCAAGATCTTAGCGACTTCAAAATGCTGTTCCCCCTCAACCATCATGGGCAGGGGCGGTTCTTTGTCCTGTCTCCAACGTTCTGTGCTTCGGTCCGGTTTCAGCAAACTAAAATGAAATACAGGGTGTAAATGTCTATACGATTTAGGCAAGTCCAATTCCGCAGTCACCTCATTGACAAGTCTTTTCACCAGGAAAGGCCCTATGAATTTGGGTCCCAATTTCTTAGACGGGTGCCTAGATTTCAGGTTCTTCGTGGACAAAAACACCCGATCCCCAGGCTTGATGTCCCACCCCACCGATCTCTTACGGTCAGCATGTTTCTTATAGTCTGTTTTAGCCATCTCCAGAGCCTTGGCAACCTGGGACCAAGCCGCCTGAACCCTCTGAACCCATTGAGTCACAGTCACAGGGTCCGAAGGGTCAGCTGGCAAGGCCGGGAGGGTCCTGAGTTCATATCCATAGACAATCTCGAAAGGCGATTTGCCAGTGCTCCGATGCACTGTACTGTTGAACGCCACTTCAGCATGGGGCAATAAGTCATACCAATCATCCTGCAAATAATTAGTGTAACATCGGAGGTACTTCTCGAGAGCCTGGTTCGTTTTTTCGCACTGCCCGTCAGACTGGGGGTGCCAGGCGGTGCTCAGGGCCACTTCTACCCCCAATTTTCTTTGCAGCACCTTCCAAAAGGTTGAAGTGAAGGTGCTACCCCTGTCACTCACAATCTTGTCTGGCAACCCATGATACTTATAAATGTGGGCTATGAACAGGTCAGCAAGCTTGGTAGCACTAGGCATCCCCTTGCAAGCTACATAGTGCGCTTGCTTCGAAAAAAGGTCCACAACCACCCAAATAGTGTTTCTCCCCTTGCTCTCAGGCAGATCGGTGATAAAGTCCATGGCAATATGTTTCCACGGTCCCCCAGGGGTGGGCAGCGGCTGCAGAAGCCCCCTGGGCTTGCCGACGACTGGTTTGGCACGGGCACACACCGGACAGCTCTTCACATAGTCTTCCACCTCAGCTCTCACCCCCTCCCACCAGTAAGCTTTCCGAAGCTTGTGCCAAGTTTTTAAATATCCCCAATGACCCGCTGCCTTCGAATCATGGCACAATTTAAGAACTTCAGGCCGTATCGATGCAGGAACATAAATTTGAGAGCCCTTAGCCCACAACCCTAATGAGTTCAAAACCAACCGATCTTTGTGCTTCTGAAGCCACTCATCCTTTTCGGCTTCCCCTTTTATCTTTTGCAGCAGCCCATCCAGTTGGGGCAAAGGGTCGACCGGTTTCTGCTTAGCCTGGCTACGAGTCACTACAGCTAGTCCCAACTGTTCAGGGGAGAAAATGGCTTGCAGAGGAATTTGCTCTTTCCCCATATGCTGGGGGAGCCTGGATAAGGCATCAGCTAAAATGTTTTGTCTTCCTGGGAGGAACTTTAGTTTGAATTTGTACTTGTAAAAGTCCTTAGCCCACCTCCTCTGTTTAGGAGTCAGCTTTCGGGGAGTTTGCAGGGCCTCTAAATTACGATGGTCCGTCCAAACTTCAAAAGGATGAGGCGCCCCCTCTAAAAACTGTCTCCAACTGTCCAGAGCATGCTTAACTGCAAACGCTTCCTTTTCCCAAGTGGGCCACCCCAGCTCCCCCTTTTGGAATTTGCGAGACAAGTAGGCACAAGGCCTCAACAGCCCATTATTGTCCTTTTGTAGCAACACTGCCCCTACTGCGTGGTCGCTCGCGTCCACCTGAATGACGAACGGCTTGTCAGGGTCAGGGTGAAGCAAAATGGGTTCTGCACTAAACAAGAGCTTCAACTGCTCAAATGCTCTCTGGCATTGATCAGTCCAGTGAATCGGGGTAGAGGGTTTGGGCTGTTTCTTTTCTTTAACCTCCTTGCCCTTGCCCCCTCCCTCCTGGGTTTTGGTTTTCAAAAGATCCGTAATTGGCAGTGCTATTCTAGCAAAGTCCGGGATGAACTGCCTGTAGAAATTGGCAAAGCCCAGAAACTTTTGTACTTGTTTTCGGGTCTTAGGGGGGGCCCAGCTCAGAACAGTGTGCACTTTTTGTGGGTCCATTTCAATTCCCTGCGCCGACACCCGGTACCCTAAAAAATCCAATTTGTCCGTATGGAAATGGCATTTAGACAGTTTTACATATAGCTGGTTATCAAGCAGTCGTTGTAACACCTCTCGCACTAGTGGCACATGGCTCTCCAGGTCCTGAGAGTAAATTAGAACATCGTCCAAGTATACCAGCACCCCTTCAAACAGCAAGTCATGTAGTACTTCGTTTATGAGTCTCATGAAGACCCCGGGGGCTCCCGCTAGCCCAAAGGGGAGGACCAGATACTCATAGGCCCCTAGAGGGCAATTAAAGGCAGTCTTATGTTCATCCCCCTCTTTAATCCGTACCCTATAATAAGCGTCCCTTAAGTCTAGTTTGGTAAACACCTTGCCTGTGGCCAACCGACCTAGCATATCCTTCATTAAAGGCAGAGGGTACTTATTGGTGCTACAAATCCCATTTAGGTTTCGATAGTCCGTGACCAGCCGCAGCGTTCCATCTTTCTTTTCCCTAAAGAACACTGGTGCGGCAAAAGTGGAGGTGGAGGGTCTAATGAATCCTCTCGTCAAGTTCTTTTCAATAAACTCCTTAAGTGTGGATAACTCCCGGGGGGTCATGGGGTACAGTTTTGGCTTAGGCATGGGCGCACCGGGTTCTATCTCAATGGCACAGTCCGTCTCTCGATGCGGTGGCAGCTGGTCACTCTCTTTAGATTCAAACACCTCCTTAAGATCTTCATAACAGTCCGGGTAGGAAGCCACTGCCTCCTCTGGGCTGCCACCCGGTTCCGCTGCACCTTCGACCCCTCCCCAGTTCACTGGCTCTAAGTGAGTGGCAGCCTCACCCGCCTGGGGCCGGGGCGTCAACACTGGCTGTTGCACTGGAGGGACTTTGATAGTGGGGTCCAACTGGTGACCCCGGCAGCCTGGGTCATCAAAAATTAATAGTCTCTGTCTCCACTTAGTGTGGGGGTTATGGTGATGTAGCCAATCGATCCCCAGCATGATGTGATAATGATACGTGGGTCCCACCACAAACTGAATCCTTTCCCAGTGATCTGCTATCCCCAGCCACACTGTGGTGGTCCGCTCCTTCAAAGCTTGCCCCCCCAACAAGCTGCCATCCATCTGGGAGAAAGGGATGGGGTCCGGCAGGTTTTGGGTTTTTATGCCCAGGCTTTTCACCACTTCTGGGTTGACTAAGCACCTAGTGCAACCTGAGTCCACTGCCGCTGTTAGGGTCATGGCTCTCTGCCCCCGTCCCACAACCAAAGTCACAGTCAAAGTGTAGAGGGGAATGCCCCCACTCACCATCGGTTTGCGGCCGTCCCCACTCCCAGCCTGCCTCTGGCCGCTTTTTAAGGCAGGCTCGGGGAGTTTAAAGCCAGCTCCTCTCCATCGGCACTGTCGTCGTCGGTCCAGACTTCCCCAGCTCTGCCTCCTCGCCCGGTTGTACTTTCAGGGGCTGCGTGAGACCCGTGTCCCAATCCGACCACCGAGTGGCCCTCCTCCGTTCTCGGGTCCGAATTGGAGCCACCGGTTGTCCAAACCACTGTCCTCCGCTCACCGGAGTCTGTAGCACTGGAGGTCTCGTGGTCTTCGGTAACGCACCTGCCCCCGCTGCCGAGGCCTTGGCCTCCTCCGCCATCTGAGTTGTAAAAGGCTCCTCGGAAGTCTCCTGCTCCTGCATTGCTTCAAAGAAGAGTTGATGGTTTGGAGAGTCTCAGCTAACTGTCAGAACAGGGGTCCAGAATCCCAGACAATCAACCAGTCAGCTTTATGTAGAATAAACAGAACTTTATTGATGCTCCAGGATCAGCAAAACCACACCATTCAGCTTCTTAGCTGAGACTGACCAGTCCCCGCCCAGCACCCCTATATCTTCCAAAGTACCACACCTCCCTCTTTCTCACAAAAGCCCGCGAAAGATCTATTCCAGTTTTTTTCCATAGGTTTCGGTTCCACCTTATCTCCCCCCTTCACAATGCTTCCCACCAGAAACTCCTGCATTCCAAGCTCAGAGCCGAGCAGCCCCAAGGTCAACTGATAAATCCTCCTGGCACCGTTATGCACTCCTACTCTCTATCTAGCAACTAACTATGTACCATCATCCCCAACTACCTCTACTAACCCATATCTGGAAGAATACTACAAGGATTCTGACACTCCCTAACCTAATCACGGTGCAAAGGCGCTTCTTCCCACCTGTCTGTTTCGGACCTATAACAATTAAAATACATTAACACAACTCTAAAAAACACCAGACAATGGTTCCCAGTTTGTACATATGGGGTTAGTAGAACTAAATAGCTAGTCCAGCATAACCCTACTCTCACTAAGGTGTTGCCTTACAGCTTTCTAGATGGTACCACATTTTGCTCCCACCACTACCCAGTCTTACAGCTGCCACTCTCACTGCCATCTCATTTATTATTATTATAGAAATACTATCTATACATATGTATCCAGTCATATAAAATTATTTTAAAATGTACAAATGAAATTCCAACATACAACGATACAACACAATGCAGGACACAACTTCAATGCATACATACAGTTTTGGTAAGAATCCATTATCACACACCTTTGCAATCAGTATGGTTTTCATTTACTTTTTGCTTCTTTAAATGCAATTCTGCAGTTCTGGTAATGTAATTTAATTTTTGGAAAGAAAAGAAATTTAAAAAGCAAACCAGGCTGCTTGGCAATAGTGAGGGAGAGGAGAGGCAAGGGGAAAGGACTGTGACTACATGACTGCAATTGCTGTGACAGTGATGTTTTCCATTTCAGGAGTCCTGAGACTGCCACACTATTGGGAGCTATTGATGGGTTTCCCCCAGTAATGAAATAGGATGCCCTAGCCAGACTTGGAAGACACAGCAACAACAGGTCAGAGTTAAAATGCAAAAATTTGAATATCCATCAATCTGCCAGCATGGCGTCATGATTTGAGTGTTGGAAACCCACTGGGTGGGCAAGTCACATGCTCCCAACCTCAGAGGAAGGCAACGGCAAACCTTCTCTGAACAAATCTTCCCAAGAAAACCCCATGAGAGGTTCCTCTTAGGGTTGCCATAAGTCAGAAATGACATGAAAACACAATACACACATCTGTCTGCCTATCTATCTATCTATCTATCTATGAATCATTTGCCATCAAAGATTGCCTACTGGCACTGGCCACTAGCCACCACTCCTACTTGCCTGTGCCCTTGCAAAAATGCTATAAGAAACCATCCATCCAAAGAAACCTCCAGGGAAATAATACAGCTTCTGATCGGCTACTGCCACTTTTTCACTCAGGAATCTCCTTGGAATGACACTCTGCACGGTCCAAGAAGAAATGGCAACAACTTTAAGAAGAATAAAGAAGAACCCACCACCACTGTTACCGCAAGGGCATGTATGTATGTATGTATTTTATACATGTTACATAGATTTTAAACAAGTCTTCTAGATGTCCTTTGATATTTTAAAATAAAATCATGATACAAAAACACACAAAAATTGACAGCAGTTTTGCGGCACTTTGGATCATGCATAGTGGAAGAGCTGGTGTTGCTGGTGTCAGTTGTCAGGGGAGTGAATCTGCTCTGGGTTTCAGTATGAACTTTAAAGGAGCTATCCAAGGTGCTGAACCTATTTTGGAGACAGAATCAGGCTTTTTGGATACTGCCTTTAAAATATGAACTAAAACCTAGAAAAGATTTACTGTGCCCCACTGCCATCAGAGCCATCCCTCTCTAGGCATGTTGTTTCAGGCAGCCTCAGGAGTTGCTGCTTAATTACTGCAAATCAGTTAGAGCTGCTAGATCAAGTATGGGCAGCATGCTCAAGGGAACGGAAGATCATTTTCAGGTCCTCACTCCCCTGGGGAGTCTCTGCCACATGCCTGGCAAAAGCCAGAAATGGCATTTCAGGCAGGTGACAAGCTAGTTTTCCAAATATGTTGCTTTGGAAACTATTTTTCTGGTCTTTCGAGATGGGCCCTCTCAAGTAGTGTGGGGATCAGAGCAGCCCTGTTGGTGTCAATTTTCAGCTAAACAAGTTTTTTTTTTTTTTGGCTAAATTTTAGAAGAAAAATTCAGGGTCCAGGAAACCAAGGATTGTCAAGGACTAAACCACCACCAGCATTTAAACTGTACAGTTCCCAACCTGGTATTAGACAAAGACATATCACTCAGATCTCAGAGGAAGTACCTTTTTGTATTGCTTACGAAATTAGATTTTATCTCCTGGACTTTAGAATGCTTTGTTCCCAGCGCCACATGGCCAGAAGGTTGGCCTGGATAGATATTCCACCACACTATCTCAGCACAGAACAACACACCAACAACACCTTGACAAAATGCAGGCCTGTGGCTAACGTCATCATATTTTTTAAAAAAAAATATCCTGTATGATTTTTAATACTTTTGCCTGATGAAAAAGCCAGTGGAGCTTCGAAAGCTTGCATCGTGTATTTTGTGCATTTTAGTTGTTCAAATAAAGGTATCACTGTTTTGTGGATTTTGGATGTTATTGTACTTTGTTATATGGCCAACACAGCTACCCCTGAATGTGTTTTTAAACATGTATCACTAGATAATTATACCAGTTTCATTAAATATAATGTCTCCATTCTTTGGTATCCTGGGTTTTGTAGCTTTATGGATTTATTTAGAGTTCTTTGTTAGAGAGCTCTGCTACATTACCAAACTACAAATTCCAGGATTCCATGGGATTCCATGATAGGTAAAGTGCTATACTTGTGTAGTATAAAAGAGACACAGAAGGCAGCTTAATACTGGTTATTTTAGACCGTACCAGTTAATGTTTTACCCTTGAATTTCAAGATTGTTTTTTGCCACAAGTTAATTGTTCTTAGCTAAGCCAGGGACTGTTTCATCCTTATGTTGCTTCCAACAGCAGAATAAATAAGTTTTTTTTTAAAGCTATACAAATGTAGACTGTCTGATACAATGTGCAGTCCCAACAGGCGCTGAGCAGCTCTGTGCAGAGACTCGATCCAGACCACCTTCCACTTATTTCTCTTCTCTTCTCTCCAAAAGCTTAAAAATGAGTCTGGGATGACTCAAGCTTACATAAGTAATTAAAATGTGTGGGGATAGGACATCAGTTGCATTAGTCACCCTCAAATTTTACAGTGTCCCATTATTCAGAGGATGGAGACAGACATGCAAAATCATCATCAAGGCTACAAACATGGTTTGGATTATTGCAAAAATACAATGAAAAGTCTTTCTACACTTGCCCTGCCAAACATTGCTTCATTATGTCCAATAATAATAAGCAATTGCTGAAGAAAAGTGCAATTATTTATCTTGTTAGCCACAATTCTGTTGTGGATTACTAAAAGACAAAGAAGATCACAGCACAAAGGCAGCTGCAACATCATTCTCATACATTTTAACTTTCCGTAACCAAAGCTGATGTATTTATCAATTATCCATTTAAGTAGTTTGCTCATTTCTCCAGAAACCTAATTCGAGTTTACAGAATGGCTTACAACAGGTGAGGAACCTTTTATACTCCACTTTGATTCCCAGAAACCTCACCCAGTGTATCAATGGTAATGGGAGATATAGCCTAAAACATCTGGAAAGCTGAAGGTTCCTATTCCCAAGTTTATAACTGATAAAAAAAATTACACAAGCATAATTATAAAAAATACAGAGCTAACACAAATAAAAACTAGAATGACAAACCAAATGGCCAACAGTTTAAAGACAGCTCTGATTCCCAAAGGTCTCTGAAATAAAATGATCTTAACCCAGTGATTAAAGATCAATAAGGAAAGACCAACCCCATCCAATATTGGCTAGAAATTTATTATTGGATCATGCACATTACTATTCAACAGTCCCTCCATCCTGACTAGATGTTCAGTTTGTTTGCCCCCATGCAGTCCATCAATAACCTCAGCCCTTGGTGCAGCACTTGCACTGCATCCCTAGAATTAAACAGAAATGAGAGAAAGTAAGAGATAGGTGTTATATGCATGGTGATCATGGCACCATACTCTGTGCCAAGTATGATCTCACCCAGCAGTTTCATATGGATACTAAACAGCATGAAAGGCTATATGGAACTTAAAATGATCCACACACACCATGGATCTGGAGGATAGCATGAGACACTATCCTCCATGTAAAACCAAAATCAGCCCAGAAAGCTGTCTTCCAATCCCATTTTAGGAGAATGACCCAGAATGATAGTATGGTAGACGATGGAAGCTACTGAGAGAACCGTGATACATCCCTGCTTCTGTTTACCAATGTAGATAGTTTATTACTGCAGTCAAGACTAATTCAATAAAACTGGTTTGAGAGCCATATTATCTCCTTATCTCTATAACCCCTTCTTTTCTGCCCTCGCTTCTCTATATCTTTAATCTCTCTCTCTCTACGGGCTCCTTTCCTTCGGACTTCAAACATGCTCTCATTTTCCCCAATTTTGAAAAAATCTTCTCTTGACCCTTCTTCTTTGTCCGCTATTGTCCAATTTCTCTTCTTCCTTTTCTTTCAAAAGTTTTGGAACGGGTCATCTATTCTCTCTGTCTTGAGTTTCTCGAAGCCAACTCCATCCTTGATCCCTTTCAGTCTGGTTTCCGCCCATGGCATTCTACAGAGATGGCTCTCATAAAAATCTCAAATGATCTTTTCCGGGCCAAGGCGAATGGCCTTTATTAAGTTCTTGTTCTTCTAGATTTGTCTGCGGCCTTGGACACCATTGATCATTGTCTCCTACTTGATATACTTTCTGACCTCAGGTCCTCGGACTCTGTTTTTGATTGGTTTAAATCTTATTTGTCAGATCTTTTGTTGTGGTCTCCGGTGGTCAGACTTCATCCTCTGTCCCCTTATCTGTTGGAGTTCCCTCAGAGCTCTGTTTTGGGTCCCATACTGTTCTCTCTTTACACATTGTCCTTAAGGAAACTTATCAGTTCTTTTGTTTTTTCCTATCATCTGTACGGTGACGACTCTCAACTGTATCTTTCCACCCCTGACTTTCCTCCGGGGCTTGAACAGCAAGTTTCATCTTGTCTCATGGTTATTTTGCAGTGGATGTGGTATCGGCGCTTGAAGCTCAACATGTGAAAGACAGAGCTTCTTGTTTTTCCACCTAAGTCCTTCCTCCAATACTCCTTTTCTGTTTCTGTTGACAACATCTCTATTCGACCGGTCCAGGAAGCCCACAGTATTGGTTTTATTTTTTATTCTTCTCTGTTATTCCCCAGATCCAGGCCACTGCCAAGATTTGTAGATTCTCTCTCTACAATATTGCTAAAATCCATCCATTTCTCTTGGCCTCTACTGCCAAGACTCTGGTCCATGCTCTGATGTTCTTGCAGCTAGGCTACTGTAACCTCCTTCTGACAGGGCTTCCCCTCTCTCACCTCCATCCTCTAATTTCTGTCCAGCATTCAGCTGCACTCATTATTACATCTGCTCACTGTTTTGACCATGTTTCTCCTCTATTAGTTTCTCTTCACTGGCTCCCCTTCCCCTTCTGTATTCAGTATAAGCTTTTGTTGCTGACTTTTAAAGCCATGCATGGGCTGGCACCTCCTTATTTATCTGAGCTTCTCTCTCTTTACATCCCCACTCGTGCCCTCCGTTCTGGTAGTCAAGGTGTGCTATCCCAGCCCAGAATCTCTATCTCCCCTTCTAGGATTCATCCATTCTCACTTGCTGCCCCAGGCACTTGGAACCTCCTTCCCCCATGAGCACGGGTCATCTCTTCTTTAACCAGTTTCAAAACTGAGTTGAGGACCATATTATTTAGGGAAGTGTTTCCAGGCATTGTTTGACTGTTATTGGATATTTGATCTGATACTACTTCCACCACCATCCAGGAAGAGAGAGAGGAAGGCCACCTGCATCAGACCTTGCCTGAAAGAACAAGAGCCCTCCCTCATCCACCATCATCCTGAGGGAGAGAAAGATAGGCAAGCCAGCTCCATCAGGCCTTCCCTGAAAGCAGAAGAACCCTCCCTTCAGTCCTTCTGCCTTGGTCCAGGCCTCTGAGGGAGAGTTGAAGTGCTGGACCTGATCCCCTTCCCCTCCACCATTCCCTTCTCTTTTTGTGTTGTGTCTTCTTAGATTGTAACTCTGAGGGCAGGGAACCATCTAACTAAAAAAGCTTGTATGTACAGTGCTGTGTAGATTTACAGCGCTATGTAAATAAATAAATAAATAAATAATCATATTGGAGAGATCAAGATAATCAATTAATCAGAACAACCTTTGGAACTAGATCACTTCTATGTTCTTGACCTGAGCATCCCTACCAAGAATGATTAATTAGAGAGTGGGCAAAAGTTATTTAAGTAAGAAGCAACAAGAAATAACTTCTTTAGCAAACACACATCTTTCTCTTCCTCTCATTTCTTGTACAATTGTCTTCCCTGACTCTTCAGAGAGCACCAATTTGTAGCTCACGGTTGTGGATGAAGTGAGGATTGAAGTCATGTTCCAGATGTCAGGACTGTTTCTCTTTCCCAGAAGCTCACACTATTCTCAACTGGTTAATGGTTGAGAATCCAGCTGCTGCTATTGAAAGCAAAGGAATTGGGCCAACCTAATAATTAAATAAAAATAAAATAAAACAGAAAAGGGGAAAGCTATGATAGATTGACAGGAAGATATTGCTCTGATTTTCTTTTAGAGACAGCATGCTATGTAGTTTTCATTGTCTTCCTGTCTGATTAATTTCTTTTTCCCCCCTCAAAATTCTTGGCGACCATGGTGGGAGCCACACAGAGGCCAAGGGAACAGAACTCTTTATAAAATAGTAGTAAAACTCTGCCGTCGCTTCCTGTGACCCAAGGCACAAATTCATATCCCACATTCTTCTGTGTTAGGGCCAAGGCCCAGAGACCATTTAATCTCTCTGGAAATGGTAGAATAGATAACATTCACTTTAGTCATGGTCATTCTCTCTTATTTCCCCCCCCCCTTTGCATCCCTCCAGCATAGAATCCCCCCCCCCCCCCCCAAATAAAGCAGAGGTGAAGAACGCGTTTTTTGTTGCTGTTGTTTGGGATTCTTATTTCCAAAAATCTAAATTACCCTGTGTTCTGCATTAAAAACCACACTTGCTCATTCTGTTTATCTCTCACACACTCACCAAAGAATGCACTCCTACACATGTGCATACTTCTGGGTGTTGTCACATGTGTGAGACCCAAATGACCTTCAGTTTACATCGTTCAAATGCAAATGGAAATATCTTCTATTGGCAGCAATATTCTTTTGACGAATCTTCTTGGAACGGTCTGACACATTATTCCTACATGAAACAAAATAAGGAAAAACCACAAGAAAGGTACAGATACTCATTTTAGCATCACAAACAATGCTCTGTATTTCTTTCTTTCTCACACACAGAAGAGAACTTTCTCAACCCAGCTTCTGTCAGTGCCACCTAAACATAGGAGGATTCAGAGCTTGGGAAAGTTACCATGCCTTCCAACATTTCACAGACAAAAACCAGGACATATGTGGCCAAGCAGTGTGGTCAAGATGGAAAAAATGGTATTGATAAAAAAGAATACACAAGCTGGGAGAGTGCAGCATCCTCTCCTTTCCTGATTGAGTACAAACTACTTTTGCATTTTAAACTGAGTTTACAGTAAATGAAGTAAGCTGAGGACAAAGGGGGAAACAAGAGGAGGAGAGAGAAACTGGGAGATTAGGTTGCATCTGCACTGCAGAAATAATGCAGTTTGACATCACTTCAACTGCAATGACTTAGTGCTATGGAACTGTGGGATTTGTAGTTTTGTGAGAGAGTTAGCCTTCTGCGCCAGAGAGCTCTGGTAGACAACAAACTACACACTGTAGCCTAAGTTTGAGTTTATTTCCCCTCCATTTTATAGCTGTCTGTCTCCTCTGCGTTTGAAGAGTACAAGTTACAGAGCCTCTCTCCACAAGATGAAACCTTTTCTATTTGTAGTTTTTGCAAAGAGGACTAAGCCTGCTTTACTTCTCTACTAGACTCTGTGGGGGTGGGGGTGATGATGTAGGACTGCCTGTTGCTCACCATCTGCTTGCAAATACTAATTACTTTGCTTGTGAAATATACCACTATCTCCTTCATTCTTTAGCAAATTGGATGTAGGAAGGGGTGGGGGGAGAGAAGGATGTCTCTTTGACACCACACAATTATAGCACTTTGATGCCACTTTAATTGTCATGGATCCATTCTGTGGAATCCTGGAATTTGTAAATTGTGTCTATAATTTCATAGAATGATAGAATCGTAGAGTTGGAAAAGACCACACGGGCCATCCAGTCCAACTCCCCTGCCATACAGGAACTCTCCATCAAAGCATCCCTGACAGATGGCCATCTTGCCTCTGTGTAAAGACATCCAAGGAAGGAGACTCTATCAGACTCTGAGGGATTGTGTTCCACTGTCGAACAGCCCTTACTGTCAGGAAGTTCCTCCTAATATTTAGGTGAAATCTCTTTTCCTGTAGCTTGCATCCATTGCTCTGGGTCCTGTTCTCTGGAGCAGCAGAAAACAAGCTTTCTCCCTCCTCAATATGACATCCCTTCAAATATTTAAACAGGGCTATCATATCACCTTTTAACCTTCTCTTCTCCAGGCTAAACACCCCCAGATCCCTAAGTCGTTCCTCATAGGGCATGGTTTTCAGGCCCTTCACCATTTAGGACTTTATTGCATGCACTTGTCAAACTGTTTTGGGGACGGGAACAGGACTCGCGGGGGCAAGCGTGAAAGCATTTTACCACACCACACAAGTGTCCACAAAGAGGCCCCGTTCCGGCAACCGTCCCCAAGCCATCCCTGTTCAGTGCTGATGGGCACTATTTTGGCCGGATGGAAGTCTTCCGCGCAGAAGATTTAACGTTTCTCGGCATGGGACAGGGATGGGTGCTGGAACGGGGCCTCTTTGTGGACGCTTGCATGTGCGGTAAAATGCATTCACATGCGTCCCCGTGAATCCCGTTCCCGTCCTCAAAACAGTTATAAAAGTTCATGCAATAAGGTTCTTAGTCGCCCTCCTTTGGACACGCTCCAGTTTCTCAACGTCCTTTTTTAATTGTGGTGCCCAGAACTGGACACAGTATTCCAGGTGGAGCCTGACCAAAGCAGAATAGACTGGCACTATTACTTCCCTTGATATAGTCACTCTGGGGTGGTACAGATCACCCAAAAGGGGTGGTCTGCAGCCGCCCCAAGAAGCAACAAGATAGGCCAGGGCTGCCTCACTGGCAGCCCCAGTGGCCCCATCCCGCTGCTTCTGAAGGCCATAGGGAAGCAGAGAACTGCCCCTTCCCCATGGCCTGCAAGCGGGGTGCAACAGGCGCCCTGGGTGCCCCTTCTCCCCGCTCTCCCCAGTGGCGCCAAGGCAGCGCCAAGGACTCACACCAAAAAAGGAGCTCGGTTTCCGAGCTCCTTTTGGCACCACAGAAAGGGCGCCCTAGGCGCCCTCCCATAGTGTCGTGATGTCAGGCGTGCGCAGCATTGTTTAAACTCTGTGTGCACCATGACACCATCATGTCACATCTGTATGGATGCTGCCCTTTTAAAATGGTGGCGTCTATATGTGTTAGGGTTCAGGAGCGACTAAATGCTGCACCCTCCCGAACCCTAGAAGCACTGTACAGGCATCCTTTTTTGGTTGTCTGTACCAGGCCTCTATTTCTATTGATGCAGCCTAAAATTTCATTCACCTTTTTAGCTGCCTCATCACACTGTTGACTCCTGATCAACTTGTGGTCTACTTGGACTCCTAGATCCCTTTCACATGTAGTGTGATTCAGCCACGTGTCCCCTATCCTATATCTATGCATTTCATTTTTCTGCCCTAAGTGCAGTACCTTACATTTTTCTTTGTTGAATTTGCTGTGCACCGTCCTAACCTGTGGAAGGACGGTATATAAATAAAGATTTTATTATTATTATTTATCATTTTGTTAGCTTTTGCCCAGCTTTCTAGTCTATTCAGGTCATTTCGAATTTTGTTCCTGTCCTCTGGGGTGTTAGCTACTCCTCCTAATTTGGTGTCATCTGCAAATTTGATAAGTATTGTCCCCAATTCTATCATACAAGTCATACAAGACATGTGGTGTGGTGTTATCAGTACGCTGATGACACCCAAATCTACTTCTCTATGTCTCCGACTGCTGCAGTGACTGAGGATGGCATCTCTCCTCTGAACACCTGTCTTGACTCGGTAATGGGCTGGATGAGGAAAAACAAACTCAGGCTGAATCCAGAGAAAACGGAGGTACTCGTAATAGGTTGTCCAAGCCTGGGGACGGAGATTCATCAACCAGTCCTGGACAGGGTCACACTTCCCCTAAAGGACGAGGTTCGTAGCTTGGGGGTGATCATGGACTCGTCTCTACAATTTACATCGCACGTGGAGACGATTGCCAGGAGCGCCTGGTATCAACTTCGTTTGATACACCAGCTGCGTCCCTACCTGGGCAGGGAGGACCTAGAAACAGTAGTACATGCGCTGGTAACCTCTCGTTTAGATTTCTGTAATGCGCTCTACATGGGGCTACCTTTGTATCAAGTTCGGAAGCTCCAGCTGATCCAAAGTGCTGCAGCCAGATTGTTGACAGGGGCCTCAAGAACAGAGCATATCACCCCCATTTTAAAATCTCTACATTGGCGTCCAATTAGCTTCCAGGCGCAATACAAAGTGTTGGTCGTTACCTTTAAAGCCCTATATGGCTTGGGCCCAGGTTACTTGAGAGAACGCCTCTCCCTACACAATCTCCCCCGCACCCTGAGAACAACAGATAAAAAACTGTTAGATTATAAATACACAAGGCTGATATCTACATCTCAATCAGCATTTTCTGCTGTAGCTCCAAAGCTATGGAACGACCTGCCGGAAGAGATCCGTCTAACATCTACATTAGAGGCGTTCAAAAAAGCACTGAAGACGGATCTCTTCTGGCGGGCATATCCACCTGACCTTATTTAGTTTACATAAAACTAGATCTACCCCATTTTACTGATTGTATGCTGATATGAAGTATTAGAAGCTATTTGTTAATTGATTTTAATATTATTATATTGTACTGTTTTTAATATGCTGTAAGCCCGCCTCGATCCGTAGGGAGAGGCGGGAGATACAAATAAAATTTTATTATTATTATTATTATTATTATTAATAAATATGTTGAATAGGACTGGGCCCAGGACAGAACCCTGTGGCACCCCACTGGTCATGTCTCTCCAGGATGAAAAGGAACCATTGTTGACCACCCTTTGTGTCCAGCCAGTCAACCAATTACAAATCTATGTAACAGTTGCCTTGTCTAGCCCACATTTTACAAGCTTGTTGCAAGAATGTCATAGGGAACCTTGTCAAAGGCCTTACTGAAATCATGATATACTATATCCACAGTATTCCCTTCATCTACCAAGTTGGTAATTTTATCAAAAAAATAGATCAGGTTTGTCTGGCATGACTTGTTTCTCTGAAACCCCGTGTTGCATGGGGGCTGAGCATTTACACACTCAGCAACCCTATCACGTACCCCAAGCGCCATCTTGGTGTGGCCCATATAGACGGGGCACGCTATGATGACGTCCGTATGGTGCAGCACCCAAACAGTGCTGTGCCAAACCAATGGCGCCCCACACACGCCCTAAAAAGAACCTGCCAAGAGCAGGTTATTTTTAGGCCTCCTGGAGTTTGTGCCATTTGGTTGGCATGGTCTCCATCAGGGGCAGAAAGGGGTGGCGTCTCGACTCCCCTTTCTTCCTATCTGTCCTGCCCCTATGTTATTTTTATTGCAAAGCATCCCAGTCCTTGGTTTGAATGTTCCCTTGGTTTCCTAGATCTTGTGGAATAGATCTCTTGTTCTTCCCTTTTTGTTGTTGTCTTCTATTTCTCTTCACTGGTCTTTGTAGTAGTTTTCTTTATCTTTTTGCACTAGCCATTGTACTGTTGCATTCATGGTTCTTAGGTTGTTCTTGTCACCTTTTTGTTTTTCTTCCCTTCTTTCCTTTATTGTTTGTAGTATTTTATCTGTCATCCATGGTTTCTTCTCTTTCTTTTTGGCTCTTGAAAGTGTCTGTCTGCATTCTTCTTTTATTATATCCCTGGCTTCATACCATAGTTCTTCTGGTTCTTGGTCTATTGTAGCAAAGTACAATAACATCCAAAGTCCACAAAACAGTGATAACTATATTGAACCAACCAAAAAAAAATGCATGTTACAAGCTTTCACATCTCCACTGGCTTATTCATCAGGCAAAGATATTAAAAATCATAGAGGAGGGAAAAATAATAATGACAATGTTAGTTACAGGTCTGCATTTTGTCAAGATGTGGCTGTTTTCAGCTCAGGTGTTATTGGAGCTTCTTTAGAAATTCAGTGCTCTCTACTCTCTCCCTCCAGTTTGTCAATATCCTTCTTGAAACAAAGTGCCTAGATCTGCATAAAGAATTCCAGGTGAAGTCTGACCAAAGCAGAATGGAGTCAGTCCTCCTTAACCATGGATTTTTTTTATCCACAGATTCAAGCATTCACAGCTTGAAAATTTTCCAAAAAAGCATAAATGCCAAATAGCAAACCTTCATTTTCCATTTTCCATAAGAGACACTATTTTGCTGTGTCATTATATTCAATGGGATTCGAGCATCCACGGATTTTGATATCCATGGGGGGTCCTGGAAACAAATCCCAGCAGCTAACAAGGGCCTGCTGTTCTTCCTTTGATCCAGACGCTATGCTCCTGCAGATGCAGCTCAGAATTGCATGGCTTTTTTGGCTGCTGCATGACCCTGTGGATTCATGTTTAGCTAAAGACCGCCTAGATCCTTTTCAATGTACTGCTTTCAAGCCAGGTGTCACTCATCCTATATTTGGGCATTCTATTTTTCTGGCCTAGATGTGATACCTTATATTTCTCCCAGTTTAAATTCATTTTGTTAGTTTTGGTCCAGCTCTCCAATCTGTCATTTTGAATTTTGATCCTCTGGGGTATTTGCTGCCTCCCTTAATTTGATTTCATCATAAATTTGATAAGTATGCCTTCTATTCCAACATCAAAATGTTTTATAAGATATTGAACCCCAGCTGGCTGATCTTACTAATCACAACATTCCCTTCTAAGTGCAGGCAGACTGATTGTTTAATAATAATAATAAATAATAATAATAATAATAATGTTTTATTTATACCCCGCTCTTCAGCCAAGACTATCAGAGCGGCTTACAATTTGTTAAACAAACAGCTTCATTTACAATGTAAGCTATTTGCCCCCAACAATCTGGGTACTCATTTTAGTGACCTCGGAAGGATGCAAGCCTGAGTCAAGCTTCAGCCCTTTGCTGGTCTTGAACTCGCCACCTTATGGTTTTGAGTGAGTGGCTGCAGTACAGGCATTTAACCACTGCGCCACCAGGGCTGTTCTGGAACCTTTCCCTGGTATCAACATCAAATTGACTGGTTAGCAGTTGCTCAGGTCCTCTTTTTCCTCCTTTCTGAAGAGGTGGACACCATTTGCCTTTCTCTAGTCTGCTGGGATTTCTCCTAGGACCTCATCACACCAGATCAATTCAGATTGAATCTGAAGTGACCTTGGAACTGATTTTTGTCAATTTGTTACTGAATTCACTGAATTCTGGGGTGACATTGGATTGGCTTTGGAATGGCTTCTAACAGCATTCACGTGTGATAATTCAATGTGCATTCATGTGAATTTACTTGGATGGATGCAAAGTGACTCTGGATTGGGGCTGCAAAAACCCTTGTCTGATAAGGACCCTAGCCTCAAAAAAAAAAAAAAAAAAAAAAATCTCAAAGATTATTGACAGTGGCTCTGAGATTACACATGCAAGTTCCTTAAGTATCCAGATGTAGCTCATCTGGCCCTAGAGACTTGGGCCCCATTCCCACTACATTTTTATTCGAAGTGTGACGTGGGCTATATGACCCTCGTTCACACCTGAATCGACTTCCAATCCTCATCGGATCTATTAGTGGAAGAAAGGACCGGGTTAAAAGCAAATAGCCCGGGCTTTCCTGACACTAGTTTTAAAGTGGTCTTTTTCGGAAAACACGATTCTGAAGCGTTTCCAGTAAGTGGGAATGCTGGTCAGAATTGTGGGTTTTTTTGTTTTTTTGTTTTTGGAGGGGGTATTGATTGCAAAATCAATCTTGTGCATTTGCAATCTTGTGCATTTGTGATCTTGTGTATTTGCAATCTTGGGCATTTGCAATCTTGTGCATTTGTGATCTTGTGCATTTGCGATCAGTATAATGAAGAAAAAGAAAAAACACACACACACTTGCTCCTGGGGGGTCCGTCCTTCCTTTTTTTCTCTTTTTCTTCGTTATACTGATCACAAATGCACAAGATCACAAATGCACAAGATCACAAATGAACAAGACTGATTTTGCAATCAATACCCGCCCCCCATAAAAAAAAAATTCCCCTGCGGGAAGGGTATGGGGCGTTGATGGCTGTCACCTTACATGGCAGCTCCAGTGGGAACGACAAGTGTTCCCGGCTAAGAAAGTGGTTCCAAACAAGGTCCCTTTCATAGTGTGGACGAGGGCCTTTTGGAATTGCTTTCATAAGTGGAGCACAGTTCCAATGCAGGTTTTTCCGCAAGTGGGAATGGGCCCCAGAATTGCTTTAGAGCAACTGGGTGTCTCTTTCCTACCTCTTTATCAGTTCTGGGCTGCAGTTCTCATATTGCAGTGGTGGGCACCTGTGCAGGGAGCAGGGAGAATTTTTCGGCATATCCAAAGTGACACAATGCCACTTCCAGCTGCTATTTTGGTTGATTTTCAACTGATCCCAATTTTTGGTGTTTTGGGGGGTTGGGGGGGGGGGGCTTTGGGGAGACTTTGGGGAGTTACGGAAACCAAACCACTGCCCTTTTAGGAGACTTTAGATGATTGGGACAAAAAAAATGCCCCCAAATTGGCTTTAATCTAATTTGGGGTGGAGAATTTGAGAGCACCGGGAGCTTTCCAAGGGTCCCAGAGGCCACATGTGGCCCAGAGACCACACTTTGCCCACCTTTGCTTTACTGTTTTGTTTGTTCTTTTTTCACCCCTTAGAGCAGTGTTTTTTGTTTCTTGGGAAGTCAACAGAAAATCCTTGAGGAAGGATTTCTGACAAGGAAGTGAGGAAGGACAAGCGCCAGGCCATCATATTTTCCAGCCAAGGGTCATCCTTGAGGTCAGTAAGTCAGAGAGGCTTTCCTGAAGCATTATGACTGACTCAGAGAACTAAATGCATGACAGACTAGGTCACTGCACTTCGGTATTTGGGGAATTAGACTGCAGGAAATCCACACGATGTGGCATGCGTCATCATTGCTGCCTCCCTAGAAGTAGGCCAGAAACTTTGACCAGTCAATTTCTCAGCCTTGTCCAACTGCTTTCTGAATGGTGCAGGATGTTCTTATTACTTTGCGATCACATCAGTGTACTTCTTAGAGCTGGGATTTAAGCTCTCAAACAAGCCATTGTTTTCCTTTCTCTTTTGTGCCTTTGCTAAAGAACCAGTTGTGTAACTTTGCTTCCCTGTGTGCTACTCATGCACAAAAGATGCTTATCTGAGTAAATAGGTAGTTATTTTTTAAAAATGAGGAGTGTCCTTTCCGCTTCTTATGGCCACCCACCCACAAGATCCTAAGAAGATGTCGAATACGTGCCCTGACATTTCAGTGATTTAGCAAATTTAATAGGGTCACATATCTCCTTATGACTTGGTAGAATGATACAGACAAAGACTGGATAAAATCCTTGATGTAGCTCCTGGGCTTCTTAAATCTCTGCAGCCTTTGATCATGGATTTCTGCAAGGATTCAGCCAAGCAAATGTGTCACAAAATGTTTGTATGACAAAGCCAAATGAAGGACAAAAAGAAGATAATAGCTGGATTCAGCATCATACTGAACCTTTTGGAGATTTTCTCTCTTTCTGAGAAAGCATGATAGATCATATGCAGGGTTTCTATGAAACTGTCTTTGAAGAGTTACACCATTGATCTATGCGGCCTGATGTTGTATAATATGACTGGAAGTGGCTTTCTTTGGCCAGATGCTAGGGTCATCAGCTTCGCAGAAACTGTTTAACCCATTCCAGAGCTTGAAAAAGTTGTTTTTTGAACCATAACCTCCAGAATTCCCTCAGCCTGCATGACCATTAGCAAAAAAATGGAATAAATAAAATAAAAATTTGAAAATCACCTTTCCAATCAGGGTCTTCACCACTCACAATAACTCTCCCCATCACACCATGCTGCTTTCTTACCTGTGGAAGAAAATATTGAGGTTCTCAAATGTTCGTTGCTATGGGAGAGAAAAGCCCCTGTGCAGCTGTTGTGAATTTAAATGGAAATAACTATCAGGGAAAGGATTAGAAAAGGCTGGTCAATGTTTCTCTTAGGAGTGGCATTGCCATGATGATATATAATACTAAGGGTTACCTTTCTTGGTTGTAATCTGTCTAGGGAGTTTATCAGATGGGAGGAATTTCTCTTTATTTCGAATGGAGCCAATTGGAGCCAATTCAAATTCACATGAATTCGCTAGTTTAGTGAATTTATGTGAATTCCAATTGCGTTCAGAATGTGTTCAGAATGACTTCCCATTACCTGAAAATGACCCCCCCCCCCCGTTGCCCGAAATTGCGTGAGATGCTTTAATACGCAATATCATAAAACCCCATGATTGTGTTCAAATTGCCATTAGATTATACTTTCAATTTCCATCATCTGATAAACTCCTAGGAACACAGGCTGATGCTGGATGGAGCTGAAGCCAGGTGTAGGCAGGGACAAAGCCAAAAGCAAGAGGGACCATCCTTATCTCCTCTCTCCCTTTATCACCCCTTTCACCTTCTTCTATTTTTCATTGTTGTCAACTGCCCTTGAGTCGATCCTGATTCATAGCAACCCTATGGATGAGACATATCCAAGACTCCCTGTCCTTCACTGCTCTGTTTAGATCCTGTAAATTCATATCTGTGACCTCTGTCATTGAGTCCATCCACCTAGCATGCGGTCTTCCTCTCCTTCTACATCCCTTCACCTTTCCTAGCATTGTTGTCTTTTCTAATGAGCCATGCCTTCTCATGAAATGGCCTAAGTATGACACCCTCAACTTGATCATCTTGGCTTCCAGGGAGATTTCAGGCTTCATCTGTTCAAGGACCCATTTGTTTGTCTTTTTGGCTATCCACGATAGCCTTAGTACTCTTCTCCATCACCACAGCTCAAATGAATTTATTTTCTTCCTATCCACTTTCTTCACTGTCCAGTTCTGACATCCATACATGGTAATGGGGAATACAATGGCTGCTATATAAAATTTAATACCACAAGTATAGTATAAAAATACAATTTAATTCCACTTTAGCTGTCATGGTCACAGTCTATGGAATACTAGCATTTGTAGTTTGGTGAAGCACTAGAGCTCTTTAGCAAACAGGGAGCTTGAGATGTTTAGCCTGGAGAAGAGAAGGTTAAGAAGTGATATGATAGCCCTGTTTAAATATTTGAAATCCTAGAACAGCCACACCTTGACAAAATGCAGGCTTGTAACTAACATCATCATAATTTTTTAATGTCTGCTGAAGAAGCCAGTGAAGCATTGAAAGATGGTCAAGGAATTTTTGTTATTTTGGTTGGTTCAATAAAGGTATCATAAAGCAGACATTAATCCTTGTTTGCATAGCCTCCCACCCTGAGGACTGCCATTAGCAACAGAACAATACATTTGCAAATTACTCCTTCCTTCCCAGAGTCACACAGGATATATATATATATCCAATCCTTTTCCAGGCTTTCTCTGAAGATGCCAGCCACAGATGCTGGTGAAACGTCAGAAAGGACCTCTTCTAGAACATGGCCACATAGCCCGAAAGCTCCACAAAAAACTAAAGGTATCATTGTTTTGTAGATTTTGGATGTTATTGAACTTTCCTGGAGAGTTATACATGTCCCCAAAAACTTACCAGTGGGTTTCTGAAGATATGTCATCTTTATCACTGAGAGAGAGAGAGAGAGGATAAGCTTTTTACTTTTGTTTGTACATGTTCCTGTGTTCTTTTTAGTTTGGAGGCTTTTGATCAATATCTCTTTCTCTAACTCACTGTCATGTATCTACATGATTAAGGATAATTTTTTAAAAGATGGTTATTGCTGGGAGAAGTGTGGGAGGGAGGAGTGCATGTGCGTGCATTAGAGAGAAATACCATTTGTATAGCCATGTGTGGCAGTACATTCATCACTTGTATGTTGTTTATATTCACAAAAGCAAAATTCAAGGGGAGCTACAGAGCTGGATTCTAGCATTTTATCTTTTTTATGTCAAGAAACTGTCTTCCTGAGTTCATAATTTAGAGAAAATTATGGTTAAGCCTACCATGTGCTTCCCATTTTAATGAGAGTCACTGAGGGAGAGTTGAAGATTAACAGTACAGTCCTGGGAGTTGTTTGGCTGACAGAAGATCAATTTACATGACCATTTCTGAGCTGGAAGAGTTATCCCAAGGTGACTTTCACATTCCAGATTTACATGATAAGGATGATCTTGTGAAAGGGGACCTGTGATATAAAGTTTGGGTTGTCACATTTACCTGGAATATAGTACCCAGTTTTGGACACCACAGTTCAAGAAGCTGGAACATTTTCAAACAAGGGCAACAAAGATGATCACTGGACTGGAAACCAAGTCTTAGGAACAACTGTGGAAGATGGGTAGCTTGAAGAGAAGGCATGTGACATGTCAGTCATCTTTATATATCTAAAGGAATATCATGCAGAAGATGGGATGAGCTTGTTTTCTACTGCTCCAGAGACTAGAACACAAACCAATAGATTTAACTTAGAACCAATTCCACCTAAACATAAAGAAGAGCTTCCTGATAGTAATTGCTGTGTTGGGCTTTCCTTCCTTTGAGGTCTTTAAACAGAGGTTGGATGGCCATTACTCATGGCTGTTTTCACTGTGCATAACATTTGTCGACCTTACCAAAGTCTTCGACACTGTGAGTAGAAAAGGTCTGTGGCAGATCCTGGAACTACTAGGATGTCCCCCCAAATTCCTCAAAATGATTATCTTGCTACATGAGGGCCAGCACGGTCAAGTCAGATATGGCAATGCTCTCTCAGAGCCTTTTCTAATAACTAATGGTGTGAAACAAGGTCGTGTTCTCGCTCCAACTCTATTTACAATCTTCTTCAGCATGATTCTCCAAAGGGCTACAGCAGATCTCGAAGAAGACGGCATCTATATACGTTAAAGTACTGATGGTAGCTTGTTTAACTTAAGCCGTCTGAAGGCTCGCACAAAGACTCTAAACTATCTAGACCGTGAGCTGCTTTTCGCTGACTATGCTGCCCTTGTTGCCCATACAGAAGCAGCTCTGCAGCGCCTAAAATCCTGCTTTGCAACGACTGGAGAGCTGTTTGGGCTGGAAGTCAACCTGAAGAAAACGGAAGTTCTCTACCAGCCTGCACCACAGGAAGAGCACTATCACCCCCATGTCACCATCAGCAAATCTGTGCTTAAGTCCGTCCAGCAGTTCACCTACCTCAGATGTATCATCTCCTCAGATGCCAAGATCGACAAAGAGATTGATCACAGATTAGCAAAGGCATATAGTGCATTAGGAAGGCTTCACAAAAGAGTGTGGAGTAACAAACATCTGAGGCGAAGCACCAAAATCAGTGTGTACAGAGCCATTGTATTGTCCATTCTCCTCTATTGGTCTACGACTCCTCAAATGCTTTCATCAGTGCTATCTGTGCACAATCCTAAACATACACTGGACTGACTATGTGACGAATGTTACTGTCCTGGAACAAGCAGAGATCACCAGCATTGAGGCCATGCTATTGAAAACGCAACTGCGCTGGGCAGGGCATGTTTCTAGGATGGAGGATCACCGCCTCCCCAAAATAGTACTCTATGGTGAACTCGCTACAGGTCAGCGTAAGAGGGGCGCCCCAAAGAAGAGATACAAGGACTCCCTGAAACAACATCTCAAGCTTGGCCAAATTGATCACCAACAATAGTCTGCCCTGGCCTCACATTGGGAGGCATGGAGACGCACTATCCACAATGCTGCAGCCTTGTTCGAGAACTCATGCTGAACGAGTCTTGAAGAGAAACGACAAAGCAGAAAGAACCACAACTTGGTAACATCATCCAAGGAGACTTTCTGCTGTGCTTTCTGTAACCGGACTTGTTTATCTCGGATCTGCCTTTTTAGTCATCAACGCGCTTGCAGTAAGCGTGGGATGAGTCCTTCCTGAATCTCTGTTAGCGAAGAAAAGCCAGAGAGAGACTGTATGGCAGGGGGGTTCAGCTATGATCCTATGATATGACAGAATAATTTGCTGGAATCCAGTATCAGCTACTTAGTTAAATATACAGTGGATCCTCTGCATTCTCTGAGGTTAGGGGACCAGGACCCTGTGAATGTGGAAAAACCGCCAATTTTAAAAAAAAAACACTCTGAGGGAACAGCTTTCTAGGAATCTCTGGCTCATCCAGGACAATTCTATGGTCGAGATCTTCCGGAAGTTAACCATGAAATTGTGCTGGAGGACCTACAAATGCCTAGAGAAGTGTTCTCCCTAGGAATCTTTAGGTCTTCCAACGTGACCTTTTGGAAGAAGTTGATAATAGAGTCATGCTGGAGGACTTAGAAATTCCTAGAGAGAATATATTAATTAACTCTGTGAATAATTAAAGGCACTAAAGTCAAAGCCATAAATGTTGAGGGCCAACTGTACTGGCTAGACCCCCACCCCCCGGCAACACACTATTGCCACGATTGTAACTCCCTCCCCAAACCTATTTTACAGGTGATCAGTTGCATGGGCAGAAGGAGATCCATTCTGCTTATGAATGACATTTCGGTCAAATTTGGGGAATTCTAACCAGCTACTTTATCACACTAGGGGGCAAACATGATTTAAACGAGAGTTAAACGAGAGTTAAACACGAAATGTCCTGTGATAAACATAGGGCATTTCCTGTTTAACTCTTGTTTAAATCCTGTTTAAGGAGAGATTACTTAAGGTCTGTACAGATGGGCAACATGCAGCTGCCCCTGTACTGGCTGGATCATGGCTGTGGCAACCGCACGCCACAGCCCCCATCCGGCCTCCAGGGAGCGCAAAAAGGAGCTGCCAAAAGTGGCTCCTTTTTGTGCCCTCTATAGGTTGCCATAGCCACAGCAGTGCAGATATGTGACACCCCTTCGGTGCTGCATCTTGTGGATGCAGCACTGGAGGGGCGTCATCATGGCGCGTGCCATGTGGACTGGCACATACCAAAATGGCGCCCTGAGGACAGGGTTATGGCATCCAGTGTGCGGATGCTGTGCCGTAACTCCGCCCACAGGCCGGGCTTTTGGACCAGTCTGTACAGGCCCTTAAGTATACTTATATGTACATAGTTAAACATATAGGCAAACCTCAGTTAATAAAACCTCTGACAAAGAGGCTCCTTTTTACAAAGCCTATTTATGGGAATTCATCCCAGCTTCCCTTTCTTGTCTTGTCCAGATGGAACTTTGTTCCCCATTCCACCCAGCATTGGCATTTGTAGTGTGGTGAAAGAGACCTAGAGAAAGATAGATTCAGTATTGGGATGCAGCAGTGAGTGTGCAGCAAATAATGAAACAAAGCTTGACCTGGGAGAGAATGGGATTATTCTGTGGAAGGTGACCCTACTGCAGCTGTGTGTATGCTTATGTACGACATGCAAGATATACAGCTACCTCCAGAATCACTTACAGAGCAAGTGTAAGAGCAAAATAGAAAGAAAAGGAGAAAGCAGATAAGCTCAGCAGATGGCCCTTAAGGGGCGGCTCCATGGAAGCACCAGATCGGGATTGCAGCAACCGCACACTGCAATCCTGATCTGGCCTTTCCATTGCACAAAAGAAGCTGCAAAAAGCCACTCCTTTTTGCACCCTGGAAAGTGATGGCTTTCCGCTGCTTCTTCGGTGCAGCACGTATAAACACTGCACCAAAGAAGTGATATGACACTGCCCGTCATGTGGTTGCTTGGGCAGTGTCACACCAGCATGGGGGCAGAGTCAGGGTGGCCAGCATGCAGTCACCATGCCCCTTCTCCACCCCCCACACCACCTCTTTATGCCGGTCTGTTGAGACCCTAAGTTTCATCATCAAAATGGAAATCAAAAGAAAAGTGGAGGCTGTAGAAAGAAAGAAAGATCCCAGGATGCATTTCAGACAAACTTTCAAGTGGAGATAAGTGACCAGTGGGGTGCCACAGGGTTCTGTTCTGGGCCCAGTTTGATTCTGATTTGGATGACAGAATTGGGGGCATGCTTATCATATTTGCAGATGACACTAAACTAGGAGGAGTAGCTAATACCCCAGAGGACAGGAACAAAATTCAAAATGACCTGAATAGACTAGCAAGCTGGGCCAATGCTAACAAAATGAAATTCAATGCAGAGAAATGTAAGGTTCTACACTTAGGACGGAAAAATGAAATGCGCAGATATAAGATGGGAGACACCTGCCTGAATGAAACTACGTGTGAAAGGGATCTAAGAGTCCAAGTAGACCACAAGTTGAACATGAGTCAACAGTGTGATGCGGCAACTAAAAAGGCCAATGCAATTTTAGGCTGCATCAATAGAAGTATAGTGTCTAGATCAAGGGAAGTAATAGTGCCACTCTATTCTGCTTTGGTCAGGCCCCACCTGGAATACTGTGTCCAGTTCTGGGCACCACAATTCAAAAAAGATGTGGAGAAACTGGAGCGGGTCCAAAGGAGGGTGACTAAGATGGTGAAGGGTCTGGAAACTGTGCCCTATGAGTTCCTTAGGGAACTGGGGATGTTTAGCCTGGAGAAGAGAAGGTTAAAAGGTGATATGATAGCCCTGTTTAAATATTTGAAGGGATGTCATATTGAGGAGGGAGCAAGCTTGTTTTCTGGTGCTCCAGAGACTAGGACACGGAACAATGGATACAAATTGCAGGAAAAGAGATTCCACCTCAACATTAGGAGGAACTTCCTGACAGTAAGAGCTGTTCGACAGTGGAACACACTCCCTCGGAGTGTAGTGGAGTCTCCTTCCTTGGAGGTCTTTAAGCAGAGGCTGGATGGCCATCTGCCGGGGATGCTTTGATTGGGAGTTCCTGCATGGCAGAATGGGGTTGGACTGGATGGCCCTCGTGGTCTCTTCCAACTCTATAATTCTATGATTCTATGATTCTAAGTGCTTTCTAGAAATTCAGAATGTTTTTGTTTACTTATGCAAGACTTACCTGACCTGGTTGTTACAAATTTCACATGCGCCTGATGCTAGTTTTGAATAAAAAATTTGCTGAAATATGTTGGTCATGCAGGAACATCTTGCTATTTTTTCCATGTTATTTCTGCCTCTGGTACCAAAGTTTCTGTTAAAGAAGGAACACATCTGCTTCATTAACTGGGGCATAAATTCTATGAGGTGTATAAATTCTATGACTTCAAACTGCAATTGCGAAATCTTGGGCAGTGATAGGTCACTGGTGCCAATCAGGTCTCTGGGAAGAGGGTGATCCATAACTGAGGACTTTCTCTGCTGTGGCACCCTGGCTATGGGGCCTGATTGGCACCAACAACTGGTGTCACTCTGATACCAAGTCAAAAAGTAGCATTTTAGTAAAGCCTTTGGTGCCTAATTCTTTTTATCCAATATGTGCATGTGCTTTGGTTGTCTTTATTGTACAGTGATCTCTCCACATTCTCTGGGGTTCAGGGTGAAGGAGCCCTGTGAATGTAGAAAACCCACAAATTAAAAAAAAAAAAACCACAACACTATTCTTTTACCTAAGAGAACACCTCTTTAGGAATCTCCAGGTCCTCCAGTGTAACTCTATGGTCAACATCTGCCAGAAGTTGATCATGGAATCATGCTGGAGAACCTGCAAATGCCCAGAGAAATGTTTTCTCTAGGCATTTCCAGGTTCTCAGCACAACTCTATGGTCAACTTCTGGAAGAGTTACACTGGAAGACCTAGAGATTCCTAGAGAGAGTATATGAATCAAACCAGAAAATAATCAAATCTGCAAAAGCCAAAGCTCAACTGTGGTGTGGCAACTGTAAATTGTTTTAAATTGATTCATATAGCCTGGTTTTCAGTAAGAAATCATTGGATATATTTTTAGTCTTTTCAAATGTTGTTTCTTGGCTTAAATTGATTTAATTGTACATCCGATCCCTGGATATATGGTTGGAGATAATCATGCCACTGCTCTCAAGAAGCCAAAATGACTAAATTGAGGCTGTTGTACAGTCAGCTCTCTGTATCCATGGATTCTTTATCCACAGATTCAAATATCCACGGCTTGAAAATATTAAAAAAATATAAATTCCAAAAAGCAAACCTTGATTTTTGCCATTTTATAGAGGGGGCACCTTTTTACAACTGTATTTAATGGGACTTGAGCATCCACAGATTTGGGTATCCACAGGGGGTCCTAGAATAAAATCCTCAGATGACATGACAAATTAAAACAGACAATTATCCTTAGTAAGACACTCTATCCAAAAGGTAGGGACTATACATTCTATCAGGTAAATAGCCCACTTATTCTAGAATAGATCACATCCTGCTTTCGGATAGTGTGGCCTCTACCAAGTATGATGTGAACTTTGTTCCTGGCCTTATTTCAGATCATTACATATGACAAATCAAATGGACATCTTTTCTGCAGCAACTTCAAATTCCCATCTGGAGGTTAAACTCAAGCTTGTTACAGTACTTAACACAGGTGCAGTAGATACAATAAAGAAAATATAAATCAGTTCTAGAGGCGGACAGGGTTAGAAGGACTCTCAGTTAAACACAGAGGCTTTACTGTAAATTTGGTAATAAAAATTTTAAATTACTGGCCAGGGCAATAAAGAAAAAGAACAAAAAAGAGATCAGTTAATGCTATTAAACATGGGAACGGGACGTGGCACTCTTCTGCAAGGCAAATTTGTAGTGCATTTAAAGAATATTATAATCAGCTTTACACAGCTGAGCTTTCCACTTTGAATGCTCTATTAAAATTTATGGCCACTCTTCCAATTAAAAAGTTGGATGACAATCAAAAAAGTTTTTAAAATTTGCCAGCAACTGACCCAAATATAATTTCATCCATCCAGAATTTACCAACTGAGAAAAGACCAGAGTATGATGGGTTTATAACCAACCTGTATAAGAAATTCAGCTTGGAAATATGTCGACATTTAAACGAGTTATATAATGGGACACTTAATGGAGCTACAATCACATAATCTTGGAAGCTTGCTCAGATTGTAGCTATACCCATGTTTCAGGATAACTCCGAGTTAGTAATATCCTACAGACCATAATTTTTTTACAGTGATAATTGCTAATTATTGTTGTTGTGGTTATTGTGTGCGTTCAAGTAATTTCCAACTTATGGCAACCCTAAGACAAACCTAACATGAGGATTTCTTGGCAATTTGTTCAGAGGAGAGTCAGTATTTAAAACAAAAACAAAACAGTTTATCCAGCCTGATAATAAGGTTTTTATCCTAAAAGAAATTTGGTTGGTGCCATCAAGTGAACTTTAAACACAATACATTTTGGGGGGAAAGAGTAATACTTCAGTTGCATTGATCGCCTTAGATGCACTTAAAGCTTTTGATTTTGTGGACTGGCAATACATGTTTGACCTCTTTAGACACATGAGCATGGGGCAAGAGTTTGTAAATATGCTTCAGAAACTCTACAGAGGTTCATTTGCTGCTGTGAACATCAAAGGTATTGATTTTCAACGATTATCACTGTCTTGTGGTAACACCTCTGTTATTTGCTCTAGCACTGGAATGTTTAGCCAAACTAATTTGCAAAGAATCAGACATGGGTGTGATGATAAAACAACAAGGAACATGCACAAAATTGTTTAAAATGTTATGCATAGAATTACCTTCAGACTGTGCATAAGGTGTATAAGAAATGTAAACAAATTTCATATTTAGACTTGGATCTCATCTCATTATGTGTTTGCAAATATTCCAAAATCTGGAAAAATCCTAAATCCCAAACACTTTTTGTTCCAAAATACTTCTTGTACTATTAATGGTATAGTATAAAAATTCAACAAGGAAGGGCACAAACCCACTTCTTGTGGGAAAGAGTCCTTGAATCTGGACATTATAATAAAGAAATTATTTTCCGAAATGCCTACCAAGAGCATTTCTGTCCTATCATAGAGCATGAAGCAGGCTTTCTTCCAGATCCTGAGGACCAGGTAGTCTCATGAGTGAGTGGTCCTTCAAATAATGAGGCAGAGGACTGGGCTGCATTCCACTCTTCCAGTAGAAATCCCATTAATTTTTGTGGGTTTTAGCTGACATGTGGGGCAGATTCTATCACTTCTTCTGATAAGTAAGGCTTGGTGCTAATAGTCAACAGAAACTGAATTAAAACAGGACCACCAAGAATGAATAGGCGTCTTTTGCCATATACACAAAAACTTGAGGCTCTGAGAAAGAAGGGAGACAAGGCCACCATCCTGAGAAGCCAATTCTATTAGGCTTCGGATTAGTTGTCATCTAGCAGCCATTCCCCACTTTTGGGCCACATGTGGCCTCTCCACTCCACTTTTGTGGCCTTGCCTTTGAAGACTTCAACTAGTCCTGCAAAGTCCTCCACTCCATCTTTTTAAATAATAATAAAAAAAGTTCAGCCTGATTTTATGGCAAAATTTGCCTGGAAAAAAAACACACAGAAAGTCCCAAAATGTATGAAATCTGCATAAGCACTCCAGAACACCACTCTAACCCCAGATATCTCTAGTTTCCTCTCATTTTTATTGTTGTTATTGTTGTGTGAGCCTTCAAGTCATTTCTGACTTATGGCAACCCTAAAGCGAACCTATCACGGAGTTGCCCTTGCAAGATTTGTTTAGAGGGGGGCTGTTTTTACCATCCTCTGGGCTATTTGCTGTCCCTCCTAACTTGATTTCCTGATAAATTTGATAAATTTTATTCTATTCCATTATCAAAGTCAATTATAAGATGCTGAACTCATGCTGACTCTTAGTAATCAACACCGTCCTTTCTAAGGAGCTTATCACTTGGCGTTTTAAATCGGCTCCAGTCTCCCGGGCTGCAGCTGGGATGTGGGATGGAGGTGGGGATTATCGCACACTAAATTGCCACCAAATCACCAGCTACCATTAGCCCAGATCCCAGCTGGGTATAAGCCACGCTCCACCAGCACTATTTAGAAGTCACAAAGCTTTCTGACTTCTAAAAAGTGCTGGCGGAGCATGGCTTGGACCTGGATTGATGGCAGCCAGCAATTTGGTGGTGATTTAGTGTGCGATAATCCCCGCCTCCATTCTGTGTCCTGGCTGCAGCCTGGGAGTCTGGAGCCAATTTAAAATGCCAAGCAATAAGCTCCTAAATGCAGACAGACTGACTCTTTTATGATCTGTTCTAGAACTTTTGCTGGTATCAACATCAAACTGACTGGTTGGTAGTTGCTTGGGTCCTCTCCCCCCCTCCCCCTTTTGAAGATGCAGGGGCCTCTCCTGTTGTTGTTATTGTGTGCCTTCAAGTCATTACCAATTTATAGCAATTCTAAGGCAAACCTATCACAGGGTTTTCTTGGCAAAATTTTGTTCAGAGGGGGTTTGCCTTTGCCTTCCTCAATTTGATGAAACTGTAAAGATAAAGGTAAAGGTATTTCCCATTGACAAGGTTGTCAAGTCGTGTCTGACCATAGGGGGGAGTGCTCATCTCCGTTACTAAGCCGAAGAGCCAGCATTGTCAGAGACTATTCTGTAATCATGTGGCCAGCATGATTGCACAGAATGCTGTTTACCTTCCCACCAAAGTGGTACCTATTTATCTACTTGCATTTCCATGCTTTTGAACTGCTAGGTTGGCAGAACCTGGGACTAGTGATGAGAGCTCACTCCATCATGTGGCATCTGGGCCTCAAACTGCCAACCTGCCAATCTTGCAATCAACAAAGTCAGCGTCTTAACCACTTGAGCTACCGCATCCCTTGCTGGAATTGTAGGGTGTGTGTTAATGATGTGCTAATTTCTAATTTAATTTAATTTAATTTAAAATATGTTTAAGTATTTTAACCATTTTCTAGCATGTTTTTAATAACAGTAGTATTTGATTCCCCATTGGCAAAGGCTTCCCAGAATAGTTCCCAATTGGCAAAGGAGTCAGACAAGGTTGCATCTTATTACCCTACCTATTCAATTTATATGCAGAACATATTGTAAGAAAAGTGGGGTTGGACACAGAAGAAGGAGTGAAAATAGGAGGAAGGAATACCAACAATCTTAGATATGCAGATGGCACCAAACATCACAGATCTAGAACAACTACTGAGAAAGATCAAGGAGGAAAGTGCAAAGGGAGGACTACTGTTGAAGATAAAGAAATAAAAAATACCGGTAATGACCATGGGGAATTTATACAAATTCAACCTAGACAATGAGAAAATAGAAATAGTAAAAGAATTCTCATACCTGGAATCAAACATTGATAGAAGTGGAGACTGCAGTCAGGAAATCAGAAGAAGATTAAGAATGGGAATGACAGCTATGAAAGAACTAGAAAAAATCCTAAAATGCAAAGATATACAACTCAGCACAAAAGTTAGAATCATACAAGCCATTATATTCCCTGTTACCATGTATGGAGTTGAGACTGGACACTTAAGAAAGAAGATGGGAAGAAAATCAATTCATTTGAGATGTGGTGCTGGAGAAGAATGTTGAAGGACAAACGAATGGGTCCTAGAGCAGATTAAACCAGAAATCTTCCTAGAAGCCAAGATGACAAAACTGAGGTTGTCATACTTTGGACAAATCATGAGAAGGGAGGACCCATTATAAAAACAGTAATGCTGGAAAAGGTGGAGGGAACTAGAAAGAAAGGAGGGCTGCATGCTAGGCGGATGGACTCTATTAAGGAGGTCACAGGTATGAGTTTACAGGAGCTCAGTAGAGCAATGGAGATGTCTCATCCACAGGGTCACCATGGGTCAAAATCAAGTCGAAGTTGGTTAACAAACATTAATTTTGATACATTAATGTCTGAGCTCTACCTTTTAATATTGTAAGCCCAGGGTGACTAGATGTCATAACCAAAAAGAGGACAAGGCACCCCAAAATGTAGGAGGTTCAAGAAAATGTAGGGCATTACTGAATAAACGCTAAAAACAGCAATATACAATGTACCCTTGTTATCCGCTGGGGTTTGGTTCCAGGACCCCCAAGTATAACAAAATCTGTGGATGCTAAAGTCCCATTTAATATTTGGCACAGCAAAATTGTGCCCCTTATATAAAATGGCAAAATCAAGGTTTGCTATTTGGAATGTATACTTTTTAAAAATATTTTCAAGCTGTGTATGCTTGAATCCATGTATAAAAAATCCTTGGATAAGGAGGGACGACTGTAAATATAAATTTATGCTTCTTAGTAATGCTCAAAACAGAGGACATTTTGGAATTCTTCTTGGGGCATGTCCTGCAAAGGGAGGGCATCTGGTAACTCTGTGTAAGCTGTCTTAAATCTCATTTAGGAGAAAGGTGGGATATACATACACTCAATAAATCATCATGATCAGGAACCTTGACAAGGCATGACTGGCTGGTGGAGACTGAATCTTTCCTGCTTGATGTTGGGGATTTTCTGTAACATTTTCTTGCAGGTTCCACTTATGAGTAAAAGCTGATAGCACCATGGAGCAAGTGAATCCAGACTTGAAAGTATCATCCAAGGCGCTGAACTTATTTTAGGGATTCAGTGTCAGCAAGTTCTACTAACATTTGAAGTAAAAGCCAGCATCAATCCAAACCAAGTCCTCTCTGACATGGAAGTGATTGGCATCTGCTGCCACCTATTCTCTGTTGAGTAATTCCATTGAACCGCTGTCTGGAGTTGCCTAGGGTCAATGTTCCAAAGAAATGATTGGCACCTTGCTTCACACATGAGCTACATATAGAGATGTCTGTTTAGCATCTCCCTTCTTGAGAACTTCATGTTTATGTAACCAACCACAGGCTTACACATTCTTTGGGATGAGCAGCTCTGTGGAATTTGGGAGCACTGATGCAGCCCCAGGGCACTGGCACTCTGCACACAAATCCTGTTATTTGTTAACAGGATTACTGTAAGGAACAGCCATGCCCACACACTCAATCTTCTCTTGCAGAGCAGAGCATAAGCCATATTTCCAGGCAAACATGCTAACTTGCAGTGACTGGTCCTGTTTGTGCTCTTCTGTCTGAAACAGTGCCTTTGATGTGAGATTCATTTACTTGGCTTCTCTTTATTTTTCCAAGAGGTTGGCTGAGACCATCCTGGATCAAATGAATGCTCTTCAAAATGCAACACAGACATTTTACTTTGGATGTATACGTTTCACACCAACCTGTATCTATGCCGTCCCCCTTATATTCTTCCTTATGAATAATTCCAAATTAAGAATGGATTCAGACACATACTCGCACACACATCCCAGCAGATCTGTGTGTTGGATTTGTAGAATTTTAATTTCAGCACATCATTTCCATTGAAATGAGTATTGCCAAATCTTCACCTGCACTTGGCAGCTTCTTTTACAGCAGTCTGACATATTGACATTGGCAGAGGATAGTGTTTCTCTCCATGCTATCAAAAGCTTTGTGCAGATTTCTACAGATAATACTGCTTTTAAAGGCTCAAGAGTAGGCAACATCTAATTTTTTTCCTGGTCAGTTGGCAACCCTAAGAGAAATGCATAGTTTTGAGATACTGACAAATAATGCAATGAACGTTGGATGACAGCCATTGTATTTTGTAGTGTTCCTGCAGTGGAAATCGTGCGGAACAATGTCTGAAAAGAAGTGCTCAGGACTGATCTGTGATGAGCATCCAAGCAACAGGCTTCTTCTCAGCAGGAATAAACACAACATCACTACCACATCATTATCCATACCGAAACATACAGGGTCCTGGACATTTGTGTGCCTGTCGGGAACAGGGAGCACACCCTCCCACTGTCCCAGTTAACCTTCTGTCATCCTACGTTTTCTGCAATGTTGAAAATGTCCCAGCTTCAATCTCATCCTCCTGCTCCTCCTTTTGTCCTTAGCTTACTTTAGTTGCTGCAGATTGAGTACAAAAGGCAAGATTAGTTTGTTCTCAACGCAGCAGCTGGGAAACGAGACAAAGGGGTGACATCTAGCCCTTCCCAATAGGCTCAGGCAAAAGCAAACAGCTGCAGCCTTTCCTATCTTGTATGTTTTTCCTCACTAATAATGTTCACCACCTTAACCATACTCTTTTGTTACATGGCTACACGTATCCCAGTTTGTATCTGTGAAGTATTGATGTATAGACAGTAGTAGATTCTGTAAAGGAGAATGCTTGAAAACACATTCATTTTACCTAGTAATCTATTCAGGGGCCAACTTTTACAAGTTTTTCCATAACTCTGAGAGGTTGGGCTATTTTTGTCCTCAGAGAAAGAATAAACTGTCTTTCCTTCCCCTTTTTGTTTCACATAATGTTGCTTGCTGACAAGGATCTTTCGTTTAAAAAAAAAAAAAGTACAATTGACTTGCCCAATTGTGCCATTTTCTAACCCAATCAATTTGATTAGTGCTAAAAAGAGTTCAAAGCAAATCAAAACCGGGTGGTGAGGCGGGGGAGATCAGCCAACAAAATATCTCCTCTCTGTGTCATAGAGACTCTTGACTCTCCCTTGTCAAGGCCTGAAAGGAAATGGTTGCGACAGCCCACTGAACTGTTGGTTCCAAACATCAGATATTGTTTGGCTGAAGTGGTGATGAACGTGGTTTGGCTGCTGGCCAGCCACCATTCCACAATTGTAGCATTTGGAGGATGAAGCTGGTTTGCTTTCAACGCCCTGAGTTTTGATTTTGGAGCAAGAGTTACAAGGCTGTCTCTTGTCAGAAGTGAACTGCATGTACTACATGTCCTAATTATGGCACGGATAGCAAATCTGGAAGAGTATAAACTACTGGCTCCTTCAGATAGGACAAATGTATTGGGGTGCTGAGGCAGTTGTTGTTGTAGTTCTCTGTTGCTGTTGTTGTTTAAAAAATATCCACAAAAACAAAACAAAACAAAAACATTCCAACAACCCCAAATCGTTTCTGTTGTCCTATTTTTTGGCAATCCCCAGGACAGGCTGGAATGTTTGATTCCTACCTTTGAGTGGGTGTCTTTTTATTTCTAAGAACTATCAGATAGGCTTGCCTTAGAGTCGCCATCAGAAATGACTTGAAGGCACACAGCAACAACAGCAAGCATCAGAGCAAAATAGATCTTTTCCTGCTGCTGCTGCTGCTTCTTTTCCTTCTCCTTCTGTCAGTGGTGCATCAGTGGTCTAGTGAAATCAGGATGACCAGATATCATAACCGCAAAGGAGGACAAGGCACTGGAAAATGCAGGACATTTGAAAACAATGTAGGACATTACAAACATAAAAGTTAAAAATACTCGTAGAAAAATAAATTCATGATTCTTAGGCCCAAAACATACTGCAGAAATAATCCAGTTAGACACTGCTTTAACTGCTCTCGCTCAATGCTGGGGAATTATCGGGAATTATTGTTTATTCTGGTACCAGAGTTCTCTGACAGAGAAGGATAAATATCTCAAAGCTACAGTTCCCAGAATTCCCTAGCAGTAAGCCAGGACAGTTAAAGTGGTTTATTTCTGCTGTGTGTTTTGGATCTTTGTCATACTCAAAATGAAGGACACTTTGGAATTCCTCCAGGACAGAAAGCTGAAATGGAGGACATGTCCTGGGAAAGGACATCTGGTCGCTCTGAGTGAAATGGGAGTTTAGCACTACAGCACTATAATGCAAGACTGGCATCTTGTTGGGTATTTATGTCTTCATAAACTGACCTACAATTACATATATGTGACTTGCACTACACTCATATTCTCAGGATGGGAGCAGAGGCAAAGCTATGGACCTTATCTCACATGGGACCTTATCAGACGTTGGAAATTGGAAGTATAATCTAATGGCAATCCAAACGAAATCATGGGGTTTCACGTTATTGCGAATTAAAGTATATCACGCAATTTCGGGCAAAAGGGAAGTCATTCCGAATGCAATCATGAGTTTTACATTACTGCGAATTAAAGCATCTCACGCAATTTTGGGCAATGGGGGTTCATTTTCAAGTAATGGGAAGTCATTCTGAACGCATTCCGAACGCAATTGGAATTCATGTAAATTCACTAAACTAATGGAGCTCCAATTGGCTCCATTCGCAATAAAGAGAAATTCCTCCTGTATGATAAGGTCCTAGGTTTTTAAAGTGCAATTTTGGCAAGAGAATAGTGCTATTCATTGTACCCAGCACACAGGGTTGTCTCCGATTCGTTGCTGCTGTGCCTCTGAAAGGCTGTTAGAAAGCATCTTTTCATTGATGGGAAAATCCATCAATAAGCAGCCCATCGCCCTACCACACCATTATCCCACAAATGTGATCATGACACTCAGCAGCAGTCCCAATATTGAGCAGTCACAACAGATTACCATCGTCCTTTTCTCTTCTCCTCATCCCCTTGCTGTTCCCAAGCAGGCTTTTTTTCCTCTTCCTGCTCCCCCCCCCCCCACATTTTTCTTCTTTCTTTCTTTCTTTCTTTCTTTCTTTCTTCTTTTTTTGTAAATCCCATTCCCATAATGCCAGTCCTGCATCACAAATAAGAAAGAAAGATATGCTGGGTACAGCATAGGGTAGGGAGATGGGGTTATGGGAGAATGAGAGGAAGAGAGAGCATAGGGACCATCAATAGCACAAAAAGCCCCCATTGTGCTATTTAAAAGTGGTGTGGTCATAAAAGTTCCCAAGCCCGTATGTTTTCATTCTTTTTTTTTATTATGCATTTGTGGCAAGACCAAGGTGAGACTGAGGCTCTTGTAATAAAGTCCTTTATCTCCAAGACCCTTGCACAAATGGAGCCAACAACATGGCAGTTATGCCATGGGTCCCATCGCTCATTGGGCATTAGAGTGCTATGGGAGACATTGTACAACGAGGATTTCCATTGTGCAACAAGACACTGCATAAGATACACATCATCACACTTCACTAGAAAAATTGCATGTTCTGACAGCTATGACATCGTAAAGTTATGAATCCTAGCATCTGATGCAGGACATTTGCCCTAATTTTTAAAAAATCAGAGAGGGAAAAATTTGCCTTGCAAAACATAGAACCACCTTAGTAAATATACTCTGCTTTTGAAAAGTCTTTTGGAGAACCCTAATAAAGATCCAAGAAATCACTACAAATGGCCCCTAAAAAGAAAGGAATGAGTAGACACAAAGGAAGCAACAACTGGTAAACCTCAGCCAAATCGAAGGAGATATTTGTGGGAAGTCACACTTCTTTATATCAGTATTGGAGAACTCATAAAGACTATAAGAAGAGCTGCACTTAAGGTGGATCAAAAGCATAATTTAGGCTCAGCATTAGCACATAGCACCCTTGAGCAGCTACCGAGTCCCAGCAGGTCATACTTGCACTGAAGGCCAGAAACAGTCTGAGAAGCAGCCTCTTTAAATTCCCCACAGTGCAATATCCACCAACATTTAATAGATGCCCAAAAGATGACCAGGCTTCTGTGGTGGCTTGAAAGTGCATTTACACAGTTAAAGCTACTGGTCCAACTGAAAGGCATAGCCATGTTGTTAAGTCTGAAAAATCAGTATGCAGAGGGATTGTGTAGCACGTTTGAGGCTAACTGGAAGAAAGAAACTGGTAGAATGAACTTTAGTAAAGTTACATCTACTTTCTCAGATGTCTCATGCTATCAACTTTTTTCTTTTAATTAGTCTCAGAGGTGCTGCAAGAATCCCTTTGCATACTGAGTTCTGAGTCCATCCCTTGAGATGTTTTTTCTAGCCATGGTGATGTATACCTTAGTTACTTCCCATTTAGATTACTCTAATATTCTACATGGGATTGCCTTTGAAAAGTGTTCAGAAAGCTCAACTGGCCTAAGGCTATGCATACAAAGAACATACTGTATGACCTCCTTGTTATCATTGTTGCTCTCCTCCTTATTTTCTACAGTGTTAGAACATCCCCCTAGTCTACTAGTCTTTTTCCAGGGCTAAGCATAATTCAAAATGTAGATTATGACCTATAAAGTCCTTCTCAGCTTTCCTGCAGGATACCTGAAGGAATGTATTTTCCTAAGATCTCTAAGATCTTTGAGAGAGGCCTTTCTCTGTGTTCCACCATCCCCACAGATGTATCATTTGAATTAAGACTCCAGGAGACCAGACTTCGAATCCTCACTTGGCCATGGAAACCTACTAGGTGACCTTGAGTAAGTTGCACTCTCTCAGCCTCAGTTGAAAGTACTGTAATGGCAAATCTCCTGTGATAAATGGGCATCACAGAGAACCCACAAACACCTTCCTTGAACAATCTTCCCAAGAAATCCCTGTGCTACTTTAATGACATTGTTTTAACTGTATTTTAACTCAAATTGTGATCAACCACATAGAGAAAGGCATGAGAAGGAAGGAAGGAAGGAAGGAAGGAAGGAAGGGTCGCTGTAAGTTGGAGTTTACCTAATGCACAATACAACTACAGTATTTTCTAACTGACGTTTTATCTTCCTTGCCCAATTTTAATGGACGTTTCAAACTGTTTTAATGTTATAGATGGTTTAATTACATTTTTGCAATACATTTTTGTGTGCATAATATATTGTATTTGCATTTTGTAAACTATCTTCATTGCCAGTTCTGGGGTGAAAGGTAGGATAAATAGGCAAATAAGCAAGAAGGCAAACACATAAATATATATGATAAAATTGTTTGTACTTGTTCTTTTCTTTATTCACTATGTCCAAAGTCTGTCATTGTATTGAATGAATGCTGTACTATTCTTTCACATAAGTGACCTGGCCTCTTCTCTGGTTGGTGAAGCTCTGAGTGGATCAAGGCTTGGGGTTAAGGCACCCTGCTAACTAATACCCCCTGATGGATTTATCCTCCTCCATGGGATTTGCCTAATCCCGTTTTACTGCCATTTGAGGATCCAACAAGATGTCATGTGTCAGTTCTATGAACAGTTATCTCTTAGCATCTTCTTCTCTGATCAACCACACAGCTTGGTGGAAAAACAGTTTTCTAATCTTTGTTGCTAACGTAGCAGACACATGGGGTGCCCAATTTGGACAAGGGCTGTGGCATTCCTTGTTTTCTCTCCACTGAGATCCGAAATGGCTTCTCACCAAAAAGCAATATGACTTCTCCCATTCCATGTTGGGAACAATAAGAACTATTCCAGAAAAACCTTGGATGTTAACAAGAAGATATCTGCAGTAAGCAGTGGTATCATTCTACAACACTGGCACAAAATTAACAATGCCCCACTGCACCTTTTCCCAGGCTTCATCTTAATTTGATCACTAATTAAAATAAACCATTCTAGCTCCTTCTTCTATGGCTCCTTTATTCTCCCAGCCCACAGACTCAGCCATTCTCATCTTTACTTTCCCACCAACAGGCTCTGAGAAGTTTACTCCGCTCCTCCGCACATCTGTACATTCCTGCATGTAGGCCGCAAACTTTCTTTTGAGCCCCTCTCCAAATACTGTGCCTCCCATCACTCTTATAATTTCCCTATAAAACTGTGACATCTCTGTAAACTTTTATATACTTCAAACATTAAACATGCTACATATTATAACAAGCACCACAACAATTACACAGCAGAATATACCACATTTGAACACATAGCCTTCAACATTTTGCAGATCTGGACATCTGTGGCCAAGCAATATGAGAGTGCAGTCAAGATGGCAAAAAGCCTTAACAAATAAAAACACCCAAGGTAGAAGAGGCTGCAGCAGTTTGCTTTTGCCTGAACCTACTGGAAAGGGCAAGATTCTGCTCCTCCTCTCTTCTCTTCATGCAAACTAGTCTTACACTTTCAAGTCAGTTTGAAGCAAATGAAGTAAGCTGAGAACCAGCGTGGCATAGTGGTTTGAGTGTTGGACTACAATTCTGGAGACCAGGGTTCAGTTCCTGCTCGGCCATGAAGCCCACTGGGTGACCTTGGGCAAGTCACATGCTCTCAGCCTCAGAGGAAGGCAGTGGCAAGACTCCTCTAAGAAATCCTGCCAAGAAAACCCCATGATATAGAGTCACCGTAAGCTGGAAATGACTCGAAGGCACAAAACACACACACAAGGATGAAAGAGGCAAGTAGAAGGAGGAGAGAGAAACTGGGACATTTTAAAAGCAGCTGAAAAAGTGATATGATAGAGAATTAATCAGGACTGTGCCTGACAAATGGGAACATTTGGAGTGGAGTAGGGGTGTAGGGGTGCAATTCTGATTGAAATCACAGTGGGAAGGCAAAGGTTTAACGTCTTTATTCTGATCCAACTTTCTTGGTTAAACAAAAAATAATACACCATGCAAAATCACAAGTTTAAAAACATGCCTTGCTTGACCCATAATAAAAACTAAGGGCTCAAATATATATTGCCCATTTTTACTCAGATTTCTGACTGGGGGAAGAGACCGTTCCCATTGCTCAGTTTATTTGTGCACAATAAGCAGAAATGAATTTCTCTCTAGTTTCTTCTCTGTAAGCTGTCTTTTGGAAAGGACCATTGGATAAAGGAAACAAGCGTGACTTTTACTAGGCTGTAAATGGCTACACAATCTTTATTTTAAAATAAAACCTAGTGAATCTCGAGATTACACAATTCAATTGGATAGAGCAAACAACTCTTTCCACAACAGAAGGTAAATGTCAGAAGATTAGATTTCATGGTTTCTACCCGAATGCTTCTGACAGACTGACAGGTCAGCTTTAGTTCAAGTTTTATAAATAGCATGTAAGTAGTTCCGGACTATTGTCAGTTCTTAACCTTGGTGGTCTCAGCTTGAGAAGAATTTGGATATATTCTGAAGGCTGAATATTTTCCTGTTCTGTTAATTCAGTAAAAAAGAGATGATTACTAAAAATGACTAGGAGTTACTAAATCAAACATGTTTGCATAGTTAAGTCTCTTAAATACCACAATCTACATTTTACAACCAGATGTGAGCATAATGTATTGGACTGAATGGTTACTTTCAGGTCAGTCTTTGACATGAATGATGTGGAAAAGATATGTTCAAGCCAGGCTCATTATGTGCATGAGCAGAGCCTAGAAATGAATTTTGCTGGACTACAACCAGAATCCTTTTACACCAGTGGTTCCAGGTTTCATTTTTGTGCATGGATTGTATCCTAATTATGGTTGCACAACCAGAGTTCCATTGGCATAAATGTTGCAGTTTTTAAGGCATTGTACAAGTGTGTTTAACAGAAATCACCATTCAATTGGGTCACATTGGCCATTCTGAAAGAGACATGCATATGGCCATGAAGATCCAACATAGTGTAGTTGTATAAGTATTGCATTATGACTCTAGAGATCAGGATTGGAAACCACTGGGTGATCATGAGCATGTCACACTCTGTCATCCTTAGAGGAAGGCCAGAGAAAACCCCCTCTAAATAATTGCCAAGAAACCCCTGTGAGAGGCTTGCCTTGTTGTTATTGTTGTTGTGTGCCTTCAAGTCATTTCTGGTTTATCGTGACCCTAAAGCAACCCTGCCATGGGCTTTTCTTGGCAAGATGTGTTCAGTGAAGGTTTGCCATTGCCTTCCCCGATGCCAAGAGCATGTAACTTGTCCAAGGTCACCCAGTGGGTTTCATGGCTGAGCTGGGAATTGAACCTTGGTCTCTAGAGTTGTAGTCCAGCGCTCAAACCATTATACCATTTTTGCCTTAGGATTGCCATAAGTCAGAAGTGAGTTGAAGGCACACAACAACACACAACTATGAGATGTTGATTGGTTGCACAACTGGCATATGGTCAACCATGGGCTAGTTACACTGATGTAAAATTTTGCTATGAAATCACTCTGTTTAATCTTGGCTCCCCAAACTCACTTTTCAAGCTCCATGAATCATATGTGACTCTGTCCCATTAAATAGAAAACTGGGGAACATGTCATTATAGCCCCTTATTTCCCTATAGAGCAAACCAAACAGGAATACTATGCTGCATGCAAGCAAGTATCAAGAGAAAAAGAAGCAGAGTGGAATAGAAGGAAGGACTGTGATGCAAGTATGAGCATGGATATCGCCAGCAGCACATTATCCTTTGCCCATCATTCACAGATCAGTGTGCCAAAAAGTCTTTAATGTATCCTTTGTAGAATCTGAGAGTGGAACAGACTGTCTTAGAGGGTGGTGGACTTGCCTTCTTTGAAGGTCTTTAAAGAGAGGTTGGATGACACTCTCTCAGGATTGATTTAGTTGTGTAATTCCTTCCTGACAGGGAGCTGGACTCCATGGCCCTGTTCCAGCTTTATAATTCTATGATGTCTGAAGATTCAGTGTATCACAAAAGTGGGCAACTGTGGACAGTCAAGTGACTAACCCACTCCATTTACCACCATCTTTGCATTCCAGTGCCTGTAACCACCCCTTTCCCCCCAACTGGAAGTAACCAGAAGGTCACTTTTGGTCTTCTAAAAGCCATGAGTCCCAGTTCTGGGAAAAGAGCAGGATACAAACCATCATCATCATCATCATCATCATCATCTTGCACCAGAGGCTACGATTCATAACTTTACAATGTCATAGCTATGTCCCTGACAGGACATACAGTCCTTCTGGTCAATTGCAACAATAAATATTGGGGAATCCTGCAAGTGTCCTGCTATGCAATAGGAGTTTCCTTGCACAACAAATCCCATTGTGTTCAAGTGACCATCATGCAATGGGTCCATTAGCATTCTGATGCCCACTGTACAGTAGGTAAAGTCCATGGCACAACAGCCACATAGTTGGCTCCGTTTGGGCAATGGTCCTGTAGCTGGAAATATACCTCTGCTTTCCACTGAAAACTCTCCTTTGTGTAATTGTAAGTCTGTTTACAATCATATAAACACCTAGCAGGATGGCAGCTGCTATATTTGTCCTTTCAATGGTGTTGGGGATTGCACTGAAATGATAATCTTGCCCCTTTAAGATTTTCTGTATGTCATTAATTTATGGCCAAGGGGATCTCAGTTGCCAGGGAGGAACTTGTGTGCCATGTGTGGCCCATCAACTTTACAAAGTCCGATCTCAGTGTATTAGAATATCATAAATTATAGCAAATTTGCTTAATTCCTATTCTAGGGTGGCTCTGTGCCCTATATTATAGATGGAAGTTCTCTGTTTGAAGACATCTTATTTGAAGGCCTCTCTGGACTGCTTCAAATCCCAGCTTAGTCACTATCTCTCAACCTAATCTATCTCACAGGATTGTTGTAAGGATAGAAATAGCAAGCAGGACCATGTACACCACTTGTGGAGATTGGTTCTGGGAGGCATTCTGGAAGGCAAAAGGTCTGGAGAGAATAGTCAAAGTGGCATAGAGGGAACAAGGCAAACAGGGCAAGGACCCAACAGTAGGAGGCAAAAAAACGTGCAAAACCAGCAAGTAAAGAGGACACATGGTCTTAGATGTCTCTACACTAATGCACAGAGTATGGGAAATAAGCAGGACGAACTTGAACTCCTAGCACAACAAGAGAAATATGATATAATAAACATCACTGAAACCTGGTGGGATGAGTCTCACAATTGGAATATAGAAATAGAGGGGTATAACCTTTTTAAGAGAAACAGGCCAAACAGGAAAGAAGGAGGAATAACATTATATGGCAGGGATATTTACACCAGTGAAGAGATCCAGGAAGTCAATACTGGAAGCCAGGTGGAGAGCGTCTGGATAAAAATTAAAGGAGAGGGAAACAACAGGGATGTTACTGTAGAAGTCTACTACAGATCCCCGACTCAGGCAGAGGAATTGGATGATGCCTTTCTAGAACAGATAATCACATATTCAGAAAGGAGAGATGTAGTAGTGATGGGTGACTTCAACTATCCGGATATTTGCTGGAAGTCAAACTCAGCCACATCCTCAAGGTCTAGCAAATTCCTCACTTGCCTGGAAGACAATTTCATTGTCCAAAAGGTGGATGAGGCAACAAGGGGATCAGCCATTTTAGACCTTATCTTAAGCAACAGGGAAGACCTAGTTGATGGGCTGCAAGTGATTGGATCCTTAGGTGGAAGTGACCATGTTCTCCTGGAGTTTGTAATACAGTGGAAGGGAGAAACTAGGCATAGTCAGACATGCACTCTAGACTTTAGGGGAGCTGATTTCAATAAACTTAGAGAAATACTGGGGGTGATTCCATGGTCAGGAATACTAAAAGAGAAGGGAGTTCAAGACGGATGGGAGTTTCTCAAAAGGGAGATACTGAAGGCACAATTTCAAACAGTTCCAATGAGGAAGAAAAATGGAAGATGTCTCAAGAAGCCAGGATGGATGACTAAGGAACTTTCAACTGAGATAAGTCTTAAACAGAACATGTATAAGAAATGGAAAAATGGGGAAATCACCAAAGAGGAATTCAAACAAATAGCAAGCAAGTGTAGGGATAAAGTCAGAAAAGCTAAAGCGCAGAATGAACTCAGGCTTGCTAGAGAGGTTAAGAACAATAAAAAAGGCTTTTTTGGATATGTCCGCAGCAAAAGGAAGAAGAAGGAAACAGTTGGGCCACTGCGTGCAGAAGATGGCAAAATGCTAACAGGGGACAGAGAAAAGGCAGAAGTACTCAACACCTTCTTTGCTTCAGTCTTCTCAGAAAAGGCAAAGAGTGCCCAACAGAATAGGGGAATTTCAGCACAGAATAAGTAAAGAGATAGCACAGGAATACCTGGTTAACCTAAATGAATATAAGTCTTCAGGACCAGATGAACTACATCCAAGGGTATTAAAAGAACTGGCAAATGTAATATCAGAGCCATTGGCAATAATCTTTGAGAACTCCTGGAGAACAGGAGAAGTCCCAGCAGACTGGAGGAGGGCAAACGTTGTCCCCATCTTCAAAAAGGGAAAAAAAAGAGGATCCCAACAATTATCGTCCAGTTAGTCTGACATCAATACCAGGAAAGATTCTAGAGCAGATCATTAAGCAGAGAGGCTGTGAACATTTAGAGGCCAATGCCATAATCACAAAAAGTCAACATGGGTTTCAGAGAATCAAGTCATGCCAAACAAACCTGATCTCTTTATAAAATTACCAGCTTGATAGATGAAGGGAATGCTGAGGATATAGTATACCTCGATTTCAGTAAGGCCTTTGACAAAGTTCCCCATGACATTCGTGCAAACAAGCTTGCAAAATTTGGGATAGACAATTTAACTGTTACATGGATTTGTAATTGGTTGACTGGCCGAACTCAAAGGGTGCTCAACAATGGCTCCTTTTCATCCTGGAGAGAAGTGACCAGTGGGGTCCCACAGGGTTCTGTCCTGGGCCCAGTGCTATTCAACATCTTTTTTTTTTTTTTAAACAAATTTGCACAGAATATCACCAGATAACATGTATCTCTGTTCGGTTTCCAGAAAAAGCTTACAGTATCTTAGATTTACATACCAAATCGTAAAATAAAGTAGAATGACTGTTGAATTTATACAGTGAAAGTTTTACTTGTGCCCAAATCTCCTTCCTGTAGGAACATTCACTGATTGGAGAAAATAAAATCGAAAGGCTATATAATTAACAGAACCTAGTCAAACCTTATGTGATTTCTTATAACTGTGGTCATAAATCGGTTTTTGTGGAGTTATCTAACAGCTAGTGGAAAAGATTGTGTGCGGTACAGAATAGCTGCTACTAAGATTAAGACCATCTGTTGTAACAGAAGGTTTTGACTGCTTCCCAATCCAAATTGGTACTGTCGGGTGTTTTCCCTTGTAAGTGTACAGAAAGATAGTCCATTTCCATATTATCCAAAACTTTTAAGAGCCATTCGTCTGTTGTGGGTAGTTCGTTCGATTTCCATTTTTTTGCTACAAGGATTCTAGCTGATGAGATCATGTATAAAATGGCCTTAAGGTGTTTTTTTGCCTCTTTATCAAGTATTGTGTACGTGATGTTTAGTAAATAGAGTTCGGGCCACATTTTAAAGTTTAACCCCAATATCTGATTGATTTTTTTGTGTATTTCTCCCCAAAAATTTTGTAACTTCGGACAGGACCACCACATGTGGTACCAGGTACCTGTAGATCTTTTACACTTCCAACATCTGTTCTCTGAGTTTTTATTAATTTTTGCGAGTTTAGAAGGAGTAAGATACCACCTGTATGCCATTTTTAAATAGTTCTCTCTAATGTCTTGACATTTGGTAAATCTGAAAGTCTTGCCCCTTGTAATTTCCCAACTGTCCAAATCTATCGGTCTCCCCAGGTCTTTAGCCCACTGTATCATCGTATTTTTAATTATATCCTGTTCATGCTTTCTTAGGTGGAGAAGTTTGTATAGTTTGGATACAGCTCTTGTTTCTTTCCCTTCCAGAATCTTGTCTAGTTCTGATTTCTCTAAGTTGAAGGAGTGGTTTTTATAGTCCTTCTTAAATCTGTCTGTAAGTTGCATGTATAAGAACCAATGTTGTTCTATTTTGAGATTTTTTAGGTCTTTAATTGGCTTTATTGAATATTGATTTTGAGCCTGTTTGGTCAGTAAATCTCTGTACCTTAACCAATCTCCCTGTAGCTTGGATCTTCCGAACAGTGCTTCTTGAGGTGATACCCATCCTGGTAATTTAAAATAAAAAGTTGCTTTAACCTTTTCCCAAATGTACAAGATAGCTCTGCGCACAAAATGATGATTGAACTCCTTATGTATTTTTGTCTTGTTATACCAGAGATAGGCGTGCCAGCCATAACGGAGATTGAATCCTTCTAGGTTGAGAAGTTTTGTATTTTTTAAATTGACCCATTCCATCATCCAGTTAACTGCGTTGGCTTGATAGTAAAGCCTGAGATCAGGTAGGTTACACCCACCATTTGTAATCGAATCCGTTAAAGTTTTCCACCTCACTCTGGGTTTTTTACCTTCCCAAATGAACTTTTGTAATTCTTTATCCCATTTTTTGAAGGGTTTATCATTAGTTATGATTGGGAGGTTAGAGAAGAGAAAGTTTAGCCTGGGCAAAATGGACATTTTTAGTGTAGCTATCCTCCCTAGAAAGGATAGCTTGAGATTTGCCCATTTTTGAAGATCTTGCGTTATTTTGTTCCAAATTGGTTTGTAGTTGTTATCAAATAGGTCTGTATTCCTATTCGAGATCCATATTCCCAGGTATTTTGCTTTTTTAACAATTTTACAGTTGACTGTAGCTTGAATGTAGTTCTTATCTGCCTGTGAGAGGTTTTTAGTGATAAACACAGACTTATCTTTGTTTAGCTTAAATCCTGCAATTGATTCAAAAGTAGTTAATAAACTCATTAGTTTGTTGATGTTATTTATCGGGTCCTCTATGAAGATTGCTAGGTCGTCTGCATACGCCTTTAAGTTATACGAGTTGTTTTATCTTGGGTCCTTTGATCTCCTTCCTTATAAGGTTATTGAGGGGTTCTAGTGCCATAATGAATAAAAGTGGGGACAGCGGGCAACCTTGTCTGGTCCCTTTTTGGATTTTGAAGGGATGGGTCTTTTCTCCGTTAATTATTAATTGTGCAAATTGCGTTTTGTAAATACTCTCTACCCAGCATAAAAATTTGTCTCCAGTTTCCATTGTTTTTAATACTTCACGTAAATAATCCCATTTGACGCTGTCGAAAGCCTTTTCCGCATCAGCTAATAGTAAAGCAAATTTTTTGTGATTGGCTTTTTCGTAATATTCAATTAGGTCTAGGACCGTTCTTACGTTTGTTTTTGCGTATCTCTCAGGTAGGAACCCCGACTGATCCTCATGGATTAGCTTCCCAAGTATGTTTTTTAATCTTGTTGAGAGAATCCCGACAAAAATTTTGTAGTCCAGGTTGAGGAGAGATATCGGGCGGTAGTTCTCCATTTTAGTTCTGTCTTTCCCCTCTTTATGGATTAAAGTAATGTTGGCAAGCTCCCATGATTTTGGGATGCCATCTTTGAGCACAGAATTTAATGTATTTTTGAGGGGAGTTTTTAAAACCTCTTCCAGCTTTTTATAGTAAGTAGCATTGAACCCGTCAGGGCCGGGTGACTTTCCTGGTTTTAAGTTGCGAATTGCAAGAGAGATCTCCTCTTCCGTGAAGTCAGCGTTTAGTTCTAACTGATCTTCTTTAGAGAAAGTTGGCATGTTGGCTTGACTTATGAATTCTCTCATTGTTGCTAGCTCTTGGTCTGATCTGGGGCAGTCCTTATATAGTTTTGTATAATATTCTGTAAAGTTCTCTTTTATCAAATCTTGAGAGGTTAGCTCTTCATCGTTTATTTGTATTTTGTCAATGATTTTGCGTTCTCTTATTGTTTTTAATCTGGCAGCTAGCCATTTTCCAGTTTTGTTGGCGGATTCAAAATAAGTCTGCCGAGCCTCTTTTATCTTTTTTTCTATCTGGGATGTTAGTTCTGTTTGTAACTCCTTCTGTAACATTTTTATATGATATTCAGTATTTTTGTTTGGGGGATTCATTTTGAGTTCTTGTTCTTTCAGCAAAATTTTTTCTTCTAATTTCTTTACTTTATCCTTGTTTATCTTTTTGATTTCTGCTCCTCTTTGTATCAGCAGTCCACGCGCGACAGCCTTTCCCGCGTCCCAAACAGTTCTCATGTCACAGTCTTTAGTTGTATTTTCTTTAAAATAAAGGTTAATTTGTTGCTTTAGAAGTTTAGCATAATCGGTGTCTTGAAGGAGGGTATCATTGACCCTCCAGTTAAATTGTGTAGTTCTTGTCAAAAGTTCGATTATTATTGGGTTATGGTCGGATTCTGATCTGGGAAGAATGTTCATACTTTTTATCTTAGGGGTTATTCTGGGGGTAACAAAAACCATGTCAATACGGGACGCAGATTTATGTTGTGTTGAATAGAAAGTATGACCGGGAGTATTTCCGTATTTTTCTGTCCAAACATCTTTTAACGCAAAGCGGTCCTTTAATTTAAAAAACGAATTCGGGAGTTTACCATGGTTTTGTTTTTCTCCTTTACATGACGTTCTATCCCTTCGTGGGTTTATCACGCCATTCCAGTCGCCCAACAGGACGATCTCTTCAGCCTCGTGATTTTCTATTTCAATTAGTAATTTCTGAAAATAGGATGCTTTATTTTCTAAAGGGGCATATATCCCCACAAGTAGCATATTCGTGTCGCCCATACACACCTTCACCCCAATATAATGACCCGAAACGTCTTTAAAGCATTCTTTTACCGTGTATTTGTTGTGAATATATAGTGCCACTATATATTTTTTTCTCATTACAAGCTGCGAATAATTGGCCCAATTTTGTATTTTTAAGAAATCTTTGGTCATTTTTCTTTATTTTTATTTCTTGTAAGCAAATAATTTCTAATTTTTTCTTTTCCAAGTAGTGGAATATTCTGCCCCGTTTATATTTGGAGTTTAATCCTTTAACGTTCCAGGAGCAGAGTTTAGATGTCATACTTATCAAAGGCAGTAACAATTAAGACTTTATTATACTCTGTTATACTAAAATTCCCTAGAATTCCTTGTCTTTTCGTTCCCTTCTGTGTTCTGTTCGACTTCTCTTTCTATTTCCGAGTCTGTGTCTTTGTCTTCTTCCTCTCCCTCATTGTCATAGTCTAGCGGTCTTAAACTGTCTGTAGAGTCTGCTCTTTTTAGGAAACTAGTTTCTTGTATCTCTACGTCCTGTTGTCTGTGAGTTGGAGCTTTTTCTGGGAGATTGTCTGTGTCTTTACTGTCTTTTGTATTCTTAGTCTTGAGATGTCCGTGTTCATTTTTCTTTTTTCTAGAATGGAAATCATGGGACTCTGGTTGTTCTTCTGTTCTTGTAAGTTCTCTGTTTAATCTTTTTTCAAATTCAGATGCTTTTTCTTTGGAGTTTATTTTATATCTTCTCTGTTTATATACAAAGAGGACTCCCTCGAGTCTGTCCCAGGTGTAGTTTATTTTACATCTTGTGAGCGCTTGTGTTAGAGATCTGTAAATTTGTCTCCTTTTCAGGATATCAATAGGTATATCTTTAAAGATTTGTATCTTTTCTCCTTCGATGGTGCAATTACCCTGGTAACTTTGTTGAAGTATTAAATCCCTTATTCTTGATCTGGTCAGACATATTACTATATCTCTCGGGAGTTTCCTATCTTTAGCTGTTTGGGAGTTAATCCTAAAAAGTCTATCCGTTTCAGTATCTAATTCGGCCTCAGATAGACCGACAAATTCTGCTAGGTGTGGAATTACACGGGAGTATAAGTTTTCGTTTTGTCTTTCGGAAAGCCCTCTGAGCTTCAGACATTTTTCTCTGTATCGAAGTTCATGAATAGTATTACTTGTTCGATCTTTCCTTTGTTCTTCCATTGTCGAGTGAGCTTTTTTTTCCAGTTTTTGTGTTTTGGACTTTAATGTTTCAATTTCGCCTTTCATCTGGTGGAATTCGTTTGAAATTTGCATAATTTTTCTTTCCAGTTTTTCAAAGCCCCTATTCAGGTTTTCGTTCATCTCTTGTCTGTTCTCTTTCAGCTCTGTTCGCATTTCCTGTTTAAAGTTCCTCATTTCTTCCACAAGCAGTTGAATTGATTCAGGTTGTTTAGCTGATGTATCTGTTGATCCTCTTCTAGTTGTGCTTTGCAGTAAGGCTTTAGAAGTCTGAATTCTCGTCCCAGAAGCCATTTCTAACAGCCCACAGTTGGATGAGTTTTCAAGCTAGGTTGAAAGATTTCCAGATCCACCCCCCAGGTAGTACGAGTATCAGGAATCTCAGACCTGGAGAGTTGGGGATGTGAATCGGGGGAGTGGGTGGTTGAGTGAGATCTTAAGGATCTAGGCAAGGGACTCTGAAATTACCATTTTTGACCTTCACGGGTTGTAAAGAGAAAAATTAATCGATATAGTGTCTAAGACTATCTTGTGTTCTGTGACTATTGGATCAAGTCCAAAGTGAGTTCTATAACAATCTAAATTAAAAAGGACGGGAGTTGAACTACCATAACAGCAGAAGTTGTAGCTAACTCGACTATAATCAACAAATATATATGATCCAAAAGTGTTGTTTTAGATTGCTTTTAAGTACCCTTAAGTTCATTCGTGTAGAAAGAAAAAAAAACAAAACGACAGGGCCACAGTAACAAGCCTAGGATTAAGTATTATCTCCAAATCTAACTGAATTCTCTGACAATTCTTATTAAGAAATACAAAACACATAAATAATTACGTCAGCTATATGTTTAAATCGTGTTGAGGAATTACCTTGATGAATCAAGGTGTCCTATAAGGGCTGGTGGCTGCTTTCCGGCTGACGTCCTCCCTACAGCCTTCTACAAGCCCCCGAAGTTTAACCCTTCCCAGGGTATATTTTCGTGGGGTAAATCCCCCAGCCTGCCCTTATGGAGAACAAAGCGGGGTGCCAAACCTACTTCTGTCCCATCTCCTCTTCACACGACTGGAAGGGCACTACAGCGCAGAGTGAAAGATTGGTGGGGGGCGTGGCCAGGAGCCCCGGCGCGTCGCCGCTGCTGCTGCTGCTGCTGCTGGAGGCGCGAGGGTGGTGGTGGGGAGCCTTTCAAGGCCCCGAGAGCGTCGCCGCCGCTGCCGCCGCTGCTGCTGGTGAGGAGGTGGAGGAGGGGGCGTGGCCAGGAGCCCCGGCGCGTCGCCGCTGCTGCTGCTGCTGCTGGAGGCGCGGAATACCAGGAAAGATTCTAGAGCAGATCATTAAGCAGAGAGGCTGTGAACATTTAGAGGCCAATGCCATAATCACAAAAAGTCAACATGGGTTTCAGAGAATCAAGTCATGCCAAACAAACCTGATCTCTTTATAAAATTACCAGCTTGATAGATGAAGGGAATGCTGAGGATATAGTATACCTCGATTTCAGTAAGGCCTTTGACAAAGTTCCCCATGACATTCTTGCAAACAAGCTTGCAAAATTTGGGATAGACAATTTAACTGTTACATGGATTTGTAATTGGTTGACTGGCCGAACTCAAAGGGTGCTCAACAATGGCTCCTTTTCATCCTGGAGAGAAGTGACCAGTGGGGTCCCACAGGGTTCTGTCCTGGGCCCAGTGCTATTCAACATCTTTATTAATGATTTGGATGACAGAATTGGGGGCCTACTTATCAAATTTGCAGATGACACTAAACTAGAAGGAGTAGCTAATACCCCAGAGGACAGGATCAAAATTCAAAATGACCTGAATAGACTAGAAAGCTGGGCCAATGCTAACAAGATGAAATTTAACGCAGAGAAATGTAAGGTTCTGCACTTAGGGAGGAAAAATGAAATGCACAGATATAAAATGGGGGACACTTGGCTGAATGAGACTACGTGTGAAAGGGATCTAGGAGTCCAAGTAGACCATAAGCTGAACATGAGTCAACAGTGTGATGCGGCAGCTAAAAAGGCCAATGCAATTTTAGGCTGCATCAATAGAAGTATAGTTTCTAGATCAAGAGAAGTAATAGTGCCACTCTATTCTGCATTGGTCAGGCCCCACCTGGAATACTGTGTCCAGTTCTGGGCACCACAATTCAAAAACGATGTGGAGAAACTGGAGCATGTCCAAAGGAGGACAACTAAGATGGTGAAGGGTCTGGAAACCGTGCCCTACGAGGAATGCCTTAGAGAACTGGGGATGTTTAGCCTGGAGAAGAGAAGGTTAAGAGGTGATATGATAGCCCTGTTCAAATATTTGAAAGGATGTCATATTGAGGAGGGAGCAAGCTTGTTTTTGGCTGCTCCAGAGAACAGGACTCGGAACAATGGATACAAATTGCAAGAGAAGAGATTCCACCTCAACATTAGGAGGAACTTCCTGACAGTAAGGGCTGTTCGACAGTGGAACACACTCCCTCGGAGTGTAGTGGAGTCTCCTTCCTTAGAGGTCTTTCAGCAGAGGCTGGATGGCCATCTGTCGGGGATGCTTTGATGGAGAGTTCCTGCATGGCAAGGGGTTGGACTGGATGGCCCTTGTGGTCTCTTCCAACTCTATGACTCTATGATTCTATTATTAATTGTATGGCTAGATCTGGCAGGGAACATTCTGAAGTGTCACATGCATGCTAAACATTACATGGACTGGCATTTTAATTGACATTGTTAATGTCAGTGATGTATAAGTCATGATGTGCATAATGGCCAAACCATTCATCAAGGTATTACAGATGTATTCTGCAGAGAGCAGCATAGGAATAGTTGCTTATACAGCAATGTTGTGCACTGTGATTACACATTGCAGTTGTGCACTCTGCATTGTGCATCATACATGGTGGTTACACATTGCACACTTATTAGGGTTGCCATACTCCAGTTCCTTATATCCGAGCATCTAATTTGAATATTATGCACATTATTATACTTATATTATTAATTTGCATTCTGATTATGCAAATTCAGCACATGAATCATTACACTTTTTCTGACATTATATTTCAGCCTCAGTACCAGTCCCAAGCTAAGAGCTCTTTTTTTCTACTTTTCCCTAGCTGGTGTGAAGAGAGGGAGGTTTCCAAGTTACCCCAAGGCTCTTTGGTAGCAAAATTGTAACCTGAGGCTTAGCCCTAAGCTCCAGCCCCTGACACAGTCACACAAGGCCTTCTCTGCTAGCCGCCTTTCCTTTCTCTGCTTTCTGTGCCTATCAGGGAGGGAGGGAATGCAAGAATAAAGTGTCAATGCTATCCCTTTGCAGGAGCAACCGGAGCCTGCAGGGTGGAATGAGTCTCCCACTAATGCAGTCTTCTTGCACGGTTTCCTGCTTCATTGCCACTGCCAAATTTTAGCCTGCACATCAGCCTGCAATGAAGGAGAAATCATGATTTCCTGCTTGAACTGGCCCAGGTGACCAGGACATTTTTTAGTTATTTCAATCTGGGATATTCCAGATTTTCCAGGACAAATGGCAACCCTAGCACTGAGAAAACTGCACATAGTTATTGACCAAGGTACTGTACAGACTGGCAGGAAAGGCCGGCCTGGTGGGTGGAGTTGGGGTGTGGCATACACGACGCATAACCCAGCTCTGCCACCAGGTCGGCGTGACACTGTGTGCCACACCACACAGTGCATGGCATCATGGTGCTCCTCTGGTGCTGCATGTAAGCCATGGTGCTGTCAGCTATGGCACCCTTTCCAGGGTGCAAAAAAGAACCGCTTTTTGTAGCTCCTTTTTGCACTGGGGAAAGGCCAGATTGGGGTTGTAGTGTGCGGTTGCCACAGCCCTGATCTGGCAAAGACAGAGGTGGCTGCAGGCTGCCCCTTCAGGGGAAGTCTTCACAGCCCCTTAGTTGCTTAATTGCATAATCTTGCTTTTTCTGCATGTGGGAATGTGTAGTGCTGGTACAGCATATTTCTACATGTGAATATTTATGCTGCACTGAGCGGATTTTGGATTGCAACCATGGAGAAATTATCATTTCTGCACATTCCCATTTCAAAGGTTTCCTTTAGAGTGCACCCCATTCACAATTTAGCAAAATGTCATCAGTGCATCTTGCAAATGTCATAGATAGGCTTGCATTCCAGATCCCTAGGAGGAGGGCAGGGAATTATTGGGGAGACAAGGTGTTTTAGTAATTTGAAGAGGAGGGAAAAATGAGATCACCTCATATTCTTTCTTCTTCTTCTCTTCTTTTTTTTTTAAAAATAAGATTTTTTGGCTTGTCATATAACTTAAGTGTCTTGGCCCCCAGACAAAGTGTTTGGCTTCATCTATTAGTGTTGGCAAGGGCAGGTGATTTTGAAGAGTTTTGGCCTGTTTAATGACAGAATTATTACGTTAATGAAAGAGGGGTGTGTATTATGTGATGATTAGTGTGGGGAGTTCTAAATGCCCTTTTGCTGGCATGAGTGCATTTTCATAATAAAAGAAAGGTTGAGAGAGCTTAGAGAGAGATAATCGAGGTGATGAACCTGAGATTGTAATTAAGGAGAAAAAAATCTACACACCACAAACCCATTTTGTTCTTGTGTTCAACATTAATTTTAAAAGCTTAAATCAACCATGCCATCTAGTGGCTAAAGAGCATTTTAAAAAATTCTTGATGATGTGTACCTTCATTTCCAAAATGAACTGATCTTTCTGACTTATGGCAATCCTATGATAAAACAATCAAGAGGTATTCTTGGTAAGAGTTGTTTAGAAGGGGTTTGCCCAAGATCACTCAATAAGTTTCCACAGCCAAGCAGGGATTTGAAGCCTGGTCTCCAGAATTGTAGTATAGCCCAGATTGTAGTCCAACAGCATTTTTAAAATTGGTTTTGGAACTAGGTTTAAAAAATAAACAAATCTGTTATTAAAGACTTATTTACCACCCCCTAGACAATAGCAATTTGATCTAGTTTGGGACTGGGCAGACACTCTGCTCATTCTATTAGACTCCTCAGTAAGCCAGCCACCCCACTTGCCGAGGAGACTATTGACCTATCTCTTTTCCGGACACTCCTTGATTTGAACCAGGTTTCAACATTGGTAACATATCACCATTAGCAAGGCCTCCATTTTCCCCTTCACCCACCTTTGCTTCATTCGTTCTTGTGTATGTGTGTTTATTATTTTATTAATAAAACTGCAAAACCTATTTGGAATTGCCTCTGAGTTCTGTGTGATTTGGAACCAGTATAAAAAGGGTTACAATCTCAAGGCTGAACACTGCCCCAGCCAAGATATTTTATTCAGGCTATTAAAATGCCCTTAAAACATATTAATTTGTAGGTGCCTTCTCGGGACCACAGGTTTTTGGGTAACAGCCCCATTTCATGTGCATCAGGTTGGGGCAGTGGTGTCATTAGAGTTGGTGATGCCACTGGGTTGCGGTCTTCCATAAAACCTGAAGGCTACAGACTAGTTAAAAGGTTCAGAGTAGGCTTCAAGGAAAAGGAATCCTTCCCTCTGGAATTATATACCACTGACCTCAACTTACTGTAAAGTCCTGAAGCTGTTCCATGTTTCACAGCAAGCAGGGAAGATCTGATAATTGTTTGTCCATTAATTGTTGTTGTTCCCTAACTCATTCCACGAGAAGCAGATAAGAAATAAACACTTTAGACACTTGGTATCTGCTGAGGCTTGTTTCCAGGACTCCTCGTAGATACAAAATCCGTGGATGTTCAAGTCTCATTAAACACGATGGATAGTAAAACGGAGTCCCTTATATAAAATGGCAAAATCAAGGTTTCTTTTTTGAATAGTTTCAGGCTGTGGATGCTTGACTCTTTGGATAAAAAAATCATAATTTGGCAGGGCAGCTTGCCATGCACTGCCAACCCTGCCGGCTCACCTTGAAGCACAGAATGCCCATCTGAGGCACCTTTGGGGCTTTACAGTAAGTCAAGAATTTCACACTGGGCATTATGCAGAGATGATAGGAATATTAACTCCTGCAGCACCTGAAAAAGCACATCCACATTTGTAATGGACATTTAACACTTACCTGAATTCTGACCATATACCTTTGTCTTTCCCTATACCGGCCTTTGAAGGCTCCCATGTGCTGAGAAGCAAGTAAACCCTTTTACTTTATACATTAATACATACAAGCAATAAAATCATCTTGCTGTTTGTGCAGTTTGTTATGTCTCCTCCACATGGTTTCAAGGAACACATGAGTACAAAGGGCAGCACCATAAGCAATACAAAATATATATACTGTGTCATATATGAGCTACACTTGATATGGGGAATAAGATGGATCTGGATCCATCTTGGTCATTGCAAGGATTTCTTATTCCTAAATATTTAAAGATAGTAGTAATGACTCCCCATCTTGCCCTAAATTAGGACTGAAATGAACCAACTTGGAGAAAACCAGGAGTCAGGGTATGATTTGTAGAATAGGGAGCTCCATTCTGTTCAGGTACAAAAAGCAAATACCTGGACTCAGCATTTACCAACTTCAGTCTCATAATTAAAGCAGCAAGAGTAATAAAAAGATAAGTTGCAACACATGGTATACTGTCTCTTCATGATAAAGCTGATCTTCCTGTCTTTCAGAGATTTTCTTGTGATGTAGACTATGCTGAAGTACCTTTACAACAGTTGTAAAAAAACAACCCCCCCCCCCCCAAAACCCAACCAAAACAATTACAGAACAATTCTGTACCTACACTGGGATTTCATTGGGATGACCAGAAGCAATGCATTCAGCTATTTGCCTTTAGCTTGACATGCTGGTGGATGTCATCTCTAGACTTCCCAGGAAACCTTGGAAGTCCCTGCCAGTGCCTATTGCAGTGTGTCCAAGAAAGCAGCTGTACTCACTGCTGCTGATCCCCTCACTCTCCAGCAACCCAGAGATGGCTGTGCAGTTTATAAAATTGGTTGGGAGGCAGATGAGCCCTCCCTGCCATCTACATCATCAGAGGGAGAGTGAGGCCTACCAGCTCCATCAGGCCTGGCCTAAACTAAGAAGCAGAGCACTCCCTCCAGTCCATCTGCCTTGGTCCAGGCCTCAGAGGGAGAGAACTACTTTTGGACCTGATCCCCTTCCACACCACCTTCTCCTTTTGTGTTGGGTCTTTTTAGATTGTAAGCCTGAGGACAGGGAACCGTCTAATTAAAAATAATAATTGCAAGCAGCTCTGATAGCCTTTAAGGCTGAAGGGCGGGGTATAAATAAATAAATAAACTAGAGTTAGGAGGCACTGGTACAGTGATGCATAAATCTCCTGATCAGGAGCAAACGACTGCTTTCAACTCTTTGGACAGCTGGGAAAGGGAGAAGAGGATAAAGCCATTGAGTGGACATTCTTCTCAGAGCCATGCTTACTCCTGATATTTGTGTATTCCTGCCTAGCAGGGGGTTACAGTAGATGGCCTCTGTGGTTCCTTCTAACTAAGATCAAGTTTCATCTAATGCAGAGGTGGGAGTCATGCAACCCTCCAGATTAACTGAAGTGTACCTCCCAGCATTCCTCCCCACTGGCTAAGCTAGCTAGGGCTACTAAGAGATGAGTGTTATCTGCAGAGCCACATTCTCTAGTTAAAAAGAACTTTATGTGATTATTTCTGTTTTTTTCAAGGGCACCTTTGACAACTCCTTGTATCTTCTTCAAGCCTACCTATATCTTATTAATGATATTTTTTCTGCCAATGCTCAAAATCTGTGATTCTTGGCCAGATTTCAAATACGGGCATGCAATGCCTTTTCACTCTCCTGCCCACTGCCGAAACTGCTCCAGCAAGGTATGCAGCTTTCAGTAGAGAAAGCAGAATTCTAGTTCCTGCATTAAACAAAGAAGATTGGAGGAAGCAGTAGGATTCAGCCAAATGTTCCCAATGGTTCTATTCAAAATTCCATAGTATTAAGGGATTCTAAGAGTTGTGTGTATGGGGGAAGCTGGTACAGGCAGAAGCCATAAAACACACATTACTCACATTATCTTTCTCAACAGAAGGCATGAATAGAGCTTTGTGGAAAGCAACTAGGTGGGTCAACCACACTAACAGGGCCACTTGAGAATGGGCTTCAGGTAAGACTGGGTATGTAAATTACCTGAAAGGAGGTACAGAAATTATTTTTATTTTTGCAGAGTCACTTTACATTCCAAAGTCTGCAGAATACTCAGCACATTGTATTAACTTTGTGTTTAGCATAAATAACGGCAATAACTTAGCTGTTATGAAAAGATAGCACAATCAGTTTTTTTAATTGCACAGTCACCAAAGGAAGGATTTTTTTCCTTACAAATGCACTTCATATAAGAATAGTTTTAATACAGAAAATAGGTCTCTATACAATTTACAGACAGCATGTGAGGGGTTTGTCTCTGAATATAATCAACCTAATTAAATAAAAATTAATACTTTCTCATTGGATTTATACATAAAGTGAGACATCAACATACTGTTTTAAGATCTGCAGGAGGCTGATGTACTCCCCACTGAAACAAAAGTTGTATGTAGTTCTTAAACTGTTTTTATAAAAGCAGACCATTCAAGTATTTAAACACACTCTTTAAAGAGTTTTAGAAAAAAAATACAAAGTATTTTCATAGTTAACACCATGAATTCAAGTCAAGGTACACTGATGAGAACCTTAACAAGGCAGCATTTTACTGTGATTATAAAATTCAGTTAGGTAACACAGGAATAATAGTGAATGACATTACTAAGAGTGGTAGTTAATCTACATTTTCTGAAAATGAATTTTGAAGAGAAATACTGTATTGATGGTATAATGCAAATAACCATTTGTATCTATGCATGTGTATGTACGTATACACACACACACATTATTTTTTAAACCCTAGTTCTTTTGTAAGAATAAGTTAGGATAGAATAAAATCCACTACAACACTGAGAAAATTTCTGAAAGATAGAAATGTAGATATACAGGTGTATAGGTTTCTAAATATTTAGGAAACAATGTAAACAGATTCTAAGCACTTTTACATTAATTTTAATGGCAATTTAGATATTTACCTTTTTCTACAACATCAACAGATTTGGGCCTAAATCCAGCTGTTAGACTTAAGCAGAGCAAGACCTCATGAATCAATGAGTCAACACTGTAACTTTCATAGATTCACTTGGTTTAGTCTAGTCAAGATTGACAACTAGATTTAGCCCTTTCGGAGGCTCCCCCTCCTCAAGTATGTGGCTTCTCCTTCATTTTTGAAAAAAGGAAGTGGTGAATTCAAAATCACAATTAAGCACTACAATTATATATTTCAGACCCTCAGTCCTGCAACATTTATGCTTAATCATTACTGGATTTCTCCAAAAATTAATCTGGCATTAAATAACTTTCAAAATAGTCCACTGAAACAGGTATTTAAGCCAATTTTCAAACAATTAGATAAGATGAACAATGTATTATGTTGTTCAACGTAATTAACAAGGCAGTATGAAACAACAGATCCCATTATGACTTTTCTTTTGCTCACAAAAATATGTAGTGATTCACCACCTATATTTTCCTACCACTCATTTTGCAGCCTAAGGAGTAGACCATACAACCATATAGTAAAGAATCACATTGTGCTGGGTCACATGAATGAAAGTATTTTTCTAAAAAAGATTATTGCTATTCCAGTGACTTGGCAAACTCAGCATAGTCAATGTATCCATCGTTGTTTTTATCATCATCTTGCAAGACACCATCTATTAAGCTAATTAGCTCCTCTTCTTTCATAGTTGGAGTATGTTCGCCTCCTTCCTACAAGAAAAGAAGGTGGATTGTTTCAGCAAAGCAAAAGGTTTGCAAGATGTATCAAAATCAGAATTCTTGTGGGAATTGTTTGAAGAATTTGCTAGGAAGCAGACAATGAAGAGGGAAAAACTTGTATGGGCAAAGGTGGGTCTTTCATTCAAAAGATACGATATCTTTGGGCTGGATATTTTCAAGACTTTAAGCCAGACTTGCAATCTTTTGATTTTTGGGATTCATGTTTATGGGTTAATAATGAAAGAATGAGACCTCAAACTTACCTCTTACACTAGGCAGTACCCCAAACCAAGGGTTTCTAAAGTACTGAAGATCAAGGTGCTGGGAAAGGATGACTGCAGCATTCTCCTGGATATGGGGTGTGTTGGAATAGGTACAGCTGGACCCTGAGAAGTCTCTCCAGATGCATGTCTCATTAACAATCTGATTGGGAAAGAGTTGCAGTCATCTTCTCCCAATGCCCTAATCTGCAGCGTTTTGAAAAGTCTTCAGATAGAGTGCTGCCTGTTTTAAAGATAGGTTTTTGTGGGTGGCATCAGCATATGTAGCTATGAAGATGGAGCTCTCTTGTTGCTGTTGTGCCTAACAGTGCAGGATCTCTGCCTAAATTTTAATCTAACCTCCTTCTCTCAAAGCTGCATTGCAGGATTTTTTCATCCCTCACTCCCAAATCACTTGAGTTCTGTAAGCCAGTGGTTACTTCAAATTCAGTTTAGGATGCAATCTTTCCTGGAAAGAATCCAGAGTTGCTAGTTTTAGAATAAACTGACTTTTAAAAAGAATAAGCTGAATGATAGAAAAATATTAACACACATAAATACTACACATTCTGGCCTTGCTCCTGGATACTGACAAAGCTGTTCTCACCTCTCTATGCACATGTGTTATTGCAGTGGCAAGCTCAAGCCCATCAAGCAAGTTGTTGCCATCGTAGTCGTGCATTTTGAAATAATGGAGTTGCAGCTCTTGTGGTGACATTTCTGATTCTGGTTTGTCTATGACTCCTTCTAAATGTTCCATGATATGGCTGTAAAATAAGATTAGCACAACTGTAAAACATACAACTATTCAAACGATTGAGTAGAACAGTGTAAGACAGGGAGTGGAAAACCTCGGCTCACCTTGAATCTCCTGAACTAGATGAAGCTCACAGATATTCCCTATCTAGCTGCAAAGTCCCTTTGCTGTTATCTCTGATCAGAGATGGGAGGCTATTTAAATCCCACATTCTTTTTGCATGGAAGTGAATCCTGTTTTGTAGCCCAGGAACCAAGGTACATAGTTTGTTCTCCATATCCATGGATTCTTTATGTATAGATTCAATCACCCATGGCTTGAAAATATTCCAAAAATATATAAATACCAAAAAGCAAACCTTGTTTCTGCCATTTTATATGAGGGACACCACTGTATTTAATGGGACTTGAGCATCCATGGATTTTGGATCCATGGGAGGTCCTGGAACCAAACTCCAGTGAATACCAAGGGCCTGCTGTAATCATCATAGCTACTTGTGTGAAAGCTCTACTGTGCATGTTTTACTTCTGTGAATAGCAGCTATCAAGAGTTCTGAGAAGAATTAAGATTGCAAAGAGAGGAAATTCAACTCTTTCTTTTGTCTCCTGCTTGAGTCTCAACAAGAAACAGCCCTGCAAACTCTTCCCTTGAAATGCAAACATCATCTTCAGATTAGGACACCTACTTGTGGTAGGGATAGAAAGGCAGTAGTTAAGCAAGAAAGAGTTAACACTCTGCCTGTGAATTTCTATGCCCTTTCCCCACCAACAGCTGTCAAAGCTCAGGAGGAACTTCTGCTTATTGATGGGAAGGCAACTCAATTAAGAAGCAGTTTGTTTTAGAAGAAGGCAGAAGTGTGTAGTCACAGATGGACTGCAAACTTCTTTTCCTTCCCCTCAGAGCCTAGGCCAGTTGTGTCTTAATCTCCCTCCTCCCTCCCTATCCCCATAGGTAAATAGCAGCAGCAGATCCTCCTAAGGCTTCACAGCTGTTGGGAGGAAGGCTTTGGGTGGAATGCAAATGGCTAAAAAATAGCTCCATGCACACACTATTCAAAAGGAGAAACATACACAGGTTAGCCACATGTACACAAGTATATATCATTAACAAGCCAGAGTTCAATTCCGACTTGGCTATGAAACCCACTGGATGGCCTTCAGCAAGTCACATGCTCTCAGCCTCAGGCGAAGGCAATGGCAAACCTCTGAACAAATCTTGCCAAGAAAACCCCATAATAGGTTCACCTTAGGGTGACCATAAGTTGGAAACAACTTGAAGACACACAACAACAATCATTAACAGGATATCACTCAAAGAGTTATGTGCCTCCTCATCACCGCTCAATGGGGGAAAAGTTCCCAGTTCTTTTGTGCAGTTGATGTGCAACTAACGAAAAACAAAATGAAACAAATTTTTTTTTTGCAAACTCAACCGACTCAATTGACACCATGTGTAGTTTGGCCCTAAAATAGGGATTGCAAAAGAGTTTCCAAGGAAATAATGAAGTGACATAAGCAGGCTGATTATAAAACAATCTATGATTTTGAAAATTTTGGAATACTCAAGTTCCTATACTGGAGATCTGGTTGCCTTGTAGTCTGAACATTATTGTCTTAGATATAAAAATATCCTGAAGCACATGGCAAATGCAGATTCCAAGCCACAATCCACATTCCTCCAAAGAAGTCATTGGACTAGACTGAGTTCCAGTTCTGAGTTCAAATTTTGTTACTAAGGCATCTTTCCTGGATCAAACCAAGAATCATCTACCTGAAGTGGGAAAACTGGAACTGCTCGTAGACCTCTGGGCAATGGTGGTTTCCATGTCACTTGAACAAATGACTTGGTTGTGTTTTTCAGTCTGACATTTAAATGTGCTGAATCCAAAACAAGTATAGTGCCTTGGATTGCTCCTTTAAAGCTCAGAAGAAAACTCAAAATGGATTCAACACTCCACTGACATGGAAGCCTACACTGTCTCTGGGTGATTCGATGCAGATCAATGAGATTTTCTCACTTTCAGTAGTTCAAGAACAGAAGCAAAATTATTTTTTTCCCTGTGTTAAACTCAGACTGCTAAAATAATTTATGTAAAGACAAATGCATTGCAATACAGCAACTGGCCACTGTACTTTAAACTCTAAGAGACAACATACACATCTAAGAAAACTTTAAAGGGGGAATATTCTAATGTTGATTCCTATTGTTCCCTTTAATGTTTACAGGAAATTGCAGGGCTGGCATGAAATGTAGCTATTCTAAACATTACATATTTAATACCATTGAGATAAAAACACAATTTTTCAAAGGAAGACCTTTTTTTTATACAGATCCAACTAGCAAGCATGTATCTTTTTCCCTGACTTGGAAAATTTACAGTATTGGACTACAACTCCCAGAATCCTCAGCTAATAGCAGTGTAGTGCAGTGCATATTGAAAGTCCATAATTCAACAAATTTTCCATACTCTTTCTTATTCTGAAATCATGATAAGTATTGCATTCAAGGACAAATTGGCTCATATCTTAAATACATAGAACATTATTAAAGGAAACTCTGCTCTCCTTCAAAATGCCCTTAAAACACCTTCCCTATCTGCCAACAGAAGGACATTTAACTGTGCCAAAGAAAAGTCTGTTCTTATTTTGGCATTTGGCTGCTATAATACAGTTTGAGTAATCAAAAATTTGCTTTTGGGGTGAAAGGACTGTAAAAATAGTTAAGTTCTGGTAGTAAAAACTTCCTGGATTCTAAATGTACTAAGTGGACTCTGTTATTAAATCTTAAGTGTGTACATTCAGCACCTGCCTGTTGCTGGTAGATGCTGGGGAATGAGCAAAACAATGAAGTGAATATCACACGCCTGAATTTTCACTATGCCAGACTTGTAGGCATAACTCAGTTAACAAAGTCTAAGAGAGAAGCTTCTTTTAACAATGGCTTTTTACACTCCTTCAGCTCCTTTTCCTCATCATCCTCTGTCTAGCCCAATTTTTTTTAGCAGCATTGGGACTGGGAAGATGGTGAAGGAGGGCTGGAGAAACAGACATTTAATGATGGGTTACAGCAGTGTGTTTGCATTAAACATTGCAATAAACAAAGTTTAAGCTGGGAACAAGCAGGATTCTATTTTTGCTAATCCTATTGCAGCCATGTGTGCCTGCCTATAACAAGCAAGGTAAACAGATGCTTCCCAAATCCCTCACTGAACATGCAACAGCAAAACAGAGAGCAAAGGGGAGAGCAGATAAGCCTTACAGAACCACATGCAGCATGTTGAAAAAGGATAGATTTGAAAGTTTAGCCACCAAAATGGAAATAAGTGGTGACTGGCAAAGGATTACATGATCCCTGGATATATTTTGGAAGAAGCCTTCAAGTAATGTTTTATTACTTATTCAAAGTGCTGTTTATGACTAACAAAGCCCGCTATGGCTCAGGTCCAGGCTGTTTGGTAAACCATATCTCCTTATAGGAGCCTGCTTAGGCCCCAAGATCATCAGGAGAGACCCTTCTCTCAGTCGCACCACCATCACAAGTATGGTTGGTGGAGAAACAAGAGAGGGCCTTCTTGGTGGCTGTCCCTAAACTCTGGAATGTCCTTCCCAGGGAAGCCAGAACAGCAAAGATCTTTTTATTCTGGCAGGTTTTTAAAACAAAGTTTTAAAAGAATGGGCTAAGGGGTGCTGTGTTGTATTAAACTCAGCAGCTTTAACTGCTCTTTATCTTTTAATGGCATTTTGTATTTTAAGTGCAATTTTAAACCATTTTAATATTATCAATAGTTTAATCTCATTTTAATGTTTATTTTTTGTACGTTTCTGCTATACTGTGTTTTTAAATTAAGTTGCCTTCAATCCCAATTTTGGGAGAAAGGCAGGATGTGAATAAATATAACATTAGTACATGTAATAATAATATCTGATATTCTATTTCACATGTATATATTGTTAATTTTGAATAAAAAGTTAGCTAAAACATATACAACTACTTTTTTATGTGGTGTAAGATCCTATCCCTATTCTTTGCATGTTATTTCTGCCTCTGGTACCACATTTTCTGTTAAAGTAGTACTGCCCTGGAACACATCTATTTAATTAACTGAGGTTTGTGTACATTTCCAACATTCTGTCATTAGCAGAAGAAACATGGCAGAAATTTCAAAGATGCTCACATGGTGACATCTGCTTTCCATCACTTGATCTCAGTATTCAATCGTCACAGCAGATATGTCACTGCTGCCCATGAAGACTTTGATTAATTATCATTGTTAATATTTATCGTCAGTAAAAGTTTAGTATTCCATGAATTTACCTCCTCTAAGCACTGCTAATAAATTGCCATAGAGCAGTAGAAAAGAACTCATTAGCTCTGTAATCTAAATATCTGTTTAGTAACAAGATTTTGTCTGCTAGTAGAAAGCCACTAGTTCAAGGGAAGGTTGCACAAGTCTCCAGAGACTTCAAAAAGGGCTTTCTCAGGGGTTGCACTTGGAATATAGAACTTCTGCCATCACAATTTCATACTGTTCTCTCCATCTCCCAATACTTTTGATCATTACACAATCTGGACTGAGCAAAGTGCACTCAATAAGCACTCAATGAGTTTCTGTGACCTGGCAGTTACCTCCTTGCCTCACAGCATTTTTCTCCCCCTGATTGTTCCACTCCTGAGGGTCAATATCAGCTGCAATTTTATGGCAAAAATTGTTATTGAAAGGGGAAGGAAATGAAAGTGGTTTGATTAAATTCTAGATTTGATTTGATTTTGATTTTTTTCAATTTCAGTTGCAGTAAGTAGACAGCCAGCATGGAGTAGTGGTTTGAGTATTGGCTTACTGCTCTGGAGACCAGAGTTTGATTCCCAGCTTGGTCATAAAACGCGCTGGGTAAAGTTGGGCAAGTCACATGCTCTCAGCTTCCAGGGGAAGGAAAAGGCAAATCTCCGTGATCAACTCTTGCCAAGAAAACCCCATAATAGGGTCGCCTTAGGGTCTCCGCAAGTCGGAAACAACTTGAAGGCACACAATGACAATGTCCACAGTGGGTGCTGGAGGTGAAATGTTCATCCCTAGGTTGTGGGAAGTTTCTCAGTTACAGGCAATAACTCAGAATTGCTACATGAGCCTAAAGGCCAAAGAGCCTATCTGTTCCTGTTCTACCTCTACCTGATAGAAAACGAGCATTACTGTCTACTTAACTAAGACAAGGACTGCAAGAAGAGAAGGGTTCAAATGAAATTGGAGAGCAGAATATTAGTTTATTTTCAAGGACGCAACAGATAGGGCAAGACAAACAGCAAACATTCCAGGAACTCCAAACCACCTCTCTTTACTTCTACTGCCCCCTACAGGTACACAGTGGCATGAGCAAGGAGCTGCTCAGCTCTGCTTCCAAGAAGCATTACTGAACTCCACTGTTCTACTCATCAGAAGAATTGGTAGCTCAAATTCAACATTTATATAGCATGTCAATTTATACAATACATACTCCTTATCTTGCACCATGTTTTTATCAAGGCGTGCATTAGGTTGATGACTCCCGCCAGCGTGGTGATCCTCAGCCAAGCACATCAAACAGGACAGAAGAACTAGGCAGCTGAGAAAAAATACTCTATAAATCCTCAGGTGTATCATTATAGCCATATTCCTAAGAGGAAAGAAAGAAAGAAAGAAAGAAAGAGTATATAAAAATAAAAATTATTAAAGTATAAGACACTTTTCATGTAGTTAGAAACATAAAACTAATCTTCCATATATTTACAAACATAGTTATGAAGATAGGCCAATTAATACAGAATAAAGCCTATTACTTCTTCAATAATAAACACTGTTTAGCACTGGGTAGAACAAACTGTAAGCCACATGCATTCCTCATGTTTCCTGAGGACCCCCCCCCTTTTTTTTTCTCTTTAAAAGGCCTTTCAACCTCTAGAGCAGGGATGAGAATTATGTGGTTCATAAGCTGCATGTTACCCTTTCAATGGAGTGCAGAAAAATATTTGGGACCCCCTTGAGCCTCCAATTTCTTGCATGCTCCAGTTCCCCCATCAACAAAAATGCTGGGATGCTTAGAAATGCTGTTTCACCCTCCCCCTGAAAAAACATCAACCCCCAAACAGCAATTTCAGTTTTCCCAAATTGCTAGCTGTGATGTAATGCTCCAGCCCTCCAGAGCAACCAAAATCAGGTGGAAGCAGGAACATTTTCATCATATGCCACTCTAGTTTTAAGTTGGGAATGTGTGTCAAAACCAAAAGTGATTTGCCTCAATGTGTAAGAATGTCCATTTGGCAGACTCTGAAGTTTAGAGTGCAGGAATCTGCTACCCTCACGTGCAAGGCATATGGTTTCAAAGGGTGCAAGCACCCCAGAACTGCACATTTCATTCTCCACCCTGCACTATTTTCCCAACATCTGTTTGAAGCCACTGCTCCCATTATGCCTGCTCATGCCCTTATTTTAAAAAGGGTGGATGCAACTAAAGGCCGGACTAATAGTCAGCTTTAGCTGAACACCTGGTTTGGTTCAAAGTAGATCTTTATAAAGGTAGAAGCAGGTAGTTTGGGATATATGGAATGGAAAGGGCAACATTGCTTGTCATATTAATACTTGCATTGGCTGAAAAAACACAGAGTTTATTTTAATTTCGAAAGATCTGTTTCAGTCTAAAAAGAAGGGGAGGAAGGTATCTCTTAGCACCTTTAAGACTGATTTGAGCACAAGCTCTCATGGATTTCAGTCTCCTACTTCAGGTACGCTGATGGGGCACAATATTCAAGCCACAGATATTTTAAGCAAGGTCCCGTAGTTGTGGGGGCAAAATAGTAATGCAATGGAATACAAAAAGACACAATTGTGGAATGGTTCTAAACATTCAAAGGGATGTGTAAGACGCAGACTTACATATTACATTACAGAGTCACGTATTTTTAATGTTATGAAGTTTGACCAAATAATTTATTGTGACTACATTTAGGTTAACATTTTATATTTCTCATCTTATTTGTTTCTTGCTATTTAATACCGTAAGCCATTTTGATCATAATTTTTTTTTAATAACCATCAACTTCCCATGAGCAATTCAGACAGGGTGAGTGACAACAGGTTTTTCCAGATAAGAGTATGGATTGAAAAAGGTTTAACATCTACGTGTACATTTGTGTAATGTTGTTTCAACACAACACCCAAGCCCTGGCAAGCTTATTCCTTGCCATCCAACTCTACCAATTCAGTCACAGCAGCTGCTGCTTATTACATTTGTAGCCAGAAACAGAATCCACCTTCCAAACATTCACATGCAGAGGGAATAATTCTATTAGTCATAACTGCTGTGAAGCAGATCTCAAGATTTTCTAGTAGGTGAGGTGAAAAATATATTTCTAGCCATCTAAATAAAGAAGGATGAATGTTGTAGGGAGCATTGAGTATGGGGTGAAAATCTCTAGACCTCCAGATCCTTTGGTCTGCAACACCCTCAACCTTTTACCATTAGCCCTAGTACAGAGCCAGGGTGGGGTGTTGATTTGAATGTTGGACTAGGATGCTGGGAGACCAATTCCCGCTTGACCACAGAAACCCACTGGGTGACCTTAGGCTAGTTTCTCAGCCTCATAGGAGTTTATCAGACGATGGAAATTGGAAGTATAATCCAATGGCAATCCGAAGGCAATCATGGGGTTTCACATTATTGCGTATTAAAGTATCTCACACAATTTTGGGCAAAAGGGAAGTCATTCCAAACGCAATCATGGGTTTTACATTATTTCGTATTAAAGCAATTTTGGGCAATGGGCAGTCATTTTCGGGGAATGGGAAGTCATTCTGAATGCATTCCGGATGAAATTGGAATTCACGTAATTTAGCTAAACTAGCCAATTCACGTGAATTCGAATTGGCTCCAATTGGCTCCATTCGATATAAAGAGAAATTCCTCCCGTCTGATAAACTCCATAGAAGACAAAGGCAAACTCCCTCCGAACCAATCTTCCCAAGAAAACCTCATGATAGGTTCACTTTAGGATCACCATAAATCAGAAAAGCACTTACGGTAACCAAAAACAACAGGGGCTGATGAGAGCTGTCATCCAAAATATAAAGAGCCAAATGTTCCACAAGACAGCTGTTTAACCCACACTGGAAAACAGTTATACCACCTGTTTCTGTTTACTTGAACTTTGCTTTGTGGTTTTGCAAGGCGTATCCCGCAAACCTTTATAGTTTAGAAACGACTCTGGAGACATGTTTGTTCAAGGGCTTCTTTACTTCTGGCCTGGCTGAATTTGCTCCCGCTTTCCATTGCGCTACTTATTAAAATTTATTTACTTACTCACCCGTCAAGCTTCGTCAGTTGGGAAACCTGGCCCTCGTTTTCTGAACAGCTGGAACAGTAACATTACAATACAATATTAGTTTTATATTACTTTGACACTAATTATAATGCTAATTACAATAATAACTATAATAAATATAATACTAAAAAAAACAAATAATAATAAATAAAATAAATAAAATAAATACTAATATATTACTATAATCCTAATTAATATTAAATGAATATATAATCAATATAATACTATATTAAGTCAGTAAATTGGCTGAAAAACTGAGCTGCGTTACACATAACATGACACACAGCTTTCCAATTTTTGTTGATACTATATTAATAACACTATTAATTTTATATTGCTTTGATACTAATTATAATGCTAATTACAATAACTTTAATGAATATAATATTAAAAAATAAATAATATGATAAATAAGTAAAATACTAATTATTAATATAAATAATAATGAATTAATAATATTAAATAATAATAAATAGATTAAATAAAATCCTAATTATTATTAATTAATATATAATAAATATAATACTACATTAAGTCAGTAAATTGCCTGAAAAAACTGAGCTGCATTACACATAACATTACATATAATAATGATAATAATAATAATAATAACAACATTACTGACTATATCCTCTTTTGGGGTCTGTAAACTGCTTGGGTTTCCCTTCTTCCTTCAGGGTCCTCCGAGGCTTCTCGTCTTTTCTCAATAGTATTATTGCAATAATAATAATAACAACTCCTTTCAGGAAAGAGAGCCGCGGAGCGAGTAAAAAAGGCCCCTCTCGGCCACCATCCCTAAACGGCTGCTCACCCTCTGAACCGTGCGCGCGACAACAAACCACCCAACGGCCACGCCTCCTCTTCCTCCTCCTTTTCCTATTGGCTGGCCGCCCTGAACGTTCCTTGCCTTAGCGGTGCACATGCGCGGCTTTGACACAGGTGAGGCGTTAGATAGGCCACGCCCCCTTGTCCCCCCCTCGTGTAGCTCGCGCCCCGCCCCTCCCTCCGGCCTTGTGACGTGGCTTTACTCTTCTCTCCCCTCCTCCACTGATGCTGATAGGCTCAGCCGCGTGTCAGTCATTCGCGGCGGACCTGAGCTAGCCAATCGCAGTAAATGGTTTAATCTAGGACCCGCCTTCTCTCTCTCTCTCTCTCTCTTTTTTTTTTTGATTCTCAAACTCGGGTTCTCCTTTTCGTTTCTTTTTTTGGACTTCAGCTCCCAGAAGCCTCAGCCATCTTGGCTAAGGCTCAGGTATTCTGGGAGTTGAAGTCCAAAATACCTGGAAGCCCAGATTTTGGGTATCTCTGTAGGAGGCCCCCTAGGGCTGCATCCTCACTGCAGAAGTAATGCAATTTGACACCAGTTTAACTGCCCTGGCTCAGTGCTAGGGAATTCTAGGAACTGTACTTTTGTGAGACATTTAGCCTTCTCTGTTAGAGGCCTCTGGTGCCACAGCAAACTACAAATCCCAGATTTCCATAGAATTCAGCCATGCCAGTTAAAGCCTTAGGCAGCATCCATATTGCAGAAACAATCCAGTTTTACGCCACTTTTACTCAATGCTAGGGAATTCTGGGAACTGTAGTTTTGTGAGACATTTAGCCTTCTCTGTCAGAGGCCTCTGGTGCCACAACAAGCTACTAATCCCAGAATTCTATAGCACTGAGCCGTGGCAGTTAAAGCCTTAGGCTGTATCCACACTGGACAAATAATCCAGTTTGACACCACTTTAACAGTCACAGCTCAGTGCTATGGAATTCTGGGAACTGTAGTTTTGTGAGACATTTAGCCTTCTCAGTCAGAGAGTTATAGAGCCACAAGAAACTCAGTCAGAGAGTTATAGTGCTACCTTGGCTGTTAAAGTGGTGTCAAACTGGATTATTTCTCCTATTATGTGGGCTCTGGTCTTGTGAATGTGCCACAGTTTAGAATCTCTCTCATGGGTTTATGTGTCTCCCATAAGCCCTTGAGAGAGAGAGACGCAAGTCTCAAAAATGCTCCCTTCCACACTGCAGAAATAGTGCAGGTTGACTCTGGTTTAACTGCCACAGCTCAGTGCTATGGAATCCTGGGATTTGTAGTTCTGTGAGATATTTAGCCTTCTCTGTCAGAGAGCTGTGGTGCCGCAACAAAGTGCAAATCCAGAAATCCATAGCACTGCATTATTTCTCCTATGCAGATGCAGCCTTAGAAACCGATCGTCATGGATGTTTTAGTCAATTGAACCAAGGGAAGGCAATGGCAAAACTCTGAACAAATCTTGCCACAATAGATTCACCTTAGGTTTGCCATAAGTAGGGGAAAACTTGAAGGCACACAACAACAACAATCAGAACCATTGTGGCGTAATGGTTTTGACTTGGACTATGGAGACCTGGATTTGAATCCCATGCTTGGCCTTGGAAACCCACTGAATGATTTTAAAGTACAGTACTGTCAAGCTCAAGCCTGAGTCTCACATGCACTATTAGGAGAAAGAGAAAGAAAAATACCAACTATATACTGGAATGAAGAATTAGGGCAAATCAGTTACATTATTCACAGTATCACAATGATAAATTACCTGTTCAGATATTCCAAAAGCTGTGTCAGGAACAAGTTCCCTGGGAAAAACTAAAATCTGGACAAGAGTCTTGTGGCCTGTTAAAGAGTCTAACCAAGGTTTATTTGGCATAAACATATGTGGATTCCAAGCTGCTCCATCAGAGACAAATCTGGAATACATTTTGAATTATGTAAATACAGAGGTATCTGTTTTGTGAAGGCAATTTCAGTTTGCAAGCTTCGTTCTGCAGCTGAGAGTTGCTCTTGGGTTTATAAAATGACTGAGAATTGAATTTAGTTCATCAAGAACTTCTGTAGTGGCAGAAGCAAACGTATGAATAAAAGTTAGTAGGGGAATATAAATCGAGAAATAGAATTCAAAGGTTTGCTTCTTGAACCTTATAGTTGTTTGCAGATTCTCTTTGCAGCCACTCAAACACGGGCCACAATCCTTCATGAGATAATGCAAACCCTCCAACTGTGTAGGTTTGGCAGGAACAATCCCAACTAATCCTTTGTCCCATTTATTCAGCTACTTTGAAGAATGTCCCAGCATCTTTCTCCTCCTACCACTTTCCTCCTTTGTCCCCAGCATATTTCCATTGGTGCAAAAATGGTTTCTGCTAACTCAGTAAGGGAAATAAGGAGGAGTAGGCAACATCCTTCCTGTAGATTCAGGCAAAAGCAAACTGCTGCAGCAGAGTGACCAGATGTCATAACCACAAAGGAGGACAAGGCACCATAAAATGTAGGGAAATGATATACTCCAGTATTGTTGTGGACAAAACGTTGTTAAACTGTGTTGTTGTTAAAAAGGCTTTAATTTATCCTGCTGACACATTTTGGGAAGACTGTCAAGAGCTATAAGATTACAAAATTACAAAGTCTATAAATTTATTGGCAAACGTTATACATTGCATATACAGTACAGTATTTTATTATGTACTCACCAATATTTTTCAGATAAACCTATCTTCATGCCCTATTGGCTTGCAATACACCTCTGGAACTCTGAGCCACACAAATGCTTAACATTGAACTTTACCAGCAGAAAAACCTTGAATGAATCTACATTTACATTATTTCTTTTATATGTCCATTTGTGCTGAAATAATGGGGGGAAACTCTTTCAACATTCATATTGTGCTTCTTAGTCATGCTCAAAATGAAGGACATTTTGGAATTCCTCCTGGACAGAAGGTTGAAATGTAAGACATGTCCTGGATAAGGAGGACGTCTGATAAACCTGTGCTGCAACCTCTTGTATTGGATGTTATTCTTCCTGAATGTATTTTGTCATCTTGAGTGCCACATGTGTCCCAGTTTTCACCTGTGAAATGTTGGAGTGTATGGCAATGTAGTAGTTCTCTGTGTGCAACTACACTACACCATTGACCACTACTACCCAGACCTCCGGTAGAACCTCTGAAGCCCCTCTTCATGGCTATTTTGTGACGGATGGGGGGATTGGAGAAGTGTCTGGCTGTGTCCCTGTAGCCAGGTGCAAAGCAATTGCACTACATCATGCCCTGAGGTACTGTATACTGGGTCGTCTAGAAACCTCATAGTCAAGACACTTTCATGGGCTTTATTACACTAGCACAAAAAATCTGGGTGCAAATCAGATTATTTTCCTTTGGAGCTGCTTTGGATCCAACCCATCAGTGCCACACATACCAGTCTGAAAGTGATCTGGTACCCTCTTCCAGTCCAAACCATGCCCTAGGCTGAAGCCAAATCAGCACTGCTATGCTGCCCCTTTCTTCTTGGAGCCACCACAATTGTTGTTGTCCCTGCAAGCGCCTCTCTGGATAGATGCTGTTGACACATTGCTTCTCTTGGCATCTGATAAATTGCTTCCCCCATAGTTGGTCATCATTAATTGTTGATGGCTGAGCACCTGTGCTGGAGGGAGTCCTTGCTTGGGAAGGTGGTGCCAGTGGAGGACCTGAGGAGAAAGGAATTCTTTCTTTCTTTTCAACAATTGGTTAGGCTCAGAGCAGGTGGCAAGTAACACTGGCCCTTAAAAAAATCGGTGATGGTTGCCACCCATCCAAATCCAGCCCGATCCAGATGTCCATGTGCAGCAACTGCCAGAAAACACCACATTTTGGCTGGGTTTCTGGAAAATGTGAGAAAAGAACTGGATTAATCATGGAACTGGCCTTATGTTGTATAAACAGGGTTTTGGCTAGTGTAGACAAGTGGCAGGATGCTTTCCTCTCCACCTGAGTCCACTACTGGGACATGCTTGCTCTGCTCCAGGGCTGGATCAAGAAAGAGGGAAGAGCAAGAAGAGAAAGAGAAAAGGCTATTCTTGTCTCAGGTGAGAGGATGAGCAATTGCTAAAGGGTATTGGCACAAAGCAAAACCCTTCTTGGTTGCTGGGCCCGCGCTCTCATGGCTTAGCCTATTGGCTCACTTTCCACCAAGCACAGAATGGTGCTTCTATGCTACAGTTAGGACCAGGGGGAACTTCTGATTGAGAGAAGGGATGGAATACCAATCTCTGCAGCAACTAAAAGTAGGTATACACACTTGTAACACTCTCCTGATCCGGTGAATGTCAGTAACCAGATGCCTACCCTTATTTGCAATTGTAAGAGTACGGAGTAGTTCGCACTGGCCAAAGTGAAATGAAGCCACAATCCAGGGCTAAAAAATGGAGCAAAAAGACGCTGGGATACTCCAACTCAAAGCAGAAAATGCACATCATCGCACCAGCATATAAACAGTCTGGGATTGTGGCAGAGCAAAAAACGCGATAGCCAATAACATACACAAACCAGACAGTCCAACAAAGGGGTTTGGGAGTAAAGGGGGCATGTATGATTGTGCTTTGGCAATCATAGAATCATAGAATTGGAAGAGACCACAAGGGCCATCCAGTCCAACCCCCTGCCATGCAGGAACTCCCAATCAAAGCATCCCCGACAGATGGCCATCCAGCCTCTGCTTAAAGACCTCCAAGGAAGGAGACTCCGCTACACTCTGAGGGAGTGTGTTCCACTGTCGAATAGCCCTTACTGTCAGGAAGTTCCTCCTAATGTTGAGGTGGAATCTCTTTTCCTGCAGTTTGCATCCATTGTTCCGCGTTCTAGTCTCTGCAGCAGCAGAAAACAAGCTTGCTCCCTCCTCAATATGACATCCCTTCAAATATTTAAACAGGGCTATCATATCACCTCTTAACCTTCTCTTCTCCAGGCTAAACATCCCCAGCTCCCTAAGTCACTCCTCATAGGGCATGGCTTCCAGACCCCTTACCATCTTAATTGCCCTCCTTTGACATACTCCAGTGTATCACTGGTCACACCAATGCACTGTATAGATGGTGCATCACACATGCAACTGTGTGGCCAAACATATAGTCAGGTGTCCAATGGAATGGCATCTGAGTAGGAAGAGGGAGTTAATATGGGGTTGCGGGCGTCCTGTTTCTGCAACAGTGTGCATGCATGGTGGGGAGGAGACAAAAAACCCTGTGCAGCGCAGCTTGACACTGTGTGGTGCAGACAACTTATGGCTGTTTGGCCTGCCTTGGGAGCAGGCCGTACAAACAGTGGGGGTTCAATCTGCTTTCAGAAAACCTGGGATTGAGCTGCTTTTTCATGCTCATCTGCTCCAGCCCTAAGAAACTTGCTTTTAAATAACTAAAATTTGCAGGATTTTGCCTCAGGTTCCAGTTCCCCTGCATTGAATAGCCCTTTCCATCAACGCTGCTTTTGCTCCATGTGTCTTCCTCTAAGTAACTGAATTTGTAATGTGGGATACTGCGGAATAATGAAAGTAATAGAGCAGCAAGCTTGAGTAAACAACCTGTTAAGGCTGATACACCTCCCGTAGACAGCCTAATCACAGTTTTTCATGGTCTGATAATGTTCCATGTAGAGTGTTATATGTGAGGCTGCCATGGGATATGATTTGGAAAGTACAGTTAGCACAGACTTCAACAGCTAGGTGGTTAATTTGGCCACATCTTGTCAATTTTAAACCAGCATTTCCTGTTTCGTTACTAGAAGCAACTTAATGTGCTAGTTTTCTTTCTTCCATAGCTCAGCACAGTATACTTCAAGAGCTGCCTCCTTCCACAGGACCCTTTAGATTAAGGCTACATCCACCCTGCAGAAATGATCCAGTTTGACACAACTATAACTGCCATGGTTCAGTGCTGCAGAATTCTGGAAACTGTCATTTTGCGAGGCATTTAGCCTTCTCAGCTAGAGAGCTCTGGTGCCACAATGAACTACAATTCTCAGAATTTCATAGCATTGGGCCATGGCAGTTAAAGTGGTGTTAAACTAGATTATTTCTGTAGTGTTATTATATTCTTTAATATCAGGTCAAAATGTCTCTATTCACCCTGGCTTTGTGGGATGTTATATTTTTACTGATAGGCTGATAAAATGCTTGTCTACTGCTGAGAGGCAGTACATACCTGCACTTTGTGCCAGCCTGACCATACACTAGGGCTGAATTAGGGCAGAGCATTCATATGCTTCAAGCCCTAGTTCTGCTGTCCCATGATGTGTGCCCATCCACATGGCACACGCTCTTATGATGTCCATGGTGTGCAGTGCCCAGATGTAAATGAATAGTTGTTTAAGATTTGGAAGCTGTAAAAGCCTACCTCCCAGAGCTTGGGAAAGGGATGTGTTAGTGTCCAGAATTGGTTGTAGGTTCTTGATGATGTGTTGGAGTGGTCTCAGCTGGGGACTGTAGGTGACTACTAGGGAGATTGCATAATTCTGTGTTTTTGATCTGTCTTGTAGTAAATGGTTCTTGGATATTAATTTTGCCATGTCCGTTTATTTCTTTACCTCCTTAGGTGAATATTGCAGTTTGAGAAATACTTGTTGTAAATCCAAGAGCATTGAATTTCTGTCTTGTGAGTCAGAGCAGATGCAGTTATATTGAAAGGCTTTTCTGTAGGACAATAGATTTGGTAGTGTGCTCTGGGTGGAAACTGAAGACATGTAAGTACATGTAACGATCAGTGAGTTCATGATAGAGCATGGTACTTAGATATTCTTTGTGTAATTCCACAAGGGTAACAAAACAAACAAACAAACAAAAAATGAATTTATTGTGTGGATTGTTCCAGGCTCTGGTTGATGGCAGGGCGGCACTTCTTAAGTGATTGCTTTCCATGTGACCAAATTATAAAGATATCATCAAGAAACTGTGGGGAGAGGAGAAATTTTAGGATGCATGTATCGAGGAGGTGATATTTGCTTAGTGTAGTGCTATGTGGGTGCCCATGGCAGTGCCACTGACTTGAAGGTACATATTATTTCCCATAATGAAGTAATTATGAGTAAGTAGAAAATGGCAGTTTGGTGGCTAGGTCTGCTGTAGCTTCATTTGGCATGGTATCCTTGATGGCTTGTAGTCCATCCTGGTGTGGGATGTTAGTGTATAGGGATTTCACATCTATAGTGACTAGAATGGTGTTCTCTAAGAAGTTGTGGATGGACTGTATTTTCCTTAGGAAATACAGTTGTATTCTTCATGGCATATGGCTTGAGAACTGAGTCCATATGTCCAGATATCCCAACATTATGCAATGATTCCCAAACTTCAGTCTTCCACTTGTTTTGGACTTCAGCTCCCAGTAGCCTCAGTCATGTTGCCCAATGGTCAGGGATTCTGGGAGCTAAAGTCTGAAACACCTGGAAGACAAGAGTTTGGGAATCACTGAAACTACTGCTTGATATGTCTTCCTTTATTGCCTTGTTTATGTATATTGGGTAGTAAATAGAAGATGCCTGGTTTGGCTTCTGGGGTGGGTCTATCTGAATTTGATTCTGTGCATCAGTGGAGAATTCTCTGAGTAATATTCAGATATTAATCAGTCTGATCTTTAGCAAGGATTCTGTAAAATGTGGTGCTGGACAGTCTTTAAGGTGCCACAAGACTCTTTGTTCTGTTGAGCAAACTGATAAATATCCTTTCTCCTGCCAGAGATCCCTCTCTTGCTTCTCATTTCTAATGCAGATCTTTCTATGGAACTCAGTGCACAGTCCATGAGAATTTTGTAGCATCTCTAGAGATATTTAAGAGGTCAAACATATCAGAGGGATGCATACATTTAGGTCTGTGTTCCACTGGGTACAGAAGGGACTTAGTGTCTTCTTATAGATTCTTTGTGCAGGTTTTTCTGCTTTGTTCTTTTTATGAGGCATAACTCTCTCCATCCTTTTCAGCCCAGACCGGTTTGGAAAAGCAGCCAACAGTGCAATGTACACAAAGTATGATGATCATAGTGAAGTCAGGTCCTTGACAATTGAATGAAATACTGCAGATTCTAGGCAATTACCTCTAAAGGGAGAGGGCCAAAGGAACTGAAGAGGGACTCAGTAGCTAATGCTATAGATGGTAAAGCAGCTCCTCTGTTGTGTATGTTAAGGCTTGCCTAATGTTCCAGCTATCAGAACTGTAGGAAGGTGCACTCTGCATCTTCATGCAAAGTATTAATAATGATGAAAAAACAACAAAAGAACCTACGGAACTTTGTATCTTATGCTTTATAATAAATTTGTTTTTAAGATGCACAGGACTCAACGTTTTCTGCTGCAACAGACTCTTTTGGTAACAAATAGTTATAATTTTAGCAGGATATTATTGGCCTTAATAATAAATCCCATCTATTATTTTATTCCCCCAATCAATGTTTTGAGCTTTGGATAAAAGAAAGAATTTCCTATCAATGGTAGCTAGCAGCTAATATTGAAGAATGATGGGAGTTGCACTACAGGAAACAGTACACATTGTCTACCCTAATGTAAGACACACACTGCTCTACTTGCAAATCATACATAGCATATTTCATGTGTTTCAATTTCCCCCCCAGCTTCTACTTCTTTACCCCCTCTTCTATTTTGCTGGCTTTCAGCTCTTAATTCCCTCCTGTGCAGATATAGACAACTTGATGAAAAGGGGTAAACAGATTACATTAGTCAGAAGAATGTAATTCAATTGCATTTACTGTACATTGAAAAGGGGGACATTTTAAACAATGAAATTAATTTAAATTATTTAAAATTACGTTAACATTATTACACCCAATACCTTATTGTAATAAAGGTTTTAAAAAATCCCAGACTTGAACCGCTCAGTCCTTCAGAGTGGTGACCAGTATAGTTAAGAGCCACTGAAGTGTCATGGTTAGGGCACTGGGCTTGAGAGATTCAGGTTCAGCTCCCCAATGAGGCAAGAATTAATCCAGTGAGTTGGAGCACTGTCTTTGTTTCTTTCTTTCTCCGCCTGACCTACCTTGGAGGGTTGCTGTGGGGACAACATGGAGTAGAAGAGAGCAATGAATGCATCATTGAGCCTCACATTGGTCATCAGACAAAAAGACAGATTATAGCTTAGCTGGTGAAGTGGATGTGTTCCTAGGTATTAGGGATAGAATTCAAAGATATAGCTGTGTTAGTCTGTAGAATCATTACGTAGAGAGATCTTGTAGCACCTTTGAGATAAAATTGGACTTGCAACTTCATTTCCATACACAAAGGGCCCCCACATACCAATAGCATAGATGCCGTGTTTCCCTGAAAATAAGACAGTGTCTTATATTATTTTTTGCTCCCAAAGATGTGCTAGGTCTTATTTTCAAGGGATGTCTTATTTTTCCATGAAGAAGAATTTACATTTAGTGTTGAACCAAAAAGAAAAAAGAAAAAGAACCTTTATTATATACTGTATATATATTTATATGCAAAAACTTTGCTAGGTCTTACTTTCGGGGGAGGCCTTATATTTAACAATTCAGCAAAACCTCTACTAGGGACCTTATCAGAGGTTGGAAATTGGAAGTATAATCTAATGGCAATCCGAACGCAATCATGGGGTTTCACGTTATTGCGAATTAAAGTATCTCACACAATTTCAGGCAAAAGGGAAGTCATTCCGAATGCAATCATGGGTTTCACATTATTGCGAATTAAAGCATCTCATGCAATTTCGGGCAATGGGGGGGTGTCATTTTCGGGAAATGGGAAGTCATTCTGAACGCATTCCGAACGCAATTGGAATTCAGCGAATTCACGTGAATTTGAATTGGCTCCAATTGGCTCCATTCGCAATAAAGAGAAATTCCTCCCATCTGATAAGGTCCTAGGTCTTATTTTCTGGGGATGTCTTATTTTCTGGGGGGAAAGATATGTCTTCCACTCCCCTCCACCAAATGCACCTGAGAAAGTAGACGGAAGTCTATGAAAGCTCATGCTGCTAATTTCTTTCTTCCAGTTAGTCTCAAAGGTGCTGCAAGAGCTCTCTAGGTATTAGGGACTTCAGAGGCTGCGTTCACACTGGAGAAATAAACCGGTTTAAGTGCCATGGCTCAATGCTGTGAAATTCTGGGAATTGTAGTTTGTTGTGGGGTCCAGAGCGGAGCTCTGGGCCCCACAACAAACTACAATTCCCAGAATTTCACAGCATTGAGCCATGGCACTTAAACCGGTTTATTTCTCCAGTGTGAACGCAGCCAAAATCACTCAGCTAACCGAAATGAATTCAGATCTGAAAGGCAAGACTAACTGCATCCCCAAGTACTGAAAGAACTTGCTCCTATGCTTTCGGAATTACTTGCCATAATTTTTGAGAAATCTTGGAGAACAGGGGAGATACCAAAGGACTGGAGAACAGACAGGAATCTGTCTGCAAGTGTCTTGCCAATGCAGTGATGACCCCATAGGCCAAAATGGGTGTGTTTGAGTGTGTATGTGTGTGTGTGTGAGGGTATGAGTGGGTGTGAACGAGTGCATGTGTGAGTGTGTGTATAAGTGTCAGTGTCTGAGTTGTGTGTGTATGAGTGTGCGTGTGTGTGTATGTGAATGTATGTGTGTGAATGAGTGCATGTATGAGCGTATGTGTGTGAGTGTGTGTATATGAGTGTGTGTATGTGAATGTCTCTCTCTATGCATGTGTGTGTGTGCAAGTGTGTGTGTGAGTGGGTGAGAGTGCGAATGTGTGTGTGTGGATGAGTGTGTGCATGTCTGTGAGTGTGTGTGTATGACTCTGAGTGTGCTGTGTGAATGAGTGCATATACAAGTGTGTGTATGAGTGTGAGTGTGTGTATGAATGTGTGAGGGAGTGTGTATGCGTGTGCATGTGAATGTACACATGTGAATGAACGAGTCCATGCATGAGTGTGTGTGTGAACGAGTGAGTGTATAAGTTTGTGTACGAGTTTGTGTGTGTGTGAGAATGAATGCATGGATGAGCATGTGTATGAGTGTGTGTATGTGAATGAGTGCATGGATGATGTGTGTGTGAGTATATGAATGTGTGAGGGTGTGTGTGTACGAGTGAGTGTATAAGTTTGTGTACGAGTTTGTGTGTGAGAATGAGTGCATGGATGAGTGTGAGTGTATGAATGTGTGAGGGAGTGTGTGTGTGTGTGTGAATGGGTGAGTGCATGCATGTGTGTGTGAGTGACTCAGTGTGTGGGTGTGTTGTTTGCACAGCTGCCCAGGGGCTGAACCTGCTGCTGCAGAGGAGGAGGAGGAGGAGGAGGAAAGAGGAGGAGGTGCTGCTGCTGTGGCTGCCTGGGAGGCGTGCCTCTGCCTGCCTTGACTTCCCTGTTGCTGCTGCTGCTGCTCTACAGCCATCCAGCAGCAGGGACTGGGACCGGGAGCCCCTTTGCGAGGATGGCTGGGCGGAAGGGCTCTGCTGCTGCTGCTGTTCTGGTGCCGCTGAAGGCGGAGGAGGCGTCGGCGCTGGAGCTGTTCCGGGCGAGCGGTCAGTGGGAGAGCCTGCTGGCCGCCGGAGGGAGGCTCAGGGCCAGGGCAGCAGCAGCAGCAGCAGCCTCCCAGCAGCAGCATCCCCGCCGGGGCCACCACAGCAAGGGCCACGTGGACAAGGCAGCAGCAGCAGCAGCACCAGCAGAGGGAGCCAGCAGCGCCCCAGGTGAGTCCTGGGTTCCAATCCTGGACAGTCACACTCTCTCAGCCTCAGGCAAGGCAGAACCCTCCCTCGTAGTGTTTTTTGTCGGTGTTGTACACACACACACACACACACACATACCAATCATAGTGCTTAGTTGCAACAGCTTATCATGTTGTTGTTGTTGTTGTTGTGCACACACTCACAACCTATAATGTTTTGTTGCAGTAACTTGTGTTGTTGTTGCGCGAACACACAACTTGTAGTGTTTTGTTGTTGGGACGACTTGTAGTGGTTTTTGTTGTTGTTGTACGCAACTTGTACTGTTTTTGTTGTCATGCACACAAACTTGCAGGGTTTTTGTTGTGGCTGTGCACACACGACTCGCAGTGTTTTGTTGCGAAAACTTGTAGTGTTTTTTTTTGTAGGGCACATACACAACTTGTAGTGTTTTTGTCATAGTGCACACACACACACACACACACAACTTGTAGTGTTTTATTGCAACAACTTGTACTGTTTTTGTCATAGTGCACACACACACACACACACACTTGTAGTGTTTTGTTGCAACAATTCGTAGTGTTTTTGTTGTAGACCACATACACAACAACAAGAAGAAAGAAGGCAAGCCTATCATAGGGATTCAAGCCCTCAGGGGGGCATCTACACTGTAGAAACAATGCAGTTTGACACCACTTTAAGCTCCATGGCTCCATCCTACAGAAATCCTGGGACTGGTAGTTTTGTGAGGCATCCCATTATTGGCAAGGAATATCCCATTATTGGCAATGGGACAATTGTGGGATGGTTCCGGAATTGACTCCAGTGTGATAATCAGAGAAGGACCAAAGACTTTGTAAAACTACAGATCCCAGAATTATGTAGGCTGGAGCGAGGGCACTTAAAGCGGTGTCAGACTGTATGATTTCTACAATGTGGATGCACCCCTTGGAGAGCCAGGGGTGCCATGGCCTTCCTCTGAGGCTGAGAGAGTGTGACTTGCCTAAGGTCACCCATGGCAGGAGGTCGCTCCCCGATAGATGACTGGGGGAACAGGGTTCAAATCCCTACTCAGGCATGGAAAACCCACTGCGTGACCTTGGGCAAGTCACATTCTCTCAGCCTCAGAGGAAGGTAATGGGAAACCCCTTCTGAACTCGTCTGGGGATGTTTAGCCTGGAGAAGAGAAGGTGAAGAGGTGATATGATAGCCCTGTTTAAATATTTAAAGGGATGTCATATTGAGGAGGGAGCAAGCTTGTTTTCTGATGCTCCAGAGAATAGGATCCAGATCAATGGGTACAAGCTCCAGGAAAAGAGATTCCACCTCAACATTAGGAGGAACTTCCTTGATAGTAAGAAAAACACTTGACAGTGGGAAACACTTCCTTGGAGAGTGGTAGAGTCTCCTTCTCTGGAGGCCTTTAAACAAAAGCTGGAGGGCCATCTCTTGGGGGTGCTTTGATTGTGAGTTCCTGCATGGCAGGGGGTTGGATTGGATAGCCCTTGGAGGTCTCTTCCAACTCTATGATTTCATGAAATCTTGCCCAGAAACCCTTGTGTTAGGTTCACCGTAGAGTTACCATAAGCTGGTAACTTGGAGACACCCAACAACGCCTTCCCCAAATGCAGCAGGACTAGATTGCCACATTTTGAAGTATGCAAAGTATCTAAAGCTTGGTTCCCCACCCATAAGATGATTTCATAGTTTGTTATTGTGCACCTTCAATTTGTTTCTGATTTATGGCAACCCTAAGGTGATCCTATCACAGGGTTTTCTTGGCAAGGTTTGTTCAGAAGTAGGAGGCTGTGAGGGTGAGATTGGTCCAAATTAACTCAGTGGGTTTCCATGGCTGAGTGGAGATTCGAACCCTGGTCTTCAAAGCTGCACCTGCACTACAGAAATAATCCAGGTTAACACTTTAATTTGATGCTATGGAAATCTGGGAATTGTAGTTTTAGAAGTCCTTTAGCCTTCCCTGTCTGAAAGCAATGGTGCCACAACAAACTACAATTGCCATGGCAGAATTAAAGTGGTGCCAACTTGGATTATTTCTGCAGTGTGGATGTAGCCATAGAGAGTCTAAAATTAATTATAGACCTTATCAGACAGGAGGAATTTCTCTTTATTGCAAATGGAGCCAATTGGAGCCAATTCAAATTCATGTTTATCGAATTTACATGAATTCCAGTTGCATTCGGAATGCGTTCAGAATGACCTCCCATTGCCCAAAATTGCGTGAGATGCTTTAATTCACAATAACATAAAACCCATGATTACGTTCGGAATGACTTCCCTTTTGCCTGAAATTGCATGAGATACTTTAATTCGCAATAACATGAAACCTCATGATTGCGTTTGGATTGCCATTGGATTATACTTCCAATTTCCAACATCTGAAAAGAAAAATAAAATGACCAATTAATAGAATTCTGCAAGATTAAAATTACCTGAAAGTGAGGGTTCTTTGATAGTGGAGTACATGGTGGTGGACCTTCCTTCACTGGAGACTTTTAGACAGAGGTTACATGGCCACCTCAGAAAGGTGCTTCAGACATGGATTTCTATGGGATCGACTAGATGAACCTTGGGTTCCCATACGTCTCCACAATTCCAATTGCAACACCTGTGTGTCTTGCCACTCCCTGTGGCTTTATAATGCATGTTATGACAGAGGTTCAATCAGCATCATTGCTGAGGGATGCTGGGAGGAGCAAGGTTTTGGCTGCTTCACCTTTTGGAGTGATCCCAAGTGGGCCCAGATGCTGCACTTCTGTGTCTTCTTCTGTGAGAGCATCCACACTGCAGAAATAATCCGGTTAGACACCACTTCAGTGGCCATGGTTCAATGCTATGCAATTCTGGGCATGGTAGTTTTTTGTGACACCAGAGCAAAGCTATAATAAACAACAAACTACCATGCCCACAATTCCATAGTATTGAAAGTGGTCTCAAACTGGATTATTTCCAAAGTGCAGATGCAGTCTGTCTCTGGCACTGCTAACAGACATGGTCAGTCCTATCCCTTCGCAGAGTGAAGCAGGCAAGACATGTTATTTAATTTGTAGTGAATGTAATTTTACCTGCATTCTGAGTACAGCTGGCCTTCTGTATCTATGGATTTTTTACCCACAGATTCTACTGTCCAAGGCTTGAAAATACTGCAAAAAGATAAAAATTCCAAAAAGCAGACCTGGATTTTGCCATTTTATATAAGGGACACTGTTTCACTATGCCATTGTATTTAATGGGACTTGAGCATCCACAGATACACAGAGTCCTGGATTCAAATCCCAGCAGATACCAAGGGCCCACTGCACTTGGGGAAGAGGCATATGCTGCTCTTCTTCAAGCCCTAAAATGTCTTCGGAGAGCCCTGGCAAGGAAGGTGAAAGGAGTAGATTTGGTTCAGAGAAGTGACCATTGGCTGACATTTGTAATAGAGAGATCAAACGCAGCAATATATAATAAAGGAGTATAGGATGATTTGCGAGCCAGCATGGTGTAATGGTTAGCGCATAGGGACTAGGACTCTGCCATTGAAACCCACTGGGTGACCTTGGGCGAGTCACACACTCTCAGCTGCAGGAAACCCTATGATAAACTTGCCTTAGATTTGCCACAAGTTGGACATGATTTAAAGGCACACAACAAAAAAGTCAGAAATGACTTGAAGGCACAGAGCAATATACCGTAATACTATTTACATTATTATATATTACTGTATTATAATATATCACAAATAGAATGATTTAATTTAAGGTTGAAGAACCTGAATGAGGGGTGAAAGTCTAGTTGCTTTCTCTATCTCGTAACTCTGACTTTTTTTTTTTAAAGCAATAATCCCATGATCCTTATCCCATGATCCTTGATCTCTCCTTTTTAGTTTCTGGGTTGTTTGAATCTGTTTTTGTTGCAAAACCCTGAACAAAGAGAAACAGAGCAGTTTGTGATAAGTGTTCTTTTCAACATATATCCATGATGTATACAAATGGATAAGGCAACTTGTCAGCCTTCCCCTACCTCCAGATGTGCTGGACCGCAACTCTCATAATCTGTAGTCTCTCTGCTGGGAACTGTAGTCCAACATACCTGGAGGACACCAAGCTGAGAAAATCTGTGGCAAGGAGTATTATTTTAAAGAAAGAATTGGTGAGAGCTAACCAGATACACACACTTTCTGCCACCTTGTTCCATGGCAGGATGGTTTTACATGATGGCAGGATGGTTTTAATCTACACTTGAGCCATTGCATTCTGGGAGCCAGTGCTGGGAGGCTACTTAAGGCTACTCAAGGCTAGCAGAAGCTTCATTTCCTTTAAGGAGGAGAAAGAAAAGGAGGAGGTTCTAGTCCATGTGCTTGGGTGAGATCTAATCTAATTTACACTTGAGCCATTGCATTCTGGGAGCCAGTGCTGGGAGGCTACTTAAGGCTACTCAAGGCTAGCAGAAGCTTCATTTCCTTTAAGGAGGAGAAAGAAAAGGAGGAGGCTGTAGTCCATGTGCTTGGGTGAGATCTAATCTAATTTACACTTGAGCCATTGCATTCTGGGAGCCAGTGCTGGGAGGCTACTTAAGGCTACTCAAGGCTAGCAGAAGCTTCATTTCCTTTAAGGAGGAGAAAGAAAAGGAGGAGGCTGTAGTCCATGTGCTTGGGTGAGATCTAATTTACACTTGAGCCATTGCATTCTGGGAGCCAGTGCTGGGAGGCTACTTAAGGCTACTCAAGGCTAGCAGAAGCTTCATTTCCTTTAAGGAGGAGAAAGAAAAGGAGGAGGTTCTAGTCCATGTGCTTGGGTGAGATCTAATCTAATTTACACTTGAGCCATTGCATTCTGGGAGCCAGTGCTGGGAGGCTACTTAAGGCTACTCAAGGCTAGCAGAAGCACGCGCGAATTTTGATTTTTTTATCTAGTCAAGGAGGTGTTTAGAGAATAGAAGAGGAGCCAGCCTGAAGCATCAGAGGAAGTGAATCAGAGACTTGCCTTTGGAAGGAGCTTTTAGCCAGGAGCTCTCTACATAACTATAGGCCCCGTGACTTGAACTCAGTGACAGAGCTTGGGAATAAAGGCCAAGTCTAGCAAGGGAAGCCCACAGTCTTGTTTCAGTGCCTCCTTAAGACTTCTCAGTATGGACACTGAAGGCCCAGCAGCAGTCACCTGCAACACATGTGGGATGTTTGTCTTCTTGCCTACAGAGGTGGCGAACTACACCTGCCACAAGTGCAAGTTGGTAGCCCTCTTGGAAGAGAAAGTACAGCAGCTAGAGGAGCAGATATCTGCACTCCAGCATCATAGAGAGCAGGAGATTCTCCTGAACAGATCAGACCAGAATGTCTTGGGTGGGAAACAGACAGAGGAAGTTGTTGGGGCGGAGGAGGTCACTCCACATATAACAGAGGTAGATGCTTGGAGGAAGGTCACACACAGAAGTAAGGAAACCAGGGAACGTTCTGTGAGCGGCTTGCAGCTACAGAATCGCTTTGAATCTCTCTCTGTTGTCAGAGATGATGAGGAAAAGCAGCAGGGACAGACATCAGGGACAGAGCAGGAGAGCCTGAGAGTATCACGAAAAGGAACAGCCACTGCTAAGCCTCGGAGGAGGCGCGTGGTCGTGGTGGGGGACTCCTTGCTGAGGGGTACAGAAGCAGTGATTTGTGGGCCTGACAAGATGTCTCGGGAGGTGTGTTGTCTCCTCGGGGCAAAGATCCATCATGTGACGGAGAGGCTGACAAGACTTGTCAAGCCTACTGATCAATACCCCCTTCTTTTGGTTCATGTGGGAACCAATGATACTGCAAGGCACAGCCTTCAGAATATCAAAAGGGATTATGAGGCTCTGGGAAGGAAGCTGAAAGAGATGGATGCACAGGTTGTCATCTCATCTCTACTCCCAGTAGAAGGGCATGGTCCAGGAAGGGAGAGGAAAATAGCAGAGGTGAATAACTGGCTCCGTAGATGGTGCCGCCAAGAACAGTTTGGATTCTTGGATCATGGGCTGCGGTTCCATGAGGAGGGACTTCTGGCAAGGGATGGACTGCATCTCACGCCAGTTGGCAAAAACGTTTTTGCCAACAGTCTGAAGAATCTGATCAGGAGGGCTTTAAACTGAGTTATGTGGGGGAGGGAGACATTATACTGGAAGGCAAAAGGGATGGAGAGAATAGTCCAAGTGGCATAGAGGGAACAAGGCAAACAGTGCAAGGACCCAACAGTAGGAGGCAAAATAATGTGCAAAAGCAGCAAGTAAAGAGGACACATGGTCTTAAATGCCTCTCCACTAATGTACAGAGTATGGGAAATAAGCAGGATGAACTTGAACTCCTAGCACAACAAGGGAAATATGATATAATAGGCATCACTGAAACCTGGTGGGATGAGTCTCATAATTGGAATGTAGAAATAGAGGGGTATAACCTTTTTAAGAGAAACAGGCCAAGCAGGAAAGGAGGAGGAATAGCATTATATGTCAGGGATATTTACACCAGTGAAGAGATGCAAGAAGTCAATACTGGAAGCCAGGTGGAGAGCATCTGGATAAAAGTTAAAGGAGAGGGAAATAACAGGGATGTTACTGTGGGAGTCTACTACAGACCCCCGACTCAGGCAGAGGAATTGGATGATGCCTTTCTAGAACAGATAATCACATACTCAGAAAAGAGAGATGTAGTAGTGATGGGGGACTTCAACTATCCTGATATTTGCTGGAAGTCAAACTCAGCCAAATCCTCAAAGTCTAGCAAATTCCTCACTTGCCTGGAAGACAATTTCATTGTCCAAAAGGTGGAAGAGGCAACAAGGGGATCAGCCATTTTAGATCTGATCTTAACCAACAGGGAAGACCTAGTTGATGGGGTGCAAGTGGTTGGATCCTTAGGTGGAAGTGACCATGTTCTCCTGGAGTTTGTAATACAGTGGAAGGGAGAAGCTAGGCATAGTCAAACACGCACTCTAGACTTTAGGAGAGCTAATTTCAATAAACTTAGAGAAATACTGGGAGTGATCCCATGGTCAGGAATACTAAAAGAAAAGGGAGTTCAAGACGGATGGGAGTTTCTCAAAAGGGAGATATTGAAGGCACAATTTCAAACAGTTCCAATGAGGAAGAAAAATGGTAGATGTCTCAAGAAGCCAGGATGGATGACTAAGGAACTTTCAACTGAGCTAAGTTTTAAACGGAACATGTATAAGAAATGGAAAAATGGGGAAATCACGAAAGAGGAATTCAAACAAATAGCAAGCATGTATAGGGATAAAGTCAGAAAAGCTAAAGTGCAGAATGAACTCAGGCTTGCTAGAGAGGTTAAGAACAATAAAAGGGCTTTTTTGGATATGTCCGCAGCAAAAGGAAGAAGAAGGAAACAGTGGGGCCACTGCGTGCAGAAAATGGCAAAATGCTAACAGGGGACAGAGAAAAGGCAGAATTACTCAACACCTTCTTTGCTTCAGTCTTCTCAGAAAAGGCAAAGGGTGCTCAACCTAAGGATAATGGAACAGGAGACAGAATAGAGGAAATTCAGCACAGAATAAGTAAAGAGGTAGTACAGGAATACCTGGCTAACCTAAATGAATATAAATCTCCAGGACCAGATGAACTACATCCTAGAGTATTAAAAGAACTGGCAAATGTAATATCAGAGCCATTGGCAATAATCTTTGAGAACTCCTGGAGAACAGGAGAAGTCCCAGCAGACTGGAGGAGGGCAAACGTTGTCCCATCTTCAAAAAGGGAAAAAAAGAGGATCCCAACAATTATCGTCCAGTTAGTCTGACATCAATTCCGGGAAAGGTTCTAGAGCAGATCATTAAGCAGAGAGTCTGTGAACACTTAGAGGCCAATGCCATAATCACAAAAAGCCAACATGGGTTTCAGAGAAACAAGTCATGCCAAACGAACCTGATCTCTTTTTTTGATAAAATTACCAGCTTGGTAGATGAAGGGAACGCTGTGGATATAGTATACCTCGATTTCAGTAAGGCCTTTGACAAGGTTCCCCATGACATTCTTGCAAACAAGCTTGCAAAATGTGGGATAGACAAGTTAACTGTTACATGGATTTGTAATTGGTTGACTGGCCGAACTCAAAGGGTGCTCAACAATGGCTCCTTTTCATCCTGGAGAGAAGTGACCAGTGGGGTGCCACAGGGTTCTGTCCTGGGCCCAGTGCTATTCAACATCTTTATTAACGATTTGGATGACAGAATTGGGGGCATACTTATCAAATTTGCAGATGACACTAAACTGGGAGGAGTAGCTAATACCCCAGAGGACAGGATCAAAATTCAAAATGACCTGAATAGACTAGAAAGCTGGGCCAGTGCTAACAAAATGAAATTCAATGCGGAGAAATGTAAGGTTCTGCACTTAGGGCGGAAAAATGAAATGCACAGATATAGGATGGGGGACACCTGGCTGAATGAGACCACATGTGAAAGGGATCTAGGAGTCCAAGTAGACCATAAGCTGAACATGAGTCAACAGTGTGATGCGGCAGCTAAAAAAGCCAATGCAATTTTAGGCTGCATCAATAGAAGTATAGTTTCTAGATCAAGGGAAGTTATAGTGCCACTATATTCTGCTTTGGTCAGGCCCCACCTGGAATACTGTGTCCAGTTCTGGGCACCACATTTCAAAAAAGATGTGGAGAAACTGGAGCATGTCCAAAGGAGGGCAACTAAGATGGTGAAGGGTCTGGAAACCTTGCCCTATGAAGAACGCCTTAGGGAGCTGGGGATGTTTAGCCTGGAGAAGAGAAGGTTAAGAGGTGATATGATAGCCCTGTTTAAATATTTGAAGGGATGTCATATTGAGGAGGGAGCAAGCTTGTTTTCTGCTGCTGCAGAGACTAGAACGCGAAACAATGGATGCAAACTGCAGGAAAAGAGATTCCACCTCAACATTAGGAGGAACTTCCTGACAGTAAGGGCTGTTCGACAGTGGAACACACTCCCTCGGAGTGTAGTGGAGTCTCCTTCCTTAGGGGTCTTTAAGCAGAGGCTGGATGGCCATCTGTCAGGGATGCTTTGACTTGGAGTTCCTGCATGGCAGGGGGTTGGACTGGATGGCCCTTGTGGTCTCTTCCAACTCTATGATTCTATGATTCTATGATTCTATGATTCTATAATCTGGAAATACTTCCAGATTTAGTTCCCAGCTACTACTTATTTGACCCCAGAGTATCCTGGGCATAGTCCAAAATTAAGCATGTTGGAACTATCTGATGAAGCTTTTTGGTGGGACAAATTAAAAAAAAAAAAACTTTGTCAAACAATAGTTTGTCACATTGTTAAACCATGGAATTTGCTGTCACAGCTTGTAGCAATGATCACCGAATCAGATACTTTCAAAAAGGAATTGGACAAAACCATGCAGGGGAAAGCTGTCTGTGGCTCAGAGCCACAGAGCCTCTGTGGCTTAGAGCTCTGTCTGTGGCTCAGAGCTACTTAGCCTTCTCTCTCAGAGACCTCTGGTGCCACAGCAAACTATTTGTGCTGGCTTAGATATTCTGGGACTTGTAGTCCAAAACAGCAACTTTTCCAAGTTTAGGAAGAGTTGATGGCTATATACAATCAGCTCTCCATATCCATGAGTTTTTTTTATCCATGGATTCAAGCATCCACGGTTTGAAAATACAATATTTTAAAAATCTATACAGTTGGCCCTCTGTATCCACAGATTTTTTTATCCATGGATTTAAGCATCCACAGTTTGAAAATATTTTTTAAAATATAGCAATTACCCAAAACAAACCTTGATCTTGCCATTATATATAAGGGACACCATTTTATTGTGCCATTCTATGTAATGGGATTTGAGCAGCCACGGATTTTGGTATCCACAGGTATCCTGGAATCAAACCCCAGTGGATACCAAGGGCCCACTGTATTATCCCCAGCATCTCAATAGAGCCAGCATGATGTGGTGATCTGAGTGTTTGACTAGGACTCTATAGGCAAGTGTCCGAATCCTGTGTCAGCCATGGAAACCCACTGTCTCAGTGAACGGCAATGGCAAACCTCTTCTGAAGAAATTTGCCAAGAAAACTCAATGATAAGTTCGCCATAAATTGGAAATAGCTTGTAGGCAAACAACAACAGCAATCTCAATAGTAGCTGTTGAGCAACATGAGCAGGCAGCTGTTATTATATTAAAGTCCTGCTTGTGGACTTCAGTATCTGGATGGCCTGTATAAGAAGCTGGACAATGGAGTCAATAGGTGTTTGGTGTGATCCTGAAGAGCTCTTTTTAATTAGATTCATTCCAAGCAGCTTGCTTAGCATCGCAGCCACAAGGGAGTATCTGCACTGCACCGTTCTATCACACTGATAACACTTTAATTACTGTGGCATCATCCTGGGGGATTCCAGAGTTTGTACTTTGAAAATTCCTTAGAATTTTCTAGTGCTACACCACTGGAGCACAGAATTCAAAGTAATTCATGAAACTACAAATCCCAGGATTCCATATGCAGTTAAAGCCGTGGCAGCTAAAGTGGTATTAAAGTGATGTAATTGCTTAGCATGGATACATCCCAGGTTTTTGTTAAGACTGCTGCTACCTTCTAGGACTGGAGTTCTTTAATTGTTGAGGGAGTTTTACTAGATTACTTTAGAGATGTGAGTCAGCACGTAGTGGTTTGAGCATTGGATTACCACTGTGAAGACCTGGGTTTGAATTCCCACTCTACCATGGAAACTCACTAGGTAACCTTGGGAAAGTCACATTTTCTCAGCATCAGAGGAAGAACAAATGTTGCCAAACAAACCCCATGGGTTAAGTTTGCTGTTGGTCAGAAATGACTTGAAGGCACACAACAACAGCTCTTATACTATGGAGCCAGCGTAGGGTAGTGGTTTGAGTGTTGGACTAGGACTCTGGGAGACAGAGTTTGAATCCCTACTCAGCCATGGAAACCAACTGAGTGACCAACTAGTCACACTCTCTCAACCTAAGAGGAAGGCAATAGCAAAGTTCTTTTCTTTCTTTCTTTAGTGGCAAATCTTGCCAAGAAAACTCCATGAGACGGTCTCAGTAAGTCAGAGCCAATTTGAAGGCATATGACAACAGCCAGTCTTACACTACTCTGATATATTTTTGATCAAAGTGACAAAAGATTTCTTTATCCTATTTTATTGGCAGGATACTTGAGCTTGTAACAGCTATCTGGTTTACTGAAAACTGAGATGTTGAAGCCTTTTCTGGTTCAGGGATGAACTGAAGGGAAAGGTTAAAACCTTTGCATGTCAGGTAGCAGTTAAAGGTCCTAGGGAAAACAGATGTCATCCTTATTTGAGAGAGAAACAAAGAGGTGGGGTGATGGTGATGATAAAGTGACTTATTTTCAGGCTTATCAGACAGTCATTACAGGCTTGCCTGAAGGAAGGTAATCTGGACTATGTGTGTACTGTACTAAATCAGATCATGTGGGCCTCCTCTAGTCATTTTGATACTCCCATCGCTGAGACTAATTTATTCTTTTTATCCTGTTATATGGGGAGAGGGCTTTAATTTTAAAATTGCTTTGGAGTTGTTTTAATGCACTCAGACATACAATAGGAGTGTAAGGGAGGATATTATTATTGTCCCCATTTATTGATAAGCAAACTAGAGGCCAGGACCATATAAATGCCTAAATGCTTAAAATGAATGTTGCATACCCCATTCTTTGTGTTAACAGTCCATGCATCAGAAATTAATTTTCTAGGCTCATTTCCATATTTACATTTCCTGCCTCAGAGACAACTGCAGGATAAATGTGTTACAGGGTTGTTGTAAGGATGAAACAAGGAGGAACAGAACCAATAATGGTGTCATGAGCTCATTGGAAGACAGATGGGATATGAGTGTACCAAACAGATATGCCACCCGTTAAAATCAGTTTCAGATCTGTTTTAACTCTCCCACGGAAAGTCAATAATTGAGTGCTGGATGCTATTGTCATGCTTTTATTACCAGTGTAAATGAATTTTAAACCTATCTAGCTGAGGAATTCTGGGGCTGTAGGGCCTATGTAGGTACAAATCTCTTGGGCTGCATCTGCTCTGTGACACCATTTTAACTGCCATAGCTCAGTGCTATGGAATTCCAGGATTTGTATTTGTTTGAGCTACTTAGCCTTCTCTCTCAGAGACCTCTGGTGCCACAGCAAACTACAAATCCCAGGTTTCCATAGCATGGTTCCATGGCAGATAAAGAGGCGTCAGACTGCATTATTTCTGCAATGCACATGCAGCCTTAGACCTAATTGTTCACAGCCTTCACAAAACTATTATTATTTCCATTTTAAACATTTATTCCACGTCATCCTTCAGTAAGCTGAGTTGTTAGCATTCTTTGGGGGAAAGAGTTAAACCAATTATTATCATATTTTCAAATCTGGAGCAAGCTTTCGATAGGTTAGTTCAGGAAGTGGTAATCCTTTTAAATATCAGATGTTTGTCTCTTCTTTTTAGGTTGTTGGTCTGCATAGGGAGGATTTAGTGCATGTATGGAGATGATTCATGTTTTCACATCCTGTTAGATCAAATCTGTGCACAGTAGCACTAATAAACAGAAAAGAGGAGAGGGAGCAGAAAGGAGAAATGATGTGGTCTCCAGCTTTTGAATACATCATGCATACAGTTATGTATCTCTTGTTTACATCTTAAACCACAATATGATTTCAACCTTAAAGAGAAGACCTTTCTGTAAGAAATAGCCATCTGGTATTAAGAGGTGGAAGAAATTACTCACCGGGTGCTAGTTTTTTCCCTTCTAAAATATCTTTCTTAAGCTAGGATCACAGAACCATATTGTTTCTCTGGAGGGGCTGTTCTGCCAATTTTAAATTGGTTTGTGAGGCCCGCCCAAGAGTACATGGACACATTTTCCACACATGCATGTACTGGCACATGTTTTCCTCTCCATCTCTGACTTGCATGTTGCTGTGAGGGCTGGGAAGGGAAAATGAGCAGATAGAAAATAAGGGCAGCATCCAAGGGCCAGTCTACATGTAAGCTTGTTATGCCTATTGCTGCAGATTTTTGCACATTCGCATCAGTGTGTGTCTTCATTTTCCTGGGCAAATTTCCTTCTCTTTGCCCTCCCTCTGCCAGAAATGCACAGCCATGGGAATCCATGTGAACCCATGCCAGGTGGATGGACAATCACCTGTTTGATAATGCACATCTTCACAGATACTCACAGTTCTTCCTGTAAAAACCACAAATCCTTTTTCAAGTGAGTTTATGGAGTTTGTTGCCCCCCCACAAAAAGCCTGAAATCCTCCAATTCACGTGTAGCTGGATTGCAGTCTATTTGATTCCAATGAGGAATATTTTAAATTGTGTACACAAACACAATGTCTTTGAAAAAGTAAAGAAAGTAGAGGGAGGGGAGAAAGCAATGAAAACTTCTGTCTGCTGCTTACGAAATGGAAACATGTTTTCTTTTATGTTCTTCCTTTCTTCTAAATATACTGATGGGAGACCAGGGTTCAAATGTCAGTTCAGCCATGTAAATCTTGGGCAAGTCACATACTCTCAGCCTCAGAGGATGGCAATGGCAAACCCCCTCTGATGAAAATGGCCAAGAAAACCCCATGATAGGCTTTAGAGTTGCCATAAGTCAGAAATGACTTGAAGTCACACAACAACAACAACAACAACAACAGAATACATGACTCTCCCCTTCACTTCATTTTATCCTCATAATAACCCTGTGAGGTAGGTCAGGTTAAGTATGTTTGGTTCAGTGAGGACTATTACTCAGATTTCCCAAGTCCTAGTCCATCACTGTAACTATTATAGTGTAATCTTCTGGTGCATCCTTCTAAAAATAAGAATTAGAGTACTTAAAAATAAATCAGTACTTTAAATAAAACTGTACCCTTTATTTAAGAAACTTGGGATAGTGCGTACAGTTCTCTCTTTTTATCCTCACAGTAGCCCTTGTGGGGAAGGTTTGGTCGATGGAGTGGGAGGTTCACGACTGAGCAGGAATGCAAACTAGGGAACTCTAACCACAGTATCATCAAAATGATGAAAGGTCTGGAAGCTATGAGGAGAGACTGAGGGAGCTGGGTACGTTTGGCATGGAGAAGAGAAGGTTAAGAGGTGCTATGATAGTTCTGTTTAAGTATTTGAAAGGATGTCATACTGAGGATGGAGCAAGCTTGTTTTCTGTTGTTTCAGATTCTAGGGAGTTTATCAGACAATAGAAATTGGAAGTATAATCCAATGGCAATCCAAACGCAATCATAGGGTTTCACGTTATTGTGTATTAAAGTATCTCAAACAATTTTGGGCAAAAGAGAAGTCATTCCGAACGCAAACATGGATTTTATGTTATTTCGTATTAAAGCATCTCACACAATTTCGGGCAATGGGGGATCATTTTCGGGTAATGGGAAGTCATTCTGAACGCATTCCAAACACAACTGGAATTCACATAAATTAGCTAAACTAGCGAATTCACGTCAATTCGAATTGGCTCCAATTGGCTCCATTCAAAACAAAGAGAAATTCCTCCCATCTGATAAACTCCCAGGACACAAAACGTAGATGCAAACTACAGGAAAAGAGATTCCACCTCAGCATTGGGAAGAACTTCTTGACAGTGAGAGCTGTTTGACAGTGGAACACACTCCCTTGGAGGGTGGTGGCATCTCCTTCTTTGGGGATTTTTAAGCAGCAGCTGGATGGCTATCTCTTGGGGGGTGCATTGATTGTATATTCCTGCATGGCAGGGGGTTGGGCTGGATAGCACTTTGGGTCTCTTCCAACTCGATCACACTGTTGCGACTCTTCCAGTAGGTTCTGTGTTGGGCTTTGGAAGGGATTCAGAAGCTGTAACAGATCCGGATCTTGGGGATGAAGGTTTTAAAAGATGCTCTATGAATAGCAAATAGCCCTGAATTGCACCATATGTGATGGATGGCTCCCAATTGACCTCTGGGCCCATTTCAATATCCTAGTGTTGACCTTTAAAGCCCTCAGTTATATGGGGGCAGTCTAGGGGCTGCACATGACCACTGACTACCTTTTGTGCAGTCCACAGGGGTGTGGGCCCTGTTTACTTTTACCTGAGGCAGAAAGGAGAGCATTCTTTCACTGCTGGTAATAACACTGTGGAAAGAACAATCTTAATTGGGATCCCTGGGGAAAGGATGGAATAGAAAGGCAGCTTCCTCTCCAGAGATCTAATATAGATCCATCTCTTCCTCCTTTTGCTAGCAATGAAGAAAAAGTATCACGTTCACCAAGATGTTGAGTGCATGGATATGCATGTATGCATACCTCAGTTAGCAAAGAACATCTTCCCCTTCTTCCTTATCCTCTCTCTATCTGGAAGCTTTTTTAAGCAGCATCGGCACTGGAAAATGGTGAAAGAGGGCTGGGGAAATGGTTGTAAGCTGGCTTGAATCCAATTGGGAAAAAGACGGAATATAAAATAAATTAATAAAGAACTGTGTACTGTGAGAGGGCCCTGTTATCTAAAAGTTCTCCTGTTCTTATGTGAACCTGGTTTTTATTACTAGAGTTGTTCTCATTTTTTTCTCCCTCAGCAGTCATTCAGCAAGTATTAAAAGACTCCCGGCTACTGCAATGAGTGAATGAGGTCTGTTTGTGAGGAGCATTTCCTGTTTTTGAACTCATCTTATTGTGCTGCACTGACACATTGCCCCTCCAGACCTGAAGTGACTTGCTGAAAATGGCTACTGCATTATAAATAGCCAATGTGCATTTATTTATTCTCCATCCCATTGCTGCTTGTTTGCAAAGAGGATATTTGGCTTTGCTGTGGGAACTCGTTCTGAAGTCTAGCATTTTAGTACTTATTGGACTGTGTACCAGGGAGATTTTGGATTCCTGGATGGAGGATTGTTGCAGATTTCACAACTGAGAAAAATCAGTGATGGCAGACAAACTTTCCTGAGAAAGAACTTACTTGACCTTCCCTATAGCAACAATATTATGCTCCGAGAAATGGTGGCGGGTGAATTCCAAAGCAGATGTGAATGGGGGGCAAGAATATGTTTTTTAAACTAGAATGTTGTGACTCTGTCTTGAGATGTAGGCTTTCAATTAAAGAATTCCATATCCTCCAATATTTCAAAAATGAAAACCAGGACACCTATGACCAAAGAACACTAGTGTGGTCAAGATGGCAAATGTTATTACTGAGGGAAAACACACAGGCTAGAAGTTTATTGCATCAGTTTGCTTTTGCCTGGGTCTACAAGGAATGGCAAGAGACTTCACCCTCCTTTCTTCTCCCCTTGTTGAATTAAATGATTGAAAACCACTTTTGCACTTTTACTTACCATATATAACTCTAAAAATTTGTGCCCCAAAATTGACCCCAATATCCTAGGTCAACTTATTTACGGATCAGTATGGTGATGTGATAGCAGCTCTTTCAGATTTCCCCATGCAGTTTCTTTCTGTCCTGAGCCAAGCAGATAGGCCCAATCTAGATGCGCCAAAAGAGGCGCGTCTAGGGCCAAAAGCAGCGTGAATAGGGTTAGGGAGGGCGCAGCTTTCACACCCTCCCTAACCCTAGCATGTATGGGCACCGCCATAATTAAATGGCGGCATCCATACAGGTGCGCCATGATGGCATCATGGCATGAGCAGTTGTTAGACGTGCTGCGCACGCCATAACGCCTTTGCGCCGTGGGAGGGTGCAAATCGTGCCCTTTCCGCGGCACAAAGAAGGAGCTCCAAATGGAGCTCCTTTTTGGCGTTGGGTCTTTGCCACAGCTTTTAGACAGCCGTGGCAAAGACCCAGGGAGAAAGGGGCAGCGGTAGCAGCCCCTTTCTCCCTTCATGCTCACCTCCTCAAGCGGGGTGCAGTGGACGCCCAGGGTGCCTTCTGCATCCCGCTTGGAGGCTGTGGGGAAGCAGCTGTTTGCCACTTCCCTGTGGCCTCTGGAAGCGGCGGGATGGGGCCGCGGAAGCTGCCAGTGTGGCAGCCTTGGCCCCATCCCGCTGCTTCCTGGGGTGGTCATGGACCGCCCCTTTTGGGCAATCTAGATGGCCCCATAGAGTCCTTGGTGACTGATTGATTGCTGTTTGTTTAACAGTCCTTCTCCTATCCTCTCACTTCACTGTCTCGGGAATGAAGGCTAAAACATTGAAGCCTTCTCGTATTGATTGCTGCTTCCCTCATGCTGATCTCATACACACACTGAAGAAGCCTCCAAGTTTTATGCTCAACCTATCCATAGTCATGTTAAAATCCATAACTTGCCCTCGACTTATACATGAAGTCGACTTATAGTTGAGTATATATGGTACTTCTGCTGCTCAGTTTACAGCAATTGAACTAAGCCAAGGACAAAAAGGGAAAGTGGAAGGAAGAGAAACTGGGATATTTTAAACTAGGATACTTTAAAGGCAACAATAAAAATGGTACAACAGAAGATAAATCAGGCCTTTTTGGCACACCAAATCAGCACAGGTGGAGTATATGGAATTATGAGCCGAAAAATTTGCTTTAAGTACCAAAACTGAATGGACCTAATGATCCTTCAGCATAAAACTCCATTCCCTGTTATTTGTCTTCTGTTTCATGTTTTCTTAACTGGAGCAGTATAATGTAGGGTTTTCTTATAATGGGGATTCATCGTGTTGTCATCTCCCCCCCTCCCCCTTAAGCATCGGGGAGCAAGAAATCCTTCCTAGTCCACTACAAATAATCCAGTTTTTAAAATGAACAGATTGCGATATTTTTCTTATGAGAGGAAAGGATGACAACATGTGGCCTTCTGGTTTTTGTTGGACGGCAGATCCCATCGTCCCAAACTGTTATGGTCAATTATATGGGGACCATGAGGGTTGAAATCCAGCAACATTTGAAGAGCCATCAGTTTCCTACCCCTGTTGTTAGAGAAGGAACCTCTCTGCCTGTACCTTTACTGAGGGAATGAGCCCTCCCCAAATATCATATATACTTCACTGTAAGTCAACCTCATGTATAAGGTTGGGATCAAAATTATGGATTTTGGTATGGCCTGTGGATAAGTCAAGGGTAAAACTTAGGGACATGTAACAAAGGATGGAAAAGATGAAGCAAAGGAAAACAATGCCAAAGAATTTCAGCAGGTATTATTGTGATGGTGCTCACACTAAAGGCTAGATGGATAAGATAGCAGAGTCAGTGCTTCCAGTACAGATCACTGTTCCCTTTCACCAGGAGATGGCTCATTTTTTAAAAAAAGTAACAGTTAAAGTACAGTACTTAACATTGACCCATGAATAAGATGACTCAGGTTTTGTTGGGGTGATTTTTTTTTGACAAAAATTCTAGACTTATGCGTGAGTGTATACAGTAACATGTTTTGTGCTTCAGTAAAAGTTTGGAGAGCCACACCTTTCCTTCTCCCTGATGTAAGAAGACAGTGTGTGCATAAAACTGAGAAGTGAACACTTTGTGCCCACAGACAAAGCCTCTTTGCTTCTCTCTTTTTGTATGAACAAACTAGGTGGCCTCTAATCATTAACCACAGTGTCCTATCTTATCTGAAGAAGAAACTATGGTGGTCACCTTCCTGGTTTGATTGCCTGCATCATGAATGAATGGAGGAGCCAAGGGATCATTTGGTTGTAACCAGTTTATTAAGTTAGTTATGGTTGTTAAAACTATGCCAGTGAGGTTGTACAGCATAGGAATTATTTATTCTGATAAGAGGTTGCATAAGAGGCTGTAATGCCCTGTACCTGGGAGTGCATTTGAAGTCAGTCAGCATTAATTGGTGAGCCAGTATGAGTCAGTATATTAGACAGAGACTGGAAATGTGGGCTTTAATTTAAAGCACAATGGTGAAAGGGATCCAACACTAAAAGCTGCTATGAACACATCAGTCTGCATTTCTTGGTTCAAACAAGGGAGAACCAAGTAATTAATACTCTTGTGTATATTTCAGGGATATAGCCATAATAGTCTGGACTATCAATATGCAAAGGGATCTTGTAGCATCTTTGAGGGTAACTGTGAGAAAAAAGTTGTGGAATAAGCTTTCATGTACTTGGTCTGCTTCCTCAGATGCAAGTTGATGCAAGTGGACCAAGTCTATGAAAGCTTATGCTACAACTTCTTTATCACAATTAATAATAATAATAATAATAATAATAATAATACATTTTATTTATACCCCGCTCTTCAGCCAAAGCTATCAAAGCGGCTTACAATTTGTTAATTAAACAATTAAGTCCCTTCAAGATGGTGGTTGAAGGGAGGGCTCTTCTTTCTTCCAGCAGGAGGTGGCCTGCATCTCTCTCCCCTCAAGATGGTGGTTGAAGGGAGGGCTCTTCTTGCTTCCAGCAGAAGGTCGCCTGCCTTTCTCTCCCCTCAAGATGGTGGTTGAAGGGAAGGCTCTCTTAATCTCTTAATCAATTAATCTCAAAGGTGCTACAAGGTCTTGTGTGTATTGTATGCTACACTTCAGTTAATTTCACTGGAGGTTCAGCACTTCTAACATCCGCTGGGTTGCATCCCATCACAATACAGTAAACCCCTATATGCACTTCAGTGGTCATGAGGACTGGGCCATGAATAGTGGTGTAAGGTGAATGTCAATAACTGCCTTTTCTCCTTAGAGTTCAGTAAACAAGTCTTCTGTTTGCAAACAGTAAAACTTTATTTCAGAAAACCCCTAAGTGTTAGCAGGAAGACATCTGCAGACAGAAGTGCCATCGTCCACCTGCATTGACATAACATTAACAATGTCCCACCCAAAAATATTGTGGGCTTCATCTTAATTTGTTTACTAATTAAAACAAATCAATCTTCTCTTCCATGCCAGCCTCATTTGCCAGACTCCAGTACTGTACTGGGCTTGTCTCTACTTTCTGTTTCCCACCAGGTGATTCTGAGAAAATTCCTCCTCCACATTTCTGCATATTCCTGTGTCAGGCCACAAATATCTCTTTGAACCACCACCAGTATTTCCACTGATACTATGCCTCCAATCACTCTCATCATTTCCCAATTTACTCTAACCTTCATATAATTCTTCTATATCTCTCAAACATACTATCTGTTACATCAACAACAGCAACAATAATGACAGAATGTGCCAGATAATCAGTGAATCAGGAAAGATGGGATGAAGTAGTAAGGCAAACTGAGATGGAAGATCGAGGAGCTGGTCAGGACTGAAGGAAAAGTAAAGAGACAGACCAGAGCTCACAGTGGCCATGTCACACAAGCAAGGATCAGCTGGAACAGGAAACTTTTGATACTCCTTCCTACACACAAGGGCCAAATGTACAATCTGCTTGGGTGGACCATTTTGGACTTGAAGGTGCTTTGCTAGGAAATCTGTGGCCTGAATTGCATTGGCTCACAGCATGGGGCAGTTCACACCGAACCAGCAGCTCCTGACAGATGTGCATGAAGCAGCTGTTTGTGTGATGTACTTCCCTATTTTATTTATTTATTTACATTCCACCTTTCTCCCAAGATGGGACCCCAGGCTGCCTCCATGATGACAAATTGGCCTGCAAGCTTTTTAACGTAATAATCACGACAGGGTGGTTTTATATTGATTGTGTGTTTCAGTTAGGTTTTCATTTTTTGTATGTTTTTAATGTTGATTTTGTATTGTTTTAATTAGATGATTTTAACTTTTTTTTTTAAAAAAAAATGACTGTAAAGTTTTTAAAAATGTTTGTATCTTGTGAGTCGCCTTGTGAAAGGCAGCATAAATAAATAAATAAATAAATAATAAATTAAATTAAAAATATTTTCAAAAAGTTTTAAAACCAGTTTAAAACCACAACATTAAAACTATATAAAACAGATTAAAAAGCATACAACATTAAAACCAGATAAAACAAACATCTATATAAAGAACCTTCCCTGCTTAAATGTTAAACACTTGCTTAAATAAAAATGTTTTTGTTTGATGGTGAAAGGAAAGCAAGGAGAGAGCCAGCCTGGCCTCCATTGAAAGGGAGTTCTAAAGGGCAGGAGCAGCCACAAAGAAGGCTGTCTCTCGTGTCTTCAACAAGTGAGCCTGTGATGGTGGCGGGACCAAGAGAAAACCTTCCCCTGATGATCTTAAAGCTCTGGTAGGTTCATACGAGGAGATACGTCCTTTCAAATTGTCTGGACTTAACCTGTCAGAAGCTGACAGATTTGACAGAAGTTTGATAGAAATCTCAGTGAGTTTGAAAAAGTCACTTACGGTACTCCTTTTTTGGGGATTGCAACTCCTAAAATTTCCCAGATAGCATGGCCACTAATCAGGTTGTCTTGCTGTTGTCCCCTTCAAATAAAATAAAATAAAATAAAATAAAATAAAAATAATCACTTTTTAATAGGTTAGACCTGTCCTTGCCATGGAAATGAATATTTTTTGCAGGCTACAGAGCTTTCAGGGTTTGGAAGCCATCACTTTGAATTTATTCAGGTAATACTAGTGGAGCAGAAGTTCTTCTTTAAGACACTGTATTTACCCTTCCTTCCTGGTCCTATTTATAGAATTTGTCTATGCGGTAGCTCAAAGCTGAAATATTATTACAGTTGACTGTTGCCTGTGCAGCTGATGAGACAAGATTGCTGCCTACACAAATTATTTGAGTCAGAAAGCTGCTTAACAGTCTTGCAACATTCCTGGGTTTCTTGGTGCTACACCCTGAGGAGCAGTTCAGATAGGCAGAAGTACCATTCCAGACAGGAGGTGCTGCTGGTGGTGTTGAGAAACACATGCTTGATTGCCTCTACATTTAAAAACAACAGCCTGCCCTGTAATGAAGTGCTACCCCATCATCTAGAAAGCTAGGTTTCATTATTTTTTTCCTACTGTACTAACATTCTGTTATAGTGAGTTTCTCTTAGGGTGAAAACATTTAATTATATGAAATGCTTCTGGGGCTGCACCATTTGCTGCTTCCATGCATTAATTTAATCCAACAAGGCTTCTTCTCTGGAATTTGAGCAGAAGGGATACTGCTGAGATGATAAGCTTGGGAATGCAGTCCCGTATACATTTCCTCAGAAGAAGAGCCAGCGTGGTGTAATGATGTGAGCACTGGACTACAGCTCCAAAGATCAGGATTTGATTCCTTCATTCAGCCATGGAAAACCACTGGGTGGTCTTGTGTGAGTCACACATGGTTTCAAATCCAGAAAATCCCATAATAGATTCATCTTAGAGTTTCCATAAGCTGGAAACCACTTGAAGGTACACAACAACAAAGCTGTACTGTACTGTGTTCAATGAGATTTATTCCCTAGAAATTGACTAGTGCCATACCCTCCAACAAGGCCCAGCATGGTTTAGTGCTTTGAGTGTTGTACTAGGACACTGAGAGACCAGGTTCAGCCATGGAAATTGGGTGACCTTGAGCAAGTCACACTTTCTCAGCCTCAGAGGATGGTAACCCTCTTTGAAGAAACTTGCCAAGAAAATCCTATGATAGGATAGCCTTAGGGTCACTGTAAGTCGGATGCGACTTGAAGGCACATAGCAACGACAACAATACCCTCCAAAATTTCACAGATGATAGCTAGGACATATGTGGTCAAGCACCATTAGAGTGTGGTCAAGATGATAAATGTTATTAATGCGAAATAATTTACAAACTAGGAGAGAATGCAGCAATTTGCTTTTGCCTTAACCTACTGCGAAGAGCAAGATTCTGCCCTGCTGGCCTGCCGAGTTAACTGAGTGCAAACTACTTTTGTACTGTGAACTCAGTTGGCCACAATTGAAATAATGTGAGGACACAGGGAGAAAGTGAAAGGGGGAATGAAACTGGGATATGTTCTGAGATGATGTAAGATGACAGAGGATTAACTGGGACTGTGCCCAGGTGGAGAGTATGGGCTTAATCATTAAAGAGTCAGATGTAAGTCAAGGCAAACAAGAGTGATTTATTGCTCATATGTGGTTCTAGAGCGTGTAAAAAAGGTGAAGAATTAGTCAGGATTCACAGCGGTGTTTGGATTAGGTTTTGTGATGTTTGATGACAACTTAGACTGTAAATATATTATATATCGTGTGTAATGTGTCCATCAACAGTAACTTGGAATTTTCATTTTAACCAGGGTTAGGAACCTCTAACTGTTGAAATAGTTTGGACTACAAATTGCACAATCCCTCACCATTGAATTGAACTGAACCTCAAGTCTGGATTAACATGATTTGAGACCCTTGGAGCAGTTCCCCAAATAAGTTCACCGCATAGGTGACCCATTTTAGCAGGGTTGGCTTAGGGAGGAAATAAATAAGCAAGACATACATTAGAAAGTGAGAGCTGTGTGGTGTAGTGGTTTGAGTGTTGGACTATGACTGTGGACAGCAAGGTTTGAATCTCAGCTTTGCTACAAAAACCCACTGGGTAACCTTGGGCAAGTCACATTCTCTCAGCCTCAGGGGAAGGCACTGGCAAGACCCCTCTGAAGAAACCTGGCAATAAAATCCTGTGATAGGTTTGCCTTAGAGCTGCCATAAGTTGGGAAGGACTTGAAGGCACACAACACACAAACATTAGAAAGGACATTAGAGACCCACAGAGTGCATGCCTCAGTGAGGCCAGCAGCTTGATCCCCATGATTATCTCAGTTAGTGAATTAACAAATTGAATATGGATGGTAACAGATATATTGGGAGATACCTGGAGAATGTCCAAAAGAGGGCAACTAAAATGGTGAAGGGTCTGGAAATGATGCCAGAGACTTAGGGAGCTGGGAATGTTTAGCCTGGAGAAGAGAAGGTTAAGAGACTATATGATAGCTCTGTTTAAATATTTGAAGGGATGTCATATTGAGGATGGAACAAGCTTATTTTCTGCTGCTCCAGAGAATAGCATAGATTCAAACTAAAGGAAAAGAGATTCCACCTCAGCATTTGGAGGAACCTCCTGATTCTTGCAGTAAGAGCTGTTTGACACTGGAACAAACTTCCTTGGAGAGTGGTTGAGTCTCTTTCTTTGGAGGTCTTTAAACAGAGGCTGGATAGCCATCTGTCGGGTATGCTTTGATTGACAGTTCCTGCATGGCAGAATGGATTTGGACTGGATGGCCCTTGGGGTCTCTTCCAACTCTAGGAGTTTATCGAGATCCCGGGGGCAAATGGGAGTTAAACGTGATTTAACATGAAGAAAACCAGGAAATACCTGAAGTTTATCACACAACGTTGCGGTTAACATGGAATAACGCAAAGTTAAACCGCAGTTAAAGTGGAGAAAACCGGCAGCTTTTTACTTTCGGAACATCCCGAAAGTAAAAAGCTGCTGGTTTTCTCAGCTTTAAATGTGGTTTAACTTCGCATTATTTAGTTTTGGAAGCAATTCGGTGTGATAAACTCCTTGGATTTGCAAGTTTTGTTAATTTAAATTGCGTTTAACTCCCGTTTGCCCGTGGGACCTCGCTAGTGTGATAAAGCTCCATGATTCTATTGAGTTTATCACACTGGGGCTAATTTCAGCATTAAATTAATTAAGAGATTAACGCACATTTAAAACATCTCGCAAATAAAGTGAAAATGGCAAGTAATTGTGCGAATCATTATCACATTCAATTGCACAAATAAGGTGATATTGGGAATGCATTGTTGCTGAAATCCCCAAAGTAAAAAAGATGCATGTTAATGCTTCTTTGTAACCAGTTTAATGGCAGGTTTTGTGTGACGTCATATGAAATTGTCTCGCATAATTACGCGATAGTTCTGGGATATTTACGGGGTAAACTCCCGATTGCCTTCGTATGATAAACTCCTATGATTCTAGAGAAAAAACAAATCACATCTTTTTCTGCATCACTGGGCTCCCTAGCCATAGCCTGGAACAATTGTACCACTTGAACCATGGATAATCCAGTCCGGCTGATAGGTCTAGTCTCCCCGTCTCTGCTTTCTAGGAATATCTAGCTGACTAATTTGGAGGAAACTGATGAAATAGTTCTTTTGGGAAGGCTTTCTGATGGCTGATGTTGTTTATGGGACTTAGGCCATTTTTATAATGGACTGCTGCTGTTGTTAATGGTAATTAAAGTGTTCTGTTTTATGCTTTATCATCTTGTACTGCAGTTAATTTTTAAAAAAATCTGCTACAAGATATACTGGGCAGGTTATGATGTAGCTGGACATAAAGACCCAGGCTGCATTTGCATTGAAGAAATAATGCAGTTTGACACTGCTTTGACTGCCATTGCTTCATTCTGTGGAATCCTGGGATTTGCAGTTTGTTGCGGCACCAGAACTCTCTGACTGAGAAGGCCAAATTTGTCACAAAACTACAAATCCTGGAATTCCATGGGATTGAGCCATGACAGTTAAAGTGGTGTCAAAGTGCATTATTTCTGCAGTGTGGTTGTAGCTCCAGTTAGCTGCATTTGCTTCCTGTTGAAATTAGTTAGGCAAGCAAGTCATGAGTTCACTAGATTTCAGTGGATATTAAGTACAACTAACTTAGAGTGCAAATCCTTCACATGTTTAATAGAATTAAGCCCCACTACGTGTAATCACTTGATCCTGTTTAAACATGCTTAAGATTGTAACTGAGAGATCAGAGTTCAAATGTGTGCTGAGCCACGGAAATCCACTATGTGATTTTTGGGCAAGTTAATGGTAAACTTTTTCTGAAAAAATCTTGCTGAGAAAACCTGTGATAGAGGTTGCTAGAAGCTGGTGTTGACTTGAAGATACATAATGAAATTGCTGCCTTGGTCTGGAATCAAACTAAGTTTGACATCATCTAAGTTCCTGGAATGATAGGAATTTATGTTAAAAATATCTATCAGTCCAATATAGTTTTCAGTAGCGAACATGCTCTATATATGAATGTGTCTTCATGTCGCCTATTGACTTATGGTGACCCCATTTAATTCTATTTTATTGCTCAATTTTGTTTGTTTTTAATTGTATTTTTTTAATGGTAAGCTACTGTACTTTGAATTCCAACTTTGGGATAAAAGCAGAATATAAATGTAACAACAGCAACAGCAGCAATAATAATAATAATAGAAACAGCAAAATAGAAGCCATTTTGCATAGCACACTGCTGGCAAACTGCAAAACCTTCAAATGAACAGTTAAGCATAATTTAAGCTAGTAGCTTCTTAGATGGCTGACTTTTGTGCTCAGTGTTGGAATTTCCTTTTTAAAAGGCATGTTTATATACTGGCTTGGGTTCCGAGTTTATCTTTGTGGCCTGCTTTATATGGGAACATGACACCATGTGTGACTTCTCTTTATTCCCTCTACTATATCTTGCAGAAGACTATGGGAATCTACTTGTGGCAGAGGCCCTGCTGGAGATTTGCTTAAAAGAGAACCTTGTCAAAATTAAGGACGCCATCCCATTAATGGAAAAAAATGAGCCCAAAATGAGCGACGCCAAAAAGAACCTGACTGGCATTCTCAGCCGAGGGAAGTTGCTGGTAAGCATCCCCGACAGATGTAAAACATGAACGTTCAAGATGCTGCTAATGATGTACAATTACAAAAACCCAGATAAGAAAATGTTGGACACCTCCAGTCCCATCTGTCTCTTCCTCACCAGTTCTCTGTTTCTTAATGAGTCCAGGAGATATGCCAATTGCTTTCTCTTCGAAGTATTTTTCATTCAGGATTAAAACAAAACAAACCACCATTCATTAAGATCATATATACTAATTGCAAACACAGTGTCAGAGAATTTAATAGGTAAAAAAAAAAAAGGGGGGGGGGAATAGAAAGAATACCCAAAACAATCCAGGCTGCATCTGCACTGCAGAAATAATGCAGTTTAACACTGCTTTAACCGTCATGGCTTAAAGTTACGGATTTTTGGGATTTGTGGTTTTGTGAGATATTTAGCCTTCTCTGTCAAAGAGCTCTTGTGTCACAACAAACTACATAATATAGAGCCATGGCAGTTAAAGGAGTGTCAAACTGGATTATTTCTGCCTTGCTGATGCAGCCTCAGTGAGGAATGTGCATGCTTAGGAGCAATACAATATGGGGCGGATTGTTTCAGTGATGAGGCAGTAAACAAAGGGGGAAAGGGAATGGAATAGCATATCCTAGAAAAGCCCATGGTTCCATTGGCATGTTATTAGATAATTTCCACATTCATTTGTTTTGTCCTGGGCCTTATGTGCTGATTTAGACACCTCATGCTGTGTTAGCAGATCTCTGGTTCATTGTTCTGGTCAGAGTTCATAGGAATGCAAACACTTCATTTGTATGAGATAGTACAATTATTAACAAACATTTATACAGGATAACGGCGATTTATATTTCATATAGTCAATATCACATTTATATTGAATAGTTAGGCCTAGAGGATGGCTGAATAACTTCTTTCTCCCACGCCTGTTTTGCAGATCTATTTATGTCCTGTACAAGTATGAGAATATTTTTGGTGTCTTTCAGGAAGGCTGATTAAAATCTATTCTTTTTTGCCACATGCGTGTGATATTCCATATTTCAAGCCATAGCAGAGCATTTTGTCTTTTTAATCCATATTTTTTAACAAGAAAAAACAACACTTTGTCACTTTTTCCAGCTCCTGCCTTGTTCCTGAGGCATCTTGAGATGGGGAGTGTTGAGTCAAACCAGTGATAACTTTGTGCAGTGGGCCCTTGGTATCTGCTGGGGTTTGGCTCCAGGACCTCTCCCCCTCCCCGTGGATACCAAAATCCATGGATGCTAAAGTCCCATTAAATACAGTGGCACAGTAAAATGGTGTCCCTTTTATAAAATGGCAAAATCAAGATCTGATTTTTGGAATTTATATTTTTTTGAATTATTTTCAAGCCATGGATGCTTAAGAATCTGTGGATAAGGAGGGTCGACTGTAGTATTTCTATTGGATTTATAGTGCTACCATGTTCTTAATTACTTCCACATTAAGTTTAGGGGAGGAAAAATATTTTGGACCTCAATACTTATGAGAGTGCTCTCCTTATATATGTTTGTCCAAGGAGTGAGGTCTGAGGACTAGGGTGGGTCTCCTATGTGTCCCATGAGTGAGGTCAAAACACTGTGTGGACATAGGAGAGGGCTTTCTCAACTGTGGCACCCCAGTTGTGGAAAGCTCTCCCCTTGGAAGCTTGATCAGGGCTAACACTGACTTCATTTCAGTGCCAAGTAAAAACATGGGTGTTTTATTAAAGAGAATTGCCTTGGGAACCTAAGTGATTCAGTCTAAAATGTTTATGCACATGGTATTAAACTCTTTAAAACCTATGGTAACAGGGTTAATGGCCCGATCTAGACGGGCAGGAAGCAGCGCAATTAGGGCTCAAAAGGCCGCCTTTAGGGTTAGGGAGGGTGCAGCGTCCGCACCCTCCCTAATCCTAAAGTGTATGGGCACCGCCATTTAAAAATGTCGGCATCCATATGGGCGCACCATGACACCGTCATGCCATGGGGAGGGCGCCAAGCATGCCCCTCCCGTGGCACAAAAGAGAGCTCTGAAACGGAGCTCCTTTTTTGCGCCAGGTCCTTGGTGTGGCCTTTAAACGGCCGCGCCAAGGACCCAGGGGGGAAAGGGGCTGCAGCAGCAGCCTCTTTCTCCCCTCGCCAGTGCCAAGGGAATCGGGGTGCAGCAGGCACCCGGGGCGCCTGCTGCACCCCGCTTTGAGGTCATGGGGAAGCGGTTTGCCCCTTCCCTGCGGCCTTCGGAAGTGGTGGGATGGGGCCTCTGAGGCTGCCGATGCGGCAGCATTGGCCCCATCTCGCCACTTAAAGGAGTAGCTACAGACCGCCTCTTTTGGGCAATCTGTACTGCCCCAATCTGTTTTAGTCTATTTAAATTGTTTTAATCTATTTATACTGACTTTATTTGTACACCTGTGGTATAGGGCAGGATGTAAATATTTTAATAAATAAATGAAATAAAGAAAGAAATAGAAGTGTGTATTTTCTTTAGTTCATGGAAAGAGTTTAACCGATCTCAGCATGGTGAATAAATCAAGCAGTATGTGTTGAAATGCTTCATTTTCTGCTGTTTTGTTCTCTGTGGTGAAAACCTCCTTTTTTCCCCCTGCAGCCAAAAGATATGGTGGAAGCCATGTTGATCCTAGCCAAGCTTCATTATATCGAGGGATCTTATAAGGATGCTCTCAGCATGTATGCAAGAGCTGGCCTTGAGGACATTGTTATAGAAAAGAAGCCGTTGTACATGCTCCGTCTGCTGACTGAAGCTTTTGTTATCAAAGGTAAAGGATTACTTGCATTCGCTGGGACCATTTATGTATTTAATAGTTGATGATGGTTTGCAAAATCAATTAGTTAACCTAAAATTTATCCCTTCTGAAACTGATAGGTGAGAGATTGAATAGATTTGAACAGGAGTTCTATTAAGCTCCATTACTTCTGAAAAGTTGGCCAGTAACTATGTATGTGTATGCCACATTTTAATATGTGCCTAGCTCAAGAACAAAAATTTGAAACATTGCATCTGAGCTCCCCTCAAATTTCCCTCTCAGGAGGTGAGTGGTAGGTGCTTTGTTTCCATACAGGCCTCTTGAATTCTTTTTGGGTTATAGAGAAAACAAACAGCAGACAACTGATCACTTTAGTTCAGCCTTTCACAACTTTTGCAACCTTACAGGTGTGTTGGACTGGTACTCCCAGAAGGGAGCTGCGTTTTTGGGGAGTTGCAGTTGAACACATTTGGAGGGTTTGGGAATTCAGACTGTTGGATCACAGCTAATGAGGTGCAACAATTCCACCAGTAAGTCATGTCCCAGCACAGTTGACATACTGATAATGTCATAACACTGTGCGTTTTTAAAAAAGAGAGATTAGAAGGATATGAACAGGAAAGAAGGTGAGCTATGTTTATAATACAAATCTGTGTTGGTTGTCTTCTAGTTCAAGAGTCATGCCTTCCTTGGCCTGGATCTTATGGGTATTGAGAATTCAGTCAGAGAAGAGTTGAAGAACCTGTGGATCTCCACCTGTTGCTAGATTACAACTCCCATCCTAAACATTGGTCTTGTTGTTTGGGGCTCATGGAATTTGGGAATCTAGCAACACCTGGAGGGCCCCACATGCTCCCTATCCATCTTAGAGCCCAGCCTGATTCTCATAGATGTGTAGAACTAAAGTTCCAAGGTTCTCTAGGAAGAAGGAATGACTGTTAGATGAGTGCGTCTTCAGAGAATTGGTACCCAGAACTTGAGAAAAAGTTGCTGTTTTGGACGCCAACTCCCAGAATCCTCCAGCTCCAGTGTTTAGAAATCTTTATCAGAGAGCTCTAGTGCCTCTAGTTTTCATGTTGCCATAAGAGTTAAAGTGCTACCATAGTACCATTACATACTATAATTGTATAGTGGAAAAGGGAGGCATGCAACAAGGAGAAAGTGGGACAATGTCACAGTTATAATTGTATATTGGTAATAATGGCTGTTTCCTATGTTGCAGGTTGGGTTAAAGGTTTGAAAAGGTTCAAGACAGGTGCTTTTGGTGATGACTTACTAGTATAGAGTAGGAATGGCACTATTACCTGACTCTTGAGCATGATGTTTCTTTTCCATAAAATGTAAAACAATACTTTTTATGCTTTAGCATACCAATGTTTGTTCTATCTTGTAACCATTTTTCTCAGTAGCTTCTAGTCAGAAAAATTGGTTCTTCCTTCCTGTAACATTTTATATTTTTATTTTTGCTACCTCTTATTAAAGCATTGCGGTGAGAAATAACCTCTTTCTGATGCATGTAATTCTATTTTAATCTGTGGAGTGGAGGTAGTGTGTCAGAGGAGTGCTGAGGGGCAATTATTCAGCTTATTTTTCTGGGTGCTTAAAAAAAAACCTCTTGCAATTTCTGTCTTCTTTTTGCTTTCATTGCATCTTATAAATGTTGCTGAAATAGTTGCTGTCTATATGTCTCCCCTCTTCTACTCCTTTTCAGCATGCCTACCAGCTTGTTAGGTGAATGGGAACTCTGAGATGATCAAATACCTCACACTGGTATGTAAAGATCAAAATGAAAACTCCACCAATACCTTTGGAGTGAACACTAAGTGTACTTATAATCATCTTGTTGTGTGCATGTTGATCCAAGAGGATCTTGTACCACCTTTGAGACTAACTGTGAAAAAAAAGTTGTAGTATAAGCTTCCATAGACTTGGTCTAATGCATCTGAGGAGGTAGACCAAGTCTTCAAAGATTATGCTATAAATTATTTTGCACGGTTAGTCTCCTAGATGCTATAAGATCCCTTTGCTTACTCATATTCCAGACTAACATGGCTGACTCTGAAATGTAGACTCAAGAGTAGTTGCCCTGTTACTCTGCTGCACCTGTAGCATGTGGAGGAATAATAAAAAACTGATGATGATGATGATGATGATAATAATAATAATAAGACTTAAGGTTCATAGATTAGAGTTCTTTGAAGGTATATCCTCTCAAAATCAGTTGCACTTTATTTTGAGTAGACATGCCTAGAGTTGGACTGTGAGCTGTTGTGCTAATGATAACTCTCATATGCCCTGGCTTATTCTATTCTATTCTGTTATATTATTTATAACCAGCTTTTTGCATTACCTGGAGATATAGGCATGCAGCATGATCATGTAGCCAAAAAAGAAAAGAAAAAAGCTATGATTGGGATAGTATCAAACTGTTGATAGTCTGGAATATGAGTAAGCAAAGGGATCTTATAGCATCTTTGAGACTAACTGTGCAGTAGACCAAGTCTACAAAAGCTTATGCTGCAACTTCTTTTGCACAGTTAGTCTCAAAGGTAGCACAAGATCCCTTTGCATACTCTTGATTCTAGTAAATGTGCATCTACAAATGGGCAAATCCAGTCTTGCATCTCAGGAATTAAAACCACTTAAATATTTGATTTAAAAGCAACAAATAGAACTAATACAGCTGACTAAGAGAAGTTCTTTTCTTGTATAACAATCAGTTCCCAAAAGGTTACGGTGGTGGTGGTGGTGGTGATGATGATGATAATGACGATAGAAAAGACTTCACCTGGCAAGCAAAGTGCAACAAGGAGGGACCCAGCCTAGGAAAGTTGTTCAGGAGCCTGGCACCAGTCATGGAAAAGGCCCTCTATGGTCAAAGCTAGATGTTAGCTAGGACTGACAGACTGCTGCACTAGGCCTGGTTTCAGTGGGGGGCTGTTTGTAGCCCTTGGGGAGCTGCTGTATTCTCACAAGAATGACAAATAAACAGTGTGTGTGAGAGAGAAAATAGCTAATCTCTAGGGAGGGCAACAGGTGCTTGATGTTATTGTTCAAGGCTCAGTTCCTTAAATGAGACTAGTCTTCTAACACATTTCCAATTGAATGCAGCAGTGGGCAATTTATGATCTATGGCCCAATTTCATGCAATCAGTTTAGACCTCTGGCACCATCAATCTCTTTGCCTTGGACACTGTGTGTGTGTGTGGGGGGGGGGGGGGGGGGGAAGAGTCAGAGAGGAAGAGAAATGGAGGGAATGGTATGAGTAGGAGAGAGGAAGCAGCAGTACCCACCATTGACTTCCCTCCTGCTGCCCACTGTCATGTTGTGTGACTGATAGGTTATCCCCAAGGCAGGGATTGGCAATATGAGACCCTCTAGATGTTGTTGGACCACAGCTCTCCTCATTCATCACCAATGGCTGGAATGATAAGGGCTGATGTGATCTTCAGCCCAACAACATCTGAAGCAAAGCTTCAGATTTAGATGTAGATGGCACCCTGTGTGCAGAAGATTTTCATGAGATGTGCAAATAAACCTTTTGTAAAGACCCCCCTCCCAAAGATTTAGATGTAGATGAGCAAATGTAATTGAATGTTGAAGGCATCCATAACTGAGCAGAGGTAAGATGATGGTCTGCGAGGTGATTCTCCATGACTTTCTCAAGGGAATAAAGCTCTAACAGAAAAAAAGTCTGCAAGGCCAATGGCAGCTGGTGTTTCCCATGCCAGTAGAGTGGTAATTCTACCCCAGGTTTCAACCCAAGGTATAAAGGAGCTCTATAGGTTCAGCACTTTGGAAAGCCCCTTTAAAAGTAGCTGAAACCTAGAATGGATTCACTGCCTCACTAGCATGGAAACTACCAGCCATTATTCTGCAAGGCCCAAATAGTAGTCTGTAGAGGTATGATGAAACCAATTCCTGTGGTGCAGGGAGAGGAAACCTCAGGCTGGGTGATCATGTAAAGTCCTTTGTCTATTTCCTTCTCATACCTTGCAGCTACTTTGAGCTCCACTTTCTACTGGGCCCTGCCCACTCTCGCTAACTCTACCAGTCCTGGCCAGTATAATATTTTTAAGGCATTAGGCATATGCAACACCTGCTTTCTGGGGAGATGAGTCTCTGGTGAGATGAATCTTCAAAGCATCCTTTCAAGTATTTTAGTTTCATATGAATTTTTATAACTTGAATGCAGGTGGGCTTCTGTGTGTGACTTGTGTTTGTGCACGTGCATGCATTAAACTCAGAGATTAATAACTTGTTTGATGTTTTACCTTTTGCATGTAGAGAGCTTTGTTTTGCATATACAGTGGGTACAGGAACAGCGACAATATATAGAAGGTCTTTTCCCCAACACCACCTTTGTGTATGCTGTGCTGTATTTTGGCAGAGCATGCATGATGGAGGAGCAAAAGCTGTATGAATGGTGGAAACTGCCATGTTTTGAAATGAGCAATTGCATCATGAGCTCAAGATAGACTTCATATTGAGTGGCAGAATTTCAGACAGGGGTCTTTCTAGCCCTGCCTGGAGATTTGTGGGATTAAATTTGGGATCTTTTGCTTGCAGTGCATGTGCTTTACTAGTAGGCTACAGCCCTTTCTTCTTAAAAGAACTCTGTGTGTGTTTTCGTAAAAAAGAAAAAAAAAGAAAAAGAAAAAAAATCAGTGCTATTGCGTGCTGAATGGTACATGCACCAGAGATGAATTATGTGATCTGAATAAATGATTCACATCTGCATTTTATTATTTAAATAGTGAAGCTATATAATAGCTCTTATATACATAGAAAACCAGCATGGCATATTGATTGGAGTATTTGACTAAGATACTATGGGAGATCGGGTTTTGAATCCCTGCTCACCCATGCCAATCCACTGGTTGAACCTGGGAAAGTCAAACTTTCTAAGCCTCAGAGGAACACAACGGTAAATCCCCTCTGAATGAATCTTGGCAAGAAAGCCCTGTAATAGGTTTGCCCTAGTGTTGCTGTAGGTCAGAAACCACTTGAAGGCACACAACACGTACATAATTATGCAAAGTATAACGAACAGTTACAAATTTTCTTTGTTTTAGTTTTGCATATGAGTCTCCCTAATATTTTCTTCTGTGGATAGTGAAAAAGGATAAGACGAATAGGGAACCCCTGTTCCCGTTCCTGTTTCAGAGATTTCATTGTTCATACACTTTCATACTTGTCTATTTAGCTTTATGAGATACAAACTTGTCCCCCCCCCCCCCCCCAGTTTATAAAAGAAACCGTGAACGCTGTGATACACTGAATGCCCAGTGCCAAACGATGGTGCAGTTCTAAATATTAAAATGCAAGCTCTCACTGGGACAGTCTCTATAGCAACAACCCCATGGAGGGTCCAAAATTGCAGGTGGCTGTGTTGTTGCAAAACAATTTCTAGCATTTTTCATCTCCAACAGAATAAAGTCTTTCATAAAGCTATTCTAAAATACTTTGGGTTACAACTAAGATAACTCATAATGGCACATCATGGTTAGGAAAATTGTTTCTTCTCCAATTTTTATGGTGATTGCAGCCAAACTCAGATTGAATAAGTGACTCTGGAGATCTAATTTAATTTACACTTGAGCCAAGGCTAGCAGAAGCTGCATTTCCTTTAAGGAGGAGAAAGAAAAGGAGGAGGCTGTAGTCCATGTGCTTGGGTGAGATCTAATTTAATTTACACTTGAGCCATTGCATTCTGGGAGCCAGTGCTGGGAGGCTACTTAAGGCTACTCAAGGCTAGCAGAAGCTGCATTTCCTTTAAGGAGGAGAAAGAAAAGGAGGAGGCTGTAGTCCATGTGCTTGGGTGAGATCTAATTTAATTTACACTTGAGCCATTGCATTCTGGGAGCCAGTGCTGGGAGGCTACTTAAGGCTACTCAAGGCTAGCAGAAGCTTCATTTTGATTTTTTTTTTCATCTAGTCAAGGAGGTGTTTAGAGAATAGAAGAGGAGCCGGCCTGAAGCATCAGAGGAAGTGAATCAGAGACTTGCCTTTGGAAGGAGCTTTCAGCCAGGAGCTCTCTACATAACTATAGGCCCCGTGACTTGAACTCAGTGACAGAGCTTGGGAATAAAGGCCAAGTCTAGCAAGGGAAGCCCACAGTCTTGTTTCAGTGCCTCCTTAAGACTTCTCAGTATGGACACTGAAGGCCCTGCAGCAGTCACCTGCAACACCTGTGGGATGTTTGTCTTCTTGCCTACAGAGGTGGCGAACTACACCTGCCACAAGTGCAAGTTGGTAGTCCTCTTGGAAGAGAAAGTACAGCAGCTAGAGGAGCAGATATCTGCACTCCAGCATCATAGAGAGCAGGAGAATCTCCTGAACAGAACAGGCCAGAATGTCTTGGGTGGGAAACAGACAGAGGAAGTTGTTGGGGTGGAGGAGGTCACTCCACATACAACAGTGGTAGATGCTTGGAGGGAGGTCACACACAGAAGTAAGGAAACCAGGGAACGTTCTGTGAGCGGCTTGCAGCTACAGAATCGCTTTGAATCTCTCTCTGTTGTCAGAGATGATGAGGAAAAGCAGCAGGGACAGACATCAGGGACAGAGCAGGGGAGCCTGAGAGTATCACGAAAAGGAACAGCCACTGCTAAGCCTCGGAGGAGGCGCGTGGTCGTGGTGGGGGACTCCTTGCTGAGGGGTACAGAAGCAGTGGTTTGTGGGCCTGACAAGATGTCTCGGGAGGTGTGTTGTCTCCCTGGGGCAAAGATCCATCATGTGACGGAGAGGCTGACAAGACTTGTCAAGCCTACTGACCGTTATCCCCTTCTTTTGGTTCATGTGGGAACCAATGATACTGCAAGGCACAGCCTTCAGAATATCAAAAGGGATTATGAGGCTCTGGGAAGGAAGCTGAAAGAGATGGATGCACAGGTTGTCATCTCATCTCTACTCCCGGTAGAAGGGCATGGTCCAGGAAGGGAGAGGAAAATAGCAGAGGTGAATAACTGGCTCCGTAGATGGTGCCGCCAAGAACAGTTTGGATTCTTGGATCATGGGCTGCGGTTCCATGAGGAGGGACTTCTGGCAAGGGATGGACTGCATCTCACGCCAGTTGGCAAAAACGTTTTTGCCAACAGTCTGAAGAATCTGATCAGGAGGGCTTTAAACTGAGTTATGTGGGGGAGGGAGACATTATACTGGAAGACAAAAGGGATGGAGAGAATAGTCCAAGTGGCATAGAGGGAACAAGGCAAACAGTGCAAGGACCCAACAGTAGGAGGCAAAAAAATGTGCAAAAGCAGCAAGTAAAGAGGACACATGGTCTTAAATGTCTCTACACTAATGTACAGAGTATGGGAAATAAGCAGGATGAACTTGAACTCCTAGCACAACAAGGGAAATATGATATAATGGGCATCACTGAAACCTGGTGGGATGAGTCTCATGATTGGAATGTAGAAATAGAGGGGTATAACCTTTTTAAGAGAAACAGGCCAAGCAGGAAAGGAGGAGGAATAGCATTATATGTCAGGGATATTTACACCAGTGAAGAGATGCAGGAAGTCAATACTGGAAGCCAGGTGGAGAGCATCTGGATAAAAATTAAAGGAGAGGGAAATAACAGGGATGTTACTGTGGGAGTTTACTACAGACCCCCGACTCAGGCAGAGGAATTGGATGATGCCTTTCTAGAACAGATGACCACACAATCAGGAAGGAGAGATGTAGTAGTGATGGGGGACTTCAACTATCCGGATATTTGCTGGAAGTCAAACTCAGCCAAATCCTCAAAGTCTAGCAAATTCCTCACTTGCCTGGAAGACAATTTCATTGTCCAAAAGGTGGAAGAGGCAACAAGGGGATCAGCCATTTTAGATCTGATCTTAACCAACAGGGAAGACCTAGTTGATGGGGTGCAAGTGGTTGGATCCTTAGGTGGAAGTGACCATGTTCTCCTGGAGTTTGTTATGCAGTGGAAGGGAGAAGCTAGGCATAGTCAGACACGCACTCTAGACTTTAGGAGAGCTAATTTCAATAAACTTAGAGAAATACTGGGAGTGATCCCATGGTCAGGAATACTAAAAGAAAAGGGAGTTCAAGACGGATGGGAGTTTCTCAAAAGGGAGATATTGAAGGCACAATTTCAAACAGTTCCAATGAGGAAGAAAAATGGTAGATGTCTCAAGAAGCCAGGATGGATGACTAAGGAACTTTCAAATGAGCTAAGTTTTAAACGGAACATGTATAAGAAATGGAAAAATGGAGAAATCACGAAAGAGGAATTTAAACAAATAGCCAGCACATGTAGGGGTAAAGTCAGAAAAGCTAAAGCGCAGAATGAACTCAGGCTTGCTAGAGAGGTTAAGAACAATAAAAGGGCTTTTTTGGATATGTCCGCAGCAAAAGGAAGAAGAAGGAAACAGTAGGGCCACTGCGTGCAGAAGATGGCAAAATGCTAACAGGGGACAGAGAAAAGGCAGAATTACTCAACACCTTCTTTGCTTCAGTCTTCTCAGAAAAGGCAAAAGGTGCTCAACCGAAGGATAATGGAGCAGAAGACAGAATAGGGGAATTTCAGCACAGAATAAGTAAAGAGATAGTACAGGAATACTTGGTTAACCTAAATGAATATAAATCTCCAGGACCAGATGAACTACATCCTAGAGTATTAAAAGAACTAGCAAATGTAATATCAGAGCCATTGGCAATAATCTTTGAGAACTCCTGGAGAACAGGAGAAGTCCCAGAAGACTGGAGGAGGGCAAACGTTGTCCCCATCTTCAAAAAGGGAAAAAAAGAGGATCCCAACAATTATCGTCCAGTTAGTCTGACATCAATTCCAGGAAAGGTGCTAGAGCAGATCATTAAACAGAGAGTCTGCGAACATTTAGAAGCCAATGCCATAATCACAAAAAGCCAACATGGGTTTCAGAAAAAGAAGTCATGCCAAACGAACCTGATCTCTTTTTTTGATAAAATTACCAGCTTGGTAGATGAAGGGAATGCTGTGGATATAGTATACCTCGATTTCAGTAAGGCCTTTGACAAGGTTCCCCATGACATTCTTGCAAACAAGCTTGCAAAATGTGGGATAGACAAGTTAACTGTTACATGGATTTGTAATTGGTTGACTGGCCGAACTCAAAGGGTGCTCAACAATGGCTCCTTTTCATCCTGGAGAGAAGTGACCAGTGGGGTGCCACAGGGTTCTGTCCTGGGCCCAGTGCTATTCAACATCTTTATTAACGATTTGGATGACAGAATTGGGGGCATACTTATCAAATTTGCAGATGACACTAAACTGGGAGGAGTAGCTAATACCCCAGAGGATAGGATCAAAATTCAAAATGACCTGAATAGACTAGAAAGCTGGGCCAGTGCTAACAAAATGAAATTCAATACGGAGAAATGTAAGGTTCTGCACTTAGGGCGGAAAAATGAAATGCACAGATATAGGATGGGGGACACCTGGCTGAACGAGACCACATGTGAAAGGGATCTAGGAGTCCAAGTAGACCATAAGCTGAACATGAGTCAACAGTGTGATGCGGCAGCTAAAAAAGCCAATGCAATTTTAGGCTGCATCAATAGAAGTATAGTTTCTAGATCAAGGGAAGTTATAGTGCCACTCTATTCTGCTTTGGTCAGGCCCCACCTGGAATACTGTGTCCAGTTCTGGGCACCACAATTCAAAAAGGATGTGGAGAAACTGGAGCATGTCCAAAGGAGGGCAACTAAGATGGTGAAGGGTCTGGAAACCTTGCCCTATGAAGAACGCCTTAGGGAGCTGGGGATGTTTAGCCTGGAGAAGAGAAGGTTAAGAGGTGATATGATAGCCCTGTTTAAATATTTGAAGGGATGTCATATTGAGGAGGGAGCAAGCTTGTTTTCTGCTGCTGCAGAGACTAGAACGCGGAACAATGGATGCAAACTGCAGGAAAAGAGATTCCACCTCAACATTAGGAGGAACTTCCTGACAGTAAGGGCTGTTCGACAGTGGAACACACTCCCTCGGAGTGTGGTGGAGTCTCCTTCCTTAGGGGTCTTTAAGCAGAGGCTGGATGGCCATCTGTCAGGGATGCTTTGACTTGGAGTTCCTGCATGGCAGGGGGTTGGACTGGATGGCCCTTGTGGTCTCTTCCAACTCTATGATTCTATGATTCTATGGAGTGGTGATGATGGCAGATGATGTTATGATCCATGATAATCAAAAAGTCCTGGATCTTTGACCCTGTGAATTGTGCCTTCATTATACTACTGGTGCAAATATCTATATATCTTCCAGTCGATCTGATTTGTCAGAGATAGTCCCAATCAATCCTCTGTTACCCCACTTTTTCAACTTTTAAAATGTGCCCATTTCTTTCTCCTCCTCCCACTTTCCTTCCTTATCCTCAGCTTCCTTGGGCCGCCCTTCAAACTTGTTTTCTTAGCCTTATGAGTCACTTAGGTCCCGTCTTAAGAGAAAGATGAGATCTAAATTAAATAAAATACATATTCCTTTCTTTGCTGCAAATTGACCTGAAAGTGCAAAAGTAGTCCGCACTCAATTAACTCAGCTGGGGGAGAGGAGGGGGCAGAACTTTGCCCTTCCCAGTAGGCTCAGCCAAAAGCAAGCTACTGCAGGCTCTGCTAGCTTTTGTGTTCTTCCTCATCAATAACTTTTGCCATCTTAGAACCAGAATCATAGGGTTGGAAGAGACCACAAGGGGCAGCCAATTCAGCCCCTTGCCTTGCAGGAAGACACAATGAAAACCCTCCCAACAGATGGCCATCCAGCCACTGCTTAAACACCTCCCAAGAAGGAGACTCCATCACACTCTGAAGCAGTATATACCAATTTTGAAGCTGTTCTTGCCAGAAATAAAGTTTTTCTTAATGTTTAGATGAAATCTCTTTTCCTGTAGTTTATGCTTCTATGACTCTATGATTCTATGGTTTCCAGATCTTTTACCATTTTGGTCACTTTCCTTTGGGCACCTTCCAGCTTGTTAACATTCTTGAATTTTGGTTCCCAGAACTATTCCTGGTAAGGTCTGACCAAACCAGAATAGTGGTACTATTACTTCCTTTGATCTTGACCACTCTCTGATGTTGTTTGGCCATATGTATCCAAGTGTTCATTTCTGAAATGTGAAAGGGCATATGTCTGTGCCACCCGATCCCAAAAGTGGCATATAACAGCTCTCCCACTAGAATTGCATTGGATAAGCTTTACTTCATGAATGGACTTCAGGTTTACAGGATTTACAAGCTCCTAGAATCTACCAGCTGAGATCTGTCCATAGGAATGGAGTGGGAATAAATGAAGGCCAGTTTTGTTCACCTGGGACTCCCTGCTGAAGAAAAACATATCTGGAAGTGGCCAGAATTAAATTTTGCCTTTAATAAATAAATAGAATTATAGAATCCTAGAGCTGGAAAAGATCCCAGTTCATTCAGTTCAACCCCCTTCTGCCATGCAGGAGGACACAATCCAAGCACTCCTGACAGATGGACATCCAAGCTCTGCTTGAAAACCTCCAAAGAAAGAGATTCCACCACTCTCTGAGTATAGCCACTTGTTGTTGTTGTGTGCCTTCAAGTAGTTTCTGACTTATGCCGAGCCTAAGGCAAACCTATCATGGGAATAAAATCATGTTAAGTAGAGAAAGGCCTTTATTTATCTGGCTTTCTTTGGCTAGATAAAATCTCTGTCTGGAGGGTCTGAAGGGATCAAGGGCCATAAAAGTAGCCATAAAAGTAGCGTTGTGGGCCGTGTGCAGGCCCAGTCCTCACCTGGGGGCTAGTGGATCTCAATATATTTTCTGCCCTCCCATGACCTACTTATAGTTTCAAGATTTGGTGGGATGGAGAGGAAGCCTGTGTGAATCCAGCTCAAATAATGAGCCGGGTGGGAGCAGTCCAGCTGAGAATTTGCAGGGCATGAGGTGTGGATGCATGCCCATTGAGGGGAGGAAGTGGAGGGCAAGTGTCAGAATGTGATGCATTAAGTCTGCCTCTCTCAGGGACTCACTTGGCACTTTAGAAGAGTTCTCTTGGCTGTCTTTGCAGGCTTGGCACTGGAACGCTCACCCAATTCTATCGCTTCCCGAGCCCGGCTGTCAGAAAGAGAGGAGGAAGTCATGGCTTGCTTTGAAAAAGCATGTGTGATTGCTCAAGTGTTTCTCCAAGAACTTGAGAAGGTAAATTGAAGCCTACTTGAAATGCCTCTTAGCACCTCCAGCGGGTCAAGAGAGAGAGAAAAAATTGCTTGGCTCCTACAAATCCTGATGACCAGGCTGCTATTTTGGATACATTTTTCATTTTCTGTTTACCTGGGCCTTTTTGTTAATTCCCATTATGAGTGGCCTGGCATTTGCAAAATCTTTTCATTCACTTTTGGAGGTGCAATGTGCTTTCTTTTGTTGATGTATTTTGTGTTGCTTTTAATTTTTCCATGCTGTTTTGTATTTAATAACATTATTTTGTATTTAAAACACAAAGCTTTGTGTTTAAAACCCAAATAATTTGTGTTTAAAACATACGCAACATTTTGCTCATGAGTTGCATACAACCACAAAGTAATTTTTCTGGTCCACATTTACTTCCATCATTGAAACTGTACCATTTAGATGGGTGTTGCTGTTGTAGCTGTTGACAAAAGAAAAAAAGAAAAAAAAATCAAGTCCTCTTTTGCCATCTTTTTAATTTCTTGAAGGAAAGGAGTCACTGTTCTTTAGATTGGCAGAACATGGTGATTTCCATGGCTGTTTTGGCATCCTCTTGAACCATAGAGAATTTCTACAGGGTTGGCCTACTTTTGTTTGAGGTGTTCATCCAGTGGAGGCACCTGACTCCAAGAAGTTGCATACAGCTGGTTTAAAGTCCTTTAATATTTGTTTTTGTAAGATGACTTTACATTATACATGGAATGCAAATATCTCAAAGATTTTCTTTTTGTTTGTAGCAGTCACACATGTACATGAAAATGATGAACAAACCTGCTTGCAGTACCTAAACACTACCACATTTCTTGTGTCAAACTGGACTAGAGCTGCTTTCCCCTGCATGGCACAGCTGCATTGGATTAAAATTCCTATTGTCCTCAGCTGGCATGCCATGGTGGCTGGGGATGATGGAATTTGTAGCCTCATTCATGTGCAGGTTTAGGAAGGCCAAACAGGAAAGGAGGAGGAATAGCATTATATGTCAGGGATATTTATATAAATGAAGAGATCCAGGGCATCAATACTGGAAGCCAGATGGAGAGTGTCCAGATAAAAATTAAAGGAGAGGGAAACAACAGGGGTCTTACTGTGGGAGTCTACTACAGACCCTCGACTCAGGCAGAGGAATTGGATGATGCTTTTCTGGAACAGATAATCACACACTCAGAAAGGAGAGATGTAGTAGTGATGGGTGACTTCAACTATCCTGATATTTGCTGGAAGTCAAACTCAGCTAAATCCTCAAGGTCTAGCAAATTCCTCACTTGCCTGGAAGACAATTTCATTGTCCAAAAGGTAGAAGAGGCAACAAGGGAGTCAGCTATTTTGGATCTAATCTTAATCAACAGGGAAGACCTAGTTAATGGGGTGCAAGTGGTTGGATCCTTAGGTGGAAGTGACCATGTTCTCCTGGAGTTTGTTATACAGTGGAAAGGAGAAGCCAGGCATAGTCAGACACGAATTCTACACTTTAGGAGAGCTGATTTTAGAAAACTTAAGAGAAATACTGGGGGTGATCCCATGGTCAGAAATACTAAAAGAGAAGGGAGTTCAAGATGGATGGGAGTTCCTCGAAAGGGAGATATTGAAGGCACAATTTCAAACAGTTCCAATGAGGAAGAATAATGGGAGATGTCTCAAGAAATCAGGATGGATGACTAAGGAACTTTCAACTGAACTAAGTTTTAAACGGAACATGTATAAGAAATGGAAAAACGGGATAATCACCAAATTGGAATTCAAACAAATAGAAAGCAACTGCAGGGATAAAGTCAGAAAAGCTAAAGCACAGAATGAAGTCAGGCTTGCTAGAGGTTAAGAACAATAAAAAGGGCTTTTATGGGTATGTCTGCAGCAAAAGGAAGAAGAAGGAAATGATAGGGCCACTGGGTGGAGAAGATGGAAAAATGCTAACAGGGGACAGAGAAAAGGCAGAATTACTCAACACCTTCTTTGCTTCAGTCTTTTCAGAAAAGGCAAAGGGTGTTCAACCTGAGTACAGTGGAGCAGGGGATATAATAGGAGTATTTCATCACAGAATAAGTAAAGAGATAGTACAGGAATACCTGGTTAATCTAAATGAATATAAGTCTCCAGGACCAGATGAACTACAGTACATCCAAGGGTACTAAAAGAACTGACAAATGTAATATCGGAACCATTGGCAATAATCTTGGAGAAGTCCCAGCAGACTGGAGGAGAGCAAACGTTGTCCTCATCTTCAAAAAGGGAAAAAAAGAGGATCCCAACAATTATCGTCTGGTTAGTCTGACATCAATTCCAGGAAAGATTCTGGAGCAGATCATTAAACAGAGAGTTTGTGAATATCTAGAAAATAATTCCATAATCAAAAAGTCAATATGGGTTTAAGAGAAACAAGTCATGTCAGACAAATCTGATCTCTTTTTTTGATAAAATTACCAGCTTGGTAGATGAAGGGAATGCTGTGGATAAAGTATATCTTGATTTCAGTAAGGCCTTTGACAAAGTTCCCCATGACATTCTTGCAAACAAGCTTGTAGAATGTGGGCTAGACAAGGCAACTGTTAAATGGATTTGTAATTGGTTGACCAGACGAACGCAAAGGGTGCTCAACAATGGCTCCTTTTCATCCTGGAGAGAAGTGACCAGTGGGGTCCCACAGGGTTCTGTCCTGAGCCCAATGCTGTTCAATATCTTTATTAATGACTTAGATGACCATATTGGGGGCCTAGTTATCAAATTTGCAGATGACACCAAATTAGGAGAAGTAGCTAATACTCCAGAGGACAGGATCCAAATTCAAAATGACTTGAATAGACTAGAAAGCTGGGCCAAAGCTAACAAAATGAAATTCAATAGAGAAGGCACTTAGGACGGAAAAATGAAATGCACAGATATAAGATTGGGGACACCTGGATGAACAAGACCACATGTGAAAGGGATCTAGGAGTCCTAGTAGACCATAAGCTGAACATGAGTCAACAGTGTGATGCAGCAGCTAAAAAGGCCAATGCTATTTTAGGCTGCATCAATAGAAGTATAGTGTCTAGATCAAGGGAAGTAATAGTGCCACTCTATTCTGCTTTGGTCAGGCCCCACCTGGAATACTGTGTCCAGTTCTGGGCACCACAATTTAAAAAGGATGCGAAGAAACTGGAGCGGGTCCAAAGGAGGGCGACAAAAATGGTGAAGGATCTGGAAACCATGCCCTATGAGGAACGCCTTAGGAAACTGGGAATGTTTAGCCTGGAGAAGAGAAGGTTAAGAGGTGATATGATAGCCTTGTTTAAATACTTGAAGGGATGTCACATTGAGAAGGGAGCAAGCTTGTTTTCTGCTGCTCCAGAGACTAGGACCCGGAACAATGGATGCAAGCTACAGGAAAAGAGATTCCACCTCAACATTAGGAGGAACTTCCTGACAGTAAGGGCTGTTCGACAGTGGAACACACTCCCTCGGAGAGTGGTGGAGTCTCCTCCTTTGGAGGTCTTTGGAGGTCCAGCAGAGGCTGGATGGCCATCTGTCGGGGATGATTTGATGGAGAGTTCCTGCATGGCAGGGGGGTTGGACAGGATGGCCCTTGTGGTCTCTTCCAACTCTATGATTTTATGATTCTAGTCTTCAAGCTGAACTAGGTGTTTAGCTTCAGCAAGACTACTGCAAGAACCAGAGTTTGGACAAGTTACTTTTTTGGACAACAACTCTGAGAATTACTGAAGGGGTTTCTTGGAAATGTAATCTAAAACCAAAGGTGATCTGGTTGAGATCACAACGGTGATACTTTTTTATTCCATCCTTCAAGGCACTCAGGGTGCCCAGTGTCACCCTTAGGAGCGGTGTCACCCAGTGCATTAACTTATGATGTCATCCCCCCACACTAACCTACCATTTCACACCAGACAGAATCTTTAGTCACACTTTTTTTGCACTAATGTTACTCATCAATCGTAATTCCCATATACTACTGAATTTAATGCTAATAGTTGTGACATAAACAACTAGCAAAATTAAAATTATATCTTCAAATTACAATATTATATGCACAACCTAAATGTACAGTATTTACATATACATATTGAAAATTTGGTTTAAATGGTTTAAAGAAAATTTTAACAGAATTTTTTAAAAAATTCAAAACAAAAAAAATAATTTAAAATTTTGAAATCTGAAATTTTAATTTAAAAAACTTGGAGACTCTCTTTTCTCCTCCCACTGAGCTTCGCAGCATGCCCACCTTCTCTTAACGTTTTTAAAGATCCCTTCTGTCAAAAGGTAGGTGCTTGAGGAGCAGTGGTGTCACCTCCCCTTTAGGGTTTCACCTGGTGTGGTCTGCACCCCCTGCATCCCCTTTTAATGCCACTGAGGGTGCCTTGCCTGTTTATAGCCATGCAACAGCCCTGTGAAGTAGGTTAAGCTGTGAGTAGGTATTTCCTGGATATCCGTCTAAAACTTCTTGGTCCTGGTAAGTGAGAATTTCAATCTGAATCTCCCTGAATTCAACTTCTCAGCGAGCAGCTCCCAGAATCACTTGCTTTTGACTATGTGGCTAGTTCTAATGGGAATTGCAATCCATTAAGTTCGGGAAGGCCATGCATTCTTTCTTCTGCTGTAAGCATTGTAGCAGAGTAGCTCTCAGAATAAGCTGATTTTCTGAACTCAAGTTTGTAAATGCTTAGAATTCCCTCCCTTCCCAAGCAAGACTAATTTTTTTCATCAAGTTTTGAATGTACATGTTGTTTCAGTTGAGAATGTGCAGAACCACATTTATGGAGACCCCCTACTTGAAATGTAGCAAGTCATTGAGTCATGCCACCTCTGAGTTTACCAAGTGTTTGACATTCTTCCTGGTTTTGCCATTTCCACAGGCAACAAAAGGCAGGATGGTATTGACATACCCCTAGTGGGTTATTATTTGTGTCAGTGAATCTCTGTATTTGTGTTCATCTCAATGGTTCCCAGGTTCTATAGGCCTACACATTAGCTGGAAACATTCCAGCTAAATGTAGGCTTCTTACCTTGGTTACCTTTGTGACAGCAGTGCAAAAATGGGCCAGACAATCAAACAAAGAAATAACAAAGATAATTCAGTGCAATTTTCAGTTTGTCTTCTCTTGTTATTTTCTCTTTTCTTTTGGGAGAAAAATAGTGTCAATTTTAACTAGATTGCTGCAATTATTCACCTCTAACAATGATGCCCCATTTCTCTCTCCCTTCCACTACTAACAGAGCTTCAGCAACACGCATGCAAGAGGCATAAAAGGGGGCCACGCACCTCTTTTGGACTTTGAATTGCCTTACTTTGTGGAAGCTGCCCTGCAGAGTGCCTACGTGGCTCACTTAAAAAGAGGGTAAGTAGAGGAAATCTGACAGCAGTTCCCAATGATTGGTGTTGTATGCAATTTCTCCTAGTACTTTCTCCTTGTTTTGAGCTGGTCTAGGCTCCATTTAGGAGGCATGAACTTATGAGCAGAACTCAGAAAAGTTAAGCTTTTGATTGACAACTCCCACAATTCCCCAGTTAAATTAAATTCTAATTTATTCAGAAAAAGACCTAGTGATGATTTGTGACTTGTAACTCAAGGACATAAACCACTCTTTGTTGCACCCCCTGAAATTCCATCTCACACCCCTTAAGAGTGCAAGTACCCCAGGTTGGGAATCCCTGTTTAAAGTTTTAGTGTAGCAAGCAGGTTGGATTGAATTATTTCTCTGCCAGCCACAAGAGGGCCCAAACAGATCTCTTAACACAGCATGTATTGTATTGTGTCTAAAAATTGTGAACTTGGGGGTGAAACTTGATTATGCTCATAAGATGTATGATTTCTAGTCTGAATGCACTAGAGAAATACTTTTTTTATGTTCAAGTTGGAAATATAGAACTCTTCTAATTGTTACTAGAGAAGAAGCTGTGGCAGGTCATAGCATATAAACAGTGTGCTGCCATGTACTTGTTTCCTTGTGTGCAGCCATTTGAGACAGGCCAGTCTGCATGTGATTCGTCCATTTTAGGCAGTGAAATATGAGTGGACCTGAGCTTTGGGAAAGAGGGAAGGAATGATTTCACTAGATGGTCATAGAACTGGAAATAGGGCTTAGAAACGTTTTGCCCTACAAGTTCTAGACTTCCCCAGGCCGGATGACCAGGTGTTTGTTGTAAGGAAGCATGGTGGTTATCTAGTTGAATTGCCTGCTCAGTCAGGGATCTAGAAACCTTAGTAGCCTACAAGCTAAACATACCAGTAAATCAATACACTGGTGGAGCAGCTAAAAAAGCCAGTATCACCCTAGGCTGCATCGATAGGAATGTAGTGTCTTGATTGAGGGAAGTAATAGTTCCACTTTATCCTGCTTTGGTCAGAATTCGCCTGGAATACTGTGCCCATTTCTGGGCACCACAATTCAAGAGGGATATTGATAAACTGGAATATGTCCAGAGGAGGGTGACCAAAATGGTGAAAGATCTGGAAACCATGTCCTATGAGGAGTGGCTTAGGGAGCTGGGTATGTTTAGCATGGAGAAGAGAAGGTTAAGAGGTGACATGATAGTCATGTTTAAATATCTGAAGGCCGTATCTCCCCATATGAACCTACCAGAGCTTTAAGGTCATCAGGGGAAGGCTTTCTCTTGGTTCCACCGCTATCACAGCTTGCTCGGTGAGGACACAAGAGAGAGAGCCTCACCCTCTGGAACTCCCTTCCTCAAGAGCGTAGACTGCCCCCCCTCCACTTTTCTTTTACTGGCAAGCAAAATCATTTTTATTTACGCAAGCTTTTAACGCTTAAGCAGGGAAGTATATGGAGAGATCTTGTAGCATCTTTGAGACTAACTAAAGAAAGAAGTTGGCAGCATGAACTGTCATAGACTTAAGTCTACTTGCATCTGAGGAAGTAGACTTAAGTCTATGAAAGCCATGCGTCCAACTTCTTTCTCTAATTAATCTAAAAGAAAAGACAGTGATGCTACCATAGGAAAGGTTGAGGGCAGTAGAAAGAGAGGAAGACCACATGCTAAATGGTTACACATTATCAGGGAGGACAAGGGTCCTGGGCCTGCAGATCTTGAACAGAGTGGTTGTGAGTAGGCAAACTTTTGAGAAGGCCTGATAATAATGATGCTTAAAACCTTTCCTTCCATGTCCATGATGTCAACTGAGATCTTCTCATAGGTCATAATCTGGGATTAGATGTCCGAAAAACTCTTGTTCAGAGGTCTTATTGGCTTGCTTTTTTCCCTATGGGACCATCATCTGAGAATAATGTTGTTTTTTAATGTCAGAGCTGTACTTCTTTCCTTTTTCTTTCTCCCACCCCATTTTATAGTGGTAGTTCACAATCAAATAAATATTCCTTTACATTATTATTGCTTCTCACTTTCTCTTAGCAACATCATTAAAGGAATACGAAACCTCCGAGAATTATTACGGAGCATGGAAACAAAAGCTACTCACAGCTTCCGAATGGTAAGAAGCCAGTTCATTAGCAGCCTTTCCTTTGGCAGATGGGAAGAAAACAATTGTGGGTGCTTGTATGTACTTAGTTATCTTTTCACCTTCTTGCTAAGGAGTGGGAGTGTGGCCCCTTCTCTTAAGGCTTGTCCCTGATCCAGTATGGTCAGTTTCCCCTTTTTCTGTGCAGAGAGAGTTGCATAGTGGCATCCCTGAGTTTGTTGTCATCTGGTGCAGGTCCCAGAAGGAGCTGCGGGGTGTAGGTGGGGGCAACTGCGCCACCATCCATACGTTCTGCCTTACTTACCTGTCCCCCAAGAAAGCCTCCAAAGGGCCCATTCAGGATCGGGCAAGCTGCCTTTCCCTCTTGTCCGAGGGCCTATCAGGGTCTGGCATGGCTGCTGAGTGAGTGAGAAAGGCAGGCAACACCCTTTGTTGCTTGTCTAGTAACCACGGCAGTCCTACCAGGTGTACATCAATTCTGAGGTGTCACCACCGGGGTATCACTTGGTGTGGTGTGGACCCCCCGCACACCCCCAGTAACATCTCTGTACTCACACATGTACAGAGATTATTCTTTGCATGACAAGAGGGAGATTGGAGGAGTTTGGAGGAGTTGCTTGGAGGAGTTGCTTCTCCAGAGTATAGCCAAATCTTATACTGTTAGCATCCATTACAAAGAGCAGCTATAGTGAACCACCAATGAAAGTTTGGATGTAACATCAAACAATCTCAAACTGGATTATTTCTACAGTGTGTTTTGGACCTAAGTCAATGAAAGTGTATGGTACAACATCTTTTGCTCAATTAGTCTCAAACGTGCTACAAGGTTCCTTTGCATATATTAAACTGTGGTTAGCAAAAAAAAAAAAAAAGGGGGGGGGGGTAGAAAGGAAGCAAAAGACTCTTATTTCCCACGTAGGTCACTTTCACACTACAGATGTATGGTACTATGATTCCACTTTAATTATCATTACAATGTCCTCTAGAATCCTGGGATCTGCTGTTTAGGAAGGGACATTTAGCATTCTCAACCAGAGAGTTCTAGTGCATCACCAAGCTATAAATCTCCAGATTCCATAGGAAGTTGTCATGGCAGTGGAATCATAGTGCTATAACTGTGTAGTGTGAAAGTCCCATAGAGTTGAAGCAGAGTAGAGCAGTAGAGAAGGACCAAGATCAGGTACAAGTCATACAAAGCAGAGATTTATCACAGAACTTGGAAAAGACAGAGAGAGATAGAGAGAATAAAATTAACAAACTCCCATGATTTCCCTGCAAGCATTGGGAATTCTGGTAGTTGTAATCTCCAAAGTAATTTTTCTAGCAACAGTTCTTGCTGGGTCACCCCATTTATAGTCTGTCTTTCCAAGCAAGGATTCATCTGGATGTCTGAATGCAACCACTGCTGCAAATTGTTAATTATTGTTTCAGACTGACATGCCTTGAATGGTGTCTTCTATTCTTGCATTAGGTTAATAATAATTAAAAAAAAAAAAACAGTGACAAAACACCACTTTTGGGGTAGTAGGATTAACATGACAAAGCATGTAATGTAATTAAATTAATTTGGAACACTAAATGGCAATGTGTGAGTGCATTTTACTTGTGGCTAGAAAGTGTATTCCAAGCAGAATAATGTTCTCCTTACTACCCAGTTCCTTGCTGCTTCTTTTCTTTGCCAAAGGCTGTTATAAATCAAAGACTTGGGCTATTCTAATTTGTCTAATTTTGTTCATAAAAAAGTGAAACTAATTGATAAAACCTGAGAACTGTGCAATAAGTTCGACACTGAACAGTAGAGATTAGTACATTGATGTTCTGTAGAGCGTTCAAGATTAATATTTATTATCATGTGTACCTCTGCCACATGTAGTCTCATGTCACTTTTTCAAAGCTAAGGAACAGAAAAAAGGAGAGCTTCCTGTCCTTCCTGGCAGTCAAAGGCAAAACTAGGAGAATTCAATGTAGTGTAATCTTAAGGAGGTAAAGGGTTCTTTTTAGACCTCCTTGAGGCTGCGACGTATGGTGGATGCGGCCCCCATCCAAGGCAGAAAGGGACAACATCTTGCCACCCCTTTTTGCCCCTCTGTCCAGCCCCAATATTTCTGTACAGAAACACTATTTTAGTGCAGAAAAAGCTGCTTCCTGCGCAGAAAAAACTGTAATCTGGGATTTATTCTGTGCAAAATATTTCACATGGTTGATTTGCATAGAAAGCAGCATATTCTGTACAAGAACCAGCTTCTCCTGAAAAGAAAATATTTTCTGAAGAGAAAAAAGCTTTTCTTTGCCCAAAATAAACATGTGCAAATTCTGTGCAGAGTAAGTCCCAAAATGTGAATAGGGTTCAATAACAGCATCATTTTCAATGACTTCCTTGCAGCAAGAAGAAAATTGTTAAAATTGCTCATTGCTTCCTTTGAGAAATATTGGGGCTGGACAGATGGGCAGAAAGGGGCGGCGAGATGCTGCCCCTTTCTGCCCCAGATGGAGGCCGCAGCCTCTGGACGGAGCGGGTTTTTTGTAGGCCGTGTGCGGGGCACCATTGGTGCACTCACATGCTATGATGCTGTCCGTACGGCACTGTTTGGGCACTGCATCGCATGGATGTCATTGTGGCGTACTTCTTCAGTACAGGGGCACGCCAAGATGGCACCCGGGGTGCTCAGTAGGATTGCTGAGCATGTAAACACTCAGCCCCTGTGCGCTCCTAGTTCAGGCTGAGGCTGCCATAAAGTGCCAGTCTGTCCAGGCCCATTATTTTTTTTTTTTGCATAAAATGCTGTTTTCTACGTAGAAAAATGCTGTTTTCTCCACAAAACCAACCATGTGAAAATTGTATGTAGAGTAAGTCCTAAACTGTGAATATTCTCATCAGTCTAGTATTCCAAGGAGCCCTGGTGGTGCAGTGGTTAAATGCCTGCACTGCAAGCTGCAAGGTTGTGAGGTTGATCTCAGGGACTCCAAGGTCCACTCAGCCTTGCATCCTTCCATTGGTCTCTAAAATGAGTATTCAACTTGTTGGGGGCAATTAGCTTACACACTTTAAACCGCTTATGGAGTGCTTAGTTCACTGATAAACGGTGTAGAAAAGTGCTTGCTGTTGCTATTGCTATTGAGTAGATAGGGTGCTAGAATGCATCCTTGCCTGACCCCTTTGCCAACTGGGAACCATTCTGTTTCTACAGATTCCTCATGAGGACTAGCTTACTGTAAGCTTACTGGGGGACAGCTCCCAAAGAAACAAATGCCCAAAGAGACTTAATTCTAACCAACCATGCATGCCACATTTATTTGCTTGTTATGGTCATGTCCCAACTTTGTTCTAAAAAACTCAGTTAATTGTGATGTCAGTCAATCTTCATGCTTTGTTCTTATGGTGGATGTTGGGGGGTATTGCAATTTGTGTAGCAAAAGAATGGAGTGGAGGCAGGAGGGAAGAGGTATGAGAAAATAATGGACATAGGAGCAGTAACTTTATGGGACCTTGAGAAAAAGTATATATAGTAGTTGTGATGTCTTATTGATTTAACTGGTTAAATTAATTGATTGAAGAAACCTTTAATTGACTAGAAGAGTACCTCTAATTTAATTAGACAGCAGATTTTGTATGTATATGTATATGCCTAGCAGAAGTGCTCAGCTTTGCAAGAGTTAGTTTTTTTAAAAAAAAAATCAATACAGTCCCAATGCATTATGTTCTGGCTCGAAGTACAAGGTGAGATCATTAATCCTAAATATGAATATATACCTTTCTGAGTTTTAAAAAATGTATTTTGCCCATTTTCTTTCGATTCTTTTGCAGACTGCTGCCAAACAGTTGGCAGAACTGCTCCTCCACTCCTTGAGTGAAGATTGTTACTGGAGCCCTTTATCTGATCCTCTTCCTGAGTTTATGAACAAAGAGGATACGTATTACTTCTGCACCACTCTGCGTCGAAAACTGCTGCTACACAGTGGAGATAAGTGCGTAATGTTCTTTGGGACTGATGCATCTGAGACCAAAAGAAAGGAAGAAAGAAAAAGCAAACAGTCTAGGCATCCCATAGCTTTTTTGGTTTTGCTTGTGTATATTTTCTTCAAATCTACCTGTTGAGTCAGTGGCTGAGTTGGTGGCGAGGTTAAAACATCTTCAGAATATTCTAATTACTGGAGAAATGAAAGAGACCATGACAGATTCCCGACAGCTTGATTGATATAGATAGTGCAGAGCAGATCAGTTTGGCTGAGGGAAAGAAACTGATATAGGGCCCAGGATCAGGAAAAGCCATGTATTGCTGGTGAAATCTGAGGACGGAAAATTAGAAGATAAGTGCTAGGGAGTAATTAAAGCTGGTAGGATGGTAAAGGAGGCAGGAATGCTAAGGGTGTATCCACACTGCAGAAATAAAGCAGTTTGACACCACTTTAACTGGCATGACTCTGTCCTACATAATTCTGGGATTTGTAGATTTGTGAAGCACCAGAACTCTCTGACAGACCAGGCTGAATACCTCACCATACTATAAATTCCAGAATCCCACAGTGTCAAACTGCTTTATTTCTGCAGTATGGAAGACCAATGAATTTCAGATACTGATTCAAATTAAGAGTCAGGTTTTTGGTTGAAGCCTCTGTAAGCTCACCTAACTTGGCTTTTAAAATTAGTGTAGGAAAATGTTGGGAGTTTTAAGGTATTGTCTTTCTGTCTATATGTTTATTCTTTAATACAGGGGTGGCTATATTTTGGGGACTTTGCTGAGCCATTCTAACATGCCCAGCAGTGACTGAAAATTACACTTTTGGTCTGTTTGTCTTGCTGTTTCACAGCCAAGGCCCCCTCAAACAGCATTTTTTAAAGCAAAAATAGAGCCTCTTGAGTCTTTTTTCAGACAAAAAAGTTTGTATTTTCAAACGTTTTAAAATTATTCAGGGTTCAGGGAGGGAAGGGCTGCCTAGGATCTCCCCATTAGCTGCACGCAGTTCCTTAGCTGCACAATTTCCATCCCTGATTTGATTAATTTAATGTTCTTTAATGGTATTGACACTTCTAGGATGGAATTTTAATTGGGGAACATTTAATTGGCTTTAGATACGGTTTGGTTTTTGGAGCATTTTGGATTTAAAATTCCGGATAAGGGAGGTTCAACCTATAATAACCTTTATAGAAAACACTATATAGAAAGAGCTATATATGGCACTTGGTAAGAGTCTCCCTGTAAAGACAGTTCCAAAGTAAAGGTTCTGTCCCTGGTGCTGACCAGTCTAATAGTTCTGTTCAAATGGCCAGAAAGCAGGTCTTCAAAACTTCATGATAGGGCTAGGGCTGATGGGTATTAATATAGGTAGATATTCAGTTATGTTGGTCCCAAACCATTAGCACCATAAATGAAGATCTAAAACATTCTAGTAGCTTAAAAACTAGTATCTTAAATAGGGTCAGGAAATAAATAAGTAATTGATGTAGCCGTCACAGAATAAGTGATACGCCGAAAATGCCTGGGATGGAAAATTGCTGACTGAATAGACTGTGTCTGTCCAATCGTCTGCCCTCAATGTAGTTTGAGTGGAGTTTTCTGTTAAGACACCCCCATGGCTTTTAGTCATCCCAGTCTGGAGAAACTATTATATAACAAATGAATCATGCATGAGGTGTTTCAAGTTACTAGTTCTGTGGTAACTTTAACAAGAGTGTCCCATAAGACTAATTCTTGATGTTGCTTCTATATATGTATGTGTGTGTGTTTAAAAAAGTGTGTCTGTCTTGCAGCATCTACAGTCCCCACGACAACGTGGAAGAGGCACTTCTTCTCCTCTTGATCAGTGAATCCATGGTAAGCTGAAGAGCAGTCATGACAAAGAAGGGTAACAATTAAAATACTTAATAATAATAATCAGTGTTGCACCTGCCATTTGGACAACAGAACTGTCAGGTTTGCCTTCAAGTTCCTGTATATGGCTGGAAATAAAGCAGTTTTTTTGATGCACAGGGCACGGTTGCTTTTCCTTCTTTGTGAAGAGTCTCTTGATGACAGTGATTGTTGGTTTGTTTTTGCTGCTGTGTGCGCCTCCAGGTCATTTCTGACTTATCCCTACCCTAAGGCAAGCCCATTGTGGGGTTTTCTTGGTGACATTTGTTTAAAAGGGGGTTTGCCAGTGCCTCCCTCTGGGGCTGAGAGAGAGTGACTTGGCGAAGGGTCTCCAGTGGATTTCCATGATTTTGCAGGGTTTTGAACCCTGGTCTCCTGGAGTCCTGGTCCAACACTCAAACCATGCTGGCTGTCATGAGGTGACAATGATGTGGCTGGGTAATTTTAGACTCTAAACTTCATGGTCTTTGAAGGGGAAGGCCATTTTAGATGGTGGTATGTATTTTTTTCCTTCAAAATGTGGTCAGATAGTCTTACTGTTGTTTGGAGGCCCTGCCATGCCTTCTAATGAGTTTGAGAGCCAGACGTCTCCCTTAAACTCCTTGCTTTAGGGCACTGGTCTGTGATGACAGCTGATTTCAGCAAAGATTCAGTGAATGGTCTGACAAATTTAATAGAAGACAGTGACTCAGCCTTAATGTGGCTTTGGGACAGTATCATGTCTTTATTTGTTTATTATTTATTTTCCCTAATGAAAAGAGTAATGATTCCCACCCCCCTCCCTGCTGCCATTATTTAAACATGAATGTAAAGTAACTAATAATTTTCTTAGAGTGGACAGGCTATGGTAGATAAATTTCTGGAGAAAAGAGATTTTGAATATAATAATAATCACAGCAACTACATATTAATTTATATCCTGCCATTCTGCAGGCTGCATGAGGCAGCTTACTTAAATTAAAGCAGATTCAAAATAAACAGGGATCCTAAAACAAAAGCTAACAAGTCATAATGTTAAGCAGCAGGAGAATGCACCCTAAAATCAAGTGAGGGGCAATGACTGTAGAAGGGATTCCTCAAGACTTCAGTTTTTAGATAGTAAGACGACATCCCTAAGCATACTTACATGAAAGTAGATTCCACTGAAGTCAGAAGCAGGGCCAGACTTACCATTTTAGCAAGTTTAGATGGCCAGCTGGTTGTTTCATGAAATAACTGGTAACTGTTAAGTCTTTTAATGTATTATTATTTCATTTTTAGTTCTGGGCAGGAGCAGAGGCACTGTGAAATTATCTGCCTCAAGTGCCGGAATAATTTGATATGGCTTGTAGCTACTACGCATTTTGCCTTGGCTTGGGCCTCAGAGAAAGTGTCCAGACGTTTGGTCGTGATCTATGGGCCTTATCATCTGAATGAACTTCTTTAGATTTGCATTGTAAAAAGTAGATATTAGAGTACCATGTACATATATGTGGCCATGTGTGTACAAGTGACTTATTTATTTAGGATAACCAAGAAGATATTCATGGGAAGTACTGGTGCCATTTTATCCCACTTTAGTCAGACCTGACCTGGATATTGACAAGCTGGAATGGGTCCATACGAGAGTGACCAAAATGGTGAAAGATTTGGAAACCATGCCCTGTGAGGATCAGCTGAGGGAGCTGGGTATGTTTAGCCTGGAGAAGAGAAGGTGAAGAGGTGACATGATAGCCATATTTATATTTTGAAATGATGTCATATGGAAGAAGCTTCATAGACTAGGGCACAAAGAAATGGATACAAACTACGGGAAAAGAGATTCCACCTCAACATTAGGAAGAACTTCCTGATGGCAAGGGTTGTTCAACTATGGAATACACAGAGATGGAGAGTGGTGGAGTTTGCTTCTTTGGAGCTTTTTAATAGCCATCTGTCGGGAGTGCTTTCATTGTGTCTTCCTTCATGGCAGAATGGAGTTGGACTGGTGGTTTCTTCTAACTTTATGATTCTGCATAAATGTTCAAGGGTCAAACTACACAGCTCTGTGATCTCCTTTCTTGGGTCAGTCATTCTTTCCTAACCCCCCCCCCCCCACCTTTAACCTCTTTAAAGCACTCCTCTCTCAGATTTATTATGTGACATAGGATAGGTTGATAGGAAGACAAATGCCCAGTTTTTGTCTTCCTTTCTTTTTGCCCCTGATAACAACTTCAAAGGGTGATTTATACATCTCTATGTGAGCCTGATGTAGTTGAAATGAAAGGCTGTGTAATTCTCTCCTATGGGAGGGTAGACTAGCCCCCTCCTTGTTCTCCTCTTGCCAGAAGGTAAAGACATTTTTTAACAGGCATTTGGTTGACTATGCAGGAAGATGCCTCTGTACTGTGCTTTTATAGGCTGCATGCGCACTGCAGAAATAATCCGGTTTCACCCCACTTTAACTGCTATGGGTCGGTGCTATGGAATTGTAGAGCAGAGCTCTGGTGTCACAACAAACTACCATTCCTAGAATTCCATAGCATTGAGCCATGGCAGTTAAAGTGCAGTCAAATTGGATTATTTCTGCAGTGTGGATGCAACCATACGAGGGGGTATCATAAAGTTTTAATGATTACTTTTTTAAAAAATTGATAGAAAGTTTGTTTTGATTTGTAACGTATCTCTATGTAGTCACTATCTAGATTTATACATTTTTCCCAGCGTATCTTGATCTTCTGAATACCTGATATTGTAGAAGCCTACAGATTGCGCCTTATGAGGGGGTATCATAGAGTAATAATGATCACCCGGAAGTTATCATGGCATAATATTTTGTCAGTGTCATCATTGGTCCCTAAGTTCACGTTGCTGAGAAAATCAGCTCATTGCGTCCTTTATTTTTGCGACTGGCTGTGCCAGAAGTGACTAAAGTGTAAAATCCTTGTCAGGCGCAATCTGCAGCCTTCTACAATATCAGGTATTTTGGAGGGTCAAGAAATGCTGGGGAAAATGTGTAAATCTGGATGGTGACTACATAGAGATAACTACAAATAAAAAAAAACTTTCTGTCAGATTTTTTTAAAGGTGATAATTAAAACTTTATGGTATGCCCTCCTAGTCTTTTAAAAATGGCTTTACATTGTTTTAAAGTACTGGTATCTCAGGTCCCTAACACACTGCAGAAATAATCCAGATTGGGACCATTTTAACTGCTCTGGATCAGTGTTAGGGAATTCTGGGAAATAGTTTTGTGAGATATTTAGCCTTCTTTGTCAGAGAGCTCTGGTGCGACAATGCACTACAGTTCCCAGGATTCCCTAGCACTGATCCAGGGTAGTTAAAGTGGTCTCAAACTGGAATATTTCTGCAGTGTAGTTTGGATCCCAGTGTAGTACTGTATCTTATTTAATTGTTTTTAAAAAAACATTTTATCACTATATTTTTTGATGCACTTTGTTTTAATTCATAATGTCAGCTGCCTCAGATCCCATATTGGGAGAAAGGTGGTGTACAAATACAGTACAATACATTTTAGCTGGGGAAGCAGTACAGGGATAAAGAGTTCTCCAGTGATCCCAGTGTCATAGGAGTTTATCACATGGGAGGAATCCTGTGCAAAAACAGGATTTAATGTGAAAAGCCCCCGCAAAAGCAGATTTATTATGAGATGACATCCAGGTTAACTCAACATCAACCTGGACAGAAAGTAGAAAAGACATGCAAGAGCACAGTTGATTTTCAGACGACATCATTGTTAAGGTGCATTAATGCTATATTAACCTGGCTAGAAAGTAGAAAAACACTATTCTTTTTACTTCTGGAAAATTCTGAAAGTAAAAAAAAAGTGTTTTGTCAACTTTATAACAGGTTTAATGTTGTGTCTAAAAATAAATTGCACTTTTGCATGTCTTCTTCATTTTTGGATTTTTTTTAAAATCCCATTTCTGCATGGGATGCCTCCCATGTGATAAACTCCATAGAGTCATAGAGTTGGGAGGGACCTTATGGTCATCTATTCCTACCCCTATTCAGTGCAAGATCTCCAGCTAAAGCATCCCCAGCAGGTAAGTTTCCAGCCTCTGTTTGAAAACATCAAGAGAAGAAAACCCCACTACTGTACCTCTCTATAGGCATGGGTTCCACTGCTAAACAACTTTTACTGTCAATAGGTTTCTTCTAATATTCAATCAAATGGTCTTTGGGGAAAGTATAGGAAAGGAAAGTATATTTGAAAAGTGGTCATGCAAAAAGGACTTTGGGATTATTGTTGATCCTAACTTGAACACGAGCTAGTAGTTTGATGCTGCAGTTAAAAAAAAAAAGAGAGGTGAATGCTATTTTATCTAGCATTAATAGAATGATAGTTTTCAAGCTGAAGGAAAGAATAGCCCCACTGTATTCTGCATTGGTCAGGCCTCAACTGAAGTACTGTATTCAGTTCTGGGCTCCTCATTTTAAGAAGTAGATAGACAAGTCCAGAGAAGGGCAATGGGGAAGATAATAAGTATGGAGAACAAAACATATTATGAAAGGTTGAAGGATCTGGGTATGCTCAGCTTGGTGAAGAGAAATTTGAGTGGTGACATGATTGCTTTTTTAAAATACTTCAAGGGCTGTCGCCGAGAGGAGAGGGCAGGCCTGTTTTCTGTTGCCCCAGAAGGTAGGAACAAGTCTAATGGTTTGAAGTTAGATTTCAGTTGAATATTAGAAGGAATCTCTTGACAGTAAGAGCAGTTTAACAATGGAATCAATTGCCTAGAAAGTGGTGAGGTCTACTTCTCTGGGCATCTTCAAAAAGTGGCTGGACAACTACTTGCTGGGGATGCTTTAGATCAGTGACTCCCAAACTTTGGTCCTTTATGTTTTTTAGATTTCAGCTCCCCGAATTCCTGACTATTGATCTAGGTGACTGGAGCTTCTGGGAGTTGGAAGTCCAAAAAACTGGAACTACCAAAGATTAGGACTCACTGACCTAGAACAAGACTTTTGGTCCTTCAAATGTTTTGGACTTCAGCTTTCAGAATTCCTGGCCATTGATTATGTTGGCTTGGGCCTTCTGTAAGTTGAAGCATGAAGCCTCTGGAAGACCAATGAAACAGGTTAAGACAGTGGTTCCCATACTTAGATCTTCCAGATGGTTTGGAATAATTCCAGAATGTTGGACAAGCTAACAGGGGCTTCTGGGAGCTAAAGTCCAAAACACTCAGAGGACCAAAGTTTGGGAACCACTGCTTTAGATGGAGATCCTGCATTGAGCACAGGTTGGGTTAGATGGCCCATGAGGCCACTTCAAACTCTATAATTTTATGACCTTGTGACTCTATGACAGAGTCATAGAGGAACTGCCCTGATCACATCCTCTCTTCTTCAGTCTTCTTTCTGCTGCAGTTGTTTCCAGTGCTGCTTAATGTTAACCAGAGCTTTTATGTAGCTGGAATGGGAACATTTTTCTGTCAGCACTCCCTCCCCCCTTCCCTCTTTCTATTCCCCCTTCTCTGTTTATTTTGAAATACTTTTATTTACATTTAGCAGATCTATTCCCTTTTCAGTTTTGGTCGCTCAAAGTACAGTTCATAAACCTGTCATTCAAACCAACTTTGTGGCCGTTTTTATTATTTAATTATTTATTTTAATGGCAAAGAAATGTGTTCCTGTCAGCATGCCATCTAGCTAGTATGCTGTGGGTTCACATTTGTCAAAACTGGCAGCAGGGTAATTTCAACGGGGTTGTCTGCTTTCTCAGCTGTATCAGAAACCCAGTACTCTATAGCTAAGAGCCATAAACATTGTGCCCAACAGAGCAGAAGTTTAGAAATTAATTCATCTTGGTTTTACTGTTTAGTTAAGTGGCCAGATGGGATCTGACCTTGAAAAGTGAGAAAGAAGAGAGAGATATAGGAAGCAGAACTGGGAATATCTTCTATTGCCTTTACATCGTTCATTAGGCTTTCTTCATTCTGTTGGCTCAGCTAAGTAGCAGAGCTTGTAGACATTACATTTTTGGATTACAATTCCCAGTATGGGATTGCTAGTAGCCATGCTGAATGTACGATTCTGGTAGTTGTAATCCAAAAATTTTCTTGTTTCCAAACTTGGTTTGAGTACAGTCCTACACCGGAGTGGGAACCTACACCTCTGTGGCATGCTTCCAAAAGCACCCTGCAAGTGTGCTTATTTTAATTCAGGCTTCTAGAAGAGTTATCTGTTTTCCTTCCATCATCCCAAAGGAAAGAGAAAGAGAAAAATGACCATGGCCCACACAGAGTGGGTGGGAGAAGGAGCGAAAAAACAAGGTGTATTGACCAACTGCCAGCATGTGGTCCACAGCAGATTACTTCCAAGGGAATGTGGTCCTGAATAAAAACAATGTCCATTAACCCAACTATAACATATTCTTCTGTGTTCCAGTTTGGCAAAGACAGTCCCAATTAATCCTTTGGCTCCCACTTTCTCAGTTGTTTCTAAAATGTCCTGGTTTTTCTCTCCTCCCCCACTTTCCCCCTTTGTATTGTATAAACAGGAGCCCTGGTGGTGCAGTGGTTAAATGCCTGTACTGCAGCCACTCACTCAGGTTGCGAGTTCAATACCAGCCAAGGGCTCAAGCTCGACACAGGCTTGCATCCTTCCCAGGTCACTAAAATGAGTACCCAGCTTGATGGGGGCAATTAGCTTGCAGTTGTAAATCACTTAGAGACTGCGCCTTAGGGGGTATGAAGTGGTATATAAATAAAGCTGCTATTGCTATTGCTATACTTTGGCTTGAGTGTTGGACTGCAATTCTGGAGATTAGGGTTCGAATCCCTGCTCAAGCATAAAAACCCACTGGGTAACCTTGGGCTCCTTCAGCCTCAGAGGAAGGCAACGGCAAACTCCCTTTGAGTAAATTTGCCAAGAAAACCCCATGGTAGATTCACCTTAGGGTTGCCATAAGTAAAAAATGAGTTGGAGGCACACAACAACAAATATTACTTTATTTACTAGTTTTACTTTATTTACGAGTTTCTACAACTAGTAATGGGACCAAAGTGGTATATATGGCTACCCCCTACCTTATCCTCACATCAGCCCTCTGAGGTAGGTCAAGCCTACCTCAGAGAGAGCATGACTTGCCTGGAGAGATACTGCTTGGTTCAAAATCACCTTGTAAGAAGTAGATATGACTTGTTTGGGAAGTTGAACCTCGATCCAATATAGGGAGATGCGGGATACAAATTATTATTATTATTATTATTATTATTTATTGAACCTGGTTTTCTAAGTCTCAGTTTCACTTTCTAATCACCACATCCTGTTGTTTTATATACAGTTATCCATATTAGTAACCCCCAAAGCTCATGGTAATGTCCTAGTTTGGATGATTATTTTATCTTTGCTGCGGCTTCTTTAAAATTCCTCATTTGGCTCACTGACAAATGCCCAGAATAGCTTACACTGATGTTGCTGATTACCGGTTTTCAGGAGATGTGGGGTTTGTTCAGCACAGCTATTTTTCCCAAGTAAATGGTGCAGCACAATTACTGGTGTGGTGTGAAATATGGAAACGGGTAGAAGTGACAATGAGGATTATTATGTGTATCATTCCATAAACCTTTGCCTTCCTCAGTGCACTTTTAAAGTCTTCCTGTTTAGAATCTTAGAATCATAGAGTTGGAAGAGACCTCAAGGGCCATCCGGTCCAACCTCCTACCATGCAGGAACACAGAATCAGACCACTCCCCAGCAGATGACCATCCAGCCTCTGTTTAAAAAACCTCCAAAAAGGAGACCCCACCACGTTCCAAGCCAGCATGTTCCATTGTTGAGCAACTCTTACTGTTAGAAAGTTCATCCTAATATTGAGGTGAAATCGCTTTTCCTGTAGTTTGAATATGTTGCTCCAGGTCCTATTCTCTGGAGCAGCAGAAAACAAGCTTGCTCCATCCTCAATATGACACCCCTTCAACCGACACCCTATCATATCACCTCTTAACCGTCTCTTCTCCAGACTAAACATACCCAGCTCTCTAAGTCTTTCCTCATAAGGCATGGTTTCCAGACCCTTCACCATTTTAGCTGCCCTCCTCTGGACACTCCTCTGGATGCTGTCCTCCTAATTTAGAGTCATCTGTAAATTAAATTTGATAAGTATGCCCTCTATTCCTTCATGCAAGTCATTGATAAAAATGTTGAATAGCCAGGACAGTATGCTGTGGCACCCCACTGGTCACTTCTTTACAAGATGAAGAGAAGCCATTGCTGAGCACCCTTTGGATTTGGCTGGTCAACCAATTATAAATCCACCTATCAGTTGTATTCTCAAGCCCACATTTTACTAGCTTGTTTGCAAGAATATCATAGGGGACTTTTTCAAAAGCCTTACTGAAATCAAAATATGCTATATACACAGCATTCCCTTCATCTACCAAGCTGGTCATTATATATATATATATATATATATATGGGATCAGATTAGGCTGGCTTGTTTCTCAGAAACCCATGTTGATTTTTTGTGATTATTACATTCCCTTTGAAATGCTCACAGACTCTCTGTTTAATTATCTGCCCTATTTATTAAGGACACTGTGACCAAGAAGTGCTATTGATTGCCGTTTTGTCACTTTGTGTGACTTTTGGGAATATGTGTGTCACACACACACACTTGTTTAGAGTGCAGGATTGTCATAGATTTAATATAACTTGTTCTCATAAAAACCTTAGCTCAAGCTGTCACTGAAGGATTCCTTTGGGTTTCTATAAAGTAGAAAACTTCCTTTAAAAACAGAAAACTTTTAAAAACTTAGAAAACTTGCGGTGGCTTAGTGGTTAAGATGCCAGTTCTGATGATCGGAAGATTAGAAGGTTGGCAGTTGGAGACCCCAAGTGCTGCCTGATGGGATGAACTCCCATCACTAGTCTCAGCTTCTGCCAGCCTAGCAGTTCGAAAGCATGCAAAGGCAAGTACCAGTACATAGATAAGTACCACTTCTCAGTGGGAAGGTAACAGCTTTCAGTACAGTCATGCTGACCACATGGCCGCCAGAGCAGTCCTCAGATAACGTTGGCTCTTCAGCTTAGAAAGCCCTCTACAGTCAGTTACAACTAGACATTCATGTCAAGGGACTACCTTTACTTTTTAAAGAAAGTAGTAGCAGAAAAAGAATAAATACATGCTTCCACTGCTTCTGGATCTTGTGTGGAATGATGGAAGGTTTGCCCCAGTGCATTTGAACACTGGTGTGACACAATGTTTAGAATGCTAAACTAAGGGAGGTTAATCTCTCATGTGTTAATCTCATATCTTAATCTACTTTACTTTACTTGTATTAACCTGCATTCTTTTGCATAGAGGAATGTGAGGGCCAATGTGATCTAGTCATTAGAGTTGGTCTGAGACTTCAGAGATCCAGGTTCAAGTTCCTTCTCAGACTTGCAATGTACCATGTTTGTCCTTCTCTCTCTCTCTCTCTCTTTATCTCGGGTGCATCTACACTGTAGAAATAATGCCATTTGACACCACTTTAAGTGCTGTAGTTCCATCCTATGGAATCCTGGTATTTGTAGCCTTAGATAAGTTTCATCCTTTATCAAAGAGTGCTGGTGCCTCACAAAACTACACATCCCAGGATTCTGTAGGATAGAGCCATGACAGTCAAAGTAGTGTCAAGTTGCATTATTTCTACAGTGAAGATGCACCCTGAGTCTGATCTGCCCCACAGGGTTGTTGAGTAGTACATTGCCTTGAGTTCATTAGAGGAAGGACAAGATATCTGTAAGTAATAAATATGTTTTCTCTCATGCTAAGAAAGTAGACTCAAGTCTACAAAAGCTCATGCTGCCAACTTCTTCTTTTTTTCTTTTAGTCTCAAAGGTGCTACAAGATCTTTCTACATACGTTTTCCCAGTGCAGGGATGAAGCATTCTCCCCTTCTCTCCGTTGCCTGAGATTGGAAGTGGAAGCAGAAGAAACATGAGTCACTCATGTTTCTTCTGTTTCCACTTTTTCAAGAACATCCAAAATAGCCCAAAGCTTGTTTAAAGACCATCTTCTGAAACCATGATGTTTGTGTACCTAGATTTATTTCAGAAAAAAAAAAATCTGAAATTTCTGTTTTCCTCTCTCCAGAGCAACTGATATTTTTAGTCAGTGGAAGAATTAATTATCCCAGATTACAGTTGGTTCTAAGCACATTTTTAAAATGAAGCAACAACTGTATTTTTTTAAAAATACTAGACAACAAAGTTCTGAGGTTACCTAACTTACTAGGAATAGGAATAGCTACTCTTGGTAATATGTATCTGGACATTTATTGATGTGTTCGTTGTACATTTTACAGAAAATCTATTAATGCTAAACTGTAATAAATACATTTAATTTTTAATATTTTGTTAAACTGTGAAATTAACTTTTAAAAAAATTACTAGAAGTAACCAGTGTCATATTAAAGTATCAAGAAACAACAATCAGTACTCAGCAATTATGCTTTAATATTTAACAGTTAATGGCAAGGCTGTTGCTAAAAATGTTAACATGTTAAAAAGAATTCATTTTGAACAAATTATTTCTAAGTTCTGGAAGCACCTGTTATACTCTGGAGCTCTTCACGTAGATAAAAAGTTGTGGAAAGGTAATCTAGTTGCTGCAAAACCAAACTAAAAAGAGTAGTTCATTCAAGGCCTCTCTGTTTCATGGGATCTTTGTGTTATTGCAAGCTTCTATTTTCATTGATAAATGGCTTCTATTTTCATTGATGAAGAAGGGTGTGAAATACATTTGTTGTTGTTGTTAGTGTTAGCCAGACTGCAATGATACAAAAACACCCCCACAACCCCTATTCCAAAATGCATCTGCAGAGGTAATCAGGCGCCCCTTCCTCCTGGCAATCGCTTGATCATAGAGGCCTCTAAGGAGAAGCTGCATCCCTAAAGTGAAGGCATGTTTCCTTATGACCCTACTGGAAAGGCATTATGGAAGATGTCCCCCAGTCCTCCATGGCCTAAAAGTGAGGGCATCATGTTCAAAGTGAAGCCTAAGTTTGGGAGTTGCAAACAGGAAAAGATGCTTCACACCTGGGAGAAATGTATGACTTTGTGACACTTAACAGATGCCAGCTATTCCAGTATCAGTGCTTTTCCCATGGAAGAGGCTTCCTAGATCAACCGATATGTAAATTTGGCTTTGCTTTGATGTAAGTCAATAGCCTCTGCTGAGGACGTGACCAGAAGACTACTTATAAAGCCTGCCATTTCTTTGTTAAGTTGTTCTGCTTTGGAATCTCAGACAGACCTTCGGTACTGACATAGGATGAATTAATAGTGGAAAACTTTGATGGCTGTAGGAAGGAGAGCAGATCAAGTCAAGGAGGAACTGTAGCTATATGGCTATATATATGTCAAGGAGGAACTATAGGAGTTCTTTTGCCCTCATCTTTTGCTTATGTGCTTCCCAGGGGGATCTGGTTGGCTACTATTTGATCAGAGTGCTGGATTAGACTGACTTTTGGACTGAGCTGGCGGGGGGGGGGGGAGTGGTCTCAAAGAGATGCTCAGCTATTTTGTCCCCCAAATATGTACATCTTTTTGTTCCTCCAGACAAACACAAGCAAACTTTCAACCTGAGGAGGGGTTTCTACAGCCATGATTCTCTGAATTGTTTTGTATTGCAAGCACTGTGCATGATAGAAATTGTGTACCACACAGCTGTCAGAAATGCCACCATTTGATTTTTGAGATCATGGTTTTTGAGTGACAGTTTAGAGAACAGCATAATATTGCACAAGGGAGCATTAGAATTCTTATTCTGAGCTCACTCCCCTCCCCAATCAAAGGATAACCTGGAATAGCATTGCTTTCATTTTGATTTGAATAGGTTGCCTTAGCAAAGTCACAGGCGGCTGAAGTAATCAGGTACACCATTTAATGTGGTTTGTGGATCTTGGAGAACCCTGGCCTTATAAGCCTTTGTCATCTCTTATTATGATGCTTCTGAGACATAATCAGGAGGGATTGTCTCCCGGCCTTTCTGCAAATGCATTCTGCCTTCTTGAGTTAGTCTCCTTCAAAAGAATGCGTGGGTTGGTGCAGTGCTTGCTTGCACTGACATGTGGTGCATAGGTAAAGATTTTTCTCAGGTGCATTTGACATTCTCTCTTCATTGATGTCTACTTCAACTGACCCCCTTTTTATTTATTATTCTGAATTCACTATCAGGCAAACCAAGATGCAGTAATTAGCCGGGCTCCTGACCAGAAAGATGATCGAGCTGTGAGTCTCCAGGATGCTTCGGCAGTTTATGATCTTCTAACTATCACATTGGGCAGAAGAGGGCAGTATGTCATGCTTTCTGAGGTATCTGGTCTTCCAAGCTTTTCTTCTTTCCTTTTTTTTCTTTCCTCTTTTCTCTTTTAACTGAGGCAGCACTCTAAATTTCTTTCATAAGGTACACTGGTTTGCAGCTTGGAAGCATCAGTTTTTGGAGCTACAACCCCCAGATCCCCCTTGCAAGTGTGGCTGTGTTGACTGAGGAATTCTGGGTGCTGTTGTCCAAAAAAAGTAACCTTTCCAAGTTCTGAGCTTCCTCATAACAAGGATGTGTAGGCTCCATACTTACTACATCTATTTTATTTTTCATTAGAACCCAGAAGGCCACTAATAAAATTAGTTGCAGTTTGTTGGTGCAGGTGACTAGAGATGTTCTAAATATTAAGAACAATGGTGTGTAAGTTTCTGCCTATCCCTGTGTTGCCACTTAATGTGTGGTCCCCCCCCCCCCCCACTTATGCCAACCATTGTCATCAAATATGAGGACTTCTCCGTATCTCCACCTCTTCCACCAATGTGAGGATCTCCTTCTGTGATACTGCTGTAGCCACCAACTCTGAGGACCTCCTTGATGTCCTTGTGATTTCTGTATGATATTTTATTTATCTTCTATCTCTGTAGTCAGACACAACCTGACAACCTTGTCAAAGGGGAAACCTTAACCTTTACTTTTATATCCCTGCTGGACATCACCAGTCTTTATTAACTGCTGCCTGCCAAAACGCCATGTCTGAACTCAACTTTCCAATATGTAACATTCCTGTAGGCACAAATATATACAGGTTGATTATCCCTTATCTGGAATTCTGAAATCCAAAATATTCCAAGAACCTAAACCTTTTTCATTATTGCCTGAGACAGTGACACTTTTGCTTTCTGATGGTTCAAAATACAAAGACTTTTGCATAACATTATTTAAAACGTTTTGCACAAAATTATTTAAAACCTTGAATAAAATTACCTTTGGGCTATGTGTGTAAGGCTACTATGCTATTAATTTATGCTATGCATAAATTAATTATGTGTGTATACATCTTCAAGATACCATGTACATATATGATGTACATATATGCAAATGCAAGTATTCTGAAATCCAAAAGAAAACCAGAAATCCAAAACACTTCTAGTCTCTAGCTCAAGAGAGACTCAACTTGTAATACAGAAATAAATGATTTATTGAACAGAATTTGGACATAACACCACAAATTATTTACTTAATACAGCACAAACCACATCACTCTCTCTCTCTCTCATTCATATCCTAACTAACCCTGACTCTGACCCAGATTCTAACTCTTCTCTATTTCTGAACCTGACCAGCCCCCCTATCCACTAAAACTGCTAACCCCCACTCACTAATCCCTAATCCTGGCCAACTGTCATACACCGACATTTTTCAAAATCCCCTTAGATATTCCCAGTCACCACTCCATACTAAAATTCTATTCTCACACCCCTCTCAACAGATTCTTACCTTACAACATCTGATTACCATAGTGCATTAATGTTTGTTGTTTTGTGTCTTCAAGTCATTTCTATTTATAGCAATGGGTTTTCTGGAGCTGAGAGTGTTTGTCTCACCCAAGTACATAGTACATAGCTGACCACATTACCTTAATATCTAATAAATAGAAACAATGTTTTCCCCTGAAAAGTCCAGAACATCACAGGACACCTCTAAGCACATGCTATGCTCTGGCCAGGAATTTGTGGTCAGTCCCCAAACTAGGCTCACAAGTCCTTTTCATGTATGCACTCGAATCTCCTTTTAGTTCCTCCTAGACCCAAGCATTCACTATTCCAACTAATTTAATTCTAGATAGATGATTAGGAATAATAAATCCTGCAGAAGCTATGAGTTTGTATGTATGTGTTTAGGATGTACTGATGTTATTGCTTATGTATATATTTCTTTCTCTCCCATGCACCAGTGTTTGGAGCGAGCAATGAAACTTGCTTTTGGTGAATTTCATCTGTGGTACCAGTTGGCCCTTTCCATGGCAGCTTGTGGCAAGGTAAGCCTGAAACTGAAAGAACAAACAAACAAACAAAAAATTAAATAAATAAATAAAAAATAAAAAATAAATTATCCCAAGCAAAAGTTAACCTGAACTATTAGTATTGTTACAGCATATGCATTTAGGGTTAATAGAAGAAACGTTAATCGTTCCTGCTAAAATTGAACTCAAGCAGAGTTCAGAAAAGTTACTATTTGGATTATAATTCCCAGAATTGCCTGCCAGTACAGATATTCCTGTTCTCAGACTTTGGAATTACCTCTCTCAGAAGGCTAGGGTGGCTCCATCCTTGCTCCCCCCTTCTAGCAGCAAGGTTCAAATGTTTTTGCCTGTTTATGCAAGGCTTACAGTACATGACCTGGTTGTTTAATTTCCCATAAGCATATTGTTAGTTTTGGATTAAAAGTTTACCAAAGCTGCATCTGCACTGCAGAAATAATCCAGTTTGACACCACTTTAACTTCCATGGCTCAATACTGTGGAATCCTGGGAATTGTAGTTTGCTGTAGCACAGAGCTCTCCAACAGAGAGGGCTAAATGTATCAGAAAACTGCAAATCCCAGAATTCCATAGCACTGAACTATGGCAGTTAAAGTGGCATCAAATTGGACTATTTCTGCCCAGTGGATGCAGCCTGAAACATATTGAAATTTTCTTCTTTTTTGTGGTGCAGGAACCTCCCTTCTTTCCATGCTTTTTATGTGTCTCGTACCAGATTTTTTGTAAGACAAGTAATGCTGAGGAACACATCTACTTTGCTGACATATAACTGTATATATTCACTGGTATTCCTGTGTGTTTTAAATCTCTATTGGTTTTAATAACCTGCAAATGCCTTGAGTCCAAATATTGAGGAAAAGATGGTATATAAATGAATGAACAGTGGATATAAAAGGACTAAATACACTAGTCCCATCTGATCTTGGAAACTAAGTAAGATAAGCCCTATTTAGCACTTGGATGGGAGACCACCAATGAATATTAGGTGCTGTAGGCTATATTTCAGAGAAAGAAACTGACAAAATCACCTCTAAATATTCCTTGCCTAAGAAAACCCTATGAAATTAATGGGGTCATCATAACCTGATAGGCAACTTGAAGGCACATATACACATGAACTTCTCTGAGCTTGGAACCCAGATGGTTCAGTACCTAGTTTTGAAGCAAAATGGGGGTCACCTAAAAATATGGCTTCTACATATACAGAGGATGCTATAGCAGTGTAGGGGTACCCAAAATGCAAGTAAAAAGAAGCTAACAAAGAGTCTTACTTGATATGAGTCAACTCCTTGTTGTGCTCAAGGGTGCACAAACATCAGGTTTCCTAGATCTGTTTTTTTAATTGGAACCTCAAGATTCATCATCCAGAGCCAAACCAAAAGATGGAAAATTAAAGAACAGGACATCTCTGAGAACATTCTGAACTCTGGGGTTTATTTTAATTATCAGAAGTGAGCTGAGGTCGCAATCCTTTTGCATTACAGTCCACTCCCTTTCCCTTCAACAGCCTAATTTAAATAGAGAAGGACATTTTCTTACTGCTTTTATTTAAAGTGGAGATCAGAAACACTTGCTGATCTACTACACATTGATCAAATGGAGTTGATCAAATATAGGGAACCATTTTGGGGTAGGGGGCTCTGTTCCCCAACTTGCAGCTCTCCACAAGGCAAGAAAGCATGCATGGCCCTTTACCCTGATGTAACTGGAGTCCTGGCTGAAGGTAGGTAAAGTTTTCCACTTAGCACTGTAGCTGAAAACCCATCTTCTCTCCTCCCCACATTCCTCACTGGAGGAAGTGGGAAGAGGAGCAAAGCTGGACTTCCAAGTATCAACTGATGCCTAGTTGCAAACCAGGGAAGAAATGCTCTGCTTTGTTCCCACTGTGTGATCAGAGATAACTGGGGATTTCCCCACTACAGAGTGACAGGCTTGGAGGTAGGAAGGAGTAACACCCCTGACAAACTAGATTAGGTTCCTCTCCCATCCTCAGCAGTAGATCCTGATCTATCTCAGGCCTGCCTGTTTCCTAGATGGCTAGCTTGTTCAGTATTCTGCAAATTCATTGGTGTAGGTCTTTGTGAATTGATACAAGAACTATAAATTCCCTGGAGCCTATGATTTGGGCAGGAGCAATTTCCTTCTCCATCTGTGCAGTATTTCAATCCTGCTCCTAAAGCTTTCCCAAAGGATTCGTATTATATCCTCTGCAATGCCATCATTTTGCTAATGGGGTGGACCTGCAGACAAGAGTTTTTATCACACTCTGCAGCTTGGTGGGAGAAAAACAAGAGATGGGTGTGGAGAGATGAGGAGGAAACACAATGATATCTCTCCTCAAGGAGAAAAAATCACTTTTCACCTCTGTGGGCTGCAATCACATCTCTGGAAATGAGGTCCCACATCCTGAGTTTTACCTTCAAATATCCCTATCCAAGAATGGGATTAATAAATAAGCAGTATGATGGAGACCCAGTCTGACAAGTCCTTGTGCTCCATAAATATTCATATCTTTGATCTTATCTTTTAGAAGCAATGCTCTTTGTGTGTGGATGCATTGTATCCCGTGTGTGTTCCAATTGTATCCCGCACTTCTCTTCACAGTACTGCATTCTGCAATGCTCAGCCTGCACTTAATGAAACATTGACTTCTCCAAGATAAAGTCACTTAAAGGACACTTAAAAAGACAAAATTGTACTGATTTTTCTCTTGCAAGTCAACACATTTGTGGGCTACAAAGAGAGCTCCTAGAAAGCTTTATTTATAGTCATGTCTAAACAATATCTAAATACAATCTCCTTCCCCCATTTTGTTTTTATTCAAAGTTCTCTTCTAAATTCTTCCAAATCGTGGGTGGGAAACTTGTAACCTTCCTGTAGGCCAGATATAGCCTGCAGATGCTTTGGACCAAGCTGGCAGGCTCCCTCCTTAGTCCTGCATTAACGTAGCAATTTAGTTTTAGCAAAAAGGTCCCATTTCCTCTAATTGGACATTTTTGTCTAAAGCAAATCATTGTGACATGCAGATGAAAGAGAAGGTGGGGAAGGGGGAGAAGTGAGGAGAAGGAGACAGAATAATAGAGACAAAGAGAAAAAAGAGGGAGAAAGAAGTAGGAGGGCTATCCTCATTTGTTTTTTCCCACATGTTCATCATAGATGTGTTACCCTGAAAGGCTACATACAACAAGTGAATGTGGTCCTAGGGCTTGTGAGAGGTTCTGCAACCCTGCATATTGTTCCCTTGATGTAGTTACTACTTTGCATCTTGAAATATACAGAGTACAGTCAGCCCTCCACATTTGCAGCTTTGACTTTTGCTCTGATTACTTGTGTATTGGATTAAAATGTTCTCTCTAAGTCCTCCAGCGCGACTACCTAAAGTTGACCGTTGAGTCACAATGGAGGACCTAGAGATTTCTACAGAAGACACTTCTCTAGGCATTTGTAGGTCCCCTAGCACAATTCTGAGGCCAGCTTTTGGAAGATGTCGAGTGCAGAGGTGTGCTGGAGGAACGAGAGATTCCTAGAGAGATGTTCTTTCACGTTAAAAAAAAGTTTGGTTTTTTTTTAAAATGTGTTTTTGCCCACTTTCATAGTTGTCCTGTGCCCCTAATCCCAATGAATGTGAAGGGCCCACTATATTATCTAATAAGGAGTTAAACTATTTATGATTATTTTATTTATATTCTTACTTTTCCTTCCACTGTGAATCTTGAAGTTCTTTGACACACTCCCGTCCAGGCACTGGTCAGCCCCAGTCTTGCTCAGCTTTTCCAAAGTGGTGGTGTTAATGGACGCTCAGACCATAGCCATAGTGGCAGTGAGAAAAGATCAGGAACTTTTCCATTCCAGTTCATCCCATTCCAGTGGCTGTGCTGGCTAGGGGATTCTGGGCCTTGCAGTCAGAAGAAATAACTTTTCCAAGCTCAGATGCTTGCACACAGACACAAAGTAGCTGATGCTGTTCATGTTTTAAATATATGCTGTATATGTAAAGTAACATGTCAAATGCAGAGACACCTCTGATGTGACATTTGGTTTGCCTCTGAGTTTGCCCTCTGATCTCCAATAGTTGATTCTACCGGTAATTGGGAAACATGAGCAGGAGGGTGGCATTGCATTTAGGTCTCACCTAAGAGCTTTGCAGAGACATCTTTTTGGCCACTGTGGGAAGCTGAATGCTGGGTTACTGAAGGTTTTGATCACATCAAGCTGGGCAGCTTGTGTGTGCTCATGTTGAATTAATGGAGAGTTTTGGTCCGGTGACAGCATGGCATCTGATCTTTTATAAGGTATTCTTATTTAGATTCTTTTTAGCTGCAGGCAAATACAGGCAAGTGGGTGGAGGAGACAACAATTCTGCCTCCCTTAACAGGCAGTTGAAATATTTCCTGGGCAATGCAGAGAGCGAGAAGAGGAGGCTTTGCAAATAGCTGCTGTGCTCTTGCCGACACCTTGGTTACTCTGAGCCTTTGCGTGGGCGAGAGAATCAAACAGCTCCCAGATGATGCTTGCTGTGCCACTGAAATTTTGGCAGAGAACATTGGGCAGAGAAAGTACAGTGAGAGGCTTCTCTGCAATCCTTTGCCACCTTTTCATTTGGGTTTCTGCACCTTGCCTCCCCCCCCCCTTTTAAAGCCAGCATTGCGCAGAATGTGAGGCACTCCCCTGTAACTGAATCCAGGATGTGTCCAGGTGCACGGAAGTCAAAACTCTGCAACAGGATTGTTGCTAAACCAATGAAGAGATTTGCAGAGCCTCAAAGACTAATTGACAAGGTGGAGAAAGTTTTTCAAGTGCATGAAATTTAATCTTCCATTGCAAATATGAAGGTGCATGGGGACAGGGCTAGGGTTTCCAGATCAGGGCTAACCCAGGCCCTGAGGTTTTGGGGTCAAAAGGTTAGACTGAAGGATGGCTCCTTGTGATCTCACCGAAGATGGTCCCTGGAAATGTTACCAAGAAGAGTAAATACAACCCTTAAGCATCAGCCATAGTTGCCTGGAGGGTGCCATTCGAATCAAAAACACCAAATCTAACAAACAAGGGAAATATATATTCATGCCTTTCAAGGCACTGCTCTCACCCTAAGATTTTTCCTTCTTGTCCTGATGACTGTAGAAGATGGGCCAGATCCTGAGACCTAGCAACCCTCAGCAGGGCAATGGTAGAAGTGTAAGCAGAAGTATGCAATGCACAATATACAGAACATTACAATTCAGTTTGTGCTAGAGCATATGATAACAAGCATATTTGTTTAGCAGACTTACACTGCAATCCAGCAGGTGCATTTCACTAGCTGTTGCATTTTTTCCAGGGTTGTACAGCAGTGACAAGACAAGACAAAATTGGCCAGCTCTGAGCAGCCTATTTCTGCAGTGCTTGCCCTCCTTCACAGCTGCTATGCCTGCAGCCTTTTTCCTACTGCCAACTCTGACATAGTTACACTGATGTTGTATAGCAACAGTGTTCTGGCTTTGGAGTGTAGGCAAAATAAACACAGTGGCAATACTAAATGGAGGATTCTGGGTACTGTAGTCTTTTTAAAAGTCTGCAACAGGAGTTTTGGGGAACCTTGGAAGACTAACTAATTAATATGATGGAGAAAGTTCTTGTGGATCGGAGTCCACTTCATCAGGGGCTTGAATTGTAATCTTCCATTGCATATATAAAGACATATGGGGATAGGGTTAGGGTTGACAGATCAGGACTACCCCAAGCCTTGAGTTTCTGGAGAAAGTAATTTTTCCAGACTCTGTAGTGAAAGGTGTTAGAAGAATCAGTTTGGGTTCTTACTGCTCTGTAGTGACTGACTTGCAATTTAAGCAGTTTCCTGTTCAATCTGTTATTTTATTTAATATTATTGTTGGCTTAACATTTGAGTATTTCTAACATTTTAATAGTAGATTTGTTTGTTATTTTAATGAGTGTTTTGCTTTTCTGCTTGCATACGACCCCAAAGGCAATAGCCCTTTGGGTGACATTTCTGTTTGCATACAACCCCAACCTTTTGGGGTGATATACGAAATACACACACACACATAGACACACACAGTAAATAGAATAGCAGATGGAACTTTGTGTCCCACAGCAGCAGAGGCACAATTTAGGAATTCAAGAGCAAGAGGGTACACATGGATACCTGAACATGGGCACCTCTGCCATCTTGTATGCCACGGGAATGACTGGTGTGGGGCAGGAGGTTCTCATTGGCTAGAGATCCAAGGGCAATGTCTCTTCCAGTTCAGTGGTAATTGTGTTCTTGCAGAGGAGGGAGACCAAGGTTCACATTCCCTACTCTGGCAGAAAGCCCTTCAGTCAGCCATTCTGCAGTCAACTAGATGTGATCTTGGGTATGTGTTCCCACTTGCCTATGAACCGGTTTTAAAAAATGGTCAGGAGAGGGACACTCCATTGTCCTGGTCACTAGCCAGAGCACAAAAAGGTTAGAATAGTCAGTGAAGGAACAAACTGGATCAGATTGGAATTGCAGGACTATGGATAGCTTTAAGATGCTGGGAGGGCCTGGGAGGCAATTTCAACTCACCAGGTCCTATCTGTACCAAACCCTAACCTGGAAGTGACGAGAGGTCCAGTTCCAGCTTTGGAAAGCTAAAGACTAAATGAGGAAGGATGGGGTAGGTTACTTGCAGAACCACTCTGATCTGGTCTGGAGGAAAAGGCAAAAATACAAAAAATTCTTTACAGCTGTGTCGGAAGTATAAATGCTTCAAAAAAGACTGATGGGGCAGCAGCAAGTTTGTGATTATGATGGTGGTGGTGGTGATGATGATGATGATTTCTTTGTTGTTATCTTCTGTCACATCTACTTCAACTGTCTACAAGGCAGGATAATTTCAGTTTGACACAGTTTTAATTGCTATAGCTCAATGCTATGGAATTCTGGGATTTATAGTTTTGTGAGATAAATAGTCTTCATGATCAGAGAGCTGTAGTGGTGCAACAAACTATGGAATTCCATAGGATGGAGCCATGACAGTTAAAGTAATGTCAAACTGCATTAATTCTGCAATGTGGCAGCAGCATCCATTGAATGAGAGCCCTTAAGTACCCCAGTTCACGTCTTGCAGGCTCAGGGCTGTGGCTTCTTTGATTGACTATTCATTTCGAATGCCGTCATCTTGGCTTCTAGGGAGAATTCAGGCTTGATTTGCTCTAGGACCTTTTTTTTCCTTTTTTGGTCTTTTTAGCAGTCCACAGTATCTTAGAACTCTTCTCCAGTACCACATCTCAAATGAGTTGATTTTCTTCCTATCACTTTTCTTCACTGCCCAGTTTTTTCAGCCATACATTTGTTCAGTTCTATCTCACTTTTTTCTGAGTTTGAGATGCAATTACAGCAATATTTAAGAAAAAAATAATTAAAAATCTCAAGATAAAAGCTAAAATGTGATTAAATAATCAAAGAAATTAAAGCTAGGTTAAAACACTTGTCATTAAACACACACACATACACAACAGCACAACTTGCCTTAATAGCAAGTTTTAAAGTTTTGCCTGGCAATTTTCCAGGATGGCATAAAACCTTCCAAGAAAGTTGTGGGGTGGGGGGAATGGTACAAATATATCTGAGACTTAATTCTGCTGCAGCAGTGAGAGGGTGGGTCTGATTTGGGATGCTCCTTCTGTTGTCTTCTTTGCAAAAGCTTAGTCCGGTTGCTAAGGAACACACTTTAAAAAAAGGCAGCACATTTGTCTTTGCATTGCAGTCAGGAGCCTTGGGAAAAGCGAGGGCCTTAGATGACTCCTTAAATAGCACAAGCAGGGAAAGGAAGTTAAAAGATGGTACATCCATCAGTTCAGGATTTGGTTACAAAGGTCATCCAGCTAGAGGAAATTCTGTGGGCCGATTTTTTCGAGAAGGGACAAAAGGTGGTGGTGGAAAGGGCAGAGAAGACAGAGATTTGTGTCTTTAAGTCTGCAGCGCACATGGAATTTTCCAAAGATGCCTGGAAATTCAGCACAAGCACACTGAGCTGGCTAAAGCTAACATTGTTCCGCTTGGATAATAGCCAATAGCTTGGAACAGAGAATGTGGTGGGCTGTGTTTTATGTTAGATCATATAAATCTCTGTAATCGCAGGCAGTCTTTTTTTAAAAAAAATGATGAGCATTAGAACCGGACTGACTGACATCATCCTTCACCCCCAACGTCACTTCTGCCAGCGAGAAATGGCAGCAAGGATATGGCAATAGATTATAGACACTGAAATGCACCAGAGAGGAAGACCTAGGTTTGTTCACATTGTGTTATAAACTGGTTTGCAAACTGGTTTAAAAGTGGGTCACTCACACTTGCGCCATTTTTTTCTGACCCGAATTCAAGGGGGCCAGGGCAAAATTCCTTAAGCCGTTTTTTTCAGAAATGATCCCCCCCCCCGTGTCTTTTGGAAATCACCAGATTTTATAAGGGAGCAGCCAATAGGGAGTTGCTCCCGATCCCATGCGGGGCATCCAGGAGGGAGGAGTTAATGTGCAGTGGCGGATCATGCCCATCTTGTTACTCTTTCCCTGCCAGCAAAAGCCATAGCCATGGAGGGGGTTCTCAGAACATCCCATTAGATGGAGTCCTTAAAAATAAAAATGAAAAATTTGACAGATTATGCACATCTTTGCTATTGCATGGCTACAGTAGACAGTTCCTTTAAATACTGTAATCATTGACATGACAAAGGTGTGCGGGGAAAAACTTCTATCAGTGGGGGTAAGAGATCTGAAGAACCAAGGGTTCTCCAGATGAGCTTGCCATCGCCATCCTCCAAGTCTGACGGGGGAATCACCTGAAGGCTAACCTATCCCAAGGTTTCTTGGCAAGGGATCCTCTGAGGGGCTTGCCGTTGAACCTACTAAGGCCTGCTGTGACCAATTTAACAACTTCTTCGCGGATAAAATCTCTCGGATAAACGAAGGTCTGGACGCCAGAATTGAAGCTGAATCCAGAATAGAGGCGTCCAGAGCTTCCGTGGACTCGATTGTACTGGATCAGTTTGAGTCTGTCAGTACCGAGGATGTGGACAAGATCCTTAGAAGTGTTCGGAAGACGACCTGCTCTCTCGATCCCTGCCCCTCATGGCTAGTGGCCCAGGGGGGATCGGCAGTAACCTCGCTGTTACGCCAAATTATTAATACATCTCTGAGGAAGGGTCAATTCCCTGACCATCTCAAATTGGCCATAGTAAGACCGTTATTAAAAAAGCCCTCCCTCGACCCCCTGGTTCATAATAATTATCGGCCAGTCTCGCTACTGCCATTTTTGGGGAAGGTGATCGAGAGGGCGGTCGCATTCCAGCTTCAATCGATCTTGGAGGAAACGGATTTTCTAGATCCATTTCAAACCGGTTTTCGGGCGGGCCATGGGGGTTGAGACTGCCATGGTCGCCCTGGTCGATTATCTCCGTCTGGGCATCGACAGGGGTAGCATGTCCCTGTTGGTGCTCTTGGACATCTCAGCGGCTTTCGATACCATCGACCATGGTATCCTTCTGGAACGCCTGGTAGAGGTGGGGATCGGGGGCACTGCGCTCCAGTGGTTCCGGTCCTACCTCTCCGGGAGGTTTCAGATGGTGCAGCTGGGGGACGTGTGCTCCGATAAGAGGGCCCTCACTTCTGGGGTCCCTCAAGGAGCCATTCTGTGTCCCATGCTATTTAACATTTACATGAAACCGCTGGGAGAGATCATCCGGAGGCATGGGGCGCGGGGTTATCAGTACGCTGATGACACCCAAATAGTCTTCTCTATGTCTCCGACTGATGCAGTGACCAGGGATGGCGTCGCTCCTCTCGTGGCCTGTCTGGAATCGGTAATGGACTGGATGAGGGAAAACAGACTCAGCCTGAATCCAGAGAAAACGGAAGTACTCGTGATAGGTTCCCCTGGCCCAGGGATGGAGGTGGTTCCACCAGTCCTGAACGGGGTCACGCTCCCCGTGAAGGACAATGTACGCAGTCTGGGGGTGCTCCTTGACTCGTCGCTCCACTTGACTTCTCAGGTGGATGCGACAGTCAGGAGCACCTGCTTTCAGCTTCGGCTGATTCGCCAGCTGCGTCCCTACCTGGACCGGAGGGACCTTGAAACAGTAGTACATGCCCTGGTAACCTCTCGATTGGATTTCTGCAATGCGCTCTACATGGGGCAGCCTTTGTATCACACTCGGAAGCTTCAACTAGTGCAAAATATGGCAGCACGGGTGGTCACTGGCGCCCCCAGGACCGCCCATATAACACGAATTTTGAAAGATCTACATTGGCTGCCTATTCGCTTCCGGGCTCAGTACAAAGTGCTGGTTATCACCTATAAAGCCCTAAATGGCTTGGGCCCAGAGCACCTGAAGGACCGTCTCTCCTCACACAATCCGCCCCGCACACTTCGATCGACTGGGCAACAACTTCTAAGAGTTCCAGAGGCTAGATTATCGTCAACAGCAAAAAGGGCATTTTCCGTTTCGGCCCCTAGCCTCTGGAACTCACTGCCCATGGAGCTTCGTTTAGCTGCCTCGCTTAATTTGTTTAAAAAAGGGCTAAAGACATTTCTGTTTGAGCAAGCCTACCGATGATTTCCTCTCCAGTGTCCCCCTATTATTCCCTCATTATGATCAGACTTGATGTTCCATTAAGCCCTGGCTGACATTGTGCTTCTACTTTGTATTTTAATTGTGTTTTTGAATGTTTTAATTCTTATATATGTTTTTAATTGTTTAACTGTGCACCGCCCTGATCCTTGGAAGGGCGGTATAAAAATAAAATTTATTATTATTATTATTATCCTGCGCAGCTGAGAGAGTGTGACTCCCCCTCAAGGCTACCCTATCCCAGGATATCTTGGCAAGGGATCCTCTGAGGAGCTTGCCATTACCATCCTCCAAAGCTGAGATAGTGTGACTGCCCCCCCCCCCCCAGACTAACCTATCCCAGGGTTTCTTGGCAAGAGATCCTCTGAGGGTCTTCCCATTGCCATCCTTTTGCCATGTTCTCCAATTTTCTTGAATGTCTTACATTTTGCAGTGCCTCATCTCCTTTTCAGCAGCTAGTCCATCTTTCCTTCCTTCTGGCAGAGAAAAAGAAGAAGAAGAGGGAAAACTTTGCACTTACTTTTGCAAAAGAAAACTGCTCCAAGGGAGAAAGGGGGGGGGGGGAGAAATGGCATTTGGGAAAAGGAAAGGAGAGAGGGAGAGATTGTTGTTGTTTCTTGTTGCATTCCTTCAAGTTGTTTCCGACTTTTGGCAACCCTAAGGATAACCTATCCCAGGGTTTTCTACTCATGTTTCTTCAGAGGGGTTTTTCCATGCCCTTCCTCTGAAGCTGAGAGATTGTGACTAGCCCAAGGTCACCCACTAGCTTTATATGGCTGATCTGCGATTCAAACACTAGTCTCTAGAGTCCCAGTCCAGCATTTAAACTGCGGCACCACACTGGCTTGGAAGGATTGCTCCCTCTTTTCCCCCTCAGCAGCCCTTGCTGTACTCAAAAGTAAAGTCTGGGAAGCGGGGTGGGGGGGGGGGAGGATTGCTCCTTCTTTATTCCCCTTATTCATGGGATGTTATTTTCCCAGGATAATTACTCTTTAAACCCCCAATCCCTCCTTCCCAATTTTCTCTGTGTGATAAAGTTTTATGACAACAGATGTGGTGTGACACAGGTGCACATCATTTGATTGACAGAACAAAAAATAAATAAAACCAAAAAAGATGGCATGCAATTGATATGGAGAATCCATTTTGAATCGGTGCTTCAGTCAGTGTGAACTTCAAAAGGGTTAAATTGCGCTGGAGAGATTTGATCAAGATAAACATAGTCTTAACTTCAGTTCGAAATCACAACATTGGATCCGATTGAATCTCCTTGCTATTAAAATATGAGTTTGAATGGGGCCCCGATAGGTTGAATCTTTGTTGTTCAGATGCATTTTGAATGCAGCCGGCTAAGTTTTTTTTAGGGGGTGGGGGCTGCGAAAAAGCAACCAAATCTGGAATAATCAATTTTTTTTCCTTTAAGAAGTTTTGCATCATTGGAAGTGCAAATAACTGGTACAAATAGACCTGGAATAAAACTGTACATGCTTTGAACGTGTTTAAAATACATCCGCACAGTCCGCTCCATCTTTATTTGAGTGCTGGCACGTGTGTGCATCAAACTCGCAGAGATACACATAGATGAGGTTCCATAGTGTGAACAACAAACCCAGAATGTGTGAGAGAGCTTATTTGCATAGTCGTGCTAAAAAAATGAAATCTAAATGATCCCTAAGACTACAGTGAACAGGGCATCTGTCATCACATCTACATTGAATGCTCCATACAGATATTTGGACTATATTTCCCATATGTTCTACTTGTAGACTTTCCAGAGACATCCAGTTAGCAGCTATAGGGAAACTGATGCTGGACTAATTATGCCAGGCCCTGAGAATGAATCTAGCCCTACTGCAATCACCACACTGTCTTCTGGGGCCCTTTTCCGGGATGTGTTTGGTTTCCTAGTTCTTACACAGCCTTTTCCTTATTCTAAAACATTAAAATTGTCTCCTAAGCTTTAGATACCAGCAGCAAGAACATCAAGCTGAAATATGCTGGTATTTTTGGTTCCAGTTAATTGCCTGTGATCCTGCCCACCACTGGAATGCAGCCCACAACAATTTAGTAGAAATTGACTTTGGCTCTTGTGCTGAAAAAGATTTCCCAAACTTGAGACAAGTCTTTGGTCTGATCCAGCAGGACTTTTATAAACTCTTGCCATAAATGCAGAAGGCAAAATCTTCCTGCATGCAGATCTGCACTTCCCAAAATGCGGGCCTGTTTTCTTTTGAGATGGATCTGTGTGGAGGAGGAAAGGATTTACATGTGATGTGTGAAGGGTGAACAGCAGGAATTGCAGTCTGAAGCCAGGAAATGTCATTCACTTCACATCTGGCCTGGAAGATGCCATTGTTTCATTGATTGGAAGCATCCAAATCTAGAATTTTTACCCAGATGTCTTCCCTAGATGTGCCTTTGCACATCACTAATAAGTCTAATTATTACTATCTTGCAGTTGAACCTTTGCAAACAATGTAGTTTCCACCCACAGCCTGACTGAGGAATACCAACATTTTAATTATCTGATTATTTAGACCCTACACAGATAGTGTGGGATCCATTGTTACTCTAATATGGTTGCTATATGATCATTCGTTGTCTCTCTTTCACACACTATGCAAGAGTGGGTGCATATGTCCTTATTTTTCTTTAGTTATTTGAAGCATTTTACCCTGCCCTTTAGCCAAAAAACCTGCCAGAAGAGTTTACAAATAATGACAATCTCTGCCTTCTGTCTTTCAATCTAAATAAAAAAAAATGACAAGGCAGGAGGGAGCATCAGCCAGGCAAAGCTCCACTGTGCCTTGGTCCAAGTGGCTGGTGGAAGGTCCTCCCTCCACTCCTACTACCAATGTTGTGGCATGTGCAGGAGAGAAGAGCAGCCAGACAAACCATCATTGTGCCTTGGTCCTAGCAGCTGGTGAGAGGCTCTTTCTCCATTCCAACAGCCACTTATGTGGCCTCTAAGGGACAGAACATCAGCCAGTCACATATCTATTGTGCCTTGGTTCCAGTAGCTAGTGGGATGCCCTTCTGCCACACCAACTACCACTGCTGTTAACTGCCCTCGAGTTGACCTCGACTGTGGATGAGACATCTCCAAGATCCCCTGTCTTCCACTTCTTTGCTCACATCCTGCAGACCCAAGCCTCATGTCTTCCCTGATTGAGTCTAACCATCTGGCATGTGATCTTCCTCTCTTTCTACTGCTCTCTACCTTTCCTAGAATCACTGTATTTTCTAATGCCTTCTCACGATGTGGCCAAAGTACGACAGCTTCCAGGGAGAATTCAGGCTTGAGCTGTTCTAGAATACATTCATTTGTCTTCTTGGCTACCCATGGTATCCTCAGCACTCTTCTCCAGCACCACATCTCAATCGAGTTGATTTTCTTTCCACCCATTTTCTTCACTGTCCAATTCTCACATCCATACATTGTGATGGGGAATACGATGGCTTGGGCGAACCTCGTTTTAGTGTCAGAGTTATATCTTTGCTCTTTAGTATTTTATCCAGTTCTTTCATATCTGACCTTCCCAGCCCTAGTTTTCTGATTTCTTGACTGGAGTCTCCGTCAATATTTGATCCGAATTATAGAAACTCTTTTGACTATTTCAATTTTCTTATTATTTAGGATCAATTCTTATAGATTTTCTGTAATCATTATTATTATTTTTTTAATGTTCAGCATTAAGGCCATCTTGGCGCTTTCTGCTTTAGCCTTTTTCAATAATTGTTCCAGGTCCATGTTGGTTTCTAATAGTAGTATTGTGTTGTCTGCATATTTTAGATTTTTAATGTACCTTCCCCCGATCTTCACTCCCCCACTGCCATCTCCTTTTTCTTTGTGTGTCCTATCCTTTTAGATTGTAGGCCTCAGAGAACTGTCAAATTAATAATAATAATAATAATAATAATAATTCAGCAGCAATTTAATCCCAGCATAGCAGAGGTGTGTGTGTCTGGTGTTTTTCTCCCACTGTACCTACAACCGTGGTACTTGGAATCTGGAGTTAGGAGCTATCTGTAAGATGCATGCGCACACATTAATTGATGCAACAGAACTTTTGTATGTATAGTAATATTCCTGACTTCCTCCCATGCAAACGATTGTTAGTGTAAACTATGAACTCCAGTATCATTCCTTTTCATTTCTAATGTTCAGGTTGTGAGTGCCACATAAAAAGGAAGCAACAAATTTCAGAAAAGTTATTTTTTGGACTGCAGCTCTGAGAATTTCCAGACTGAGGGATTAGGGGAGTTGTAGTCCAAAAGGTAATGAAATGTAGTGGTTTAGTGGTTAAGGCACCAATTCTGAAAATTGGATGATCGGAAGGTTGGCAGTTAGACTCCTGAGTGCTGCATGATGGGTGAGCTCCTATCCCAGCTTCTGCCAACCTAGCATCTTGAAAGCATGCAAATGCAAATAGATAAATGGGTACCACTTTGGTGAGAAGGTAGCAGTCATGCTGGCCATGTTACCACCTGAGTCATCTTCGGACAACGCTAGCTCTTTGGCTTAGTAACAGAGATCAGCACTGGCCCCTACAGTCAGTTATGACTAGTCATTCGTGGCAAGGGACTATCTTTACCTTTTACCTTTAGTCCAAAAGGGAACTTTCCCAAACTCTGGGTATTAGCCGATTGTGGGGAACCCCAACATTTGCAGAAGTACAAGAAGTTTAGCTGGGGGTCCTGGAAATATGTTGCTGGTTGTGCTGAACACACAAAGCCCCTTTAAAAAATATCATGATGACCTAACTTAATGAGGATGGAACACTGATCGACTGTTGGAAGAAAAATCTGTCCAAGATGAGGGGGTAAAATGGAGTAGCTCTAATCTACAATAACTTCTTTCTACCCTGCAACATTTTTCTTGCAAATTCATTTGTCTCTCCATTATCCCTTTGTATGTCATTTGTGCCAAACAAAAGTATATTGCTAGCCGCTATTGCTAGTTCCCCCTCTTCCAATTCAAGTCTGGTTCACATTTGTGAAGAAAAACATATCCCTCCCAATATTCTGTCCTCCTTGGCTTGCTGTATCTGCAGGGATGTTCTGGAAGTTGGACTGTATGTTGCAAATATCTGCTTCCTTGCTAATAAGGAAATGCTCCAATTGTTTTATATTCTCATGAATAAATATGGGAGTACTTTGATTCCCAAACATTCAGCTACAAAAATGAGCCCCCACCTGTTATTCAGCTGAAACGAGAAAAGCTTGGTGTAAACAGCAGCGGATTTTTTGTATGGAAGAAGCTGTAAGTTGTGGCCCTCAAAGCTAATTCCTAGACTTAGAATTCTTTGTTTTTCAATTAAAACAAAATACAGAAGCATCTATGCAGTTCGTGATGATTTATCAAAATGTCACAAAACACATGTGAGCTTTTGAGCCTTATAGAAGTCCTCATAACAATAGATCAGGGTTGGAGAAAGTGTGGTCCATAAGCCAAAAATGGCTCCGATCTAAAAGACCTGTATTGGAGACTCTCAAGAGCCACACTGAGTCAGAATGGTCTGTACTGAAGTCAATGAACCAATGATTTTACTCTGAATAAGGCTGGCTCATAGTTGAGCCGACCTACATCAAGAGGGACTGCATGGTGTGTGGAAAGGTCCCTTATTAATTTCTCCTCCTACGCACACATAATACACCTCATTAAAACAAGTGTTTGTTTACAAACAACCTTAGCTTTCATTGCAGAGATGGGAATTTTGTGGCCTGCTTGTCCTATGTAGGCCCTGGAATCCAGACTCAAAGGACTATCCCTAGCCATTGAGATCAATTTTAAATGTTTTTGCCTGAAAATATTAGATTTTCTGATTTAAAATTATTCTGAGAGCACTGTTTAGCATTTTAGTACTCTTATGTCCTGGCCAAAATCAGTAGGACCCCATGTCATCTTTCAGATGTGATTTCCAGTCCTGGAATGGAACTTCTGGGGAAATGTTGGCAATTGAGGAGATGGCTCTCTGACTCTTGGAGCATGCCTGCCTCTGATTTATTGGGTCATACTGATAAGATGATAATGCTTAGTAAAGTGGATGGCAGTAGGAAAAGAGTGAGACCACAATACGAGGGACTGATTCAGTCAAGGAAACCATAAGTTTTCAAGGCCTGAACAGGGCAATAGATGCCTGAGGGTCTTGGATATCTCTGTTTCATTCATAGAATCACCATAAGTAGTAGTAGTAATAGTAGTAGTGGTTGTTGTGTGCCTTCAATTCATTTCTGGCTTATGGTGACCCTATCACAGAGTTTTCTGGGGCTCAGAGAGTGTAACTCACCAAAGGCCACCCAGTGGGTTTTCATGGAGCAGCAGGGAATCAAACCCAGTTGGATTAGTGATTAGCAAGTCACTAGTTTAGATGGGTTATGCGTAATCTTGTCTGCATATAGATTCTTTTTGTGCAAGTGAATATAACTGATGCTATTATTTTCACTGTTCCTTAGATCTTAGAAGCTAACATTATTTGACCATTCTGGCAGCTGTATGATACATGCTATTGTGCTTTCAGACACGTATACTGCCAGTGAATAGTCAATGGAGTGTTGTGGTTTGAATGGTGGACTAGGACTCGAGGGGATCAGGGTTCAAATCCCTGCTTAGCCATGGATCACCATTTGATCTAGATCAAGTCACACTCTGACTAAATGTTGCCAAGAAAACCTTATGATAAAGTCACCATAGAGTTGACAACAACAAACAAACAAACAGCAGCAGCAGCAGCAGCAAAAATGATAGGTTTCCAGAGTGATCACTTCAGACATTTATTGGTAAATGTTAAGAGTTTCCAGAGGTCTTGTTTTTAGAGTTGTATAATTCAGAATATTGGAGCTGCCCACTGTTTGACAGCTGGCCCTTCTCACTAGATAATCTTTTTACTATAATGTTTAGTGTGTAATCTTTACTGTACTTCACTGTCAGGGGATTAAAGATTACCTTGTTGATTAACTCTGCTGCTTTACAATTATGAACCCATCAGCTTTTCAATTGATGGGTCATTGCTTACAGATCCACAAGGACAAATGAAAGGAGATTACTTCCTTGTTCCTCTCTGCTCTTTGAATCCCTGAAAGACTTCTTGCAGTGGGCAGTTGGGCATGGTCCTTTTGTAGGAATATGGGAAATTCCAGCCTGAAAGAATTCCACTAGCTTTAGTGTAGTTATTGCTTTGTATCCTTTAACTTGCTCAGATTTGTCTTAGGAGCAGGGACCTTCAAGTTCATTGCATAGTTTCACTTTAACTAGAATTTGTTGGTAATACTCTCCAGTGATTTCCCTTCAGGGTCTCCTGCTTCACTATAGACACAGACAGACAGACAGACACACACACACACACACACCTAGTTAATTAAAAAAAGCTACTGGCTGAATTTTTCTTCTTCTGTGTGCATCTAGATGGATTCCTACACTTATAAACTGTGCAACTATAAGATGCTTGGCAAAATCTGCACAGCTTTAGCTTTTAGTGGAAGAAGCTGCACCTGGTGAATTGTTACCTGCCTTAAGGGTTAGTAAAGCAAGTTTCTCACTGTTGTCAGACCAGACTACACTGCAGAATTAATGCAGTTTGATATTGCTTTCACAGTCACGGCTCCATCCTATGGAATCTTGGGCTTCATAGTTTGTTGTGGCACCAGATCTCTCTGACAGAGAAGGCTAAATATCCCACAAAACTACAAATCGCAGAATTCCATGGCATTGAGCCATGGCAGCCCAGGTTGCCTGGCTCAGGAAAAAAAAGTGTGCATTGTACCATATTTTTGGCCCCTAAGGGCTGAATCTGGTATCTGATTTGGTCCGGAGATCGCTCATATATAAACATGCAGGTCTGTGCATACACAAGCATGCATAAAACATCTCTCTGTGTATCTTATCCCAGAGGGCTTTCCAGGTTGACATCTCCCCTTTACCTCCATTAAAAACTAGGGAACTCTGGAGAGTGGGGAAGCTGTTGTGTGAGATTGCTAAATCCTTTTCTAGTGATGGGAAAACAGCAATTCTGCAGGCAGAACTACTGAGGACTGAAAGAGGGCAAAACACCTCCTAATGGCTGCTGTGGCATCATTGTTCTCTGTTACCAATAGTGGCAGGGAAATACTGATTTCAGCTGGTTTAGGATTGTTCAGGGAAGAGGAGGCAATAACCTCTTTTACCTTCCAGTGACACCGTTTTCATGCCACATTAGCAGTGTGATATACAGCCATCGTGCTTAGCAGCCATTAATCCCCTTATCCTTCATGAAGTTCTCTAATCCCCCTTTAAACTGTTCAAGGTGGTGGCCAGCACTAGAATTTGTTGCAGGAAATTATACCATTTAACCATGCTGAATGATGAAATCCTTCCTTTTATCTGGCCTGAATCTTCCAGTACTCATCTTTGTAGGATGTGTTCTCTTTATAGTATTAGTACAATTGTTTATGTTCACCATAGCATGCCTGTCTTTTAAAAAGCATATATGATTATGTACACCTTGATTATATCCCCCTCTCTTTCATGTCTTGCCTCCAGAACTAAAGCTATATTTCTTTTTCCTAAGTAATGGTATCTACCAGTACAAAACATTTGAACACAATCACTAGAAAGGGGGTTCACAGTTCAGACAAGATGCATCATTCCTGTATTGTGCTTATATGAAATCCAAAGGTCATATTTACGAACACAAATGTTTTCTCATCACCTTTCCCATGGTATAAGGCAATGCCATTCCAGAGTAAGGAAGATTAGTAGAAAAATAACAGCATAAATGTTACCATGCTCAATATCTTTCAGTAACAACTGACTAACAATGAAGATTGTTATGATACCATAAAGATTAACTTGTTTTATTTGGCATTAGCTTTTAGACAGCTGCTCAGTTAGACAGCTGCCCATTTCATCAGAAGCATCTGATGTCATTGGCTGCTCTCCACAAAAGATTATACCTGATAAAATATGTTTGTCTTTAAGAACTCCCCAAGAATATTTGCTATTTTTGCTGTAACAGACTAACATGACTACCCCCCTGGAGAGAACTTACTAATGTTTCTACTAGTTTTCCCTTTTCCATGCTGCACTAAGGGTGCTTCTTAGTGTGATTTTATTTTTGTATTCATCCTGGGCTGAACAAGGTCCAGTTAATGTCTTCCAGTTGTAACTCTCCAGTATTTCCCCACCACTTCTTCCATGCATTGCATTTCTTTTCACATGAAATCTGCTAAGGAAAGGAGGATGGGATGTATTTATTTAATCTGAAGATTATTTTAATAGTGGGCCCTTGGTATGAGCTGTGTTTTGCTTCCAGGACCCCCAATGGATACCAAAATCTGTGGAAGCTCAAGTCCCCTTACAAATGGCTTAGTAAAATGGTGTCCATTATATCAGATGGTTAGGTGCCAGTGTGGCATAGTGGTTTGAGTGTTGGATTAAGCCTCTGGAGCCCAGAGTTTGACTTCCAGTTCAGCCATGAAACCCACTGGATGACCTTGGACAAATCACATGCTCTCAACCTCAGAAGATGGCAATGGCAAACCTCCTCTGATCAAATATTGCCAAGAAAACCCCAGGATAGGTTCACCTTAGGGTCTCCATAAGTCAGAAACAATTTGAAGGCAAACAACAACAAATATAAAATGGTGAACAGCAAGGTTTGCCTTTTGGAATTTTTATGTACGTGAATAATTTGAAGCCGTGGATGGCTGAATCTGTGGATGAACAATCTTTGGATAGCAAGGGTTGACTGTATTTTCCTCCTCCAACCAAGAAAGACTCAGAAGGAGACAAAACAAACTGTCCTTGCTCATTGAATCCAAATGACACAAGGTGCAGGGAATGGGACTGGAAGCTTGATGTTGGTGGTGGAATGAAGTGCCCAGAGAATTTCCCAAGAGATTGAAAGTGTTTGTATGTCATAGTGGCCAATAGCTTCAAAATAGGTGCTTTATAATTTGAAATGGAGAAGCCAAACTGCCTCTGTTTGATTGCCTTTGTGCCCACTCAAGTTATGGCTGTGGGAGGGTCACTTTTTGTCTACATAGTCTTCCTGTAACATCTGAATCAGAATGTAGATGCCTCTGGGATTGTAACACTGTCGCTTAATGTCCCTTGTATGCTGTGTGAGAGCCAATGTGGTGCAGTGGTTTTAGTGTTGTGCTACGTAGATGTCCAGGGACCAGGGTTTGAATCTCTGCTCAGCCATGGAAACCCACTGATGAACTCGGCATACTCGCTCAGCATCTAGAAGGTAAAGACAAACCTATTTTGAATAAATGTTTCTGAGAAAACCCTAGGATAGAATTGTCAAAAACTGAAGTAAACTTGAAGGCACATAACAACAATGTTTTTCAGTGTAGTAAGTAATGCACCTTTTCCGAATGTGTTGGATTGCAGTCTATCTATCTATCTATCAATCTGTCTATCTATCTATCTATCTATCTATCTATCTATCTATATATTTGTGCTGGGTTACCTGTTCTGGGTTAGTCCTTTTTGCGTTCTTCTCCTCTTCTGCCTCTTCCTGTTTTCCCGTATGTCACTTTTTCCTGTCTTCTCAGGACAAGTTGGTTCCTCAAGAAGCCCCTCTCACTAACTGTGGGAGAGAGGGGCCACCACTGATTCCTGCTTGGTAGAAGGCCAATAGCATGTGTATAACAGGCTGGAATTGCTGCGTAGTACTTTTGAACTGAAGGCACTAAGAGCCATTCATCTGGAAGCTTTCAGAATGGGAGAGGGTGGAAGAGAAACAGGTGGCTGAAGTCAAAACCAACATGGGAGGCACAGTATGTCTCTGGGAATCTGATGAGGAGAACCTGCTGCCTGGAAGATGTACTTTGGGGCTGAATTAATGGCATGCTATCTTTTGATGGATAGTGCTAGGACAGTGATGTGAAGGCAGTTAACAACAACAAGGTCAGTGATGGCAAACCTTTTAGAGACTGAGGCCCTATACTAAAAGCTCTGGCCTGTGGGTAGAGCCATGGTGCAGGATCCACACGCTGGATGCTGTGACCTCGCTGCCAGGGCGCCATTTTGGTGTGCACTGGTCCATATGGCATGTACCATAATGATGTACCTCTGGTGCTGTGTCCAAACGGCACTGCACCAAAGGGACATCATCATGCCATGTGGCAGCGGCTATGGCACCCCTTCGAGGAAGGGAAGCCAGTTAAAGGCATAGGAGGGCAGGGGAAAAGGAGGAACAGACGCATGCTGGCTCTTCCTCTTCATCCTCCCATCCCTTTAACTGCATCCCCAGAGACATTTAAAGGGATGGGAGGATGGAGGAAGAGGAGGAGACGGCACATGTGCCGGCAGAGAGATCTCCTCATCCCAGAGATGGCATGTGTGCCATAGGTTTGCCAGCACTGTGCTAGGACTTTTGTATGTGGAAGTTCCCATAAGAATAAGGAACCTGGAGAGGGAACAGACTTGTGTTCCAGTTAGATTTTCCTTCGTGAATTATATGCATGGGCAATGTTTGTATCCATTGATTTCCCACTGAAATAGATTGTCTCGTAATGCTTGTTCCTTGTGTCTTTATCTATAGTATGTGACATAAAACCAAATTATGAGTTACATGAGAAAAATCTGTGATGGGATCTCCCATCTTATTTCAGGGGATATTTGAGGGAATGTTATATTAAGGATGGAGCAAACTTGGTTCTTTTGCTTCTCCAGAGACTAGGACATGGAACAATGGATTCAAACTACAGGAAAAGAGATTCCTCCTAAATATTAGGAAGAACTTATTGACAGTAAGATCTATTCCACAGTGAAATATGCTGCCTCTGAATGTGGTGGAGTCTCTTTGTTTGGAAATTTTCAAAGAGAGGCTGGATGGCCATCTGTTGGTGTGTGTGTGTGTGTGCTTGGATTGAGTATTTGTGCATGGCAGGGAGACTGAATGGCTGTTGTGGTCTCCTCCAATGCTATCATTCTATGATTTTTTTAATCTTTAAAAACAAACAAACAAACAACAGAAATACAACTATGCGGGGATGAGAACTATCTTGACAGTACCCATCAGTGGAGGGAAGGGTGTTGCAACCTTGCCTCTTTAGTATTTTCCAAATGAGCCTCCCTTTTCCCAACAGCTGTTCTTCATCTTATAGGGAAAAAATATTGTGCTATCCCTGTGCAAGGGATAAGGGGGTGCAGGGGGAAGAATGTACCCCTCCCTCCAGTCCAGGGCTGCTTTGAGGAAATTCTTTCTGGCTAGCCTGCTTAAAGGCAGATTAAACCCTAATTTGACCTGGAGTTCAGATCATTCAGATCATATTGTAGTGATTACTTGCATACTTGCTTGCTGATGCTTCACAGTGATGTTGATGTATCCTCAACGAGCTCAAATAACTGGCTGATGTTTCTTATGTTGCTTATGATAGCTACTGTAGTAGGTCATACCATCTAGGACACATATACCACACAGAGCAAGGAGGAGACCAGTCACCTTCCATATATTTATAAATGTGGGAGGCAGAGCTGTAGTGCACCCAGCAAGAAACATGAAAGAGGCATGTGTATGTTAGTGTTAGGGAGGTCTAAGTAGATTCTGTTTGCTTTCAGTAATGGTGGTGTGATTTCTGTTGCTTTATGTTTCGTCTTGAGTGATAGTCTGACAAAAAATCTCTATAAAATGAAGATTTGGGCTGAAATCTTTCGTTCATAAACAGCCCTCCTCATCTAGGTCTGCCCTTCCTGGATCCTTTACATTAGGGCTGGGAAGCCATGGACAAGGTGACCCGATGTCATAACCACAAAGGACACCTTTTGCAGTGCAAAATGTAGGACATTCAAGAAAAGTGTAGGACATTTCCAAATAAAAGCTGAAAACACTCATAAATATAAATGCATGCTTCTTAGTGATGTTCAAAATGGAGGACATTTTGAAATTCCTCCTGGCCGGAATGTTGAAATGGAGGGCATGTTCTGGAAAAGGAGGACATCTGGTAGCCCTAGCCATGGATGATTCAAGACCAGCACCTGTCCCACTTCCCCCCACCTTTGAAAACACAGAGATCCACATTTCCTGTCGGTGATGAAGGACATTTCTGGTTTTGCTTTAAGAGGAAAAACAAAGTACGCAGTAGACACACCATGAAGATTATCAGACGAGGCACGTCCTTCCCTGTCCTGTCATATACCCATCCTTCCTGCGCGATTGCAGGAAGGACTTTCAGATGGGATTCACACTTATCCTGTCCAGGAAGTGCGAAAGACAGCGATCGTGCAAAAGACTTTCAGATGAGGTCATACACATCCTGTCATTATCCCACAATTTACCTGTCATTAAAGTGACATTGGCTGGCATATTACATTAACATTCATGTTAATGTAAAGCTGCTTTAATGACAGGTTAATGGTGGGATTGGCGCTACGATCTGAAAGCCTTTCTTGCCATCACACAGGTTAAGGATGAGATAAGGACAGGGGAGCAATCCCATTCCTATCCTGTCCTCATGTGAAAATCTCCTATGTTTTTGCTGAGAATTGTGGCCTCTGGTGAGGGGGAAAACCTCCCATTGTGCCACCCTTTACATTGGGGTGGGCAACTTTGGCATTTTTATTTATATATTTAGAATATTTATACCCTGCTCTTTAGCCACAAAAGTTCTCAGAGTGTTTTACAGATTGTTCATCTGACAGTTCCTTGGCCTCAGGTTTACAATATAAAAAGGTATGGCACAAAAGGAGAAGGGAATGGCAGTGGCGAAAGGGATCATGTCCAGCAGATACAGCCGGTTCTTCTCTGCAAGATTCAGGGAGGGCCTTTCATCTGTTTCTGGGTCTAGGCATGGTGAAGCTGTGGGTTATGCTGCTGCCCTCCCCAAAACTGACAATTATTTTAAAGGAAATAAAAGGAACTCCTAGCTGCTTTGTTCTACGTGTACAATGTATATATATTTATTTGAAGAGATACACAGACATACTACTGTATATTTTCCTAATGCTCTTTCATCCAAATAAAAGTAAAGCCATTTCATTGGCTCCCCAGTGGCATGCATAGAAATAATACTAAAATTAATGCTTCTGAGCAGACGTGGAGCGTGTTTCTTTTGCCTCTGAGTACTGTATACGCATCAGGTGCTGACACAGGAGTAGGGATGCAGACCAGGCTTGTAAATGAAAGGATGCAGTTTAAGCAAGCCGAAACTGTTTTAGTCTTAAGCCTAAGCCTCTTTTACTTGCTAAACACTGCAGAGGCAATGCTTGCTGGCTGAAGGATTCTGGATGTTGTAGTTCAAAAAGTGGCATTTCTAAGCTTTCTTTTAGGGAAATATTTAGCACTGATAAGAGCCAGTGTGCTGTGGTAGTAGTATTGGACTAAGATGCTAGAGGCCAAGGTTCAAATCCCTACTCAGCCATGGAAACCCACTGGGTGACCCTGGGCTTGTTATTCTCAGCCTCAAAGGAATTCACTGGCAAATCCCTATTGAACAAATCTTACCAAGCAAATCTCATGATTGGGTTGCCTTAAGTTGAAAGTGACTTGAAAACAAACATCAACAACAAATTTAGCATTGGGAAGGTAGCTTTTGGGTTAAGTCACTTGCATTTGCTCCACAGCTGCACTGTCTAACCATCTTCTCCCTCTTCTTATTTTTCTCTCTCCAGTCCGCACACGCTGTCTCGGTGCTCAGAGAATGTGCTAAGCTGCGTCCTGCAGATCCCACCGTCCCTCTCCTGGCTGCCAAGGTCTGCATTGGGCGTCTGCACTGGGTAAGCGAGCTGGCGCAGTGCTTCTTACATAAGATATTAGGTGCCGCATTGACAGCAGCACTTGAGTGCAGTTTCAAGAGAGGAGAGACAAGAGGAGAGTGGGGGAAGAAATCCTGAATAGCTGCAGAATTATAAATCTGTGCTGAAATGTTGCAACAAGCTCCCCACCTCCTAGAAATGCTGTTCTCTTTTGCTTCCAGGGGCTGGGGAAGGAACCTTTTCAGACTTGTCATAAAGTGCAAGCTGCCTGTTTAAGCTGATTTCCCTGAACAGAATCAAAATAATTGAGTCTTTTTGCCTCCTAATGACTGCAGCATGGTGTGAGCCATGCCCCTTGTGTGTTTATTGGGGAACATGCCCCACAGTGTATGATATGATTTAGTTCCATGTTAAGCTGTGCACGGACTTGCTGCTGAAATGAACCTAGAAATCTGTCTATGTCTACCCATTGGAAGGCTTGGGATATATTTAGGCTCTGACTGTTAGCTGGGTTTCTTCTTTTTGTTCTTAACACCAGAATGGCACGTTGCTTTTGTATGTGTGTTTGTGTGAGTGTGTTCCCCTTCATTTTGGTCTTGTTAATATGTACTTAATATGATATGGTCACATCAAGAGGGCGAGTGGGAGAGGCTGTAGCTTTACAAAATGCTGATCATCTTCAGCAGCAGAAGCAGCTGTTAGTTTATAGCAAATCACATTTAATAAATTCTATAAGCAAGATCCTGCTCTGTCTGTCAAATCCTTCTCCGCCAGGTGGCCCTGCAGTCAACGGCCGGCAATTTTATGAGCCGAATCAGAAGAGAGGCAAGCTGCAGAGAAGGAAAATAGATGTTTGGCCAAAGTGCTTGGGGTTGATTAATTGTCTCACTTTTAATTGATTTGACTGAATAATGAATAGGTTGAAATAAATATTAGGGAATCAATATAACAGGTGACAAAACCATGTGGACACTTAATACACAGCTCACCTTCTGTTGACTGACAGAACTGACAAATAATTAATCCCTGGGATTTAAAAAGAAATTGTTAGTATATTAGAGTGTTGCATTGCTCTGAAGTTCATTGCTCAATGCAGTTGTTTTTTTTCCTGTCTATCTATTTGTCTCTTTCTGTATGTAAGCCAGTTAGGCAATGCACTTCAAAAGCAACACTAAAAGTAAATACTAAAATAAATAAATCAAACACTAAATAAATAAAACATTGAAAATAGTTCACATTTTAATATTTGGTTTGGCCAAGGCAGCATATTCTGCTATCTAACAGGTCATACCCACAGGAAGTTGTTCCTAGTTTTTAGGTAGAATCTCTTCCTGAAGTTTGAATTCCGTTGCTTTGTGTCCTCATACCTAGAGCAGCAGAAAATAAGCTCCATCTTCAATATAACATCCCTTCAAATATTTAAACATGGCTACTTCATCAGATGGGGTGGAGGACTATGGTCCATCTATACTGTCAGTGGGGTCTCTTTCTTTCTTTCCCCATCATCTAATACCTGTGTAATCCCAAACTAATTTAATTCATTTTTTTAAAAAAAGTTAAAGCATATATGTCTTTCTTTCCCACCCAGATTTGCCTCCTACCTTGGGAATGGCTTGCAACAAATATAGTTCAAGGTTAAACCAACCACAAAAATTGTCTATAGTACAAAGGCCTTTTACAGAACAGTCCTATCTGTGTTTACCTTAAAGTAGGACCTACGAGTGCAGTGTATTTCTAAGTAAGTGTGTATAGTTTTAGTACAGTGGGAGAAGGTTTCAGGAAGATGGGAAAGAGAAAAAATGTATTATAATGCCCCTGCCTTGGGAGAGCTGCATTGCTAAATATGATAATTATAGTAATCATGTACACTCAGATTGCCCAGTAATAACATTAGAATGAGATCATTGTCAGTAGAAGTCCAGCAAGGTGTACACACACACACACACACACACACACACACACACACATTTCCTATCAGTAATATTATGCTTTTTACATAATATTACTGATAGAAGATATATATATATATATATATATATATGTATATGTATATGCAGGGTGTGACCAGGTATCTGTTCTAGCCCTCTAACAGAAAATTAAGAACTGTTCAGTTATGAAGGTATCAAGCCACTTCATTTTTCAGGAAGCTCAATTGTGTGACTTATTCTGTGTATTTTCAGAAAGCTATAAATATATTGTTAGTTTTGGAATAAATTTAGAAATGTAATTGCCAGTTAGCTACAAGGGAGAGGGAGGGAGGGAGGGGGGGAAAGAAGGAGCCAGAACATCACATATAAATGAACTCAAGATGTGTGTTCTTTTCCCTGTCTGATTTGGTGTTGTGTTATAGCTGGGCTACCTCATTGTATTTGAATCTATTTGTTTTATTGAAAAAAGCAACTTTGCTTTAAAAAACCCATTATTTTAATAATTACATGTTGGGAAAAGTGGGAAGCAGGTTCGCTTGCTAGTTAATCAACTTGCCGTTTAATTTACCTTCCTGCCTTTATGTGTGGAATCATGGAGCTCTTTAGCAGGTGGAATGAATATTAATTGGGCACAGCAAAGAGATGCAAAAGAGATAGTAAGCCCATGGTGAGTCTAGTGAAATAAATTCCTATAGGAAAGCCATCCTAAAATAAAACAAACAAATAGGAAGCATGTCAGACTGGGCAGGGCAGTAGACAAATTTTATTTTGAGAAAAGTAGTGTATTTTTCTCTCTGATGCTAAAAGGGGGGGGGGGAGAGGTGAGGGTTTTGGGAGTTCACCTAGGATTGGTTTCATGTTTTTGTGGGACTCCAGGGAAAAGAATTTCTTCACAACAATGGTTTCTGCTGCCAAGGAAAGTTAAATACAGGCAATGATCAGTTACTCTTTCCAACTGGAAGGTTATAAGAGCCCTGGCATTATTAAAGGGGCCTTTTGGACAATTTCTCTATGGTTGGTAGCAACAGAGGAGGGGACGGTAGCTCCCTTTCCTAAGTAAGCTGGTGGCTGTTGAGTGGCATGGCACCACATTTTTAGATGACTCAGTCATTTGCATGGAAGTAGCATACCTTTCCTTCCCCTGCAGCCCTATAAGTAATTAATTGGACTGCTCCCTAGATATCATAGGAATGCAGTTCTCAGCATCCATTGCCTCAACTGGTTAGGGCTTTTGTAATTTCTAGTCCAACAGCATCTGAAGAGCCACATGAGTCCCACCCTGTAAAAAGAAAGATTGAGAAGTGAGAACAAGGATTGGAAGTTGAGAACAGTATATGCCTCTTTCTTCCAGCCAAGATTTTCCAAGATTTTATCTGATGCAGGAGAGTGCAGACTTCAGTCTTGCATGGTCTCTTTTGTTTCTCACTTATGCCAACTCTAAGGCAGACCTATCATGGGGTTTTCTTGGCAAGATTTGTTCAGAGGGGGTTTGGCTTCTTCTGAGGCTGAGGCCCAATGTCACCCAGTGGGTTTCCATGGCTGAGCAGGGATTTGAATCCTGGTCTCCAGAATCATAGGCAAGCACTCAAACCACTGCACCATGCTACTCCTCTATAAGTATATACCAGCCCCTTAATGTCTTCTTTAGTGGTCCTGCGTTGAGTTCCCTTGCCAAATTATGTGAAGTGGGTGGTAACTAGAGAGAGGGCCTTTCTGGTGGTAGTACCCTAGTTATGAAACAGCCTTCCTACATAATTTTGTCTAATGCCGTCTTTATGATCCTTTTGGTGCTAAGTTAAAGCATTTTAATGTGGAGTCGAAGGCTTTCATGGCCGGCATCCATAGTTTTTTATGGAGCTTTCGGGCTATGTGGCCATGTTCTAGAAGAGTTCCTTTCTGATGTTTCGCCAGCATCTGTGACTGGCATCTTCAGAGATGCCAGTCACAGATGCTGGCGAAACATCAGAAAGGAACTCTTCTAGAACATGGCCACATAGCTCAAAAGCTCCACAAAAAACTATAAAGCATTTTATTCATCCAGGTATTTTAAACAACTATGTTTCATCATCTGGGATTCCCCTTTCAATTATCAATTTTTTCCATAAGGTTTTAATTTTTAATAGATTTTCTTTCTTTCAGTTTTCTTCTTGGTTTTGTATTTTATTTTAGTCTTCTATTTGTAAAGTCAACATGGGTTTCAGAGAAAAAAGTCATGCCAGACAAACCTGATTTCTTTTTTTGGTAAAATTACCAGCTTGGTAGATGAAGGGAATGCTGTGGGTATAGTATATCTTGATTTCAGTAAGGCCTTTGACAAGGTTCCATATGATATTTTTGCAAATAAGCTTGTAAAATGTGGGCTAGACAATTTAACTGTTACATGGATTTGTAACTGGTTGACTGGACGCACCCAAAGGGTGCTCAGCAATGGCTCCTTTTCATCCTGGAAAGAAGTGACCAGTGGGGTTCCACAGGGTTCTGTCCTGGGCCCAGTGCTATTCAACATCTTTATTAATGACTTGGATGACAGAATTGTGGGCATACTTATCAAATTTGCAGAGGACACCAAATTAGGAGGAGTAGGTAATACCCCAGAGGACAGGATCAAAATTCAAAATGACCTGAATAGACGAGAAAGCTGGGCCAGTGCTAATAACAAGAAATTCAGCATGGAGAAATGTAAGGTACTGCACTTAGGGAGGAAAAATGAAATGCACAGATATGGGATGGGGGAACAACTGGCTGAATGAAACTACGTGTGAAAGGGATCTGGGAGTCCAAGAAGACCCTAAGTTGAACATGACTCAACAGTGCGATGCAGCAGCTAAAAATGCCAGTGCGATTTTAGGCTGCATCAATAAAAGCATAGTCTCTAGATCAAGGGAAGTAATAGTGCCATTCTATTCTGCTTTGGTCAGGTCCCACCTGGAATACTGTGTCCAGTTCTGGGCACCACAATTCAAAAAGGATGTGGAGAAACTGGAGCGTGTCCAAAGGAGGGCATCTAAGATGGTGAAAGGTCTGGAAACTGTGCCCTATGAGGAACGACTTAGGGAGCTGGAGATGTTTAGCCTGGAGAAGAGAAGGTTAAGAGGTGATATGATAACCCTGTTTAAATATTTGAAGGGATGCCATATTGAGGAGGGAGCAAGCTTGTTTTCTGCTGCTGCAGAGACTAGAACATGGAATAATGGATGCAAGTTCCAGGAAAAGAGATTCCACCTCAACATTAGGAGGAACTTCCTGACAGTAAGGGCTGTTCGACAGTGGAACACATTTCCTCAGAGGTGTGTTCTTCCTTGGAGGTCTTTAAGCAGAGGCTGGATGACCATCTGTCGGAGATGCTTTGATTAAGAGTTCCTGCATGGCAGGGGGTTGGACTGGATGGCCCTTGTGGTCTCTTCCTACTCTATGATTCTGTGTGAGTCACCTAGAGTACTTGTGTGACAAAGTGGCTAAATAAAGTAAATACATTGTGATGTTTTTGATTGTGATGATTATGATTATTTTAATAGTTGGGAAGGTGCCTTGCAATGGACATTCAAATATGCATTCCATTGAAAGGAATGCTATGTCTAGAGAGATGGTGCTGAGAATTACAAGTGAATTCTGACGCACTTTTGGATGTGGATCTGATTTATAACTGGAGTTCCTGATCCAACAAGTGATACATGTGTGGAAACCTGGTTCCAGCATGCAGCTCTTGTTAGCTAGATTACAGCAAGAGCAAATAATTTATGACAGCATGGAAAATTGTCTGAGAAGTGGCCACAGGATGCCTCATAACCAAAAATAAAATAAAATAAAATGTTACTGAGTCCTAGCAATGCTTGCATAAGCACAGAGAGTATTGTAGATTCTGACATTCACCAGATGTTCATAGCAGGTCTTCTAAATTTGAATTAAGAGAAGATGGGGGGGGGGGACATCTCTCTTTGTTTGTTTCAGTGCTTTCTTAATTTCATCAAAACAAACAAAGAAACAAATAAAAAGAATAATATTTTTTTAAAAAGGAAAGTTTGAATATTTTAATTGTTAGGAAGGACCTAATTAGGGGAATTTTAATTAGCTCAAATTGTTGAGAGTGGGGCCCTAACAACACCCCTCAAGATTGTGTCCTGTTGTGTATACCAAAGGGCCAAAGAATCCCTTGAGAGATGACGCCGAAACGGACTCTTTCCAATCGGTCTAAAAGTTTATTAAAGGGAATACACACAGCAAGGGGGTACACACACTCATACACATATCCAGTGCTTGCAGAAAGTAAAAGGAAGGAAATAGAGAGGTTGAGAGAAGCACCACTACGGAAAATACTCACTTCTGAAGGCTTCTGAGTCCAATGTTGAGTGGATGATGGAAGGAACCCGGATGCCGAAATGTGGGTGAAGGAATGGCTGCGGGAGCTAAAATCAGAGTTCTGACTGGTGCGGACTGGGCTGTATTCTAGTAATAGCACGCCAAGCGGTCAAATCTTGGGGTTCTTATAGGCAGAATCTAGCCTCTAGTGATGAACTTAATGGTCAAGACAGAGGTGTTTGATTACCAGGGCTTTTGTTATGTGTGAGGCTGAAAACAAACATCCAGCATTGTCTAAGTCTTGGGAGTGATGGGTTTCCCATTGGCAACTCCCAAACCTTCCTGTGTGGAAAGGTTTTTCAGGGGGTCTTGTGAGGCTGATGTCATAGTGGCCGGGTTGGGTACCTGACCTCGTTGCTTAGCCATAATGGCAGACCTTCTCAGAAGGTCAGCTTGGGGTCGTGGAAGGAACCCCACCGTTCCAAAATTTCAATAAAGCAGATGTTCTAACACAATGATGGGGACAAACTCATGTGGACAAAACTTCAAATGTCTCTTGCTGACCAAAGATTTCAAAACATTTTAAAAATGTAAAACTTCAAAATATGCAATGTGAACAGAGGGAATAGATTTTGAAAACACATGTTGCAAAATGTATGTGATTGTCCTAGAGCCAGACTGGCTGTAGTTTGTTCACTCTGGTAAAACCTGGGTTTACTGTTTCATGATGTGAAGTGTTCAAAGGTAAGGTCTTCATGCAGTACATGCAGAAATGGTGGACTAGATCAGAGATTCTCAGTCTCTGGACCACAAGATGTTTTGGACTCCAGCTTCTGGAATCCCTTATCATTGGCCATTCTGTCCGGTTCTTCTCAGCTTTGGAGTCCCAAACATCTGGAGGGCTAAAGGTTGGACACTACTGGACTAGATAGACATTTCTGTTGTTGTTGTTGTTGTTGTTGTTGTTGTGTGCCTTCAAATCATTTCTGACTTATGGTGACCCTAAAGCAACCCTATCAAGGGGTTTTCTTGGCAAGATTTGTTCAGAGGAGGTTTGCCATTGCCTTACCCTGAGGCTGAGAGAGTGTGACTTGCCCAAGGTCACACAGTGGATTTCGTGGTTGAGCTGGGAATGGAACCCTGGTCATCATCATCATCACAATCACTATCATCATCATCATTAGCTTTATTTATAAAGCGCCAGAAATGTACATAGCACTGTACAAAAACCAATAAAATCAAGAATATATAAAAAGCCTGCCTATGGTGTACAATCTAGAATCATAGTCCAGCACTCAAACCACTATGCCATCCTGTCTATTGACATTTCTATCCATCATTATTCTGGTACCTCAGAGATTCTGCAATCTCTGTTTCCTTTTCCTTCTGTTTTCTGAAGTTCTGAGAAGCATTTGGTTTCTTTAAAAATCTAGATATTTTCTCCCATCAAGGTAGTTGCCCCCAGTGATGCTAAACTGCTCTTTGTGAATGCTCTTGGTTGTTGTTGTTGTCATTGCTGCTTCTGTTTTAAATCTAGAGGGTATAATTTAACATGTGTGGCTTTGGATTCTGGAAGGAGTTGGAGAGGGGGAGGAAAACAAAAAGAAGCGTCATGCCAAGATGTGCCCGTTGAATACCAGCTGGGCGGCTGCTTGCCAGGGGATAGCTGCACCTGCTGTTCCATACTCCCTTGTCAGCATGCCCATGGGCCTGGCTCAAATATGCATTCCAAAACCTGCTGTAAAATAACATGGTTAGCTAGAAATGGCCTCCCTCTGTTTCAGGGGAAACAGTTCTCAAGGGTTTAGACTGTGAACAAAATGCAGTTTTCTCCAACGATGATGGCAGTGGCGAGAGGGAAAGAGCCCAGATTATTATATTTTGCGATGGCTGAACACAGCTTGTTGGCACTTCTTGCTGAGTGTTATTTGCGTGAACATCCTTTGACTCAGGAGAGGTTTGACAACTTCTCCTCATTCTCTCTGACAACTAAGGAGCCCTTGTAGTCAGCAATTCTTTTAAAGTAGCTGGAGGCTTTTTGTCACCCTGGAATTTTCCTCTGGTGTAATGGCCTAGAACCTAGGCATCACCCTTTGTGCCAGTCACCCTGTTCTGTTAATGTCACCATTGATGGGGATGAAAGCAGAAATGGGGGAAGGAGAGCTAGGCTTATACAGTCAGCCCTCTGTATCCATGGATTTATTTAATCCACGGATTCAAGCATTCACAGCTTGCAAATATTTTTGAAATATATAAATTCCAATAAGTAAACCTTGATTTTACCACTTTATATAAGGGACACAATTTTTACTATGCCATTATATTTAATGGGACTTGAGCATCCACAGAGGTTCCTGGAACCAAACTTCGGAGGATACCAAGGGCCCACTGTATCCAGTAATTTCTCGCCAGCATTTGGTCACCTCTACAGTCATTTCCCCATCCAGATGCTACACCCTTTTTATATGTGGGGAGGGCTGGTTAATTTATCTTGAAGCATCAACATCAGGCAGCACTTGCACTCATAGTAGCCCCATAGCTGTTCATCCTGGGCCCCCTGACCATTTCTGTCTCTTTTGGAAGACAGAGTCATCCAACTTGATCCTCCAGTATTGGTGTGAGTTGCTGTTCAATTGCCAGGCTTAAAGCAGATGATAATAATAATAATAATAATAATAATAATAATTTGTATTTCCCGCCTCTCCCCATGGAGAGGTGGGATTCCAACAGGTTAAAACATTAAAAATCATCATACAATGTGTAATATATCATTATGTGCAATTAAAATCTAAAAATCACATTAAATTCACTGATTATCTATTAATTGTCATGGTTATCTGTCTAATTTGCTCCTGTTGTTCCTTAGTCATTCTTGACTGTCATATCATATCGGGTGGATAGGCCTGCCCGAAGAGATCTGTCTTTAGTGCTTTTTAAAAAGCATCTAGGGTAGTAATAAGACAGATCTCTTCCGGCAAGTCGTTCCAGAGTTTCGTAGTCAAGGCAGAGAATGCTCTCTTAGATGTTGATATCAATCTTATGTTAATGGGTTCCAATAAAATTTTCCCTGATGTTCTGAGGGTGTGGGGCGGATTGTGTAGGGAGAGGCGTTCCTTCAAGTAACTCGGGCCTGAGCCATATAGGGCTTTAAAGGTAACGACCAACACTTTGTATTGTGCCCAGGAGCTAATTGGTAGCTTCCAATTAGATTCAGATTTAGTCAATCGACTTGGCTTTTGAGTGCAAAATGGAGTATGCATAAGCAGTTTTGTTTTCTGATTCAGGCAGCACAAGATTTTGGACCAGCCCTGCAACTTGGGTAGAATGGCAAGAAGAAATCAAAGTCAGATCTTTCCCCCAACATGATCATTTTAATTTACAAAGAGTAGCTGTTATTTTTGAATGGCAGCATTCTCCCATTCTCCTAGAGCCATGTTGAATGGTTTGAGCTTTGGACTAGGACTCTGCAAATCAGGATTCAAATCCAAACTCAGCCATGGAGATGGATCATATCACCCCTATCCTAAAATCCTTACACTGGCTACCGATCAGCTTCTGGGCACAATACAAAGTGTTGGTCGTTACCTTTAAAGCCCTACATGGCTTGGGCCCGGGTTACTTGAGGGAACACCTCTCCCTACATAGTCCACCCCGCACCCTCAGAACATCAGGGAAGAATCTATTGGATTGTACCCACACAAGACTAATGTTGACTTCCCATAGCACATTCTCAGCCATGGTCCCTAAATTGTGGAATGACTTGCTTGAAGAGATCCATCTTATCCCCACCTTGGAGGCCTTTAAGAAGGCGCTTAAGACGGATCTCTTCCGGCAGGCCTATCCACCTGACCTTGTATGAATCGTCCACTGAATCCTTCCTCCTGACACTATTGAGATATGTACAATTCTCCTCACCCAATGCTAGGTAACTAACTTTTCTATGTAATAATGTATAGAACGTTTAATTTAATTTTAACTAATTTTAACTGTAATTTTGATGCATACTGTGATTTTATGAGTGATTGTATTGTTTGAAACTGTTAGAATCCTACCTCGATCTATAGGAAAGGCGGGAAATACAAATAAAAATTATTATTATTATTATTATTATTATTATTTGGGCAAGTCATCTTCTCTCAGCCTCAGAGGAAAGGAATAGCAAGCCCCCTCTGGATAAGACTTTCCACGGAAACCCTGTAATAAGTGGGAGACAACTTGAAGGCACACAACAAGAACAATTTTCCTATCCTACTTGCAACAATACAATCACTTGAGAGCTTAACCACATGTTACTGCTGGTTGTACAAAAAGGTCTGGCATCTTCCTCCTGTACACATTATAACTGGTAGGGCTGGGGCTAAGGGAACAATAGGTTGCCTATGGCAAAAACAGGCAACTTCAATGGTCTTAGGGTGTTGCTTTCTGTGCATGAGATCTTCTACCTCTAAGACTGCCAAAAATCTCCCCTACACCCTAATCCAGATATAGCCATATGTCCGTGACTGCTTCTGAAAAAGGTGGGTTTCTTGTATGTGAAATGGTGCTGGGGAGGGAGAATTGAAATATATTTAATGATGTATTGTTGTCCATGGGGGCTTCCAGGAGGGCATTTTGCCCTTTTGGAGGGACCTGGATAAATGACAAGATTAGGGGGTATAAAAACAGCCATGGAGGGCCCTAGGGACGTACCTTGCCCAGCTCTGGCTTAAGGAGATTTGCCCAAGGAGAGTTAATGCCTGGGAAGAAAGAAGCTCACCTCTTGTGGCTGCTAGTCCAGGGCTGAAGAACCCATAGTCCTCTAGACTTTGAGGTATTGTCACCACCCTTTTCAACTAACCAGGCTCATTGGGGCTGAGTAGAACTGCAAAATAATGGGGCTGCAGCTTCTCTAGCTGTGTGCTGTCTGAGCTCAGATGGCATGAAAAGTGGATCAGACAATATTTGTGGAGGTTTAGGTCTGTTTGCTACCGATAGAGTTTGGAAACATTACTGTTTGGGGATTATAAAGAAGTAACCCAAATAATGCTGGATGGAGGGGTGATTCTGGGTGTTACCCCAAAAATAATTCCATCAAATTCAGTGTACCAGTTACTATGAAGTAAAATAGCAGCTATTGTAGTCATGCTTTGTTTGTGGGCTTCTGGTTAACCACCATGAAAGAGAACATGTTGAACTAGATGGGCAGCTGAGTGTTTTTCCTCCTCTACTAGGGATAGGAAATCTATGAATCTATAGATGTAGTTGAACTTTATGCAAACCAATTATAGCACTATGATTCCATTTTAATTGCCATGACAACATGCTGTAGAGTCCTGGGATTTGAAGTTCAGGGAGGAAGGTTTAGGATTCTCACTCAGAGAGTTCTAGTGCATGACCAAATTACAAGCCCCAGGATTTCACAGGATGTAGCCATGGCAATAAAAATGTAATCATAGTACACTACTAAAACAAATTAGTGGGAAAGATCCCCCAGTCCCATCAACCTGAAATTGGATAGCTGATAGAGATGTAGGAAATGTCATCCAGGAAAATCTGGAAGACAGCAGTTACCCTATCCTTTTTCTATGTCTATCCATCCTTTGCTTCCCATTAATTGCTGCCAGTCTGCTATCATGAGTTAATCCCAGTCTTAGTTTATTATTATTCATTTCATTTTACTTCTTTCATGGAGCTCACAATAGCCCTGTGAGATTGAGTATTAGTTGGCTCACATCCCCATGCCCAGGACCTACCACTTTGTCTCTCCATTCAGACCACTGTTCCACTGATGATACATTATCCACTAGCAGTGTATAGCACACTGATTTTATCTATGACAGGGGTGGACCACTAGGGACCCTTCCAATATTATTATACTACAACTGCCATCATCTTTTGTCATTGACACTTCTGGCTAAAAGAAGAGAGAGTTGCTGTACAATAACATCTGAAAGGCCATAAGTTGCCCACCTCTGCATTACAGATTTGTATTAGGGGATAATGTTAAATTTGGCACCATTATTTCTTTTTTTAAAAAAATAAAGAGAAAGACAAACTCTTTGTTCATAACCATAATGCAAAACAAGCACTGCAGAAGGTTAGTGTTTTTATTTTAATTGGTTGGCAAGAATATTTCTGGCAGCTAGAATTATTTTTAACCTTTGCAGTGTGAAGGAGATAACCAAACTGCTGAGTTATAGACATGGCTGGGCACGAAGAATGCCTTTTCATCAGGTCCTTAAATATTTGTGTCCAATCTGGTTGAGTTCCAAGTTAGAAACCATTAAAGAAAACTTGAGCCTCTCGTCAAAGCCTTCAAGATTCAGGAACTTTCCAATAACGCTAAGCTTTGCTGCCTGGCTCTTAACCCGAAGCTGACACTGCTGATTATTGCTGACAAGACCTGCAACCTATCCTGTGAGCTAATGAGGCATATACTTGCAGACTCTCAAATATGTCCTGCATTTCCTATCTGCAGTAACTCTTCTAACTTTAGAACACAGGTGGGAAAGAAAGGTATCTGCAGCCTTAGAAACCAAAGCTCAAACCCCTTTGGGAGGCAAATCTAGAGCTCAAAGCCCTTTGCTCTGCCATACCAATTCCTTTCTCTGTTTGATCTTTTTTCCCCTTTTCATCTCATTTCCCCCTATTTTTCAGTGCTTTTTTTGAGCATAGAGTCATGGCTTTTAAAAGCAATGCATAACTTGTTTGTGGTGAGACGCACGTGAAGCAGTAGTGATGCAATTTGCTTTTCATATTAGTAGCAATGTTGATTAGTCCCTTTGTGTAAAAGTCTTTGTTCAGGGCTCACCTGTTTTGTTTTGTTTTTAAATTGGGACTTCTACTGCACATTTATACCCTGCTCTATCTTAAAGGAGATCCTTGCCAGTTGATGCCACTTTTCTTTGTGGGCAAAGGCCATATTCAGACAACATAATAAACCGAAGTACTGCAGAGACAAGTGGCATGCTGGTTCTTGTGGTCTGATTACTTCTACTTACAGCAGGAGAGTTAAAACAGACTGCAGATTTTTAGATCTACAGTCTTTCAACTTTTATGGGGGGACCTCTATCCCTAAACCCAATGGATTTATAGGGCACACTGTAGAACAATCCATGAGTTTTCTCTTTGGTTTGTCAGGGCAGAGGCAAGTCATTGCTGCTGGGTTTGGACACATGCTAAAAAAACTATGCATTTGAAGCAGGCATGATCAGCCAGTGGCAAACCAAGTAGGAGACCATATTGGCCAATCCAGTATTGGTTCACTTGTAATTTATAACTCAGAACTTTTAAACATTACATTTTTGGCCTGCTGCTTCCAGAATGGCTCTCATTTGAGTAGAGTTAGCTTGCACATCAAGACAAGTGCCTGGTGGCATCCATATGAGTGGAATAGTGCATCTACTCTTATGTTTTATTCTGAGATTTCAAGGCAGTATCCAAGGGTGTGGAACCTATTTTGAGGTTAGGTTGCAGCACCTTGGATAACTTTTCTAACATTCAAAGACCCAGAGTGCGTTTGCTGTCCCACTGACCTCAGAACCTCTAGCATGCACTGAATCAGGAATTTTTTCTCTCTTACAGCCCTTTCCTTCATGCATGCCACAACTGCTCCAGGGTGTCTGTGACTGCACCCCTCTTGTTGATAGAATGACTGCCTCACATCCTTATCCTTCTCTGTATGTACAGCTCCATCATCTACTAGAATCTTTTGGATGTGCAGGGCAAAGCCAGCATAGCACACAGCAAATGTTGTTGCAACACTGTTTTTTTATGTGCAAAAGTGCTGGGTCTTAAGTGCAAAACAAAAATATATCGATAATTTTTATTTTTTTATTATTTTTAATTGAGTTAAAACCATACATACAATAACGAGAAAACATCACTTAACAGTATCCAATAATTAAGTACATAATGGAGAAACAATATTTTGTGGAAGGTAAGTATACTATAAGTATATTCGTTGCTATTTTATACTTTTGGTTTACATCCTTGTATACAGAATCTAGCCAATATAGGTGAGGTGCTGATAATTTTGAAAAGACCCAGATTATGAAAAAAAAAAAATCTTGCATCAGTTAACCTTTTCTCGAAAATTTTTCCTGTTGAGGGCAAGAAGACTGACAAGCATTCATCACTACTACGTCGTCAGTTTCATCTCTGTGATTCTGTGGTGATCGTGGTTGAACACTAGCTGAGGCTCATGCCTCCTGGCCCTCCTCCTCCTTTCCACTGGTGCCACCTGCTTGATGGCTCCCTCACCTTTATGTTCTGGCCCAGTGGGCCAAGAAAAGCAAACAAATGAGGAAGAGGAGGAGGAAGAGAAGCTGCCACCTACCTGCTGAGTGGCTTTTGATGTGGCAATTGAGCAGGTGATTGCATTGATGAGCCACAGCAATCATTGGTGACACAGTGACAGTGATAGTGAAGAGGGACTCCACTGAGGATAACTTAAAGAGCCTCTTTTATCTCTCACCCAGAAGAAATAAGAACCTGGGGCATGCAGAATATCTTTGTTTTACCACTAAGTGATAATCTCTTCCTGTTAAAAGTAAAGATATTCCCCAGTGACAAGTTTATCTAGTTATGTCCAACTGCAGGGAGCGGTGCTCATCTCCATTACTAAGCCAAGGAGCCTGTGTTGTCAAAGACAACTGTATGATCATGTGGTTATCATGACTGCATAAAACACTGTTACCTTCCCACCAAAGTGGTACCTACACTTTTGCATACTTTTGAACTGCAAGGTTGGCAGAAGCTCCATCATGTGGTGTTTGGGCTTCGAACTGCTGACGTGCCAACCTTGAGGTTGTCAGAGTCAGCATCTTAACCGCTAAGCCACTCCGTCCCTTTTCCTGTAACACACTGACAATTAGCAGTTAGGCTTTTGTATCATGATCTGGAGTCATGATACCTCTTGATAGAAATGAAACAGGAATGGTGATTTCCACTTTGTATCTTGGAGCTTGGAAATGTTACTTTTAGGGCTGCAGCTCCAGGAATCCTCCAGCTAGCAGGTCACATGGCTAAGGTTCAGGGAGCTATAGTCCATTAAAAAAGTAACTTTTCTAATCTCTGATTCTTTTCCTCTTAAAGGGACAATACCCTGTGGTGAGCTTCAAGGAGAAAGATTCGATTTGCATAGTGCCTTTCCAGTAATGTTTCTCTTTCTCATTGATTTGTCGGTATAGCTGGAGGAAGCAGAGCATTTTGCCAAGATGGTGATTGACCTTGGAGAAGAAGCTGGGGACCTCCTGCCCAAGGGCTACTTGGCCTTGGGCCTGACATACAGCCTTCAAGCCACTGATGGTAATTTTTGTTTGTTTGTTTGTTTTTTAAAAGTGATCTCACACAGCTTAATATCATGAAGTCCTTGAAAAGCAACATTTTTCAAACAAACTTAAATGGCTTAGAGTTTGACAAAAAATACCATTTTAGACTACAACTTTCAGAATCTCAGTAAGCTGAGGATCAGGGCGGAAAGTGGGAGGAGGAGAATGAAACTGAGATCTTTTAAAAGTATCTAAAAAGGGGTACAACAAAGGACTGATCAGGATTGTCCACGCCAGTTTGGGACAGTTGGAGGGTATGAACATGCAGGCCAAGATAGAGCCCAGAAATTCTGTTGTCAACATCAGCCCCATTATTTACTTATTTTTTGTATGACAATCTTTGTTTTCTAAAATAAACTCTCAGTGTTTTTCTAAAAGTGTTAGAAACATAAAAGTGTGGAATGAAGCGATCAAGTAGATGTTGCTTCCTTGTAGCTGCAAAAAGGCTCATGATACAATTTCATACCAAAGGTATCTTAGCAAGCTTCATATGGTTAAGAAGAGAAGTCATTTTATGAATCAAAAAGTGGTTAAAGAAAAGACAAGGGATAAAGGAACGCTCATTGCAATGGAGGAATGAACAGTAAGAGTAGGACTTGTGCTTTTTAACTTGGTCATAAATGATTTGGAGTTAGGGGTGAGTAGTGAGATGGCCCTGTTTGCTGAAAACACTCAGTTTATTTAGGATAGTGAAAACAAGCAGTTCCACTTTAATGCAGCTCCACATTAACGGAGGATGGGGTCATCAGTGGCAACAAGTCCTAGTGGATTATATATAATCCCCCATATCAACTGTTTTAGGCAGTTGCTGCAGAAGACAAGATGGGGAGTGCTCTTGCCCTAGTCTCCTGCTGGTTCCCATAATCATGTGAAAGGAGTGCTGGGCCTTTGGTCTGATCTAACATGGCTCTTCTTATGTTCTGAGGACTCGAACATCAGACATAATGATGTGTGTGTGTGTGTGCGCGCATGCACACCTTCAAGTTAATTTATGGTGACCCCATGAATTTCATAGGGTTTTCTTAGGCAAGGAATACTCAGAGATAGTTTTGTCAGTCCCTCCCTCTAAAATATAGCCTACAGCAGCAGGTATTCCTTTGTGATTTGCCATCCAAATACTAACTAGGGCTGACACTGCTTAGCTTCCAAGATCAGATGGGATCTGATCTCTTTAGGGTACTGGGGTCTCACTAAAACAGCATAAGAATGGTTTGTTTGTTTTTTAAATGAGCCTCTCAAGAGGCTTGCAAAATAAATCAATCCCCACCCCCACTTCAGCAGTTGTTATTGCAAGATATACTGGAAATGGACATGGAGGCTCTTTAGCTGTAGCTAATCACTGCTTGAAAATGTTTTATTTTCAATTGCATCTTTGAGAAACCTTCAGGCAGTAGAGCCAGTGGCCAGATGGAGTCCAGGGAAATATAGAATCATTGAGTTGGAGGGCATCTTATAGTTCATGCCACTCAAGTGGTAGTTCCCGGCCTGGTGCCAGTTTCTAAAACATTGGCTCCATGGAGGAGGAAAGGAAAGAAAGGAACAGTTATAGCCAATGGACACAAATGTAACCTTGGGCAAATCATATCCTTTCAGCCTTGGAAGAAGGCAATGATAAACCTCTGAATAAATCTTGCCAAGAAAACTTCAGGAGAGGGTCAACATTTGTCAGAGTTGCTTTGAAGGCTCATAATAGTATAATTCCTGGCACGTTAGGGAAAAGAAAATACCTAATCCCACACATCAGATAGTTTGAGAAACACTGTTGTAGGTTATTTAATTTAAAGCTTTATTCCATGTGGGAAATCCAGAGTTAAAGCATCTCTTACAGACAACTAACCAGACTTTGTTTGAAGACTTTCATCAAGGGTGACAACTTTCAGGAAAATTTTTCCTTTTAGGCAAACTGCATCTTTCAAGTGATTACTCATGGAAAGATGTCCACAAAAGAACTCAAGAAACTCTTGGGAAACTGAGCCCCTTACGGCTTGGTTTTGGGGAACAGAAACAAGTACGAGATTCAGAAGAGTGGGGACAAGGGTGGTCATTCCCACATACCCATGAACCAGGAATTGTAATTTATTTTATTTTGCCCCCAAATGTGGTGACAGCCACGGATAAATGGCTTTGAAAAGGGCTGAGTTTTTTGGGGGGTTACAGCCAGCCATATCTCTTTCCTGATAGAAGGCTTCCTCTATCCCTGAGTCCCAAATCTTATCTGGAAGATTAGATATTGCTTCATGAAAAAAATGGGATGTAACACTCCCTCCATGTTTTCTTAAAGAAAAACTTTGCGGTGTCAAGGTGGAGGGACACTATTAATCTTAAAGCTGACCTGTGACTGTTTGCTGCCTGAAGCAAAATAGCAAATGATGCCCACCCACCCCCCGCTAACCAGATTAGTTTGGCATAGGAAGGGGGGGGGGAATCTCTCAATTGCTTCTTATTGACTTGATCAGAAATTTGATTTGGTTAGATTTATTTTATTAATATCCCACCTTTCCTGGGACGCAAGGCAGCCCACACAAAGATTAAAAAGATTAAAAGATTAAAATCAGATACAGAGAAAAGTTTAAACGTAGGTACGGGGAAGGGTTAGGATTAAAAATGGGTACAGTTAAAAACAATCACAAGAAACTATAATGTGGATATGCATTTCAGCATAATACCAAAGCAAAACTGAATTGAAAGGAATTTGAAAATAAAGCAATCAAGAAGTATAGTATCTGCCTGTTAAATGTATTTTTCTGGGCAGCAGTAGGCTTGTGAAATAGTAGCTGGAATAAAAAGAGTTTTGTCTGCTAACCATATTAACAAATCAAACAATTAACAATTGGCTGAACTTTCATGGCATCGAGAATTTCCTGCCCTGTGGTTATCTTATTCTATTTGATGATGATGATGGTATTTATTTCTTACCTGCCTCTTCTCATGGAGGCGGGAAACAACAGCTATTGATGGACACACCACATCAGTTAGAACACATCAGTTAAAATGAGTGCAGAGTAATAAAAATAGCTATACAGTGATCAGTCGTTACTACGGAGTATCCCTGATTGTTTACAACTCTTTTATCAGAGCTGGAATGGGTATCCATTATTTACAAAAAGGTTCTACTTTCTTCCTGCATTTAAATAGAAAAAAAAGAAGATCTTCCTAAAATGACTGATCTAGCTTTGTTTAATAAAAGCTACACAGAAAGAATTGATCACTGCTGGAGATGCATGTAAATCCATGCTGATTTTACCACTGTTATTCCAGATTTTTTTTTTCTTTTGTGGGTGGGGAAAGTCATGTATACCACTGGCTTAATTACTAGCTATTGTGTTCCCCTGAGCCTTTTAATTACACTGTTAGGATATTTAGAAGGTACTGTGCACAAAGAACATTATGAGCTGATCTAGAACTTACAATTAGCCACTAAATTTCCTAGTATGGGAGTGCCCCAACATTAAAACGTCAGCTAGTTAATATATGGTATAAAGAAGAAACATTTCAAATGATTTCAGAATAAGGATGAAAGAAAGGGGTGTAAAGAAACTTCCCATGATCCACATGTGTCATTTATAGCAAGTGTGGGGAATGAGTATAATACTCCACATGTTGGTAGACTGTATCTCCCAACTTCCCTCTCCCTCAATAAGGGATGATGATTATATTTATATCCCTCATTTTCCCCTGTTCTTCACTCAAGGTGTATTACAATAGATTTTTTTTAGTATCCAAGAACATCAAATGGTGGTCAGGAGGTCACAAGGAAGAAAAGGAAGAAAACACAATTTAGGAGAGGATGCAGCAGTTTGCTTTTGGCTGTATCTACTGGGAAGGGCATGATTCTGTCCCTCCTTTTTTCCTCCTCCCTGCAGAGTTAATTGAGTGCAGACCACTTTTGCACTTTGCTATCAGTTTGCAGTAGTTTAACAACAACAACAACAACAGCAATTTATTACTACCCATAGGAAGTAAGCTGAGGCAAAAGGGGGAAGTGGAAGGGATGAGAGGGAAACTGAGACATGTTAAAAGCAGCTGAAAATGTGGGGTGACGAGATTAATTGGGATAATTCCTGAAAAACTGGGGCAGTTGGAAGGCACAAAATTCAGTACCATGTGATAAAAGCATCTATGTAGCATTTATCACAACTGAAAAATAAATGAGTTAAAATACAGTTTCAAATATCTGACAACAACAAATGTTATAAAACATTTGTGTGGAATGCCAGAGAGAGCACATATGTTTTGAAAATCCTTTCCAAAGCACCAGCATCTCTTGGGACTGAGCTCCATAGGGCCATCCATTTTAATGCTCACCAAATTTTAGAATTCTTGTTATTGCTATTGCTGTACTATTTATCACTTGCATAACACTTGGAAGTATGTAAACTTCTTTATAATCCTATGCATCATAGCATCATAGAGTTGAAAGAGACCATAAGGGCCATCCCGTCCAATCCTCTGTCATGGAGTATTCATCCTTATGATAGCTCAATGAGTTAATTCTTTGGTCTTCTCATTTCACAGATGGGGAACTATCACTTGATCAAAGCTAGGTCAGTAATGTCTGTAGTTCTGTCACTGGTGTAAAAAACATTTTTATGCCATCCTCAAATGAGCAGTGAGTCGAGTGTGAGGAAATGACTACTGTAAAGAATGTAAGCCTCTGTACCAGAAGGGAGATGAAGAACATCCTGTGCTGTGATCCATTGTAAGCATATTTAACAGTGGTCAGACTGAACATCAGCCCAGTTCAATAGGCAGAGAAGAAGTGGGATAGGGATGGAGAATGTATACAACAGAAGGACTGGCCATCAAGGAATGATTTTGTGGCTATACTTATTGATCCAGTCCCTTAATGTTTTATGTAAGGTGTAGGACAGTAGGAAGATGAATAGACTGAATCAGGGAAGACCACAGCAATAAATCTACAGAACCTGAGCAGGGCTGCTGAGGATAGGGTAGTTTAGAGGTCTTTCATTCATGGGGTTGCCATGGATCAAAGTTAACTGGAAAGCAGCAAGCAGCAACAACCACCCTTAACCATATTGCGTCTGCACTGGACCTAGGCTTGCATACCAGGAGGGAACAGCTGCTTTCTAAGTTGCCATTGAGAGGCAGAAATCAAAAACATGATCGATTTCTTGATATGGAAGTAAGAGGTGGAAAACATTTATCTGCTTCAGTTTTGTAAGCCAGGGACAAAGATTGTAAGCAGGAAAAGAAAATTTGGCAATGCTTAGCAGTCTGAGAAAGGACCTACCAAAGCCCCATATGGCTTTGGCACCAGTGCCAAATGGCATCTGCAAACCATTCCTAATCTCTTTTCTCCCCAGCTGCATCCCCAAGTTTGTATATTTCTAAACAGGCTGCAAAAATGCCATCTGTGCTTACTTGTTGTCTTAAGTCAGGGGCAGGATTTCTAGATTTTTGGCCTACAATTCCCATCAGGCCTACCCAGCCTGGTGAATACTAAGAGACTATGGGAGCTGTGGTCCAAAACATCTGGAGGGCCAGGCAATGGGGTACAGCTAGCTTCATTGAATTTGTCATTCTTAGTTATTTGATTGGTTGATTGATATTTTCAAATATTAGTTTTTATTTGTTTACTTGCAATACCAACACAAAGCTATAAACACAAAATATAAAAATATACCAACATATGACAAAACAGTATATTTTTTAAAAAAACCTTTCAAACATAGAATCCATTTTCTAGCAGAATAAAAGTACATTTTTCTTTTCTTCTTTTCTAGTGAATAATCTTGAGTTTTCATTTCCCAAAAAGTAAGGTATCAGTAATCTCTTAGTAAATTTTTGCACTATTTAGGCTGAAATCTGGGTGGTCTCTCAATATCAGATATATACAGAGGTGATTAATGGCTGCCATATCTTGACAAATGTCTGTCCTAGTGTCTTCTCTATGAACTTTACTCTTATAAATGCATCTAAGGAAGTAGACTGAAATCTACAAAAGCTTGTGTTGCCAACTTATTTCTTTCAGTTAGTCTCATGAGTACTACAAGATCTTTCTATTTACTCTTAGCTGTTTATTTTTTATTTAATGACATATCTACCACCTCTTCCATCATGCAAAAAAAAAAAAAAAAGTCCAGTTCCTCAGAATGTTTTCATCACTTAGTTATAATAATTCTAGCCATTTATGCTAATAAAATAGATATAAGATTCTAAATCTAATCATGCAAGTGTTTATAAAAACAGACAATAATAGTCCATCATCATTGTTACTGTACTGGAATTTGATTTGATGGGGAATACAATGGCTTGGACTATTTTACCTTTACTGCTCGATTGTATATCTTTTCTCTTTAGGCTCTTGTCTAGTTCTTCCATAGCTGCCCTTCTCATTCCTAGCCGTCTTCTGATTTTTTGACTGCAGTCTCCATTCTGATCAATGTTTCATCCAAAGTACAGGAACTCTTTAACTATTTTGATTTCTTCATTGTCTAGGTTGAATTTATGTAGGCCTCATTCCCACTACCTTTTGAACCGGACCGTAAATCGGTTTGAACCGATTCAAATGACCCTGGTTCCCACTTAATTCGAATTGCTGAAGCAATCCCGAAAGGGGGCACATGCTTTGGACCCATTTAACCTGCATCAAAAAGACGCTATTTTTTTCTAGTTCTTTTGGGCTGAATTGATTTATTTTGAAAAAATCGATTCAGTGCAAATGGGAACCATGCGGATTCGAATCCACCCCTGCAGTCGCCGGTTTTCCCGGCCTCTCTATCCTGGTCTTCCCCGGCCTCCTTGTCTCCTTCTGTCTCGGCCTTCTCCATCCTTGGCCTCTCCTGGTGGGAGAACCACGCTCTGCCGCTGAACCGATTCATTAATTCGGATTGGTTACCTGAAATATTGGAAACCGAATCAAGTGGGAATGACGCCAAAGATGGTCATTATTTTTTTTTCCAGCAGTAAGCCTGCCTTTTCACTTTCTTCTTTGACCTTTCTTAATAATTGTTCTAAATCCATGATGTTTTCTGCTTGTGATATGGCATCATCTGAGTATCTCAGATCAACAATCTCTTCCTTCCTCCTGTCTTCACTCCTCCTTCTTCTGTGTCCAGGCCTACTGTTCGTATGATATTTTCTACATACAAGTTGAACAGGGTGGGTGACAGGCCTTGCCTGGCACATACTGATTTTTATTCTAGAATTCCTTTGTATGCACTATTAGCCATTCTATGTTGGCAGGGTGGTTCCTAGTGCCTCTACCTTTCTTGAATCTTGATAGCATCTCTGGGATTTCTCTCTTTGTGTATGATTGGCATCTATGTTGCATAATTTTGAATATAATTTTGCTTGCATGGGAAATTTATTCTATGATTTTATAGTTGCTGCAGTCTCTTGTGTCTCCAATTTGTGGATGGGGATGTATATTGAGGGTTTCCAGTCCGTTGGCCATGTTTTGTTTTCCATATCTTTTGACCTACAGTATATTAGTTAACACTATAGTTGATTCTGTAGCAGTTCAATTGGAATATCATCTGTTCCTGATGATTTTATATATTTTTAATTTTATTTATATTGTGTGTGTGTGTGTGTGTTCTCCAAAGAGGTTGAATTAGCTTTAAAGGAAGCACAGGACCAACTGTGATGGGACTGTCAAAGTCTGCTTCCCAAGCAGTTCACACTCAGTGCAGGATTTTGTAGAGATTATCAAGAAGAGCATTATGTATATATTTTTAACAGTCCCTTCATTGTATTTGTTGAGATTTCTGTTGTTATGTGCCTTCAAGTCGTTTCTTTTTTTAAAATATGTTTATTAACTTCACAAGTCGTTTCTGATTTACAGCATCCTTAAGGTGACTCTGTCATGGGGTTTTCTTAGCAAGATTTGTTTGCCTTTGCTTTCCTACAAGAGCATTATGTACATAAGAGTGCGACTGGCCCAAGGTCACCCTGTCACTTCGCTGAGCAGAGATTCCAACCCTGGTCTCCAGGATCCTAGTCCAACATTCAAATGAATACCCCACACTGACTGTCTCAACCATTGTCGAGGCAATGCATTAATTCTCAGAAAAGAAGTGCTGTTCCTTGGGGAGTTTTCAATATGTACTATGTTTTTTTACCTAACTGTGTGCTTGAAGTATTGTGACTCTTCAGTGACTTTCCATTGTAGGTTGATTGATCAATTACAGTGATGTGATGGTGGAAGTTATTCCATTAACTATTAGTTGCAGAATAGTCAGTCTGCATCCACAAGAGAAGGTGCAGCTTAGCCAACATCTGTCATTGCTCATTTATGCTCTGGCCAGAAGCCAGAGTCTCTCCCAGAAGGGTTTCTGTCATCCCCTGAGGACATTTGCACCGGCTGAGCCTCTGGCAAAGTTTTGTCCCTTCTTTTCTGAGCCAGTAGGCTCCCGACACGTCTTGTACATCGAGGGGACAGCAGGTGCAGGCCCTCAGCTTTCGCTTTCAGGGCTGCCTTCCAACTGCTCTGCACAGATGACCCTGCAGAACTGCCAGATCTCAACAAACAGCTCTTTAAAATCTGTTTCTGGAAAACTGGAAACATATGGGTTGGTAGAGCTAGGTAAATGTTTTTAGGATGTCAAGTGAACCTGTGTGAATCCCACACTAAGCATTGGGAATTAAGCAGCCTCCCTACAGCCTCAGGATTTGAGAAAAATGGAGCAACCTAACCTTGTATGGGGCTTAATTGCAAAGCATGGGTATGATGTCTCCATGCTACGGTGTTTTAGATTTTAAAAAGTTAATTTTAAAAATCGAGAGGTTTATTCATATGCTTTGTTTGCCATCTGGCTTTGTTGTCAGAAGGGAACTTGATGGCTGATTGCAGTTAAATCATAGTTTGTTGTTGTTGCTGTGTTCCTTCAAGTTGTTTTTGACTTCCGGCCACCCTAAAGTAAATCTATCTTGGGGTTTTCTTGGCAAGATTTGTTTAGAGGTGGTTTGCCATTGCTTTCCCCTAAGGCTGAGAGGCTGTGACTCGAGCAGGGAATTGAATCCTGGTCTCCAGGGTCATAGTCCAAGACTCAAATCGCTATGCTATGCTGGCTTTCAAATCATGTTAGTTAAATATTTAAAAACAAGATAGGATATTTAAAAACAAGATAGAATCATAAAATCATGAATAACAACAGCCATGTGAACAGTAGGAAGGAGTGAAAATGTTCTCCTCCCCCCACCCTCATTCCTGCAAAAATTTAAGATACATGGTTAGCATTATTTTTGTATAAATATACAAAATTGTCAGACAGCTAGTTCTGTGGATTTCTAATGGGAAACTGTTCCACAGGGTAAATGCTACAGCAGAGAAGGCTTTGTGTCTAGTTGGATCTCAGTCCAACACAGCGATGGGCAACTGTGAAGGGGGTGAGGACCAGTTGTCCTCCCTATATTCACACCAGCATATTTCTGGACAGGTCCCATTTTGGCTGGTTTTTGTCTTTTGCAGGGTGGGGGGTGTTTGGCGGGGGCGGAGTAGATAAACCAAACTGCTGTGGTTTTAGGTGGTTTTGAAGAGCTTTTAAGGGTCTGGGGGGATTTGGATGCTTCTGAGGGAGTCCCAAGAACTGCACTTAGAGGTTTCAAGGGCCACATGCCATCTTTGGGTTGCACTATGCTCACCCAGATCTAATATATGACAAAAAGCCACACCCAAAGAGGAAGAACAAGATGGGAGCCAAACGATGTAATTGTTAGAAAATAGGACTAAGACTGGGGAGATCTGGGTTCAAATTGCCAATCGGGTTATGATGCCCACTGTGGCTATATCTGCACTGCAGAAATAATGTACTTTGACACCACTTTAGCTGCCATGGCTTAATGCTATGGGATTTCTGGGATTTGTAGTTTTATGAGCTATTTGTTCTACTCTGTCAGAGTGCTCTGGTGACACAACAAACTACATATCCAAGAATTCCATGGGATGGAGCCATGGCAGTTAAAGCAGTATCAAACTGCATTATTTCTGCGATGCAGATGCAGCCTGTGTGACTCAGCCAGTAATACTTTTTCAGTTTCATCCACTTTGCAACATTGCTGTCAGGATGTAATGGGCATGTGGTGAAAATATAAATGATTCTGAGCTTCCTGGAAAAAAGACAATAGTGGGGAAAATTGAATAAATAAGATTTCAAAATCGAGGAAAGGTCATATGGGAGGAGGCATTCCCTGTGACTTATCAGCGCAATTATTTTCTGTCCTGTTAGCTGGATGTTCTGAAAAAGAAAGGAATGGATATGGATGTCTGGTTTTGCTGGACTAATCAGTTTCTACGACCATTTGAAATAAAGCAACAAATGCTTTTTCAGCAAGATCCAGTGGAGTGTGAAAAGCTTTTCAAATGCGACATAAAATTCTCAGTTGAAATGCTTCATTTGAAGAACCATATGGACTACGTTTTTTGTTGTTGTTAACTGCCCTCCGGTTGACCTCGGCTTATGGTGCCCCTGTGGATGAGAGATCTCCAAGACCCCCTGTCCTCCACTGCTCTGCTTGGGTTGAATAAACCATGATCTCCCTGGCTGAGTCTAGCCATTTGGGTTGCAGTAATAATAATATAATAATAAATAATAAAATTTTATTTATAGCCTGCTCCTCTGTATCCAATCGGAGGGGTTACATCAATTAAAAATTACAGTGTTCCTCTCTTTCTACTAACCTCCACCTTTCCTAGCATTGTTGTCTTTTCTATTGATTCATGCGTTCTCATAAGGTGGCCAAAGTATGACAGATTCAGTTTAATCATCTTGGCTTCCAGGGAGAGTTCCAGCTTGATCTGTTCAAGGACCCATTTGTTTGTCTTTTTGGCTGTCCAAAGTATCCTCATCACTCTTCTCTTGCACCACATCTCAAAACGAGTTGATTTTCTTTCTAACTGCTTTCTTCCTTGTCCCAATCTCACATCTGTACAAGTTGAGGGGGAATACTATTGCTGGAATGATTTTAACTTTAATGCTGAGTAGTATATCTTTACTCTTTAGGATTTGATTACACATTATAAACCGCTTAGGGAATACTTAAGTGAACTGGTAAATGGTATAGAAATGTACTTACTGTTTTTCTAGGTCTAAACCTCCTCTGCATATGCTATTTTCTGCATAGAAGTTGAACAGATAGAGCTTTGCCTAACCCTTTTGTCAATTGGGAACCATTCTGTTTATCCACATTCTGTTTTGACAGTAGTCTCTTGACTTAAGTATAGATTTCTCATCAGGACTATCAGGTGTAATGACACTCCCATGCCTTTAAGAGCCATGCAAAGCTTTTCATGATCTATGCAGTCAAATGTTTTGCTGTAGTCTATGAACAAGTGACATAGCCAAGGGTGGGGGGTATCTGTGGGGTCTGGACCCCCCTTCCATTAAATTATGTTTAAAATAATATCAACCAAACCTAATCTAATCACAAAATATATGTTTTCCCCAGTGGATCTAGCCTTGTGTGTGTGTGTGTGTGTGAGAGAGAGAGAGAGAGAGAGAGAGAGAGAGAGAGATTGAAGAGGGAAGCAAACTCTGGGGCAGAAGAGCAGCGGGGATGGGGGTGGGAGGAAGAGGAGGAAGGCAGAGAAAGAATGGAGGAGAAAGAAGGAGGAAGGGAGGGAAAGGCGGGGGAAGAGGAGGAGGCGTGCCACGTGGTTGTTGTTGTCATTGTTGTTGTATCCCTCCATTTCCAATTTATAATGACCTTGAGGGAGATCTATCATGAGGCTTTTGGAAGGGATTTTTTTTTTTTTTTTTTTTTTTTTGCCATTGCCTTCCCCTGAGCCTGAGAGAGTATGATTTCACCAAGAGGGTTTTAAATGTAAAAATACTCACAAAAATTGTTAATATCCTGATGTATTTGCAACGGGTTTACACCCCACCCCAAAATGGTGGCATTTCGTCTGGACCCCCCCCCTCCCAAAATCCTGGCTACGTCCTTGTATGAACACATGGTCATTTTTTTCCTGGAATGCTTCTAGCCATTGTATGTTTGTGATGTGGTCCCTAGTCTCCCTACCTTCCCTGAACCTCTGGGATTTCTCTCTCCATGTATGATTGGAGTCTATGCTGCAGCAATTTGTACATAATTTTGCTTGTGTGGGAAGCAATGCTATGGTCCTATAGTTTCTGCAGTGTCTTGTGTCGCCCTTTTTGTGTATGAGCATGTAAATAGATTGTTTCCAGTGTGTTGGCCATTGTTTTGCTTTCCATGGTTGTTGACATATATTAGTTAACCATACAGTTGATTCTGTCTGTGTGGACTGTAGCAGTTCAATTAGGATATTGTGTGTTCCTGATTATTCGTTTTTCAGTTTCTCTTATTACAGCTTCCACTTCACTTTTTAAATTTTGGGGTTTGTCTCTGTATGGTTCTTTGTTCCATGTGGCATGCATTTTTCCATCTCTTTTATATAACTCTTCTCTGTGTTGCATCCTACATCTTTATTTCTCTTTGTATTGCAATGTTTATGTGTTCCATTTCCTTTTTTACTGTTTCTAGCTTCTCCTTGCTCATACTTTTTACATCCCACATTCCTATAATACGTGTAGTGCTGCTTCAGACCTTATGATCCAAAAAAGGAGGGGGCGGGGAGTGTTCAATTTTCCAAACCTTAATGTTTACAAAACGGTTATGTTTTTGTTTCTTTTATTGCAGCTACCTTGAAAAGCTCACAAAATGACTTGCATCAGAAAGCACTCAGGACACTAGAAAGGTGAGAGGAAGAGAGAAAAATAAACTGTATTGAGAGATTTTTGTTGTTGCTACTGTTGGTGTATTACTGTATTATCAAATTCTTCATATAAATTCTTTACAATAAGTGTTAAGTTTCTGGTGATTTCCCATTTATCTGCTTACAGAAGATAAATATATGGTAATGGAAAAAGGGTTTCTGCTATTGGAGACAATAAATGTTGTTGGGACTTCTCTGTGTACTAATCTGGAGTAGTTAGTTAGTTAAAGTTTATTGATTAGTCAATTAATCATATCAAAACAGTTAGTAGTAAAAGTAGTAAAATACAATAAAACACAATGTATAAAATACAATGGGATAAGATAAATTCGACTAAAATAAGATGACTAGAAATTAATTTAAATTTATAGTAGTAAATTGTTGTCTTATAATAAACTAAGGAATAATAAAAAAACAAAGCTGAACTATGTTTAAATAAGTTCATCTCCTTTATATGCAACAATCTGGAGTATATGAAGGTGTTGTTTTGGCATAGTTCCTTCTTGAGGGGGGATTTGGCTTTAAGTGACACACATTCCTAGACTCAGATGTAATATCTTCGTTACTGTGCTACTTAGATGTAATTGCTGTCCCATATTACTTTAAACTGTATTTATTTTTAGCCTTTTGACCTTTCCCCGCTGGCCATGGCTTGTTTCCTTGATATCTTAACTCTAGCTGGGAAGTTGATGGATCGCTAATTGAGTGTCAGAGATGCCCACTGTTAGCCAACAGGGGGTGTTGTCAGAGTTTGGATAGAAGATCCTTGCACTGTATCCCGTGATGTCTCCCAGATACAGGACAACCCATTAACACTGAAGTAGTACCTTGGCTGGAGACTGACAGATAGATCTTGACAGAGTTGAAGGTGGTATGAAAGAGACATGATTGCCCATGATTTGTAATACCAATACTGTCCTAGATCTACTATTTGTCCATATGCTTAGTCTACTAAAATTGCCAGCAGCCCTCCACATCATCACTTGAGGCCTGCTTTTTCTGAATGAATCAGTTTTAGACCCATTTGAAATAGGGCAGCAAGTGCTTAGTAACTGATCTTTTTAATTCAGAAAATTCAACTAGCCATGGTGACTCATGCTAGTCCGGAAAACATATCCAGGAGTAGCCGTGTTGACCTGTAGTAAAGTACAGCAACATCAAAAATCCACACAGTAGGGATACCTTTATTGGCCAACCAAAATGCACAAAATACATGTAATTTTTTGAATTAGATTAGTGAATCATGCTCTGAAAGGTTCCCCCCCACTGCCCCTCTTAAGATTCTGCAAAAGCTGCACCAGGTAAGAATGTAATAGCTAGCCCATTTGTGAGGGTTAGGTTATTGGATCCTATTGCACCTGTTCTTCATTGGTTACATTGGTTGACTATTCATTTTGGGCCCAATTTCAGAGCTCTACATTTGACCTTTAAGCTCTTAACTAGCTTGGAGCACATTATCTGAAGGTATCTCTAGATCTGTGTGAGCCTATCCATGATTTAGGAACATTCTCAAGAAATGTTAGACTGTCAGGCTCTAAGAATATGGCAGATATATTTGGCCTTTTAATTGTTGTATTTAAAAACTGAAGTCTGAAGACTCTAGAATTTGTTCCAGTCTGAAACTCGAACTTGAAAAATATCTTTAACTGTGGTCTTTTTGGAAAGTGATCTTGTGAAACTTTTGGGACTAAACTGAGCAAAAAACATAGCATAAGCTTTCATAGACCTGGTCTACATCCTCAGATGCATGGAGTGAACTGCTGCCCAGGAGAAATCTTTATAATCAGACTATATGAATAGCTATAGAAATGCACAGCTTGTGGGTATGGTGATGAAGTGACAAGTTCAGTTTTGATTATGGTTGTTGAGGGATAAAGACAGGAGGAAACATGTTGCCCAAGGTCAAGGTAGGTGGGTGACCATATAAATGGTGGTGGGAGTTTTGTAATGTGATGTGTGCAGGCTGGAAAACAGAAAGGAGATAGGATAAACTGGCCAAGAGCATCCTCATGACAAAATGAGACAATTTTCCATGCTATTTTGAAAGTTGAGTGAATGCTAGTCACCAGTCCTGTGAGGACATGAGAAGAGAAGCTAGCTGAGCAGAAACAGAACTGGGCATGTATGGAAGTGTTGTCGCTCAACAGCAGAGCACGTGCTTTGGTTATAAAAGGTACTAGGCATGGTGTAGTGGTTTGACTGTTGGACTGTGACTGTGGGAGACCAGGGTTCGAATCCCCACTTGAGCATAAAAACCCACTGGGTAACCTTGGGCAAGTCATACTCTTTCAGCCTCAGAGGATGGCAATGGCAAATATGCTCTGAGGAAACTTGCCAAGAAAACTCTATGATAGGTTCACTTTAGGGTCACCATAAGTCAAAAATGACTTGGAGACACACAGCAATGACAAGGTAGGAAACAGATTTCTGTGTGTGTCCACAATGATTTTGACATCCCTCTTGTCTAAGGGCCCATTTCACTTACCATTTAAACCAGTTTGCGAATCGTGTTGACACCAGATGGCTGAATTGATCGAGGCCAATGCTTAGTTCCCACTATGAAACAAATTTAGACCTTAGACTATGTAGCTTCTACTAATTCCTTTGTGCCACAGCTTGTGGGGGACCAGGTTTTCCAGGCGTGTAGATCCTGCAGCCCCCCTTCTAGATGTGGTTGAACTCCAGTCCCATCAAAGAGAGGCTTCAGGGGGCAGAGCCTGGAAAGGGAAGCAAGGAATGGTCAAAAGGGCCCCTTGGCTCTGAGGGAAGTCCTCCGCCAGCCTCTGCTCTGGAAGTCAGCACTGGGCTTCTCCAGCCCTTCTGACCCAGGACTCCTCTGGGAAGATGGGGGGAGGCCGGGAGAGAGAGAGAAGGCAACCTGCTGGCACTCTCTGGGGCCCCAATCCCGAACGGCTGAAATTCACCCCGAGGTGGAGGCAGAGGCAGAAACAGTCATGCCGGAAAGGAGGGAGGCAAGCCGGAAGGGAGGGAAGTGGCATCCAGCCCAGGCTGAAGTTGGCAGAGAGGCTCCCAGGGCTGTCTGCCGGGCACTAGCTGAGCCCATGAGGCAGGGAAAGAGGCTCCTCTGCCTCATCTGCCCTTCCTGTGGCATCCACCCTGTAAGGATGATTGCTCAAATATGGGGAATATTAATCAGCTCAACTTATCAATAACAAGCTCCTTACAATTACCCAGTTTGGGCCAAATCCCAGCAGTGTATACTGAGAGGCCGGATATTCTAATGAAACAGTGCAGAGGCAGACACTTTCAGTTAATAGCTAGTTTATTAATGGGAAGGGGGCATACGCATACAAAACACACAAATTCACACAATCATGCGAGACCAAAAGAAGAAAGAGAGGAAAAGAGGGCAGGATACAGGAGGCTTACTAACAGTTATGCTTATCTGAATGGTCTCCTCAGAATCAGCAGAAAAGCAGCAACACAGGTGATGGGAAAAGGGAAGGTTGGAACTACATTGGAACACAAGCTGACAGAGTGCCTTCTTGGGCTCCTGGCAGAACAAAGAACAAAGAAATGGCAGGACTTTCTGTAGGTTTTTCCCTGGGAAAGACACTCGATACTGGAATAGCTAGTGTCTGCAAAGTATCTCAAAATCATACATCTGTCTCCAAGGTGTGAAGCATCTTTCCTGTTTGCAACTCCTAACCCAGGCGATGTTTGTTACATGCAGGGTTATAAGGAGAAATGTGTGCACACTCAGGACATTAAGTTTCCCTCAGAGGCTCATAGGGTCATGCAATGCTAAGGTGTACAGCCAATTATCTCTGCCAAATGTATTTTAGATGTGGGGAATTTAGAAGGTGTTTTATAAAATTGCCTCCTCGCTAACAACCTGGTTGGCAAAGTCCTCGGTGGAGCAAATGAGGATGCTCTGCCCCATGGCTGAGGAGGCTGTGGACATGGTCGGGCAGGTGAGCATTTGGTCAGTGGGGCGCATGGTCTCCTGCTTGGGTGAGGCAGTGGAGGAGGATGGTGAAGAGGCGACTTTCCAAAAGCAACTGAGGCTAGCTCCCAGTGAGTATAACTTTGGCTGGATGTGATTCAGATCTGTCATTCACACTTATTGAACAAGTTTCTGAATTGCATCTTTTCAAAAGAACCGCGAAAAAGCTAGTGTTTGGAAAGAGCAGGGTTTTTTGGATTTGTCTCACTCCCAAGCAATTCCAAGCAATTCTGAACTATCACAGTCGCATCCGAAACCATTTCCAATGAGGACGAGGCACATATAGAGTGATCAGCAATTTGCTTTAAATCATAGTGGGAATGGGACCCTAAGAGAGGTTGTCTATTTGTCACATTCATCTGAGAATCTAATGGTGTAGCAAATGGCTGTGCTTTCTTGTTCCAATCAAATCCACAATCAATCAATAAATGCTCTCCAGCATTCTGGTAGTTTGCTGTTACCTTTCACAAAGTGCTCATGGTGAATTATAAACTCATAAGCAGTTTGGGCCCAGCATGCCTCATATTATTCTAATTCCTCTGAGACCTCAGAAAATGCTCTCTCAACTATGCCTTCCTGGAGCTGCTAACAGCAGTTGTTGCTCACCTGCAGAAGTCTTATTGCCCTGAATTCCAAAATGCCTGACTGAAGAAGTATGGAACTATCAATGGCTGTATCTGCACTGCAGAATTAGTGCAGTCTGAGACCGCTTCAACTACCATGGCTCAATGCTAGGGAATTTCCTCTTTTGGACATCACAACCATTTGGAATTCAAGAGACTTCAGGCTTGTTACAGTTGACCCAGTGTGCTCTTGCATGCTGATGAGTTGCTCCCATATGTAGTGGGAGTAGATAAACCCTGGACCTTGTGTTTTGTTTATCCTAACATGTGAACCCAGCAGGAGCTGGCTCTCTGGCTCTAGGTTCTCTCAACAAGAAGAGGAATAATTCATGAATTATTTTAGGATTAATTATCCGACTTCTCAGAAGACAAACAAACCAGAGAGCTGGCTCCCTATAAGGAAAGGCTTCTTATACTGTACATAGGAGTTTTCACTCTACACTTACTAGAGAGAATATTCTTTGTGGGCAAATTGTAAGATTTTTCAAAAAATTTCATATGATGTTGACAAGTAAATTGAAACTGGCAGTGTGCATCAAGCTTATATATGCAGGTAGACTATTACAAAGAACTACACAGAGGGCAGATAAAAATGAAGAGAGAATCTCTTTGGCTAACAATACAAAAGACTTCTGAGAACACAGTGGTCTATCACTTGCAATTTAATAATGCTAATGTTTCTTTAAGATGGCACATCTGTAAATATTGGTATTTGATAAAGATGTTGTGTGTGTATGTAACTTCAAGTTGCATGTTGAATTATGCTGACTCCATGGATTTCATAATGTTTTCTTAGCCAAGAAATACTCAGGTGGTTTTGCCAGTTCCATCTTCTGAAATGCAGCCTACAGGGTCTGAAATTTGTTAGCAGTCTCCCATCCAGGCACTAAGCAGGGCTAATCCTTCTTAGCTTCTGAGATCTGGTGCCTTTTAGGGTACTTAGGGCAACCCGTGTTACTGGATATAAAAACTACCACCACCACCCAAGTACTATATAAAAGAATCAGAAGCATAAATAATTGGTTAGATAGAAGTGATACATATGAGAAAAATGTCCATTGCAACATGTCACAACCATGTAGGCAGAGGTTTTGCAATGGCTGAGGGCTCTATCTAATTGAAGAGATTAAGGCCAATAATCTAGAGTGAAAAGATGGAAGGGCAGGGTTTCTGTATCTTCAGTAACCTATAGAAAAAGATGGACTTTGACTGGCTGAGATTGTTCTGGTTAGGGAGGTGCACATCTATAACGGCTGCCACCATATCATCATGAATATACCCAGATCAATTGTTAGTTTTATTTCTGGCTGTGCCTGTCATAGCAGCCAATTTGTGAATTTCCCGCAAATCTGAAGTGTGCCATCAGCCCTGGCCTCAGACTGGAGTAGACATTACTGAACTATTTGTTGTTGTGTGCCTTCAAGTCATTTCCAGTTTACAGTGATCTTAATGTGAACTTGTCATGGGGTTTTCTTGGCAAGATTTGTTCAGAGGAGGTTTGCTCATGCTATCCCTTGATGCTGAGAGAGTATAACTTGTCCAAAGTTTATTGTCCAAGAATTTGAACTCTGTTCTCCAGAGTCGTAATCCAGCACTCAAACCACTACACTATCCTGGCTAGATGGACTAATGATCTGAATATAAGAAAGTTCTTTATGCTCTTAAGTAGTCCTCAGCACCACTCCTTTCATCTTTGATCAAGGCCTTTTCTTTAAATAATCAGACAACAGAATGATATTTATAATATTTGCAGTTTATCTGTCAGTCTGTTGTACTATATCAATAAATATGCTTGATCACAGTCACTAAACATGCTGTGGGGCGGAGTAGATGGGTATGAAAGAGCAGTCCAAGTCCATTCTGGCTACAAGCAGGTCTGAACTGTGCTGACTACACAACTGCTCCCACAGAACCCAACCTGTGCCACCAGGAGCCAGATTATCCCAGCTCCTTTTTGCTCTGGTCCACTTTGAAGGTGTGCATCATTTGAACACCATGCTCCAAAGTGTCTGGAAGCCGCTTCATTTGGCCTGTGTGTTCTGGGCCTATATTACTTAATGGAGCCAAAACCCAAAATGAACAGTAGTATGGGTTTTGACCCCATCTGCCAATTATGGTCAAGTTGCCTCCTCCCAAGAAAATCCATTGTAGACTTCTGTATTTTTGTTCAAGAATTCATATCTTTGAATGTTGACCTAACTTGACACTTATACTTATGTTGACTGATCAGCAAACTTCAGAAAGTTAAGTTTAATCCATTTCACATGTGAAACAAATTCACTTGATGTGAAACAAATTTTAAGGATTGTGGGTTCTACTGGTTATTAAAATCATCAGTGACTTCATCATCAGCATCAACCTGGGCAAAACTGAGTAAATTTCCTAGTATAATTATTTTTATTTCTTCATCTTGCCCTACCTCCTGGTTGGCAGCTCTGATATTTTGCACATGTTGGCGTTTCTTAATTATTGGTGCAAAGGTTGCTCAGCAGCTCTCAGAGGCAGAGTTTTAGACTACAACTTCCAGAATCCCCCAGTCATTGGCTATGCTGTCAGGAAATTCTAGGAGTTGTAGTCAACTTTTTAAAACCTTGTTACTCTATAACTAAATGGAAGCTCCAAGTTACGACTGATAGGAATAGCTTCTTATGCTTGCTAAGTGTGATATACTGTGCTTGTCTATAATATCTGACTTTCACTACTTTTAGGGTAATTTCCTTGTATGGTCAGCTTTGCGGCAAAGCCATAATGTGTAACAACTTTTCTGTTTTGCAGAGCACATGACTTGGCACCTGAAGATCACCAAATTATCCTCTATGTCTCACTGCAACTTGCTCTTGTCCGGCAGGTAGGTATGATGCCCAGTGACTGTAGAACAGCAGAAAGAAAAAGTTATATGGGGTACATCCATCTTACAGGTGCAGCCTATGAGACCTTTTCTTTGGGGATGTGTTTTTTTAACCTTCTGTCTTCACATTGTTTTTAGCTATATATTTTTCTGACTTTCTTTACATCATTTCTGCTCCTTGTGCTACCCCCAAACCTAGGGTCCCAAGAGTCACCCAAAAATTGAATTCAATGAGGAAATTAATTTAGCTCAATAGGAAGCAGTCAGAGGGCCGGGATAACCCTAGCTGGGACTTTTATATCAGTTCCAAACCCAAGAACTCCAGAGGAGAGTTCCAAATTAGTTTAGTTTAGTTTTAAATAGAGGAATCAACATACACACAAAGCTCTCTCTCACACACACATGGAAGAACTAAGATACAAAACTAAAGGATTTGCAGTGGGCAATATGTACCAGTTCCAGGAAGGCTGGGAGTTGAATGGATTCAGACTGTTGTTGTGTGGCACAGATAGCAGTATTGAAGTTCCAAGCCTGAATCAAACAGGATTTCTGCCTGATTCCAAACTGGACCAAAGCGGGAGCACCGAAGTGGTCATATTTATGAGGCAAACTGTGTCTTCAGGCAGTTTGAGTGGATTTTCCAGGAATCCCAGAAACAATTGGATTCCCTGATGGCTGATGGTTTTAACTTCAGAGTTACAAAAGGAGTATTTTTGGTTGATGGCAGTGACATTGATTTAATCATGCAGTGATAAAATCAGGACAACCCCAGGGAGTTTGGGACAGGATGAGGTATTGGGAAATACAATGGAGGCTAGTAGGGAGATTGACGTACTGCTTTAGGCTGTCAGACTTCTTTGACTTTGACTGTCAAGAGGAAATGCACATGTCAGGAGGTTGGGAAGAAGCAATACTTACACCCATTAAATTACGTGGGCCCTTTCCACATGCCCTCAGGTCATAATAATAATAATAATGATGATGATGATGTATTTATATCCCGCCCCACTACAATATGCAATCGGGGCGGCTTACAAAGATTAAAAAACATACATTCAAAACCCTTAATCCTCCCCCTTAAAATACAATTAAATGATGTAAGGTCTTATATCACCACTCATGGGAAGTTCACTTAAAGGTCATAATGACCTTTCCAGGATTATGCTGTTGGCCTCTATGTAACTGCTATTATAACAAAATATAACAAAATATTTGTACCCCAAAATAACACAAGGTATGCAGGGTGTGCTAACACTTTCTTTATGAAATGGCCTCTCATTAGGACCTTGCTTGTTTTGTCTATATTGATTTGTGTATCAGAGGCTAGAGAGTACAGCGCGCCCTTCCCTTACATGGAGGATCTGTTCCGGAATCCCCCCCCCCCCCCCAGTAAGGGAGATTTCACAGATATTTTCAGTGGGGCTCGTGCATGCAGTGCTGCACACGTGCCACAGGCACACATGCCATTACCTTTCCTGGATTGTGGCTTTAAGCATAAGCTGAAAGCTGCATATAGCATTCTTGCGTATGATGCAGGCGCACTGTACTTCAGTACTTGTAAGGGCCCATAAATATACAATCCAGGTTAGGTCTTTTGCCAGCTTTCAAGGTCTGTAATTGCAACGTGGAATTCTCTTGCAGACTTATGTGGTCTTATTTGTGCAAGAAAAAACCCTAAGCGGATGTGGAATGACCATATTTACAAGGAGATACTGTGATGTTATCATGTAATGATGCCTGTTCCACAACAGAATGTATAGGAATGATAGATGTACATTATGCCTCAGGCCGTATCGGTACCTGTTGCTTATTGCAGCTCTCTGGTTGGTGCCCTGTTATGCATCTTCGTAATTCATTAACAAGCAGCTTCTGTTTTTAACTGGTTTTAATTTTTTAAACTAATTTTATGAGTCTTAGGAGTAGAGGAAAGGAATTTTGCAACAGTTATTGTATACATTTGTTTGTTTCTTCTAATAAATAAACCAGTTACCATTCAGAGGCTCTTCCAGGGAATTTATTTAAGAGGGGTGCAATTAAACTTGCTCTCATCTTCGTAAAAATTACAAAAGAACAATATATGGGATAGTGGCTCTACTAGTCTCTCTCCACATGGACAAAACATTTTTTTTGTGAGGGATTGGTTAATGGGGTGCAAGTGGTGGGATCATTAGGTGGAAGTGACCATGTTCTCCTGGAGTTTGTAATACAGTGGAAAGGAGAAGCCAGGCAGAGTCAGACACGCATCCTAGACTTTAGGAGAGCGGATTTCAGTAAACTTAGAGAAGTATTGAGGGCGATTCCATGGTCAGAAATACTAAAAGATAAAGGAGTTCAGGACGGATGGGACTTTCTCAAAAGGGAGATACTGAAGGCACAATTTCAAACAGTTCCAGTGAGAAAGAAAAACGGGAGGTGTCTCAAGAAACCAGGATGGATGACTAAGGAACTTTCAACCGAGCTAAGTTTTAAACGGAACATGTATAAGAAATGGAAAAAGGGGGAAATCACGAAAAAGGAATTCAAAGAAATAGCAGGCATGTGTAGGGGTAAAGTCAGAAAAGCTAAAGCGCAGAATGAACTCAGGCTTGCTAGAGAGGTTAAGAACAATAAAAAGGGCTTTTTTGGATATGTCCGCAGCAAGAGGAAGAAGAAGGAAACGGTAGGGCTACTGCGTGCAGAAGATGGCAAAATGCTCACAGGAGACAGAGAAAAGGCAGAATTACTCAACACCTTCTTTGCCTCAGTCTTCTCAGAAAAGGCAAAGGGTGCTCAACCTGAGGATAATGGAGCAGAGAACAGAATAGGGGAATTTCAGCACAGAATAAGTAAAGAGATAGTAGAGGAACACCTTGTTAATCTAAATGAATTTAAGTCTCCGGGACCAGATGAACTCCATCCAAGGGTATTAAAAGAACTGGCAAAAGTAATATCGGAGCCATTGGCAATCATATTTGAAAACTCCTGGAGAACAGGAGAGATCCCAGCAGACTGGCGAAGGGCAAACGTTGTCCCCATCTTCAAAAAGGGGAAAAAAGAGGATCCCAACAATTATCGTCCAGTTAGTCTGACATCGGTTCTAGGAAAGATTCTGGAGCAGATCATTAAACAAAGAGTCTGTGAACATCTAGAAGGCAATGCCATAATCACAAAAACTCAACATGGGTTTCAGAGAAACAAGTCATGCCAGACAAATCTAATCTCTTTCTTTGATAAAATTACCAGTTTGGTAGACGAAGGGAATGCTGTGGATATAGTATATCTTGATTTCAGTAAGGCCTTTGACAAGGTTTCCCATGACATTCTTGCAAACAAGCTTGTAAAATGTGGGCTAGACAAGTTAACTATTACATGGATTTGTAATTGGTTGAGTGGCCGAACTCAAAGGGTGCTCAACAATGGCTCCTTTTCATCCTGGAGAGAAGTGACCAGTGGGGTCCCACAGGGCTCTGTCCTGGGCCCAGTGCTATTCAACATCTTTATCAATGACCTGGATGACAGAATTGGGAGCATACTAATCAAATTTGCAGATGACACCAAATTAGGGGGAATAGCTAATACCCCAGAGGACAGGATCAAGATTCAAAGTGACCTGAATAGACTAGAAAGCTGGGCCAAAGCTAACAAAATGAAATTCAACACAGAGAAATATAAGGTATTGCACTTAGGGCGGAAAAATAAAATGCACAGATATAGGATGGGTGACACCTGGCTGAATGAAACTACATGTGAAAGGGATCTAGGAGTCCAAGTAGACCACAAGTTGAACATGAGTGAACAGTGTGATGCGGCAGCTAAAAAGGCCAATGCTATTTTGGGCTGCATTAATAGAAGTATAGTGTCTAGATCAAGAGAAGTAATAGTGCCACTGTATTCTGCTTTGGTCAGGCCCCACCTAGAATATTGTGTCCAGTTCTGGGCGCCACAATTCAGAAAGGACATTGAGAAACTGGAGCGTGTCCAAAGGAGGGCAACAAAAATGGTGAAGGGTCTGGAAACCATGCCCTATGAGGAACGACTTAGGGAGCTGGGGATGTTTAGCCTGGAGAAAAGAAGGTTAAGAGGTGACATGATAGCCCTGTTTAAATATTTGAAAGGATGTCATATTGAGGAGGGAGCAAGCTTGTTTTCTGCTGCTCCAGAGAACAGGACCCGGAACAATGGATGCAAGATACAGGAAAAGAGATTCCACCTGAACATTAGGAAGAACTTCCTGACAGTAAGGGCTGTTCGACAGTGGAACGCACTTCCTCGGAAGGTGATAGAGTCTCCTTCCTTGGAGGTCTTTAAGCAGAGGCTGGATGGCCATCTGTCAGGGATGCTTTGACTTGGAGTTCCTGCATGGCAGGGGGTTGGACTGGATGGCCCTAGTGGTCTCTTCCAACTCTACGATTCTATGATTCTATGATTCTATGATTCCCTAAACACGACCATCCAGCACAGCAGAAGGGATGACATTATGGAAACCCTATGAATGAGAGACCTCAGGTCTTGCTATGGATTAGTTATGGATGTGTAAAGTTATGCACCATTGACCACAGTGTAGAATCTATGATAATTTCTTTTCTTAAGCATCTTTACAGAATATTAAAACAACAAGGGAAGGTTCTAGGGTAGGGATGGGCAACTTCTGTGGATTTGGTGTATGTGTTGCCCCTTAGGGGATCTTAGAAGCCTGACCCCTCACAGCAATCCTCCTACCCCTTCCTGCCACCCCATCACAATATTGCTATATTGCCACATTCAGGGACTATTTTAGGTCAAAGAGAAAGTTTTTTTTCAAACCAAAAATCATACATTGACTTGAGGATTTTTGTTTTTTAAAAGAACGGGCTATTGGGGGAACCAGGGGCTTCAAAAACAGCTTTGGTGGCACATTTTTCCTGCTCTTGTTAAATATTACTGCAAGTGCACACATTTTTTTTCAGAGTTTCAAACAGAAGTAACAACAACAACAACTTTATTTATACATTGCCTTTTCTCCAAAACGGGGACCCAATGTGGCATACAAATGAACATAAGAGCAATGTAGTTAAATCATATATATATATATATATATATATAAAATTATTTTAGACTACAACTGTCAAAATCCTCCAGTAGGCATTCTGGCTGGGGATACTGGGAGTAACTTCTTTCACCTCTGTCTCATCCCGCCCACTGACCCTTAATTCAAATTTCATTTTATAATCCCTGAAATAGGAATTGTTTGAAGGAGTTTCTTAAAGGGCTGGGGTTGAGGAAAGATTTTTAAGGATAATACTCCATTATGTAAATTTGGAAATTTACTATGTTCAACACTTACAAGTCTTGTTAATTGTTGTAGTAGTTCTACTGGAGAGTAGATTTTCGGCCAGGCAGGGATATGCTAAGAGCATTTCAAGACTGCCTAAGCTAAGTTTCAGGTGTGCAATGAGAATCATGCTTACCTGTGCATGAGCTGCTTTTTATCTTTGTAAAAACATTCTAAAGAGAAAAAAAAAATTACATGTCAATCAAAGATATATGAATACAGAATACTATTCAATATCAGGTTCTGTGAGCAATATCCTGATGCTGATTGGTGTGAGCTGGACTCTCCTGTGGTTGCCCTATTTCCCTCCATTTAATAGGATGTAAATCTTTAAAGCATGCTTGGAGTGTGCTGCTGATACCCGAGACATATTTATTTTTAGGCCTCTAAAATATCTTCTGCTTTTGCCAATGTGGCTCATGATAAACTTTTTGGTAATGCATTTTTAATATCCTTAATAATTTAAACTATCTAATGTATTCTCTTTCTGATTAACTGAAGGCTAAATGATACTACTAATGTACCTGGCAGATTATATTAACCAGAGAGTACCACGATTAAGGCTTTCAGCAGCCAATTTGGTAGCTACTGAAATAGGATGCAGAGTTCCAGAGTGACCTGTAAACTGCCCTGATGGTGGCAAATGGTGTAACTAGTGCTTACTGTGTTCAGTACCTTCAGTTAAAGAGTCTGCACCTTGGTGAATTGCCTTTAAACACTGTTTCCCAGCTCTGCTCTTCCCAGTTTCTGCTCAGCCAGGCAATTTAGGCTGCATCAGGACTCACAAAATTACATATTCCAGAGTTCCATGGCATTGAGTCATGGCAGTTGAAGTACAGTATTGTCAAACTGCTTTATTTCTTCAATGTGAATAACACCCTCATTCACCATCCCTCTAACAAGCTGTCTTAAACAAGAATGTTTTAACCTGTGTTTTGAAAAAGAGGAAGGAGGGTAGTATATTGGGATTGGTCTGTCTAGTAGAGAGAGTTCCCTAATTTCAGGAGCAATATCATTAGTTCTTCCCAACCTCCCTTCTGGGCCATGTGAAACTTGCAGCAGCGCTTAACATAATGACTTAAAAAAATGGGCAGGTTTATAGATAAACAAGTATTCCTTTAGATATCCTGGGCCCAGATGCTTACGACTTGAAGGATGGTTTTAGTTTGATCTTTGCTTGACAACTTGAATTTTGTTTGGAAACCAATTGAGAGCCAATGAAGCCACCTAAGGACTGGCAGCTGGTCTTTTTCTGGGCACAATTCAAAGTACTGGTTTTGACTTATACAGCTCACATCCAGGTTATTTGAAAAACTCTATTCTCCTTTATGAACCTATCCATGTTTTGAGATCTTCTGTGGATTCCCTTCTTTGTATCCCACCACTCTCACTTCTATATCAGATGGGAACAGTGGACAGGGCCTTCTCAGTGGCTGCCCCAAGGCTTTGGAATTCCCCTCCTAGATAGGTTAGACATCCCTATTTTCTTTCTGCAGACAGATGAAGTCCTTTCTGTTTCAACAGGCCTCTGAGAACTGATTGTACAGTTGGTCCTTGGCATCTGTGGAAGATCTGTTCCACCTCCCCCCACCTCGCTGATACCAAAATCTGCAGATGTTCAAGCCCACATTGTCCCTAATGGCAGCATGTGCATACAGCCATGCCACCACTGGGGACCACAAAACCTAATGGTGGCTCAGCCTCATGTACACACAACCACAGGACAACAGGGACTATTCCTAATGGCAGTGCGGCCATGTGCACACACCACCATTGGGAAGAATGCAATCTTGAGCATCCACGGATTACAGAATCCCTGGATGGCAAGTCTGCGGATACCGAGGGCCGACTATATAAGGCTCATCCTGCCAAAACAATGAGCTGGATTTTCTATTTGTTATTTTTGTTCAGTTTTTAAAAATAGCTTCTGTTTTTAACTGGTTTTAATTTTTTTATTGTTTAATAACTTTTTAACGGTTGTATTTTGTGAATTTTTAACTGTGTTTTTTACTTTGTGGTAAGCTGCCTTGTGTCCCAAACCTAGGAGGTGGGTGGGTTAAAATATTGATAATGATGGGTGGATTTGTGCAGCGGGTATGAATCCATAATATTTTGATTGCATTCTGCACTATCAGTAGTTTCTGAATCCTTCTGAAGTTCATCCCCACTTAGAGAACATTGTTATAGTTTAATCTGGAAATTAGTAAACCATGGATGGTAGGTTTTAGGCCAGAATTTCTTGACTAAGGGCTTTCCCCATCCATACTCAGAACTAGCAAGCACAATTTTTTTTTAAAAAAATAGATGGAACACATGAAAAATTATATTGATGAACTTATACAGATCACTCTAAAGAAACCAAATACAGTAATTTTTTCCCCCTGCAAATAGGATATTACAAAGGAAAGCTACTCTGCTTGAGATACCATTCTAGAGCTAGATGCACCATTAGTTAATTAATTTCTATCTGTTTCACAGTTTAAGGCTGATTTAAGCATGCATCATTATCCCAGTGATATCAAGTGATGACTTCCATGACAGGCTGTTGTCACACGTTCACACCAGTTTGAATTACTTCACATCACCTCATATACAATGGCTTTTCAATACAGTCAGTTCACACACATTCATTAGTGAAGGTCAGACTATATATGTTATTTTAGATGAGTCTTTACATTTTCATATTGTGGCTTTAAATAACACCAGCTTCCAACTTCATTGTAGAATCATAGAATCATAGAATCATAGAGTTGGAAGAGACCACAAGGGCCATCTAGTCCAACCCCCTGCCATGCAGGAACTCCAAATCAAAGCATCCCTGACAGATGGCCATCCAGCCTCTGCTTAAAGACCTCCAAGGAAGGAGACTCCACTACGCTCCGAGGGAGTGTGTTCCACTGTCGAACAGCCCTTACTGTCAGGAAGTTCCTCCTAATGTTGAGGTAGAATCTCTTTTCCTGCAATTTATATCCATTGTTCCGTGTCCTAGTCTCTGCCCTTGTAGTGGAAGGGCATTAGCATTATCACTACCCCAATGTCATTTTGGAATACGTATGAGTGTATTAGGGAATTCCAAAAGAAATAAACATGTTCTTTATAGAGAACAGCAAAACCTTTGACTGCATAGATCATGAAAAACTATGGCTTATTCTTAAAGGAATGGGAATGTGACTACTTTTGATTGTCGTGCTGCGCAACCTTCACTCAGGACAAGAGGCTATCATCAGAATAGAATATGTAGAATAATAATAATAATAAATTTTATTTCTAGTCTGCCCCTCTGAACAAAGCAATCGGGGTGGATTACAACAAAAGTTAAAACATAGCAGTGAAAATATTCCAATCAATTCCCAGTTGACAAAGGGCCAGGCAAGGCTGCATGCTATCACTCTATTTGTTCAACATGTATGTAGAAATATCATTGCCAGAGCAGGTTTGGACTTGAAGGAAGGAGGAGTGAAGACCAGGATGCATGTAATCAATGTAAAATATGCAAATGACACCATAATATTAGCAGAAAAGAACAAAACCTTGGAACAATTACTAAAGAAAACCAAAGATGAAAAGGTGAAGTCAGGCTTAATGTTGAACATTAAGAAAATAACAATAATGACCAAAATAATGACAAGGAAATGGAAGTAGTTATTTTTTCTTCAACCCTTAGATCAACCATTGTTCAGAGCAGAGTTTGCAGTGAAGAAATCAGAAGTCTAGGACTGGAAAGAGTAGCTTTGAAAGATCTGTGTTTTTCATCTTCTGCCCTTTAGGAGTGCATGAATTAGTTTGTACATGTAAGTCCACCTGGGTAGTCAGTAGATTGTTGCATTCTGTTAAGAAGTTGTTAATTGATGCTATATCTTTTATTAGTGTGGCTATCCAATCATGGGGGATTGATGTATTTATAGACTTACATGCACTCAGAGCATTTTCAGGTGAAGAGGTGGGTTGTCCCAAATTAGTCTGAGAGGGTTGTTTAGTTACTGACACCTCCAGACTGGAGGAACTCAGAGAAAGCGGGATTTCATTTCTTGAGGTATCAAGTATTTTGAACGACTCTGCATTAGCAATCTCTAGGGCAAGATTTGGAAAGGAGAGGCTCATAGGTGTGGATTTAAAAGTTCCTTTATAATCAAGTGTCCAGTCTAGCACTGGGTCTTTGATATGGGAGTTTGATTCTTTATGCTCAGTGGTTTTGGGCTTTGTTTTATGTCCCTCTATTGCACCTCTATCTCACTTTGTGTATAATATTGGGTAATCTTTGTCTGCACTCTTTTTGGCTTTGGTAATAGTTCTATAAGAGGGGAAGTTTCCATCTTTTTATAATCACTTCTAGTTCTAACCATTTTAATCACTATAATTGTCTTGGAGTTTTAGCACACCTCTCTTGCTATAAAATGATCTAATACTTCTCAATGTTCAGTAATCCTTGACCTCTCTACAAGGCAGGCTAATAGATCTGAAATGCTACTGTATAACAGTAAAACAACCTTAAGTTTTAATTCAATATTTATCTCTGGTTATTTAATAAAACATTAAATTGTTTCCAGTGAATCACTAAATAAAATTACCCTGTCAACTGCATATAAAATTATACTAGTATCTCAAGTTAAAAAACAACAACACATATTTTTAACATAGAAGGGAGAAGCAGGAAAATTTAAAGAGGCAGGAGGCATAAAATATATTCGCCACCAAAAAAGATGGTGGGCCTGCCCAGGCCTCTCTCTTTGTTGCTCTGGAGACACTGGGGATGATGGGAACTCAGGCTGGCTGTGGAGCCACACCCAGAACTCTCCCTCTTGAGTCTCTGCCGGTCGAGGAGTTGGAAAATGGCTTGGCTTTATAGCTGTGCCAAAAGATCTGATAAGATCATAAAGTGCAAATAAATGACACAAATAAATGACACTGAATACTAAAGTTAGAATCATCTGAGCATTGTATCCCCCACCACTATGTATGGATGTGAAAGCAAGACAGTGAAGAAAGCTGATAGAAAGAAAATCAACTCATTTGAGATGTGTTGCTGGAGAAGAATGCTGAGGATACCATGGATAGCTAAAGACAAAAAATAAAAAATAAAAATAAAAAATAAATCCTAGAATAGATCAATGCTGAACTCTTGCTAGAAGCTAAGATGGCTAAATTGAGGCTGGCATACTTTGGACACATCATGAGAAGATATGACTCACTAGAAAAGACAATAATGCTGGGAAAAGTGGAGCCCAATAGAAAGAGAAGAAGACCTCTTACCAAGTGGTTAGACACAATCAAGGAAACCATGGATCTAAGCCTGCAGTACCTGAACAGAGTGATTGAGGCCAGGAGGCCTATATAATTCACACACTCAACACAAGTCAAAGTCAACTCAAAGGTAGTTAACAACAACAATAATAATTCTTAGAGGTGGATAAGTTTGCTTTGGATGGCAAACCTGAGGGAATGCTCCTTCCCATCCATTGAACAGCTGTCTACTCATACCATAATCCTGATAGAGATTCCCTTCTCTTCCCATAGCTGTTATTGATAAACAAATGCAAAGAAGCATTTAACATAATGTACACTTTGTTCCTGAACATCAAGTGTTGACTGAACTGAAATCAAGTGATAAACAATCCAACAGTATGAAGTTGAAGACTTTCATGACTGGCATCCATAGTTTTCGTGGGTTTTTCAAGCTATGTGGCCATGTTCTGGAATGTGAATCAGAGACTTGCCTTTGGAAGGAGCTTTTAGCCAGGAGCTCTCTACATAACTATAGGCCCCGTGACTTGAACTCAGTGACAGAGCTTGGGAATAAAGGCCAAGTCTAGCAAGGGAAGCCCACAGTCTTGTTTCAGTGCCTCCTTAAGACTTCTCAGTATGGACACTAAAGGCCCTGCTGCAGTCACCTGCAACACCTGTGGGATGTTTGTCTTCTTGCCTACAGATGTGGGGAACTACACCTGCCACAAGTGCAAGTTGGTAGCCCTCTTGGAAGAGAAAATACAGCAGCTAGAGGAGCAGATATCTGCACTCCAGCATCATAGAGAGCAGGAGAATCTCCTGAACAGATCAGACCAGAATGTCTTGGGTGGGAAACAGAGAGAGGAAGTTGTTGGGGCGGAGGAGGTCACTCCACATATAACAGAGGTAGATGCTTGGAGGAAGGTCACACACAGAAGTAAGGAAACCAGGGAACGTTCTGTGAGCGGCTTGCAGCTACAGAATCGCTTTGAATCTCTCTCTGTTGTCAGAGATGATGAGGAAAAGCAGCAGGGACAGACATCAGGGACAGAGCAGGGGAGCCTGAGAGTATCACGAAAAGGAACAGCCACTGCTAAGCCTCGGAGGAGGCGCGTGGTTGTGGTGGGGGACTCCTTGCTGAGGGGTACAGAAGCAGTGGTTTGTGGGCCTGACAAGATGTCTCGGGAGGTGTGTTGTCTCCCTGGGGCAAAGATCCATCATGTGACGGAGAGGCTGACAAGACTTGTTAAGCCTACTGATCAATACCCCCTTCTTTTGGTTCATGTGGGAACCAATGATACTGCAAGGCACAGCCTTCAGAATATCAAAAGGGATTATGAGGCTCTGGGAAGGAAGCTGAAAGAGATGGATGCACAGGTTGTCATCTCATCTCTATTCCCGGTAGAAGGGCATGGTCCAGGAAGGGAGAGGAAATAGCAGAGGTGAATAACTGGCTCCGTAGATGGTGCCGCCAAGAACAGTTTGGATTCTTGGATCATGGGCTGCGGTTCCATGAGGAGGGACTTCTGGCAAGGGATGGACTGCATCTCACGCCAGTTGGCAAAAACGTTTTTGCCAACAGTCTGAAGAATCTGATCAGGAGGGCTTTAAACTGAGTTATGTGGGGGAGGGAGACATTATACTGGAAGGCAAAAGGGATGGAGAGAATAGTCCAAGTGGCATAGAGGGAACAAGGCAAACAGTGCAAGGACCCAACAGTAGGAGGCAAAAAAATGTGCAAAAGCAGCAAGTAAAGAGGACACATGGTCTTAAATGTCTCTACACTAATGCACAGAGTATGGGAAATAAGCAGGATGAACTTGAACTCCTAGCACAACAAGGGAAATATGATATAATAGGCATCACTGAAACCTGGTGGGATGAGTCTCATGATTGGAATGTAGAAATAAAGGGGTGTAACCTTTTCAAGAGAAACAGGCCAAACAGGAAAGGAGGAGGAATAGCACTATATGTCAGGGATATTTACACCAGTGAAGAGATCCAGGAAGTCAATAGTGGAAGCCAGGTGGAGAGCATCTGGATAAAAATTAAAGGAGAGGGAAATAACAGGGATGTTACTGTGGGAGTCTACTACAGACCCCCGACTCAGGCAGAGGAATTGGATGATGCCTTTCTAGAACAGATAATCACACACTCAGAAAGGAGAGATGTAGTAGTGATGGGTGACTTCAACTATCCGGATATTTGCTGGAAGTCAAACTCAGCCAAATCCTCAAGGTCTAGCAAATTCCTCACTTGCCTGGAAGACAATTTCATTGTCCAAAAGGTGGAAGAGTCAACAAGGGGATCAGCCATTTTAGATCTTATCTTAACCAACAGGGAAGACCTAGTTGATGGGGTGCAAGTGGTTGGATCCTTAGGTGGAAGTGACCATGTTCTCCTGGAGTTTGTAATACAGTGGAAGGGAGAAGCTAGGCATAGTCAGACACGCATTCTAGACTTTAGGAGAGCTGATTTCAATAAACTTAGAGAAATACTGGGAGTGATCCCATGGTCAGGAATACTAAAAGAGAAGGGAGTTCAAGATGGATGGGAGTTTCTCAAAAGGGAGATATTGAAGGCACAATTTCAAACAGTTCCAACGAGGAAGAAAAATGGAAGATGTCTCAAGAAGCCAGGATGGATGACTAAGGAACTTTCAAATGAGCTAAGTTTTAAACGGAACATGTATAAGAAATGGAAAAATGGGGAAATCACGAAAGAGGAATTCAAACAAATAGCCAGCACATGTAGGGGTAAAGTCAGAAAAGCTAAAGAGCAGAATGAAGTCAGGCTTGCTAGAGAGGTTAAGAACAATAAAAAGGGCTTTTTTGGATATGTCCGCAGCAAAAGGAAGAAGAAGGAAACGGTAGGGCTACTGCGTGCAGAAGATGGCAAAATGCTCACAGGAGACAGAGAAAAGGCAGAATTACTCAACACCTTCTTTGCTTCAGTCTTCTCAGAAAAGGCAAAGGGTGCTCAACCTAAGGATAATGGAGCAGAAGACAGAATAGAGGAATTTCAGCACAGAATAAGTAAAGAGATAGTACAGGAATACCTGGTTAACCTAAATGAATATAAATCTCCAGGACCAGACGAACTACATCCTAGAGTATTAAAAGAACTGGCAAAAGTAATATCGGAACCATTGGCAATAATCTTTGAGAACTCGTGGAGAACAGGAGAAGTCCCAGCAGACTGGAGGAGGGCAAACGTTGTCCCCATCTTCAAAAAGGGGAAAAAAGAGGATCCCAACAATTATCGTCCAGTTAGTCTGACATCAATACCAGGAAAGATTCTAGAGCAGATCATTAAGCAGAGAGTCTGTGAACATTTAGAAGCCAATGCCATAATCACAAAAAGCCAACATGGGTTTCAGAGAAACAAGTCTTGCCAGACAAATCTGATCTCTTTTTTTGATAAAATTACCAGTTTGGTAGATGAGGGGAATGCTGTGGATATAGTATATCTTGATTTCCGCAAGGCCTTTGACAAGGTTCCCCATGACATTCTTGCAAACAAGCTTGTAAAATGTGGGCTAGACAAGGTAACTGTTACATGGATTTGTAATTGGTTGACTGGCCGAACTCAAAGAGTGCTCAACAACGGCTCCTTTTCAGCCTGGAAAGAAGTGACCAGTGGGGTCCCACAGGGCTCTGTCCTGGGCCCAGTGCTATTCAACATTTTTATTAATGACTTGGATGACAGAATTGGGGGCATAATTATCAAATTTGCAGATGACACTAAGCTAGGAGGAGTAGCCAATACTCCAGAAGAAAGGGTCAAAATTCAAAATGACCTGAATAGAGTAGAAAGCTGGGCCAATGCTAACAAAATGAAATTCAATGCGGAGAAATGTAAGGTACTGCACTTAGGACGCAAAAATGAAATGACAGATATATGATGGGGGGCATCTGGCTGAATGAAACTACGTGTGAAAGGGATCTAGGAGTCCAAGTAGACCATAAGTTGAACATGAGTCAACAGTGCGATGCAGCAGCTAAAAAAGCCAATGCTATTTTAGGCTGCATCAATAGAGGTATAGCGTCCAGATCAAGGGAAGTAATAGTACCACTCTATTCTGCTTTGGTCAGGCCCCACCTGGAATACTGTGTCCAGTTCTGGGCACCACAATTCAAAAAAGATGTGGAGAAACTGGAGCGAGTCCAAAGGAGGGCAACTAAAATGGTGAAGAGTCTGGAAACCATGTCCTATGAGGAACGACTTAGGGAGTTGGGGATGTTTAGCCTGGAGAAGAGAAGGTTAAGAGGTGATATGATAGCCCTGCTCAAATATTTGAAGGGATGTCATATTGAGGAGGGAGCAAGCTTGTTTTCTGCTGCTGCAGAGACTAGAACACGGAACAATGGATGCAAACTGCACGAAAAAAGATTCCACCTCAACATTAGGAAGAACTTCCTGACAGTAAGGGCTGTTCGACAGTGGAACACACTCCCTCGGAGTGTGGTGGAGTCTCCTTCCTTGGAGGTCTTTAAGCAGAGGCTGGATGGCCATCTGTCGGGGGTGCTTTGATTTGGAGTTCCTGCATGGCAGGGGGTTGGACTGGATGGCCCTTGTGGTCTCTTCCAACTCTATGATTCTATGATTCTATGATTCTGTGGTTTGTTCCACAACATGGCCACATAATCTGAAAAACCCTTTTAACAGCCATGTAGGTGGCAAAAATGTACTTGGAATGACACATGTTTTGATTGCTTTCATTGAATATTATGGGCCTCTTTCCATGTTAACTTTTTCCTACTGAAAATCTACTTCTATGTAGGAAAGAGAATTAAAGTCCAGTCTGTTGTCATATGTTTGTTATCTGAGTTCTCCTCTTTCCCATTTCACCACCGAAATGCTTCTGTGAGCAAATGAGGATGTGCACATTCTCTTAGAAGATCATCTTTAAGGTGATCTGTCCTGTGTTAAGGTCTCCTGTCAATAACAAATAGGGAAGATTTCCTAGGAGAATGTACTTTCAGCCTCTGTAAAACAATATTTCAGGTCTCACTGCAGTGAAGGTGGCTTTGTATTCATTATAAATGTCAAAGCTTCTTCCACTTGGAAACTTGATTCTAAAGATATTGAACAAAAGGAGTTATCAAGGCAGTTTTTGCTTAGTAGCTAACAAATACTTGAAGTGTTCTAAGGGCTGCAGTCCTGCACACCTGGATATAAGCTCCATTAAACATATCTGAGCTTTCTTCTGAGTAAACATGTGGCTTCAGATTAATTTTTATCTTGGCCCATGATTATGAGCTGTCATAGAATCACAGAGTTGGAAGCGACCTTCAAGGGTCATCAAGTGCAACTCCATTCTGCCATGCAGGAATACACAATCAAAGCACCCTTGACAGATGGCCATCCAGCCTCTATTTCGAAACCTCCAAAGAAAAAGAAAAAGACTCCATCACCTTCCGAAGGAGTATGTTCCACTGTTGAACAGCTCTTATGGTCAGGAAGTTCTTCTTAATGTTTAGATGGAATCTCTTTTCCTGTAGTTTTCCTGTGCATCCATCCCATTGTATGTGATCCAGGCAACTTATCTGGTGTTATATTTCTATGCTGCTTTTCCTTTGGGTTGCTTAAAACAGCTGATGTAGATTTCCTGAGAATCCTCCCGCTAAGACATGGTTTAGGGATTAACCTTCTTTGCTTCTGCTGCAAATTTTATATGTCCTGGTCCACTGCATCACTCTGGGCTCAGAACAGTTTGAAAGCATAGGATGCTGTCTTGCTAAACCTCAATTCATGTATGCCTGTGAAATCCCTATAAGCTACTCTGAAAAGCAGAACAACTGAAGAAAGACGATTCCCAAGGGCTGAAATAAAAAGTAGGGAGCAAAATTTCCTATGCCTCAATGCCCCACCTCTACCTCTGATCTTAATGGTTATTATCTCATTTATGTCAATGTACATTCCATGCAAGTTTCCTTGGCATTAGGCAAAGCATCCTTCAGATGGGTTGTTCCTCCCATTTCAAGGTGACCAGATGTCATCACCGTAAAGGAAGAACAAGGCACCACAAAATGTACGACATTACAAAACAAAAGCTAAAAACACTAATATAAATGCAAGTTCATGCTTCTTAGTCATGCTCAAAATGGAGGACAGTTTGAAATTACTCCAGGACAGATGTTGAAATGTAGGACATGTCCTGGATAAGGAGGACATCTGGTCACCTGGTCCCACTTGCTCTAATAGGCAGGAAAGGTAAACCTTATTGGTTTCTCCCCCAGCATACCCCAGTTTTATTCCTGCCTCCTGTGCTGATAGGACGTGTATTCTCTTTCCTCTAGAATCATCCTGCTGTTAACTTCCCCACTTCAGTTCCTTCTCTTCTATCTTTTCTTCTTTAGTTCTTAAAAAAAACTAAGCAAACACCTTCTCTCTGTAAATTTTTCCACCCCCTTCTGCCATCTTCATCCCTTCCAGAGTCCAGGTTATTTGAAGGACTGTATTCTGAGAGATCCAGTGTGGCCTAGTGTTTTGAGTCTTGGACTGTGACCCTGAAAACCAGGATTCGATTCCCTGCTTAGCTACGGAAACCCACTGGGAGAACTTGGGCAGGTCACAAACTCTGCCTCAGGGGAAGGCAATGACAGACCTCCTCTGAACAAATCTTGCCAAGAAAACCCTATGATAGATTTGTCTTAGGGTCGCCATAATTCAGAAATGACTTGGGGGCACACAGCAACAAAAAATCTCCCTTATGAACCAGCCCATGCTCTGAGATCTTCTGGGGAGGCCCATCTCTGTGTCCCACCATCCCATATCTAAAGGGAACACTGGAGAGGGCATTGTCAGTGGCTGCTCCCAGGCTCTGGGATTCTCTTCTGAGAGAAATTAGTCTGGCACCTTCTCTACTTTCTTTTTGCAGACAAGCAAAAACTTTTCTATTCCAACAGGCCTTTGATGAATACTGTATATAATTAATAATATATGGTGTTGTTGTTGTTAAAATACGAGGGGGTATCCAAAAGTTTTAATGATCACCTTTAAAAAAATTGACAGAAAGTTTGGTTTGATTTGTAGTTGTTAACTTACCTTCAGGTCAACTTCGAATACCTGATATTGTAGAAGTCTGCAGTTTGCGCCTTGTAAAGTAATAATTATCGCCCGGAAGTTATTATGGCATATTGATGAAATTTTGTCAGTGTCATCATTGGTCCCTAAGTGCATGTTGCTGAGAAAATCAACTCACTGCATCTTTTATTTTTGTGACTGGCTCTGCCAGAAGTGACTAAAGTGTAAAATCCTTGTCAGGCGCAATCTGCAGACTTCTACAATATCAGGTATTTGGAGGGTCAAGATACGCTGGGGAAAATGTATAAATCTAGATAGTGACTACATAGAGATAGGTTAACAACTACAAATCAAAACAAACCTTCTGTCAAATTTTTTTAAAGGTGATCATTAAAACTTTTGGATACCCCCTCGTATGTAGCAAAAATGCACCACCCTGTCAGGCCACAGTCCTTGGCTTTCAAAGGCCATTCTCTCAATCAGCTTTTCCAAAAAGGGGATAATAGAGGTGGGTGGTTGTTCCAGGAAGATCCTTTGGAGGGGGAAGTGTACTGCACCCCTTGTATAGTGGAAAGCATTTACCTCAGTATAAATGAGGCATTTACCACCCCTTGGACTCACCCATTCACTAGTCCAAGTCTGCTCCATTTTGTCATCCAAAATGGGTGAGGGTCACAAACCTCCCAATGACCCATATTGGACCCTGTTGTTGTTGTGTGCCTCCAAGTTGATTCCAACTTAGGGCGAACCTGAGGTGAACCTATCATAGGAGATTATCAGATGCAGAGACAAAAGCAGGGACCAAAGTGCTCCATCCTTATCATGTGATTGTGCGAAAGACTATCACAAATGTGCTTATCCTGTCATTATCCTGTCAATGAAGTTGAATTATCTTGTCATTTTTGAATAATGGGTTCTTCTGTTAATGCAAAATGATAGGACAATTCTGCTTCACTGACAGGATAATGACGGGATAAGCGTGATGTCATTTGATAGTCTTTCATGCAATAAGGACAGGAAAAGGATGTCCTTTTCCCTGCATGATAATCTCCACTGACATTTCTTGGTAAGTTTCTTCGGAGAAGGGTTGCCACCGCCAATTTCTCAGGCTAAGAGATTGTGACTTGCCCAAGGTCACCCAGTGGGTTTATACAGCCAACCTGGGATTCGAACCCTGGTTTCCAGAGTTGTGGTCTAACACTCAAACCAATGCTCAGAGTCAAAGTTCAAATGCACCACACTGGCTCACATTGGGATATTACAGTCACAGTACTTCAGATTCCTTCAGAGGAGGGTTTTCATTGCCATCCTCTGAGGCTGAGAGATTGTGACATGCCCAAGGTCACCCAGTGGGTTTCCATGTCTGAGCTGGGATTTGAACTCTGGTCTCCCAGTGTCCTAGTCTAACCTTCAGACTATTACACCATGCTGGCCCTCAGTTAACCCAGTGGTTAACCTTACTTCAACTAAGGAGTTTATCACACTAGGGGCCAATTTCGAAGTTAAAATGACATTGAAGTGGTGTTAAAGCAAACTTGAGCCTTCGTGAATTTAAAGCAAATTTAAAGCAAATTTAAAGTGGAAATGACATTATTTTGCAATTAACATTCATGCATGATTTCGCAATTAAAACAATTTCAAATTTACATTTTCTGTAGACATCTGAAATTGTGGATTAATCCTCTTTTAAATCTAGTTTAACTTCAGGGGTTTTTTGCGACATCGTGTGAAATAGTGTTGCTTAATTCTCCTTTAAATCTAGTTTAACTGCAGGTTTTTCGCAATGTCAGGTGAAACGGTGTCGCATAATTTCACGATTTCTACAGGATATCTTTGATTAACCACTTGATCTTCCTCATGTGATAAAGCTCTAAGTCAGAGAGGATGTGGTGGAATCTTGCCCTTCCCAGTAGGCTCATTCAAAAGTAAACTGCTGCAACCCGTTGTGGGTTATGTGTTATTCCTCATTTGACTATCGAATACACTCTTATGTTGCTTGGGCACTCGTGTCCATTTTTCATCTGTGAAATGTTGGTAGGTGTGGGGCAAGCTTACATATGGTCTGGCAGATTGATAAAAATGTTGCAGCAACTAAAACTGATCCCAAGAATCCTGGCAGATTGTACTCTGGAAACCTCTCCAGAGACTGTCATAACTTGTGGTGCCAAGTTCTTGGCAAAAATCAAATCTGGGATAACAACCTCCCACAATCTATAAAACCTAGTAAAAACAAAAGAGATCTTTTGAATTGTTCTCGTTTTTGCCCTGGCAGCTGCAAAGAAGCAACAGCTTTATTTTGCTTCACATATAGCAGGCTATAATCTAGGCATCTGCTTTAGAGAGTTGTTTAAGTGTGAGCTGGATTTTTAAAATGTATTCTTTTATATGATGCAAAGTATTCATCTGCATAGGCAATGTATTTTCTGTTCCTGATTTGCAAGTGAGTTCCCTCTGTTACTTGTTATTGGAATTTTATTGATTCTGCCTTAGCTGATAATTTAGGTTAGGGAATTCTGTTTTACTTTTGTTTTGCTTTTTAAATCTTCTTTTGCTGTACTTTCCAATAAACATCTGATGGATCTGAACAGAACTGAATTCAGTCTAGAAATGTTAGTCAAAAAATTGACCCCCCCCCCAAAAAAAACATTACAGGTCAATGTAAGTGATGTTCTTGAACTCTTATTTAAAAAGAAACTATCCGCTGGTGAAAGGCAAGAACATAGTCTGCCTTGGAAGCACTGACCCCACTCTCCTATCTCATCCATCCAGCTTTTAGGTTGAACACAAATAGTTATGCCTGCTGGAATTTTGTAAGTCCTTTGGCATTGTCATATCAATGCATAGTTTTGGCTCCAAAACCTGCTCTGAGGTCGACTTAATAGTTGAGTATATATGGAGAAATCTTTCATTTTTATTTTCCAGATTTGTGATGCAATAGAACACCTCCAAGAAGCACTGAAGCTTTGCAAGGATGATATGAATTCTCTTCATTTGCTGGCCCTCCTTTTTTCATCCCAAAAACACTATCAGCATGCTTTGGATGTGATCAACATGGCCCTTGCAGAGTATCCAGACTGCTTTAGGTAAGCAACATTGAGTAGACTTTCCACACTATTAAGCATTTGAATATGTCCCGTGCATAGATAAGGACATTGTGGCTTCCAGATGTTGTTGGATTTTAATTCCCATCAGCTTCAGCATGGCAAAATCAAGGATGCTGGGGTTTGTACCTCAATAATTAGAGGTTTCTCATTTCTGATCTAGGGAAAGGTCAGCTCTTTTACCACTGCGAATCAGTAGGGAAGTGTACTCATCTTTGACCAGTCATTTCTTTTCAGCCTAACGTACCTTGCAAGGTTGTTGTGAGGCTAAAAAGAGCCCCTATGACACCTCTCTAAACTGCTCTGACCTTACATATACTATGCATCCTCACTGCAGAAATAATTGATTTTGACATTGCTTTACCTGCCATGGCTCAGTGCTATGGAATTCTTGGAATCATAGTTTGTTGTGACACTAGAACTCTCTGACAGAGAAGCCTAAATGTCCCACAAAACTACAATTCCCTGAATTCCATAGCATTGAGCCATGACAGTTAAAGTAGTGTCAACCTGGATTATTTCTGCAGTGAGGATGCAGCCTATGAGGTCCTTGGAGGAAACATGTGATATAAATGTAATGAATAATGCAATATTTACTTATTGTATTATTTATTACATTTATAAAGTAATACATAATAAATGTAATAAATGATGTGCATTAATAATGGAGAAGCCCTAGTCTCTGAAACTCCCTTCCTAGGAAGGCTGGGAACATTAGGGAGGCTTACTTTCATTCCATCGGCAGGGAAAGAGTTTTTATCCCGACAGGCTTTTGAGAATTTAAGGTTAAACAAAGGGCTTTTAAGAATATGCTGTGCTGTTTTAATTCTCCTGCTTGTTCAAATGCTTTTTAACATTTTTTATTGTTATGTTTTAAGATGGTTTTAGCATTATTAATAGTTTAATTCAGTTTTAATGTTGCTTTTTGTACATTTTAACTATATTGCACTTTTTTTAGTTTAAAAGGGAGAAAAGGATGGGGAAGGGGAAAATAGAAAAAGAACAAAAATCTAGCAGCACTTTTAAGATAAAATTATTTTTATTTTTCCATGAGCTTTCACGGATATGGACCCACTGCCTCAGTTGCAATACAGTTTTAGTTTGGAAACCTTGAGTCACGGTAGGGGGGTTGGAGAAAAAAAGATAATAATAATAATAATTTGGCAGGAGGTACAACTGTTGGAAGAATGTATGCTCTATATATGTGGTGTCAAGATACGACTTAAAGGCTTTCTGAGAGGTGAGCTAGACCATCTTTTTTACAGGAAGAGAATACAGTACTTTAGTTATAGTTTGGTAATCTGGGATATTATCATGGGCATAGGCACTTTTGCTATTTTGTGAATATTAAGGGGTATGTATGAATGCTTCTACTTATGGATATAGCCATATCCAGAATGGTGATGTGAAATGAGATGCAGGCTTGGCCCTGGCTGGTTACAAGAAAACTGGACTTTGTTGGGTGCTGCTCACAGCCTCAGATTAATACAGATGAAGAAAATAATCTCTACAGGAGAATCTGATTGGCCCTTGGTCACTCTTGACCCTTTTATAGAATGTGATGTAAGCGAACTGGACTCTGTACCCCTCATGCTTGGGCTACTTGAGCTCTTCTGCCATGGGAGTGTGTATTACAATCCTCTTTAATTACATGAGCACCTGCTACTTCTCAAATATTACAGAATTGCACATTTACCCCTTCTGATCATGTATCTGGCTTTCTCTCCACATACGTTTAAAGGATTAAGACTTTAGTACTCTACACAATTTCTTAAGAGCAGGCTCCCTTGAACTCAGTGAGGCTAACCTCGGAGTAGACATACCTAGGATCGTATTGCCAATTCTCATTTGGATTTCCTTGATTTGGGAAGTACAATAACATCAAAAATCCACAAAACAGTGATACCTTTATTGTTGTTGTTTGTCTTCAAGTCGTTTCCAATTTATGGCGACCCTATGGTGAAACCATCACAGGGTTTTCTTGGCAAGTTTCTTAAGGGGGATTTGCTATTGCCATCTTCTGAGTCTGAGAGAGTGTGACATGCCCAAGGTCACTCAGTGGGTTTAAATGACCGAGGTGGGATTCAAACCCTAGTCTCCAGGGTTGTAGTCTAATACTCAAACCATTACACCATGTTGGGTCACCAGAAAACGTTGATACCTTTATTGGATCAACCAAAATCAACAAAATACATGTTGCAAGCTTTTGAAGCTCTACCAGCTTCTTCATCAGACAAAGGTGTTAAAAATCAAACAGGAAAAAAAAATTTTTTTTGACAATGTTAGTCACAGGCCTACATTTTGTCAAGATGTTCTTGGTGTAGTTCTGAGGCATTCGACATCTCAAAGGAAAAACTCTTTGTATTTTGTATTGCTAATGGAACTTAAATTTTATTACTTTAAAATGCTTTGTTTCCAGTACCGCATGGCCAGAAAGAAGAGTAGCTTGCCTACATAGATATCCCTCCATACTATCTTAACTCAGAACATCTTGACAGAATGCAGGCCTGTGACTAACATTGTCAAAAATGTTTTCTCTTGTATGATTTTAAACACCTTTGCATGATGAAGAAGCCAATGGTGCTTCAAAAGTTTGCAACTTGTATTTTATTAATTTTGGCTGTCCCAATAAAGATATCACTGTTTTGTGGATTTTGGATGTTATTGTACTTTGCTATATGGTGAACACCGCCAACCCCTATATATGTTTTCTTGATTTAAGGAAAACATCAAAAACAACAGATATACAGGTATGTGCTTTCATTATTGTTCCATAATACAGAAAATAAGCATACTATCTAACAAAAATTTGGTGAAGTCAAGGTTTGTACATGAATGGCATCAATCCTAGATGACTTGTGAATCCCAGATGATCCAACACGAGAGAGAGAGAGATCGTCTCAATGTTCAGAGTATACACCAACCACATTTACATTTTATTTTATTTGTTTTTTTAAGTGTCTTAATGGATCTCAAGCTGAATATGAACCTGTAATGTAATGTGGCTGCTTAAAAATGAATGCAGTTTTAGACTTCATTAAAGGAAGCATATTGTCCAAATCATGGGAAGTAATAGATCTCTAATCAATGCTAATCCAGCTGTTTTTGGAGTACTTTGTCCAGTTCTGTTTTAAGACAAGTCTTTGCAAACTGGAACTGTAGAAAGAGCCACGTATGTATGGGCTAGATGAGCAGATTTAAGGGGATGCATAAGGGCAGCCTTAAAATATTTCAAGTACCGTACTGGCATGTGGAAGAAATGTGGGAAATTGGGAAAAGCTGAGAAGTAGATTTTATATAAAGATTAATATAAATATCCTAATGGTTAGGGCTGTCTGGCGGTGGGACAGATTGCTTTGGGAGTTTTTTGTTGCTGGTATCTACCCTCTAGTCAATCTCGACCCATGGCAACTCTGTAGATGAGACATCTCCAAGATACCCTATGCTCCATTGCTTTGCTCAGGTCCTGCAAATTCATACCCATGGCCTCCTTAATAGAGTCCATCCATCTAGCATGTGGCCTTCCTCTCTTTTTGCTTCCCTCCACCTTTCCTAGCATTATTGCTTTTTCCAGTGAATTGTGCCTCCTCATGATGTGACCAAAATATGACAGCCTCAGTCCTGTTATCTTGGCTTCCAGAGAGATTTCTGGCTTGATCTGCCCTAGGATCCATTTGTTTGACTTCTTGGCTGTCCATGGTAACCTCAGCACTCTTCTCCAGCACCACATCTCAAATGAATTAATTCTTTTCCTATCCGCTTTCTTAACTGTCCAGCTCTCACATCCATACATGGTAATAGGAATACAGTAGCTTGTACGATTCTAACTTTTGTGCTCTGTTTTATGTCTTTACATTTTAAGATATTTTCTAGTTTTCTCATAGCTGCCCTCCTCGTTCTTAGTCTTATGATTTCTTTATTGCAGTCCCCCCTCTGATCAATATTTAATCCCAGGTATGAAAATTCTTGTACTATATCTATTTCCTCATTGTCTAGGTTGAATGTGTAAATTTTCTGTGATCATTATTTTTGTTTTCTTTATTTTCAACAATAAGTCTGCCTTTGCACTTTCCTCCTTGATCTTCCTTAGTAGCTGTTTCAAGTCTGTGAGGTTTTCTGCTAGTAGTATTGTGTCATCTGTGTATCTTAGATTGTTGATATTCCTTCTCCTATTTTCACTCCTCCTTCTTTGTCCAATCCTGCTTTTCGTATAATATGTTCTGCCTACAAGTTGAACAGATAGGGTGAAAAGATGCAGCCTTGATTCACCTCTTTGCCAACTGGGAATCATTCTGTTTCTCTGTGTTCTGTCCGGACAGTGGCCTCCGATTCCTCATCAGGACTATCAGATGTATTGGCACTCCCATCTCTTTAAGGGCATCCCATAGTCTTTTGTGATCTATGCAGTCAAAGGCCTTGCTAAAGTCTATGGCCTCATCCCCACTTATAGAAAAATTGCTTTCTGGTTGAATGAATGGCAATGTGCAGACCCAGCCAGCTAGTCTGCCTTTTCCTTGGAGGAGTTGTGTAGGAGGTGTAGTGGCCTCAGCCTAAGGCTGGAAATGCAACAAGTTTTTGTTGGTGGTGTCACTGTTTGAAGAGAGAGCTAGGAAGAAAAGGTTGCCCCCACCATCGTATCATCTCAGGTCCTTTTTTTAGGTGTCCCATATGCCCCCTGGAAAAGAAGGAAGGAAGGAAGAGAGAGAAAAGGGCAAAGGCTGGCTGGCTGGCTGTCAGATCTACTGTCATTCAGCTGCTTTTCTGAAGTATTCAAAGACATCTTTGAGCATGGTTTAATGCATTTCTACATAGTTGTAGAAGCAGATTGAATTTCATTCCGTGGGTGGCTGAATCAATGGATAAAATATCTGTGGATATGGATGGCCAACTGTAATGAACTATTATAATTGTGCCTTGTGGATACAGATGAACAGCTTATATACAGATGTTTCCAGTAGTTTTCTCCACAACCCTGTGTGGTAGATTAGTCTGAGAGATAGCCCAATACTACTCAGCTTTGTGATTCAGCAGCAGTTTTAACCACACTCCTCCCAGCACTCCTCCCAGCACTCCTCTACAGCACTAGGTTTCACAAGGAGTCTCTGCAAACAGCAATAAATTCCCTTAATCGCTCCACAGAGCTTTGGAAATGGAAGTAGTGGCGAAACGATGTGAACATAAAAAATGGCCTTTCAATTTTCTATAGCCTTTTGTTGTTGTAAAGTCTAGATATATAGCACTGAAGCTGATGGCTTCATTGCAGCAGTGAATTAAATAACTCTTGGGCAGTGGCCAGCAGAAGCACTTTACCCAAAGTCAGCTGTTAACACCTGCACTACTTCATCGTGGTTTACAAAGCCAACTTCACTCCACAGCTCTTCCTTCACTAAATCTTCACTAATCTTCACTAAAGATTAACATCAAGATTGTCAGAAAGCGAAAAATAATTAAAAATGAGCAGATATCGGAAAGGATATCAGCTTGGTATTCCATCCCTGTGCTAGATAAAATAGCAGTATTCTGTGACTAAGGATGGAGAAAACTTTTAATATGAACAAACCTGATTCACATTACCCAAATTACTATGTGAACTAGAACACAGTGATTCCTTCAGTTTTTGCACTTTCCTAGATTTTGCAGTGCTGTACTTGTTGCTGTTATTGGGCCTTCAGGTTGGTTTCAACTGTTGGTGACCCTCTCTTAGGGTTTTCTTGACAAGATTTATTCAGAAGTGTTTTGCCATTGCATTCCTTCATGGCTGAGAGAGTGTGACTTGTCCAAACTCATCCAGTGGGTTTCTGTGACTAATCAGGGATTTGAACCCTGGTCTCCTAGGGGGTTTATCACATGGGAGGAATTTCTCCCAATTTCGAAAGAAATGGAAGTGAGGCCAGTTCGGAATTGAGTAAATTCGCTAGTTTATCGAATTTGCATGATTGCGTATTGACACTGCATTGCTTTCAGAACTGCCCGAAATTGCCTCCCAGTGCCTGAAATTGCGTGTAATAGTTTCTCATGCAATCACGCGAAACCCCACAATTGCCTTCGGAAGGACTTCCCTTTGCCTGAAAATGCGTGTGATCAGCTTTCACGCAATCACACAAAACCTCATGGTTTCATTCAGATTGCCATTGGATTATACTTTCAATTCCCTTCGTGTGATAAACTCCCTAGAGTTCTAGTCCAGCACTCAAGCCATTATACCACCTTGCCAAACGCCTATTTAAAGATGTCTAATTAAAAAGATTGTATGTACAGTGTATGTACATACAGTGCTGTGTAAATTCAGAGTGCTATATAAATAAAGGTTAATAATAATAATGTGTGCAAAGATGCATACAGTGCGTTAGTGAGGGTTAGATACAAAAAGGCATATATTAGGAGAAATTGGTTGCAGAAATGCACACATAAAAGAACTCTGTGGCCAAATATTAGGAGAAGTGTTTGTAATGTGTATATTGGGGAAAATGTGTACAATTTTGTATGTGTGCCCAAATCTGGGTTTGAAATTTATGTAGATTTTTGCATGCACATTTTAAAAATGGACAGACTGAAACAGGATGCAGCGGAACTGCTTAACAACAACAGCAACAGCAGCAGCAACAACCTGCCTCTCCCCATGGATTGATTTTAAAAGAAAAGCAAATGTTACATAAGACAAACCAGACAGATTTCTCCATCCCTGTCTGACCATTTATCTTGATATAAGGCTGGAAACTGACAGGTTTTTTTAAAGAACTGAACACAGTATTCAGTTGGCCCATATCTTCATTCTTGGAGAAAGTGCACACTACCCATCCTGCTTATTTTAATGGTGACTGGCTGCTTTGATCTTGTCTAATTATGGTCCATTGAGTTGGCATTGTTTTGCTTGATTTAGGAATGCCATTTCTGTGTAATCTACACAGTGCTCAGCACTAGACAATAATCTAAAGATATCACTAGTAACTACCTCTTTCCTCTCCTGCTATAGTCCAAAATAAGGCATTTTCACTAAAATAAGGAAGTATTTTCATTAAAAAAATAACACCCCTGAACAAGATCATCCTAATCCCTGAATATGTTTATCCACAATCCTAAACACATTGAGAAGAGAGAAAACCCATCCGACTACCGCTGGATTGGCTTCCAAGTTAAACATTATTTTTCTCTATTTATTTATTTACTTAAAGGGATTTTTCTCCTGCCCTTCAAAAACTTTCCCAGAGCAGTTTATACAATTTAGCAAAACGAGTAATGAAATATGAAAACACAAAGGTTTTTTTTTAATGAAAACTGCAGTGCATAAAAGAGCATAAAACCAACATGAACTGGATCTCATATTACAGAAGTGATCTGATGTGTAGTAACCACCATTTGTATCAGCTTTGCCATTCTTAGTTTTAGCTCTCTTCCTGTAAGGTTAATTTTCCAAGTGGAAAACACTTCTTGGGTAATGTCTAGTGCCTAGATGTATAAATACCTATTCATGAACAATGCAAAGGTGACAGGTCACAGTGATTTTAGAATCCAGGCAATGCTCCTTGATATGGGAAGACAGAAGCTTACAATTGCAAAGAAAGCTTTGTAAATATCCTCCAGCTGTCCTGATTCAGCATGGAGAGTCCCGATTAATCCTCTCTCATTCCACTTTTTTAGTTGCTTTTAAAATGTTCCAGTTTTCTTTTTCTCCTCCCACTTCTCCCTTTTGTCCTCAGCTTACTTCTTATGCTGCAAACTCAGTTCAAAGTACAAAAGTAGTTTGCATTCATTTAACTCAGCAGTGGGAAGAGGAGTGGAGGGATAAAATCCTGCCTTTCCAGGTACGCTTCTGCAAAAGAAACTGCTGCAACCTCTCCTAGCTTCTGTGTTTTCCCACAGTAATATTTTTTGTTATCATGATAATACTTTGCTGAAGCTTGGCCACCTGTCCTGGTTTTCATCTGTGAAATCTTGGCAGGTATATCAGTATCTTTAATTTGTAAAGGTATAGTATTATTGAGAGCCAGCATGACATTGTGGTTTGAGGCTTGGTCTATGGGATTTATCACACATGCAGAAATGGGGGTTTAAATCAGAAAAACACTGCAAAAGTGGGTTGATTTTCACACGACGTCATTGTTAAAGTGGTGTTAACCCGAAAGGAAAGTAGACAAAAACCATTCCTTTTTACTTTTGGAAAATCCTGAAAGTAAAATGGAGTGGGTTTTGTCTACTTTCTATTCGGGTTAACACCAGTTTAACGACGACATGTGTGAAAATCAACTTGCTTTTGCAGGTTTCTTCCAGCGTTTAAATCCTGTTTTTGCACAGGATTTCCGCAGTGTGATAAACTCCATGACTCTGCAGACTAGGAATCGATTCCTAGCTTGGCCGTGAAACCTTGGGCAAGTTGCATGCTGTCACCCTCAGGGGAAGGCAATGGCAAACCTTGCCATTTGAACAAATCTTGCAAAGAAAACTCATGATAATTTTGCCTTAGGGTCACCATAATCACCCCTAAACTGGTGGTCTCCAGATGTGTTGTACTCTAACTCCCATATCTCCACAGCCAGCATCGCTTGGAGTTGAAGAACAATCCATTTAGAGGCCAGCAGGGTGGGTAGGACTGATTTTGATCATCTTGGAAAGGATGCTTTGTCATTCTTGGCATAACATGGCCTTAAAAGGGGATTAGACAGAATCAGGGAGCATATGGCTATTGATGGCTACTGCCCATGATGTGCTTCTTAATACCAATTGCACCATAAATGTTGCCCATGTCTTGCTGGTGGACTTTGCTTAGGAATCTTGTTTGATCAGCTTGACTATATGCGCCTTAGGTCTGATCCAGCAATGCTCTTCTTGTGTTCATGTTTTAACTGTCAGCAATGGAGATGGCATTTAATTTTGTTTTATATATACACTAAATACCTCTTGCTTTAGTCAAGGCCAATTGTAATGAAAGTAGCTATAGCAACAAAACAAAGCTTCCAACTGATGAAGGGATATTTCCAACAAGGAGAACAACTTCAGCGTCTGCAGTATACATCCTTATCAGTTGTACTTGTGTTAGTTTTAATAGATGCCACTGAATTTTACAGACAGCTTTTAAAACTGTGTTCACTTCTGTGACATATTTTGTTCTAGTCTACAATAAGAGTACTTATAATTTTGGAGTCCGTGGCATCATAGAACTTCATATCCCATATCTAAAAGTTAGTTTCTGAGTCATTTTTACAATGAGGATAAACCAATAGTATTATAATCTCATTCTGGGTGCCAGAATTGGTGAGGCTTTGTAGCTGTGGGTTGCTTCAGATATTGTGTGTTTTCTTCTCTAATACCAGCTTTCATTCATTTCACCTCATGATTTTATGCAAAGTAAAACATGTATTAGATATGCGTTAGATATGTGTCCCAAGGCTCAGAGATATGGTGGCTTGTTTAAAGCAGCTGCCTTTTGTATCTGTATAGCAGCTAATGGCTGGTTATCTGAAGAAATCCTGCATCCTTATACATGGAATTATAAGGGATTCTCTGTTTACATGTTGCTCTAGGCTATTTTCCACTCATGAGGATACAAAAAATGTCAAGATAATACAGATATACAGGGTAACCCACTGTGCACATAATACAACAATTTAAAAACACAACATTAAAAACTAAGGTGATCTTTTATTTTGTGTTTATAAATTTAAATTTATAATTGTTGGGCCATTAGGCTTTTTCATACTGATGAAGGCTGGGCATTTATATGCTATGCAATTCAGATTTTCAGGCTTATATAGACCATGGAAGCTCTACACAGATTCAGCCTATACAATGAGGAAAATGAAATAGTAAAAGAGTTGCTGTACCTTGGGTCAAACACCGATCAGACTGCAATCAAGAAATAAGAAAAAGACTAGGAATGGGGGAGGGCAGCTATAAAAGAATGAGAAAAGATCCTAAAATATAAAGAAATACAACTGAGCACAAAAGTTAGAATCATACAAGCCATTGTTTTCCCTATTACCATGTAAGGTTGCAAGAGCTGCACAGTGAGAAAAGCAGATAGGAGAAAAATTAATTCATTTGAGATGTGGTGCTGGAGAAGAGTGCTGAGGCTACTGTGGATGGCCCAAAAGACAAACAAATGAGTCCTAGAAAAGATCAAGCCTGAAATCTCCTTGGAAGCCAAAATGATAAAGTTGAGGTTGTACTTTGGGTCATGTCCTGAGAAGGAATGATTCATTGGAAAATACAATAATGCTAGGAAAAGTGGAGGGATGTAGAAAGAGAAGAAGAGTGCATGCTAGATGGATGGACTCTATTAAGGAGCTCACAACACAAGATGAATATACAGGATCTAAGCAGGGTCACCATGAGTCAGTATTGACTCAAGGGCGGTTAACAACAACAGCAACAGCAACAACAACAATAGAGTTTTTAAATGTATTTCACTGTTTTAATAGTTAATTATTTTAACATAATGGTTTTTGAAATATTATATTCATAGCTTTTTGTAGGTTTTTTGGGCTATGTGGCCATGTTCTAGAAGAGTTTGTTTCTGACATTTTGCCAACAACTGTGGCTGGCATCTTCAGAGAATGCTAGACTTTACACTTTTAAAATATTTTTCTATTGTTTTTAATTTGTACAGTTTTAAAGTTGCTGCTAGCTGCCTTAAGTCCCCTATATTGGGAGATAGGTGGGATATAAATAAAATAAAAGATCTAGGTAGAGTGCAGACATCTTAATAGCTGCTTCCTCATTGTCAATCCTGCACATCATGTATTTTGGCTGTTTCGTATTGCTATTTTGAAAACCTGACAAGACAGGTAGGTAATCATAGTTACCAATGCTCCTCTTCATTCATCATTCCCTGCAAATAGAAAGACCAGTGTAGCAAGTCAAAGTGTAGGCAAGTACTTGTATCTCTGGTGTGCTAGTTTACTATTTACAAGGTACGTCTGAAACATTTCGAAAGTGATGTTTCTCCCTAGTCCATCAGCCTGACATGGCACCTGTCCAGTCTACAGCATTATTTTGCTGCATATGTAGCTCAGATATATGTAGCTCACAGTAGACCATGCTGGGCTAGACACATTTATTTATTTATTGCTTGCAGTTACCAGACATCTGTAAAACAAAATCTCTCGACACCGTACACTATAAAACAGCACAACACAAAATTCTAAAATCACAATGGTGAAAACTAAGGTGATTTTAAAAAATAAAGCAATTTTAAAAACCATCCAGGATTTAAAAAAACAAAACTAAAATTCACCTAAACAAATATGGAGGAAGATGAGTTTAAAAAATCCAAACAATAAGAAAAGAAATGAAAGCACTGACTTTTGGTTATTAGCTTCCTTCCAGTGGACTTTGACTCATGGCAACCTTGTGAATTAGACATCTCCATGATCCTATGTTCTCATCCTCTCTGCTAAGGTCCTGCAGGTTCAGGCCCATGACCTCCCTGATTGAGTCTATCCTTCTATCATGTGGTCTTCCTCTTCTTTCTACTGCCTTCCACCTTTCCTACTATTTTGGTCTTTTCTAATGAGTCATGCCTTCTCACGATGTGGCCAAAGTACAACAGACTCATCTTGGCTTCCAGGGATAGTTCAGTATTATAATTGGCCATCCATATGCATGGAATCTTTATCCACCCAGCATTTTTAAATCATATTTTCAAGCCATGGACAATTGAATCATGGATAGTTGTTCAAACTATCCCTGATTCAATTGTCCATGGCTTGAAAATATGATAAAAACATATATAAATTCCAACAAGTAACCTTGATTTTGCTATTTTATATAAGGGACACCATTTTACTATGCCATTGTATATAATGAGACTTGAGTATCCACAGATGTTGTTATTCATGGGAGGTCCTGGAACCAAACCCCAGTAGATACCAAGGACCCACTGTGCATATATTGATAGTTTCCAATCTGTCTTGTTTTCCATATTTGTTGGTATATTTTAGTTGACACTAGAGTTGATTCTGTTTGTGTGGATTGTAGCCATTCAGTTGGAATATCATGGGTTCCTGGTGGCTTATTCTTTCCAATTTCTCTGACTGCAGCTTCCACCTCACTTTCTAAATGACATATAAGGGCAACGATTTCATAGCAAAGATTTCTAGAATAGAGGAGCCATGACCAAAAATGTCCACTCTTTAAACATCTGGGGTTTAACAACAAGAAGGAGGGCATTTAGAGAAGGATCTCTATAAATGAAACCAGGGCAAGGGTAAGCATAAATGGGAGAAGCATCCCAAGGTGCCAAACTCTGGTTCGGTATAAGCTTCCTTCTCCATAACCGTCCCCATATCCATAGCTGTTTTTGCATCAGGTGAGCAACCACCTCATAAGAAACCACAAGGCCAACCAAGAGTTATGTAAGCTTGCTAGGTTTCATTTTTAGCTCTCTGGCAATTGCTACATTGATTCATTAATCCTAAAAAAGAGGCTGCCTTCTCTGTCACAAAAACCCAGTGAGCTTCCGCTGTGTCTGCTACTTCTCTGTCAATTAAATTTTATTACAGAATGGGAAGACATGGGTGGCAAACAACAAATCAAGGCTTAAAATGCTTTCCTGCCTCCTTTTAGGATGACCTGCTCTGAGAACCTTATTACTGTCTTAAGTGTGTGTGCTCCCTCTCCCTCTGTTTCTCTCCCTCTGTATGTCTCTGTGACTAATGGGGCGTAGGAAATAGAATAAAGATGAGGGTTGCTGGCTGTCACATCAGCAGAAGCTGTGATACGAAGGAAGGGGGGCAGCCTAATTCCATCTTTCCCCTTCAACAAGATTTAGAGCTGCAAGCCTTGACCTCAAACACCTTGCACATCTGCTGCAAGGCAGTGGATCCAGCCAGAAGAAACCTTCCTTTGGAAATAAAGCAAATGAACAACAGTCTTCCAAATATACCAAAGCAGTAAGGAGCTACAAAGCTATGTAAGGTGGTAAAGGTTGTGACTTAGGGCTATGCTCTCTCCCATCAAATTCTTTTCCCTACAACAGATTGTTTTGGTTTATTTATTTCCATGCCCTACAACGATCCTGATTTGGTAGGGACAGTCCTAATTAATCTTCTATCATTCCACTTTCTCCTCTGTCCCATTTTTTCTTTCCTCCTTCCTTTTTGCCCTGTTGTGCTCAGCTCGCTGCATATTATGTACAAAATGCAAAGGAGTTTGTACTCAGTTAACTCAGCAGGAGGAAGAGGAAGGAGGAGGCAGAATCTTGCACTTACCAGTAAACTCAGGGAACAGCAAACCGCTGCAGCCTCTCCCAAGTTGTGCATTTTTTCTCATTAATATCCCCCCTCATTAATATCCCACTTGGAAGTTTCTTGGCCACACATGTCTCATTTTTCATCTGTAAAATGCTGAAGGGCCTCAAGTTAAATGCTGGGTCACCATAAGTTGGAAACAACTGGAGGGCATACAGTAACAAAAATGACCTTTAAAGTCCTAAACAGCTTGGATGCAGATTATCTGAAGAACTGTATCTCCCTATACAAGCCAGCCCAGGCACTAAAATTGGCAATAGAGGGCTTTCTTTCAGTCCCACCACCTTCGCAGGGGCAGTTGGTGGGGACTCAGGAGAGAGCCTTCTTCATGGCTGCTCCCAGATTAACTCCCTGCTATCTTTTTGCCAGCAGCTGAAGACAGTTTTATTTAGGCAGGTGTTTGTTGGCTGAATTTTACTTGTGCTGGTATTAACTGTGTTTTAACTTATGTTTTCATATTAATAATGTTTAATTTATTTATTTTTTACTTTTGTAAATTAATGCTTCTGGGTTGGGTTTTTAAAAATTATTTTTGTTAAATTATTGTAACTCACCTTGAATTCCATTGTGGGAGAAAGGCAGAATATAAATCTTTGAAGTAAATAAATAAAAATAAAATGATACCACAGTATCCACAGGGGATCTGTTCTGACCCCCCCCCCCCCCCGCAATGGATACCAAAATACATGGGACTTCAAGTTCCATTGTCCCCAATACCAAAAATAGAATACAAAGACGTAGTCTGAAAAATCAGTACGCAAAGGGATCTTTAGCACCTTTGAGCATATTTGAGAGAGAGAGAGAGAGAGGAAGTAGGCTCAAGTCTATGAAAGCTCATGTTACCAACTTCTTTCTTTCAGTTACTCAAAGGTGCTACAAAGATCCCCTTCAGTACCCCAAATAATAACACAAAGTCCATTACACTGCATTTCTATATACTGCATATACTCATGTATAAGTCTAGTAATTTTAGTAAAAAAAATTGACCCAAAAAATCTGAGTCATTTCTATATGCTGCATATACTCATATATAAGTCTGGCAATTTTAGTCAAAAAATTGACCCAAAAAATCCTAGTCAACTTAGCCATGTGTCAAGGTTAAGTGCTGTACTTTACCCTCATAAAAATAGAAACCACCCCCTGGTGAAAGGCAAGAGAGTAATCTGTCCTGGAAGCACTGATCCTCCTCTTCTCTTTCATCTATCCATCCTTCAGTGTGAACACAGTTATGCCTCCTGCATTTTGTAAGTTCTTTCTCATTGCCTTCCTTTATTTTATACTTTAGATCCTTTGTTAATACCCTAAGTCTTACTCTCAACTTATCCACAGGTTCATATCAAAATCCATAATTTTACCCCTAAAATCTTTCCTTGATTTATACATGAGATTGACTTACCGTATAGTCAAGTATATACGGTACCTAAAACAAACAACTAGGGATAACAAATCACACTAAACTATCAGTCTAAAACTAATTACTAAAAACAAACAAAAGGAAAAAAATAACACAAAAAGATGGGGGAACTATGGCTTCCAGTTTGCCTATCAGTGGTTCTTTAACCTTAATCCTTTCTACTCCCTTCTTTCTATTCAAATATCATGATAGCTGGGAAACATATTCAGGGATAGCCATGTTAGCCATATAGCAAAGTACAATGACACCCAAAATCCACAAAATAATACTTTTATCTGACCAACCAAAATGCACAAAATACATGATGCGATACAAAATACAGCTATGGTTTATTTGGCCACCAACTACAGCTATGGTATCTGGTCTCCAAAGTCATAATCCAACACTCAAACAGCTACACCATGCTGGCTCTCCATATAGCTATCCCAAAATCCCTCACACACACCCCAAATCCCCTCCCCCATCCCAAACATTTCTGGTCCCAAGCATTTCAGATAATAGACACTCAACCTGTACATAAAGCAAGTGTCTGCTGAAATGGAAAAACGGCAAAGAGGAAAATATAGCATGTGGGACCAACCATGAAGAAGGCCCTCTTGTTTGTTCCCACCAAACTTGCCTAAAGATCTTGGAATAAAGCAGGCTCATAACAGTCTTTCAGATAGCCTGGACCTGACCTGTATAGTCTGTTCCCCCCAAAGAATAATATATACCCTTATCATATCAATAACTGAAATGCAATCTCCAAATAGTAAGCACAAGGTTGACCCTAAATATTTCAAGTGGTCTGAATTCACCGCAAAGTATATTTAAGAAATAACAAGGCATCTGATAAGCTGATCTTTCTTTTTATTTTTATCAAAGTTCTTGTGTACCAGTATTTTTTAATGTACTGATGTAGTGAGAGCAAAGAAAGAGGCTTGCAAAATTATTTTTGCCAGTGGCACAATTACTAATGCACAAGCTATTGAAGCATGTCAAGCTGGCTATTAAGAATTCACTACTACAACCGCAGTGGGATTGTTTATTACTTACTATTTCTTATCCTTGCATAAACAATTTTGATAGACAGAAATCTGCAAAACAAGAGCACTATCAGTATATTATGAGTTGCCATAAGCTTCCTTTGTGTATTTTTGACTCTGGTTTTGCTATTTACAATTTATCTTAATATTGCAATTTTCCTTTCATCTGCAGATAGATGTTAATTTCATTTGAGTTCATTATTATTAATAATTTACTAATATTCACAGATTACTTCATATTCAGGATTGAAAGAACTTGAGGTTTGAAAAATCTAGATGTGCGTGAAACTGGAAAGTGAGAGATTTAATCATCTAGACCAGACCCAAGCCTTTACATGCTTAAATCTTAAAAGTCTGGGTTTCAATCCTTGAGTTTTCAACCACATTAGTCCTGAATGGAGGAGTCCACATCTGTTTTTCTGAATACTAGCAGAGTACATCATAGGTTACATCTGCACTGCAGAATTAGTGCAATTTGACACTGCTTTAACTGGCTCCATCCTATGGAATCCTGGGATTTGTAGTTTTGAGAACTATTTAGCCTTCTGTCTCAAAGCTCTAGTGCCACAGCAAACTACAAATCCCAGGATTCCATAGGTATTAATCTGCATTCTTTCTACAGTGCATATACAATAGAGCTCTCTGACAGAGAAGACTAAATATCTCACAAAACTACAAACCCCAGAATGCCATAGCATTGAGCCATGGCACTTAAAGTGGTGTCAGACTGCATTAAATCTGCAGTGTTGATGGAGCCACAGGTCCAAAACACACTGCAGAATAATCCAAATAGAACCAGTGAAGAACAAAAGAGAAGTATTAGCATGCTGAATGGACTTCAGTGCTTGCAGAAGAGCAAGAAATTTCATTTTTTTAAAAAACCTAACAACTACTACTAACCCACCCATCACTCCAAAGTTCAATATCCATGAAACATAGAATGAAATTTGGAAAAGAAAAATGGAACTTGGCAGGAACGAAGTAGAATGACCTGTTTGTAGTGAATGGTTTCCTAAATTCATGAACAGGAATGTTCCTTTTACTAGGTAGTTTACATTGCAAAATTTTATTGCAGGAGCCCCTTGTAACTCACTAAAACCAGCGTGGTTTAGACATGATTGATTCATAATGCCACTTTTTTTCCCTCCTGTCAATCCATTTGGTCTCCTCCCTCAAGAAGTCATTGTGTTTTAATAACGGGCCTTTCTGTTAGTCCAGGTTTCTGTTCAAGCTTCTGGCAGGTTGCCTTTATAATCAAGGAAGGAAGGAAAAATAACCAGCCTTTGCAATTTTTCAGCAAACGATTTTTCTGGATGTAGCCACAGACTTTAGTGGCACAGAGGTGCCCTTGTTCATTGCTTCAGGCCCTGCACCAAATGAACAGTTTCTTGTGTGACATTATGAAGTCTGACTTATTTTAGAAAGCAAGGAGAAAAGAGCTGGTTTGTTAATGTCACATCCTGCCTCGCATATAGGTTTTAAAGAACGCGTGAAAAGGCTACACAGCGATTCCAAAAAACCTCTTAATGAAGCTGAAAACCAGTTCCAATTTCACCCACTAACACCATAAAGAAAACTTATGTTCAGACCCAAAAGTCAACATTACTTTTAATAGGCAGTTAAAAGGGGGCAGAGGCAGTATGTTTTAGCTCTGTTCATTGAGAATGTATTAGAGAGGGATCTATACAGGAGACCTCTGTGCCAGATTTCCCCAAACTGATGTGCTGCAGATGTTTTTGACTAAACTCCCCAGCATTCCTAAACAATGGTCGTACTCATGGGACTTGATGGGAGATGTCCAGAACATCTCAAGGACTTTAGGATGATGAAGGCTGAACTCTGCAATAGAAAATATGGCTTCAGTGCACATAGTACTTAAGCTAAAGAAAGATGTGTTTGTTTTGCAATCATGCCATTGAGATAAGGGAAACTGCTCCTCCTGCACCTCATCTGCTTACCTGTCTCCAAATCCAGAAATGAGTCAGAAACAGAGAAGAATATCTTGGATTGAGAGGAAGGAAATAATGAAAGTTAAGAGACTTTGCTAGGAAAGGAAGACCTTCCCCCATCTATATATGAAGAGACTGCATATGTGAAATAAAAACACATGTCTGTAACCATCATCCTTTTTACTGTAGGAGATTTTCATGAGTGGATCATGAGTGCTCAATGATGATGAAGATGAAGATGATCATCATCATTTGTTTGTTTGATTGATTTACATCCCACCCTTCTTCATAATTACTCAAGACTGCAGTCTACCGAAACACACATAATTTTGTTCTTATTAACGCCATCGAGTCAGCTTGGATGTATGATGACCCTATGAATGAGAGACCTCCAAGTCTCGCTGCTAAGTCACCTTACCTCGGAGACAAAAACTGTGACTAGGTGACCTGTGTGTTGCTTTCACAAATGATCATAAGCAATGTCAAGGCTCCTGATTGCCAGTCTTATGTGTCTTCAAACCAAGACTATTCTCTGATGGCCCTTCAGATTTGAAATATTAGAGGAACTAAGAGCATGTATAAATTAAAAAAAAATCAAACAATTTAAAAATTAAAACTGTGAAAAATAATCCAAACATGGAACATACTGAACAATTTAAGAAGTTTTAAACCATCTAGAGATTTGGGGAGAGACAATGTGGTGTTGTGGTTTGAGCACAAGGGTTCAGATTCTTGCTCAGCCATGGAAACCCCCTAGGTGACTTTGTGCAGGTCACACTCCCTCAGCCTCAGGGGGCAGCAAAGACAAAGCTCTTCTGAACAAATTCTGTCAAGAAAACCCTGTGATAAGTTCACCTTAAGGTCTCTATAAGACAGAAATTACTTGAAGGCACACAACAACAAAAGAGATTTGGGAAAAACTATTAGGCCCCCAAAGACCCCTAAAAAGATTTGACTTCAGATTGAAATCATCATCTTGATCATCCTGCCTGTTCTCCAGCCCTGGGACTTGAGGTGGATTATGAAAGTTAAAACAGGTACAGATAAAACATACAAAACTTAAAATATAATTAGACTATTAATAGAGTTAACAATTCAAAAGCATATCTTTCTTAGGAAGAAAGAAAAAGGAAGGAAGGAAGAAAAAGAAAGAAAAAACAGAGATAATAAGGGACATTATTAAAGGCCCTTTTCCCATGCGGATGAAACCAAGATCAGCACTAAGTGGGTTTCCAAGGGAAGAGAATTTCAGAACTGGGGAGCAAGTGTGGCATTGCTCTCCATATCATGGCTCATTGGGTTGTGGGAAAGTGCATACGTTCTAACATTTTAGACATGACATCAGAGGACCATTACAGATACAGGTATGGTGCCTTAAATTTCTTATTTCTAATTTTAAAAAATCTCAATAGATTGCTATTTAGTCTTTTTTTTCAATCAATGTTGCCATCAACTCTATCCCATTTCTTGCCACCTTAAAATCCCATGAACAAAACAAATTGGAGGTGAGTAGCAATAGGGAAATGGCTGGCATAGAATTAGTTAAGCTTTTCCCTTCTCTCCTATTTCAAACTTTAAGTGTGACACCTATAGTTAAAAGGTCATGTGGAAATTAATCTGGCCTTGAGACTGAGTCATACCAATTGATTTGAGGTCTTGCCCAGAAGTTCCCATCTGTGGCATAAAGCCAATTAAGAAAAGAAAGAATATTATTGTTCACACCTGTACAAAGCAAAGATGTCAAGGAATCCATGAATAGTACCATGGAGATTGCTAACAAAGAAAGAATTCTTTTTATGTAGATTTTCCAGGTTTAGCTGTCCATTGTATGTTCTCTCCTTGCCACAATTTACGAAATACCACCAAGATCTTTGGTGTGGCCTGCGTTATTCACACTGGGTGTGGGTGGGTGTTTATAGTTCTGTTCCATGCAGATATTTTTTTCAGCCAGGCACATAGGAGTGTTTATCTGTGACTAGCTCTCACATTGCTGAAGGAATATTTTAATGAATTGGCAACATAATTAAGGATTAATCTCCTTCCACCAGTGTAGCTGGGTCATTTGAGCCTTCAGCCGTGCAGTAATATCTAATGTCTAAAGGCCATCAGAGAGCTACCTATGAATATGGGAAAGAGCCCATAAATAATGTATTTTTGTACGAATATAGCTACTATCCTGTTAAAGGTGCTCTAAAAGTAAGCCTGTGGTCATTCTTTGGCTGGTTGGAGAGATCCATTTCCCACGAACATTCTGTCTCTTCCATTCAACCCATCTTCTACTTTTGAGTTACAATTCTGTTATTCTGAGGAAATCAAACTGTCATGGTTAGGACAAGAATAGAAAGAGGCAATGTTCCTAGTAACAAAATAGAATCTGACAGAAATCTTTCTTTGCTTCAAACACATTGCATTTTACACATAGCACTTGGAATTGAATGCTGGATCCTATTATGCATTCTTCTGCACAGCTAAGAGAAATGATCAGAACTTGCATTTGAGCAGCTAGAACAGAATTGTAGACCAAGGCTCCACTTGATGTTTTCAAAGGCCCATCTATTTTGCAGGTGTAATTATAGCTTACTACTGGTGTTGCATTTTGCCAGCACTACTCATAGTCATGCACTTGGTACTATCTGCCCCACAAATAATACTTCTGTTCAACAGTGAAACACACTACCTTGGAGAGTGGTGGATTCCCCTTCTTTGGAGGTTTTTCAACAGAGCCTGGATGGCCATTTGTCGAGAGTGCTTTGATTGTGAGTTCCTGCATGGCAGGGGCTTGGACTGGATGGTCAATGTAGCCTCTTCCAACTCTATGATTGCTACCTTCATTTCACTTGCCCACTCCTTTTGGACCATTCCAGATGTCTGCCAAGACAGAGAAAGCAAGTTGACCACAGATTGCTGTTCCTTCTTTTTGTTAGTTGCTCCATAAGATAAGTGGTAAGCTGGCAAAGACTAAATGGAGAAGATGCGTGGCTGCCTATTTTTGGCAGAGGTAGGATGACTAGATACATGTTTGCACAGGAAAGTGAAGACAATTAACCACCCATGCAAATGTGCAAAAAACATAAATTTGCACAATGCACTTATGCAAATTGGTTGCATAAGCCCTTGGTTGTTTCATTTCACATACTGTTAGTTTTGAATAAAAGGTTTTCTGAAACATGTTGAGTTGATTCATTTTTTTGTGCAGCATAGGAAGCAGTGTGGTTTGAGCACTGGACTGTGACTGGAGACTAGGGTTCGAATCTTGGCTCAGCCATGGGTGACTCTGGGCGAGTCACTTTCTCCCAGGTTCAGAGGATGGCAAACCTCCTCTGAAGACATTTGACAAGAAAACCTCATGATAGGTTAGCCTTAGAGTGGCCAGAAGTCAGAAACAACTTGAAGGCACACAACAGCAACAATGAGCCTATCCCCATTTTTTTCCATGTTATTTCAACCTCTGGTATCAAATTTTCCACTGAAGAAGTAACACCCAGGAGGTATACCTGTTCTGAATCAGTAAACAGAGCAATAAAATATGGTGACCTTCTTCAAAGAGAATTCCCTACATTAGTATCTTTGAACATTGCATATCCTTCCACCACCACATTTGCTTTGGCAAAGGAAAGGTAAACACATTACTCTTACCATGCGAGGCAAAGAAAGTCCTCCCATGTATTTACCTAGTTAGTGTATAGTTTCCTCCCTTTGCTTTTAAATAGGCTGTTGGTTTTAATGGCTCAGTGGGTCCTGAGCCATAATAGGTGGGTTGAGAGGCAGAAAATATCAGAAATTTTGAAGCCGGGGGCAGGGGTATCTGATTATTTTCTGCTTAAAGACCTCTAAGGAAAGAGACTCCACCACCCTCCGAGGGAGTGTGTTCCACTGTCAAACAGTAAGGGCTGTTCGACAGTGGAACACACTCCCTTGGAGGGTAGTGGAGTCTCCTTCCTTTGAGGTCTTTAAGCAGAGGCTGGATGGCCATCTGTCGGGGATGCTTTGATTGGGAGTTCCTGCATGGCAGGGGTTGGACTGGATGGCCCTTGTGGTCTCTTCCAACTCTATGATTCTATGATACTATGATTCTAAGGTGTTTCCAAAGTGTTTTTTAATTTTAGATGTGCTTAAGATTGCTACCTGTTCCTCTTTTCAGGAAACCTTTCTTCACTTAGACTACAACCACACTGCAGAAATAGTCCAGTTTGACACCGCTTTAACTGCCATGGATATAAATGTTGTGGAATTCTGGGAACTGTAAAAGGCTAAATGTTTCACTAAACTACAAATCCCAGAATTCTATACCACTGAGCCATGGCAGTTAAAGTGGTGTCAAACTGGACTATTTCTGCAGTGTGGATGCAGCCTTAATGTTAAATTTTGGTATTAATGAATAAAAAACTGCCCCTTGAAATAAAAGAAAAGCAGGACATCTAAGTAGGCTGGAGCTGGTGGAACAGGGACTTAGCACCTAGTTTCTTTCTTTAAGCATGTCCACCATCCTCTCTGGATCTTTTAAATGTAAACACAATCTCACATCCATCTAACTGTGTGCAGAAGCTATTATTGCAAAGTGAATTATAGAGAGAAATGGAAAATTAAGAGTATATACCAGGGTTGGAATTGTACCGCTTGTTGTTGAACTGAAACTTCCAGCAGCCCCCAAATAGTATAGACACGGGGGAGGAATGCTGGGTGTTGTAGTATATGGATAATTTGAAAGAAAATAAAAAAGCATAGAAAGCTTCTGCTAAGAGGTTCCAACCAACCTATTGTGTCATTCCCAGAATACAGTATTTTATTGCAATGCTCCCCTCTCCTGTTCTCAGTGTTATTTTGATTTTTTTAAAAAACTTGAGCGGCAATCTGTGGACACAGAATTTACTCAATCTTGAACTCAACTTTTTTCCTAAACTTTTTTTTTAAAAAAACTTGTGCTAACCTTGGCATTTTTCAACATGTACACTATTACCTTCCTCTGGTTTCTCTGTTTTGGCCACTCAAATTCATAATTAGTATTCCTCAGATTATGCCCAATTTGGCACTGAATAATTATTTTGGACTTTGTGCTCCCATCATCCCTAATCACACGGATGGAGCATTTTAGTCCAACAACATCTAGATGGCACCAAGTTGGGATACGCTTCTGGTATGTGATAATGATAATTTAAAACATGAAGATTTGGGCTGAAACATTGGGACTCTAGATTGGACATAAACATAAAAAGACAAACAGTAAGATTTTATTTTCTGTTCCTTTTTTTATTATTGTGCAGTTTACTCTTCACCAAAGTCAAGCTGGAATTGGTGCATAAAGGACCAGAAGAGGCATTAGTGACCTGTAGACATATGTTGCATCAGTGGCAAACACTGAATAATATTTCACAACACAGGTAGGTTTCTGTTTGAAAGGGAGTGGCACAAGTACTCCCTAAAACATGGTCTTCCAATCTTGGTTTAAAGACTTCTAAAGAGGGATAGCCCACTTCCCGATCATCTGTTCCACTGTGAAACAGTTCTTACAGTAATGGAGTTCTTCCTAATGTTTACATGGGATCTCTTTTCTTGTAATTCAAAGCCATTTGTGTTCCAATCACTAGAGTAGCACAAAACAAGCTCACAATGTCTTCTACATGACATCTCTTCAGATATTTAAAGATTACCATAATGTTGCCTCTCAGGCTTCATCCGCAGAAATAATGCATTTTGACAACACTTTTATTCCTGTGGCTCAGTGCTATGACATCCTGAAATTTGCAGGGGGGGTTTTGGCACCAGAGCTCTCTGACAGGAAAGCTAAAATGTCACAAAACTACAAATCCCAGGATTCCATATCATTAAGCCATGCCAGTTAAAGTTGTGTCAAAATGCATTATTTCTGCAGTGCAGATGAGGCCTAAGATGTCTGTCGAAAAGAGGCTAGATTTCTTATGAGATCATAACACATATAGATGGGATAATGACGGATCACTCCCCTGTCCTTATCACATCTTTGTATGTGAACCTGTGAAAGGCTTTCAGATTTCAGCACTGTTATCCTGTCATTGAAGTGGCATTGCATTAATGCAAACTCCTGTTAATGCAAAATGCCAGGCAATGCCACTTCAATGATGGGACAATGACAGGATCCGTGTGACGTCATTTGAAAGTCTTTCACGTGATTGCGATCAATTGTGCTTTCTGGATGGGATAAGTGGAATGTTATATGAAAATCTTCTCATTATCACACTATAAAAATGGGAAAAGAATGGGACAAGGACATTTCATCGCCTGTCTGATATTTTCCTCAGTGCGCAGCTTGGAAAAATTAATTTTTTGGAATACAGATCCCAGAATCCTTCAGCCACCGTGGGCATGTTGGCTGACAAATTCTAGGTACTGCAGTCTAAACTTTTCCAAGTTCTCTTTTCCAAGGGATCATACTGCTCTTTCCCACCATCACCTTTTGAGAAGCTCTATGGCTTGACTGCAGAATATTTAGCAGTACCCAGTTATTTGTTCCTGGGGTTTTCGCTCTTTATCTTCTCTCTCCACCAGTGACAGCAGTGGGTCACTGGATGATGGTGGTGATGATGACACCACCATTGCTATACAACCATGTATAGTACAGCATGGGCTGGAGGGCTTCTGTGGAATTAATAGGGGCAGCTATCTTGAGCTCTACATTTAGAAAGGAATACTCATTTAAGAGCCAGCATGAGATAGTGGTTTGAATATTGGACTATGCCTCTGGAGACCAAGGTTCGATTCCTAGCTCGGCCATAGAAACTCTCACCATAGAAACCTACTGGTTGACCTCGGGTAGGTCACACTCTCTCAGCCATAGGGGAAGGGAAGGCAATGGTTAACTTAATCTGAACAATTCTTGCCAAGAAAACCTCATGATAAGTTCATCTTAGGGTCACTATGATTCTGAAACGACTTGAAGGCACAAAACAACAACAGCTCACTTTGACCAGGATATCCAGTGGTTACTGGGGCCTTATATCCTCCCTCTTCCCAGTCCTGTGACCATGTTGAAGCATGCACAAAAGCCCTTAAAATATAACAAAGTTCACTTTGGGCAGTTCGTTCCTTTTTGGTCCATACACCTCAATCACTGCCCCATTAAGGTAAGTGTTCATGTTGGGTTTGCTAAGAGGAGATTTGTGTTTATTATGGGCAAATCTACCATTGTGCTTTTAAATGGGATTTATGCTCTAATCTGCCATTGTGGAATTTACACTCTAATCTATCATTGTGCTTTTAAATGGAATTTACGCTCAGAACTAAAACCTTTGGGTGAGAAAAGCCAAGCTAAGATAGCAAGGCTCAGCAAGCTACAGGAAGTTCATGTTGTTCTCTTACTGATCCTGTTTCCAATGAAGGCAAAGGGTGGGATTGGATGTACGATTTAGATAGGTAAACTATATAATATCATCCTCCCAAAGATGTTTTCAGATGAGGAACTCCCACTGTCTCTTCTACCAGAATGCTGTAAAATGCATTCACCTTATTGTTGTATTGTCTCTCACTAATTGATTGCTCTGCAGGACTGTGATCCATTTATTTGATTGTTACAGCTTGTATATCATATTTGTATGGAAGCAATTGATAAGGCATACAACAGAACAAAATCCAAAAACATTAACCCCAATAAAATTAATTCAAAAAAGTCCCAATAACCATAGAAACAATGAGTAAGGACAGAATAAGCAGTGTCACTACCAGTATCAGAAGTAATTAGTCTATCTATGAGTTGCTAGTGAGAGCATGATGGAGAGTACATTACACTCATGCCTTGCTGGTGGACTTCCCAGAGGCTACTGTGTGAACAGAATTTTGGACTAAATAAACTTCTGACCTGACCCAACACGACTCTGCTTATTAAAAAGTATTTTTTAAATTATTTTTCCAAAAACAAGTGCGGGAAGGCTTGTAATTCTGAAGGGTGTGAAGGTCACTGTTTGGAAATGATACAGGATATGATCCTCCCCAGCATTTCTGTTAACCAGGCCTTGGTCAAGAGGGTTCATAATGATATTTTTATATTTTAAAATGGCATTGTTGATTCAAAAATCAATGAATCAACAAAGACAATGGGTACGCTGTTGTTCTCATTGAGCTGGAAAGCAGATATCTGTACTGCAGAAATAATGCAGTTTGGTACCACATTAACTGCCATGGCTCAATGTTATAGAATTCTGAGATTTGTCATTTTGTGAGATGTTTAGCCTGCATTGTCAGAGAGCTCTGGTGCCACAACAGACTACAAATCCCAGGATTCCATAGTATTGAGATGTGGCAGCTAATGCAGCGTCAAACTGGATTATTTCTGCAGTGCAATTGGAGCCTCAGGCTTGACTTTCATACTTTCAAAAACCTGGCCAGTGATTTAAGCTGGCAGAACAAAAAATAATGAACGTCGGAGCAACCAATTCACTTTTTTTTTTTTTTGCCTTACAGTGAGGAGGAAGAGCACCAGCAGACGTACCACGCTGGCAGCAGGAAAGGGGGAGTGAACGAGTAAGTTGTACACCAACCAGTCCAACTCTGCTGCAACAAAGAGGATTAGTAGTACAGTGGTTGTGGAACAAGGGGAGGGAGTAATGAATGAGGCTAGACTGCACAGGAGCTGTACCTGTAACATAGGACTTTATCACAAGGGGACAGGATGTCATTGTCATGTCCCTATCCTGTGCAATTGCGGGAAGTTCTTTCACACTATATCATGCTTATCCAGACATCCAGAAAGCACAAGTGAATGTGATTGCACGAAAGGCTTTCTGACTACATCATGCTGATCCCGTGAATGAAGTGGAATTATCCCATGAATGAAGTGTAATTGCCCCCTCATTTCCTGTCATTTGGTATTATCAGAACATCCCGTTAATGCAGTTCCACTTCACTGATGGGACATGACAGGATCAGCGTGATGTAGTGAGAAAGTCTTTCACGCGATCACTTTCACTCGCACTTTCTGGACAGGATAAGGACACTCGTCCCTGTGTGATAAAGTCCATAGTGGGTTTTGACCCAGAGCTTGTCCTGCATTTAGGTCTGAACCCACACTGCAGAAATAATCCAATTTGATACCAGTTTAACTGCCATGGTGCAATGCTGTGGGATTCTGGGAATTATAGTTTTGTGAGACATTTAGCCTTCTCTGTCAGAGAGCTCTATTGCCACAAAAAACTACAAATCCTAGGATTCCATAGAATTGAGCCATGCCAGCTAAAGTGGTGTGAAACTGGATTATTTCTGCATTGTGGATGCAGCCTAAGTGATCAAGCAAGAGAGCTTTACGTATGGATAAACTGTAAAAAACTTTCCATCTCAGTTTTGTTGTCTTTCTCCATACGTCACCTGTATTCCTGTCTTCTTTCATATCAGGTTGGAAGACTGGTTTTATTCCCACATGTAAATTCATGTGTGTTTTCCATTCAAATTTATTTACATACCTTTCCTAATGTACATATTTTTCTGTACATTTTCATCTTTGACTAAAGTGGTTTGTAACTATTTGTCCATCCACATTTTAAAAATGGATCCAGAATATTGTGCATGAAATGTGGTAAAATTCCTAATGTGCCAGTTTGGTGAGGCAAAATACATATTTTCTGGCATCAGATCTCAGGAGGTTCAAAACTGATAATTTTGGCAGAAATCTCAAAGCCGCCAAAATCCATTTCCATCTCTGTCTATGGGCCTGCAGGCTAATTAACATTTATTGTTAATGTGTCAAAACATATCAGCAAGGCTGCTTGACTCAGAGCAGCAATTCCAAATTAGGGGTAGTTTTCTGTCATTTTTTTAATGAAAGGAATACAAAATAAGGTCAAGCATATAAGGTTATAGTTCTGCAACCACTACCATGCTTCTAAATCCAATAGAGGTCAATAGGATTTACAAGCATGTAAGGGACTCTAGGATTCCTGTCTGAATCTATATATAGATACCTGAGTAAGAGACCTGAAATTTGTAGACAGGACTAAGCATCCAGCATCAAGAAATGAAGCTGTGTTACTTTATACCACTTGGAAATGATGAGGAGGTCGTGTCATGTAACCACTGAAGTCTTTAATAACCAGAGCCTGAGAAATAATTGCTTCAACCAAGTTGTGTTTGTGGAAAGGCAAGTACAAAACCCTGGAACAGAAAGGGGTTGTCAAGGACAAAACTATCCTATCATCAGTGTCTCATTCCAGAGATAAACCAACACATTCTTGTTGATAAATCATTATTGTGGAAGTTCCCAAGTTTGCAGGTCCAAGTAAAAAGGACAGGCCAGAACCAGTCTGAGGCCGTTCCCAATTACCAGACAGATTTGTAAAGTTAGCTTTAGAACAGAACCTTTGTAAGATTTCCCTCCACCTCCAACATATGAATTGGCCTTGATGGGAATAAAAAATCCTTATTATTTTCTCTAGGTGAGCTATATCCAGTTAGTGTTACTAGTGTATGCACCTAAAAAATGCTTCTTCAATAAATTTACCTGGTGAAATATCAGTGTTTGGCATGCTGGCAGCAGCTACCGTTTATCCTCTCCCAGTGTGAATTTCTATTTCTGTTCCCTTTAATGCCCTAAAAAGAATGAATAAAAACAAAATAACGCACCACACTTTGGTGAAAATGTTTATGTTTGCTACTTTTATTTATCCCTTCCAGTTATATCTTTATGGCTGCATCTGCACTGCAGAAATAATCCAGGTTGATACCATTTTAACTGCCATGGCTTGATGCTATGGAATCCAGCCATGCACACTACTATTCTAGACCTGCCCTCCTGTTTACTTTCACTTAAGGTTTTCTTTCATAGGCAAAAACAGGATGGTTCCCTTCATGCCTAGGAAAAGATTTTGTGAGCTTCATAGTCTAAAACAATAACAACAACAACAACAACTATTATTACTACAACTATTTTTTATACTTTGCTTTTCCCCCAAAATTGGGACTCAACGCGACTTACAGTCTAAAAACACAGTACAATTAAAAACTTAAAAGAATGACAGTTAAAATAGAATTAAACTATTAGAATATTAAAACCGTTCATTTTTTAAAAAATATAATACAATTAAAAGCTAAAACTACTTAAAAACCATACACTTTAAAATAATGCAACACCCCCAGGACACATTTTTAAATAGGCACATTTTTATAAAACTATAAAGATATTCAGTACTGCTAGGGCAGTGTGTACTAAACTTTTTTTCTTATCTAACACAGTAACCTGGTTCTCAAAACAAGATAAATTGGTTGATAATTGCAGAAAGTGTATCCTGGGGAGGTGGGGGGAAGACATTCCCTGTCAATCTTCAAGCTACTTATCAAATTTTCACTCCTAAAGATAATCCATATTTACTCTTTGTGGTGTCCTCCCCTTGGACAGGGACATCATCTTGATATTGGAAACCCATGAGCATACACCAGGTTTAAGAGGGTTTATTGGTGCTTTAAGTGAAGATTTCCTTTCCCCATGTATACAACAGTGGGTCCTTTCCAGGTAGGGCCTCTTCAAAAACACTATTATGTCACAAGGTGCATCTGCACAGTAGAAATAATGCAGTTTGACACCACTTTAACTGCCATGGCTCCATCTTACAGAATCCTTGGATCTGTCATTTTGTGAGGCACCAGAACTCTTTTTCAGAGAAGGCTGGAATCCTTATAAAATGACAAATCACAGGATTCCATAGGATGGAGCTACAGCACTTAAAGTGGTGTCAAACTGCATTATTTCTACAGTATAAATGCATCCCAAGAGAGAGTCTGAAGTCTTTCAGTAAACTTGGTTTCAGGTTTATTATTATTATTATTTCTTACCTGCCTCTCCCCACGGATTCAGGTGGGGAACAACAACAGTTAACACATACGCCTTATTAAGTAAAACCCATCAGTTAAAATACACATCAGTTTAAAAGGACAAATAAGATATACACATATTAAAACAATCAACATTTAAAATTCATCATTTAAAATTCATCATTTAAACAGTTAAACTATTAACAAATTAATATCTCTAGATATTGATCAGCTTTATTCCTAAAAATAACTCCTTGAAAAATTAGTTAACTTTAGTTAATAAAACAAGTGGCATCCCAGATTCTTGATTTCTGATTGTGATTCTGGGTGTAAACAGGATCTTCACTCTAGTGCAACTAGGAAAGGAGCGTGAGCCAAATTTTCAGCTGCAATAAACCATGCTTTCCTGAAATGTGCCAAATTGCTCGGAGTGCATCCCATCACCACCAGCATCACTATCCTATTCTGCCTTGCCAATTTCCTTTGTCAAAATGTCTTGCATGGTATTGCTACTGACACAACCAATTCCTATCCCTTTGACAGAACTCCCTCCCACCCTGCAGCAAATTTTGACAGCAACTATCTCATATGCACAGATGTTTCAGCTTTCAGAGCTGGTGGCAATTGGATCAGACTGATGCTCATTTCTAGGCCTGCTATATCCTGTGCTTTTCATAAGCGACCATCTATCATATAGCTGCCGTTGTCATTCCCTTACAGTGATTCAGAGAAAGCAAGCAGCCTGACAGAGACACTGCCAGTCAAGAAGCATAACAGCATGTATCTCACTCTTCCTGATGCCCATGATACTGATTCTGGTAAGAAAAACAAAACATGACTTCTGGCTGCTTAAATTCCATGCAGACTTTCACGTGAAGGTAGACTATCCTTCCATCTATGATTTCACAAGTTGCTCCCCCCTGCAATTGTATGAGAGAAAGAATATACTAATTTTAATACTAATTTTAAAAAGGCACCCCAAAGTTTCTGTCCATAGAGGAGATTGCCTTTTACATCTCTAAATGAGTCATGTTGCTAATTTAGCATCCATCCATTCTGCCACCTTAGTTCTTCCTATTATTATCTCTAAATGGAGCATTCACTCTCACCAGAATACTGAGATGCAGCAGAATGATCTTAGAGGAGCTGTTTCATGTATGTGTCTTCTTGCAAAAATCTCAAACCTCTCCATAAAATTCCGCTTGGATCACTATCTTGGGCATAAGTCTTATTCTGAGACAGCTTCATTATTTGTTCCAAGAAATATCCCATGGGTAGGTAAGCCAAAATGAGTAAACTGATGCTATCATCCTTTTGAAATATCCAGGCTGTGGAACTCTCTTCCCAGAGATGTTATACTGGCACCCTCCCTACTTTCTTTCTTTGCGCTGACAGGAAAAGAGACTTTTCTGTTTCACCAGACATTTGATGAGTGAATATATAAGGCTTGCTTGGTCCTGCTAATTGTTGTGCTTCTGTGTGTCTAGAGATATATTTTTTCAATCTGGTTTTGATTTTTTTATTGTTTAATCTTGTTTCAACTTTGTTCTTGTGTGAATTTTTAACTGCATTTTTTTAAAACTTGTTGCAAGCCACTTTGAGTCCCAAACTGGGAAAAGGTCAGGATAGAAATTAATAACAACAACAACAACAATTAAGAGAGAACGGGACTTGTTACAAATATGATAATGCTTGGTAGAGTGGGAGGCAACTGGAAAGGAAGAAGACCTTATTACAAGTGGCTAGACTCAATCAAGGAAGCCATAGAAGAGCTGTTGATGATCAGGGCTCTTGGAGGTTTCTCATAGTATTACCATAAGCTGAAGCTGATTTTATGAAAATTAATGACAGTAACAAGGAATTGTGCGGCCTCTGGAACACATGAGACCTGCAAGGCCCCCAGTGCAGCCTCTTCTGCAGTTCCTCATTGCAGAAATAAAATGGCCCAGAATCTAAAACAGCATTCCTAGACCCCCTCAGTTTATGATTCTCCATCTTAAAAGAGCACACATTTTTGATGTGCCAAATAAGCTTTTTTCAAAACCAGGACTGGGAAAATAAATAGGGTGGGTATGGCCCCTGAATACTCTATGGTTGCCCATCACTGCTTTATTCGGGGTGCTTGTGCTTATCTTTAAAACCCTACATGACTTGAGATCCAGATGTTTGTGGTACTACTGTCCATCCCCTTCAGAGACATTCATTGGATGTAGAATTCAGAGACATAGCTGTGTTAGTCTGGAGTATGAGCATGTGGTAGCATCTTTGAGTATAACTATGTGAAAGTAATTGTTGCAAAAGCTTTTGTAGACTGTGTAGAATGCGCCTGAGGAAGTAGACTGAGGTCCAAAACACACTGCAAAATAATCCAGTTTGAAACTACTTTAACTTCCCTGGTTCAATGCTAGGAAATTCTGTAAAAAAACAAAACAAACAAACAGCTTCATTTATATACCTCTTCATACCGCCTAAGCAGTTTACAACTGTAAGCTACTTGCCCCCACCTATATGGGTACTCATTTTAGCGACCTCGGAAGGATGCAAGCCTGAGTCAAGCTTGAGCCCTTTTGCTGGCATTGAACTTGCAACCTTATGGTTTTGAGTGAGTGGCTGCAGCACAGGCATTTAACCACTGTGCCACCAGAGCTCTGTAGTTTTGTGAGACATTTAGCCTTCTCTGTCAGAGATTCTAGTCTCTGAGATCTAGTCAGAGATCCCGCTTCCGGGCTCAGTACAAAGTGCTGGTTATTACCTATAAAGCCCTAAATGGGCCCTCTCCCCACATAATCCGCCCCGCACACTTAGATCTTCTGGGCAACAGCTACTTAGAGTTCCAAAGGCTAAATTATCAACCACCATGAAGAGGGCGTTTTCCATCTCGGCCCCCAGCCTTTGGAACTCGTTGCCCATTGAGCTCCGTCTGGCTGCCTCCCTTACCTTGTTCAAAAAGGGGTTAAAAACATACTTATTTGTACAAGCATACCCCTGATTACCCTCCCCCCCCCATTGGTATCCTCTCCTTCCCCCCCCCTCCCCGCATTGCAAGCTGGCCTGGCATATTTTTTATATAGTTATGTTTTTATATTGTTTTTGTTTTTATTGGAATGTTTTTAACCATGTATATGTTATTTATGTTGTGCACCGCCCTGATCGTAGGAAGGGCGGTATAAAAATAAAATATTATTATTATTATTATTATTATTATTATTAGTGCCACAGTAAACTACAACTCCTGGAATTCCCTAACATTGAACCAGGGCAGTTAAAGCAGTCTCAAACTGGATTATTTCTGCAGTTTGGTTTGGGCCCATATCTATGAAAGCTTGAGCTACAACTTCTTTCACATAGTCTCAAAGGTACTACAAGATTCATTGAATGAGTAATCTGAATGCTTCAAAACTGAGTTGAACCTAAATGCACTGTGAAGTCTGAAGAGCCTGAATAAGTTTTCTAGCAGCCAGAGGTTGGGCTCATGCCCTATAGAGGTCCTTGCCTATCCCCATTAATAAGAAACATAAAAGAAATTATATATGTTGTACATGCATGTTGTACGTTCAGCTTTTCTCAGTGCTAAAATAGCATGCCACCACTGGGCTATACCAGGGCCATGATGAGAACAAGGCACTACTGATGCCTAGGTAGACTTCTAATCTGAGCAAGAAACCATTACTGTTCTCCTACACTGGGAGTTGTACTGGTTGGCTGGAATTACTACACAGCACAAAGACACTTAAGCACTGATAAAACATTTCATTGTATAGTCCTAGTGTGCAGTATTGTGCCCTTGAGTCCAAGGGTTCCAGGTGCACATGAAGAAGTGTTGGTAATGGGGGTTACCAATATTTGAACCCCTGGGTAATTTTTATTTTATATTTTTACTTTAGATTTTTCAAATATATGGAATACCATAGTGGATGTGGCTCTGTTTATAAGCAGGTACCTTTTAGATACTGGAGTGCTGTACCTGCACAGATCCTGCACAGCTGGGAGGACATTTAAATGACTCATCTGCATCAGCAGGGACTCATTTATATCAGTATTTCTCCTGGGGAGTCACCCCCCACCTATGCAGCTGGCTGACTTAAATACAGTTTCAGCCATGCAAGCGCTGCTGGAACATCTAAAGGACACTGCGGGGTCACTTGGGGATGTAGCAAAGAATTGTGTATAAATGTGTTTTCTGATCACAAATACTCTTTTATGCCTCAGGAATACCTCTGTTGCTATCCTGTTAAATATAATCCATAAGCAAACCAATGATTGCACCAAGGGAATGTCTGTGTTCTATATTCAGTTAATATTCTACTATTGAATGACAATTTTGTTATTCCTGTAGAATGATGCTTTCATTGATGGACAGAGTTTGGAAACAGGCAATCTTCTGGAGCCAGTAATCTTACTTTTCCTCAGTTATGCCCATGGGAATAACCCTATATCATTGTATAGGGCTGTTCTTAAGAGATTTCTGCCCCCAGAAATTTTACCATTCTTCTGAAGCCATCCAGACCACTGCTGGAAAATGAAGATAATGGGGTGGGGGGGATGACTTTCTCAATTGCCTGGTGTTAGTGGGCAGCTCACAGACTCCAGTTTAATTTCCATAATGTCTCAATGTACCCATTCTCCAGGAATTTGTGGTTAAGATAAATGGTGGCTCCTGAGATCCAGTTTCTGGGCTCCTAAAATCACGACTGGTGGTTTTCCCTATGGGGAGTGCTAAAGACCTCACTGTAAGGGATATAAATGGTGGACATTTGGCCTGTCCTCTCTCTTGTTTCTGTGGGCACCTGTGTGTATCCTGGAACAAGCCTAGAGAAACAAAGACACAGGAATTATAGTGTGAAATAATATCAAATATGACTGTCTCAAGGGTAAGGCTTTCTCCATATCTAGGTCAGATAGAAGGTGTCTTTCACCAGTGACTTTTTGATGGAGGCATACTTTTTAGACAAACAGACCACTTGCTAAGGGAAGGACATATTACCACATAGGTGCTTTCTTTTTCCTTATGTATGTGTTTCAAAATGGAAGGTTCTTTTGTTTGTTTGTTTTAAAAAGCTAATTGTGTTTAATTGCTGTTGTTGTATGCCTTCTAGTCATTTCTGACTTATGGCACCCCTAAGACAAATCTATCACTGCGTTTTTGTTTGCAGAATTTGTTCAGAGGGGGTTTGCTTTTGCCTTCTTCTGAGGCTGAGAGAGTATGACTTGCCCAAAGTCACCCACTGAGTTTCCATGGTTGAGCAGGGATTCAAACCCTGGTCTTCCAATATCTTAGAACGTTACCACACGAGCCCCATTCTTGCAAAAATCACATCCGTTTTTTAAAAGTGAGGAGAAACATACTGGTTTCAGAGGAGCCATTATCACACACCTTTGCAATTGTACAACTGGGCTCCTGCCCCCATCAAACGCTCTTCCTGACTCCCCCTTAATTCTACTGTATGCCCTACCCAGCATGTCTTTTGGTTTTTTAATTTAATTTTTGTTTTAACTTCTTCATGCAATACTGGAGCTCTCCAACTTCAATGTAAATAAAAAAGAAAGAAAGAAAGAAAGAAAGAAAGAAAGGCAGAGAAAAAGTCAACCAGGCTAGTTGAGAATAGCAAGGGGAATGAGGGATAGGGGGAGAGGAGGAGACATTGACACAGTGTGAATGACAATATCGCAACTGTCCCAACAGCGATGTTTTGCACATGGAAACTAGTGCAATTGTGGGCACAGCAGCTATGTGTCAGAGGCATCATCATATGATAACTATCACCAAACCACTTTTTCTCCAGGTATCATCAATTTAAAAGCCATGTGTAGTAAAGTTTAATAAATGGTCTGACACAGACTGGCGCAAAGTGCCATCCTTGGCCCAAAACTACAGGCTGCTGGTGAGGCTGTCCTGGCCCCAATCCAGCACAAAAACAGGCGCCTACACACCGCCCTTTTATAGCTCTGCCCAGCCAGCTTCCCATTTGCTGGTCATATGCTTCTTCGTGATTGGCTGATAGATCGACCTTTTCACTACAGCAGCTACTGTCCATCCCAGGATATAATTTATCTGTGTTTGAGATTCTGCCTGATTACAACAATATATTTCTTAAAAGCACAGAAATGCAGGGTCTAAGTCACTAACTTTTCATATCAGTCATTTTTTTACCAAGTGTTAAAATTCCACTGCAGCAGAGAATGACCACAAATCCCATTTTTAAAAAGACTGTGAACTGCCTTCTGTACAAGTCCACTGATTTTTCAATGCATCATTACATACTGTGATAAACAGGAATTCTCCAGGTTTTCAGGCAGAATCAACTGTGCTAGCCTTGCAATTGTAGACCTTACTATTTAAATGCCTAAGACTGGAACTCTTCTGCATGTAGAAATAACCTTGAGCCAGTGCATAAGCCCCAACTTCAAGTATAAACAGAGACAGTTTTCTAGTCCTTATGATTTTAAGGTTAGTCTTCAGGGCATGGGAACAATATTGGGTCAAGTCTCAAAAGCAGAAGGAATTGCTGTACAAAATTTCTGGTAGCTGGGGGGGAATAGCTCATTTCTTTTCCCTGTAGCAAACAAGACAAAAATAAATTGTGCACAACAGCAAAAAAGTGGGAAAATATGTGACGATAAAGAAGTTTACGTAAAGTACAGAAGTGGTAGAGTTCACATTCTTCTGAAGTAGAATTTGGGGTTCCCTTGTGGGGAGTTTTTGTATAACACAGACTACACCTAAGTAACTGCTTTTGGAATACTCCCAAAGTAGTTCTTATTGTTAACATGGCTTAGCAAAGTGGCAGAGAAATGAGCTCATCCCTCTCTGTTAGCTCAAGAAAAGTATTATGATTAAGGACTTTGGATATATCCACACTGTAGAAATAAAGCAGTTTGATGCAACTTTAAATGCCATGACCCTATCCTACAGAATCCTAGAATTAATAGTTTGAGAGGCATCAGACCTCTCTGACAGACCAGGCTGAATACCTCACAAAACTACAAATGCTGGGATTCCACAGGATGGAGCCATGCCAGTTAAAGTAGTATCAAACTACTTTGTTTCTGCAGTATGGAAGAGCTGCCAGTCTTAAAGGATTCTTCAAAAGTTTTGCTTATATTTGTCTGGTTCAATACAGACTCTAATCCACCTGATTGGGATTAGAGCACTTTCTTAAGGACCACTGTGCCTTATTTTGTCTCATCAGTGTTGTGTATGCATTTCAGGTTCTCAGCGAGCCTCTTCCATCGCAGCTTCCCGGCTGGAACAAGCCATGTCTGAAGTCACCATGCACAGTTCTGCTTTGAAGCAAGGACCTATGCAGCTGTGGACTACTCTAGAACAGATTTGGTTGCAGGCTGGTAAGTCTTCTATTTTCTCTTTTAAAATGGTTCCGTGTGTTGCATTTGGTTTTAGAGTCTGATTCAGATGGCATAAATACCATTGTTGCTAGCATTTCATGTTGTAGATTTGGGATTCCATACCTTATTCCCACCCATACCTATCATCCACTGGACATGTTGACTAAGGGATTCTGGAAACTATGATACAAAATCTTTTGGGGGCTCTGGAAAAGATTGAAATGGGATTTATCACAAATTCCTACCAAAAAATGGACTTTCCATGGTATGTAGGGGCAGTTGAGCAGTATGAAATATTAAGGACTCTTTCTACTCAAAGTTTCATTGTCAGTTTGGCTGCTAGCTGTTACTGTTACCCTGTCGAAGCTTTTTTATATCACAGATTCTGTTGCATAAGCTGGCATCTATTCCTGCATCTTGCAGTACTGTATTATTTTAAGCCTTTTTCACTTGACTGCTATGCCCCGCTCTCCTTGCCATTGCTGGTACTCTTAGCTAAGCCCATGCTTTACCAAATATGGCCACTCGCAGAAGAACTTGCTCTAGTAATTTGATCCTGGATTGGCTGGACGCCGTCAGCATATAGAGCCTTACAAACCTTCCCAGGTAGATGATTAAGTTATGTTCCGCAGTGCACATGCAAAGAGACAGCTGAAACATCTTGTCTCTTGGCATTTTTGCTTCAAATCTTTTGCAAAATTGAACATGTCATTTCTGTCCCTCAGGAGCAAATTAGACATTTGCCCTTAAAGAAATATTGGAAGGAACACACCACCAATGTTCGGTGTAGTTGGAATTGAGGACAGCATAACACGGTGAGCTAATGGAAAACATCTGTTCTCGTGCGTTGTGTGTGCACTAGGATCATTCATATATATTTATATCTATATATATCCCATCACATAGAGTTTTTTAATATATGGAGTTTTGAAATTGTCCTGGGAAACAGCATTTTCAATTCTGAAGAAAAAATTGTGAAAGACAGTCTTCTAAATAAGAAACTTCACAAGGTCAAGAGCTGAAATGTTTATCTCAAATGTGTCAGAATCTGTGCAACTACATTAGCAGATTCTGCTTTTTCTCCAGGGAATACCCATCAATGTGTAGGTCACACTGGAATGACTCCCCCTTCCAGATATTCATGCAGTACTCTTCAGTCTGTCAAATAATTTCACTTACAACTATAATGCTCTCCCTTATTAAATTTTTGTACTAGTTCTTACTATGGCAAGAATAACCTCACCCTGAGCAGACTGCTCTACTCTAGGGCACATGTGGGCTTCCCTGGCAGTGCAGTGAATAAAATAGCTTCATTTCCAGAGTATGGAAAATTTCCTTTTTTTGTACCAAAACTCCCAAAATCCCCTAGTCATCATGGTCACTGTACTGCCCAGCATATATGTTTTCCAAGCTCTGTTCAAATCACAGCCTGAAGTAGAGTCATAGGGCCCAATCACACTATTCTGTTAAAGCACTTTATTCCACTTTAACAGCCATGGCAACATCCCATGGAATCCTGGGATTTATGGTTTAGGGAGGGGCATTTGGAATTCTCATTGAGAGAGCTCTTGGGCCTCACTTTAGATTACAGTCCTAACCAGCTAAGAAGACCAAGGGTCCTGTGGAAGCTGTATCGAATCCAAATCCCCCCCCCCCATTTAACTGGGAATTATTTATAATTATATGGGAATTATTTATAATTATTTCCCAGCTCAGCTTTGTGGCAGACTTGTAGCTGTGTCTCTGGCTTGGAGGAGGCTTGTCAACTTTTCCCTCACCTTGCTACATCCTCTTTTTTTTTTTTTTTTTTTTGGATACGTCTGTAGATGTATCACTGGAAAAATAGGGTTTTGATGGCAAAAAGGGATTTTTGATGGCAGAAGTGGGTTGTAACCAGTCCTTAATTCCCACAGCCAGCACACTTTTGAGTGAGGGGCTACATTGCTTCTTAGGTTTATTTTATTAGATATTGTTGTGGTGGTGGTGTGACTTCAAGTCTTTTCCGAGTTATGACGTACCTAAGGCAAAACCTATCAAGAGGTTTTCTTGACAAGAGTTGTTCAGAGGTTTTCCATTGCCTTCCACTGAAGCTGAGAGCATATGATGACTTGCCCAAGATCACCCAGAGGGTTTCATAGCTGAGCTGGGAATCAAACTCTGGTCTCCAGAGTCATAATCCAGCACTCAAACCACTACACCACACTATCCCACTTTCCCCCCTCCAAAATAGGACTTAAAATGGCCAATGATGAAATGAATTAAACAGTACTAGTTAAAAACAAAAATAAGATACCTGAAGACAAACAAGCTTGCTCCAACTGCTAGGTGGCAAAATGGGTAGAGCAAAATATTAGAGGAAGCAATTCTGAAATGATTGCCAGAAACTAAGGAAGAGAAGGCCGATTGAATCTCTTGAGAAGTTGAGTTGACCCTTGGATCCTAAACTTTGTGTTCACATAATCCAGATGGTAGAAGGAATCAACTTCTCTGCAATAATTCAGCGTTGTCTGCTCTTATACAGTGGTCCCCCGGGTTACGAAGGTAATCCGTTCCGGGATTACCTTCGTATCCCGGAAGTATTCGTTACCCGGGGGACCGCTTTCGCGGACGGACCGCACGGCCATTTAAAGGGGCCGCGCGGCTTTTTTTCCTTCGTATCCCGGGGGATACGAAGCCGGTCCGCCGCCTTTCGGATCCCGGGGTTTTCGCAACCCGGGGGATTCGTAAGGCGGGGGACCACTGTACATGCACTAGCTGGTGAAGGGTTGGATCCTACGTGGTTCTTGCTGAAATCCATTTTTAAAAGCCATTTCACTTTCAGAGACAGAAATCCAATTGTTTCTGCCTTGGTAGTGACAGGGAGAATGTTTTTTGACATACTTTTGGAAACCATCCAGTGCTGCAGATTGGTTTAGCATGAGCCAGCATGACTAAGCTGTGCTTCTTTTCATTGTACATCAATGGCAAGTCAACATAGCATGATCAGCAACAAAAGGCTGACAACGGTAGTGCAAGATGAACACTACATTTGCATGTATTCTGCATAGCATAGGAATTCCTCCATGAGTATTTGCTGTTCTTTTTAGTGTTTTGCTCTAACTTGGCACTGTGTTAGTAGCAGAACTTGGAGAATTACTTCAAAAAAGGAATTAGTTACAGTTACAATTCTATCTATATCTTACCTAGTTATATTTGTAGTTACACATGTTAAAGTAACTAGTTACTCACTATTCAAAAGTAACTAAATGCCTACTTTGGTTAACTTTATTAACACATCAGAATGTTACAAGAAGCTGACCAGTGGTTCAAAGCACACTTACCAAAGGAAGCCACAAGCAACCTGTAAATTATTTAAGCATCTGCAAAGCAGTTACAATACACACCAAAAAACCTAAAGTTATCCCTCATTGTGATACAGCTGTAATGTAATTTAGTTATGCCTTAGTTGATGCAGAAAAGGTATTCTTTACAAGTAACAAGTTTTTAGGTTAGTATCTTTCTTGTAGGAGAATAACCACCCTCATTTTTTGTTCTGTATTGGTTTTTGCCTGGAAGGCCTGGCCTTGCAACATCTTTTCAGCTCATCTCTTTTGTTCCAGCTGCTTCTTTTTTACAGTCATTCTCCTTCTATACCATGAATGAGAAACGTGACACTTCAGATATTGTTGGGCTAGTGTGGATTGGATGTGAGTTGAGCAGCCTGCATACCCTAAAGAGCAGTCAGCATGGTGTAGTGGTTTGAGCATTGGACTATGACTCTAGAGACCAGAGTTTGAATCCATGCTCAGCTGTGGAAACTCACTGGTTGTCCCTGGGCAAGTCACATTCTCTCAGCTTCAGAGGAAAGCAAAGGCAACCCCCCTCTGAACAAATCTTCCTTAGAGTCTTTTAACCTGAAAAGTCACCCGAAGTTGGAAATGACTTGAAGGCATGCAACCAAACTATCCTAAAGGAATCAGATCCCATCTGATCTTGGAAGCTAAGTGGAGTCAGCCCTGGTTAATATTTGGATGGAATAGTATCCTTGGATGGGAAGGAACTGGCAAAACCACCTCTGAATATTCCTTGTCTAAGAAAACCCTATGAAATTCATGGAGTTGCCTTAGGTCAAAAGGCAACTTAAAGGCAGAGAGAGAGAGAGACAGAGAGGCAATCTTTCAATGGAACTACATCTTCTAGCATCCCTCATAGTTGGACATATTGTCCAGATTTATGGGGCTGCACTCTATTTTCTGGAGAGCTAAATGTTCCCTCACCCTCTTCCACAGATGATGTGTTATATTAGGACTTTGGGACACTAGGGTTTGAATCCCTGCTCAGCCATGGAAACCTTGATGACATTTCTGACTTACAGTGACCCTAAAGCGAACCTATCATAGGGCTTACTTGGCAAGATTTGTTCAGAGGCAGTTTGCCATTGCCTTCCTCTGAGGCCTAGAGAGTGTAACTTGCCCAAAGTCACTCAATGGATTTCCATGGCTGAGCAAGAATTCAAACCCTGGTCTCCTGAGTCATAGTCCAGCACTCAAACCACTACACCACAGTGCCATCAGGCTTTATATAAATCTATGGTGTGGCCACATTTTGGAATATTGTATTGCCCCAATCACAATAAAAATATCATAGAACCGAAAAAAGTTACAAAAGACATGAACTTATATTATCGAGCCTGGAGTTTAGGAAAGTACTCCTCATCCTCCAAGAATATGGATCTGTTTTACCTTCACTGAAACAGAAAAATGACAGCTACTGAGTGACATATCAAAGTTTATAATATAAATATAGAGGTACGGGCAACAGAATTATCTGCAGTAGGTTCTGACCATACAAATGAAGACACCATCTCATACAATACATGATTTATTTAACTGATTGCCTTAGGATATAGTGACAGCAGAGCTTGAAAAGTTACCTGTTAGAACTAGTAGACCCAGAATCTGTCTGGTGGGCCATCAATCTATATTTTTTCCTTGGGGAGCATTAAAGCTGGAGATGAGGAACTTGTGATTATCTTACTGTTTTTAGCTCCAGCCCTCATCAGCCCATTGAGCATGGCAAATAGGTGTGATGGGAGTTGTAGTCAATCATATCTAGAGAAGGCATATATTTCCATATCTAGTCCACAGGGATTTCCCCCTGTGACTGGTTTCAGAGTTACCTGATCTCCCGGGAAGATGAAACAGTCTTCATTTTTCAGGGACAGATTGGCTTGCAGCCACTGTATAACCTGGAATGACCACATCAGAACCTATCTGGGAAAGCAAGGAGAGGTAGAATAAGACAAAGTAAATCTGAGCTGCTGCCACCCTGCAGAATTAATGCAGTTTGACACCACTTTAACTGTCTTGGCTCCTTCCTATGGAATCTTAGGATTTGTAGTATATTGTGGTACCAGAGCTGTTTAAGGCTAAATATCTCACAAAACTGCAAATCCCAGAATTCCATAACAGTGAGCCATGGCAGTTAGAGCAGTGTGAAACTGCATTGATTCTACAGTGTAGCTGCAGCCTGTGATTTGTGTAGCTTGCAGCACTTATCAAGTTAAGTAACATTTGGCACATGAGTAGACTTAAACAAGGGTCAGCAACTACAAAGAAAGAAGTAGAGCCCTCCCTCCAGCCTTGGTCCAGGCCTCAGAGGGAGAGAAGAACTGCTGGACCTGAACCCTTTCTCCACTATCATTCCCTTCTCCTTTTGTGTCATGTCTTTTTAGATTGTAAGCCTGAGGGCAGGGAACTGTCTAATTAAAAATAATAATAATTTTAAGCTTCTCTAAGAGCCTTTAGGGCTGAAGGACGGGGTATAAATACCGTAAGTAAATAAATAGGGCAATGGCTATTTTCCCTTGGATGCTCATCCCATGTCCCACTGTCACTCCCATCATGATTATAAATGATATGACATCACTCCCAGTTTGTTACCCACTTTTCAATAGGGGAAATGGGTTTCTGTGGGAAAATCGATTTTCTTTTGCAGTGATTTTGAACCAGTTTAGGCTGTTTAGGGGCAAAAAAAAAATCACGTGATAAAAAAATGGGGGATGCAAAAGGGATCCCAAGGGCTGAACCTTCCCCATTGACCCAAAAATATATTGCCCACTCTTTGTGCAAGTGTTTATTCACAGTCCCTGCATGGTTGCCTGGAGATGATGTTCATCTCCAGATGATCAGATGAGTGGAAATGTACATGCCTGATTCAAACAGTTCCTCTTTCTCCCAGTCTGATTTCTGTTGAACCCTCTGTATATTAGTCCCATAGATGAAAAGTGCTTCTGGTTCAACAGTAAGCAGAATGAATGACTAATAGGAGCATAAAATTTAATTTCTTGGAAGCACATGTTTATTGTAAGCCTAAATAGCCTCCCTTTGTCATATCATTTTTCTTCTTTGTTGGCTTCGCATGGCTCCTGTTCTGTTCAGCTTTCTAGCCCATCAGCTGCTTTCCTTTTTCTTCATGCCAGGAAGATTCTGCTTCTGTCAAGCTGTTTTATTTTACTTTTTAATGTTTAAAAACAATAAGGGGCAGAGCTGCCTTTCAACATTTTTCAAACTTCACTCTGTGCAAATTAAACCACCCACGCCTCCTCTTATTGATGATCTTTCTGCTTACAGATACAAGGGCTGAGGTTTAAATAAGTCCCCCTGCCATTAATATGCTTTGTTGTTCTCATTTAGATCCAATCTTGTTATGCTCCTGGTTTTTAATGCCCCCCCCCCTTCCCATTTAACAGTTGCGATGGAAAGGGATTTATAGGCACACACAGATTCATTGCAGCTGAAAGACTAGAAAGTATTCTTCAGCTCTTGCATTCAAAAGGTGCACATTTCTCCATTCCCCTCTCTGTTTGGGGGGATGGTGAGTGGAAGTATATTGTTGGTTGCTAATAGATTGACAAATATGGTAATAGCCTTATGCAATATTCCCCCTGTGAGCCTCATTCATTTCCCAACTCACTTGAGATATTTTAATACATCTGCCTAGTTTTTAGGCATGTCAGTTAGGTAAACTGATTTCATGCTCAAAATCTGGCAGATGTTTTAAGCATCTCTCTGAAAATGGACCAGACAAAATGTAAAGTTTTTGAAAGGTTCCTAAAATTTAATTGAACCTTTGAAGGATGGGATTTCACATTACTCTCTGTGACACAGGAATGAGGAGATCTGTTCCTGGCTTCTGTTGCTTCTGTATGATCACCCACATACCCTTTCTGTTTGGTTTCTACATAAAATTAATCTCATTTTCAAAAAATACAGAAATATATTTTAGGAATCTAAGAAGACTGACCAAATGATGATAGCAAAAACATGTCTATTTTTCTCTAAATAAATATTTGAAACATGTTTTGAAGCCATTTTTTTTTCAAGCCAACCATCATGTTGGAACATCCAGAACTGCAAAAGTGAGTGGATAAATAAGCTTAGCCTAAAATAGTTAGACAGTCCCCTGGCTATTCCTGTTAAGTCTGCCCCATGCAAGAACCATCTACCATGCTGCCAGATTTTAACAGCGGCAAAAAAAGAACCCATTTTTTTGTTTTTAAAAAAGGTGCAGTGAGGATACATATTTTTTGGTGTTATCAGAATCCTGGTTTGGTAAAAAAACAACAAAAGGGTTAGCCCTCTGCAGCTCTCAGGCCCATTCACACTACACAAGTGTAGCACTGTGATTCCACTTTAACTGCCATGGCAACATCCTGTTGAATTCTGGACGTTGCTTTCTTTGGCTGAGGATTCTAAATACGCCTCCCTAAATGGCAATTCCCAGAATTCGATAGGATAGAACCATGACAGCTGAAGTGGAATATACTGTATATACTCATGGATACGTTTAGAAATTGTAGGACAAAAAATGACCCAAAAAACTTAAGTCATCGTACCCATGGCTCAGTGTAAATACTGCACTTTAACTCTTACTAAAAAAGGAACTATCCCCTGGTGTAAGGCAAGAGTGTAATCTGTCCTAGAAGTACTGCCCGCCTCAACTCTGTCATCCAGCCTGCCTTTAGTGTGAACATAAACAGTTATACTTGCTGGAATTTTGTAAGTCCTTTGGTATTGTTTTCCTTTACTTTATCCTGTAGATCTTTTGTTACATGCCTCTACCCTCAACTTATCCATGAGTCATATAAAAATCCATAATTCTGGCCCCAAAACCTGCCATGATATGCAAATTAGATGCCCAGAGATGAGGGACTAGAATATGGCAACCCTAGTTGGGAGGTAATCTACTCCTTCAGCCTTGGAATTTGTCCAACCTAGTCAAGAATGTGTGGATCAGGTCAGTTTGTTTCCAGAACTTGCAAATAACAGATTCTTTGAGCAAATTTTCTTTGAGCAAATAGCAGATTCTTGAGCATCCCTCCTTAACTCTATCTCTCTATGTAGCATGTATGGTATAACCAGTTCAGGATCATCCCAGGCTCTGCGGTTTCCAGGGCAAAACCTGCGATCTTGGGATGGCCTCTGGTGATGTTGTTAAGCACTACACATTCAGTACCAACCACAGTTGCTCGCATCTTATAATTCAGACAAGAGAGAAAAGGGTGAAGCAGATGGGACAAAAAATCGCTTTGGGAACATGGTGACCAGCTGTGGTCCTGAAGCTAGCTGCTTCCACTGTCCCAAATGGACCACCAGCAAGAGTGGCTTTTCCCTGTTCCTTAGGTGGCCTCAGAGTGACTTCCAGGCTGTTGGGGGGGCATGCGTTGTTCAAACACCACAGTCCAAAAGTATCTGGAAGGTACTTTATTTGGCCCATTTGCCTATCACTTGTGTTTGTGGAATTCATTCCAGGTATTTTAGTTATTCTTGTCAGTACAAAAACACCCCATGACCAAGGTCAGGTTTGTATTACATTAATAGAGACCATGTAGTATGTTCTCCCTGAACTCAGCTAAAAAATCTTGAGCCAGAAAAAAGTGCTTGAGTCAAAACCAGAAGATGTTGACCAGACAAAAGGGAGAAAGACAGGCTGCTTCAAATGTATACTTGGCATGGCCCCTCTAGACATTTTGAACCATCTGCATCCCATTCATCTCTGTTCCTGAAAGGAAGCTCAGAGAGATCAACACCAGGCTAGCAGAAGGCGTTCAGTAACTGCCATGCCCACTATTAATGGTAATTGCTGTTAGCATCTTTCTTTGGTTTCCCAGTGGCCATGCAGGCCACCATATTTGTTTTCTCATAGTGTTGTACCCAGAGATTTCCTTACTGCATGGCAGCAGTGCATTTGCCATGGTTTTTTTTTAACCACAGTGCCATGAAATATTAGAATTTCCTGGCATTGCATTCTAGAAAAAACTAAGATGGTGCCATAAAGACTGCATAACTACTGACAGCTTCTCAACTCTAGAGACAACACTGCAGAAGGGTTGCACAAAATGACTTTTAATGGTGTACAAAGGGGCTTTTAATGGTGTGCTACATTTTTATCTTTCTTGTTACACTGTTTTAAATTATGGGTGTTCTTACATGATAAATCATTTAATTATTTTTTAATGTTGTTTTCAGGTGTTTAGTTGTATCTTGTTTTAATCTCATTATAAGATGCATTATTGTATGTGTGGTTTATAAAATAAACAAATACTGTTGAGCATCACTAGTTTCATGAACTATCTGCACTTCAACAGACAACCATAAATGTATTATTTATACTGAGACATTCACCCTGACAAGGAAGCTACAAGAAGAAAAACCCAGAATTAAGGTTGCCAGAATGAAAACTGAAGATGACTTTTACCTTTAATAGTTCTATAGAAGAGGGAATTTCAGCATGCGTCACCTGTCATGCAACCATTGCAACACTTGCTGAAATTCCCTCTTTTACATAACCATTAAAAGTACAATAACTGTTTTCCATTTTTACTGTGGCAGCCCCAGCTAGAACAGTTTCCATGAAGCACTTGGAATTTAGATCATTTAGTAAACTGCTCAATAAAGCTACAGATTTATAGGCAGCTATGAATAGTGACTTGCTGTTGTTGTTCACTGACCACAACTCATGCCAACCCTTTCAATAAGAAATCTCCAAGATCTCTTGTCTTCCACTACTCTGCTTAAGTCCAGTAAATTCAGACGTGTGACCTCCCCTGATTGAGTCTATCCATTTATAGGCAACTATCTTCCTCTCTTTCTGCTGCCTTCTATCTTCCCTAGCATTATTGTCTTTTCTAGTGAGTTGCTCTTTCCTTTCTTATGATGTGGCCAAAGTATGACAGCCTCAGTTTTGTCATCTTGGCTTCCAGGGGGTGTTCAGGCTTGATCTGTTCAAAAATCCATAGCACTCTTCTCCAGCACCACATCTCAAATGAGTTTATTTTCTTTCTGTTGGCTTTCTTCACTGTCCAGCTCTCAAATTTGTACATAGTGATGGGGAATATAATGAATTGGACAATTCTGGCTTTAGTGTTATGTTGTATATCTTTACACTTTAGGATCTTGTCTAGTTCTTTCATGACTGCCCTTCTTATTCCTAATCTTCTTATTATTTATTGACTGCATTCTCCATTCTTATCAGTGTTTGATGCAGGGTATGGGAACTCTAACTATTTTGATTTCTTCATTATCTAGGTTGAACTTATGTAGATCCTCCATGGTCTTTATTTTTGTTTCGTTTATGTTCAGCAGTAAGCCTGCCTTTGCACTTTCTCTGTTTACCTTCCTTAGTAATTGTTCCAAGTCTGTGAAGCTTCTGCTAGTAGTTTGGTGCCATCTGCATATCTCAGATTGCTGATGTTCCTTCCTCATATCTTCACTCGTCCTTCTTCTAACAACATTTAAAAGACTAAAGACATTTACAATTCTAGAGTGGAAAACATGTTTGGTGATTCTACAAAAAGAAAGACTGGAGAATGAGCCTAGCAGTAAAATTATGAAGAATTGATATCAAGATGGCAATAGTGATAAGTGACATCAGGTATCACTGGGTATTTGTTGTACCTGACAAACATAGCATAGATCATTCCAGCCAGCAGTGGTTTTGGCTTTCCTCTGCTGTCTTCTGCTAGGCCAAGATGAGCAGAAGTCCAACTTGCACCCATTTACCTTTGTGCTCCCACCTATTATTTTAGTCGCTGAAACTATCTGAAAGCATATGGTAACTTTTCTGCATCACAGGTGGTTGTGTGAATCATGATATTGCTGTTTCCTGAAGACCAGCAAGTGCAATGTTATTCACTCATTGCCTTTGAATACAATTTCACCCATGCTGTGCTTTGTAAGAAACACATCCTTGTGCTTTCATATGCTTGGAGGTAGCAGCAACATGTCAGATCCTGGGGAGAAAGAGTGAGCAAGCCAAGATTTAAGACTTTAATAAAATTTCTCTTGTTGGAGATTACTGTGATGTGCATTCCATGTAAACACTCCTGGCATTCTTCAACTGTAGTTAATAACACTTTGGAGGCTGATTGGCTCAGGCATTTTACTGCTGAAACAAGACAGGGAATTGCAATCATACACACCAAAAAAGAGGGGGGGGGGCATATCCCACTTTGATTATTTCAAATCTAACCAGTCCCACCAAAAAACAAAGAATTTATTTCAGCTACAGGGAGCAAAAAGGTTGCTTCACAGTGTCCTTGACACTTTCAGTCATTGCCAGCAGGACCTCACCTTAGAGTCCTCTCTCATAGCAGTCAACTTAATAGATAGCTTTTATGTTATGGCAATATAGTGCCCACAGTCACACCTAGAAAGCTGCTGTAGTCCTGAGCTGAATCTACACATGTAAAATATTGCATTTCAGTCTAAAGACACAGGCTTCATCAAAATCTGATAAGAAATTAGCATTTCCTCCAACATTTCACAGGTAAAAAAACCAGGATTTTTATAGCCAAGTAACAGCAGAGTGTGGTTAAGAGTGCAAAAGTTATTAATGAAGAAGAAAAGACAAGCTAAGCTAAGGAGAGGCTGCAACAGTTTGCTTTTGTTTGGGGGGGTACAAGAGTCTTCTTTCTCCTGTTCTTTCCCCCTGCTGGGTTAATTGTGTACAAACTACTTTTGCCCTTTGAATTCAGTTTGCCCCAACTGAAGTACTGTAAGCCAAGGATGAAGGTGAGAAACTGGAGAAGAAAAACTAGAACATTTTACAAACAGCTGGAAAGTAGAATGGCAGAGGATTAATTGGGGCTGTTCCTAGCAACATACCTGAGGACTTTAAAATTATGCTTTTTAAAAAAACTACCCTGAATTTCAATCTGTATTTTGCGAGAAGAACTAATCTTTTGAAGAAGAACCAATCCTTTGATTTTTTTTTTAAAATGTATGTTCTGCTGCTAGATTTGAGAGGTAAATTTGCATGATGGGGTGGGTTGAAGGGCACATCTGAAGGTGGATCACTTGAGTTGAGTGATAAGTGTGTTACCCAGCTTTCCTGCCAAGGAGGATTGTGCCTCTCCTTGTAACACCAGTTAGAAAGGGTCAGCATCATTTTTTTAAATTTGTTCTTTGGACATTTGCATAACTTTGAATATATGCTGCTGCATGTATTCATAAGCCAGGGCTTGTGTACCCACACATCTAGCGTTTACCTTGGCTTTTAGCATTGGCACCCAATCTTGGCACTGATGGAGGATGTCCTTTTGAGATGGGAGAAAGACAGAGGGATGTCTCATGGAGCAAGGAAAAGACAAGGGAGGGGGACCCAGCAGCAGTGGCATCACTAAGTGGGTGAGGGGGCTGCAGACTGCAGCAAGTGACACCCCAGAGAGGAGTCTATATCCTGTGGGGTGGTACACCTGGTGAGACTGATGCAGCTGCTGTGCGAATGAGAACTGGCATTTTTTCATTTGCCCAGCTACCCCGTCAGACCCCAACCGGCACTCTTAAGGCCATGGCAGTCCTCCTACCACCACCACCCACACACCAGGTTACACCAACCCCAGGGATGCCGTTTCTCAACAACTACTTAAGGTATTTGGGGAGCTTGAAGCCATGTCCTTGAGCCATGCCTATCAGTGGTCCATTGTGGACTGTAGTTCTTACCATCTCCTCTGGGGTGGTGAGAGCCATGCACACACATTGACAACATCTCGTTGAGTTGGGGATTCAGGTGCAGTGTTCAAGCCAGTCCTGCTGGGGCAGCCATGCATTATAATTCCCACCATCCCTTCAGAGGAGGGAATGCTGTGCCTACTCCTGGTCTGGAAAATCAAGTGAAGTCACTTTTGGGAATCATGTAGAGAGAGACAAATACAGTTGTCCCCCAGGTTACGAATCCCCCGGGACTTAGGACGCAAAAATGAAATGCACAGATATAGGATGGGGGACATCTGGCTGAATGAAACTACGTGTGAGAGGGATCTAGGAGTCCAAGTAGACCATAAATTGAACATGAGTCAACAGTGCGATGCAGCAGCTAAAAAGGCCAATGCTATTTTAGGCTGCATCAATAGAAGTGTAGCGTCTAGATCAAGGGAAGTAATAGTGCCGCTCTATTCTGCTTTGGTCACCTGGAATACTGTGTCCAGTTCTGGGCACCACAATTCAAAAAGGATGTGGAGAAACTGGAGCGGGTCCAAAGGAGGGCAACTAAGATGGTGAAGGGTCTGGAAACCAGGCCCTATGAGGAACGACTTAGAGAGCTGGGGATGTTTAGCCTGGAGAAGAGAAGGTTAAGAGGTGATATGATAGCCCTGTTCAAATATTTGAAGGGATGTCATTTTGAAGAGGGAGCAAGCTTGTTTTCTGCTGCTGCAGAGACTAGAACGCGGAACAATGGATGCAAGCTGCAGGAAAAGAGATTCCACCTCAACATTAGGAGGAACTTCCTGACAGTAAGGGCTGTTCGACGGTGGAACACACTCCCTCGAAGTGTAGTGGAGTCTCTGTCCTTGGAAGTCTTTAAGCAGAGGCTGGATGGCCATCTGTCGGGGATGCTATGATTGGGAGTTCCTGCATGGCAGGGGGCTGGACTGGATGGCCCTTGTGGTCTCTTCCAACTCTATGATTCTATGATTCTATGAAGCTCTTTCATGTAGCTTGGGCTACCTGATAGTCCTTTTATTAATTCCAAGGACTGACTCTTGATGTATTTGGTGTATAATATATGTAATCTGCCACAGAGGTACTGTATTTTTCAAAATAATGTATAGCCTCAGCCAGGGCAGTGTGGTGGTGGAGCACAAACCAGCCAGCTTCTATTTGCAAACAGTATTTCAAGATCAAGCGCCATGCTATGTTAAGCACATAATATGCCAGTAGAGATCTTTTTTTAAAAAAAAATCAAAGCAAGCAATCACTTACTTTTGAATCTCATTTTGAGGATGAGGAAGGCTTAAATCTTCACCACCATCTGGTTTTTATCTAAAAATGTGTGTACTCCCCCAACATGGGAACTTTAAAAAAGAAAGGAACTCCACTGATGTGAATTGAGGGTTCTGTTTTTTCCCATTTTGAACGTCCCTATGTGTGATTTTAAAATAAAAAATGATGGGGATGGGAAGAAAGTTTAAACTGCTCTGACCGGTGTACATAGTCCGAATGGAGAAAATGATCACAGATGCATAGTTTAGTGTTAACAATGTGATCTGCACACTGTATGTTTAATGAAACATGTAGTTTACCTCTTGGACTTATCAACCAGCCAGCTTGCTCCCATTTCCAATATCAGGTTATATCTTCAGCCTTGTCCTGGTCATTGCTTTTACCCTCTCATCTCTGGAGCAACAAGGATCCTGTGAAGATAATACAGTATGCTGCAGATTGCTTTTGGAGCTGCTTCACATTATATTGAGAACCACCATGGTGTAGTTCTTTGAATATTCGACTAGGATTTTGGACAACTCACACTCTCTCAAGTCACTTTTTAAAAATGGTTTTCCATCTACCTGCTACACAGTGTGTGCGAGAGAGATCGTGCATGTGAGCTAATACATATACTGTAACTAATAGATGCTATGAATGCCTTTTGTTATAAAATAACATAAAATTCTTAATCTCTGGTACTCAGCTTTTCAAACTGTTCAACTGTTAAATGCCCTCCTTTCTCCTGTTGCTTTTCAACTCAGCTTTTCAAACTTTTCAGTTGTACAAAACGTCATTAAAATGCAGGGAAGGATTTGTCTATTTGAAGCATTTTTATACCACTCTTCAGCTGGAAAGGCTTCCAAAGTGCTTCACGTGAAATCAGGAACAAATGAGATGGCCTTTGCCCCCAGATTTGCCATTTAAAACACATGACATTTGTAGAAAATGGAAGGAGGAAGAAAACAAGCAAATGCAGGCACTAGATTTTAAAGTGTAAAGCTCTTAGAAGGATCAGTAGGAATGGTAGTAGTTCAGTGAAAGTGGGAGTGAAAGTAGAAAACACTGGCCAGAATACTCCAAGCTGCTCCAAAATTGCCCTAAATCCTCCCCCATTCCTTCCACATTCTGCTGAAATTGCCAGTGTTGGTCAGCTACCCACAAAGTTTTTCACTCTGGAGTGCTCCAGATTTTCCTAGAAGAACAAAATATAAGTCTTATAAACTGGTTTAAAGAAAGTATGGCCCAAATTTGATGCAGGACTGGCCTTTAGCCCTGCATTGTGAATACAGGGCGCCATGAGAGCAGGGGAAACTGGTTCATTTGGCCCGTGTAGTCTTGCCCAAGGAGAACCGGTTTCCTGGTGGAAAAGGACCTGCTGTTCTTGGAAAGGGAGGGAGGTTGTGTACGAATAGTCTTTCAACAGAGCTAGTAGACTGATTCTGTATGCCATCTTCCCACCTCCACTCCATACAGCCAGGTGAAATAATTTTGTCTATAGGTTGTTATGTCACTTTTTCAATTCAGTGGTAAAGATAAGGCTTATAATTAAACACGAGAGCATTTGCTATGCAAGCATGAACTCCTAGGCTCAATCCTACCATTCCCAAAAAGGGGTGGTGTGTCATTTTTAAAAAGATATTACTGTTAACAGCTCATTTTGCATGTCTTCTCTAAGTACCAGAAATGTTAAGATACTCTCCTTTCCTCTGTTGCTTTTCATTTCCTGCTTCTTTCTTTCCAAGCCCAGGAAGGTGGTGGTTTCTCCACCATAGATTCTCCCTCTCCCATCTATATAATGTTGTTCTGCCCAGAAATCATCATCTGGGCAAGATCATTGTCTGAGACTGTGGAAAGATACTACCAGTCATCTCAGTTGGCATAAGGCAGAGATCTGAAAGTTACTTTTAAAAAGTGGTTAGTTGCTGTTAAGGTTCCAAATATCCCCATAGTTAGTTACCATTATAATAGTTAGAAAATAACTATTTATTTTCCTGTTTCTAAAAAGTAATTATAATAAATTTAGTTACTTTTCAAAAAAATTGAATCCAGCAATGCAAGGTATTTTTCAGACCATGGGATAAATTCTCTACCACCTTGTAGTGAGTTGACATCCTCAGTTGACTGGCTGTAGCAGTTTGCTTTTGCCTTAGTTTGCAAGGGAAAAGTTCTTCTCCTTCCTGTCCTCTCCCTCAATTGAATTCAAACTACTTTTGCTCTCTGAACTCAGTTTGAACTGAAGTAAGCTGAATACAAATAAGGAACGTGGGAGAAGCAGAGAGAAACTAGGTCATTAAATTTGCTGAAAAAATGGAATGACAGAGAATTAATCAGAACTGTCCCTGTAAAATTGAAACATTTGGAGGGTATGCCAAAGGTGCTAACCTCCCTCTGCTAAACAAATCATACAACTTGTGTTTATGAATCCCACTACTGGAGAAAAGACAGGATATAAGATGATGATGATTCCCAATCCTGTTTTCTTCTTCCTTTCTTGAAATGAACCAAACAGAGAGAACCATGAACTGACCAGCAAGAAAGCTACTGTTTAAAAGTTCTTAAAATATACATATCCTAGTACATTTTCAAATTCATACATCATAAACTGATTTATTTTTTATGTGGCATGTCTCCATTCTTAAGCCACCAACATTCTTGACATTTTAGAGTTACACTCTCCAAAATGACGTCTTGGGAGAGTACACATTTAAATAAATTAAATTTATTTTGTTTTTTGTAGCTGAACTCTTCATGGAACAACAGCATCTCAAAGAAGCGGGCTTTTGTATCCAAGAGGCAGCCAGTCTCTTTCCCACATCTCATACTGTGCTGTACATGCGGGGGCGGCTTGCAGAGATGAACGGCAGCTTGGAGGAAGCAAAGCAGTTGTATGATGAAGCGCTAACAGTGAATCCAAGTGGAGTGGAAATCATGAACTCCTTGGTGAGTGGATACAGAGGGCTCCCATCTAGTTTGACATCCTCATCATGTCATGTTTTGTTGGCCCTTATAAGAATTTGGCAGACACAATCCCAAGACTTTTTTTTTACTGTGGAATGCAAGGTGCATGAAACTGCATTTGAAAATATTTCTTTCCATTACCTCTGCTGCAGTACTTTAGGTCTTTTAGGGGTATTAATTTTCTGGGAACATGATTTACATACCTAGGCTGGCACTTTGGGTGCATCTACACTGTAGAAATAATGCAGTTTAACACCATTTTAAGTGCTGTGGTTCCAACGGAATCCTGGAATTTGTAGTAGCATTACTTCTCTGCCAAAAATGCTGGTGCCTCACAAAACTATGAATCCCAGGATTCTGTAGAATGTAGCCATGGCAGTAAAGGGGTATCAGACTTCATTATTTCTACAGTGTAGATGCACTCTCTGTTTTGTTAGTTGCTTGTACAAATTGTCCCTAAATATTGACTGCTGGAAACTTTGCAGGGTCTTGATCTATTCTGTTTGAACTATTAGTCAAATGCAACTAATAGCCCATGGACACGGTTCTCACATATTTGCATATTTGTGGCTGGTATGGTGGATAGCCACAATAAGCAAGCTCACATAAGATCTGGTGTGGTATAATCACTTTGAATTAGAAAGTCCTGGATTCAAGTTAATTTCTGTCACAGACAAAAATACAGCATCTTATTTCAAATTTCCTTAATCTTTTTTCTCCCATCTTCTGTCTTTCCCAAAAACAGTGACCTTTGGGCTGCTGGTTGGGGACTGTGGTAATCGTAGTTCATCATGTTCTAGAAGACACAAAATTAGGGAAGTCTGCTCTGTTTTCTCAGCTTCAATCATGTCCATGCAATAGCAATATAAAGGTAGCAATACATCATAGAAGTGCATTATAAGGTTTATCAAGATAATGGAAAGTGCTACTTCTGGTGGTGGTGATGTTATTTAATACAGGTTGAGTCACCCTTATCCGGAATCCCAAAATCTAAAATATTCCAAAAACCATAACTTTTTTCAGGGGTGGATGAGATAGTGACGCCTTTGCCTTTCTGATGGTTCAGTGTATGCAAACTTTGTTTCATGCACAAAATTATTTAAAATATTGTATAAAATTACCTTCAGGCTATGTGTATAAAGTGCATATGAAACATAAACAAATTTTGTGTTTAGATCCCATCTCCAGGATATCTCATTATGTACATATGTGCAAATACAGGCATTCCAAAATCCCGAAAAGTATATAAAACGAGCATTTCAGATAAGGGAGATTTAACTTTTGTTATTACTGATATCACTTGTGCATTAGAAACATAGGAACACTTCAAGATCAGGTCAACATTTTGCCTAGTCTGGGAGGCCGTTCAGACTATCATAAGAACCGGTTTGCAAACCGGTTTAAAATCAAGAAGTTCATACTGAAACCGGATTTAACACTATCAAATCCGGATCTTGCACACCCGTAGCAGGGCAAATCCCCCTAAACCCGGTTTCTCCCAAAGCGGTATATTTACTGCTTCTTTTGGGAAAAACCAGTTCGCAGGGAATGTGAACTGGGCTCCGATCATGATTGGGTCAAGTTCAGGGGACGGGAAAAGGCCAGGGGGCGGAACATGCCTCCTCTCCCGGAAAATCGGGCACTCCAGCATTTTTAAAATATTTTTTATTTTATTTTTATTTATTATTAATTATTTTATTTTAATTTATTCTAATTATTATTTATTTCATTTCATTTCATTTCATTTATTATTGTATTGTATTGTATTTTTAATTATTATTTTTATTGTATTTTATTTTATTGTTATTTTTATTGTATTTTATTTTATTTCTTATTATTTTTATTGTATTTTTTCAATTTGACAGCTCATGCGCATTCTACAGGAGGCCCTTTAAACGGAGTTTGCCTTTCTGTTCAGAGGCCCATTCATTCAAACCAGAGGGGAAACCCCCAATCCATAGATGGATAGTTTCCCCTCCAGTTTGAAAATCCCCATTCATAAACTTGCTGGGGAGAGATTCGGTAATGGCATGCACAATCTCATCCGGATCTTACCAGGGCAAATGGGCTAGTATGAATGGGGCCTGGGATTCTGTTTCAACAGTAGCCTGTCAAATGTAGTCAGTAGCCTAGAGTCAACGTTGGTAGACAAAGGGGACTTTTCTTCCCCGTTTCTCTCCTAGCAACTAGTATTAAAAGATATAATGCATCTGAACAAGGAAGTTCTATTTAACTATGAAGGCCAATAAGTGGGTTTCAGTGGGTTCAAAACATAGCAGCTAGAATGCTGATCAGGGTCATTTATAGGAAGCATATAACCTCCTTGTAGAAACAATTAACAATTAAAAGTGTTGGTCATGTCCTATAAAGCCCTCTCCATATGGATCTTCCAGAGCTTTAAGATCATCAAAGCAAGACTTTCTCTCAGTCCCACCACCATCCCAGCTTTTTGGGTGAAGACGCGAGAGAGGACCTTCTTGGTGGTTGCTCCCACCCTCTTGAACTCTCATGGGAGGCTAGGCTGGCCACCTCCCATCTTTCCTTTCGCCAGCAAGCAAAAACATTTTTATTTAAGCAAGCTTTTAATGCTTACAGAGGTAGGCTTTTCAAGTGTGTTCTATCTGTTTTGACTTTTCTGTGATTTTTATTCAATTTTATTGTGTTTTAATATAGTGTTTTAAAACTAGTTTTAAAAATTTCTGTAAACATTTTTAATTTGTTGTTATGGAAGCTTCCTTGGATCCTGGCCTGGAAGAAAGGTGGCATATAAATAAAGTAAATAATAGCTGTTGATAGACATTCCCCATTAAATTGCCACATTTAAATAAAAACCATCACCACATCCTGCAGCAACAGAATTCCAATAACAGTGTTTTGTGCAAAGATGACCTTCCTTATGTCTGTCTAGTATGTACTGCAAATCAGATTCCTTGGATGCTCTTGAGTTTTCATATTAGTAAATTATATTTTTTATATTGTTTCTCTTCCATTTTGCAACACCACATATCAGTGGCATTTCGCAGACTTAGTGGGGGAGAAATCCTTTGAGGGTGGGGTGATTGTTTTATACTTTTGTTGCATTCTGCATACCTGCTGAGAGCTTTTCTTGCTAAACAAATTGTCTCATGCTTTTGAAGTGTTGAGAGTTACACGTAATGATCTTTGCCTGCCCACTGGATCTCTGCTGTCAGGTTTGGAACATTAAGCACCACCTAACTGATCCAATTTGTCTTCGACGCAAATGCGCCATATAAATGGGGCTCTTTGTTGCGGTATTATCGGCACTAATTAGTCCAGGACTCACTTGTCAACAAAAAATCCACTCTGAAAGCTGCATGGCTGATTTTATGCATAGGTCATAAATTTAATGACAAACAAACCTGTTAACTGAGTGATTCCTTTGTGGAAAAGCAAAGAAGGTATAACATTTGGAATTCTGTCTAAATGTGTTCAGTGATAGTATTAGGGATACCAGATGGGTTTCTGTGAAAAAGGCAGTACTATATTGAAGTATTGTACTTCATGAAAATGTTCCTCCAGTTTTAAATGCCCATATTGGCAGACCCACAAGAGCTTTTGTTGTTGCTGTAGTGTGCTTGCCGTTAGTTTCCAGCTTATGTGGTGACCCTATTACAGGGTTTTCTTGGCAAGAGTATTTCAGAGGGGGGTTGCCATTGCTGCCTTCTTAGGTTGAGAGAGTGTGATTTGTCTAAAGTCCCCCAGTTCAACACTCCAAGTGTGACTTGTGAGAGTGTCACTTGCTCAGAATCCTAGTTAAATACTCAAAACACTGCACCATGGTGGCTTTCATGATAATGTGAAGCAACTCCAAAGGCACCAACAACATATAATCTTGAAACAATCATTATTCCTCCTGCCTAGAAAGGTAGAATCAATGACTGGGAGAAGCCTGAAGACATATCCTGATTTTGGGAATGGGGTCAGACTGGCTGGTTGATCCAGTTAAGAGTTAAACTACATGGTATATGTGCCGTCGCGCCTGGGCTATATGAATTCAGAGGGACATGGACGTGATGGTTCTCTACCCAGGGGATTGCTTCTTGCCCTCCTTTAGAGGCTTTGGGTTTCCCAAGGACCAAACCGAACAGTTACTTTAGCAAAAAGGGGTTTATTTCTTAAAGCAGAGCAGCAATGTACTCAGGTTCTTCTCTTTATTAAGCAAACAAACAGAAAGCTTACTGTAAAGTCCTTAGTAACTGTAGTCCTGGAAAATTCAGCCGGATGGCTCACCAAAGTCTCCCTCTCTTTGACTTTGAGGAAAGGGTGCTCAAAGTCCCAGCCAGATGGCCTAAATGAAGGCAGGGAACCTTCCTCTGTTGTCAGCTGGCTGTTTTGAGGGCGCCCAAAGCTCCTCAGCGTCACTCAACCGTGCGTTATGTTGAGTATACTGTGCAAACTTCGAGGACTAAAGAATTACGTACTGGAAGATGGCTTGACCAAGGCCTGGTTAGTACACCCTCCAACACGTCCACTTTGTAGAGTCTCTGGTAGTCGAATGAAAAGATAGTTACCCTTTTCCAGGTCCCCAGAAAAAAGGGGAGGAGCAAGTTTAAACTGTTACACATAAACAATAATTGGCAGGTGCATTCATAAATGCAAACCTCCAAACTCATAGCGTTAAATGCAGAAGGTGCTTGCCACGCCGTCACAGTATATTAAACATATAGTACATAGATCACATTTTTTGATTCTAAGTTAAGCAACCACACAGATAAATCTGGTGAGAACATGAGACAGGTCCTTTTCACTAGCTGCTCCTAGGTTCTGGAACTCCTAGATAGGGTGGATTGGCATCCTCTCTGCTATCCTTTTATGGGTAGTTGAAGATCTCCTTGTTCCAGTAGACAGACCCTTGATGGCAGACTGGTTTGGGAGAAAGGGGATAGCAGAATGTGTCACTGTTGTTTTCTTTTTAATGGTTGTGTTTTAAGTGCTTTTAATTCTGTTGTTTGTTTAATTATATTTTTAATTTTTGTACAGTATGAATTTTAAAGCTTTTAGCCTTTCATAGATTCATAGTATCTGAGAGTTGAAGGTATCACAAGGATCATCTTGTCCAGCCCTCTGTCATTCAGGAATACACAACAAATGCACTTCTGAAATTTGCCCATCCAACCATTGTTTAAAGACTCCAAAGATGGAGAGTCCACCACTCTCCGAGGCCATACAATACTAAGGCAGCCCTGAAAGATTATCATACAACTTCTGTTTAAGATTTCCAAAGATGGAGAGTCCAGCACCTTCCAAATGATCTGTTCCATGGTTAAATTGCTCTTGAAGTAAAAAAAAAGTTATTCCTAATGTTTAGATGGGATCTCTTCTCTTGCAATTTGAATCTGTTGGTTCATGTTCTAGTCTCTGGAGCAGTAGGAGACAAACTTATCCCATCTTTTACATGGCATCCCTTCAGACATCATGTCACCTCTCAGTCTTCTCTTTTCCAAGCTAAACATACCCAGCTTCCTAAGTCATTCCTCATGAGAAGTGTTTCACAGATCTCTGATCATCTTGGTCAACCTCCTCTGGACATGTTCTGGCTTTTCACATCCTCTTCAATTGTGGTGCCCAGAGCTGGAAATAGTAATCTAGATGAGTCCGGCCATCACAGACTAGAGTAGCACTTCCTTTGATTTGGACGCTACTGTATATACTCATGTAAAAGTCTAGAAATTTTAGTCAAAAAATTGACCCCCAAAACTGAGTTAACTTATCCACGGGTCAATGTAAGTGCTTTACTTTAAGTCTTACAAAAAAAAAAAAAAAAAGAAAGAAAGAAAGAAAGAAAGAAAGAACTATAGAGGAATCTATCCTGGAAGCACTGACCCTCCTCTAGTCTCTCATCCAGTCAGCCTTTAGGGTGAACAAAAACAGTTATGCCTGTTGGAATTCTGTAATTTGGGGGGGGGGGGGGGAGGGATTGGCTTTATCCTTTATATCCTTTGTTACATGCCCCTAAGTTTTACCCTTGATTTTTCAATTGGTCATATAAAATACGTAAATTTGGCCCCCGAAACCTGCCCTCAACTTATGCATGAGGTCAACTTATAGTTGAGTATATACGGTATGCTCTTTTTGATGCAGCCCATTGGATTTTTTGCAATCTGCCTTGAGTCCAGGACTGGGAGGAAAAGGCAGGAGATGATGATGATGATGATGATGATGATGATGATGATGATGATAGCAGCAGCAGCAGCAGCAGCAAAAACAACAATAGGAACATCACATGGAATGTGCCACTTCTCTGATTTGAGAAATGAATACTTCATCGCCCTGCTGACAGCGAAGCACACCTTCAGCACCTTTAGCTAATTGTCTAGTCCACAGTGACAACCTATTAGCATTCATTATGTCCGTTGGCTTTCTCCTCCTGTTCCCAAGTTCCTAAAATGGAATTTGTTGCTGCTGCTGCTGCTATTTTCTCTCATCATGTATGCATTACAGCATGCACTGGGGGGCAGGAGATCAAGATCAATGCTTTGATTGCTTCTGCTTTTATCATAGTGCTGGTCCTTAGGGCCATTTCTCAAATTCTGCAAGCAGCAGAACCACTTCTCCCACACAGCTCCTTCCTAACTACTCAGGAGCCACTTGAGTGTGACAACATGGTCACTTCCTGGCCCAAGGAGAAGAGGGGCTAGCAAACCTGGCCATTGTTAAGCCTTGCTGCTTTGATTTCTACAGTTCACATCTTAACTAGTGTATTGTGAGGAGGCACTCATGAGGGGGTAACAACAATCCTGTTCCTAGAGTACTGTATTTTATTTTACTACCTTTAGCCAAATGAATCTGGGAAGAACAGTCAGTTGTTGTTGTGTGCCTTCTGACTTATGGCGACCCTAAGGCAAGCCTATCATGGGTTTTTTTTTTAAGGAATCTTGCCCCCCCCCCAAAAAAAATCCATTATAGGCTTGCCTTAGGGTCGCCATAAGTATGTAACTTGCTCAGGGTCACCCAGTGGATTTCATAACTGAGCAGGGAATTGAAGCCTGGTCTTCAGAATCATAGTCCAACACTTAAAGCACAACGCCAAAGTGTAAACACAAAGCAGTCATTTCAGTGTGATAATTTCAAAATCTCAACAAAAATACACAGATGGAAGCAACCAGTACAGCCATTTAAAACTCAAAATTTTAAAAGCCTAGTAGACCAAAGGAACCACTGAACTCCAGTTGTGGCAAACTGTGCCTTATTGGAAAGCAAACATGATCCTTCGCAAATTTATAGCAAATTTAAAATGAATTTAAAGTGGAAATAACATTATTTCGCAATTAACGTTCATGTATGATTTTGCAATTAAAGCAATTTTGAATTTACACTTTCTGTAGTGATCTGAACTTGAAAAGAGGTGGCTTTATCCTCCCTTAAATCTAGTTTAACTGCAGGTTTTTCGCGACGTCGTATGAAACGGTGTCACGTAATTTCGCGATTTCTCTGGGATATCTTTAGATTAACTCCTTGATCTCCCTCATGTGATAAACTCCATACTGTTGAACAGTTACAAATGTTTAACTAGACTTGTGCATCCATAACTGCTTGATGTTCCTGTTAACTATCATGGCAGTGTCACATAATGGCAAACATTCCCCAAACCTATCATAGCAGCCAGCAGCCATAGCAGTCAGAGGTCTGTTTTTCTAGCAATCAAGGCACAACAGTATGATGTTTTGAACCTCCACCTGCCAGTGTAACAGTCAGAAGTAACCCCCCGACTCCCACTGCAGATTACTGTTGGGAGAGCCAAAAAGAGTCATCCTTTTGTCCCAGTTGCCAGCAGAACAAACTTCCATCTCTCAGTGTGCTGCTGCCTATTAAGGTAGATTTGGGGGGCTGAGACAAGCGATGACACATAGTTACTCATTTGTAACTATGGGTACATCTACACCAGTGATTCCCAAACTTTGGTTCTCCAGGTGTTTTGGACTTTTAACTCCCAGAAGCCCCAGCCAGCTTGGCCAACAGTCAGGAGTTCTGGGAGCTGAAGTCCAAAACATCTGAAGGACCAGAGTTTGGGAACCACACTGTAGAAATAATCCAGGTTGACGCCACTTTAACTGCCGTGGCTCCATCCTACAGAATCCTGAAGCACCAGCACTTTGGCAATAAAACACATCCCAGGATTCCATAGGAGTGATGCCAAACAGTATTATTTCTGCAGTGTGGATGGACCTTTAGTCTGTGACGTAGAAGCTCAGCTATTCTTCTGTCACCAAGGAACAATCTTGAATCTTCAGTATTCAAAATGTAAAGCAGCAGAGATCTTGTAACAAATCTTTCCACTATTTATCAGAATGAATAAATACCTAACGATGAAGAACTTTTGCACATGCTCTTTGAAAGCATCTAGAATTTGAAGTGTTGACCAAACACTCTTAGGATCTCGTCATACATTTCAAGCCAGGAAAGTGGCAATTGATGTGGAATATATCTGAATATTACTGTTAGCTGGACAGATTTGTATTCCAAAGCAAATAATTTTGAATGTTGGCAACATCACCAATAATAAAGGTGCAATGCAAGAGATTAGAGGAAAATCTTTGTCTTCCAGGAAGCTGACCATGGCAACAGAACTGTGCTTCTGGTCCATTCAAGCAAATTCAAACATTTGACAACAGGTCTAACAGAATTAATTGAATGATTAGTGTGATTAAACAACTGATGCTTCAGTTGCAATCAAAACAGGGGTTTTGACTGATTGTGTCCAAGCAGATGTACGTCACCATTATCCCTTTGTTTCATGCTACTTACTGCTCTTGAAATGGAGAAGAGGCTGAAACACTGTCTTTTGCTGTCATGATAGAGATGCATTCACCATCAAAAGGATCCTGGGCAGAGGCATTGCAGAGCAACATGGCTGTTGTCTTTAGAAGCAGATGGAGCAGCTAAGAGTTTTGAATAACAAGGGTGCAACAATAATTGTCAGGGGGAAGACCTGATGCAAGATAGTGGCTAACTGTAGACAGGGAAGTCTTCACATCCAGTTTCACCTCATCTATGAGATTTCACCATGACACCTGAAAGGGGGGTGTCACCTGCTGTGCAGGTGGGACTGGGCTCCCTTCTGGATATGGCAGCTCTGCTGGTTGGACAGAAAAGTGTGCCTACCCCTTGCCTTATTTTGTTCCTGAAACAGAATAATTTTTAAATAATTTTTAAAAATTAAATGTTTTTTTTTTTAAATCTGGTGCCTCTCATTTCTCCTCCCACTGAGTCTTGCACCAATCACACCATCTCTTCATCATTTTAAAGGGATGCAGTAGAACTCTAGAGCCCATTTCTGCTGAAAGGCAGATGTTTGGGGAGCATGGTGTCACCCCCCCTTTTATGGTCTCATAGGAGCCTCCCCCCCACATTCTCCTAGTGACACCCCTGAAAAAAAGCCCCTTAAAGAGATGCCAGAGTATACATAGGTCTCTAGGAGGAGCAGAGTATCCAAAGTTTCATTCTTTTCTGACCCTTTGAGTGTCAGAACACTCAACTTTAATTTTGTTCTTTAAAATCACAGATTTCACTCAGATACATATACTCTTACTGTCTCATTTTCACAGGGACAGTCCCAATTAATCTTCTGCTATCCCACTTTTTCAGCTGCTTATAAAATGTCCCAGTTTGCCTCTTCCTCCTGCTGACACTCTTTGTCCTCAGTTGCTGCAAAATGAGTTAAAAGTGCAAAAGCCAAAGCCTCTAAAGGAGGGCAAGAAGCAATCCCCCGGAGGGTCAGGCAAAAAGCAAATGGCTGCAGCCTCTCCCAGCTTGTCTATTCTTGGTCATTAATAATTTTGCTGGCTTGACCAGACTCAGATGTTGCTTGGCCATACGTGTCCTGGTTTTCATCTGTGAAGTGTTGGAGGGTATACAAACAATGTAAACATTTTCATGTTACAATGGCCAAACAAAAGCAAATGCACTAATGACATCTGGCAAGTTGTCTCATAAAGTCCCATAAAGTGAACAATGCACAGGGCTGGTTAACATATTAGACAAAGACTGGGAAGACCTAGCTTTCAACCTCCATTAAACTACGAGTAGTGATACAGCTTGGTCAATTTAAATCCTGGACTTCATAATCTTAAAAGCCAGAGAGCAGTATGCATTATTCCATCAGTGAAGTAGCATTTCTCCCCATCACCTTCCTTCCCGGTATTACAGTTGCTTCTGCATTCCTGATACGTTAAAGCAAAAAACAAAACAAACCTATTTGCTATTTTCTATGTGTTTGGGGGGATTCTGTGAGCATATATGCAGTTTTGCAGTTTAAGCTCAATTCATTTTATTCCTGTAGTCATAAAGGTATGATTTAAGTGAGTTTAAATGCAAAACTGCACATGCTTGGAGTTACTGCTCCACCAAGCCTTCCTAATATGAAAGATATTTACTGTAGAATGAGCACCATTTTGTTGGAGAAAGGGGTAGAGCGTGGAAGGATTTATTTGTAATAAGATTGTTATAAACAGCCACATTACTTGTAAGGCATAATTTCTTTTACAAGTTTTTTTTTCTTGCAAGTGTGTAACATTATTTATTTCTTTAAAAAGTGTAGCTGCTATTGCGTGGGTGTCCCCAAATCTGTGGGACTACAACTTTCCTCAACCTGGTGCCCCCAATCAGTGGCAGTATAAATCCTGCCATGCCCAGCCAACTGTCCAGTGAACAAAAAGTTTGGCCTCATCAAGGACAAGCTGTTTATGTTCCTTATGCTTAAGTGTAGTAAGGAAATGGCTACTGCGAGACAGATGTGTTAAGAATATAATTTCCTTAAATATTGTAAACAAGAATGTATTTTGCAATAAAATTAGGTAGTAAAAATGGTGGATGTTTTGAGCAATGATATTATGCAGATAAATCTTGTTTCTGTCAAAACAATCCCTTGTAAAAGTTTGTTTATTTCCTACGCTTCAGCACTTCCTAGTGCCTGTTAATATCTTAAGCTGGAATCAGAATTCATTTCTTGGAGTTTTGAAAACAACAGCCAACTCCTAATGAGCTATACGAAAGTTAGTGGGAAAGTGCCTCTATGTTACATTTGCACTAAAAAGCTAAAAACAAACAACAATTGATCACATTATTTCCTACTTTATGTAGGTAAAAGTTCTGTCCCTGATTTCACTCCTCTACTGTCTCTCTCTCTCTCTTAGTTTGGTAGAGAGATATACTGCTACATGAATGTCCAAAAATCCATTTTTTCACTCATCCAACCATTGAAAGGGAATTAGAAAGGTGCCAGAGGTCTGGAGAAAGGTAAACATTGTCCCTCTCTTTAAAAAAGGCAAAACAACAACAACAAAACTATAGACCAGTCAGCCTGACCTCAACATCAGAAAAAAAAAATTAGAACAGATTTGTCTGTAGGTATCTTGATCAGTGGAACCAGCACAGATTTATCAAGAACAAATCCTGCCAAACTAAACTTTGGGCCAAAACAGACTGCAGAAAAAATCCAGTTTGAGACTACTTTAACTGCCCTGGCTCAGTGCTAGGGAATTTTGGGAACTGTAGTTTTTTGTGATACCAGAGCTCTCTAACAGAGAAGGCTCAATGTCTCACAAAAAGTTCACAGAATTCCCCAGCATTGAGCCAGGACAGTTAAACTGGTCTTAAGATGGTTTATTTCTGCGGTCTGTTTTGGCCCTATATCTTTTTTTCAACTAGCACACTAGTTTAGTAGATGGTGGGAATGCTGTGGATGTCATTTATCTGGATTTCCACAATGCATTTTATAAGATCCCCCCCCCCAGCCCACATAATGTTTTCATTAGCAAAATGATTAAATGTGGAATGGATGGAAACACTGTCATATGGATTCATAATTTATTGGAAAACTGTTCTCAAAATGTTGTTATCAGTGGCTACACTTCAAACTGGAATGAGAATTCAAGTGAAATGCCTCAGGGTCCTCTCCCAGGGCCATTACTCTTCAATGTTTTTATCAGTGACTTAGATGATGAAGTAGAGGGAATCCTTATGAAACTCATAGATGACACAAAAATTGGCGGGTTGACTAACAGATTGGAATATAGGGAAAGGTTTCAAAAGGACCTAGATAAATTAGAAAAAGTGGGCAGAAATTAATCAAATGAAGTTCAATAGAGAAACAAATACAGAATTCTACATTTAGGCTGCAGAAGCCAAGTACACAGACACAGGATGGGAGATACACGACTCACCATTACTACATATGAAAAGGACCTTGGGATTATTGTTGATCAAAAATTGAACAGGAGCCAACAGTGATGCTGCAGCAAAGAGGATGATATTTTAGCCTGCATTAATTGAAGCATCTTCCCCAAAGTGAGAGAAATAATAGTCCCACTGTGCTGGTGGGACCATATTGACTATATTCCACACTGGCCAGGCCTCATCTGAAGTACTGCATTCAGTTCTGGGTGCCTCATTTTAAGAAGGAGATAGAAAAGTTGGAATGGGTTCAGAGAAGAGCAACAAGGATTATAAGAGTTATGGAGAACAAAATATGTGAGGAAAGGTTGAAGGAGCTGGTCATGTTCAGTTTGGTGGAGAGAAGAGTGAGGGCTGACGTGATTGCATTCTTTAAATACCTTAAAGGCTGTCTCAGAGAGAAGGTAGAATCATAGAATCATAGAATTGGAAGAGACCACAAGGGCCATCCAGTCCAACCCCCTGCCATGCAGGAACTCTCCATCAAAGCATCCCCGACAGATGGCCATCCAGACTCTGCTTAAAGACCTCTAAGGAAGGAGACTCCACCACCCTCTGAGGGAATGTGTTCCACTGTCAAACAGCCCTTACTGTCAGGAAGTTCCTCCTAATGTTGAGGTGTAATCTCTTTTCCTGCAATTTGTATCCATTGTTCCGTTGTCCTAGTCTCTGGAGCAGCAGAAAACAAGCTTGCTCCCTCCTCAATATGACATCCCTTCAAATATTTAAACAGGGCTATCATATCACCTCTTAACCTTCTCTTCTCCAGGCTAAACATCCCCAGTTCCCTAAGGCATTCCTCATAGCAGGTAGCAGGTTTGTTCTCTGCTGTCCCAGAGGGTATGACCAAATCTAATGGTTTGAAGTCACAGGAGGGTAGATTTGAACTTAATATTAGAATGAACTTCTTGACACTAAGAGCATTTCAGCAATGGAAGCAGTTGTTGACGGTGAGGTCTCTCAAAGAGGCTAGATAGCTACCTGCTGGGGATGCTCTAACTGGGAATCCTGCATTGAGCAGGAGTTGGATTTGGGGGCCCTCTCCAACATAAAATCATTAATTTTATGATTAGAACTCTTTTTAAGAAACAAAGACATAACAACAGTAAAAAAAAATTGCAAGCTAAATACCGTAATTGATTCAATCAAAGCCCATTTCTGGCTCAAAAAAACAAAAACAAAACAGGTTTTCAATCACACTGTCAGGAAATTGGTTTCCTATCAGTCATGACATTCCCATCAGTACTGACAATGTGCTCAGCTACTATAGTGTATAGCATATCTGTATTGTGTTTGAAGGACGCCTGGAGTTTGTCTGCAAGTATTTCCCTTTGAGATGAATCTTTAGGAGGGCTGTCAGAAGGTTATTGCTCTCCCAAAGAGGTACAGATCACATCCCAGTGCCTTCACACACACCCTTCAATGGAAAATTGAACTTATGTGGTTGAAGTTTAGTTTCTAGCATCTTCAACATGTTTCACAAAAGGCTGGGTCAGAGTTGGCAGAAGACAACCTGTGGACATGCCTTCTTCCTGCTGCAGGATATCTAGGATAGAGCTAATGGTGCCATGCCCTCTGTACACTCCTGTATCACCTGGATCTTGCCAAAGGGGCTATAGCCTATGATATCATCTACTTTTTCTGGCACAATGTATAGGAACCCATGTGGTTGCTTTAGTGCTTCAAATGTGGAATTCCCCCTAGCTTTGTTTGGGATTCTTTAAATAAACATCAGAGTGACCAAGAATGTGCAGTTCTTACTGGCTGGTTGTGCTTGTACTACATATTGTGTCACTTTGCCAAAAGTATTGAAAGAGTAGAATTTTTGCTTGAGTTAGATATCAGGTTCTGTATGTGTTGCATTTCCAACAGGCTAAGGGTGAGTCTAGCTTATTTCCCATTTGGTTGCAAACATAAGGAGTACAAAGTTTCTGCTCTTTCTTCCTCTTCTTCATTGCCTTTGTCCAAGTTCTCAAGGAGGAAAACAAATTTCACCTCATCCCTTTCATTTTCATCCTCACTGAAGTTTGCAGCTTATGCTGTTGCCTCTTGGGTCTCTAAAACTTGAAATCTTTGACAGTCATTGCCAATGTTAGAGCATATAACTTTTTTGGAATTTGGAACTAGACATGTAGTGCCTTTGCAATGATGTCATATTTGTTGCAGCTCTTAAGATGCCTGCAAGACAATGCCATAACATTTTATTTTATTTTATTTGTACCCTGCCTTTCCAAGGTAGCTAATGAGGTGTTAGCTCTGTTCCCAGGAAACTGTTCTTGCCCTGGACCCAGCAATCTGAAGCAGCTGATACATATGACAAAGCATCCATCCTCTCTCTTAATTTTTTGTGCATGCTGTCTGCTCAGTCCTATATCTTGAAGAGTCTTGAAAAATGTGAGGGTTATATTTTTGTGAGCACTATATCAAAGTCACCAAAATATCCTTTCTCACAAGCTGTAGAGGTAGTGTCTTTGTCTCAAGTTCAGTTTTTCTGTCAACAATGGTCTGCTGGAAATTAAGTACTGTATATTTTAATACATAAAAAATCCCTGATTTTATGAACTCTGCTATTTTTAGGCCACCTCTGAATCACATTTTGCCTTTCACCACCTGTTCTTCCCTGTCCCATCTATTTCCTGGCTGCTATTTTTCTTTTTCTTTCTCTCTTACTTTCTCCACCAAATGCATCTGAGGAATTAGGCTCAAGTCTGTGAAAGTTCATGTTACCAACTTCTGTCTTTCAGTTATTCTCAAAGGTTTTGCAAGATCTTACTTTTTTCAAGTTCTTCATCTCTACTATTTCTTCTACTACCCATTGTGCCTCATTGTTACTGCTGTCCTTCTTCAGGGTCAGTCTCACCCTCTCTCTTCATTTCTGTCCAACTCTGTGGCTTCTCTGTAACAGTGTCTTTCAACCACTCGGTTTGCTCTTTTCCTTTTTCTGTGTGTCTTCTCTTCTCCTCTTTGTGTCACTAGTCTACTCTTGAGTGACTCCCTCCCTGTGCTCTTTCACTGAATACCTCCCTTTCTCTTTCCCCCTTTTCTTAGAAGTTTATCAGACGACAGAAATTGGAAGCATAATCCAATGGCAGTCCAAATGCAATCATGGGGTTTCACGTTATAATAATAATAATAATTAATAAATAAAATGTTTATTTATATACCACCCTTCCAATGATCAGAAACTATCACAAACATTTTCACTCAATGGGAAGTCCTTCCGAACCCAATCGTTAGGTTATTGCGTGAGAAACTATCACATGCAATTTTGGGCAATTTCAGGCAATGGAAAGTCATTCCGAATGCGATGCAGCGCCAATATGCAATCACGTAAATTCGCTGAAGTAGCGAATTCACTCATTTCCAAACTGGCTCCACTTTCATTTTTTTTGAAATTGAGAGAAATTCCTCCCGTGTGATAAACTCCCTCGACATCCACTACATGTCCGTTTTCCATCCCCACTTTCTTTTATAGGCCAGCCTTCCTTTCCCACATGTGTCTCTGCATCACAAAGCTGCAGTGCCATAGGCTTCCTCTTTCTGCTCTCATTCTCATTCCTATTTTTGTTTTTATTGTTATTGTTATTGCTGTCCTTCCTGCTTACTGCTTGCCACCTATCACATGGTGAAAAACTCTAGCAACAATGTTAGGAAAAGTAGCCGGGGGCCCCTCACAAAATAGCAAATGTAAAAGCTACCCTCTCATCTCACTAAGTTTCGTTGTGAAATAAGGTACTTTATGTTCTAGCTTAATATTTTTTTCCTAGAAAATGTAATTTAGTGTAATTAATATTAACGCATTGGCTCTCTTTTTTGCTCCTAATGTTTTGTTTTTGCTTTTCTCTTGCTCCCATGATGAATCACTACATTAGACAAGATTGCCATAGCTCAGCTCATCCCTAGCCTGCTGCCTTTCGGAGGCATTGGACTATAGCTTTCATTATCCCCGTGCTGGCTAGAGATGACGGGAACAATAATCCAGCAGATTTGCAGGGTGCTAGGTTGTGGAAGGCTGCCCCATCTGACCATATCCATGGGTTTGTTTGTGTTTGGTAACAGATTCAGACAATTGTTTTCCATGAGAGTTCCAGACAACAGCTGGATTTGTTCCTCAAGGACCGTTGAACAATTCGGCAGTGATTCTCAGAACAGCATTCACATAACTGTGGACAGATATCACTAGACTCAAACTGTTGTAGCAAATCTTTCTGGCCAAAAATTGCCATGATGAGAGAAAGGATATGTCCAAACTGTTCAACTAAACCTCTGAGACTAAAACATTCATATAAATTATTGAAAATGGAAAGCATCAAAATATAAAAAAGGCCATTGACATGCCACCTAATATGACAGCTGCCGATGGATTAAGTAAGCAGATGGGCCAAAGATCAGCACTAGTGATCTATGCCAGGATGCTTACACCCTTGCAGCTGTTTCATTATGCTAAGTGTTGCTTCTGATCCCAGATCAAATAATTAAAACAGCAGTGCAAAAACTGTGGTCATAGGGCCACATGTGGTCCTTGGCTGCTCCTCGTATATCCCCTGAAACCAAGGGGATTCCATCAAGTTTTCCTCACAGCTCAGCTGATGAGCTGGACTAGTTGTGGAAAAAATAGCTTTTGGTTTCTGAGATCATTGGTGGTGGTGGTTTGCATCCAAGTCTTTTTTTACTTATGCCCTAAGGCAAACCTGTCATAGTGTTTTCTTGGCAAGTTTCTTCAGAGCAGGTTTGCCATTGCCATCTTTTGAGTCTGAGAGAGTGAGAGTTGCCTAAGGTCACTCAGTGGATTTATATGGTGGAGTTGAGATTCAAACCCTGATCTCCAGAGTCATAGTCCAAGGCTCAAACTACTACACCACACTGGCTCTGTTGCGATCACTGTCAATCACTGTAGTAGTCTGTAAATAGCAATTTCAGTAGACAATGCTGGAATGAGCAAAGAGAGTGTATATGTATGTATGTGTGTGTAAATATGTACACATGCATGATTGCATACATGTGCATGTGTGTACAGCTCCTGGTTGCCCAGACAACACCACACTCAGTCCTTAGTGAAATAAAAGATCAGTGCAAAAGATGGTGGTATCTAAAATACAGACTGAGGTCGTCTGATCCACTGCATTTCATATATGTTAGTTTACCACCCCACTAGGGGCATGTAACTTCTTCATTTTACTGCTTTCCTCGATCTGTAGTTGCCTAGCACTCATCCAGCTGTGTTACATCCAAGTGTGTCCATTCATCTGGATGGGTCAGAAACTACACAGCACTCCTCTGAGGTACAAGACCCAAAATACGTATATGTGCATTCACTCTTTCTTCCTCTACCTCAGTAGCATGCAGATCATACTAGCAAAGCCCTATGATTAGCTTACCTCCCTTCCATGCTGGCTGGGTGTAATGCTAGTTGTAATCCAGTACATCTGGAGGATACCAGGCTGTTGAAATTTGGCCTGTGACATGGGTGTGTGTGTGTGTGTGTGTGTGGTTGGTCTAGAACTGAAAGGAAGCTCACATGAATTTCATTCTCTGTTGAGATTCCTGCTCCTCTCTCCACCCAGCCTGTCTGCAATATCCTGACTGCCTTCCAGCCACCCATCATACTGATAAATTGTCTCTGCAGTACTGCAAGGGAAAAGAGGCACAGAAGCAGGTGTAAATGCTAAGGTGTTTACAGCAGTGACTTTTTATTCTAGCTAATAGAGCACAACAAAGTTTGGAAGGTTAGCTCTTTTTTCCTCCCTGGAAAGAATAAGGTGTGGGGTTGTGGTTGTGGTTATTGTGTGCTTCAAGTTGTTTTCGACTTACGGTGACCCTAAGGCAGACCTGTCATGGGGTGTTCTTGGCAAGATTTGTTCAGAGGAAGTGTGTCGTTGCCTTCCCTTGAAGCTGAAAACTTGTGACTTGCCCAAGGTCACCCAGTGTGTTCACATGGGTGAGCAGGGAACTGAACCCTGGTCTTTAGAGTTGTAGTCCAACACTGAAACCACTACACCATGCTGGCTCTCAAGTGTGGGGTTATCTCCATTTAAAGCTGGAACGGAATTTTATTACCCCTTTATGTAAGTGTCTTTCCTACCCCAGGAAAAACTGTTTGGTAGACTAGAAGACTGGATGATAATGATCATTATAGTGGGTGGCAGTAGGAAAAGAGGAAAACCAAGTGGATTGATTTGACTGAGGAAGGGATAGCCCTGAGCTTTCAAGACCTGAGTAGGACTGCCAAGGACAAGGACTCTTAGGAGTTTATCACACAATGGGAATTGGAAGTATAATCCAATGGCAATCTGAACGCAATCATGGGGTTTCGCGTTATTGCGTGAAAGCTGATCACATGCCTTTTCAGGCAATGGGAAGTCCTTCCAAATGCAATTGTGGGGTTTCACGTTATTGCGTGAGAAACTATCACATGTAATTTCAGGCACTGGGAGGCAATTTCAGGCAGTTCCGAACGCGATGCGGCATCAATGCACAGTCACGTAAATTCACTGAATTAGCAAATTCACTCAATTCCGAGCTGACTTCACTTTCATTTCTTTCGAAATTGAGAGAAATTCCTCCTGTGTGATAACATCCTTAGAGGTCTCTCATTTACAGGGTCAAAGCCAACCTGAAAACAAACAGTAAACAAGTCTAGGAAATACAATATTTGAGGATTAAGCTGCTGAGTGAGCCTAAAGTGGCTGAGTGAGATTGGTAACAATTGATAAGGATTTTGTTTTTAATATATTATTTTAGTATTTTAGTATATTATAGTGTTGTGCTTTATTATTTTGCTTTTGATTATATATGTCTGGTGTTCTGCCCTTTGGTGAAAAGGACTTTATAAATAAACATTGGGGCGAAACAGATGGGCAGCAAAAAGTGGCTTGAAGCTGCCTTTTCTAAAGCCACATTAAAACCCCACCAACCTCACCGCTGGTTCCCAAGGCAGCTGGAGTGCTCATGTCATGACCACATGACATGGCTTCAAGCCAGGAAGAAGGGGGGGGGCTGCTTCTTTTTGAAATGGCTTTTCTCTGCATAAGGGCACTTTTCTGCTGGCTGCAAGGCATGTCTCATCTAAACTTCAAGCCTGTCTGAAAGCACTTCTTTTTGCCTGTCTGTTTAGCCCCATTGTTGTTGTTGTTGTTGTTAAATAACAGCAGCAGATCAATATCTTCACCTACAAACCTTTGGGGGATTGGGGTGAGATTAGAAGGAGTTAGGAGGTAATGGTGCCATTACTGTTACTCTTCCCCCTGTGGTTTATATCTTTCCTTTACTCCTCCCTTCCTATATCCAAAGATCTCAGGGTAGCATATAGGTAAAATCAACAGTAACAAGTTAAAACAATTTAACATAATAAGAATAATATAAATAGACCAAAATCACGTTAAACATATTAACAAATTAAAGCATGTTTAAAAGATTAAAACAATTTTAAAACTCTTGGGTATTGCATTGGTATCGCATTTTGAAGGAAATCAGGCAAGCCCAAAGGCTTTAACAAATAGCCAAGTTTCTAGTTAGCACCTAAATGAAACCAGCAGCACAAATCAGACCTCCAAAGAGAGAGTGTTCCACAATTTGGTGCCACAGGAGAAAAGGCCCTCTTCTGTGCCCTTATACAGTATATTGACCTCTCTGATGGGAGGCAAAGGAGAACTCATTCAGAAATTCTGGATCCTTGGGCAAGCTTATAGAGACAGACAGAATGTGGATCATCTTTTGCACCACAACTGTAACTGTTGTTGTATCTTTATTTAGCTTAGAAGTCATGGGAGAAAGGGTTTGGCTTGCAGCTTCAGTAGACCCTTGAATTGCCATATTAGAATCTATCTGGAAAAGCAAGGAGAGACAGAATAAGGAAGGGTCAAACTGGATAATGCATGTTCTCAATAGACCTGGGCAGGTTGCTCATGATCCTCAGTAGATCACTGTGACATTCGCTGTAACACATAGGTTGAGTCTCCCTTAACTGGAATGCCAAAATCCCAAATATTCCAAAAACCAGAATGTTTTTTATATTCCAAATATTTCAAAAACTGTGACACCTTTACTTTCTAATTGTTCATTGTACACAAAATTATTTTAAATTATTATATAAAATTACCTTCAGGCTATGTGTAATAAGGGGTATATCAAACATAAATGAATATCATGTTTAAACTTGAGTCCCATCCCCAAGATATCTCATTATGTACATATAAGAAACTACAGGTATTCCGAAATCCCAAACACTTCTGATCACAAGCAGTTTGGATAAAGGGGACTTAACCTGGACCTGCCAGCATTTCACAGATGGAAAGCCAGACACATTTGGGCAAGCAACATCAGAGAGTGGTCAAGACAGCAAAAGTTATTAATGTGGAAGAACACAAAGTTCTTGAGGAAGTTTGCTTTCACCTGAGCCTACAGGAAAGGGCAAGATTCTGCCTATTCCTCTCTTCTCCTATCTCCTCTGCTGAGATATTTGAGTGCAAACTACTTTTGCATCTTGAGCTCCATTTACATCAATTGAAGTAAGCTGAGGACAAAAAGGAAATGTTGGAGGTGGAGAGAGCAAATGGGACAGTTTAAAAGCAGCTGAAAATGTGGGATGACATTGACAAAGGGTTTAATTGTAACTGTTCCTGCTAAATGGGGACAGTTGCAGGGTTTGATCTACAACCATGCCATTCTGAACACATCTCATCTCATCTGATCCAGGAGCTAAGCAGGCTTTGGCACAATTACTGCTTGGAAGGGACAGCATCAAAGAATATCAAGGATTTTCAGGTAGGGATAATGGGGGGAAATCCTGCCTGAAAGCTTGTAGAGTTATTTCCAGTCTTGAGTTGACAGACAGATGGAAGCTCTGCTTCCCATCTTCCTGTGTCAACTGGAACTCTCCCAAGAAGATTACCTGTCTCAGCAGTATGTGCAGGCCTTTTGGAGACTGGAGAACTGCACACTCTGAGGAGTTACCTTTGTTTCTTAAAGGTCCTGGTCACCTGATACTGGAACTGTTTGTGAGGGGGCAGAATTCAGATTGGCAGGATGCCTCTCTGCATCTGGGGATTCAGTAAAGCCATGTTTCCAAGAAGGTCTTGGAATAATAGACATTGATTGGTCCAAAACACGCTGGAGAAATAATCCACTTTGAGACCATTTTATCTCTCCTGGCTCAGCGCTAGGGAATTCTGGGAACTGTAGTTTTGTGTGACATTTAGACTTCTCCATCAGAGAGTTCTGGTTCCAAAATGAACTACAATTCCCAGGATTCCTTACCACTGAGCCAGAGCAGTTAAAGCAGTCTCAAACTGGATTATTTCTGCAGTGTGTTTTGGACCATTGATTCTTGGAGGAAGCCTCCTCCCTTCCTTTGGTCCAGAGGATGGATTGAGGCCAGTGAAGGTGTAGTTGACAGCTGTGTGAAATAAATTGGGTTCATTACAGAATTCCATGGATAATGATCTTGTTCCCAGAGGTTATGATCTTGGTAACATTTTTGTGATTCTGCCTCATCTGTGCTGCTAAACCATTCTTAATCCTGACCTTTCACCAAGATTTAAGGCACCAGCTAATTTCTGGTTTGTTGATAGGCAGGCAACATTCAGCACAGCATTACCTGTTATAGTTGCTGTTGTTGACCTTTTCTCAAGTGATTTATTGGCTAGCATTCTGGTCAAAATGTTCGTCATGGATATGACACGTTGGCTGACTTTATTGGCCAGTCTTAGATGGAACACTGTGCTGTTTTCCATTCTTTTGTGACAAATTATTTGGGGTTGGGAATTGTTTTACTCATGAATCACAACATAGATGGAGCAGTGGAGTCAAAAGAGGCCATTCATCCTAGCTAGCAGTTCAGTGATACTGGCAATCAGCATCAAGATAAGATAAACAGAATTATCTGTTTGAATTAATGAATTTGTCTGTTAGTGGGAAAAATGTCCACTTCCTATCTATGGATATTCCTTTTTTAACAGACAATTTGGTACCAGAAGTAGAAATAACAAGGAAAGAATAGGGATAGATTCCTATAGCAAAGTATTTATTTAAAAATTCATAGCTTGTTCCAGAGGCGAGACAGAATGAATTTATGAATTTATGGAAACGGGAAAGTATAGAAATGGAATAATTTGGTTACCTATGTCAAAGAACAGATTATGCTATACCGTTTACTGCTTGTTTGTTTGTTGATTTTAGGAAAGATGTTAGTGCTAGACTGTGCATACGTGTAGAAAAGCTGCTTCAAAAGAATAGGTATTCGTTTAGCCCTTGCATACACAGAGAAAAAGAACACCTGAAAAAAGAGTGTGCAGCATTCTACTGCTTCCACAGATGCCCCTGTCATACATTGGTGCATGAATTCCCATGTCATTAACATTCAGGCCTGTGCATCTTTATTCCTTAGAGGTATGATCCATCTTATGACTTGGGACCACTGACATCATTGTGCATAGGAACTAGGCAATAACAATAGCTGTATGGGAATTACAGCTTGTTTCAGAGGAACCCATTCTGTGGCAGGGTGGAGTGTAGCACGTGTCCAGGAATGTGCTTTGCTGTTTATCTTGCTTTTGAGAAAAATAAGCTGTTTCCCACTGCCAGGGGTATAGCTGAGGGTTCATTCATAAATATGTACGAGAGTGAAAAATACTAGCCAGAGGAGTGCTTTTTGCTATTGATGTTGCTTTTTTTTAATGCAATGTACTTTCTGAATCAAATTCTGCAGATCAAACAGACAGCTCCTATGGATGTTACTGCTCTTTATGTCTGTACATAATGGATTTGATTTCTTGCTTTTGCTCCAGCCTGCCCCCATGAATTCTTTTGAGTTCATATGTCAAAAATGATGTTGATGTAATGATAGTATTGCAGGTTTTTGTGGAAGGCTGAATTTGATTTCTGCTTGTTTTTACACTATGGAATTGAGACTGAGTTTAAGTTATGTTTTGGACTCTTAAATGCCAGAATCTCCCATGTGGCCAGCATTGAAACATAAACTACAAGCCTCTTTAGCAGGCTAGTAAAAATCTTTGCATCCTGGCAATTTTTTTCCAGGCGTATATACAAGGCTTTCTAGTCCTACTGCTACAGGAGTATGCATCTTCCACTTTTCCACTAGACTTAGTGGAGGGAAAGAGGCATGAAATACACAGCATTCATACACAATGCTCAAAATCTTGGAGATGAGATTTTCAGTGAAATTCCCAGATGTAGCATCTCTAAAAATATGGGGATATCTGAAAAAGATAGGGAGGACCAGGAACTGCTTCCACAAAACAGTGGGATACTGGCTTACTTTACCATCTCTTATCTCCTCAGTTTCTTGCTCAAAAGCTCTCTTAACTACCTTGAAACACATATGTAGATTATCTCTGATGTCTGCCTTTATTGTTGTTGTTGTTGTTAACTGACTTCAAGTCAACCCTGACTCAAGGTGACCCCGTGGATGAAACACCTCCAAGCCCCCACTGTCTTCTGCTGCTTTGCTTAGATCCTGCAAATTCATACTTGTGATCTCCATAATTGAGTCCATCCATCTGGTTTATGGACTTCATCTCTTTCTACTTCCACTTTTCCTAGCATTGTCTTTTCCTATGAGTCATGTCTTCTCATGATGTGGCCAAAGTACAACAGTCTTAGTTTCATCATCTTAACTTCCAGAGAGAGTTTAAGCTGGATCTGTTCAAGGACCCATTTGTTTATCTTTTTGGCTGTCACAGTATCCTCAGCACTACATCTCAAATGAATAGATTTTCTTCTTATTTGTTTTCTTCACTGTCAAGCTGTCACATCTGTACATGATGGTGAGGAATACAATGATTTGGATTATTTTAATTTTAGTGATAATTTGTATATCTTTGCCCTTTAGGATCTTTTCTAGCTCTTTAATGGCTGCCATTCCCATTCCTAGTTGACTTCTCATTTCAGTCTCCACTCTGATTGATGTTTGATCCAAGGTATGGAAACTCTTTTACTGTCTATCTATTGATCCTGTAATCTCAGGATTGTAGTCTTTAGGTAGTAAGGTGAAATCCAGGGTGAGAGATGCTTGTTAGTGGTGGTCCCTTGTCTTTAGAATGCCCCTCCCAGGACAGCTTGTCTAGCAGTTGTGATTACAGCATTCAGGTGACAAGGTTTTATCAGGCTCTCTAGCAAACATTCTAGTGAATCTAAATTTTGAGTGGTTGAGGCTGAACTACTGTTATGCTATAATTTTATTGCTGGATGGGTTATGTTTGTATGCATCTCAAAGTTTTATGTGGTCATTTACCATCTTGTATTTCCTTCTGGCAATCCTGGACTGTTTAGCTGAATGTAAAGCCCAAACATTGATGAGGCAATTATTTATTTGGGCATTCAAATGTGTTCAGAAGGCTGGAAAGTGCATCTTGTGTTTACTTAAAGAGCATCTCAGTCTCAGCTGGAAAGGCAATGCAATGGCTCTTCTAATTGCAAATAGCCCTGGGAAAGGGCCAGCTCCTTTGCTCTTACAGCTAACCTTGTTGCCACAGCTGTATAGCAGTGCATTGGACTTTGTCAATTTATTTATTGTTGCAAGCCAGCTCCTCCAAGAGCAGATCCAATTTATTTATTTGCCAGTTTATTTAATTGCATAGTTGAGGTAGTCTGTTTTTTGCCATTGCCCGTTGTTTTCCAGTCACAGAGCTGAAATAATGAACCCACTTATCAAGATTGGATAGTGTACTTTATTATCTCTCCCTGGTTCATTTTTGTTTGGTTTTGTTTATCTGTTTGGTTTGCAGTTGTGATTCTTATTCTTTCCTTTCTGGCAAAGATGGGGAACATTTGACACCCACACCCCAATATGTTGGACAGCTACATCCAATCATCCCTCACCATTGGTTCTGCTGGCAAGCAGGAGATCTAGTCTAATGACATCTAGCAGGTCACATATTTCACATTTCTGGTTTTGTTTTGTTTTGTTCTTCTAAAGTCCTGGCAAAAGGAGACCCTAGCTTTACATCTACAAGAAAATGTGAAAGTGAGGAAGTTTCCAAAGTAGTAGAGGCTCATGAAGGGACTGTATTGCACAGCCAGCTAAATGGGCTTTTTGCAAAGCAGACTATTTCTTGGCTTTTCAGTCAGCTTCATAAGTTCTCAGCAATGGGAATGACACTAATATGCAAGCCACTAGCCATTACTATCCTGCTAATAGGTGACAAAGAGAAGACATAACTACATAACAACTTCTTTGCCTCAGTCTTCTCCCAAAAAGACAACAGTGCTCAACCTGGGGAAAATGCAGTACAGAATAGGTGAAGAGACCACAGTAAGGTGTATTTATTCATAGAATCATAGAATCATGGAGTTGGAAGAGACCACAAGGGCCATCCAGTCCAACCCCCTGCCATGCAGGAACTCCCAGTCAAAGCATCCCCGACAGATGGCCATCTAGCCTCTGCTTAAAGACCTCCAAGGACGGAGACTCCACTACACTCCGAGGGAGTGTGTTCCACTGTCGAACAGCCCTTCAATCAAAGAAGCCATGGCCCTGGTTTTGCAAGACTCCTTGATGAATGAGGATCTTTGAGGTCTCTCATTTATAGCATCGTCATAAGCCAGAGTCAACTTGGTGGCAAATAACAACAGCAACAAAAACTATTCACCTTGATTTGGTTGGATGAGCAGTAGCGGTGGCACCATTTGCTGCCCTGGCCCAGTCAGCATAACATGTTGAGTCTGACCTAAAAATAACACATGGGGGACTCTATCTCTGACCATTAGATTCTACCCCTTTGAATTTATTCCATTTTCACTCTTCCTCTATTTCATGGAGAGAAAGTTAACACCCATAATAATCACTCTGTGCATTGAGCTTGCACAGTATTTATTTATTTCTTTTCAAGTTTTCTGCCTTGTCTTTCTACTGAAATGTCTTCTTTGAGGTGGCATGAGTAAAGATGGCAGTGCTGTGTTCCAGCTGAAAGCAGTGGCATCTTCCCAATAAACCCAGCAAGTATTCCATTATTAAAGAAGCCAGTGCAGTGCATTGGATGGGAGTGCAGGGCTTGTCAGAATGAAGCCCCAGGCAACTGGCAAGCAGGAACCAGAAGGTCAAACTGAGAGTCGGTGCCAAAAAGTTCGACCGTTGCCCGGGCAAAGTCCCAGCCTGAAGAGGAACTGTATACAGTACTCTCCTCCTTGATGAGGAGAATCAGTAGCAAGGCTGGGTGAATGGAATCACTCCAATAGCTGGAAATGCTTTGTCGACTAAGAAAGTGTTCCAACCTGTAGTCGTGGTGACTCACCACATAGGGCAACTGTGTACAGAACTGTGCATTCTAGTTCTAGTCCCACATGGGAAGCTTCACTGCACTGAGTCAGATTGTTAGCTCAGTATTGCTAGCATTGACAGATAGTGGCCCTTTCAAGTTTTTGACAGTGGTCTTTCTTAGCCATTCCTGAAAATGCCAGGAATTTTGGCATGCAAGGCAGGTGTTCTGTCACTGATCTGCAGCCCTTCTCCTGACATAGCTCTTGCAAAACTATGGAGTTTATCAGACGGGAGGTAGTTCTCTCTATTTCGAATGGAGCCAATTCGAATTCATGCGTTCGGAATGCATTCAGAATGACTTCCCATTGCCCAAAATTGTGTGAGATACTCTAATACGCAATAACATAAAACCCATGATTGCATTCAGAATGACTTCCCTTTTGCTTGAAATTGCGTGAGATACACTCATTCGCAATAACGTGAAACCCCATGATTGCGTTTGGATTGCCATTGGATTATACTTCCAATTTCCATCATCTGATAAACTCCTATGGAATTTGTGGCTGAACAAGGATTTGAATTCAGCTAATACATTGGTTTTGGGCTTCTCTCTCTCTCTCTCTCTCTCTCTCTCTCTCTCCCTTTTTCCATCCCTCTCACTCTAACCTGCCATGTAGGTTTCTCATGAGGATGAAATGGGTTAATGTTGTCTTTGCTATCCACAGATCTTTTGGAAGATTAATAATAATAATAATAATAATAAGTTTATTTATAACCCGCTCCTCTAATGGAATACTCGGAGCGGGGTACAGCAGATTAAAAAATACAAGGATAAAACAACAGTCAAGTCAATAAATATTATTCCTGGGTGCAAATAACTAAATCACAGAAGCACTTGTATTAACTAGCTTTATACTTGACCAGACCATTGGTCTGTCTGAAACATAGGATTCTTATAGCTGGAAGTGACCACAAGGGCCAACTAGTCCAACCTCCTGTCATGCAGGAATACACAACTAAAGCACACCAGAAAGATGCCCATCCAACCTCTGTTTAAAAACCTCTAAAGATAGAGAGTCCACCTCCCCCCCCCCCCCCGCTGGCAATCTATTCTACTGTCAAACAGCTCTTATATTTTTAAAAAAGTTCTTACAATGTTTAGGTGGAAATTCTGTTTTAATTGGAATCTATTGGTTTGTGATCTACTCTACTCTGTGAAGCAGCAGAAAACAAGCTTGCTCCATCTTCTACATGATATCCCTTCAGATGTTTAAAGATAATTATTCATGTCACCTCTCAGTCTTCTCTTTTCCAAGCTAAATATATCCAGTTCCCTAAGTCATTCCTCATAAGACTTGGTTTTCAAACCTTTGATCTTTTTGATTGTCCTTCTCTGGACACATTCCAGCCTGTTAATTTCCTCCTTAAACTGTGGTATCCAGAACTGGACACAATATTCCAGGTGATCAAATCAAAATAGCAGAGCACTACTACTTTCCTCGATCTGGACGCTATGCCCTTTTAGATTGGTACTGGTAATGTATACTGGCAGCAGGGGATCTCCAAGACTTTTTCTTAGCCCTACCTGGAAATGTCAGGGATTGAACATGGGACTATCTGGGTTCAAAAACTTATACTGCCATTGATCTATTGCCCTTCTCCAAAATAAATTTGTATTTTCTACTCTAGCTAGAAGAAGCTCTCCAGGATCTTTTACAATTCAGTTAGCTGATATAGTTTTAACTAAAGATACCAAGGATTGAACACAGGGTCATGTGTGGTCCATCACAGAGCAGTGTTTCCATATGCCCTCCATGGTGGTGGCATACCTGATGCCATTCTTAGTGAGTCCATTTCTGAACCACAATTTGAATACAAATAATTTGCATCCTAGGTCAATGTTAATAGAATCATAGAATCACAGAGTTGGAAGAGACCACAAGGGCCATCCAGTCCAACCCCCTGCCATGCAGGAACTCCCAAACAAAGCATACCCAACAGATGGCCATCCAGCCTCTGCTTAAAGACCTCCAAGGAAGGAGACTCCACCACACTCCAAGGAAGTGTGTTCCACTGTCGAACAGCCCTTACTGAAGTTCTTCCTAATGTTGAGGTGGAATCTCTTTTCCTGGAGCTTGCATCCATTGTTCCGGGTCCTGTTCTCTGGATCAGCAGAAAACAAGCTTGCTCCCTCCTCAATGTGACATCGCTTCAAGTATTTAAACAGGGCTATCATATCACCTCTTAACCTTCTCTTCTCCAGGCTAAACATCCCCAGCTGCCTAAGTCATTCCCCATAGGGCATGGTTTCCAGACCCTTCACCATCTTAGTCGCCCTCCTTTGGACACGCTCCAGTTTCTCCACATCATTTTTGAATTGTGGTGCCCAGAACTAGACACAGTATTCCAGGTGAGGCCTGACTAAAGCAGAACAGAGTGGCACTATTACTTCCCTTGATGTAGACACTATACTTCTATTGATGCAGCCTAAAATTGCATTGACCTTTTTAGCTGCTGCATTGCACTGTTGACTTATGTTCAACTTGTGGTCTGCTTGGACTCCTAGATCCCTTTCACATGTGGTCTCATTCAGCCAGGTGTCTCCCATCCTGCATGGCAGGGTGTTGGACTGGATGGCCCTTGTGGTCTCTTCCAACTCTGTGATTCCATGATTCTATCCTATATCTGTGCATTTCATTTTTCCTCCCTAAGTGCAGGACCTTACACTTCTCTGTGTTGAATTTAATTTTGTTAGCTTTGGCCCAGATTTCTAATCTATTCAAGTCATTTTGAATTTTGATCCTGTCCTCTGGGGTATTAGCTACTGTCCTCTGGGGTATTAGCTATTTGCTGTCGTCTGCAAATTTAATAACTAGCCCCCCAATACTGTCAATAATATCCAAGTCATTAATAAAGATATTGAATAGCACTGGGCCCAGGACAGAACCCTATGAGACCCCACTGGTCACTTCTCTCCAGGATGAAAAGGAACTATTGTTGAGCACCCTTTGGGTGCGGCCAGTCAACCAGTTACAAATCCATGTAACGGTTACCTTGTCTAGTTCACATTTTGCAAGCTTGTTTGCAAGAATGTCATGGGAACCTTGTCAAAGGCCTTGCTTGTCTGTGACTCTTTTGATGTAGGGTAAAAATACCTTCCTTTTGGGTAGTTGTTTGTCTTCCTTCCTCTGGGTTTTTCTGGGCCTGGCAGCCCTTCTGATGTCTGTGCTGGAGTAACCATTGGCCTGTAGAGCCTGGACCAGGTGCTTCAGTTCATCTTCCAAGAAGTGGGGTTCACAGATCCATTTTGCCCGGTTTACCAGTGTTTTTATTGTGCTTCTTTTTTGTCCTGGATTCTTGTGCAGGTATCTGTCCGTATGTGTGGGTTTTCTGTATACTTTGTGGCCCAAATGTTGGTTTGGTTTGCAAATGACTAGGACATCCACGAACGGCAGTGTTCCTTCCTTATCTTTTTCCTTTGTGAGTTGGAAATTATGGTGGATGTTGTTCAGATGGTTCAGAAATACAGCCAGACCTTCTTCTCCATGGTTCCAAATGGTGAAAGTGTCATCCACATATCAGAACCATGTTGTGGGCCTTTTTGGTGCTATTTCCAGGGCTTACTTTTCAAAGTGTTCCATGTAAAAGTTTGCTATCACATGGTTCAGAGGGCTTCCCATTGCTACCCCAGGTCTCTGCTTGTAGAATCCATTGTCCCACTGGAAATAACATGTGATGAGGCAATGATCAAACAGGGCTGTGATGTCTTCTGGAAAAATTTGTCAGATGAGTGTCATGGTGTCCATTATGAGGACTTTGGTGAACAAGGAGACCACATCAAAGCTGATTAGTATGTCTCCAAATTTTAGTTCTAGGTTGTTCTAGGTTGATTTTTCCTATGAAATGATCTGAATCCTTGATGTAGTGGGGGGTCTGTTCTACATGGATTTGAAATTGTGTGGCCAGAAACTTGGCCAAGTCGTATGTGGGGGATCCAGTGACACTCACCATGGGTTGGAGTGTAATGGAATCCTTGTGGATCTTGAGAAGTCCATACAGTCTTGGTGGAAGAGTCTCAGATTTGCACAAACTTTGGACTCTTTCAAACGGGAGGAATTTCTCCCAACTCCGAATGGAGCCAATGCGGATTCATGTAAATTCGCTTGTTTAGCGAATTTACATGAACCCCTGCTCCATTCGGAAGAACCCCTGCTCCGTTTGGAATTACTTCCCATTACCCAAAAATAACCCCCTCCTGCCCGAATTTGCATGCGAAGCTTTAATTCGCAATAAAGTAAAACCCATGATTGCATTCGAATTGGCTTCCCTCTTGCCCAAATTTGCGTGCGAAGAGTTAATTTGCAATAACATAAAACCCATGATTGCATTCGAATTGACCTTAAATTATACTTCCAATTTAGCCTCGTATGAAAGAGTAGTTTGTCTTGTGTTTGGCTGAATTGAGGATTTTTCAATTAGGATGTTTGTTTTCCTGGTGATTTTGTTGGTTGGGTCTTGTTTCAATTTTTTGTATATTGCAGGATCCAGGAGTTCCTTGATTTTTGTTTGTATTGTTTTGTTTCCATGATTATTGTGGCATTGCCTTTGTCTGCTGGGAGAATGATGATTTCTGGGTCTGAACTGAGGTCCTTGATGGCTTTTCTTTCTTTTTTGATTATTGTTGCTGGGAGGTGGTTTTGCCTTGCGCAGAATCCTTGCTGTTTCCCCTCTTATCTCTTCCGTTTCCTCCTCTGGAGGGCAGATTCGACCTGGCCTATGATGTCTTCAACAGGGATTCTGGTGGTGGTTACTGCAAAGTTGCCTTCTTTGGCCAGGATGGATGTCTCCTCTTTTGTACTGTTGCTGCTAACTGCAGAACTCATCCATTATTTTCCTCAGTGTTTATTTCTTCAGTCATCTCAGAGCACATTCACCTCAGTGGTAGTTTAGGGCCCAGCTCTGCTTCTCTAGAAGACCAGTGTCAACACTTTGTCAAATATTCACTACTTTCAGCCTTGTTCCCATTAAAGGCAAGCTGATTGAGACATCCTGATGAATGGATCAATACAGTGTTCTGCACCATATGCCTGACAGAATCCTTCCTGCTGTGGTAGTGAAAGAAACTAAACGAATTAATCAAAGGCCTCATTAAATAGCAAAGGCTTACAGTCTCCCCCAGGGATCGTCAAATGTAGACTGACTGAAAGAGAGAAAGGTTTCTTGCTGTGCATCCTTTGACAACACTTCTTGATGGGAAATGGGTAGCAAATGGAATGTAGGATAACAGTGCTTCTTGAGTAGCTCTGGAAATCTGTATCTAGCTATACAATCCAATGCCGTAATCTGGCAGTTTTGCTAAAACATAACATACTGTATGTCTACAATACAGACTTAACCTAATGTCAGGGCTGCTTAAAAGTCAAATATCCTGTCAATAAAAGCCTGAATCTGCTGTATTGTGAAGCAGCTGGGAATCTATTGAGAAATGATGGTTAGTTTTTCCACAGCACTGCAGTTCCTAGAGCCTTTCCGGAAAGCAATGATAGTTAAATCAGTTTCAAACCATACAATGAGAATGCAGGCTCTTACAAAACATCTGGCATGTATGGCACATTCTGTTTAATTGTTGATCATATTCACTTGCATAAGTATCATGAGCTGCCAGAAACTACAGAAGAACCCCTTGTTGTGGGCTTTTGAGATGGCAGGGTGGGGCATTCTGCATATATCATTGCTTACTTTCAATGCAGTACACAGTGATAACTTTATAAGGCTGGCAGCCGATGCGCTTATCACTCAGCGGGCTATTAATACAATGAAGCTTATAGTTTGGCAACATTATTGCTGCCAACAACAATGGCATCCCATGGGCAATGACAGAGCAGTTCTGCAAATTTGTTTCTGAATGCCTGAAGTGTTGCGCCTGTAGAAATGGGCACACAAGTGAATGTCCAGATCTGAGTGCAGGAACAAATGTCAGTCTTGACTGATTGACTTTGGTTCATTTTGTCTTAATAATGTAACCTTTTTCTCTTCCTAAAATTTAGCAGGCATCTTCTCTTTTTATTATTTTTTTCTAAAAATGCCTGTGTGCTTTCAATATTTATATTTGCAATAGACAGATAGACAGACATATATACTAGAAGGGGCCCAATAGCTAAAGCAGTTCCTTTCCATCCATGTCATGCAGCTTATCCACAGGAATCAAGAGACAGCAATTTAGGACTTATTTTTTACTTGTTTAGCAAATAAGCTTTCTCATAGTACTAACAAGCTTTTTAGAATGTCAGTTTCTGCCTGATTTCATTTACTCGTTTTTTTTCTTGACTGCATAAATAATAACATTATAAGCTACTGCAATTATAAATCACATTGACTCTCTCTTGAGTTCAAGGGCACGATTCTTCCATTGCATTTCTTTGCAACCTTCTCATCCAGGAGAATGCTTGGAAAGATAGGCCAACAGGCATTCTGGCCCTTACCCTAATTCAAGAAGCAAATGTTTCATACCCAGGTTTTCCTGTCAGAGCATCATGAACAAATGCCCTGTTGCAGGTGCCAGCCAAACAGATTGTGCCATCAGCTGGTGACCTTAGATGTTCTTCTGATGTTTGGCTGCATCATGCCCATACATACTGAACTAACCAGTGGGTGGTAGGAACAAAAAGGAGAGGGAGTTTGTGGCAGCAATCATTGAAAACAGAACCATCCTTTTGTCTGAGTTAGGTGGTGGTGATGGTTTTCTTTTTTATAAGGACAGCTGCTATATATACATGACTGCATCCCTTGTTTGCTACACAGATGAATCAGGAACCAATTCTTGATTAATTCCTTTCCCCTACCCCACTTTTCTTACTTATTGTGAGAAGAGCCCTCAAAAAACTCTTCCACTTGTGTTGATGTTTATATTTGTGTGAAGAATCCCATACTCTCCAACATTTCATAAAGGAAAACCAGGACATGTGTGGTCAAGAAGGTAAAAGTTATAAATGAGGAAGAGCACATAGGATAGACTGTAAAAGCCTCCCCCCCCCCCCGACTCTACTGGGAAGAGCAAGATTCTGTCCCCTCCTGACTACTTCCTTCTCCTGGGTAAACTGAGTGCAAACTATTGTTAGACTTTGAACTCACTTTGCACCAACTGAAGTAAGCTGAAGACAAAGGTGGAAAGTGGGAAGAGGGGAGAGAAACTGGGGCATTTTTAAAGCCACTGAAAAAGTCAAACAGTAGAGGATTCATCACGACTGTTGTTGCCAAATCAGGACAGTTGGAGGGTATGCAGTTTTCAGTTAATTAACATCATTACTCCAGCAGCATGTATTCTGGTTCATGTGGTTTTTTACATAAGCCACTCTTATTTCAGAGCTCTCAATGATAACATTTGCTTGATAAGGACACAGATCTGAATCCCTTGCTTGTGTTTAATCACACCCTAAAACTGGAGCTACACACTGTAATGAACACAAAAGCAGCATTGTTAAATTGAGTTCTTCCCCTCGATGACACAGAGTACAATTTGTCTGTGTGCTGATGTCAAGGAGCATCTGCCAAGATCTGAATCCCTTGCCAAGAGCCCTAACAAACCCTTTAGCTTCCTGGCAGTGTTCATCTCTTCGCATTTGAAGCCTGTTCACCTGTGATCTCTAATCATACCGGGTTAAGGAGATGGAGCAGCATCTTCTACTTGCCTTCTGGCCTGTTGGTTTTTTGAATTGGGGTCAAAGGAAATAGTAAGATCAATTGTGGAGTGTGATGTTGTGGAGGTAGGCTCATTCAACAAGGAAAACTCATTGAAGGACTCATTTTGGGAGGAGCAGATTTTGCCCTCCTCCTCCTCCTCCCTCATTCCATCCCACTCAAAAAATCCCTGGAACTGCACAACCTGATATTGTATTGTGGGTCCCCTCAGCAGTAATGTGACATAGAGATAGGAGAATACACAGTCATGACAAATGTAAGATTATTTTACTCTGACAGAAGGGAAAGAGGAGAACTTAATCTGGATTTGTCATTCAGACCATCAACTCAGCATTTAGCAAACTGTGCCATTTTATCCTGAAAGGGTAAAAATCACCCATACATCTGCCACACTTCATTGTGTCTACAATTAGATTGGTGCTACTAACTTTACATGATGAAAATGCAGGTTTTGCATTATTATTATTATTATTATTATTATTATTATTTATCCTTTATTTATATAGCACTGTAAATTTACATAGTGCTGTACATACAGTCTTATAAATTAGACAGTTCCCTGCCCTCAGGCTTACAATCTAAGACATAGCTGTTAGCAACATAGGTCCAAAACACACTGCAGATATAATCCAGTTTGAGGCCGCTTTAACTGCCTTCGCTCAATGATAGGAAATTCTGGGAACTGTAGTTTTGTGAGACATTTAGCCTTTTCTATCCGAGAGATCTCTGGTGCCACAATAAACTGCATTTCCCAGGATTCCCTAGAAACTGAGTTAAAGTGATCTTGAAACTGGATTATTTCTGCAGTGTGTTTTGGACCATAGTTTAATACATTTAGGTTTGTTCCTTCCAGAGCTTGGAAAAGTACTTTTTAAACAATACCTCTAAATGACACCCTAAGATTTCCCAGTCAATCATGGGCAGTAGTGCTAACTGAGGGATTTGAGAGTTTTAGCTGAAGAAAGTAATGTTTCTCAGTTATGGATCCATTGTGGATTTATAGCCGCAGTGTCTGTTTTGTCCATATCCAGTTCTCTAGTCTCTGAGCCTTTACAGAAAAATTCAAAAACTGGGATGTTTTGTTCTAAACATCATGAACTCTTCCAATAATGAACTCAATTGCTGAATAGTAACAAGATTTTATATGAAATTAGGTAATTGAGAAATGGGGGGGGGGTATTGTATTAGTGTGTTTGTGGGAACCCCAAGTTCTTCTTTGTGGTCCCTATGAATCACACAAATGGATTATCTGTGCCTGTACAGTGCAGTATTTAGAAACTTCTAGAGCTCTAACATAAGCGTTTTGGCAGTAGCCCCACCAACTCTCCATGCTTACTTCCCACCTAAATCCTTAGCTCTTTTTTGTCCACTGCATCAGCAGAATCTGAGGAACACTTTGGAGCTAGCTCTTACTCAGAAATTCTCCTTGTGTTTGATGCAAACTGACTGAATTGCATTTTGGTGTTGGTATTCAGATTTATTGAACTGTCGTGTCAACTATAATACATATTTTAAAATACAATGTTTGTGGGCACGCCAGCGAGAGCACATGAGTGAGGCCTGGGCATGGTCAGTAACCAGGAATAGTAGAAAAGGGGTGGAGATGGAATGCTCATGAGTGGTAGTGATTGGCTGACCGGATCTATGAGTAAAAACATTCCTTTTAGGAAGGTAGATAGACTGCAACATTTTGTGGCTGATCCCATTTGTCCCAGATTCTACACAAGTCACATAGATGACTCTTCATTCCTAGTCAGTGCAGAGAGAGGAGCTTCACCTTGCCGAAAAGCTACACGCTGCCAGCCTTTGTGTCTCAGTAATGTCAATCCGAGTCTTAGTATTGAGGTCATTATTCTTCCTATAGTGTGTCTCAATGTAAAGCTGTGGATGGGGGAGGGTGGTGAAACCATATGATTCTTCGTGGATGCTTTCCTCACTTGTGCACATGACCCCATAGGCCTCGGCGTATTCCCACAGCTTGCTTATCAAGCTGTTCTGAGCAATGACTTTTCTCCCCTGAGTCACTGCACCATCTGACTATTCTTCCTGGCTGAGTTCTCAATGCTTCACCTGGTCTGTGCTTTTCTGCTGTAGGCGCAACAGTATATGTAAGAGCAGAAATTGTCAGGGCATTGAGAGAAGACAAGGAGGGAAGAGAGACAGGAGCATCTCATCACTCTGCTTCCTTTGCCCTCAAGGGTTTTGCGTGGTTTCCTTTTTTTTAATCCCAAGAGATTCTGGTAAAAGCTAGCATCAAACTAGCGAATTTACATGAATTCGAATTGGCTCCATTTGAAATAGAGAGAAATTCCTCCCGTCTGATAAACTCCTAGGAGGTGTTCAACAGAGGAATACAGTAGTTCTATTGATGGTCCTGAAAGATGTTCTCCCAGACAGCTCTGTAGTCTGTTTTATCTCTTGTTTACACATATCTATTGGAACATGAGCTACAAAGAGATAACAACCTGGAGAATGTGCATAACTTTAAATCCATAGTGCCATAGTGCTAGGGGAGACTACTGATTTCCATACAGTGTCCCATCAAGACTGTAATGCAAAAAATGTGCATTAAATCATCTGATATAGCTAGAGACAAAGCACCTGCAATTTCTCATTGCTTTTCATCTTCCTTGCCTCCACCCCATTGTTCTAAGTTCCTAGAAGCAGGTCTCTAGATTTGCTACACGGTAGGTAGGAAAGTACAGAGACACACATGCTAGAATGAGATGAACCACATAAGAAACCATACTGACTTCACTGTTTACTGCATCAGGGAATTTAAAGATATATCAATACTATCATGGGCTTCATCTACACAGCAGTTTAGCATAGCTTCAGTTTAGCATAGCTTCAACAGCCATGGTTTAATGCTATGGAATTCTGGGATTTGTAGTTTTGTGAGATATTTAGCCTTCTCTGCGAGAGAGTTCTGGTGCCACAACAAACTACAAATCCCAGAATTCCATAGCATTGAACCACAGCAATTAAAGCAGCGTCAAACTGCATTAATTCTGCAGTGTGGCAGGAAATATAAATTGCAAGCAGGTAAACCTGATTGGAAAGTAAAGAGATATTATCTGAAATCCTCTTTCTAACTTATCACCACAGTTTCCATTTGGTCAGCTCACAGGCCTGGTCTAGAATCCCAAGAATGTTCCTGTGTTTCTAATATCCCAAAATAAGTTTAAATAAAAAAAAATCCTTGGGAAACAGTGATCTTTCAGCAGACTTTGAACAGAATCCAAATGCGAAGGAATTAAAACTGAGGTCAGGAGAGGGGAAGCCCTGATCCTTTTCCAGGATGATTAGGTTGTTTGGCTCTGACAATAAAATTATATCTCCTGGATGCATGAAGTAAAATATGGTTCAAATGTCAAGACGGCTGTTATTTACATAGACTTTATGGAACTCATATGTGTGTGTAGCCAAATATAGTTTTTCCTTCAGGGATTTGACTGTGTCAGCAACAAAAATGTAGCAGAAGATGCTGTCTGTAGTTAGGACACCATATACACTGGACATTCTCCTAATTGTAAGGTTGTTTTTAAAATCATCAGCACAACTAAGTGGTAAAACTTTTCCTTGGCTGTGTGACTCGAATACTCTGAGAAAGGAAAAATGAATGTCTGCATAAAGTAAACAAGGAGAAGGGTGAGGATCCTTCTCAAAAAGAAAGGCTCATCATCGAACAGGAGAAAGGTTACTTCTTTGGACTACTACTCTCAGAATCCACTAGCTAGTGGATCACCATCATCGTCATCATCATCATTTGTATCCCACTATTCTCCTGATAATGGGACATTACAAATAAAAAACACTGCAAAAGCATTATTAGAAGGATAAGTATAAGCTTGAAAAAACAAGTAAACAATTTTATTTTGATTTTGATTTTTTGAAGGGAGGAAAAATATTCTTTAATTTTCACAGAGCATTAAGCCCTTAGATACAGCTAACACATAGCTCCTTTGAAAGACAAAGCAGTGGCAGTTCTAACAATTCATCATAAGTGAAACAGCAGACATTGGAGGCATAAAGCACTTACTATACGAGTTCATAAGTTTAAGTAGAAAGAACGGTTTTCTCTCATACAAATCCATGTACACGTTTTCTTGCCATCCCAAAACAAACAGTGCTCTTCAGTTACACTAATTGCACCTGAATATCCTTATTTTAGAAGACATCTTTGCATCAGAATATACTGAGGTGTTCACTGGAGTAAATGCCCTACAAGGAAGTCCTCAAGTATACCTTTCAAAAGCAGCAGTAAGTACGAAACACATCATAATGATTTCTCCATTAGTTTGTATTTTCACAAAGTGGTTTTTCCTTTTTTAGTTCATTGTGTCAGGTACAGGATGTCACAGATGTGTGCTCAGAGCACTGTCTCCCGTAAAACTCCAATAAGGCTATGAGGCCGTTCAGGCTCTGACTTCTGAGTTCTCCTCTCTAATAGCTGAGTTTGTGCTGTAGTGAAAGTGCTCACATCTCCACAGCTCTCCAAATGCAAGAGTCCTAGGTGCCTTCTAAAAGGCAGTGTGTGTGCCCTTGTTGCAGATGGATGGCCAGGGGTCATTACCTGTTCAAGGAAGCTAGCAGTGGTGATGGCTTCCTCCATATGCTCTTCATCTGATTTTAAAACAGATTTTATGTCTTCCACCAGTTCATGGACGTCAGGGGTCATGATGCAAGAGGACTGCTCCAGGAACTTTGCCACAAGCAGTTTTGTATCTATGTTGGATTTGTAGTCTAGTTGTTAAATGGCTCATCAAGACAAAATGTATCAAGACAAGTATCTCAAGTAGATGGAGATGTTCTTAGTTCTTCAGCCACAGAGACCACCTTGCATCCAGAACCTGGCTTGGCATCTACAGAAACCCAAAGGATTGCTCTCAAGCCTCTCAGGAAATGATCTAAAAGTGATCCTGTGCTGCATGGCTTTCTAGGCAGAGGTCCAGTTAAAGCTGTGAAGTTGCCACACAAACAGAATTAAAACCAGAACTGGCTACAGTCATTTTGCGAAAGAGCGTGAAAGCAAAGACATTGCGCTCGAGACCCAGGTCTTTGATAGACAACAAGTAAGCAATTTATGGAGTTAACTGGGACCATAGTGGCTGGAATATTCTGGAAGATGTACATCTGCCTCAGATGGTATAGTCCAGAAAGAGGTTTACCACGTGATTCTGCCAATTCAGAAAAACAATTCACATTTTAGTCTTTGGGGGAATAGCCATAGCTCAATGGTATAGCACATACTTTTGAGATAAAAGAGTGAGGTTGTATCCCATGCATCTTCAGTTGGAAGGATCATCTGATTAGTGAAATGAAAGTCTCCTTTCTGTGAGAAAGAAGGAGTGGTACCTGGGGAATTGGTACCATTTAGTACAGGCAGTAGTCAAGTAGATGAACAAGTAGGCCAACCTGATATAAGACAGATTCCTTACTCCATTTCATCCAAGTGCCATTTTCCATTTGTTGTTCCTGTACACAGTGGACCCTCAGTATCCATTGGGGTTTAGTTCTAGGGCCCTTGTGGATGCCAAAATCTATGAATTGAGCTCATTAAATACAATGGCATAGTAAAATTGTGGCCCTTACGTTAGTTGGCAAAATCAAGGTTTCCCTTTTGAATTTATATATATATTTGGAATATTTTTGAGACATGGATGGTTGAATCTGTGGATAAAGAATCCTTGGATATGGAGGGCTGATTGTATAAAGTAAGTGACTTGAATCGCTTGCTCCTTGCAAAGGATAGCACCTTATTTTGTGTATCTTGGATTGTGCCAAGCTTAGTCAGGATCCTTTGTTGATGATATGGCATATTATGGTACATGGCTAGGTTCAGTGTATGAACACCTCCCGATTTCTCTACATTTGAAGACTGACAGCTGAACTCCTGAACTTAACCAGTTGTAATAGGTGGATGAGTTCTATGCATTATATTTGATCAGTGATGACATTCAATCAATTATGGATTTGTGTTCAAAGAGATCTTGTATCATGTTTGAGACTAACTGAAAGAAAGAAGTTGGCAGCATGAGCTTTTCTAGACTTAAGTCTACTTCCTCAGATGCATTTGGTGGAATGGAAAGCCCAAGACAGACCTGTATATGTCATTAGTGTGTGAGAATGTCAATTCAAATTCAAAATCCTTTGTATATGGAAATGAATTGGCAAGTGCAGTTTTAACAATGGTCAATAGTGGACAAAGGCAGTGGAAGCTGTAGCCTCTTTTTTTCAAAGATATAGTCTGTAGAATCAGTCTGTAGAATCAGTATGTAGAAAGATCTCGTAGCACCTTTGAGACTAACTGAAAGAAAGTAATTGATAGCATAAACTTTTGTAGACTTCAGTCCACTTCCTCAGATGCATTTGGAGTCAACCAAATGCATCTGAGGGAGTAGACTGAAGTCTATGAAAGCTCATGCTTGCAATTACTTTCTTTCAGTTAGTCTCAAAGGTGCTACAAGAACCCTCTTTCTCTCAGTGAGTCTGAAAGGTGATACATGATCTCTTTGCACACTGATTTTACAGACTAACATGGCTATATCTTTGAATTCTACCAAAGATCGTTTTGATAAGTGATAGTCAATGATGCAGGCCATTGCTTGATTTTGCAGTCTTCAGGTTATGAGTGTGCAAGCACTATGCCCTAAATCATTTGCAGTAAAGCAGTGATCTGGTTTCAGGCTTTACCATGACTTCTTTCTGGTGAACCATTAAATTATGTTGAGCACACCACACACAAGACTTGGGGAGAAAGGGAATTGATGCACACCAGTGAGCTCTACTGTAAAATACCGTGCAGTTCTCTAATATCAGTATGTTGTGGGTGGTTGGGCCACCATCCCATCAAACTGCATGTAATATTTATAGGAAGGTTTTAATTCTTTATCTTCACTTTGAGTTGACACTCCCTCTCTCTCTTTCTTTCTCTTTTAAGCATGTAATAGGAAATACAGAGCTATATATAATTCAGTAATGTCTCTTGATGCATAAAGAGTAATGATTTATGAAACACTTCAGGTTAAGGAAAAATAAAGAAGAGCTCCCAACGGGTTTGGAGACATGGCAAAACCAAGGGCCTGAAGGTTGATGCATTCTTGCTTACATCTTTCTGCATTTTCTAGTACTTGCTACAGCTGAAAGTTTGGTTTTAAGGATCTAGTTGCCTGTAAATTATATGCAAGAGGTCATCAATAATGAGTGAGAGAAATAAGATTACTGAGAATAGAAAACTATAAGCAAAATTAATACCCACTTCAGTTAGCTTTACTTTGTCCGGGTGGCATTTACTCAGATAATCCTGAGAAACTACAAAATTCTAAGGCAAAATGGACCAGAAGAAAAAAGTAAAGCTTTCTAAATGCTGCTGGACTTCATCTCCCAACAGCCCAAGCCAGCATAATTAAGGATGGGGAATGCTGAGTAATGAAATCCAACAAAATCTGGATGGTTGCAGTTTGTCCATCCCATTCAGTGCTGTGGGAGGTACTTTCATATGGAATGATGCTAGATGACTGTGGGAAGAATACAAAGCTAGGAAAAATTATTTCTTTGGACTATAGCTTCCAGAAACTCCCAGCCAGCCCAGGCCAGCATGACCTTTATCCACTTTGACTAGGGAGTTCAGAGAGATGCAATCTAAAACTATTTTCCAAGTTTCTCTTGGGCCAAGGATATACCAAGTGTGACTGGGGCTGCATGTGATTCCCACAGGCTGGTTTTGCAGCTCTCAACCCATCCAGACTCCCTGTATTGCCCTTTTTGTGGTCAGCCCCCCCCCCCCCCCAATCGTCCTTCCTGGAAGCTCCACCTGTAATTCACCTTTTTAAAAATTAGCATAATGTAAAAAAATAAAATAAAAATAAAACCTTTTTTTCAAAACCAGAAGAGCACTTTAGGCTGCTTTCAGGGTTTTTTGTTTGTTTGTTTGTTTTGTTTTGTTTTGTTTTAATTCTCTTGGTTTTCTGGACTTTTTGGCAGACCATAAGATCTCAGGGAATATAAAATTGTCCACTGAACCCACCACAGATGCTCACCTTGTTGTAGTGCAAACATCTTTTCCAGTGTTTGCCAAGTCTTGCTAGAATTATAAATCCAAAAACCAATATTCCAGAATATTTGCAGACTGGCACTGGTCCACAGACCAACACCTCTACTTGCTAATCTTATTCACTGAAGTTTCTAACAGTTGCATGCAAAGCATGAACTTTACCACTGAGCTGTGATCCATCCCTATATCATGCAGCCACATTGGTAGGTCTAATCAGCCCTCTCCTGGAATGTTGTGTCCAATTCTGGTCACCACAATTCAAGAATGATGTTGCGAAACTGGAGTGTGTAGAGCAACCAAAAAAGTGAAAGGTCTGGAAACCATGCCTAATGAGGAGCTGCTGAGGGAGCTGAGTATGTTTAGCCTGAGAAAGAGAAGGTTAAGAGGTGACATGATAGCCATGTTTAAACATTTGAAGGGATATCGTATTGAGGATGGAGCAAGTTTATTTTCTCCTGCTCCAGAGACTAGGACACTGAGCAGTGGACTCAAACAATAGGAAAAGAGATTCCACCTCAACATTAGGAAGAGCTTCCTGATTGTAAGAGTTGTTCAAGTGTGGAACACCCTCACTCAGAAAGTGATGAAGTCGTCTTCTTTGGAGGTTTTTAAACAGGCTGAATGGCCATCTGTTGGGAGTGCTTTGATTTTGTATTCTTGCATGGCAAGGGGCTTGATTGTGTATTCCTGCATGGCCCTTGTGGTCTCTTCCCATTTTATGATTCTATGATCACATGTGTGCCTGTCATGCCATATTTATTTAATTTTTATGCCTCTTTTCACCCAGAAAGGGACCCAAAGCAGTGGTTATTCAAATTGACTCACGTGTACTGTTACAATTACGTGATTGCATCCATCTCATGCAGCCATTCCCATGCTACTGCTGCTATAGAGGCAAAGGATGATAGCATATCTGTTCATCACTCACTCCTAACAACCATATATAGCATATATAGTCTAGTTATCATATATAGGCTATATGGTCTAGTTATATATAGTGGGCTATATAGTCTAGCTATGTTTTTCTGTAGAGATTCCAAGCTTTGCATCACAGACTACCTGGATACACAGCTACTAGTAGATGACTTTGATGCTATGCACTGTCTTTCTTCCCTGCTCTCATTGCTGATGTCTCTTTTTATCATTCACTAGGCAAAATAATTCAGTTTTCCTTTATGTACGTGAATTGCCCTAGGCTAGCTCAGCCTGCATTAGGATGCCCTTTTCAGCCCATGTGAGAGCAAGCTAAGCTGAAGAGGATAAAGAATTTTGAGAGCTCTTAAAGAAAAAGAGGGATTGAAGAGAGACAAAGGAAAGAACAAGCAGATCACTATGGAGTTTGAAGCTAACGATTTTTTGTGAAATTTCTTGAAAATGCAGGTTTTTCGTGACATGTACCCAGCTGCTATTGCGTGATGAGGCTGCAGTACAAAAAAAAAAAAAAGATATCTTGTCATAAAAACAATGTATCTGGGGACAGTGGCAGCACTGAAGCCTGATATAATTGTGGAAGTGATTGACAGCCAATTTAAAGTGTGCAGAAATAGCATGTGGTACAGCCCTTTCTTAGATCAGACTACTTTACCCTGCAGATGGTTTGCTTCCTCTCATAAAATGTTTCCTACCTGTAGAGAGCAAGCATGGCTTTTCTTTTGCTTTCTCCTTGACATGCTGACTTTGCACACAGAAAGCATTTTTGCATTAGTTTGAAAAATGACATTTCCACACACCTTCATGCTATGTTACTGCAGCCATAGAGAACTGTAGATATTGCATTTGAACCGTGTTTCATTAGTGTATTAAAGACAACATGTCAAGTGTAATAAACTTATGGAGCTGAGAATTTTAGAAGCAGAGCAGGTCGATTCCATGCTTTGAAGGCAGCCACTAAGAAAGCCCTGTCCAACTTTCCCACCAATTGGTCCTCTGATGGTGGGGAGACCAATGCCTGGTCTGTCAGTTAGTTTATATTACTGATGAATGGCATAATCCAATGCATATCTACAAGGCAATGCCACCTGTAAGTCTCTAGTGTCTGTAATGGATTGGATGCAAACAAACTGAAGCTTCATCCAGCCAATGCCGAAGTACTCTTAGTGAGAGGTGGAGCAATTTTGCTTTCAAGTAAATCAGCATAACCTGTATTTCTTGGTCTGATAAACAGTTGCACTTCTCTGAATTTTGCTGTGTAGTTCTCAGCTCAAAAATAGCATCCAAAAATGCATACAATCATAAAGTTGGAAGAAACCTCAAGCACTATACGGTCCAACCCCATTCTGCCATGCAGGAACATACAGTCAAAGCACCCCCAACAGATGACCATCCAGCCTCTGTTTAAAGAGCTCCAAAGGAGATTCCACCACTCTCCGAGGGAGTATGTTCCACTGTCAAACAGTTCTTATTGTCAGGAAGTTCCTCCTAATGTTTAGGTGGAATCTTGTTACCCATATCTTGCATCCATTGTTCTGTGTCCTATTCTCTGAAGCAACAGAAATAAGGGTGCTTCATCCTCAATATGGCACCCCTTAAAATACTTAAACAGGGCTATCATATCACCTCTTAACTTTCTCTCCTCCAGGCTAAACATACCCAACTCCCTAAGTCTCTCCTCATAGGGCATATACTGGAGAAAGTTATGTACATGTAATATGGAAAGTATTACAAAATGCAAAGGAAGTGTGTCCTTTAAGTAACCCAGTATTGCAGTCTGAAATGGACATAGGAACAGAGATTGATTTATCTAACCTGAGTCCAACTCATCAAAATGGATATCAGGAAGCAGAGTATCAGCGTATCTGGATGAGATTATATCCTCTTGAAGATTTAGGTTTGAAATTTGAGTGTGCTCCTGAGTTTAGTCCTGAGCCTGGATATCCAAGTTTCATATGCAGCCACTAGTATACTAGTAATTTGAAGCTAATATATCAGCTATACCCATTCCTACAGATTTCAGATCTGATCAGTGTGACACATGCCTTAGTTACATCCAGTCTGGACTACCATAACATCCCTTATGCTACACTAACTTCAAAAATCCACAAAACAGTGATACCTTTTATTGGACCACCCAAATGCACAAAATACATGTTTCAAGCTTTCAGTGCTCCACTGGCTTGTTCATCAGGCAAAGGTGTTAAAAATCAGGAAGAAAGAAAAATTACAATGTTGGTCACAGGGTCTGTGTTTTGTCAAGATGCTGTTATTGTTCTTAGTTAAGAACAGCATCTTGACAATATATATTTGCCATATATTTTTCTCCTGTATGTTTTTAACACCTTTGCCTGATGAACAAGCCAGTGGAACTTTAAAAGCTTGTAACATATAATTTCTGCATTTTGGTTGATCCAATAAAGGTATCACTGTTTTGTGGATTTAGGATGTTTTTGTACTTTGCTATATGGCCAGCATGGGCTATCCCTGGATATGTATCCTATATGTTGCATAGCCTTTGAAAACTGTTCAGTTGATGGGGACTGGTTATAGAGGAAATGTGGCTTTGTTTTCAGGTGTAATTGAAAGTGTTCGTTTTGACCTTTAAAGTTCTGCATGACCTAGAACTAGGCTATTTGAAAAACCATGTCCTCCCATATAAACCTGTCTGGGCTTTAAGGTTGTCAAAAAAGGGCGTTCTCTGTCTTGCTGTTGTCAGAGGCACATATGTCAGGACCATAAGCTCGGGAGATTTCTGCCAAGACTAATTCCATCTTGGCTCTCCTTTGGCCAATGGGCAAAGATCTTTTTAACTGAGTAGTCTTCTGGCCATTAAGCTGACGTGTGGGCTGAAGTACTGTATATACTCATGTATAAGATTAGAAATTTAGGTTAAAAATATTGACCCAAAAAATCTGAGGCGACTTATCCATGGGTCAATATAAGTACTGTACTTTAATTCTTATTTTTAAAAAAGGAATTATCTGGCGAAAGGCAAGAGTGTAATCTCTCCTGGAAGCACTGATCCTGCTCTACTCTGTCATCCATTCAACCTTTAGTATGAGGACAAACAGTTATTCCTGCTGGAATTTTGTTCTTTGGCATTGTTTTCCTTTGCTTCATTCTTTACATTTTTTGTTACATGCCCCTAAATTTTCCCCTTGACATATCCATGGGTCATATCAAAATCCATCATTTTGGCCCCAAAAATCTGCCCTCAGCTTATACATGAGGTCGACTTATAGACAAGTTTATACGGTATGTTTTACGTGGTGGAGTACTATTTATTTCTTTTTTGTACTGATGTGTTTTTAACTTATTTTCTTTTGTTTTATACTTAATGTTGTGTTTTATTGCTTTTAGACATCTTTGATATTATTTTTAATGGAAAGTCAGTATAACTTAATACATTTTTAAAAAATATGGTGGCACAACGACTACCGTCTTAGGCCTGAAACCTATTTAATTAATTCAAACTTCAGCAGATCCACTGAGTCAGCTGTTGAATGGTAAATGAACATAAGTAAATGCCATTGATTTATGGGGTCTAATCTAGTTAGAACTAACAATCAGATTTGGGCCTTAAGACTGCAGTCCTGGGCACACTAACCTCTGTTGTGACAAGCTCTGCTAAACACAATGGTACTTACTGTTGAGTAAACTCATGTACGATTGGACAGTTAATGTGTCAACTGTATAAATGAAAAATGGAATAGGGAAATGGGGAAGGCATCAAGAAGATAGACCAATATAATCAACTGCCTTTTTCTGAGTTGAGCCACTGTCCCATTTATAGAATCACAGCAATGGAAAGGACTGCAGGGGCTATCAAATCCAACCCTCTGCCATGCAGGAATAGACAACTAAAACACTCCTGAGAGATGGGCATTTCACATCTGAACAGCTCTTACAGTTGAGAAGGCTATGCTAATGTTTAGGTGGAATCTCTTTTCTAGTAATTTGAATCCATCTGTGGATGTTTTAGTCTCTGAACCAGCAGAGACAAGTTTACTCCATCTTCTACATGACACTCCTCAACATATTTAAAATCAGCGATCATATCCTCTCTTAATCCTCTCTTCTCTAGTCTAAAATTACCCAGCTCAGTAAACCATTTTTCATAGGGTTTGGTTTCTAGACTTTTTACCATTTTGGCCACCCTACTCTGGACATGTTCCAACTTGGCAATATCTTTCTTGAATCATTGTGCCCACATCTGGTGAGGTCTGACAAAAACAGAATAGAGTAGTATTATTTGTTTCAATCTGGACATTAGACTCCTGTAGACATAGCCTAGAACTGCATTGCATTTTTTTGCCTGCTGCATCACTTTGTCGACTCAGTTTTAGCATGTGGTCTACTAAGACCCCTAGTATCGCGTGCTTTGACTGGAGCCAATCTCTGGTGTCTCAAGTCACGAAGCTTGTACAGACATATTCTGGCCTGGCCTGTTCCCTTATCATGGAAAGGATTCTGGAACAATGTAAGAAGAGAAGGATATAAAGGAAGTGAGCAAAATTGTATACACTCCAACTGTCTAGATTTGTCAGGAATAATCCCAATTAAACCTCTTCTGTTCCATTTTCTCATCTGTTTTTAAAGGGTCCTCCTTTTCCTCTCTTCTTTCCCCCTTCCTCCTTTCTCCTAAATTAATTCAGTTGCTGTAAAGTGAGTTCATACTATAAAAACTGCAAAAGTAGTTTGCACTCAATTAAGAATGGAAAGGAGGGGATGCAGTTTTCTCCTTCGCAGTTGGCTCAGGCAAAAGCAAACTGCTTTTGTGTTTTTTAGCCTCTCCAGACTTGTTTGTTCATCCTCATTAATAGCTTTTGCCATCTTTATGATACTCTGATATTGCTTGGCTGGACACGCCCTGACTTTCATCTGTGAAATGTTAGAAACTGCTCGGACAAACCACAAGCCAGTAAAGGGGTGAACGTGCCAGCTACATAGGGAAAGGAACACAAACATTTATAAAGTAGTGCTACCATACTGCTTACTTGCTTGTCAGCTAGCCAGCTTTCCTAGGGATATGTTTAGTCTCATTTCTTCCAGAACCAGGAGTCCTGCTGACCTCACTGAATATGCAAGAGGGCAGCTCCTCAATGTGGTTTTAAAAAACAAACAATCAGAAAATAGTTCTGTAGAACTCAAGGGAGAGGTCTAAGGAGGAGAGAAAGACAGTTATTTCTGCCTGACACAACCACTGCTGCAGTCCTCAGCGTAGCTGTGCTATGGCAACATGTGCTGTGTGGCCCTCAGAGCTCCAGCTCTGCCTTGGGAAGAAGAGAAAAACCACAAACAGAGCATTGTTATTCGTCTATTTTAAACTTGAGCACAAGGCATGCTATTCTGTTCTATATTGCTTGCTGCTTCATTTCCATTTAGGTCTCTGCAAAAGCGAGAATGTCTGCAAAGTGTTCCACACAGCCTGTTGTTCTGCTTTGAGGAAATTCAGCAGGGCAGAAAAGAAAGAAAGAAATCCCTCTTTTTTTATCTCTCTCCTGACCCCAATTTTGGCTGGCAAGTTTGAGGCTCCCTGGGAAGAGATCAGAACTTCCCGGTTTCCGAAAGGTTGCCTAAGGGGCTGCTTTTTATGTCAATAAATGCTTTATCACATTTAAGCTTCAAACATGTTAGCAATGGCTCTGTTAACATTTGTTGAAATGAAAGAGAGAGAGAGCAGGAATGAGGGAAAGAGTTGGGAAGTATAGTCATTGTGCCTCAGATGGGAGATTCCTTTGATGCGGGGGAAGGTCTGGGGAAAGTTCTCAGTATTTTTCCTAAAATTCCTTCTTGCTAGAAAATTCTGTCAGAAGGCTAGACAGGGCTGATAAGAAGAGAGCAGGGACTATTTTTTTCTAGAGTTGTCTATCTTTCCTCTTGCTTCTTTATTCTCTCCCTTCAGTCCATTTTGGCCAGTCCTTGGATCTTCTAATCTTGTTACTCCCATTGTTTTCCAGTTAAGAAATGCTAGCTTTCACTATCAAATTGCTATTGTATATCTCCTGTCCACATGGGGACAATTATGGTGGAAAATGTGGGTGTATAGGGGACTGATATTAGAATCATAGACTCAGAAGAGACCACAAGGGACCTCCAGTCCAACCCCTACTATGCAGGAATACACAAGCAAAGCCCTCCTGACAGATGGCCATCCAGACTCTGTTTAAAAACCTCCAAAGGAGAGACCACCACACTCCAAGGGTGTGTATTTCATGGCTGAACAGCTGTTATCTAGTGTTAGGTGGAAACTCTTTTCCTGGAGTTTGAATCAATGGATTCAAATTATAGGAAAAGAGATTTACATTTAAACATCAGGAAGAATTTCCTGAGGGTAAGAGCTGTTCGACAGTAGAATAGGCAACCCCACAAAGTAGTGGACTTTTCGTTCACTGAAGAATTTTGAATACCGGTAGAAATTTTAAATAGAAGTTTCTCCGGAGTGATACAGATTCCTGAATAGAATCTGTGGAATCCGGTATGGAATGTGGGGTGGTTCTATCTCAATTCTTCCAATTCTATGAATCTTTGTGCTCTATAGAGGGTAGTCCCACATAGAAGGATCTATCAGAGGACAGTCGTCCATTTGACGGACTAGTGGAGGTCTGTGAACTTTGAATGCACCACAGCATGCAGCTCACATAGCTCATTGAAAGAATCCCCACCTTATCTTTTACTTACTGTCAGGATTGCAGGAGAGGAGCTTCTGAGATCTTTTGCCTCAGGTGCCAAAATAACAGGACCGAGGGATTGACATCTTGACTTGAAGAATGCTGCTCTTCCTTGGGCAGCTTACCAACTAATTTTGCCTTAGTGATCAAGCCTATGTTTTTTCCACTGTCACTTTTCAGCCTCAACCTTCTTTCACAAGTGAACATTTAATATCTCAAAGAAAAAAAGCCAATGAGGTCCAAAGCACTGCCACAGCACAGTATGTAGTTTAGGGCATAGGCTTCCACAAGATCAGGAAGAGGAGTAGACTTTAATAGCTTACCATTTAATGCTTCCTTATTCAGAGTTGGACCACCATTCATTTATTCCACTGTTGAACAGGTCTTACAGTCAAGATGTTCTTCCTAATATTTAGGTGCAATCGTTTTTCTTGCACTTTGAATCCACTGGTTGGTATTCTAGTTCTTGGAGCAGCCTGAAACAAGCTTGCTCCATTTTCTATCTCTATTCAAATAGTTAAAGATAGTTATTTTGTCATCTTTCAGTCTTCTTTTCTTCAAGTTGAACATCTCCAGCTCCATAGGCTGTTCCTCTTAGGCCTTGATCATTTTAGTCGCTTGCCTTCAGACACATTTCCTCTTGTCAATATCCTTCTTGAACTGTGGTGCTCAGAACTGGACACAGGTGAGGTCAGACCAAGAATATTATGTCCAATTCTGAGCACCACACTTATTGAAAGATATTGGCAAACTGGAACTTCAGCCAGGCCGGTAGGCACCCCCGCAGTGTGCATCACAAAAGGGTTTCAGGATTGGCTGCAACTCCTCCTCCAATATAAAGTTGGTAGTAGAGCTGTTGTTTACTGCATGTAATGTATGAAGCAGTGCTTGACTGCCATCTTGTATTTTCCTCAACACATGCATAGCTAGTCAGATTTCCTAAGCTTAAGCTCAAGGCAGTCTTGAAGAGCAAAGCTGCCTCTTCCATTGGGACTTGGCTCTCACCATTTTAAAGTAACACATTAAGCTGTGTGCTGCTTGATTCATTGCACTTGGCAGGTACCTGCTGAGTCCTCTGGCAGGCAAACTGCTTGATGTTTTATTGTTTCATGTATTTTTTATAATAGACCTTCAAAGGCTATAGATCTAGCATGTCACACTACCTGCCTTGCTTTGAGTGGAGAATGCAAGATTAAATGACTGACATCTTGCAAGCTACTACAGGCTGAGGTGATAATCAAATGGTCCCTGCTCTCTGCAATTGCTGCAGAGTTCTACCTTCTCTTATCTTCAAGTTTCAGGGTCTGTAAGGGAGGAGAATGATGGACAGAGAGAAATAAATACCTGCCAAGTAAGGGAGGCACCTGCCAAGTAAGGCACCTGCCAAGTAAGGGATTCAGACCATTTTCATATTTTTGTTAGTGTTGTATTTCATGGCCAAAATTTAGTTGCTTCTCCCAGATAGAATAGACCCATTGAATCACTTACTGAATGGAAAGTCAACACTTATATAAATACTACTGATTCAATGGGCCTACTCTTGTTGGGGCTAGTGACTGGATTTAGGTTACAATGCTTGTTTTGTCCCATGTTTATGAAGATCCTTCAGTTTTTATCACTAACAGGGGCATTTTCTAAAAGAGAGTGAGAGAGAGTTTTATAAGAAACCCTTGATATTGTTTGTGTGCCTTCAAGTCATTTCTGACTAATGGCAACCTCTATCATGGAGTTTTCTAGGCAAGTTTGTCCAAAGGGGGTTTGCAGTGGCCATCCTCTGAGACTGAGAGAGTGTGATTTGCCCAAGGTCATCCAGTGGGTTTACATGACCAAGCCAGGATAAGAAACTCTTCTTACACATTTTGAATATTCAGTAACTATATCTTGAATATTCTGGTTTCATCAGTGCCTGAATCCTCTGGAGGCCCCTTGCCAGTCTGTGTTGACAATACTTTTCTAGATGGACCAGTGGAGTGGTTCATTATTAGGCAGTTTCCAGCGTTCTTGTGATGTCCTGAATGACTTTGCCTTTCAGTGACTTTACATTAATAGAAGGAAAATAAATAGAGTTCATTTATAACAACAAGGCAGAAAAGCAGTTCCATATTTGCCTTGAATAACAGGCTGGTGATGCAGTTAATTATCTCCTTTTTTCAAAGAAGGAAAGTATACTAATTGGTAATCTTCTCTAGATCTCTGCAGATTTTTTTGAAATTATTCATGCACCTCAACAAGAGGAGTTTCTATGGAAACTGAGAAACTGGATTTTCACAAGGAAACCTACCAAAAAAAGAAGTGCCCAGCTAAAAATGCAAATTGCCCTTTTGCAGGAGGATGTACGAATGCCCAACTTTCTCTCTTCTCCATATCCCCCTCCCATACGCCACCCCCGGTTTCCATTTTGCGTTGTGGGCAGATCCCAGCTGGACTTTACATGGCAACAACATGAAGGCATTGTTTACTGCTTGCTAGACTCCGTGGGGATGTATAACGTTCTGCAGGAGCACAGCAGTTCTCAAGGGGTGGATTCTCCGGAGAAACAAAGTGTTCACTGCTATATGTCATGCCAGCTTCAGGGAGTCAAAAATACAGAACTGTTTTTTAAAGAACTTAAAAAAATGTTTCCTGAAGCTGTAATTCTGTGACCCAGTTTGGAGATGCATGAGGTTGTTGGCATTTTGTTTAGCTGTCTCTCTCCCTTCAGATCATCCCTCCCCACTGAATAGGCCAGCCTGCCTCAACCTGTCATCTTCCAGATCAGTGGAACTACATTCCTATCATTTCCAAACAGCTTTGGTTGTAATTCAGTTACAATTTGCTTACTGTACGTGGAGTGTTGGGAAATTTGTCTGCCTCTATGGAGCACTTCATGTTGTGGCTTTCACCACAAGTTAATATCTACTTTGTTGTTGTGTGCCTTCAAGCCATTTCTGACTTATGGCAACCCTAAGATGAACCTATCATGGGGTTTTCTGGGGCCAAGAGTGTGTGACTTGCCCAAGGTCTCCCAGTGGGTTTCCATGGCGGAATAGGGAATCAGATCCTGGTCTCCAGGGTCCAACACTCAGACCACTATACAGTCAGCCTGCCATATCCATGGAGTCTTTATGCACAGATGCAAGCATCCACAGCTTGAAAATATTTTTTTTAATTATTTTTTAAAAATTAAATTCCAAAAAGCAAGCCTTGATTTTGCTATTTTATATAAGGGACACCATTTTACCCTTCTATTGTATATAATCAGATTTCAGTATCCATGGATTTTGATATCCACAGGGGTCCTGGAACAAAGCCCCCATGGACACCAAGGGCCCACCGTACTACTCTGGCTCCTAATATCCACTAGTGAGGCCTTAATCACACTAATGGAATTATAATTCTTTCTTTTGAGTGCAAGTCTCAAGAGCCAAAGAGATACTGGTTCCCCAGCAAGTCACTCAATTCTGCAGTCTATCCTGCAAGATTTGAGGCTGAGAAAAACAGTGGAACTGGAGGTGGCTGCCAAGATGGTCACATTCATTGCCAAAAAGAGAGAAAAAGAGAATATGCCTTTATGTAATGATCATATGCTTATTTGGAACAATGGGAGAGGGGTAATGAAATTCTCATTGACTCTAACCACTTGGCCATGGTGCTGGGGCTAATGAGAACTGGAACTCAAGAATATCTGGAGAGCCTCATTTGTCCATTCATCCATTGACAGATTAAAATAAGGCTGTAATTGTTGTCATTCTGTGTTAAGAGATAGAGTATGTTACTCAGTATCAAAATAAGATGACTTTCACCATTGCAAGCACCCAAGAGGCTCTTAGGAGATCACAGTTACACAATGGACTAGATAAATTTGTGATTTGATCCAGTTCCTGTGTTATTAAGTACAAACTAAATATTAAAATAAGAGCTGGCAGCCTGTTGGTGAATTGTGTTATGTGTCGTTTTGCCTTCAAGTCATTTCCAGCCCTAAGGCTAACCTATCACAGGGTTTTCTTGGCAAGTTTCTTCAGAGGGGGTTAGCAATTGCCATCCTCTGGGGCTGAGAAGCTGTGACTTGTCCAAGGTCACTCAGTGAGTTTTCATGGCTGAGCAGAGATTCATATTCTGCGCTCCAGAGTCACAGTCCAAGACTCAAACCACTACACCACACTTGGTTCTTACACAGGCATAAATCCAACTAATAATAATAATAATAATAATAATTATTTTTTACCCGGCCCTCTGTAAAACAATCGAGGCGGGGTACAACAAGGTTAAAAACAGATTACAGATTAAAATAATTCAAGAATTCCATGCCAACCTCCCCCCTTAAAATAGGATTAAATTAGTTAAGTTTAAAATTAAATTACTAACAATAAAAGTACAATACAACATAGTACACAAAACCGCAATGCTGGCCACAGCATGGGTAGCAATAAAATACAGAGGGGGGGGGGATAAGGAGTTGGGAATTGGCTGAAAGATTTTAGGAGCCAGGTAGATTATACAGTTTCAGGGAAGGCCTGCCGGAAGAGATGCGTCTTTAAGGCTGTTTTAAAACAGTCTAGTGATGTAATGAGACGCATCTCGTCCGGCAGGCCATTCCATAGCCTGGGAGCAGAAGCAGAAAAGGCCCTCTGTGAGGTCTGCGCTAACCTAGTCTTCATGGGCTGCAACAGATTTCTCCCAGAGGACCGAAGCGTGCTGGGGGGTTCATATGGGGAGAGGCGGTCCCTGCAATAAGATGGACCAAGCCATGTAGGGCTTTAAAGGTTAAAACCAACACCTTGTACTGCACCCGGAAACTAATCGGCAGCCAGTGGAGAGCTTTAAGCACAGGTGTAATGTGCTCTCTCCTAGGTGTACCGCTAACAAGCCTGGCTGCCATATTTTGAACTAGTTGGAGTTTCCGGGTTAGGCACAAGGGTAGCCCCATGTAGAGCGCATTACAGAAATCCAAGCGTGAGGTTACCAAAGCGTGCACCACTGTTTCCAGGTCCCTCTGATCCAGGTAGGGGCGCAGCTGGCGTATCAGCCGAAGCTGATAACAGGCACTCCTGACTGCCGCATTCACCTGACTAGTCATGTGAAGCGACGAGTCAAGGAGCACCCCTAGACTGCGAACAGGGTCCTTCGAGGAGAGTGTGACTCCATCTAGGACCGGAAGATGTATTCCCGAACCTGGTTTTGGGCCTATAACAGCTAGTACCTCCATTTTGTCTGGATTGAGTTTCAGCCTGTTTTTCCTCATCCAATCCATTACCGCTGCAAGGCAGTCATTAAGAGGAGAGACGCCATCTGAAGTCCGAACCGACGATCTGGTCATGGAGAGGTATATCTGAGTGTCGTCAGCGTACTGAAGACACTGAGCTCCATGCCTCTGAATGATCTCACCCAGCGGCTTCATGTAGACATTAAATAGCATCGGGGACAGAATGGCGCCCTGAGGGACGCCGCAGTTAAGCTCAGTCTTGGAGGAGCAACTGTCCCTGAGCCTCACCCTTTGAGATATTTCAGAGAGAAAGGACCGGAGCCACCGGAGTGCGGTGCCCCCGATCCCCAACTCCCTCAGTCGACTCAAGAGGATGGAGTGATCTACAGTATCAAAAGCCGCCAAGAGATCCAAGAGCACCAGCAGGGTCACACTGCCCCTGTCGATACTCAGGCGGAGGTCATCGGTCAGAGCAACCATGGCAGTCTCCACTCCATGTCCTGTCCTGAAACATATGTCTTCATAACTCACTTTTTTGGTTGTCAGGGGAGGTAAGAATTCTTTGTGTCCCCTATGCAATGACCAAAGCCACCCATAAACCCAATTTTCTCATTCTGCCTGCTCCCAACACAGTCAAATAGGCCCGATCTAGACGGGCAGGAAGCGGCACCTTAAGGGCTCAAAAAGGCACAAGTAGGGCTGGGGAGGGCACAGCATTTAGACCCTCCCCAGCCCTACCGCGTATGGGCGCCGCCATTTTAAAAAGGTGGCGTCCATACGGGCGCACTATGACAACATCATGCCGCAGGAGGGCACCAAGCACACCCTTCCCATAGCGCAAAAAAGGAGCTCCAAAACAGAGCTCTTTTTTGCTCTGGGTCCTTCGCATGGCTTTTAAATGGCCACACCAAGGACCCAGGGGAAAAGGGGCCGCAGCAGTGGCCCCTTTCTCCCTTCAGCACCGCCAGGGAGAGTGGGGTGCAGTAGATGCCCAGGGCGCCTGCTGCACCCCGCTTTGAGGCCATGGGGAAGCGGCAACGGGAAAGTGGCCTTCGGAAGCGGCAGGATGGGGCCTCTGGGAGATTATATCCCACCTTCCCGTCCCCCAACTGTGATTCAAATCAGTTTACAAAAGTTAAAACAGGTATTACGGCTAAAAACCGTACATTGTACAACATTTAAAAATATAATTAAACTAGCGATAAAATTAAAAGCAGTTAAAACAGGCCATTAAAAAGAAGAACAAGAAATAAATAAATAAATAAAATGTATTATTAATATTATTAACAAGAAATATAAACATAGCACAAGAAAGGCATTTTTCCATGAGCAGTCAGCCCTCAAAGGCCTACCAAAACAAAAAGGCCTTCACCTGCCCATGAAAGGATGGCAAGGGTGCCAGTCTCTAGGAAGGGAGTTCTAGAGTTTGGGAGGAGACACCAAAAAGGCTCCCATCATATATACCTGTGAGGGTGGTTGTACAGGCAAAAGGCCCTCTAAAGAAAATTTCAAAGCATAGGCTCCAATGGAAGAATATGGTCTTTCAGATGACTTGAACATGAGCTGTAGAGGGGTTTGTAGGTTATAACCAGCATCATTGCATAACTGGTTATAGGAAGTAGCCAGAGGTCTCCTGCTTTCTACTAACCTTTACATAGTCATGATAGAGGTAGGCAGGAGAGAGGTGGTGGTGTTCTACCTTCAGGGGGAGGAGAGAGGTGGTGTAGTTCTACCTGCATTATGCTATGTCTCTGTGATACAGGATCTGGGGCGATAATAAAGAATCTATTGGTGGCTATTTCATTCTTCTTCTCTGGACATTCCATCCCTGGCCTTTTGTGTTACAGTGTTCATTACCTGGAGACTGTTGAAATAAAAGAATGAAAAACTGGAACTCATTAGGGAAACTCAAAAGTATTTTCCCCCTGCAGCTAGTGAATAAGTTCTTTATGTTTAAATATATTCCAAACATCTCTAACATCATGCTTTGTCTTTGATTGGGTAAAGATAGTAGATTGCATGGTTTGGGTGCAAACTCTAAGGTTCAGTCCTTATCTCCAGGTTGGACTGAGAAAGTCCCTTTCTGAAGCCCCCAAGAGTGTAGATAATACTGAAATCTATAGACTGGGATTTTGACTAAAGTCTTCTATCAAGATCTTAGAAAGTTTACTTTTTGTACTACAATTCCCAGAGTCTCCCCTGCTGTGGCCACTGCTCCTGTGTGGTTCTATTACCAAGTACATTACTGAATGACTTACTTTTACTGTATGCTAACATTGGGTTCCTTCTCCTTGGCAGGGATTGGTACTGAATAGGCTTGGGCGAAGAGACTTGGCTCAGAAGGTTCTGCAGGATGCAGTCCAGGTACAGAGCACCAGCCACAAAGCCTGGAACAGCCTCGGAGAAGTACTTCATGCTCAGGGGAAGAACGAAGCTGCTGTTGAGTGCTTCCTGACTGCACTGGACCTTGAATCCAGCAGCCCTGTCATCCCATTTACAGTTATTCCCAGGGAACTGTGATGATAATTTTAACATCACAGGTGTGCATTCTATGGAAGTAGTTCCAATAACATACCCAAGAGATAAGCAATCAGTTTACAGTGCAATAAATATATAGATATGATTTATTTGTTACCCAGAATTCAGAGATTTTTGTTAAAGGAAGGGGTTCCATTTCAGAGCTACTGTATTTCATTTTCCTGGCACACAGACCTCAAGAGATACTGCCACCAGGCAAATGCAATTTTTTTCCTAACTGCTGGGGTTCCTGTAATTTGCAGTGGTGTCTATGACCTACCTTTACAATGTGTCTCTGTACATAGGCCACCAGAAATGGATTGCAGTCTAGGAGGGGCTCTTCTAGCTTTGCTGCTGACTGTTTGCAAATATTTGGTGGTGAGTGTGTGAACTTCACCTAGCACCTGGCAAATCAAAATTAGAGATGTAAATGTTTGCTAAGTTTTCTACCCACCTAATGAGATGACAAGATTTTTGAGTATTTGCTGATGATTTTTGCATTTTGTGACTTCTTCATAAAAATGCATCTGTGGGAAAAACCTTGAATTTTTTGGTGAGGGGAGGATTTTTACACACAAAATTATACCTTCTACACAAAAAATATTTTTTCTACAAGAATAATAGTTTTACACAACTCCACCCCCCCCCCAAGGATTTTGTACAAAATACACCGTGCAGAACTTGAATTTTTCACAAAAAGTCCCAAATTGTGAAGACTCTCATATTGCATGACAATTTCCCACCTTGGTATTTCAGCGCATTGAGATACCCTTTCTCATCAAAGATGAAACTATTAGCAAGTATTCTCTGTTAATATCTATTCAAAGTATTTGGTTGAATGGGTTGAATTAAAGCTCAGTGTGCTTTAACTTTCACAAGCCTAGTTTGCAATGTCGTTGTGCACATTTTTGGCATTACTGGGTTCCAATTTGGGAAGAAAAGTAGAATAGAAAAATAGAAAATGATGATGATGATGATGATGATGATGATGATGATAGCAATAATAATGCCTATTTCATCACTGACAACAATAAACATATTGCATCTGAGGAAGTAGAGCTAGTCTACGAAAGCTTATGCTACCAACTTCTTTGTCTTTCAGTTTCAGAGGGCTACAAGATCCCTTTGTCTACTGATCCATACAAACACAGTATTCCTTTGAATGATAAACACAATACGTCTCCCTCTAAGACTGCATTATGTTACTCTAATACTCTAATAGCTTAGCTGCAAAAAGGTCTGCATGAGATCTGAAAATGACTTTGGAGAATAAAATATTTGCTGAATTGTGATGGCATAAGTCAGACTCACTTTTGCGGTCATTTTGGAGATTGGAATTCTGTTCTTACACAGCGACCAAAATCCGCTCCCAACTTGCCTTGTAAGCAGTGCACCCTCTCTTCCTCAACATGGTTATTTCCATGTTGCCAGAAAAGCAAGGGGATGAGTGGGACCACATCCAGCTTTTGCCTTTAATTTGACTTTAATCTGCTGGAAGGACATCATCTGCAAGAACCTCTTGAGTACTCACAGGGTTCTTGTGGATGCCTGGTGCAGCACATCTAACAACAGGAGAATACAGTTGGCCCTCCATTTTCACAGGGGATCCATTTGGGACACCAACACCCCCTGCGAAAATGGAGGGTCACGCATATTCAAGCCTCATAGCTTGAATGGAACGTGCCCCAGTGTATGCAGTCTGGGTGCACGTGCCATTGGAAATAGTGCAGGTCACCCCTCCATGGATATTTGAGGTTGCGGGTCTCAGATCCGTGAGTTAGGAGAGGCAACTGTAATTGGAGATATCCTGCTGATCTCCTGCTCTTTGAAGAAGGAGCCATGTTGAAGGGATTATGCTGCTTACGAGTTGGGTTTAGGAGTTCAGGAGATGTAACTATGGAAGTGTGGCTGCATGAGTCATGTACATCTCCTGATGCAGGATCTCACCCTTTGTCAAGCTTTTGCTTGGCAGCTTGAGTTGAACTCATTGCCAAATACTGTCTTAGCTTGATGTTAAGCCAGAGCCAACATTTGTTGCCATTAAAAAAAATTCCACTTCCCAACTTTACTCACATAATTTTATGGAGTAAGTTCATTGTAAACAGATGATACTCTTGAGGTCAATAATGCCCCAACCCAATGGAGTATAATTAAACACTTGCTTCTGAATGTTGCAAACAGAGGGAGCGATGGTTCTAATAAAATTATTTTTGGGGCTTACTGATCTCTTCCTGGTGCTGTTTTTTCTGCATTTGACACAGGGTGGGAAACATTTGGTCTCCCAGATGTTTTGGACTTCAGCTCCCAGAAGCCACAACTAGGATGGCTAATAGATTATGGGATTGTAATTCAAAAATCTGGGACTGTGGGTTTCCCCCCACTTTTTTAACAGCATCTTGTCTGACATGCTGGAATTAAGGAGGAGAAAGGTTCCTCCATCAGACAGCTTCCTCTTTATAACGTCTTCATTCCAGGCTGCTCTTCTGTGCCCTGGTTGTCTTCCCTGCTCCACAGCATGAATTGTCTCTGTTACCGGTCTCATTGACTTCCAACTTAGTTTTGAACAATTGCATAAGAACAGCAGACTGTCTATAGTACACTCTATCCTAAACTTTTGTAGGACCAGTTTATAAGTTGCAGTGGTTCCGTTCCTTTCTCTCTGGCAGGTCCCAAAGGGTGAGGCTCAGGGACAGTTGCTCCTGTAAAATCAAGCTAAATTGTGGTGTCCCTCCGGGCGCTATTCTGTCCCCAATGCTATTCAACATTTATATAAAGCCGCTGGGTGAGATCGTTCGGAGGCATGGAGCTCAGTGTCATCAGTTCGCTGATGACACTCAGATATATTTCTCCATGACCAGATCATCTGCTCAGACCTCAGATGGCATCTCGCCTCTTAATGACTGTCTCGCAGTGGTAATGTATTGGATGAGGGAAAATAGATTGAGGCTAAATCCTGACAAATAGATTGAGGCTAAATCCTGACTGGTACTGACAGTCACCAGCCCGAAATCAGGTTGGGGAATACAACTCCCAGTCCTGGATGAAGTCACACACTCCTCACAGGACTATGTTCGCAGTCTGGAGATACTTCTAGACCCATCCCTTCACATGACGCATCACGTGAATGTGACAGGCAGAAGTGCCTGTTATCAGCTTCGGCTGATACACCAGCTGCGCCCTTTCCTGGAGATGAGGGACCTGGAGACTGTGGTACATGCGCTGGTTACCTCACGTTTGGACTACTGTAAAGCACTCTACATGGGGCTAATTTTGTGCCTAACCCGAAAACTTTAATTAGTCCAAAACATGGCAGCCAGATTAGTTACTGGTACATTGAGGAGAGACCGTATAACACCTGTGCTCAAATCTCTCCACTGGCTGTCGATTAGTTTCTGAGCACAGTACAAGATGTTGGTTTTGACCTTTAAAGCCCTACATGGCTTGGGTCCAACATATCTGAGGGATCGCCTCCTCCCATATGAGCACCCCCCCCCCGTACACTTCGGCCCTCGGGGAGGAACCTGCTGCAACCTATTAAAACTAGGCTGTCACAGACCTCCCAGAGGGCCTTCTCTGCTATTGCTCCCAGGCTGTGGAATGACCTGCCAGATGAGATGCGTCTTATAACAACCTTGGATAGCTTCAAAAAAGCGACCAAGACGCATCTCTTCCGGCAGGCCTTTCCAGACAGTAATTAATCCCCCATTCGCCTGACGACTCCTAGCTCCTTCTCTCTCCCAATGGACACCTGACCGCCTACACTGGACCTCGAGATGCTGCGCTATTTTTAGATTTGACTTGTTTTAACTTGTGATAGTTTAATCCTGTTTTAAGGGGTAGGAGGTGGGTATGTGTTGTATAGATAGTAATATTTTAACTGTATATGCTTTTAAATGCTTTACCCCACCCCGATTGCTCGCTCAGAGGGGCGGGTTAGAAATAAATATTATTATTATTATTATTACTACTACTACTACAGTGGTCCCCCGGGTTACGAAGGTAATCCGTTCCGGATTACCTTTCGTAACCCGGAAGCTTTCGTCTCCCGGGGGACCGCTTTCGCTAACGGACTGCGTGGCCGATTTAAAGGGGCCGCACGGTTTTTTTTATTCGGATCCCGGGGGATCTTTCGGATCCCGGGGGATATGTTAGCGGTCCCGCGGCTTTCGGATCCCGGGATTTTCGCAACCCAGGGGATTCGTAAGCCGGGGGACCACTGTATTACTATTGATGGGAGGTATTGAAATTATGGGTACAAAGTAATAAATATCAGTTAATACCATGTGAATGTTAAATCTGTACTTAAATTTCTCCCATTGGGACTTGAGACTTGACTAGACATAATGCTACCACTGATATATGAAAAGGAAGGGGGAAACATGTAAGCCTAAGAAACTCTAGTTGCTCCTTTGTGTAATGTCAAAATTGGCTTATCAGTAGATCAGAACCTCCTCTGATTCTCTAACCAGCGCTTCATATTGTGCAATGTTAAGCACACTCTGTGACATGCCATCATCCTGGAAGCCAGTTCTGTCAGCCAGGACAGCAACCAAGACAATGTTGGATCGTATGTTGCACTGATCTAGCTATTAAGCAAAGAGAGGGAAAGAGATATGGATCAACGGCGACGTCATGGCTCTTGTGACTGTGAATTAAGCCTATAAAATTGCTTGATATTGACTGTGATCTGAATATTTTCAAAGATACTTACTTGATTTAAAAATAGGCTCTCACATAAATGGTATGGTGGGAGACATTCTCCCCCTGAACCAGGAGTGAGGAAGCTATGGTTCCCTAGATGTCATTGAACTGGTAACTCCCATCATCCTTAGCCAACAAAGTAAATGGTGAGGGATGATGATGGAAATTGAAGTCCAACAACTTCCTAAGTTCAAGCGTTCCCCATCCCTCCCTTTACCCAAATAATTACATTTCTTCCATCTTTTCCTTCTGTGATTCTAGAACATGTGTATTTTTTTAAAAAAATCCTTTAGTGAAAACTGTAAAATTTGGAAAATTTCTATTTCCTGGAGAAATTGTTATATTGCACAAAGCCATACATCCTATTTCTTCTTAGCTAATACCCCAGAGGACAGGATCAAAATTCAAAATGACCTGAATAGACTAGATAGCTGGGCCGATGCTAACAAGATGAAATTCAATGCAGAGAAATGTAAGGTTCTGCACTTAGGGTGGAAAAATGAAATGCACAGATATAGGATGGGGGACACCTGGCTGAATGAGACAACATGTGAAAGGGATCTAGGAGTCCAAGTAGACCATAAGCTGAACATGAGTCAACAGTGTGATGCGGCAGTAAAAAAGCCAATGCAATTTTAGGCTGCATCAATAGAAGTATAGTGTCTAGATCAAGGGAAGTTATAGTGCCACTCTATTCTGCTTTGGTCAGGCCCCACCTGGAATACTGTGTCCAGTTCTGGGCACCACAATTCAAAAAAGATGTGGAGAAACTGGAGCATGTCCAAAGGAGGCCAACTAAGATGGTGAAGGGTCTGGAAACCATGCCCTATGAGGAACGCCTTAGGGAACTGGGGATGTTTAGCCTCAAGAAGAGAAGGTTAAGAGGTGATATGATAGCCCTGTTTAAATATTTGAAGGGATGTCATATTGAGGAGGGAGCAAGCTTGTTTTCTGCTGCTGCAGAGACTAGAACGCGGAACAATGGATGCAAACTGCAGGAAAAGAGATTCCACCTCAAGATTAGGAGGAACTTCCTGACAGTAAGGACTGTTCGACAGTAGAACTCACTCCCTCAGAGTGTAGTGGAGTCTCCTTCCTTGGAGGTCTTTAAGCAGATGCTGGATGGCCATCTGTCAAGGATGCTTTGATTTGGAGTTCCTGCATGGCAGGGGGTTGGACTGGATGGCCCTTGTGGTCTCTTCCAACTCTAGGATTCTAGGATTCTATGATTCTAGTTTCTTCTTTAAAGCAGGACAAGGGCACAGTCCATGGCTTCACAGGCACAAGTGTAGCCATGAGATGGGGCAGGAGGAGGCCACAGAGGGTCCAATAGCATCTTTCTCTTTTTCCCCTTCTTGGCTGGCCCTCGGATTCATGTGCACACCAGAGGGCCTCCTATATACTGTATATACTCATGTATAAGTCTAGAAATTTTAGTTAAAAATTGACCCAAAAAACTGCATTGACTTATCCAAGGGTCAATGTAAGTGCCCTACCCTGACTCTTACCAAAAAATGAAAAGAAAAGAAAGAAAGGAAAAGAGAGAGAGAGAGAAAGAAAGAAAGAAAGAAAGAAAGAGAAACCAGCCTCTAATGAAAGACAAGAGCTTAATCTGTCCTGGAAGCTCTAATTCCCCTCTGTTCTGTCATCCACCCAGCCTTTAGTGTGAGCACCAATAGTGATGGCTGCTTGAATTTTGTAAGTTGTTTAGCATCATTTTCCTTTGCTTCATTCTCTCCGTTCTTTGTTACATGCCCCTACATTTTACCCTCAACTTATCCATGGGTCATATCAAAAACCATAATTTTGGCCCCAAAATCTGTCCTTGACTTATACATGAGGTCAATTTAGAGTCGAATATATACGGTATATTTCCAAAGGGCCTCCTATATAAAGTTTACTGTGTACGTACCTTTTTCCCCACAGCACATTGCTATATCCCCAAGAGCACGTGAACATGTTGTAGGCTATGCTTCCACATTTCACTAGTAAAATCTTGCATATTAAGACTACAGAAAGATATATAAACATTTGCTGTTGTCAACTCTCTTCACGTTGACCCTGACTCATAGTGACCCTGTAGATGAGACATCTCCAGGACTCCGTGTCCTCCACTGCTCTGCTTAGATCCTGTAAATCCATACCTGTGACCTCCCTAATAGAGTCTTATTCATCTGACGTCTTCCTCTCCACCTTTCCTAGCATTACTGTCTTTTCTAATAAGTCTTCATGATGTGACCAAAAGCACAACAGCCTCAGTTTGATCATCTTGGCTTCTATGGATATTTCAGGCTTGATCTGTCCAAGGACCCATTGGTTTGTCATTTTGGCTGACCCACAGTATTATCAGTACTCTTCTCCAGCACCAAATCTTAAATGAATTGCTTTTCTTCAATTCATAAACTGTCAATTCAGTTAAATTCAATTCATAATCATAAGAATGCACAGACCATTTACTCTAGAACAGTCCCACAAGCTATAATATAACTCTAGAACAGTGGCAGGAAAAGTACAGTACTTGTTGTGCCATTTTGCAGCCCCTAAAACAGTGATTCCCAAAATTTGGTCTTCCAGATATTTTTAATTTCAGCTCTCATAATTCCTGACTGTTGGCCGGGCTGGCAGGGGCTTCTGGGATTTGAAGTCCTAGACAGCTGGAGAACCAGAATTTGAGAACCAATGCCCTAAAGTCTCTCCCAGGTCTTCTGAACCCCTCCCCCATCCCCCTCAATATGAAATATTTTTTCCAGTTGAAAATTTGTCCAAAGACCAGTAAAAAAGTGATGTCACATTGAGGAGGGAGCAAGCTTGTTTTCTGCTGCTCCAAAGAACAGGACCCGGAACAATGGATGCAAGCTGCAGGAAAAGAGATTCCACCCAGACAGTAAGGGCTGTTTGACAATGGAACACACTCCCTCGGAGAGTGGTGGAGTCTCTTTCCTTGGAGGTCTTTAAACAGAGGCTGGATGGCCATCTGTCAGATATGCTTTGATTGGATGCATGGCAGGGGGTTGGACTGGATGGCCCTTGTGGTCTCTTCCAACTCTGTGATTCCATGATTCTACCCAAGCCACTACAAATATGAGGCAGTTTGGGTCTTGCTGGAGCCCATTATCCCAGATAATCCCCTCCCCAAATAAAACACCATATTGTGACAGTATTCAGGCTGCTACCTGGAACCAGACTTATGTGTTATCACTTTCATTTGTTCCAGGAATAGTGGCATGGCCTGCAGAGCGCTCATGAGGAAGGGAAACTTGCTGCCCCTGCTTTAAAGTGATGGTGCTGACAGAATTTATAGTCTGCTTGCCATGGACCTACAGACTGAAATTTTGGCAAATTGAATTCTCGTTCATTGTTATTTTCTCCAGTTTTAGATATTTAAATGACAACAACAACAGCAACAAACAGGCTTCTTCCAGCACTTTGCTCAGATCCTCTCTTGGTCTGGTTTTACAAAACTAGAAATGGGTTTCCAATTATTCCCAGTTTCATTTCTTTGAGCAGAGCGGAGAAAAATCACACCTTGACGCCCAGAACTTCCCCCACCCTTGGTTTAGATACATGCATGGATGGATGGAGAGAAAGTGATCACACGATCTGTGCAGGTCTAGGGACTCCTGAATAACTGCTACAGAAATACCTAAGAAATTTCATCATTGTTCTTGAAACTCTTGGGATTAAAAAATTGTATAATATTTTGTGAACAGTGGAATGGTCAAAGCAACATCTTCCCCATTGATTCTGGTGACTGGGAGAGTTTGTGTAATTCTAATTCAGCATCAGCACTGATGCTCCAAGCCTCCCAGCAATGATGGGGATAATATTTATTACGTGCATCAGATGTTCTTTTACAGGGAGAAGAAACTATTTTTACTGAGCAAAATCTGGCTGGCGCTAAATCCCACTGAAAGCAATGAAACTTTACCTAGTCATGATAGCCTCAAGTACTATTGATTTATCTGGGATGTAGCTGAGGCTTCCTTGTGTTAGATCATGTTTTGTATAGGCTAAGAAAACTGCAAATTAATAAATTCTACAGCCAGATTCATTTAAGAGCTTTTAGCTGTTGCTTCTCTAACCATGCCCAGAATAAAGTTCTTTCAACAAGCTTTAAAATGTCTCAGAGAAATTTGCTTCATTCCCTCTTTCATCCAAAAATGAAACCCAGTGTGATATTTTATTTCATTTGCAAACTAGTTTGTGATGCTATCAAGATTTGCTTTGCTTTTTCACGTAAAATGGAATATTGAGTTTCAGAAGGCTTTTGCCAGATGAATAAACAAATCCCATAGAGAAAGATGTTTTGTATGCATTTAGTCATTTCCTGCCACTGTTTGTTCTTTGCAATGGATTCATGCTACAAATATTTCAAGCTTTAGGAATCCAGTCCTGAGAGATGCCTCCAGTGAGCAACTAGTTGGAAGAGACAATTTAGCACATGTCAACAGCAATTCATGTGAAAAGCATTAAAGAGTTTTCAAGGAGGCTCAAGGCTGGTGCAGTGAATGCAAACCAATGCTGGGATGACAACCATTAGATTTGCCAGTTCAGTTGCATCATCTGCTTTTCATGCTCCTATTCTGATGAAAACATGGTAGAGTTGTGGTTGTTGTGTGCCTTCGGATCGTTTCTGACTTATTGTAACCCTGACGTGAACCTATCACAGGGGTTTCTTGGCAAGATTGGTTGGGAGCTTTGCCTTTGCCTTCCTCTGAGGCTGAGAGAGTGTGACTTGATAATAGAAACAACTCAATTGTAGAGTTGGAAGGGCCCTCAAGGGCCATTGAGTTCAACTCCTTGCTCAGTGCAGAATTTCTAGCTAAAGCATCCCCAGCAGGTATCTGTGTAGCTAAATATCATGCCAAGAGTGCTATTCACTTGTAATTCTGCAGTTATTTTCTCATGGCAGGCTACAACACAGAGTTCAGAGACATAGTTACGTTAGTCTGGAATATCAGTATACAAAGGGATCTTGTAGTAGCTTTGAGACTATGTGAAAGAAGTTGTATAAACTTTCATAGACTTGGTGTACTTCCACAGATGCAGACTTCACGCCATGCATCTAAGACCAAGTCTACTAAAGCTTATGCTTCAGCTTCTTTTGCACAGTTAATCTCAAAGGTGCTACAAGATCCCTTTACATTATTATTATTATTAATTATTATTATTATTATTATTATTTATATAGCACTGTAAATTTACACATACAACATAGAGAGTGCATCCCTTGGTGTCCAGCTGGATACGCTCTATGCTATAGGTTTTATAATTACTTACTAGTAGTCTGGTAACAAGTAACTGCTTTTATTTCCTTTGTGGTGCTGGGTAACTTCCCCTGGATGGAAATTATTGAGCCAAGGGTGAGTATTCTCCCTTATTCATGACAAGGAAGTACAGGGCAGAACTGAGTCATAACTTTGGCATGTGGATAGGAAGTCTACAGAACAGCTCTAGAAACTCTCTTCTTCACCCTGGCTTTTAATGAATATACTGTAGAGAACAACTTTATTTACAGTACCATATGTTTATATTTACTAAGATTTGATTTTATAACTTGATTTTTATCCTTTTCAAATAGTGTGTAAATTAGAAGTAAATTACAGTACTGCTCTCTGGAAATCACTGCTGCATCCGAACATGTGGATAAAATTATAGGAAAAACATTTGAAAAGATTCCACATAAAGGAAGCATTATATCCAAATTAATAAACACAACTATTCTCAAGAGAAGTCTATCGGGAATAGCTGGCAAAGAATCCAGAATCTTGCCCACTGACCTTTCCTTTCAGAAAACTACATATGTTTTCAACTCCAGTGTAACTTTTTCCAGTGTGTATCCCCCAGCAGAATAACTTTCAAACGGTCCTGTAGGGAAAAAAAGGACTGCATTTGAAGCGCTTGACTGTACTGAAAATAGTGGATTTGCATAGTTGAGCAGGGTTTCAGACCCTGGACTCCAGAGTCATGGTCCCACATTTAAACCAGTATGCCATGGTAGTTCTCCTCAGAGAGGTTACAGTGACTAAATACAAATGGTAGAGTTGACAAGGGCCAAATACAAGTATGATACAACACATGATCTAACACTGGAAAAGTAGACATCCAGTTAGTGATGAGTGAATGCACAAACTTTCCATTCCATTACAGAGGGATTATCCTAATCTGTGTTAATAGTGGTTAGAACTAACACTGAGTCAAAAATGCTTTTCCACTTTCCATGGCCTCATCAAAAGTATGGTTATGGGGAGGAAGGCGAAATAAGGGCATTGCCCCTCCAAATAAGAATTCTGTCCCCCTGCTAAAATTTTCCTTCATTCCCCAAATTTCTAGTATTACAGAGAGTGAGACACTGAAAATCATTCACCCCACATCAGATATATTTTCGTTCTCTTGGTAATTTAGCTTGCTCCATCATCATCAATCATCAATCATCATCATCATCGGATGTCTTAAGTCCTCACCTGAAGTTTTAAGTTAGTGTAAATTGGGGGGATTGAAGGCAAACTTTATCCACAAAAAATCTCATTTCAAGAGATAGAATGAGGGGGGAGGGCAGTACCCATATTTTGCTTCACTCCTCATAGCTACACCCATGCTCCCGCTTTCCTTGTCCCAGACAAAAGTCATCTGTCCCCAGAACAGAATTAGATGGATCAAGATAGTCAGTTTTATCCAAGAATTGCCTACAGCTATCAACACTGTTTTTTCAAGTATCTTGGCCCAACATAGTATCATCAACCATTTGATATTTAGCACAGATCTCTAGGAGAGCTAGTGTGGCGTACCAATTTGAGTGTCGAACTATAACTGTGAAGACCAGGGTTCAATTCCCTGCTTGGACATGAAACCCACTGGGCAATTGTGGGCAAGTCACATGCTCTCATCCTCAAGGCAAATGCAAACCAAAGGCAAACCTCCTCTGAATAAATCTTGCCAAGAAAACCCCATGATAGGTTCACCTTAGGGTCACCATAAGTTGGACATGACTTGAAGACACACACACTCACATACAGATCTCTAGATCCTAGAAATGTTTTCCCCCCATAATAGCTGCACTACTCCCTCCTACAGGGTAGCAAAGCCCACTCCATCATGTAATTATGCATTCGCCATGTCTGTGGTCCATCTCTTCAACACCTTTTCTTCCCATGATTTGTTCAAAGAGGTCATTTTGGGAAATAATTGAACAAGCATGTGATGGTTTGTATGGAGGCAAGCATCATGTCCACATCCTCAGGCTTCAGAGATAGAGACTGATCCCACAAAACAATGGGAGGCAATACACTAGACACATCACCACACACTGGATGGATGTACAGTCAGCCCTTTTATCCATGGATTCTGCATCCACAGATTCAACCATCCATGGAATGAAAAACAAACCATGATTTTGCCATTTTAAAGAAAGGACTCCATTTTACTGTGCCCTTGTATATAAGAGACTTGAGTATCCACAGATTCTGGTATTTACAGGGGGGTCCTGGAACCAAACTACAGTGGATACCAAGGGCCCACTGTACAGCAAACAGACAGAAACACAGATAAATGTGTATAACAGGATGCTATGAGACCATTTGTGTGTGTGTGTGTTGTGTGCCTTCAAGCTGCTTCCAACTTATGGTGACCCTAAGGCAAGCCTATCATGGGGTTTTCTTGGCAAAATTTGTTGAGAGGTTTGCCATTGCCTTCCCCTGAGGCTGAGAGCATGCGACTTGTCCAAGGTCACCTGCGGGCTTCATGGCTAAGCAGGAATTGGCCCCTGGTCTCCAGAGTTGTAGTCCAACACTCAAGCCACTATGCCATGCTGGCTCTCATATCTGCATTTACCTAAAAAGACAAACCTGGTCACAGCTGTTCACTGACATTCAAAGGACAAACGTATCCCCTTGAGACATGGCAGCCATAATTGCAGGCCACCTGGAAACTGATGTGTTTATAAATTAATCAGTAATAAGAAGATTCCCGCACTCGCTGGTCATTGGAGAGGCAAAGCCTGGCTGAGTTCACAATGACGTGTACTATTTCAGGAAAATGGGAGTTCAAGGGTTTAAGGAGAGTCTGGTCATTGTGGGCCAAGGGTGACTTGCTGATCAGCCGACAAGTCATTGTCTGGTTGGGGTAATTAGCAAATGAATGTTGCCTTGGAAGAGGATCCCAGGCTGCAAATCCCCCTTGTCCTAGGGCGACAACATCAGTATTGCCTCCGATTACAAGATTGGGTTTCCAGAGCAAAAACCTGTTCAAACCAGACAGCAAGGAATTTATTATCCATGCGAGAGGATAGCAAGCAGGCTCTCATTCTTACCTACAAGAGAAAAGGGAAATATATGATTACAGCTCCGCCACGGGGTATCTTAAAACTTTAATAGGAAAGAGGAGGTGAAGTTTGGAATGGATGGATTCCATTGATCCCACTCCAGAAATACTTTACGCCTGTAAGGTTTTTTCATTGCACATTCATATATTATCCAGTCGCTTGGTTTCTTTTCTTTTTTTAATCACCAAGCTTTAATGGCTTCATACACTTGCCTTCACAGCTCTTATATTTCCAGATATGCTCAGGTAAAAACAGAACGCCTTCCTCACCACACTGCTCCAGCAGCCTTGTCATAGAAGGACATCTCTCATCCCTTATTTTAAAAATTTGGGGATAATGCTGGGTACAGTGAACAGCTAAGTGGGGTTTAGTCTGAGATGCCTAACGCCCTGTTCTCAGCTGCCTACATGTTTAGCTTAGAGTGAGCGTCAAGTAGATCTCAACTGATGGCGACCCGGGGAATGAGATGTCTCCAAGCCCCCCTATTCTCTACCTCTCTGCTCAGGTCCTGCATACCCAGACCCATGGTCTTCCTTATTTATCCATCTAGCACACAGTCTTCCTCTCTTCATACTGCCCTCTACTTTCCCCAGCATCATTGTCTTTTCTAATGAGTCATTCTTTCTCATGATGTGGCCAAAGTACAACAGCCTCCATTTAGTCATCTTGGCTTGATTTGTTCTAGGACCCATTTGTTTGTCCTCTGGGCTGTCCATGGTATCCTCAGGATGCTTCTCCAGCACCACATCTCAAGTGAATTAATTTTCTTCCTATCTGCTTTTGTCACTGTCCAACTGTCACGTTCACACATAATGGACACATGTAGGGTCTCCATAAACTGGAAACAACTTGAAGGCACACACCACAGATAGACACACATATATATACACAGAGGGTTTCCAGACCCCAGGGCCTTCTCTAGTTCTCAGGGTGCAATGGAAGAATCTCAAGGTGAGAGTGCCTTGAGATACATAGATGTTGAAAGCAGAGCTTGGAAAACATTCCCTGGCTGAACTACAACTTCCATGTGTTCATAAAAGCAGGGTTTGCAAAAGTGTTGCACATCAAGGAGCAAAAGGTGTGGGTGCGTTTCCATTCAATAGAGAGCTTGAAAAACTGAATTTCCAGACAGATAAATATTTTCTCATTTGGGTTAGACCTGGACTGTATCTGCCTTTCATCACTTGAACTGTCATGACTCAGTGCTATGGAATTCTGGGATTTGTAGCTTCGTGAGATATTTAGCCCTCCCTGTCAAAGAGTCTGGTGCCACAACAAACTCCAGATCACAGAATTCCATAGCATGGAGCCATGACAAAGTGGTGTCAAACTGGATTATTTCTGTGGTGCCAACACAGCCTTTGTGGTCATTATTTGAAGGATAGCTCTGAACAACTGTGTTTGATACTTCATGTACTATTCTTCATGACATTATCCAAAGTCTCAGGTTTTGTCCCTAAACTCTCAAGACCTGGAATGCTCCTGACCTGACAACCCTATCCAGAGCAGACTGACGGAGAGGCCAGTCACACTTATGTTTTTTGCACTGAGAAATTCACATTGTGAATCAATTCAAAATCAGTTCACCATTCCCACTACGGTATGTTTTAAGGCAGTGAATCTCTCTGTGGCATTTAAATCCAGTCTGAATTTTCCATTGGCCACTGTTCCAGATCAAAATGGAAGCATCTCCATTTCTTGAATGGTGATTGTACAATCCGAATAGATCCGATAGCTTGCTCACACTATCAGAAATGCGGATCATTGTGGCTGTAAAAGAACCACTAAGGGATCTAGTACCAAATGCACTGGTTTAAATGGGCTTTTTGGATGCTCCCCCCCCCCAAACTGAGTAGAATCGGTGCAAGTCTGAACTTTCCAAACTGGGTTATTTCATAGTGTGAATGGGGACTGACCTGAGCTACAGGAAACAGACAAGGCAGGATCCTGGTCTCTCTTACTCTCCTTCCATGAGCCCCAGGCTAAAACAGCTAGAAAAAAACAGTTCCTCCAACTTAGTGCTTTCAGAAGCGTTGGACTACAACTCCCAGAATCCCAAAGCCAGCAGAGCTTTTATGAGATTCTGGGTGTTACAATCCACATTGGAGGGCACCAATTTGGCAGAGACTGCAAGAAAACAAAGATTTTTCCTGATGCTACCATGCACTTGGAGAACCCAGAGAGTAGGATCTCCATGATATCACATGACTTTGAGCCACTGTATTGTCATGCAGAACAATCCTAAGTCTCCTCTCTCAAAAAGCTTTCTAGATCTTCTCTAGAACTTGCTACAAAGTTCCAGCTGAAATGGGGGTGGGGGAGAGAGAGAGAGAAAAGAAATTACTTTTGTTGGAACAGGGATTTTAATTGACACATTGCCGAAATATGTTGCTCCTGAGATGTCTTAATTGTTTAATTTGCTTTGGAGGTTTAACTTACTCTGACCTTCAGCAGTGAGCAAAGTGTTTGCACTGCCCAGAGGAAATGAAACTGTTGATCAGAAGTGCTCTAAATAAGTAGGCTCTAGTGACTAACTGCTTTCTTATATCATGAAACAGCAGAGCATGGAGACCAGGAGATGATTTAAGGCCTTTCTTATTTGTACTGACCTTCATAGGTTTTGCTATTGCCCTTTACTAGACAGAACATGAAAGATCACTTATCATTGTATATGCTATCAGCAAATATGCCACATTTAGATCCTTGTAAGGTAGCCAAAAGAGGGCCATCCAAAGACTGAGGCATTAGCATCCTTCAAGGAACCCCGAGGTTTGCTGAAGGACAAGCAAATCTTTAAGATGGAAAGGGAAAACCTAAAGGAGGAAAACTCCAAAACAGCTTGCGAGTATTGTACATTTTCAGTGACTATGGAATATTGACTCACTGAGCAGAGAACAGGAAATCCCAAAGCATTTATTGTCTGTCTGTCTGTCTGTCTGTCTACCTTTTTATTTATATCCCACTTTTCTTCCAGCACATGGTTCAAGGGAGATTACAACCATTTAAAAACATTCAATCGATCTTGGAGGAAACGGATTTTCTAGATCCATTTCAAACCGGTTTTCGGGCAGGCTATGGGGTTGAGACTGCCATGGTCGCCCTGGTCGATGATCTCCGTCTGGGCATCGACAGGGGTAGCGTGTCCCTGTCGGTGCTCTTGGACATCTCAGCGGCTTTCGATACCATCGACCATGGTATCCTTCTGGAACGCCTGGCAGAGGTGGGGATCGGAGGCACTGTGCTCCAGTGGTTCCGGTCCTACCTTTCTGGGAGGTTCCAGATGGTGCAGCTGGGGGACGTGTGCTCCGATAAGAGGGCCCTCACTTCTGGGGTCCCTCAAGGAGCCATTCTGTCTCCCATGCTATTTAACATTTACATGAAACCGCTGGGAGAGATCATCTGGAGGCATGGGGCGCGGGGTTATCAGTACGCTGATGACACCCAAATAGTCTTCTCTATGTCTCCGACTGATGCAGTGACCAGGGATGGCGTCGCTCCTCTCGTGGCCTGTCTGGAATCGGTAATGGACTGGATGAGGGAAAACAGACTCAGCCTGAATCCAGAGAAAACGGAAGTACTCGTGATAGGTTCTCCCGGCCCATGGATGGAGGTGGTTCCACCTGTCCTGAACGGGATCACGCTTCCCGTAAAGGACACCGTGCGCAGCTTGGGGGTGCTCCTTGATTCGTCGCTCCATCTTACTTCTCAGGTGGATGCGACGGTCAGGAGCACCTGTTTTCAGCTTCGGCTGATACGCCAGCTGCGCCCCTACCTGGACCGGAGGGACCTTGAAACTGTAGTACTCGCTCTGGTAACCTCTCGGTTGGATTTCTGTAATGCGCTCTACATGGGGCAGCCTTTGTATCACACTCGGAAGCTTCAACTAGTGCAGAATATGACAGCACGGGTGGTCACTGGCGCTTCCAGGGCCTCCCATATAACACCAATACTGAAAGATCTACATTGGCTGCCTATTCGCTTCCGGGCTCAGTACAAAGTGCTGGTCGTTACCTATAAAGCCCTATATGGCTTGGGCCCAGAGTACCTAAAGGACCGTCTCTCCCCACACAATCCGCCCCGCACACTTAGATCAAGCGGGCAACATTTGTTAAGGGTTCCAGAGGCCAGGCTATTAACAACGGCCAAGAGAGCATTCTCTATATCCGCTCCGAGCCTCTGGAACACATTGCCCGCCGAGCTCCGCCTGACTGCCTCTCTCCCCCAATTCAAAAAGGAATTGAAAACGTACCTATTTAGCCAGGCTTATCCTTGATTCCACCTGTCATTGTTATTTCACCCTCGTGATAAGCCATTGGAACACTACCATTGTACCTTGCATTGGGATGATAATGTTTTATCTGTTTTATTTCTTGTATTGTAATGTTTTTAATTGTAAAGATGATATACACCGCCCTGATCGTAGGAAGGGCGGTATACAAATAAAGTTTATTATTATTATTATTATTATTATTATTATACAGTCAGTCATTCACATTTGAGGCTTTGACTTTTGTGGATTTGATTATTCATATATTTGATTAATATGTTCTCTCTAGGAAACTCTTGATCCTCCACCACGACTCTGCTGGAGGCAATCTAAGACTTTGAGATTCTTATAGGAAACACTTCTCTAGGCATTTGCCAATCCTCCAGCGCAATTCCATAGTCAACCTCCAGTGGATACTGACCATAGTGTTGCAGTGGAGGACCTAGAGATGCCTAGATAGGTGTGCTCTCTGATGTAAAAAAAAAATAGTGTTTCTTTATTTGTGGAGTTTTTTTTGTTTTTTGTTTTTGTTGTTTGTTTTGTTTTGTTTTGTTTTGTTTGGCTTTCATGGGGGTCCAGGGCCTCTAACCTCAGCAAATGTGGTGGTACTATCATGGGACTTTGTATCTGGCATGAAAAGAAAAATGGACACCAAACTTGGGAGCAAGGAAGTTTTATTTTAAAAAGCAGTCCTGTTGGGTGCACCAAAGATAATGGAAACATGCCAAATAAACAAAAGCTTTTATAACATATAAAATCTTATCTACCTTAGAACTGATTGACTCAAAAGTGTCGCATAGGCAGAGAGTGCTGCAGATGCCTCATTGTCCCACCCATGATCTGGTATTTTGCTGATAGGGTAAAGCACAGTGTGGTGGAGTCATCAACAGTATGTGAAATGCTTATCAGTTTAGACCCAACAAACACATCCCAAAAAACAAGCTCCACAAATTTCTCAGCTCATAACTAAAAAGCGTTTAATACAAAAGTTAAAACACAATTAAATTACAATCCTCTTTTTAAAAACACACACGTTAAAAACAGTTTTAAAACACATTAAAAACATCATAATAATGCTCTCATTTCTCTGGCAGATATTATTTTTGTTGTAGTGTGCCTTCAATTCATTTTCAACCTATGGTGACCCTAAGGCAAACCCATCATAGTATTTTCTTGGCAAAATTTCTTCAGAGGAGGTTTGCCTTCCCCTGAGGCTGAGAGCATGTGACTTGCCCAAGGTACCAAGTGGCTTTCATGGCTAAGCTGAGAATTAAATCCAGGGTCTCTAGAGTCACAGTGCAACACTCAAACCACAATGCCACACTGGCTCTCTCACTACATGTTGTTGTTGTGTGCCTTCAAGTCATTTCTGACTTATGATGACCCTATGGAGAAACTGGAGCGAGTCCAAAGGAGGGCAACTAAAATGGTGAAGGGTCTAGAAACCATGCCCTATGAGGAACAACTTAGGGAGCTGGGGATGTTTAGCCTGGAGAAGAGAAGGTTAAGAGGTGATATGATAGCCCTGTTCAAATATTTGAAGGGATGTCATATTGAGGAGGGAGCAAGCTTGTTTTCTGCTGCTGCAGAGACTAGAACGCGGAACAATGGATGCAAACTGCAGGAAAAAAGATTTCACCTCAACATTAGGAAGAATTTCCTGACAGTAAGGGCTGTTCGATAGTGGAACACACTCCCTCGGAGTGTAGTGGAGTCTCCTTCCTTGGAGGTCTTTAAGCAGAGGCTGGATGGCCATCTGTTGGGGATGCTTTGACTGGGAGTTCCTGCATGGCAGGGGGTTGGACTGGATGGCCCTTGTGATCTCTTCCAACTCTATGATTTTATGATTCTATGAGTCTATCATGGAGTTTTTTTTTTTTTTTTTGCAAGATTTGTTTGGTGGGGGGTGCCCTTGCCATCCCCTGAGGCAAGTTTTTTTGTGGGTTTTTCGGGCTATGTAGCCATGTTCTAGAAGAGTTTATTCCTGATGTTTCATCTGCATCTGTGGTTGTTATCTTCAGAGAATGCTGACACGGAAGAGAGTTGGGTATACATACTGTGTGTCCTTGGGTAGGGAGAAGTTATATTCATGTAAATCTGTGTATTGTTCTGCTGTTGATGGCAAGGCCTCAGGGTGGGAGGATATGCAAAGAGTATTAGTGTCTGCTTAATTAGTGATCATTGTCTGCTGGGGAAACCCTTGACCCTGGGTGGTAAGGGTTTCTTCTTTTCCATTGAAATTGTCCGGGTGTTTGTGGATTTCAGTAGCTTCCCTGTGCATTCTGACCTGATAGTTGTTGCTCTGGACCAGAATGTTAGTGTTTTCAAACAGCATTTTATGCCCAGGATAGTTTATAACATGATGCAGGTGAAACGACAGGAATAAACTCTTCTAGAACATGGCCACATAGTCCGAAAAGCCCACAAAAAACTATGGATGCCAGTCATGAAAGCTTTCTACTTCACGTTGCATTATTTCTTCAGTGCAGAATCTAAATGCATAGAAGATTTAGCATCAGTTTAGGAGTATTACTTTGTTTTGGCTGCAGCTGAAAACAGTCAACTTGAATATTGATTTTGGTGAAGTTTGGCATTAAAAGCAACATGGTTTGTTCCTTTGGGGGATCAGTGTGGGCCATGAATATGTATTTTCAAGCCCAGTGAAAACTGTAAGAACTGAACAGCAACAATGGAGATCCCCTACCACAACTTCAAAAGAACCCCATAAAGATGCTTTGAAGAGAGGAAAAATGAATGTGTGCTCTAAACTCATTAAAAAAAATCTTTGCCTCGGGCTGTCTGGGAAAAACTGACAAATTATTACTGCAGATGGGATAGAAGAAAAGAGAGCTTATCTTGTTACAATTAGAGCTGCAATGTTTAATCAATTAATTGCCCTTAAAATATATTGTGGAATCTTAACTCTCTTCTCCTTATGTTTACACTGGAATCTTTATTGTATTCGTTGTGTACCCTGAAGTTGGTGCCTTCAGATGGAGAATCATAGAATCATAGAGTTGGAGTGCTCTGTTTTATTCCTATGTTATATTTTATACTGATGTTGGTCTTGGACTGTAATAAAGAATTTCAATTTCAGAGTTGGAAGAGATCTCAGGAGCTAACCAGCAGGAATATACAATTAAAGCACTCTCGACAGATGGCCATCCAGCCTTTGTTTAAAAACCTCCAAAGAAGGAGAATCCACCACACTCTGGGGCAGCATATTCCACTAAGAGAGATGTAAGGAAGCAAACGTGTGAATAAACATGAAAGCCAGCATGGTATAACATTGCAGCCAGTGTGGTGTAGTTCTCTGAGCATTGGACTACGACTCTGGAAACCAGGGTTTGAATCCTTGCTCAGCTGTAGAAACCCATTGGGTGACCTTCGATAAGTCACACTCTCTCATCCTCAGAGGGAGGCAAGGGCAAACCCCCTCTGAACAAATGTTGCCAAGAAAATCCTATAATAGGTTCACTTTAGGGTTGCCATAAATTCAGAAATGGCTTGAAGGCATACAACAACAAAGCTCCACCATGTTCTCTTGGACCTGCTCCCAAACAAGCATGTCAGAAGTTCAACTCAGAGATCCTACACTCTCTTCCATTCCAGTATTCTCTGAAGATGCCAGCCACAGATGCTGGCAAAACGTCAGGAAGAAACTCTTCTAGAACATGGCCACACAGCCTGAAAAATCCGCAAAAAACTCTGCAGTTAAATACTATCCACTCTCTCCCAAACAATGTTTGGCCAGGAGGATTTGCTTTGGATTGCAAAAGATCAGTTGTGAGTGTGGGAAAGGGGGGGGGGGTGTCATTGTGCAAGGTGGTATTGAATAACTCCTTGTGCAACTTCCTAAAGAATGCATACCAGGCATCATATCACCTGCATATGTTACCACCAGGATTCCAATCTTGTGCAAAACTAGTGAAAAAGTGAATAAACAGGTATCAGAAATATGGGTGGGTGGGTTTTAATTTCTCCATGTCATATTTAATGTGTGGCCCTGATGTTCCCCCTGAATGGAAAAAAAAACGCCAGCCAGCTGCTGTACACAGCAAGCAAACCCATCTGTTGCCTTAAACACACACATGCACACACACACACTGAAAAACACTTTCTGTTCTTTCCCTGCCACCTAGTTGAACCGGTCCCCTTGCCTTGTGTGTGTTTTCAGTGTAACCAAAATAGATTTCAGTGTGTAAACAGCCATTCTATCTGCCTCATTCATATTTGATGGCTACGTCTGTGCAGCGGATACTTGGATCCACTTGGTAAGTGATAAGAAACCAGATACAAGAGTGTCACAAGTCCTTCTCGGTTACACAGCAGGGGTGGCAGCTGTTATTCTAGGCAGCTTGCAATGTAATGGGTGATGGTGAGATAGGAAAATTAATTAGAAGTATATATTGCAGAAATCACCTTTTCCATGCAGGCTCCATGCCACCTTTAGAAGAACACACAGGAAAGGTCTGCTCAGGGTTGCTGGGTTCACCACAAGTTACTCCCCTCATTAGGTTATCAAGATGCCCCGTAATTGCAGCAATACTACCATTAAGCTAGGACATACAAGGCAGTTGTGGTTACCTTCCACTAAATTACCTTTTAAAAAAAAGTATTGTCACAATATGATTCCCTACCTGTAGCTTGAGCCATTGGCTCAACTGCTGTGGTGTCACAGGATGTTCATGAACTTGGTGAGGAAGGGGTGGAAAACTTATTCCCTAGGATGCTGAGACTTAGCACAGCCACATTAGAGGAAACTGGAATTTTAGACTCATAACAACCAGTTGGTATAGTAGTTTGATCATTGGACTACAACTCTGGAGATCAGGTTTCAATTCCCCACTATGGAAACCCACTGGGTGATCTTGAGCAAGCCATACACTCTCAGACCCAGAAAACCCTGATGTTAAGTTTGCCTGAGAATCAGAAATGTGGAATTTTAGACTCATAACAACCAGTTGGTATAGTAGTTTGAGCGTTGGACTGCAGCTCTGGAGATCAGGTTTCGATTCCCCACTGAGCTATGGAAACCCACTGGGTGATCTTGAGCAAGCCATACACTCTCAGCCCCAGAAAACTGGATGATAAGTTTGCCTGAGAATCAGAAATGATTTGAAGGCATACAACAACAACCAACCCTGTGTGTCAGATTAAGGCTAAGTGATGGTGGCTTTCTTAAGGCTACCTGCTCAGGTTCACAGCTGAGCAAGCACTATGCAAGTCCAGCTAAGTAGCCTACATAACACACAGTTGTTAACTGCCTTCAAGATGATCCTGACTCATGGTAACCCTATGGATGAGATATCTCCAAGTTTTTCTATCCTCTGCTCTATTCAGCTCCTGCAAGTTCTGGCCCATGACTCCTTGATTGAATCTAATCATCTGGCATGCAGTCATCCACGCTTCCTACTACCTTCTACCTTTTCTAGCATTATTGTCCTTTCCATTGATTCATGCCTTCTCATGATGTGGCCAAAGTATGACAGCCTCAATTTAGGCATCCTGGCTTCCAGGGATAGTTCAGGCTTGATCTGTTCTAAGATTCATTTTTTGTTCTTTTTGGCTATCCATGGTATACTCAGCACTCTTCTCCAGTAACACATCTCAAATGAGTTGATTTTCTTCCTGTACAGCCTTCTCATCCACACATGATGGTAGAGAATACCATGGCCTGGATGATCCTAACTTTAGTGTTCAGTGTTGGATTTTTGCACTTTAGGAACTTGCCAAGTTTTTTCACAGCTACCCTTCCCATTTCTAGTCTTCTTCTGATTTCTTGACTGTAGTCTCCATTGTGATCAATGATTGATTCAAAGTATCTTCGACTATTTCAATTTTCTCATCATCTAGGATGAATTCGTGTAGATATTTTGTGGTCATTATTCATGTTTCCTTAATGCTCAACTTTAAGCCTACTTTTTCTTCTTTGACTTTCTTTAATAATTCTTCCAAGCTTTTTTACTAGTTTTCTGCTAGTAGTATGGTGTCATCTGCATATCTTAAGATATTGACATTCCTTCCTCCAAACTTCACTCCTCCTTCCTCTGGTTTAAGTCTGCACTGTGTACAATACTTTCTGCATAAAACAAATAGACACAGACACACTACATATTTCACACTCACTCAATTTCACCTTTTAATTCACAATAATTACCTAAAGAATGATCACTCAGTTATTCTGGTGCCCTGGCAGCTGATGTTATAGCTCTTGTTTTGAGGAGGAGACCCATAGCTACACTCCCTTCCTCTTCCCCACATCTACTACACAACTGATCTTTGAATAGAGCTTGCACCGGTGAACTGGATCTAGGTGGGCAGTAAGGAAAATGACTGTTACTATATGCTACAGTAGCCTCTCTAGAAATTAAAGGAGCTGCAACTTTCCTATAACTGATGGTCCTGATGCAAATAATTCATGGGGATTAGCCACCCATAAAACCACTTCCCCTTAGCAGCTGGTGGCTTTGAGGTCAATAGAGCTGTGAATTCATTCCCAATGAGCCTGCTTTAAAGTAGCTATCCAAGGTGCTGAGCACCTACCCTTCTCCCCAGCTTCAGCAATTTGGATAATGCATGTAAATGTCAGGATAAAACCCAGTGTGGATTCACCACTCCATTGACTTTAGAGGCATATGTTGTGTGTATGTAAAACAACACTATCATAGGTTGTTTTTTTTTTGTTAATATTTTTACAGCTACCACCTTCCACCTGTGCTTTCCACATAATAGCAAATACTTGCAGTTTCTAAACCAGAAGTGTGTCTTCCTCAGAACTACACGTCTCATTGTTAGCACATTTCACATCTTTTAGCATTGTTGTTTACCACCTTGGTGTTTTGATGCTCAGTAAACAGAGCTGTTTGCTACAATAAACCCTGTCATTACACCTGTAGAATACAAGACATAACAAAAAGAAGGGAGGGGAGAAAAAAAAAGAGGGAGAGAGAATAATCTTAGATTATGTGTTGTTTCAAGAGATCAAAAATAGAAAAGGAAAAGAAGCCTACACATCAGGCTTGATGGAAAATAAATCAGAAATGTAGTGAAACAGCAGTATGCAACTCATTTGTCGGAGATGAAAAGGATCTAGCTTATAAAGCCGAAGAGAGGAGCCAGTGTGGTGCAGTAGTCTAAATGTTGGACTAGAGGTTCAAAAAGCCAGAGTCTGCATCCCTGTTCAGTCCTGGAAACCCATGGGGTGACCTTGGGCAAATCTCATTCTCTCAGCCATAGAGAAAGACAATGTCAAACCTGAATTAATCTCCACCAAAAAACCCTATATCAGGGTTGTCATAAATTGACAGCAACAAGGAGGAGGAAGAGAAAGAGGAAAGAACAAGCGTGTGTATGTAAAATGACCCTATCATAAGGTTGTTTTTTCCTGTAATATTTTTACAGAAAAATTGCTGTTGTCTGCCTTTTAGGCTGAGAGAGTGTGACTTTCCCAAGGCCACACATAATTGGGCAGGGATTCAAACCTTGGTCTCCCAGATTTCTACTCCAACATTTAACCCACTACAGCACACTGGCTATCTTTCTGTCTACATACGCGTACATACACATCACTAAACAAGTATTAGGTGTGGCTTGGCACCACCCCAAATAGGAAAGCCCATTTAGTCCTCTAGGTCGAGGGCATTGCTTCTCAAGCTATCCAATGTGGTGGATCAGCAAGGGTTCCTCCCCCCCTCATGTGCGAGGGACTGATACTAAATTTGTGCCCATTGACTACAGATGATTCTTTCTTTAAAAACTAATTGGGTGATAACAGCTGATGGGCTGTGAATCAGCACTGATCCAAGGACCACCACTTTGAGTAGCACTATCTTAGGCAATAGATAGAGCATCATTGTACCACCACCCATTTGTTCATAGCTTCACCATGTCATAATATCCATTCTTGGTGCCTTAATGTCTCATAAACACTAAGCCATTGGTGAAGTGTACCAAAGTCAGTAGCAGCTGGTGGGACTGTTATGTCAGTGGGGTAGCGAAACAATTCTGGGTTTTTGTGTGTACTTTATCACGCCTTTAAAGTTCAGTCAAAAGACCAAAGCAGAATCACTGTTCTACTGACATGAATGCCACTGACCATCATCAACTAAATTTTGATTGAGACTGTGGTGTATAGGGAAGTGAATTTACTGTTTGGTGTAGGAGAGGAGTTCCTACCAGACTTCCAGAATTAACTGTTTGGTGTAGCAGAGGACTTCCTACACATGATAGAACGTCTGCTAGGAACTCCTCTCCTACACCAAACACTTAAAGTGCTTTCCTATGCACCACAGTCTCAATCAAACTTTAAGGAATGGTCTCGTAATGGAGCCAGAACTCACAGGGTCAAAGACCTGGGACCTTTTGATTAGAAGTGACTATGACATTGTCTGCCACTTCCCTTCTTGGACTCAGCCATTCCTTCTGAGCTTAACTGTTAAGGATATAGTAGCTGAAGGACATAGTAGCTGAAGAGAGAATGGATTTTCCCAGCAATAATGAATTATTATGTTTCTTAACAATGCACAATACATTTATGGGCTTACAAAAGACCTGATCCAGGTGAAGATTAAAACTTCTTGATTTTTTTTCTTCAGATCACCACAGAAAGCCACAGTTTTGGACTCTCCATGGGAGTGTGGGTATAGAGACTATCCAGATGCCCTCTAAATTTTTCAGTTGTTGAACGGTGCCTGCTATTTACTGCGGAACTGAATAAATTTTGGAATAATTAGTTGTGGATTTTGGTGTGGAAAGACTTTGAGCTTAAGGAAGGACTACTCTACTTCAGTACTTTCTGCTTCCATCTCCACTCACATCCTGTGTTAGGTGTGTTGTGGTGCCTTCAAATTGTTTCTGATTTATGGCAACCCTAAAGCAAACCTAAAGTGGGTTTTTCTTTTCCTTTTTGTTCAAAAGAGGTTTACCTCTGGTCGTGGTTTGGGGCTCTCTGCAGTTCCAACCCCCCTCCTTTCCCCCTCACCTTTCCCTCTCCCAAGTCTTACACACCCTTTTTCCTAACCCCCTCCATTGCATTACTGCACCAGCTTGGATTCTGGAGGAGCCATTTCAGGCAAGTATTTCAAAATTAGAAGGCCTATTCTTTCTCCCATTAGCCTTGTGTGATTGCATGTATGAATGTGTGTGTGAGAGTGTGTCCCCCTGTACATCAATAAACTAGTTTAAAATCCAAAGACCTTGCCTTTGTGTCAGTTCTGGGATCTCTGGGCACCTCCGTAAATACTACAGGAATCATGGTCCAATGGTCTTAGTAAGGAGCCAAGATTGATGTATTGAGCTAATTAATTCCCCCAAATTTGAGTAGTTATCCTTACATTTATTGGATATATTAATATCCAATTAATTATTTTAATTAATTAAAATAATTAATAATTAATTAATAATTGATAATTGATATTTATTTATTTATTATTTACATTTATTATTACATTTATTTATTTAATGCAAGAGCCCTGGTGGCAGAGTGGTTAAATGCCGGTACTGCAGCCACTCACTCAAAACCAAAAGGTTGCGAGTTCAAGACCAGCAAAAGGGCTCAAGCTCGACTCAGGCTTGCATCCTTCTGAGGTCACTAAAATGAGTACCCAGATTGTTGGGGGCAAGTAGCTTACAGTTGTAAACCACTTAAACACTTCTTAGGCAGTATGAAGCGGTATATAAATGAAGCTGTTTGTTTTTGTTTGTTTGCCATTGCCTTCCCCTGAGGCTGAGAGAGTATGATTTGCCCAAAATTACCCAGAGAGTTTCATGGCCAAGCTGAGAATAAAACTCTGGTCTCCAGAGTCATAGCCCAACACTCACATCCTATGCCTATAATAAATAATTTCATGGTGACTTCTTCCTTTCCTTGTGCGGTAACTCTTGTTAGGGGAAAGAGCTTGAATATTAACTGTGCCAATTTCATATCATGGGATTTGTTGTTCTTTTCCATTCACTGATTGACTGACAGAGTTAAAAGACTACAAGGCTGGATCTAAACAGAGACAGATTATAAAAGAAATTAAAGTTGATGGGAAGGATAACCTCTTCATTGTCCTTATATAACCCATTAGACATTCTGTGCAATGCATCTTGCCAGCTATTGATAATGAGAGAGAAAAGGATTCAAGATCTAAGACTGATAGGAGGCATTATGTTAATGCATCATGATAGGCAAGGCGGTAACTTAATTTGTAGATTTGCTGGCTGAGGCAGGCCCGGTGCAATTTCCAAAGATATGATAGACAGAAAATTGCATTTCTGGTCTGGGAAAGAATCCAAGATGGTGTGAAGGACAGTTTAAATACTAACAGGGGCAGTTCAGAGCCACCTATCCAAAACACAACCAGAATTTAGCAACATAGTCTTTTTTAAAACTGCAGCTCCCAAATCTTTCATCCAGCATGGCCACAGCAGGGAACTGTTGTTGAAAAAGCAATGATCAGATTCTGCAAATGACAGGCCCTGATTTAGAATGAGAGAGAAAATTTTCTGGGTCATCATAAGAATCTGTGCGTGCTTTAGGGCAAAATGAAAGAAAGCAGCAGTCTTATGATCTCTGAGAGAGTAAACTCTTGGAAGTAATTAATTACAACACAGTGCATTATTAAAGATCGCTTGGTTTTCTTGCATCAAATATGGCATAACCAAGTTTCCTTACAACTAATGTAATGAGGGGTAACTGTATAATTGTAATTATTGCCATTAAACAACAAGATCTGTGTGGCACCATTATGAGTTGCAACTTTATTATCTAACATTTCCCAGACGAATACTGGGACGCATGTGGCCAAACAACACCAGAGTGTGGCCAAGATGATAAAAGATAAATGGACATAATTAAGATATTAGAATTGGGAATACAAACAAAACAAAACAAAACCTGTTGCAGAACACTTCAATCTTTCTGATCATTCCATTCCCAATCTTGGAACAGCAGTCATTGAACAAAACAAACTATAAAAGGAGGTTGGAAAAAGAAACAGGTGAACTAGAATATATCCACCAACTCCAATCCATCAACAGTGGGATGAAAAGAGATAATAGATTCCTGGCATATTACACACAACACTGGTTAACACCCCAGCCTCATAAAGATGCTCTTGGGCAGTTTATCACATCTCTTTTCTGGTTCCCAAGATGCACACATCACATTCCAAAAGTCCCTCCACCATACATATGATGGTCCACCCACCATGGCCTTAGGCAACATCTTTCCTCATCCTTTTGTCCCTTAAAACTGAACTTGTGACCTCATCACCATAGCCACAAATTTTGCATTTTTAAAATTAATTTTTTTACACAAAGTCTAAAACATTCCACAAACAAAAAACCCCAAACCTGACATACTTATACATACATACATACATACATGCACATACATATATACATATTCAAATTACTTTCATCTTATCCATGCATCTCTTTTATCATTGTATTGGTACCTTCCTTTCTTCTATCTCTCTATCCCTCCTATACTTTCACCCTTTATTTTCTCCCATCCTTACTCTCTCTTTGACTACTTCTTCCCTTCCCTTCCACATTGACTTCCCTGATTTTTTTCCAATTCCCTCCGGTGAGATTCTTATCAAAGCATCCGTGGAAGACCAAGTATGCTTTCCCCCTGTACTGGAAAAATGTTGTTTCCTCCAAGTTTTCTGAAGTATGTAAGGGTTTTTTTTTCCTCTCTCTCTCTCTCTCTCTATTTAAAAGTCATCTAGTCTTGTTTCCTATACCCAAAGGAATCCAGTCACTGCTCAGGCATGTTTACCCATGGCGTAGATATGCACAAAATAGCATTGCTGAATCTTTCAAGGACAACAAATAGTAAATGGAGAATTGTCAAGTTATCACAAGAATGTCAGTGTGTTCTGCCTGCTTGCCTGCCTTCCTGCCTGCTTTATTACAGTTGATTTCCATCCTGATCTCATTATGAAGGAAATTCATAGAAATTGTAGCATATTGTCCTGTGAGAGGATAAGGCTAGCATATCAAAGGCTTAATACAATTGGCCCTCCATATCCATTGATTCTTTATCCATGGGTTCAACCATCCACAGCTTGAAAATATGCCAAAGAATTCCCAAAAAGCAAATCTTGATTTTGCCATTTTATATAAGGGGCACCATTTTACTACACCCATGTATATAATGAGACTTGAGCATCCATTGAGCTTGGTATCCATGGGGTCCTGGATGCCAGCAGATGCTAAGGGCCCCCTGTATACAAGTCTGATCACAGAGGCACATATCTTCCAGGAATGCTCATTGCTGAAGTGAAAATGTGTTATCTGCAGGAAAATAGACACTTCCTCATAAATGTAGTTTGAGTGTAAGACCCACTTGTTCCAGCAGGTTGTCAATCTTTGTTGAAGGCAAGTGAAGAAAATAATAAACATTTTTTCATACTGATGCTACTTCCTGCATTAGGAGTTGAATGTGACTTTTTCATTTATGTTAATACTTTCAATTCTACACGGATTTGTTATCCTATAAAATATAATACATATGAAAGGAGAGATACATTAAAATAAATGGAAAAAAATGGTCCCATACTTTGTTTTTAATTCTAGCCTGCCGGATGTCCCTAAGAATCTCACAAACTAAGCCGTTCTTTGGTTGACTATAGTGAACCATCAAGATGCTGCAGGTAAACAAAGAATGGATGGGAAATGAAAGTTCAAGTGAAATGTTTCACATTAGGGTTCCAGCTAGTTATCCATCTGCCGAAGTACTTTACACACATGTCGCATTTTTTACATTCCCCCCAGCAGACCTGAGTATACTACCTACTGGGCTGATTTAGATGGTTAAGAGGTGAAGAGCCCTGTTTAAGTATTTGAAACAGTATTGTATTGAAGATGGAGCAAGCTTGTTTTCTGCTACTCCAGAGAATAGAACACAGAACAATGGATGCAAGCTAAAGGAAAAGAGATTCCACCTAAACATTAGGAGGAACTTCCTGGCAGTAAGAGCTGTTTAACAGTGGAACATACTCCCTCGAAGTTTAGTGGAATCTCCTTCTTTGGAGGCTTTTAAACAGAGGGTGGACAGCCATCTATCAGAGGTGCTTTGATTGGGAGTTCCTGCATGGCAGGGGGTTGGACTGGATGGCCCTTGTGGTCTCTTCCAACTCTATGATTCTAAATAGGATACTTCCCTATACAGATAGTTCCATGTTGGTCACACTACTGGAGAATGAATTTAGTGGTCATTTATGAACTTGTACCCCTTTTATCTATTAAGAACTCACCACATAATATTATTGATTAGGGATGGGTAGTAATCATACAGCCTTCTAGTTACTGTTGCAATGCAGCCCCAGTAACACTAGCCAGCATAACCAATGGTAAGGGATGCTGGCAACTACATTCCAATAAGAGCTGAGTGGAGGACATGAATTCCACCCCTGATTTAAGGATAAAAGCAGAGCTGTGTATGGTCAGACCAAAAGTCCAACAACATTCTGTTCCCAGGTTGACCTCCCAGAGGGCCACAGGAAACCAACAGTCATGACATGTGGACATGCAAGATCAGGACATGTGGACAATGTCCTTCCAAGATCTGAAGACAACAGAGCCATACAGTGCCTGAAGTGTAAGCAGGGGCATCATTGGTATGTGTGTGTGTGGGTCACACCAGGTGACACCCTATGGGGAGGGGAGTGACACCACTGGTTCCCAAACATATGCCTTTTGGCAGAAATGGGCTGAAGCATTCACCCGTATCACTTTAAAACACAGAAAAGATGGTGTGAGTAGTGCAAGGCTTAGTGGGAGGAGAAAGGAGAGGCCCCAGGGTTTTTTTAATTAATTAAAATTAAAATTTGTAAATTTTTAATTTTTTAAAAAAATAAAAATTTAAAAATTTAAAATGTTCTATTACTTTGAAATTTTCTCTAAAAAAAATCACATCTTACCAAATTTTCACTTTAGCCACATGAAACTATGTACATGTAAACACTTTTAGGCTGTTTGTATGATACTATAATTTCAAGGTATAATTTTAATTTTGCTAATTCTTTATGTCCCAGCTATTGCCATTACATTCAGTGATATACAGAAATTAGGATTTATGAGTAACATTAGTACAAAAAACATTACTAAGGATTCGGTGTGGTGTGGTATGGGAAGAGGTCAATGGGGGAGTGGCACCAAAAGTGACCACACCTGGTGACACATAGTGACTCCACTGGGCAAAAGGCAACCCCAACCGGTTCTTTAAAAGACAGATTCTGACATGCTGTCTCAACACACCTTTTTAAACAAACAAACAAATAAATAAACAAACAAAAAACCCTCCCCCGTGTCCAGTAAAGGATACATGAGTAGGCAATTTCACCATGGCTGGAATTCACCATGGAAGTTACAAATGTTTAACCTAGAGATACACGTCTGTGACTGCTTTGTGTTCACAATTCTTATGTATTCACTAGTTTAGGGAATATGTAGGGACCATGGAAATCAAGTAACAGGGACAAGAAATGCAGAACACCTGGTGTGGTGTAGAGAGAGCATTGGAACAGCCTAAGAGGCTGCCCTTGGCCACCCCTGAACTAGATCTTTTGTTGGTGGTATTAGTACAATTTCTGGTATTATAACCATTTTTATGCTCTCATTGAAAGAATACAGACTCCTGAGAAATTCATATTCCTTATCTCATATGACTCCTAGGCAAAAAAAATAAAAATAAAAAAAATCGTGAGTCAAGGACATCTGTTCAGGTGCCAAAACATACATCTCTAGCTTAGAGAAAAAGCCGTACATGGTCACTTTTCAAATGGTGACAACTAGCAACCAAGAGCTGTGATTAGCAGTTAACAAGAAAACCAGATGAAAGCATTAAGGGTCAGACAAGTTCAAGCAGCACACAAAGAACCCTGACCTTCTTGAAAGAGGTCTTTCTTTCTGAGTGTTTGACTTTGTACACACAATGCAGGACAGCAAGCATTATGCAAGACCTTGCAAGAACACAGCTCTCCAGCTGTCAAGGTGTGAGGTTTGGGTGAGTGATTGCTAGAGACAAATATAATGAATAGTGCATACGCTGTGCCCATTTCCAAATATTGACACATGTAATGTACACAGGTGAAAAATCCTGCCATGCATTCAGCAAAGGCTTTGTGGGATGCCATTCGGCATGTCCAATCATTTTTGCCCAAGTGGTTCATAAAGCATTGTCAAAAGCACATCTATTTCTCATGCTCTTATCATCTAGCAAGGCTGTGCCTGGCAACCCATACTTATATTGAACACATTTGTTCCAGTTACTACCACAAACCTTGATTCACATTAATCTGCCCTTAGATATTTAATTCATTCCAGGGTTCCAGGTTGCAAGCTTTTTATCTTGCAAATGACTATTGCTCCTTGTGCAATTAGGAATATATGTTCTGGAAAGTCTTCCTATCTTGGACCTTTCATAGTCTAAGCTAATGAAATCATTGTAATTTGTGAGTTTAATGTCTGTCTGTCTGTCCCATTTTTCCCTGTACGGGAGCCAAAGCAGCTTGCTTGTTGTTGTATGCCTTCAGGTTATTTGCAATTCATGACAACCCTCAGGCATACCTATCATGGGGTTTTCTGGGGCTGAGAGTGTGTGACTCGTCCAAGGTCAACCAGTGGGCTTCCATGGCCGAGCAAGGAATTGAACCCCAATCTCCAGAGTCCAAATGCTATGCTCAAACCACTACACCTTGCTGGCTCTCAAGCAAAATGTTATTATAAAGCTATTATTATTTTCATCTATTTCCACCCTTTCTCCCAAAATTGAGACTCAAAAACAGCTAAAACAATCAGAATAACAAAATTTAGAAAGCCTAAACATCAATCCCCATAAAAACATATTTAGAACAATTTAAAATGCATTTCAGACCTATCACATACGTTTTGTAAATAGAGAAAAACCTATTACATGGATTTTGTAAACAGATTTGAAATCTATTACAGAGATTTTGTATGTGTGTGCATGCTCTAACTTTAATATCTTCTCGTGGATCCTGGAAGATGTAGTATAGTTTGATACAGGCATTCCATTATCACTTTCATTTCATTTTATTTTGCTTAGGGCCAGTTATAGGTTTGAACTGTATTGTTAAGCCCAATAGACCCTTTGAGTGAATAGGATTTACCTACGTGAACCCTGGAACAGGAGATGGGAACACTCAAGGCTCCCCCAAAACTATTCTGCAGGACTGAGTCCCAATTGAAATAATCTGGTAAAACTGGATCACCAAGACTCCTTGGGAAGGATCAATCAGAAGTCTACTAAATGATCAAGCATTAAAAAAAAAAAAAAAAAAGCTTAAGTCAGCAATTGTCATTGAACCCTCCAAGGAAAAATAAAGTCTGTCTGCAATCTATTCCATACCCTTCAACATTTCATAGATGAAAACCAGGACACAGGGCAACAAGAGAGCAACAGTTATTAAGGAGAAAGAACACACAAAGCTATTATATTAAACAGATGAAACCCTGGAATTTATTTACAGTTTATGAAAAACCTGTAAATATTAAAAACCTAAATGAGACAACGGAGAAAGGCAAGAATCTGTCCCCTCCTCTCTTCTTCTTTTTACTGAGCTAATTTTATGCAAGCTAGTTTTCCACCTCGAAATCTGTTTTCAGCAATTGAAGCAAGGACAAAGGACAAAGGGCAAAAGTGGGAGGAGGAGTGAGAAACCAAGACATTTTAAAACTGTGGAGAAAGTGGGAAGAAAGTGGATTCACTGGGGCTGCTGTGCCTGCCAAACCAGCTGTTATCTAGGTAGCCGTTATCTATGTTAAAATAAATTTAAACTACAATATGTGAACAATGTTTTTAAATAATTGATCAGTTATACAGAACTCTACTGAAAATCAGCTATCTAAATAGGCAAATATCTGCCAAGTGTTAGAGAAACTGTAATGTTATATGTATTTTCTTTCGTATTTGATGGCAGTGTCCAAAGGTCCAGAGATTTGGGGTGGAAGTTTTTTACGAAATAGAAAAAAAATATTGCAAATTAATAAATTACACTTTCACCAGCACTGGATTTGCTCTGGTTTTTTTTAAATCAAATTTTAATTGAATATCTATAAAAATACACATAAACAAAACACATAAAACATAAAATTCAAATATATACACACCTAAAAAACTAACTACTTCTATAAAACCAGACACTAAACTACTCTAATACTCCCCCAAAAAGGTAAAAGTTGGCTTCCCGCTTTCTTACCATTGGTTTAAATGTATAATTAAATTCACTTCCCCAAAAACAAAACAAAAAAATCCTAACTAAATATACATTTCTACTACTTTTCTAACAAAGAAATAAAACTAGTTATCAAAGCATGCAAATGTCACCTTCTCACTTTTTTCACGTAAAAATGGCAAAATAAAATCTCACCCTTTAAAAAAAACCTGGCCATTGATTTTTCTCTTATTAAAGTACATAATTTGTCTATTTCAGCAAACTCAAACAATGTCATGATCAATGGCTGGAATCTCTGTATTTTCCCACTTCTGAACAAATAATATTCTTGTCATTGTGGTCATGTACTGCAGAATCTGATTTACTTTCTATGTTTATATTAGAAACCAAAAATCTTAGTAAAAAACTAGTATCATTTTTTTATTTTTTGTCTAGCCACTTGTATGGTGATGACTCAAAAATGGAAAGGCCTACACAATTTCACTTTGGCATGGTATGAGAAGTTGGAGTCTCTTGCTGTCATGGAAAAACTGAAAACTGACACAAAAGGTTTGCAACTCACGAAATGAACTCCATGACAACTCCTTTGTTACATATTGGTTTCCGTTTCTTTTATTAATAGAAACAGAGGTAATCTAGATCTACCTGCTTCTCATGTCAGTCTTTGGAATGATGTCTTAACTTGAAGGCAACAGGAAGAAATGTGTGTGTGTGTATGTGTGTGTTGTGTGTGTGTGCGCATACATTTATTATGTGTTTTGTTAAGGAATGCTGACAACATGCAAATTTTATTTGTTCTGTTGAATTCTGTTACGCTTTATTTCTTTCAATAAAAATGTTTTTGCTCTTTAAAATGTGGTACAAATGTCATTGCACTGCTGCAGTGGTAGTAGGCTAGAAGTAAATGGCCACATCATGAGAAGGCATGACACACTAAAAAAGACAATGATGCTGGGAAAGATGGAGGGAAGTAGAAGGAGAGAAAGACCTGCAAGCCAGATGGTTAGACTCAAACATGGAGGCCATTGGCCTCAGCCTAGCCTGCAGGACCTGAGCAGAGAGGTTGCAGACTTGGAGGTGTCTCATTTACAGGTTCACCATGAGTTGGAAGTTACAGAGTCACAGAACCACAGAGACTACAAGGTCCATCCCGTCCAACCGCCTGTCATGCAAGAATACACAGATTCTAGCAAATCTGTAGCATCTTACACAACTCTATGAAGATTCATGGAGAAGGTTACAATTTGCATCCTTCTGTTTTACACTCTGATCCCAGCCACACAACCATGCAACTGTGTTTAAATATCTGTATCTTGAATGTTGCATTCATAGAACCATAGAGCTGGAAAAGCTCTCAAGGGCCATACAGTCCAACCCCATTCTGCCATGCAGGAATACACAATAAATTCCTCCTGACAAATGGCTATCCAGCCTTTAAAAACCTCCAAAGAAGAAGAATTCATCACACTTCAAGGGAGTGTGTTCCACTGTCAAACTGCTCTTTCTTTCAGGAAGTTCTTCCTAATGTTAAGAAGGAATCTCTTTTCCTGTACTTTGAATCCATTGCTCCAGGTCCTATTTTCTGGAGCTGCAGAAAACAAAACTTGCTCCATCCTCAGTATGGCATCCTTTCAAAGACAACTGGAAGGCAGTTAACAACAACTAAATGCAATTGATAGGGAAATAAATTACAGTGAGGCCTTGGTATCCACTGGGGTTTGGTTCCAAGACCCTTGTGGATACCTACCAAAATCAATTCCACTTCATACAGTGTTAAAGTTGTTGTCCGCTCTGGGCCCCACAACAAACTCCAACTCCCAGAATTCTATAGCCTTGAGCCAGAGCAGTTAAAGCGGTCCCAAACTGGGTTATTTCTCCAATGTGAACGCAGCCTAGTAGTGCAGGGGGGCAGATTACCGACCTGTGAATGTGTGCAATGATATGTATGTGAAGGTATGCATTTGTTGTTGTTAGCCACCTTTGAGTTGATCCCAACTCATGGTGACTCTATGGATGAGACACCTCCAAGACTCCCTATCTTCCACGACTCTGCTTAGGTCCTGTAAATTTATAGCTGTGGCCTCCCTAATAGAGTCTATTCATCCAGCATGTGGTCTTCCTCTCTTTCTATTTCCTTCTAACCTTTCCTAGCATTATTGTTCTTTCTAATGAGTCATGCCTTCTCATGATGTGGTCAAAGTACAACAGCCTCAGTTTGATCATCTTTGGCTTCAGGCTTATCTGTTCGATGACCCGGTTGTTTGTCTTTTTGGCTGTCCATGCACTCCTCCAGCATCACATCTCAAATGAATTTATTTTCTTCTTGTCTGCTTTCTTCACTGTCCAGAGCTCTCATATCCATACATGGTGATGGGAAATACAATGGCTTGAACTATTCTAACTTTAGTTCTCAGTTGTATATCTTTACTTTCTAGGATCTTATGCAGTTCTTTCAAGAACCCCTTCCCATCCTTAATCTTCTTCTGACTTCTTGACTGCAGACTCCTTCCTGATTCATGTTTGATCCAAGGTACAGGAATTCTCTTACTATTTAAATTTTCTTATTATCTAACTATTATCTAGCTAATATTTTCACATCAGAATGAGAGGAATGTTGTGTTTTTGAACAGTACTGGGATGGTGGTAAGGACATATCCAGCCAGTATAGATTCAGCCACTGTGACATGTGTTTAGATGGTGCTGTCATAGTTCTGAGAGAGAAGAGTCTTCCACTGCAGATGCCTTGACAAGAAAATTATAAATGATTGCTAACCAAAAGAAAAAAGAAGGAAGGGGGTGTTATTTCCTCTCTTACCTCTGAGTTTCTTTTGTATTTTGTTGTTGTTGTGTGCCTGCAGGTCATTTCTGACTTTTCTATTACATCTTTTTAAATAGGCTACCCTAAGGTACATAGGGGGGAAAGATGCTAGTCATTTGAGGCACATAAGTATGAGGTTTACACCACTGAAATAACATATTTATTTATTTTTAATGTTTGAATGTAGGACTAGGGTTCTGGGAGACAAGGTTTCACCTTTGGAAACCCACTGGGTGAACCTGGGCAAGTCACATTCCCTCAGCCTCAGGGGAAGGCAATGGCAAACCTCCTCTGAACAAATCTGTCTAAGAAAACCCTGTGACAGTTTTGCCATAGGGTCATCATAGGTTGGAAACAACTTGAAGACACATAACCACCACCACCCTGTTGTTAGACTGCTTTCCTATAAAAGTCACCATGGTTGTGCAAAAGAAGAAGAAGAAGAAGAAGAAGAAGAAGAAGAAGAAGAAGAAGAAGAAGAAGCCAGTAATGTTATTTTAAAAACCAGCAAAAAATCAGAAATCAAACCATGCTAAAACATCTAAGTCTAAATCTAAGTGTACATCCCAGTGACAACAGACCAAATGAAACCATGGAACTTACCAAGTGTTGACTTTTTTGCTGTTGTTGTTAATTGCCTTCGTGTCAATCTCGACTCATGACAACCCTATGGATGAGACATCTCCAGGCCCCCTGTCCCCTACTGCTCTGACCAGCTCCTGCAAACTCATATTCATGGTCTCTTTAATTAAGTCCATCCATCTATTATCACATCCACTTGCCGCTTTGACCATGTTTCTCCTCTTTTCTCCTCCCTTCATTGGCGCCCCTTCCCCTTCCTCATCCAGTACAAGCTTTTGTTGTTGACTTTCAAAGTCCTCCATGGACTGGCCCCTCCTTACTTGTCTGAACTTCTTTCTCCTCACACTCCTTCTCGTACCCTCTGTTCTGGTAGTCAAGGTCTCCTGTCTCAGCCGAGGATTTCCACTGCCTTGTCCTGGATTCATCCCTTCTCACTTGCTGCCCCTCACTCCTGGAACCTTCTTCCCCCACATGTGCGCCTCATCACTTCTCTAATCAGTTTCAAAACTGAGTTAAAGACTATATTGTTTAGGGAAGCGTTCCCAGAATTGTGCCGCCTGCCCCAGGATGCCTCCTTCTAACTATGTATTAAGAACCTTAGCCCTCCCTGCAGTCATCTACCTTGGTCCAGGACCCAGAGGGAGAGATGAACCACTGGAACTCATCCCCTTTCCCACCACCTTTCCCTTCTCTTTTTGTGTTGTCTCTCTTAGATTGTAAGCCTGAGGGCAGGGAACCGTCTAATTTATAAGATTGTATGTACAGCACTGTGTAAATTTACAGTGCTATATAAATAAAGGTTAATCATCATCATCATCATCATCATCATCATCATCATCATCATCTAGCATGTGGTCTTCCTCTCTTTCTACTTCCTTCCACCTTTCCTAACGTTATTGCCTTTCCCCACGATTCTTGGCTTCTAGGGACCTTTCTAGCTTGATCTGCTCTAGGACCCATTTGTTTGTCCGTTTGTCTGTCCCTGGAATCCTCAGCACTCTTCCCCAGCACCGCATTTCAAATGAGTTGATTTTCCTCCTATCTGCACAATTCTGACTGTTGTGCTGAGTTGTATGTCTTTGCATTTTAGGATCTTTTCTAGTTCTTTCATAGCTGCCCTCCCCATTCTTAATCTTCTTCTGATTTCCTGGCTGCAGTCCCCATTCCGACTAATGTTTGATCCCAGATATGAGAACTCTTTTACTATTTCTATTTCCTTATTGTCTAGTTTGAATATGTGTAAATTCTCCGTGGTCATTATTTTTGTTTTCTTTATGTTCAACAGTAAACCTGCCTTTGCACTTTCTTCTTTGATCTTCCTTAGTAGTTGTCCCAGGTCTGTGAGGCTCTCTGCTAGTATTACGGTATCATCAGCGTATCTCAGATTGTTGATATTTCTTTCTCCTATTTTCATTCCTTCCTCTTCCATGTACAAGCCTTCTTTTCTTACAATATGTTCTGCATATAAGTTAAATAGGTAGGGTGATACAATGCAGCCTTGTTCGACTCCTTTGCCAACTGAGAACCATTCTGTTTCTCCTTGTTCTGTCCTGACAGTAGCCTCTTGTTCTGAGTACAGATTCCTCATTAGGACTATCAGATGTGTTGGCACTCCCATGTCTTTAAGGGCGTTCTATAGTCTTTCATGATCTATGCAGTCAAAGGATTTGCTATAGTCTATAAAGCACATGCTGATTTTCTTTTGGAACTGCCTATTACACTCTATTAGCCAGCATATATTTGCAATGTGATCCCTGATGCCTCTTCCTTTCCTAAACGCTACTTTGGACCTCTAAGATTTCTCTCTTCATGTATGGTGGGAGCCTATGTTGCAGAATTTTGAGCATGATTTTGTTCACATGGGAGATTAGTGCTATAGTTCTATAGTTGCTGCAGTCTCTTGTGTCTCCTTTTTTGTGGATGGGGATGTATATTGATCGCTTCTAATCTCTTGGCCATCATTTTATTTTCTGTATCTATTGACATATGTTGGTTAGCACTAGAGTTGACTCTGTCAGTGTGGATTGCAACAGTTCTATTGGAATATAATCTGTTCCTGGAGTCTTGTTTTTTGCCATTTCCTTAATTGCAACTTCCACCTCAGTTGTTGACTTACCAAGATTTTATTGATTCAGTGGTTTTACTCTACTTAGGACTGACAATTGAATTAGTTAAGCAATATTACAAACAATTTAAATGCAAAAAGTGTCAAGATGTACCTTAACATATTTTTGGAAAGCCAAGAGGGTGGAGCAGCAGCACCTCTGAAGAAAGAGCTTTTCACAGTTTAAGAGTGACACCAGAGAAATTCTTCCATGTGTGCCTGACAAATAACCCTTTGCAAGCAATTGTATCCTTAAAGGCTTCTGCTGGAAGAACAAGAAAATCTGGCACTCCATTCTTTTATAGCAGCCAAGATGCTCATGTGATGTGCTTCACAGCCCTCTGTTGAAAGGAGTCCTCCATTTTAAAAACTATGGTCTAAGTCTGAACTTAATCTTGCATCTACACTATAGAAATAATGCAGTTTGATGCCTCTTTAACTGACATGGCTCCAGCCTACATTATCCTGGGATCTGTAGTTCTGTGAAGCACCAGCACTCTTTGGCAGAGAAAGCTAAAGACTTTGTAGAACTACAAATCCCAGAATCCCATAGGATGGAGCTACAGAGCCAAAGGTGGTGTCAAACTTCATTATTTCTGATGTGTAGATGTACTTTTAGTGTCAGGGTGTGTGTGTGTGGGGGGGGGGGGAAACCCAAAGCACCCATTTGGTTCATGAGTAAAAACAACAATCAAAATTAAGTAATGTCTTTATTAGGACTGCAGAACGGTTACCAAAGTGGAACATAAGTAAAATGAGTTTTTGAATTCTCTAGAACTGTTTTTTTAGACATGATGTGAAACAAATTAGAACAGGGAAAGAAACAAACTAGCCCAAAATCTAGCCTGTTAGATAGGACATTGTGTGTCAGTAGCTGAAAAATAGTTTCTGCAAGGTTTAGTGAAGACAAGATGGGTCATGACCACTCGCTGTGATGTACACTTGTCCCTCCACATTTGCGGCTTTGAGTTTTACAGATTTGGTTATTCACGGATTTTATTAATATGTTCAAATATCTAGGTCCTCCAAGGCAACTCAATAGTCAACTTTAACCAAAAGTTGTGCTGAAGGACCTAGAGATTCCTAGAGAGGTGCTCTCTCAGATAAAAACATAGCGTTTTGTTATTTGCGGCCAGTTTGTCCACATTCACAGGGCCCCTAACCCCAGAGAATGTGGAGGGACAAGTGTACTTTTCTCTCTCTCTCCAACTCTACCAACTAGAAAGCTATGTGTTGTACTGAGAATTGCTCATGATCTTTTTCAAAGGTCAAAGATTCCTGAGTTCACCTAAAACAAAACCTTGAGCTGCATGCCAGTATCTACATTGGGGTGAGCAAAAGTGGCTGAAGCATAGCTGAGCAGGTTGGGTGGATGGCGTGGGTCTAGGGAAGCCATACTGCCACGTATTTGTAGAGATGTGAATGGTTTTGTGGTTTTGGGGGGCAGGGGGTTGAAAAAGTTGAAGATGAGGGCTGAGGCATGGGTGTTTCCAAGAGTTTACCTTAGGGAAACAACATGAAGGCACACAGCAACAACAAAATGCACCCCCTAAATGAGGGCATGCATTTGTTGTTGTATAGTCCAGTATGCAAACCACACTAGCTCTCCACCGATCAGATGCCTACCTTTGACTGGTCACTATTCTTCTGGCTACCTGCCATCAGGTGATGGTAAGATTATACTGTACCTGGCCAACTTTCTGTTCTGTCTCTGACGTAAAAACATTTTTCTTATTGTTCTTATTTATTTGTCATATTCTTAATGGTTGGGCAGGTGAATGCCCGGAACGGGTTTTATTATTTGCTGATTTACTCTAGGAAGGCTTCAAGATCTTGAATTTTGCAAAATAGCATCCAGCAGGCTCTAACAATAGTTAAATAATTATACTGTGTACAAGTTCAGACATCAAAATTAGCTTTGGCTAATCTCAAATGTAAACAAAAGCCTCAAATTCTTACGGAAGAAAAGGAAACATACAAGGCTGAGGTTTGTTGTGGCCCATTGTCATAGCGCCACACATGCCGACAATACTTCTAGAAAAAGACAGCAGATACAGGCAATGGAGGAAGCACCAGAAAAATATTATAGCAGTGTTGGGAACCATGTTGGGACCAGGGACCAATTAACCCACACACACACACATTCCCATGTTGGCCAACCACTTATAATCCCAAATACCTATGTTTTCCCTTTCAAAATGGTGACAGATGCTTCCTGTCACCATTTTGAGAAGAGACTTAAGAGGAAATGGAAGTATTTGGGGAATTTTATGGGGTTCTGGGGTGCTTGTGGGAATGTAGATATTTTTGCATGTTTTCATGTGTCTGAGGGATTTCTTCATGGTTTGGGAGCAAAAACTGGCTGAAAAACATGCCACTTTTAAAAATATTGAGGTTAAAGTGACTAGTGGGGATTTCGTGGTCACAAAAATGGGTTTCAGGAGCTGTATTCACCTTACAGGGTACACATTTCCCACTCCTGCATAAAAGATGTAAATCTATTTCCACCTATCTTCATGACCAAGCTGCAACTAATATCACAGCCTGGAAATTTTCAAACATCTTGTAATCTACTTTCATTCACAAAGATTTCAGAAGAATCCCTTTTTGTTGCTGTGGCTCTGTTTTACCATCTAAATGAACCCCCTTTAAAATATAAGATCTGGAAGCTATGAATGTAAGCTATGGAATCTCAGCATGGACACCACACCTTCATTGACTGTTCTATTATCTTGATAAAGCAGTATCCTTTGGAATATACTGCAGCTAAAATCAAACACGCAGCAGCCAGAATGAGATCAGGTGTTTATTTTAGTATCCACAAACAGATTGAGTCTCTCTTATCTGAAATGTTTGGGACCAGGAGTATTTGGGATTTTGAAGCTTTTCAGATCATGAAATAGTTGCACATGCATAATGAGATATCTTGGAGACGGGACTCAAATTTAAACATGAAATTCATGTATGTTTTTATACACCTTGTACATTTAGCCTGAAGATAATTTTAGATGCAATATTTTTAATAATTTTGTTCATGAAACCAGATTGCATACACAGAATCATCAGAAAGCAAAGGTGTCACTATCTCAGTCATCCATGTGGACAGTTTTGGATTTTGGAATATTTTGGATTTCAGAATCCTGGATAATGGAGACTCAACTTGTAATACCAGTTTTACAAGAATTACGATGACTTCCAATTTGCTTCCCAGATCAGTTAAAGGTGCTGGTTTTAACATACCAAGCCCTAAGCCAAGGCCAGGATGTCTGAAAGACTTCTTCCATATGAACCTGCCCAAAATTTGAGATCCTCAACGGAGACCCTGTTCTTTGTCCCACCACCTCACAAGGTTAGGTTGGTAAAGACATGTAACAGGGCTTTCGTTGCAGCAGGAAATTATGAAACTCCGTACTGAAGGAAATTCAGCTGGCTCCATTTGTTTTGAGCTTCCAGAGGGCAGCTTAAAAAAGGGTTGTTCCACCTGTCCTTTGATTTTTGAAACTGCGCTGTTTTAAATTGTTTGTTCTAAGACTATATTTAAGGACTGTTTTAAAAGGTTTTTTTCATAGTAACTTACTGCATTTTTAGCATTTCAAAAAATCTTTCTCATGGTTTGAATCTTTTTATTTGTTGTGCATTGCCTCAGCAGCCCTTGTGGGTGGGAGGTGATATATAAATTCTTTAAATAAAGAAATATTCAATATTAATCTGAGAGCTAAAATGAACTCCCCCTCCCAAACAGGAAAACAAGAATAACATGCAGTCACATCTGGATGGTATTTCACTTCAGTAACAGGACATGTTTCCTTGGCAATTTTGCTCAGGGCACATCTGTGGGGCTCATCATTCTTTAAAGAGCCAGTTGGTCTGACAGGAGGGCAAGAAAACAGTCAGAGAGCAATTTGGGACTCAGTGGCGGTTCTGCATCGCAGGCCTGACTTGGCAGAAGTTGATATTCCACTGCGCTGCTGGAAGCCTTACTTCTTCCCTCAGAAGTATAAACATTCCTGCATACTGAGAAAGAGAATACAGACTGGAATCCATAGGAGTTTTGTAATTCATCACGGTGATCCTGTAGAGGCCTTATGTCTTTGTAAATGTACTTATATATCTGGGAATTAGATTGCCCAGTTGTGTAAAGTCCATATCCAATAGAGGGCTGTGGTTGTGTTACTATGTAGCAGAGTTGTCGTAATCCCCAATGTGTGTTGGTGCACAATACACATGAGTGTTTTTTTTTGGGGGGGGGTGCAATAATGGCATACTGATGTGCATCGATCCCAATGTAGATTGCCCACTCTTGCTAATGTCCTGTTGCACATTTTTACAATTCTGTGAAAGTGTGTGTGTTTTTTTTTAATTGTTTCTGCTATCTAGCTAGGTACAATGGGCTCTTGGTATCTGCTGGGATTTGGTTCCAGGATCACCTCAATGGATACCAAAATCTGTGGATGCTCAAGTCCCAGTAAATACAATGGAGTAATTACACACACACACACACACATACACACAGAGCATATATACTTGACTACAAGTCGACCTCATGTATAAATTTTGGGACCAAAATTATGGATTTTGATATAACCCATGAATAAGTTGAAGGAAAAAACTTAGGGGCATGTAACAGACCATGTATAGGATGAAGGTAAGGAAACAATGCCAAAGAACTTACAAAATTCTGACAAGCACAACAGTTTGTGTTCACACTCAAGGCTGAATGGATGAGAGACTAAAGGTGGTCAGAGTTTCTTTTAGGTGTTTCAAGGAGGGATTAAGCTCTCACCTTTCATCAGGGGATGATTTCTTTTTCATGGATAAGTCTACCCAGGTTTTTTAATTATAATATTTAATATTTTCAAGCTGTGGATAATTGAATCCATGGATAAAGAATCCATGGACACAGAGCTCCAACTTCATACATAAATATAAGTAACATAACTAATATTTATTATTATTTATTAAAATATTTATAACCTTCTCTATAGCAAGACATTTCAGGACAGAGCCCTGGTGGCGCAGTGGTTAAATGCCTGTACTGCAGCCACTCACTCAAAACCATAATGTGGCGAGTTCAAGACCAGCAAAAGGGCTCAAGCTTGACTCAGGCTTGCATCCTTCTGGGGTCACTAAAATGAGTACCCAGATTGTGGGGGGCAAGTAGCTTATAGTTGTACACTGCTTAGACGGTATGAAGCGGTATATAAATGAAGCTTTTTTATTTTATTTTATTTTATTTTTTTACAATAACATTTAAATAGCACAGAATAGGTTAAAACATAACAGGTCATATGGGATTCAGCATTGGTAAGGACCTGCCAGTTTTAATTACTAGATCATCTGTACCCATTTCACATGGTACAAACCCACCTGCCTTATGTGAGAGTTATGTTGCCCCATTACTGTGTCATGCCATGATTATTATTTTTGGTAGTGTTTTCGTATCCATAGCAATGGGTGCAACCATTATTAAAACAAGCAGACACAGGTTGGGTCTCCCTTATCTGAAATGCTTGGGGCCAGAGGTGTTTTGAATTTTGGATTTTTTTCAGATTTTGGAATACCTATGTCTGACATGAAATTCACTTATGTTTCATATATATAATAGCCTGAATGTAAATTTCTACATAATATTTTTAAGAATGGTGTGCATGAAACAAAGTTAGTGTACACTGAACCATCAGAAAGCCAAGTTCTCACTATCTCAGCCACCCATGTGGATATGAACATACCAAGCAAGGCTGTGGCAAAGATGTGTAGCAGGGGTCTTGCTTCTGATTGTCACAGTGTGTGACAATCTGGTGTGAGTGGTTGGAAGCATCCTCTTTCACCCTAATTGGAAACTGAATGGACCTCCTTTGCATGATCATGGTGTCGGTTTTTAAGATGGGGTGCAGTGGCATTTATGTAGGTTTACAATGAGACTCTGTAGTCTTACTGAATGCAGAGCAGTTACAGATCTAGAACTAGGTTGTGTGTATGTGTATGTGCTTTCAAGTCATCTGTTGGCTTCTGAATTTCATAGGAGGTTCTTAGCAAGGAAATGTCAGAGGTGTTTTTGCAACTTTCTTCTTATTGAAACATAATGGAAGAAAAAGTGCAATGATTAATGTGTTGAATTTACATGATCAGAATGCAAAATAATAATATGTATAATTATAACAATTTGCATAATATGCCAATTAAATGCCCGGATATAAGGGACTGGAATATGGCAGCTCTCATTGATGGGTTATACAAAGCTTGAAAGTGTGACAGTTTTTGACTACCAGGATCCCCAACAGCTGAGCCCACAGCAGTTCCAGAGGTGAGTTGGATCAGGGAAATAACATGGGAGAAGGTTTAAACTAAAGCTTGAAAATGTTCCTTTCTTGGACAACAACTCCCACAGTTCCCTTTCCTCATGTTATTTTCTTTGTCTAATTCACTCTCTTCTGCTGTTAGCTTCATGGTATGTAGTGAAAGGAAAGTCTCCCTTCTTGTAATCAACAGCAACTCCAAGGGTGACTTAAATCAGGGAAATAACATGGTGAAGAAATGAAGAATAGCATGAAGAAAGATGGATAAACTAAAACTTGGAAAAGCATGGCTGACTGGGATTCTGAGACGTAATCCCAGAAAGTAAGTTTTCCCCAAGCTTCACTTGCTCAACACCACATTTCCAAGCCAATTCCCTCTTCCTTGATGCATAAAGTGCATGGCAGATGTGTCCCAGGGAGGGTTGCATGGATTTCTTAGTACTAGTATTTGCAAATTCAGGCTCAAGGTTCTTGGGTCTCTTTGAAACACTGTGAGCTTTGTTAAAATTCTGCTTCATTGCTAAAATGTCACTAGCACCCGCTACCCCCATTGCCAAGTAGCTGTGCAGCAGCTTCGCCAACCCCCTCAAGTACACACATATCAACACTTGATACCAACGCTATAGAAGTGCAAGTGAGTTCAGCCAGCAGTGACTTGCTGAATTTTGATGCTTGCTCTCAAGTTAATGACATTCAACAGCACTTCTGGAAACAAAGTGGAGTTGAGATTACCGTATATACTCATATATAAGTCAACTTCATGTATTAGTCGCAAGCAAGGTTTATAGCCTAATTAGGGATTTTGATATGACCCATGGGTAAGACAAGGGTAAAACTTAGCGGCATTTAACAAAGGATGTAAAAGATGAAGTAAAGGAAAACAATGCCACAGAACTTAACAAAATTTCAGCAGGCATATGTGTTTGCAATCATCCTAAAGGCTGGATGGATGTGGAGGGAATTGTGATAAATGATGGCTGTGTAATATGTGGGGGAGGCTAACAGGGATGGGCAGGCCTGAGAAAAATGTGAATATGTCAAAAATGATGCAAAGGCAAGAGTTAACATAAAGTGTTAACTCTTATTATAAAAGGAACCATCCCTTTCTCTCAGTAGAGTGGTGAAAGGCAACAGCTTAGTTCAGTGATTCCCAAACTTCCAGGTCCTCCAGGTGTTTTGGAGTCCAACTCTTTATATTGTATGCCTTTGGCAGATTTTAGTGTTTTGACTTGATTGTTTCTGTAAAGGGCCATGTGAATATATGGCCCTATATAAATAAATGATAACAAAAACAACAACTTCCAGGAGCCCTCACCAGCTCAACCAGCAAGTCAGGAATTCTGGGAGCTGAAATCCAAAACATCTGGAGGACCCAAGTTTGGGAACCACTGGCATAGTCCATCTTGGGAGAATCTAAAAGAAACACTAACCCATCTCTCAGTGCTCCTTTGAGGGGCACTGAGCTGCATTTAAGGTACAGTACATTCAAATCTTGCCAAGAAAACCCATTATAAGATTGCCTTAGGCTTGCCATAAGTCGGAAGTGACTTGAAGGCATACAACAACAAACATACATTGACCCATGGATGAGTCAATCCCAGTTTTGGGAGCAATCTTCTGACTAAAAGTTCAAGACTTATACAAGAATATATTCAAGAAGTGGATTGACGATAAAATAGTGTAGTAATAAATGACTGTACCTTTAAAAATGTCTTGTCCTTCCTGCTGAATTTCTTGGCTGGCTGAAGTTCTCTGTGAGTAGGACAAATTGGACAGAAATATATTTCTAGAGCAATTTAACTATCATGGAACCTAGGACCAGAATCCTCTTAGTGATGTATGCTGGTTTGAGTAGGAGTTATGCCAATGTAAATGCTTCCTCCAGTGTTGCATAAGGAGGTATCCATTGCCTCCTTATGTTTTTATCAGGCTAAGCAATGGCTGTCCTTCTTCTTTGCTGGCCTCCATTCACACTGTCCTTCCATTTTGCTGGCCACCATTCATTTTCTGCCTCCCCATACCATTTGTGCAACCATTCTGGTACAACATTTTGTTCCCCCATCTTCAAATAGGATCTCAGCCTTAGGAATGCATGTAAGACATTGGTCTGAATCTGGTTGTTACTCTTAAACAAAGTATACCCTTTTAATCAGTGGGATTTAACCTGTGTATTGCTGTGTCGTTCACCAATTGATCCAATGGGTCAGCTCTAGTTGCTATTAACCAGAGAATTCAAAACAATACATTCTATTCAGCAAAAAAAATTATTTTAGATGGAAGGGCGCCAAGTTTTTGCAGGCGGCTCTTAAAATCCTGTGGCAAGGTTTGCCAGATCTGAGGGCCTGTCCCTACATCTTTGATTTTCATGGGTCATCTCCAGTCACAAAAATGAGGGTGCAAATTCTTCAACTTTGCTGGATTCACCTCCAAGCAACAGGAATGAGCTGTGTGCAGAAGATCTTCAGCTCAGCCAGTGTATCAGATTCAGCAACCTGCTGCAATGTGCAAGAAATACAGTAATTGATTTGTTGCCACAACTTGTAAAGACTTTCAAAGGGAGATACAGGTTGGCTATCCCTTATCCAAAAGGCTTGGCACCAGAAGTATTTTGCATTTTGGATTTTTTTGAATTTGGTATTTAGAACTGGCATTTGGTATTTTTGGAATACCTAAAACCCAAGTCTAAACACCAAATTCATTTATGTTTAATAAACATCTGATACACATAGCCTGAAAGTAATTTTATGCAATATTTTAAATATTTTAAATCATTTTGCACATGAATCATCATGAAGCAAAGGTGTCACTAAGACACCATGAAAAAAGTCTTGGTTTTTGGAATATTTTGGAATTCTGGATAAGGGAGACTCAGCCTGTATACAAGAGTTAGGGCTTTATTGCACAAGGCTTTTAAACCGCGATTTCATTGGGAGGAAAGCAGCATCGGCGATGGTGATCGCACAATGCCACTTCCCTCCCGTCCTTATCCTGTCCCCCAGTCAACCCTTCTCATTCACTGGGGAAACTCATGAATGAGTTGCCAATTGTGCAATGCCCTGGGTGTGAAAAGCCATCACGGGGCACTCATGAAATTGGCAGTCAAATGGTGTCACTGTCCCCTTCCCCCCCCCTGCCCCCCGCCGCTATTTTTTTTAATTTTATGGTTTTCATGCTTCAAGGTTTTTTTAAAAAATTAAAATGTTAAATCAAAGCTGCAGACTCTGAAATTGTGTGACAAAAGGTGAATTTAAAAAAAATAGAGAAAGGCATGCCGGCAAGGGAGGCATGAGTCCCATTGCACAATGGTCACTTTGCTGGCTTTGCTATGTAGTAATGTTACAGTAGTCCTCTACTGTATACGGATGTTACAGAACTGCCCACATATGGAGATGTAAGTATGGTGTAAGGCCTCTTTAAAGCAAAGCAGCTTTGTATCCAGCTTTAGAGTATTTAGTTGGCTGAGGCTCCTGTGTTTGTCAGATCTTGTTCAGAATGTTTGGCTGGAGTTTGTGAAGGAATAAAAACTCGTCTCTGATGATTTGAAGTCTTATCAACTTGTGAGTTTGCAAACTGCAACAAGAAGTGTATGGTGATATTTTCATTTCACGGCCAGATCTAGAAATTCTATGTGCAGATTACAGTTGTGTGTGTGTGTTTTTTAATTAACCGCACTACATAATTACGTCCTTTTTGCCAGTCCTTTATTCTCCCTAAATAGACCTAACTTTGCCAGAAAATCTAACCAAAAGTTTATATTTTAAATTTTGGAAAATTCTTTAATTTAACAAAGTCTATAAAGAAAGAATGAAACATCATGGGGAGAAAGAAGCAATTGAAGATTTTAAAAAGCTGAATATTTTCAGAGAGAAGAGTAATAGTAAATGAAAACAAATGATTTTCATCAAAAAGACCAAGAAAATTCTTACATTTTTGTAACAATTATTTTAATAAAAACATTTACATTTCCACTCTTCAGTAGCTGCGTCTCTAGCTTAGAAGGTGCGGTGCCATCCTTCGAATGGGTATAAAATATTTTCACTTATCAATGCTGAAATCTCTGAGGCAAGAGCAATGTTGGTAAGAATCAATATATTCAAGAGTAGCTCCATTGATTTCTGTAATTCTACAATGGAACAAGCTCCTTGCAGGTAAAATAAAGTGCTCAGGCGGACTGGGTGTAGAAATAGAAAGTCGTGGCATATAAAAACACTGCCAGCAAACTATCCTTTTTTTTTCTGAATTTGGGAAAGAATGTAAAATATTTTAAAGTTATTTTTCAGTCTGTATTCTTTTTTCTTCTAGTGGAGATCTTGCATTCATTAAAGATCGCTCTCAGTAAAAGTATTCCCAGTTGAATTCAGGTAAATTGCATCCAGTCCAGCTACAGACAGAAATATCTATTCATGGTTAGCAACAGCAACAATCTAGAGTGCTAGAAAAACTCAAGAAGTTATGTAGAATCACAAAACTTAGAGAATACAATGGTATTGATATGGCATAAAGACCAAAAGAACAAAAGTGGGCAGCTCAGTATTGAGAAATAGCCATTTAGATGCAAAACCTGAGGGACTTTGATTTTTTTCAGAATCAGTGCCCATAGAATTTAATATACGTACTGACATCACTCCATACTCTAAAACTCTGGGACATTGCTAAAGAAGATTGTGTGCTCTCGTCCCATACTGGCAATGGTTCTGGGTTGCTTTGGAGATTGCCTTGTAGGCCAGTACGTTCCTGGACCAGGTGTTTTCTGTAGAGAAAAAGAAAGAAGCAGGACAGTGATCAAATAATTGAAGATAGGCTTTCTACAAAGCAAAATAACAGAGCCAGAATGCAGAGCTAAAGTTACACTATGTGTTACTTTAGATTTTTATTAATTCAAGGGGAGGAGGCATACATTGTTAGGTTCATTCTGGGAGTTGATCACATTTTTAACCTGTTCTCTCTTCCTCCCCATGTTATGTCCTGGATCCCAAAGTATACTCATTCCCTACACAGGGAAATGAAAAAAATTGGTGAATATGAACTTGGTATATTTATCCATCTTTGTTACATTAGCCATGTTTTTTTCCCCCCCTTCTACCTCAAAGGCAAGAGGGCTAGAGATTTTTTTTCTTTTTCTTTTGTGTATTACTTTTTATTAATGGAAATTGAAAATCTAGAGCGTAGTTCTAAAATATCCCTGAAACAGCCAGGGCTTCACAGCATCCTCCTATAATTCTGCAGCTCTGTTCCAGAGTTTTTCATAATTATACTTTTTTTTGCGGGGGAGGCATTCTGTGAATTGCAGTCCAAAAGCATAATTTTTCCAAACTAAGGTCCTGTCCTGTAATGCCAAGTACTAGAAACACATTATGGGCTGGTTTATTACCCAAATGATACTCACAGTATGAGATGGCAGCAAACGTGGCACCTTTGACAGGAAGCATGACCTTATAACTATAGGTGGACTTTCTTTTATTTCATATTCACCAGGGCCTGGACCTTCTTTCTAAAATGTAACACAAATATTATTCCTCTAGACATCCACACAGACCTGAACAAGATAATTCTACTGCTGTTATTGTTATCAAACAAGTCCCAATTCGGTGGTCTTTGCAAAGCTGCTATTTTGCATGGTAGAAAGTTCCTCGTTTACTCCTATAATCTCCTAGTAATATATTAGGAGCTCTGGTGGTGCAGTGGTTAAATGCCTGTAGCAATAGCAAGTACATTTCTATACCGCTTATGCCTGTACTGAAGCCTTTCACAGCCACAAAGTTGTTGAGTTCAATCCCAGGGACTCCAGGGTCCACTCAGCCTTGCATCCTTCCATTGGTCGCTAAAATGAGTAGCCAACTTGTTGGTGGCAAATAGCTTACACATTGTAAATCGCTTAGGGAGTGCTTAAGTGCACTGATAATCAGTATAGAAATTTACTTGATATTGCTATTGCTATTGTAGGAATCCTCTGGGAAAATCTTCTGCCCATGATTTTAGTCTCTAATCTTACATTTCTGTTGAGAAAGACACACTGCTGATCAGAGTAGATCAGCCTTGTACATGAAGCAATAAATGCTACGAGCCTATAAACAAATGTACTAGCCTGCTGGTAAACATCACAAAGCATTTCTATGCTGGACAGGAAGGAGGAGATATTCTTTCTTCATTAGTCTGCACTTCATCCCTCCTTTGCCTATCCATTCATTCACCCATAAAAAATTCCACCCACTTCCATTTCCTTCTTACCCATGGCTACCAGGTGCTTAAATACAAGGCTGAAAGAGACAGCACTGGGCTTAGTTAGAGCAATGGTTCGTCCAAACATAGTAACCATTCCTTCTTTGGAACAGGAATTCCAGACTCTCCTTACCAATACGACCAAAATAAATTTTCTGAACCTGGGGTTTAACTTGGTCCAAGGCAGCTTCATATTTCTCAATTCTCCAAATACATGTACATGAAGCATGTGTGACATTCCCAAGATCCTTGTAACTGAAACACTAAAGACTGTTTATTAAGCTATGCCAAGTAAATGTCATCTCACAGCATGAGTCTGGTACAGATCCCTATGTGCCATGTGAATTCCATCAAAAGCTTGAGTGTCCCCTGTATATGGTTTGATCTTTTCACTAGCCTTCTTCAGATCTTTGTAGTTCTCATAACAAAGGAGAGAATAAGGCCATGTTCACTGACACTATTGCCTTACTATATCTTCCCAATACCTGCTCTATTTATGTTCTACCCATGTACAATTGAAACATGGGGAGCCAACTTCTTTATTTATCCTGCTGTAGATTTCAGAATTTCTGACCAGTTTGGAAAGATGTGATTTAGACATGATTTTGGAACAAGGCTGAGATGAGACAGATAGGCCATGATGTCTACCTACTACAAATTGGTGTGCTGTGTTTGTGTGTGTGTTTGTGTGTATATGCCCAAATAGGACTATTGACCTAAACAAATCTTAATACTACCGGTAGCAGAGTGAAAATTCCCACTAGCCCAAACCCACTGGGTAATCTGAGGCAAGTCATACTAAGCCAGCCTCAGAGGAAGGCAACGAGAAACCTCCTCTGAATAAATCTTGCCAAGAAACTCCCATAATAAGGTCACCTTAGAGCCACCATAAGTCAGAAACAAATTGAGGGCATACACACACACAACAACAAATAGCGACAACAGTTCTGCTGGATTACACATTTGTGGAACTGATTGTTCCACCATTTGCAGAGCTGATCCATACCTATTTGTGCAATTGCCTTATCCAACTTCACAACAAAAGCTGTCTGGGATACCACCCTTGTATTAAGTCTGAAAACGCACAACCCCTAGTGAAATGGACCCTGCACAAGTGCAACATCATAACTATAGATACAGGCCATTGAGTTGTAGAGGAAAATAGTATTTCTTTTCATCAGAAAAATTCTGAGTAATACTGATTGATTCTGACAGGTTTGCATGGCTCTGAAGTAATTACAGGATATCAGCTTTATCTTGCAAAGAGAAACAAACAATATATGAGTAAAACACAGACAGTGTGCTGCCTTAATGCTCTGTAATAAAATCATTTACACAGATCTATCTATGTTCAATCACTTGAAGACACAAGTGGAACCAACTTGTCAACTAACACTTCTATGTTATTGTTATAAAGCCAAGAAAAATAAATCTATTTATACCTGGTAGATAGGTTAATGTCTATATTTTTTCCCCCTTGTGTTCATGTGTTAGCATCTGTCAGCTTCTTTTCTGAGCATAAAATTGATACTTTTTAACACATTTGAAATGGTGACATCTCTTGCGAGAAAGCATGTACGCATTTTTCTTAACCCTGCAGCAATTCTAATTTGTTTTGTCAAGAGGAAAGAAAAGCTGAGGAGACTGGGCTACATAAAATTCTCTGAAATTTTCACTTGGACAAAATATAATGACATTTCTGAACAGTAGATGAAACAGTGTGACAGCATCTATCTGACTTAGGGTCCTCTTGAAAAGCCACATAAGCTACATTTTAGCTAAAATGCCACAAGAAATGTGTTGTTGTTAACTGCTGTCAAGTTGACTTTGACTTAATGGCAGCCGTATGAACGAGAGACCACCAAGCAACCCTGCCATCAGCAGCCCTACTCAGGTCTTGCTTCCTTGATTGAGTCTATCCATCTGGAATGGAAGTAGAATCATGGAAACCCCATGATTGCATTCGGAATGACTTCCCATTTCCCAAAATTGTGTGATATACTTTTATACGCAATTATGTGAAACCCCTTGATTGCGTTTGGATTGCCATTGGAGTATACCCCCAAATTCCATTGTATGATAAACTCCATAGCTGTGTTAGTGTGGAATATCAGTATGGAAAGGAAACTTGTAGTACTAACTGAGGGGCTGTGCAGACCACCCCTGAAGGGGCTGCGTGCAGCTTCCTCTGTCTTCGCCGGATCAGGGCCGTGGCAACTGCGTGCTGCAGGCCCGATCTGGCTTTTCCATAGTGCAAAAAGGAGCTGCAAAAAGCAGCTCCTTTTTGTGTCCTGGAAAGGGAGCCATAGCTGCTGGCGCCATGGCTTTACAGCACTCCTTTGCTGCTGCATCATCTAAACGCAGCATCACAGGAGTGCTGTGACGCCATACGCGGTGTGGTGTGGTGCGTGGCATCACAACACCATGGGGGCGAGTTGGGGTGTGTGTCGTGTGGATGCCATGCCCCAACTCTGCCCCCAGGCCGGCTTTAATGCCTGGTCTGCACAGGCTCTGAGCGAACAGTGTTGTAACATACATTTTCATAGATTTGGTCTATAGCCATACATCTGAGGAAGTAGACCAAGTCTATGAAAGCTTATGCTTCAACATCTTTCACTCAGTCTCAAATGTGTTACAAGATCCCTTTGCATCTAGAATGTGGTCTTCCTCTTTTTCTACTGCCTTCTGCCTTACCAAGCATTATTATCTTCTCTAGTGAGTCATCTTTCTCATGATATGGCCAAAGTATGACAGCCTCAGCTTAGTCATCCTCACTTCTAATATATTTCAAACCAAGTGCCAGTCCTGTCTGGTAGCTATGGTATTGGGAGGTCGGCTTAATGCCATTCTATATCTACACCTTCTGTATCTTCATCCTTGCTGCTGCTTTGCCCCCAACAATTGGAAAAGTAATATCTTATATCACTCTCTCTCTTATGCACATTTAACTTAATAGAACATGTATGTAAATAAACATTTCAAGTGCCTATATCATAGAGCACAAATAAATGTGCAGTTCACCCATTTTTGTTTCACATCATTAGTTATTAGAAAGGGCTCTGAGAGAGGATCGCCATATCTGACTTGTCCTTGCTGGCCCTCATGTAACAAGATTATCATTTTGAGGAATTTGGGGGGAAATCCTAGTCATTCCAGGAACTGCCACAGACCTTTTCTACTCACAGTGTTGAAGGCTTTGGTAAGGTCGACAAATGTTACATAGAGTCCTTTGTTCTGCTCTCTACATTTCTCTTGCACTTGTCTAAGAGCAAATACCATATCTGTAGTGCTCCTGTTAGCTCTGAAGCCACATTGGCTTTCAGGGAGAAGTTCTTCTGCAATAGCAGGAACTAGTCTGTTCAGGAGTATCCTTGCAAGGATATTTCCAGCAATGGAGAGCAGTGTTATACCTCGTATTATAACAGTTTTATACCTGTTATTGCTCTGAGGTAGGCAAATATTAACATGTCCGTTACAGCTAATATGTCGCAAAATATTGGACAGAAGCTGTATTGATAACTCATTTAAGAAGATGTTGTTTACATGGAATGTCTCCTCTGTCACAGAAGGCCACCTGGCACAGGGACATTAATGAGATCCTTGAGGATTTTCAAATAAAAGGTTAACATATATTTAAAAGCCTAAGAATGTCCCCGGAGAATTCACCTTACACATAATCCTTTCCTATTCTTTCCAAAGAAATGCTGATCTACTATTGCAAGGATTTCTGCCTTCCCTTCCTGCCTCATATCCTCCATTTTAAAACTCCAGAAAGGCTAACTCAATCTGGGAGACAGGGGAAGTGTGTTATTTAAGTCAAAATCCTTCTTTGTGTTTGATCAAGGATTTGACATGGTCAACATCTGAATATTAGCAAAGTGTTCGGAAGGACTAAAGGCATTTTAATCCTAAACAACAACAGCAGCAGCAAAGGAGCAGAGTTGTGTTGCTTTAAATATCAAAATGTTAAAAGCTATATAAGCATAAATTTCTGAGATACAAGGGGAAGGAATATAAAACAGAATCACAGCTGCAGGTGAAAAATGCAAACCTGTCAGATCAGATGAGAAAAGTAAGAGCAACATGGTAAGAGGCATCTTTTTGGAGCTTCAAAAAGTTTGCTCTTTCACTTTAAATGTGTTAGGGTGTTGACTCCCAGAAGCCCCCAGCCAGCCTGACCAGTAGAAAATGTAATTTTGTCCAAGGTTTGTTCAAAATACACTGACTGTATTTTTCCCAAATCCCATTTTTCTCCTTATCCACTCAACACAGTTGAGACTGGCACTCTGTCATTGCCACTAAATTTGCACTTGGTGAAATGAGCCTAAATACCCTAAAGGTACCAGATGCTCTCCGATCTTGGAAGCTAAGTAGGATCAACCCTGAGTAGTACTTGGATGGGAAACTATCAGTGAGTATCAGGTGCTGTTAGGCCCTATTTTCAGAGGACGGAATTGGCAAAACCACCTCTGAGTATTCCTTGCCTAAGAAAACTTTAGGAAATGCATGGAGTCTCCATAGGTTGACAGGTGACTTGAAGGCACATACACATGCACAAACTTGCACTTATAAAGACACTTAACAGGAAGAAAGTTTGGGATCAAACAATGATGTGTAAGAGCAAACACTGATAATGCTTTGACAAAGTGTTGCTCTCTAGTGAATTTTGATAGATACTTTGTTTGATAGCTTGGAAACTTTTCCCAGCAAAATAGGTTTTGTGGTCTGAGTGTTGGACTACAACTCTGGAGACCAGGATTTGAATTCCTACTCAGTTATGGAAATCCACTGGGTGACCTTGGGCGAGTCACACTCTCTCAGCCTCAGAGGAAGGCCAAGACAAACCCCCCTTGAAAGACTCTTGCAAAGAAAACCCTGTCATAGGTTCACCATATTCACTGTTAAATCTTCCAAGGTTAGAAAGGATCTGGTGCCTTTGGGGTACTTGGGCCTCACCTTTTCCTTTAACAAAAAAACCACACACACACACACAAACCTGGGATCCATAGTATGCAAACAATATATGCTTAGTAGTTATGAATCTTCTAGGAATAACCTTAACATGCAGGGCTGCATTTGTTCACATATAATCATTTTTATACTTACTGCTATCCTTCTAAATGCGAAACCTTGCATTGTAAGCATTGTCCCTTTCTCTTATGCTGCACAATGCTGCATAAATTATGTAATAACAAGAAATAAATAATAACAAGATACTAGCACCCTAATGCAAGTTGTAGATCCTTCCCCTCCATCTCCTTGCATGTTCTCTACAGAAAATGCCCCAGTACTAGCTCTTTTTCTCTTTTCATATCCCTTACCCTCATGAAAATCATACATAGAATCAAAAAATTGGAAAGGGCCCTATTGGCCATATAGTCCAAATCCCTGCTCAATGCAAGATATCCAGCTGGAGCATCCCCAGCATTTCCAGCCTAAAAGCAGTAAATATCTTTCTAACTTTTTAAAAAATATATAGAGACTTTGAGGATTGGCAAGCTATATGACAGAAGACAAATATTGGTTTTCATTTATGTCAGATCTTATTACTTAAGTCTCCTAGGTGCAACACTTGTGTTTTATGTGCGCACATGCATGCAGAGAGGGAAGGAAGCATGCAAGGTTTCCATAACCCTCAATATGTGTGATGCTCAAGGTCTTCTGTATAATCCTGACAGTGTTAAAATGACAGCTTTGGTCATGACTGATTTGTCTTTGCAGGAGATTCATATGGTCTGGGCTCCTTTTTCTATGCTTCCAGGATCAAGTCATTTATCAAGATTATGATAGGAGTGACTCATAGGCTCTCCAGCTGATACACTTGCTTAATATTGATGACAAGATCTCGATACTTCCTCATAGCTTCTGCTCCTGAATTCTGTGTATTATTAACTGGAGGCACAGACACATCAATAATGTCAGCACACGCGTTCTTCATGTCCATATCTGGACAACTGCAATCAACACATCCATCAAGTATGAAATGTGTGACCCTCTACATCGTGTAGACTGAATGCTAAAAGCTCTTATGAAGGCCAGAATTTCTAGTATGGATTCACTTATTCAAGCAACTTTCTCTCTTTCCTTCATTGCAAAATGTTGTGACAAGCACTTGGCATTTGGAAACAGGCCACCCATGGATCTGACCCTAAAATGGTCCTGTATAGATGTCAAGGATTTAAGGGCTGGAACTAGGATGAATCCAGTGGATTAACACTGTTAGTGGCTACCCTTACTTCAGAGATCTTCTTTGCTGCAGGAGAAAATAGGACTGTATAGTATTGGCTGTTACTATTGGTAGTGAACCCTCCAACTTTTCAAAGATGAAAATCAGGATGCAAGTGGCCAAGCAGCATTAGAGTGTGGTCAAGATGACAAAAGTGATTAAGGAGAAATATCACCCAAGGTAGAAGAGGCTGCAGCAGTTTGCTTTTGCCTGAGCCTACTAAGAAAGAAAAAATTCCATCCACACACTTGCTAAATTAATTCAATGCAAACTACTTTTGCACTTTGTGAACTCACTTTGCAGAAACTGAATTAAGACAAAGGACAAAGAGGGAAATTGAGAGGAGGAGAGAGAAACTGGGACGTTTTAAAAGCAGCTGAAAAATTGGGATGACAGAGGACAAAACAGGACTGTCTCTGCCAAATGGAGACAATTGGAGGATATATGGTAGGCAGTTTCTAGGTTAACCAAGCCTCATATAAATACAAAGAGCTGGATTTTTTTTCTTGTCTAGACAAAGGAGTACCTTCTGTTTCCAGGTGAATTTATTGAGCTCAGAGAGCCTGAGCTAGAAAAGCCTGAATTGGGTTGAGGAACCTTTCATATCTTGGGGACCACATTTAGTTCTATGCAGCCAGTGTAAACCAAGGGCAGGTGACTACATTCCCTCTGCAGTGTAATGGTAATTTTTAATTACTTCTATCTAAATGGTTGGCAAGTATTCAGATGCTGGCTCATGTTGCCCCTTGTGCTTTCTTGTGGATGCTGAAGCAAAGGCAAGATGGACAAGAAGAGAGTGTATTTTGTATCGCAAAGCAGCTGCTTGTGGCATTTTTAAAGTAATTAAAAAGGTTACTGTTGAGAAACTGGAAAGAAAAGTTAGGTGGGGAGCTTGGAACTCTGCCGTACTTTAAGAAATAGTGTTTAGAAGGAAAGGCCACCAAATGTATTGACTCTGTGATAGTACTATCCAACACTGGAGTTGAGCCAGGGTTCATAGGGCCAAGAACTTTAAAAGTAGTGTCAGGAATACCTGGGTTATTTGTGTTTGCTTTGCTTCTTTCCTCCTGGAATCGATCCAATGAGGATCAGAAGAGGTTTCAAATAGGAACGAGGGTCGTTTGCCCTGAATCCCGCTTTGGAGCAAACTGCAGTGGGAATGAGTCCTAAGATTTTCTGTTTAGCAGGGATAATGGTGCCCTCTATCATGCTAACTGTAACAGCTTCCTTTTAGGGTTTTTGTGAGTTTTTTGGGCTATGTGGCTGTGTTCTGGAAGAGTTTATTTCTGACATTTCACCTGCATCTGTGGGTGGCATCTTCAGAGAAACTTAAACTTAAAACCACAGGAATCTCCAGAAAGCAAACTTGTAGAGAGTCAACAACGATAAACATTCATTCATAGAAATCCCCTGAACTCCATATCCAACTAGTCTCCCCCTCCTCAGTCCTTCACCACTACTTATAGGTTGTTATATATATATATATATTCCATGTACCACTGTTTTGTTAGAGGAAATAGCAGTTTTTGCTTAATGTCTGATGTGCACTGTATAAATGAAAAACAGCCCTTCAAGTACTATTAGCAACACATCATAGAAAGGTAGGAGGTGCGTTTTACCGAGTTAGACCATTGCTTTACCTACATCAATACTGTCAACTCTGTCAGTTGGAGTGAGTTTGTTTTCTGCTGTTCCAGAGCCTAAGACACAAACCCATGGGTTCATATTAAAAGAAAAGTTATTCCATCTAAACATCTTAATGACTATAAAAGATATTCAGCAGTGGAATAGACTGCCTTAGAGGGTGGTGGACAACCCTTCATTGGAGGTCTTTAAACCAAGATTGTGTGGCCATCTCTCAGGGTTGATTTGTTTATATATTCATGCATGGAAGAAGGTTGGACTAGGATGATTCTATGATTCTATGGAAGGCTATAATGTCTCTCCAGGGTATCATGCAGGATTCTCTCCTTGTCCTTTGTGGTGGTTATCCATCTCCTCTATCATTTCATAAATGAAACCTGGGACACATGTGGCCATGCAACATATAGTTAAGCTGGCAAAAGTTATTAATGAGGAAGAATACACAAGTTTAGAGGGACTGTAGCAGTTTTCTTTGCCTGAGCCTACTGGGAAAGGCAAGACTTTGTCCCCTTCTATTCCCTCCCCTATGGTAAGTTAACTGAGTGCATACTACCATGTTTCCCTGAAAATAAGACAGTGCCTTATATTAATTTTTACTCCCAAAGGTGTGCTAGGTCTTATTTTAGGGGATGTCTTATTTTTTCATGAAGAAGAATTCACATTTATTGTTGAACAAACAAAAAAGAACATTTATTATATACTGTATATATATTTATATACAAAAACTTTGATAGGTCTTACTTTCGGGGGAGGCCTTATATTTAGCAATTCAGCACTAGGTCTTATTTTTTGGGGATGTCTTATTTTCAGGGAAACAAGGTAGTTCTGAACTTTAAACTCAGTTTGCAGGAAATGAAGCTGAGGGCAAAGGAGGATGAGAAATAAACTAGGAAAATTTAAAAGCAGCTGAAAAAGTGGGATAAACAGAGGATTAATCAGGACTCTGCCCAGTAAATCAGAATAGTTGGTGTGTATGAGTAACCCATCCAAGCTCTAACCAGGGCCAACAATACTTGGCTTCCAAAATCAGACAAGATTGGGTATCTTCAGGTTGGTACAATGGGGTTTTTACAAGTAATTTTTTTCTTCCCAGCAAGGATAAGCAACCCCCCTTTTTAAAGCAGGCTTTCTGTTTCCTGATGGAGACGTTACCCTATCCAATCAGCTGAGTACCTTTTGTGCCATCGGAAGTACAATTTTGTGCAGTTGGGCATACCAAATTTAATGAGTGAGATTGTTTCTTTAAAAAAAAGCTAAAGGAAAACAAAGACAAGTACTGTTCTCATTTCAAAACTTCATCAATTTATATTAATAAGCTTAGATCAAGAGTTTGCATCGCATAGATGGATGGGCTTGAGATGTGGTAGAGCATTTTGTGGGGATGGAATGGGGAAAGGCAATTTTTATATATATTTCCTCTCCAAATCTCTCAACCTCTGCCTGCTACAGCTGAAAACCTGGATCAGGAAGGTGTCGCTTAAAATTCTGCCAGGCAGATCGATGCCACATCTCCTCCTCAAACCTCCTAAAACTCACGTTTTATTACCTGCTGCAGCCTCCCAACATGACTATTTACTTGCAGGAGGAGAACAAAGGGGTCATGCTGTTTGTCCAACTATAAGAAGTGTAGGCAAAGTATGGGTCTTAGAGGGGCCAAAAATTTTATTTTGCCCCTCAAAAAAAGTTGAAAAACCTCAAATGGCCCCTAGGGGGGTTTGGTGGCTCCTGGGGGAGTGCTAAGGCCTCTGGAGGGCTGTCTAGGGTCCAGCATGGCTACTGGGCAAGTAAAAAGGGGACACAATACTCTTTCTCATTTGCTCAGCAGTTGTGCCACTCCTACCAGGTGTAGTGCTACACCAGATGTACACCCTGCTCTGGAGTGTCACCTGGTTTGGTCTTCATTCCTCACACATCCCCAATAATGCCAATGACACTGTGTAAACAGCCATCCGGTCTTGCTCCGGTCTGTGCAGGTTTTCATGTAAAATCCAGAACAAAAGGGAACTCTTTTAAAACCAGTTTAAGGGCTGGATGGCCAAGATTCAATGCGGAAGTGGCCTTGTTTTCTGAAGACAGTCTGCATTTGAATCAGGGCTTTGGTCCTGCATTGTGAAGAAAAGTTGCAGGGAAAGCAGGGGGAAACTGGTTCATTTGATCCATGTAGACATGCCCTGAAGCACTCATAAATGTCCACGAAATATATAAAAATAAGGAAAAAATATAGAAAAATCTGTGAAGGAGGAGGGGTGATGGCATGACAAAAGCCTTGTCTGAAACTCCTCCAGAAAGTCTAAATATTAAGCATCAGCTCTTGAAGAAAGGTGTACTGAAGTGTGGATTTCTTTTCTTCTTTTCCTTCAATCATTAATCAGTATGGTACTTACCGGGCCAAAAATGGGAAACCTTTGGACTCCAGACCGAAACATATAATTCCTAGATTCAGGCAGGTAAAGAGCAGAGAGAAAGAAGCCGTTTTAATGCTTTTGAAAGATCAGCACTTTTTTCAGTAGTTCAATGTGATAGGACTGTGTCTTTCTATTTTACTAGCTCACATGTTCAAAGTCAGCTCACTTGTTATTTATTTATTTACTTATTGTATATTCCACCTGTCTCCCTGCATGGGATTCAACACAGTTTATAAACATTTTAAAAATGCAATATGACTAAAGAAGTTGTTGTTGTTGTGTGCCTTCAAGTGATCTTATGGTGAGTGATCTATCAAGTGATCTATCATGAGGTTTTCTTGGCATGTTTTGTCAGAGGGGATTTGTTATTGCCATCCTCTGAAACTGAGAGAGTGTGACTTGCCCAAGGTCACTCAGTGGGTTTCATGGCCAAGCTGGGAATCAAACCCTGGTCTCCAGAGTTGTAGTCCAACACTCAAACCACTATGCCATGTTGGCTCTCAGAAAAAGGTATTAATACAAAATTTAAAACACAATTAAACCTGACTTTCATTTAAAAAATACAAGTTAAAGGCAGTTTTAAAAACATGTTTAAAACATAATAGGGACACAGTACTCCCCACTTCTGAATTGTCCATATACACTTTATATTGTACATAATGTGGGTTTGTCCACACAGGTGTGAGTTTTGGTCTAAAACCTACAGAAGTTGTCATGTTGAGGAAGGCTAGACTAACCTATACTGCTCATGAAATATTGCAGTGTTGCTGTGAAAGGTGCAGATATTACACATAGATCTGCTCCAAAGCTATATGTTAGCTATATATGTTGGTCGCCTTGGGTTTCACTTTGGGAGAAAGGCAGGATAAAAAATTAATTAAATAAATAAAATATAAAATAATGCATTGCAAGAAACAACATTAATTACAATGTACAACATTTTGTATCAAGCATTAATAAATAAATTAGATTACTTGTAGTATGTTATTTTTGTGGTAACATGAGCATAACTTTATTCCTTTTCTGAAACATCATGATAACTAGCAACAAATAAGCACTAGCCACTGCTTTGCCTTATTACTTTAAAGCTGCTGCCACACTGCAGAATTAATGCAGTTTGACACTGCTTTAACTGTCACGACTCCATCCTATGGAATCCTAGGATTTGTAGTTTGTTGTGTCACCAGAGCTCTCTGACAGAAAAGGCTAAATCTCTCACAAAACTACAAATCCCAAAATTCCATAGTATTGAGCCATGGCAATTAAAGCATTAATTCTGTAGTGTAAATGCAGCCATGCTTAGAGGGCTAAATATGAATTGCTGGAGATTTTGAGTTGTTTCTTTTCCAAATTCTAAGACGTTTTCTTACTTTTTTGCATAAATTGCCCCCCCCCCACTTCCCCGGCCCAAAAAGGAAGCAAAATCTGACCCCACAAAAAGTTGGTTGTGCAAAAAACAAACAAACCACCCGCTATATAATAAGCCAGTTTAAAAAGAATTCTGATGGCAACAAATTACTTTCTTGGAACTCTATATGACAAATTACTTTTCAAAAGTAACTTCCTAAGTTACCTTCTGTATCCACAGGTTCCTTATCCATGGATTCAACAGGCTTGAAAATATTTATAAAACATCTAAATTCCAAAAAAAAGCAAACATTGATTTTGCCATTTTTATATAAGGAAAACCATTTCACTATGCCATTGTATTTAAAGAAATGAAACATCCATGGATTTTGGTATCCACAGAGGGTCCTGGAGCCAAACCCCAGTGGATACCAAGAGCCCATTGTAATCTGTACAGGAGTCGAAAATAAAAGCATCAATAGTCCCTTTACTTACTTGGTTGGATAAGTGGGTACTGGATGAGGAAAGAGATCATATTGCCCAGGATCTGTGTTTATGTTCTACAGGGAATCAAGAGTACATAATAAAAATGTAAAGAAGTCATTTTACTGTATTAGCAATTGCTTAAAATAGATATGTAAGCATTCCCAAGGTGGAAAGCAAATCTAGACATGCTACATTTCCTGACAGAATACAAAATAGCAACCAATATAACTTCAGCAATTCAGAATTCTGTTTTTACATTTCTAATAGCAACATCATGTTGTACTGAAATTTGAGAAGAGCTTTCTCTTTATGTTATTTCTGAGAACTGGCAAAGAGGGAATCTGATGAATGGAGATGGGAAGGGAATTCTAAAGGAATGACTGAGAAGCCATCCTTGTTGCCATTTTCAATATAGTGGCATTCGGAGAAAGGCCTTCAGAGAAGATTGTACTAATGGGGCAGAAAAAGGTAGACATAGACAGCTGTCAGTCTGTCAGTTTATTTTTTTGAACAACAACTCCCACAACCCCCTAGCTAGCATGGTCAGTGGTGTGTGGTGGTGGTGGTGGTGGGGATTCTGGGAATGTCATTCAAAAAAGTAACCTTTGAAAGCTGTATTTCTCAGGTAGCCTGGTTCTGACCTGTTTAAGGTTTTACAAAATATAAGTTGAACTGTGTCTACAAACTGACATTCTTTAAATGCTGTGACATTGTACTTCAGTACTTCATAATGTGAGCTGCATCCTGGTGATTAATTCTTGCAAAGAGATCAATGCAGCAGCAAGGGCAGAATTATTCTCTTTTTGGCTGTTGCTAGAGAAATCAAGTTTTATTGCTCCTTACAGCACTGTTCTATGCATGCTTTACCAGTGGTGTCTCCCCAGTGCAATAACTCATGCTGTCACCCCTAGACTGCCTGACACACACTCCAGTTGCCCCCCTTCACCACTCAGGCCATCTCTGCCATGGCGGTGGTGGGATGCTACTATTACCCAACAGCCTCTTCCCAGTCTGTTGAGTTTCTGGCCAAGTGGGAAAGGGAGGCGACTCTCTTCTCTGCCCAGCCAGGCTCAGAAGGGGCTGATAGGCAGCAGCAGCACTCCATCCATACCAGCAGCCACAGCTGATGGCACCCTGGCTGGCAGAGGGGGGCTGGCAGAGGGGTGTCTTGGGATGGATGGGAGTGACCGCCCCACCTGGTGTTCACTTCCCTCTGATGTGTCACCGGGTGCAGTCTTCACTCCTTGCACCAGCACCACCCAGTGACACCCTTGATGTGTTTTACCCAGAAATAAGTCCTACTGCATTCTGTGACACTCACTCCGCCTGCAAGGAAAATTAAGTAGTAGCAAGCCGGGGTGCTAGAAGGAGGCTGCAGATTGGGGGAGAGGTCACACTTTTCACTTTTGGCCTCTGTAAACACCCCCATGCAGACAGAAAGCAAGCAAAATGCTAGTCAGACTTTCTCCCCAAGATGCTTATTTCTGTGCTTCATATGTTGATTTTTTGCATGAGTTTGGAATATTGGCACATGTGGCTGTTATAAGGTAAGCTGTATTGGTGATAAATGGTGTACGGTAAAGAAACACTCCAGCCATTTCACTGATGGAGTCCAGTATCCTTTCACAGTCAGCAGTGGCGTCACCGGGGTGGTGTAGGAAGTGTGAACCATGTTGAGTGACACCTCAAAATGGGATGACACACAGTTAGGTCCGCCTCTTTCTTGCCGGCTGCTCCATCCCCAGGCTTTCTTTCCAAGTAGAAAGCCTGGGGACAAGGGAGCAGGAAGGGTGCACATACATCTTGCCTGCACTGGGTGACACCATTGTTAGTGTCACCATGTTGATGTCTATTGTACACTAAGAGTCAGTGATAGAACCTAGCTACTGCCAACTAATTCTATCCAGACTATCCATGACCAGAAATCCACTTCTTCCATTGGCTGTGAGACATACGTAGAAAAAAATAGATTTATGCTTTTGTGTGTTATTAACCGGATGCCTGTTGTAATATTTCTTCAAAGCAAGGGTGTGTGGAACCTGAGACCCTGGAGCCAGATGTTGCTCACCTGAGGTTCTGACCTTCCTCCTCAAGAGTTTCCCTAGTTTGGACCATGATACCATCATTTCATAGTTTCCTTATTTTTTTTAATATATCTCTCTCCCCTTATTCTATAAGGATGTAGTATTTTTTTCTGAGGCTTAGTTATGCAAAGTAAGAGGTGTAAACTAAAATATGCTGATAGTTTCAATCCCTACCACAATGGGAATATGGCTTCCTCAGCAATTAATGAGAAAAGGAATTTGCCCCTCCAGCTATACTTTGTTCCCCACCTTTGCTTTGAATATTTAGTTCTTAAGATTAATGTATTCATATTATTAAATTACTTTTACCTTATCTCTGTAGGTTAAACTTATGGGACTTTGCCTTGAAGTGTTCTTAAAAGAGTAAGTTACTCGTCTTTTCTGTGCTAGTTGCACAAATGACGGAGGAAGGTAAGCGCGCGTGTCTGGGAGGGTTAGATCAGGTAGATGGATCTGCTGGTAGATAGACATTCTCTTTCTGCCTTCGCCTTTAAAATTATATGTTCGATTCACTGGATTCAGCTGAGCATCTTCAAGAAAATCTCTGACTGGGTAAAATCCTGGTATTGGTGTTGGCTGGAGGAAAGAAACATAACATCAAACCCTCTTATGCTATCGGCAGACACAGATTAGGATTGCATCCAGGGTCCCCAGAAGTGTTTTTAATAGGGCAGAGTTCAACATTGGCCAGCAAGTTGTTACTGATTTTGCCTTGCAAGGGAGGGGGATCAGATGTCCTCCTTTTCCAGGACATGCCCTACATCTCAGCCTTCTGTCCAGGAGGAATTTTAGTGTGTCCTCCATTTTGAGCATGACTAAGAAGCATGAATTTATATTTCTATGAGTGTTTTTAGCATTTCTTTGGTAATGCCCTACATTTTTCTTGAATGCCTTACCTTTTGCAGTGCCTTGTCCTCCCTTGCCATTAGGACATCTGGCCATCCAGTTACAGGGCCGGGGGGCAAATGTTCATTTTCCCATCTATTACCATTCAAACATCTTTTAAAATGAAGACCTATGCACAAAGTATACTCAGAAGTACACCGTGCATTCAGTGTAGATTACTCCCAAAGGGATGGATTGCAGAGGATGGATTGCAAACAGCCTATATTTTTCCTGGGAGGGCTCAATAACTACAACTCGCTCAATAATTCTTAGTGATCGATCATTTAGTACTCTACAGATTGATGATGCCTGCAGAGGCTGACTTGGTGATCCAATGTGCTGATTATTTCGGAGGTGTTCAGCCCCTCCTAATCTAGTTTTAAGGGGCTCTATGATTCTGTTATTCTATGATAATTTTACCATTTCAGTGGGGAGGCACAGGATGGATGCAGGTTTTCTTTGAACTTAAAAATGTTCATTAGAAACCTTAATCAATGAGTGGTTCTCAGGCCCTTGTAGTTATTATCTGCATTGCCGTGGAGCAGAAATTTCCTGTATCTGGCCCACCAGTACAAGACACAAACAGTAATAATGTATTTGCATGCACAAGCTCAAGCAGTGTTACATCATCCTGAGACTTGTGCAGTGCTGTGGTGAAGCCAGGATTCAGGGTGTCAAAGAACAAGGACTATTTTATTTTATTTTGCAAAGAAGATTTTGCCATCTACCATCCCACCACCCCAATGCCTCTCAGACTCCTTTTAAGTTTACTTGAATACCACAGAGTAGCTAACAAGGGAGAAAGCATTTGTCTTTGCAACACTATACAGTCGTCCCTGCCCCCATACACATTTGCAGGGGTTAGGGGCACAGCCCCTCACCCTTGAAAGTGGAAAAACTGCAAATATAGATAAATATAAATAAAAATCAAAAATGGTTTTTATTTTAGCCTGAGAGAACACTTCTCTAGGAATCTCTAGGTCCTTGAATGTGACTCTATGGCATCTTCCAGCAGAGTATGACCCTAGAATCATACTGGAGGATTAGAAATTCCTAGAGAGAACATAATAGTAAAACCTGTGAATCAGTTTGATGGGGCTTGGTTTTGTATGGGGACTTTATGACTTGCCCATGATGGAAAGAAAAATTGTCAAAATCTGTCATTCATATGGATCAAGATACCTGCTTCATTTTTATTTATTTATTTATTGGTTTCTGCTATGAGTATGGCAATGAGATCTTTCATGTTGAGTGCCCATGCTTCAATGTTTACTACTACACAATTGCAGATACACATCAATGAGAATCAACAGGGAGGGAGAATAGGACAAGAGGATCAGGACACACTTGGGTGATTGCACCTAAGGCCTTAGGAAGCCAGAGGTTATATACTCCTATTAAATTTTCTAAATAAATGCATGCAATCAAAAACTTTAAAGTTGTTGTTCAGGAATGAAAACATTCAAACATTTGGGATATACAGTACAGTTTTTTGTTGGTTTTTCAGGCTATGTGGCCACATGTTCTAGAAGAATTTATTCCTGATGTTTCACCAGCATCTGTGGCTGGCATCTTTCTCTGAAGATGCCAGCCACAGATACAGGTGAAATGTCAGGAATAAACTCTTCTAGAACATGGCCACATAGCCTGAAAAACCAACAAAAAACTATGGATGCAGGTCATGAAAGCCTTCAACTTCACCTTTGGAATACAGTCAAAAATTCCATCCTGTTTGCAGAGGTATAATTGGTTTTTGGCAAACTACATTTTATTCTCATTACAGTTACATATGTAACACAAGAGTCCGCCTTAGAAAAGTCTCACATTTCAACAAAACATTCCAATAAACAGAATGCATTGTGTTGAGACCTCAAGACTGGCAGGTCACCTGCTTGCCAAAGCTGTAGCATCTTTTCTCTTCTCCAGGCTAAACACGCCCAGCTCCCTATACTGCTCCTCTGGAAACATGGTTTCCAGAGCTTTCACTATTTTGGTCACCCTCCTCTGAACATGCTCCACATTCCAGCAATGCATCTGCAAAAGAGGGTTGAATCCACAAAAACCCATGCCAAAATAAAACCATTAATCTTAAAGGTGTCACTGGATTCATTTTTGTTCTTCCTTATTATTCTAAATTAAAGCTGAAGGCCACACTGTGCAATTGTGCACCACTTTCTCAGATCAGTTATTGTACAGTATTGTTTCTACTTTTGTGATGCAAAGCTAAGAATATAAACAATTATACGTACTCTCAATGATTCCCTCCACCATCCATCTCTTCTCAGTTCAGTTAGTTCTTTGCCTTTGTCCGTTCCCTTCAAAGAAACCCAGATTAGACACTCAGCACTTGTACCATTTCAAAGTTGTCCTTTTGCAGTCCTTTTGAAGTATTGATAGATGCAAGCATGTAATATACATATGAAACATGGAAAGCCTCTCATGTTTTATAAAGTATAAAAACTAAATGTATATGCATTTAAAATAATATCCTCCACTGCCCAAGATTTAACACCAGCCGGAGTTGGGGAGGTTGCATGGCCTGTAGAGCTTTTCACATATGGCAGATATTTCTTGGCAGTGTCACCTCAGTTGTGGAATCTTCTTTTGTTAGAGATCAGGACTATGATTCTAGATCAACAACTTAGTTTTTTAATTGTACCTTAGTTACATAGTTAACTAGCATCTCCTGGCCCAGCCATCCCAATCCTGATTTACTGGATAGCAGTAACTGCAAGCAATGGGAATCTGTTCTCCTATCAGTCAAGACACAGCAGATGGATGTCTCCATCCCTTCCAGCAAGTGATCTCTGCTGCAATAGTTAGAAGCAGGATGCCTGTCATAATTTCTCCTTGCACTGGAGATTGCTCATGGGATGGGAGTAAAAATGTCAGTCTACTGTTTCACAGTTAATAGGAAACAGACCCTCATCTATTGTAGCATTGCTGCCCAATAAGTGGAGTTTGGGAGACTTCCATAATCCTTACATATTCCCTACACTATTAAGAGAGATTGTGAATACAAACAAATCACAGATGTGTGACTCTAGGTTACACATTCATAACTGCAATTGTGAATTCCAACGACACTGTCACTTACCCTGGTTTTTCAAGTACAGTAAGAAATGTGCTTATCTGTGGAATAATGAAGTATTTGAGTAGACTTCTGTTGCTGTCTTATTGCTTTAGATACTTTTGGTGTATCTATATATTCTACTTTACAGTTGTAGTTGTTATTGTGTGCCTTGAAGTTGCTTCCAACTTACGGTGACCCTAAGATGAACCTGTCATGGAGTTTTCTTGGCATGTTTCTTCAGAGGGGGTTTGATGTTGCCATCCTCTGAGACTGAGAGTGTGATGTGCCCAAGGTCACCCAGTGGGTTTCCATGGCTGAAATGGGATTTGAACCCTGGTCTCCAGCATCATAGTACCACTCTCAAACCACTATACCACATTGGGTCTCATCTATTTGAAGGGTTGCCCAGCTCAGGAGCTCATTCACACTAAACAATTATAGCATTTTTATTCCACTTTAACTGCCATGGTTTCATCCTCCATAGAATCTGGGGTTTATAGTTTGGGGAGGCAACTGTGGCTGAGCCTTCTGAATGCCTCTTCCATACAACAAAACCATGGCAGTTAAAGTGGAATAATAGTGCTATAATTGTGCCATGTGAATGGGCTCCAGGTCTCATTCTAAGATAAAGGATCAGAAGAGAAGAGACCCTTCACATTGTACAACAAGAGTTCATAACTGGACAGTGGGTAGAGAGATTACCTGGTCACAGTCTTCCCCATTAATGTGACAGATAGTGAATTTCTGTCATCGTTATCACTAAATTTGCATGTATGCATAAATAAATAAATATTAGCATATGGCATTTTATTCTATATCCTGTTTTGTGTTCTTTTTGATAATGGCAGTTTCTTTTTGGTGATGTGCAAGTAGCACCCAAATAATCCTGCCTTTATACTTTTTGAAATAATAATAAAAAAAACCCTGTTGCATTTTTTGTAAGCTACTTTCAAGGGTTTTGACAGAAAAGTAGTATATAAATGCTGCCTGGGAAATCTTTGTTTGAGGGACAGTTGAAAAAAAATCCTCCCAAATTATCTCTAAAAATGCCTCTTTGTGTGTGTATATGTCTGTGGTGTTGTGTGCTTTCAAGTTGTTTCCGACTTATGGCAACTCTAAGGCAAACCTATCATTGGGTTTTCTTGGCAAGATTTGTTCAGAGGTTTGCCATTGCCTTCCCTGAGACTGACTTGCCCAAGGTCACCTAGTAGGCTTCACAGCTCAGCGGGACTCGAACTTTGGTCTCCAGCCTCTAAATGCCCTTTAAAAGTAACTAGAAACAACTACGTGTTGAACTTTTCAAAGAATCCTTTCTAACTCATTACATTACTCTTGAAAGATTTCATTCTCATTATTCTCCTCCCTAACCTTTTACAGGTGCGATGGTACTTGTAACTCATTGCTTCCCTTCTCTGCTAATAACTTTGTCTAAAGTTACAATGCTGCTTTGTTTAAAACGCACAACTCTTACAAGACCAACTAAAGCCTACTGCCATGCAAAGGACTGATGTACAGCACCTACCCTAGACTGTTTGCTCTGTTTGCTGGCTCTGCTAACTGCACTGCTGCCAACCATGTTTTCCTATTATTTTATTTTTTTAAAGGAACAGGTTGCTCTTGTCTGATTGCATCAGACAAGCTACAACAGTATCTGTGACATCACAATCCCTTTGCTATGGATTTGCGGGTTCTTAGAGGAGGGAGAGGGCCAGTGTGGCATAGTGGTTTGAGTGTTGGGCTACAACTCTGGAGGCCAGGTTTCAATTCCCAGCGCTGCCACGAAATCACTGGGTGACCTTGGGCAAGTCACACACTCTCAGTCTCAGAGGATGATAACAGCAAACTCCCTCTGAAGAAACTTGCCACACACTCACACACACAAAACCCTATGATACATTCACTCTAGGGTTGCCATAGGCCAGAAGTGACTTGAAGGCACACAGCGCAACACACACATACACAGAGACATTTTTACAGACAATTTTGATATTTTTTTCCAACTGTCATTCAATCAAAGATTTCCCAGGCAACATTTATATACTACTTTTCTTCCAAAACCTCTGAAAGTAGCTTGACGGCACACAACAATAAAGACAGATGAGGGACAACAGAGAGACTATCAAGCCAGGAGATGATAGGTACCTTCAGGCAAAGATTTGTTAGGAATCTCATGAAGCTTTTGAGTCCCTGTAATCTAGCTGTACAGGGTTTTTCCATCGCTTCAGGAACCTATAAAACCTGTTTGACCAGAAGTGAAAGTGGGGCAAAAATGTGTGCATACACCACAGAGCAAGGAATATGTTATCTGTTATACAGAGGCTTGCATGTTCTTAGCCTACAGATGTTGGTGGACTACAACTCCCACCATTTCCCTTAATTGGCTAAGCCTGACTAGGGCTGTTGGGAGTTGTGGTCAAACAACATCTGGAAGGCCACAAGTTTCCCATTCCTAGAGTAACATGTTATGTTTATGTTTACATTGAAGACATTTTAAAAAGCACCATAACCATGGGTGGCAATCTCATTCCTTTTTCTTCTTCCAACTCATTTAAACTAGAGTTTCTCTGCTCCAGTCCAAGATCTTGTCTATGATTTTATTAAAATACGCTAGCACAATCAGAAATGGAACAAATAATGCCACAGGCCAAGATCTGAAGAAGAGCAAAGAGTTGTGTTTGTTAGCCCATAGAAAAACAGACAATATGGCAAAGCGTTTTTAAAATGAAGGGGAATCTCAAAAGCATTTTGATATGACACAGTACTTACTGTTCAAAGGCAAAATGAAAAATCTAATTGAACACATACAAACTGTTGCAAGTGCCTAAAGCGTTTCTTTAGATCTCACCCAGAGCTGCAAATTGGTTTTCTCTCCACAAAGACCAGTAGCCATTATGCTTTGGATATGCCTCTTTTATTTGATTGTGGGAGTGTGTGCATTACAATCAGTTTTCATAATGGTTATGGTGGCTATGTAACGGTTATGGTGGTAGTTGTAGTACAGTACAATGCTTCTAGAAGACACCAGCTTGGAGCAAGCTGTACTAGACTAAGTAGAGGACTGATTGTTTTGTCCTTTTAGCATATTTCTCCCTCATCTTGCATTTCTCTACAATGCCTTTCTTGTCTTCACTAGAAAGGACATACTTTAAGCAAATTAAAGTGTACTTCCTGAAGATCAGATTCACAGAATTGGAAGGGACTACAAAGAGCCATATGCTTTAATTTGTAGCCCCTTCCAATTCTGTGAATCTGATCTTCAGGAAGTACACTTTAATTTGCCAGGCAGGAATGAGCACCTAAAACACTCCTGAAAAACAGCCATTTAACCTCTGGTTAAAGACTTCCAATGAATAAGAGTCTACCTTCATCTCTAGAGTTTAGTAGAGAAGAAAACAAGTCCACGACTGTTTGAAAACACCCTTTCTCATCCACCCCACTTTTCCTTTCTTCCTCCCTATACCCACCCACATGGATCCTATGAAATCTGGAGGACTCCAGAAAATTGTAGAAACTATTGAAATCCATATGAAGTAATGACCAACAATTTTTAAAAAAATATCCTTAACATTCTTGTCCACTTTGTGGGCTAAATCCTATTACTAGTCCCAACTAGAGTTAGATGAATTGAATCAATTGCTGAACATGTTAATATGGATGACGATGATGGTGGTGGTGATGGTGATGATGTAATAGTAGTAACAGTAGTAGTAGTAGTTTATTTCTTACCCACCTTTCCCCATGTATTGAGGGAGGGAACAGCAACAGATTAAAATATAACTCATAACATCCGTTAAAACATGTTTGATTGATTCAGTGGTTCTATTCTCACTGAGAATATCAATTGGATTAACACCATAGTTTTACAGCAAATCTATCCATATCTCCCAAACTACTTTGACTCAATTCCCGAAATTTAAGAATGTTCGGTTTTACCAAAATTTGCAAATTAAATGTTTACTGTATGAATTTGTATGAACCAATTAATGATCCTTTTAATGTTACTTAACATGAAAAATTTAGTTATCTTTTAATCTACCTTATTGGATTGTTTAATAATAATAATAATAATAATAATAATAATAATATCCCGCCTCTCTGTGCAACACAGTAGGAAAGTCATTTATGCCATCCTGAGATCACTGGAGGAAAGATGAAATATAATTGCAAATGATATATTGATCACTCTCTCCCCTTCTCTCTCTCACACACCCTAGAGAGATTCTCCAATGAAAGGTTTTTTTCCTACAGAGTAACTAGAGGATTTCACTGTAGTAATACTTGCAAAAACACTCCACTCCATCCAAATAGTGACAGACCAGAAGTAGACTTCCATTGGTTTTTTGGCTGACTCAGCCTGCCATGAGATCTGGGACTGAAAATGTATTGCCAACATCATTGAAAGTTTCCTCCCCAATCCAGGATCAACTGAAATGAATCATGGAGGATTTTTGGGACATGCCTGTTTTCTAAGTGAAGCAAGGCTTGGCATTACCCTCTGCTATTCCTAAGTAGAATTCACATCATAATGTTTGGGGCAAGAAGTATACTATCTTGTTTTTTTCCTTCCTTTGAATCCTCCCCCCCCCCCCCCGGCCTTACCCCAGCATGTTAATGATCAGTATGTTCTCCATTTCGGCTGTTGGGGAAGTTTCCCAACCATGCCAAATCTCATGAACATTGTCATGAACATTGTCATAGAAATGGTCGTAGAACATTGTCATTGTCTTAATGGTAATGAAAAGTGGAATACACACCTCCCAAGAGCTGTCAGAATCTCCATGGGAAATCTTGGAGCGGCGTCCACCGATCATTTTTCACCTCTATGTCTCCTTCTCTTTGGTTGCTGTGATCCAGGCTGTAGTAGTGTGTGGTCATTTTTCACAAATACGTGAAGATGTGCTTTGCCTCTTCAGAAGCTGGATCAGGGACACATATCTATTGAACCCCCATACTATAGCAGGTCATTCCCTGCCATTCCTCACAGGCAGGGGGCAGGTTTATCCAACTACTTCTGTTCACCCACGACATTGTGACATAATGCCATTACAGGTACTGGCATTATGATAACAGTGTGCTAACTCCCAATGAGAGAGGTTGATCTGGATAAAACAGCAGTAAGCAACTGCTGTATATTTTCTCTACAAAGACAGCCCTTCTTGTATATAATCTTAAAAACGCCCTTTTATATGTTTTACTGGCACTGCATCACTTTTCTAGTAGCTACTCTATTAAAGTATGGGTTTCTAGAGATTTTGCTCTCAGAATACACTGCTAAGAAATCTGACTGCATACTCAGCGTGCGTGTTGTGTGCCTTCAAGTCATTTCCTAAGTATTTTCTTGGCAAAATTGGTTCAGAGTAGGTTTGCCATTGCCTTCCCCTGAGGCTGAGAGCATGAGATCTGTTGTCACTCAGCGGGTTTTCATGGCCAAACTGGGAATTGAACCCTGGCCACCAGAGTTGTAGTCCAATACTCAACTACGCCATGCTAGCTCTCTCATACTCAGTACCTTGTTTTAATTTGTAGGTCTACATTCAAAAATCTGCTTAATAAATCAATTTATGCAACAAAGCTATAGACGCAATTTAAAACTGTAACATTCTACTTCTAGATTTAGAGCAACAAAATTCCAGGTATAGCCCTCTGTACAGATGCTCATACCTAGCCCTGTTAAATTTCCAAAGAATGGCTCTCTGTGCATTCCACATATGGGTCTTATGCCTGTGGAGACACACTGTCCAGAACCTTCAAGCTAGAAAAAATTTGGTACTGACTCAACCCTCCATAATAGATGTGCTCCAGGCACCATTTTCTCATTTCCAACTTGTCTGATACAGTAGCAGCATGGAAAACAAGTGTGTCAACAAGAAGAGAAAGTGTGAATTGTGTAAATGGACAGATGACCACTTGAAAAACATCAGTTACAGGTAAGCAACCTGTCCTCCTCTTTCCCCGTCTCTGTGCATCACACAAACTGTATGGTATTAACTAGCCATCTCACTCACCTGAGCAGAGAGATGCATCAGTTGAAGACTGATGACAGAATGTCCCTGCCAAAACTGTATCAGCTTGATCCTTCATGTCCGGGCAATAGTAGCAGATAAATGTAGAGAGGTGCACCCAAGTCATGGATCAACAGACTTCCAGAAGAATGTCCTTTCAAAAGAATGAGGACATAGCAGTAGCCCTCAGAGAATGGCTCTTTATGCGATCTCCCAGAGCTAGTGAAGCCATATTGTACAATGGATGATAATGCAAACAACCCATTCGGAAAATGTTTGAGAATTTTTTTATCCTTCCTGGGACCAGAAGAACACAAACAGTCAAGAAGACTTATGGAAGAAGTCAGGATGGGATATACAAAAGGGCAAAACTCTTTGAACATCCAGAAAGTGGAGGGAATGTTCCAGCTAAGAGAAAGGGTTGGGGGGAATAACAAAGTTCCCCCACTTTAGTGGATGTGATCAAGATGAGAAAGATGACCTTATAGGAAAGACGCTCCAGTGGAATACATGCCATAGGCTCAAAGGGAAGATGGACAAGATGTGATGGGGCAAACAAGCTCCACTGTGGGGCAGGTTGTGGCAGGCAAAAGTAGAGGCTTTGAAAGCACTTGAAGAACTCCTTTGTAGTGGGCAGAGAAGAGGGATTTAGAGCCCTTCTCAGGTTTGACGTAAAACGAAATCACTGCTAAGTATACCGTGAGAAGAAAATTGCAGTCTTTTGTCAAGGAGTGCCAGTAAGAATGAGAGTACATGGCACAGGAAACAATAAAAGGGATCAAAATGCTGATCATTCACATAGGCTACAAAAGCAGACCATTTGTGACTGTAGGAAGTGTGCATAGAAGGCTTTATAGCTCCCAATAGAATGGAATAAATTCTGCATAATGGTGCCACCTCTGGATGTGGACCTCCAGGTGTAGGACAAGCCCATTGTCCTTCAAAATCACATTTTCCCATAAGGTGAATTTGTAGGAATCAAGGAAAGTTGGAGGATGAGAAGCATACTTGTCTAAGCCACCATGGTGTCAGGATGCAGTTTGCGCAATTCCTTCTGATCTTGGAGATCACCCTGGTCAGCAGTGGAAATTGAGGGAACATATAAAGAAATGTCCTTGACCAATGAAACAGGAATGAATCTCCCTCTGCTGCCTCTTCTTCCCCTGCTGCAAAATCAAGGCAGTTGGGCATTTGGCAGTGTTGCAAACAGGTTCACCTACAGTGTCCCACATGCAAAATAACCTGTTCTGAAATGCAGGATAGTAAGGTCAATTCATGATTCTGAGCTGGACATGCTTAGCCAGTCCACCAAGACATTTTGGACTCCTGCCATGCAACCTGCAATGAGATGAATCTTATGAAAACACCAGTGCCACAGGAAAAGTTAAATAAGCCAGCGTTGGAGACCTTGTGTGATTATCTTTGTTGACATACCACACAACTGTTGTTGGTTTGTATTAGAATCATCTCCCTAAAAGGAGAAGGCGGCCTTGCATATGTTGAAAACAAAGGAGTTTGAAAATGTTGATGTAGAGAGCTCTTTCCAAGTGTCCCTGGCCTTAGCCCCAGCCATGGCCTCCCCAATTCATCAGGAAAGCATTGAAAGTGATTGTGATTGTTGGCTGGAGAGGGAGAGGAATGGTATGTCCCACAGTGGAGTGGGAATGTGTGTCCACCATCAGATGGAGACAAAGGGAAGCCAGCAGTGTAAAGCAGATTGACATGGCTAAATTGGATGTCTGCTTGCCTGAGAAACCACAGTTGTAACAGATGCAGAGTCTTGCACAAGGAAGCATGCCAGTTGAAGGGCATGGTCCAGGAAGGGAGAGGAAAATAGCAGAGGTGAACAACTGGCTTCGCAGATGGTGCCGCCGAGAAGGATTTGGATTCTTGGATCATGGGCTGCGGTTCCATGAGGAGGGACTTCTTGCAACAGACGGGTTGCATCTCACGCCAGTTGGAAGAAATGTTTTTGCCAACAGTCTCAAGAACTTGATCAGGAGAGCTTTAAACTGAGTTCCGAGGGGAAGGGAGACAATATTAAGGAACGCAAAAGGGATGGCGTAAATAGTCAAACTGACATAGAGGAAACAAGGCAAACAGTGCAAGGACCCAACAGTGGGAGGCAAAAAAACTTGCACAGGCAGCAAGTAAAAGGGAACCATGGTCTGCGATGTCTCTACACTAATGCACAGAGCATGGGAAATAAGCAAGATGAACTCGAACTCCTAGTACAAGGCAAATATGATATAATAGGCATCACTGAAACCTGGTGGGATGAGTCTCATGATTGGAATGTGGAAATAGAGGGGTATAACCTTATTAAGAGAAATAGGCCAAACAGGAAAGGAGGAGGAATAGCACTATATGTCAGAGATATTTACACCAGTGAAGAGATCCTGGACATCAATCATGGAAGCCAGGTGGAGAGCATCTGGATAAGAATTAAAGGGGAGGGAAACAACAAGGGTGTTACGGTGGGAGTCTACTACAGACCCCCAAGTCAGACTGAGGAATTGGATGATATCTTTCTAGAACAGATGACCACACAGTCAGAAAAGAGAGATGTAGTAGTGATAGGCGACTTCAACTATCCTGATATTTGCTGGAAGTCTAACTCAGCAAAATCCTCAAGGTCTAGCAAATTCCTCACTTGCCTGGAAGACAATTTCATGGTCCAAAAGGTGGAAGAGGCAACAAGGGGGTCAGCTATTTTAGATCTGATCCTAACCAACAAGGAGGACTTGGTTAATGGGGTGCAAGTGGTGGGATCATTAGGTGGAAGTGACCATGTTCTCCTGGAGTTTGTAATACAGTGGAAAGGAGAAGCCAGGCAGAGTCAGACACGCATCCTAGACTTTAGGAGAGCGGATTTCAGTAAACTTAGAGAAGTATTGAGGGCGATTCCATGGTCAAAAATACTAAAAGATAAAGGAGTTCAGGACGGATGGGACTTTCTCAAAAGGGAGATACTGAAGGCACAATTTCAAACAGTTCCAGTGAGAAAGAAAAACGGGAGGTGTCTCAAGAAACCAGGATGGATGACTAAGGAACTTTCAACCGAGCTAAGTTTGAAACGGAACATGTATAAGAAATGGAAAAAGGGGGAAATCACGAAAAAGGAATTCAAAGAAATAGCAGGCATGTGTAGGGGTAAAGTCAGAAAAGCTAAAGCGCAGAACGAACTCAGGCTTGCTAGAGAGGTTAAGAACAATAAAAAGGGCTTTTTTGGATATGTCCGCAGCAAGAGGAAGAAGAAGGAAACGGTAGGGCCACTGCGTGGAGAAGATGGCAAAATGCTAACAGGGGACAGAGAAAAGGCAGAATTACTCAACACCTTCTTTGCCTCAGTCTTCTCAGAAAAGGCAAAGGGTGCTCAACCTGAGGATAATGGAGCAGAGAACAGAATTGGGGAATTTCAGCACAGAATAAGTAAAGAGATAGTAGAGGAACACCTTGTTAATCTAAATGAATTTAAGTCTCCGGGACCAGATGAACTCCATCCAAGGGTATTAAAAGAACTGGCAAAAGTAATATCAGAGCCATTGGCAATCATATTTGAAAACTCCTGGAGAACAGGAGAGATCCCAGCAGACTGGCGAAGGGCAAACGTTGTCCCCATCTTCAAAAAGGGGAAAAAAGAGGATCCCAACAATTATCGTCCAGTTAGTCTGACATCAGTTCTAGGAAAGATTCTGGAGCAGATCATTAAACAGAGAGTCTGTGAACATCTAGATGGTAATGCCATAATCACAAAAACTCAACACGGGTTTCAGAGAAACAAGTCATGCCAGACAAATCTAATCTCTTTCTTTGATAAAATTACCAGCTTGGTAGATGAAGGGAATGCTGTGGATATAGTATATCTTGATTTCAGTAAGGCCTTTGACAAGGTTCCCCATGACATTCTTGCAAACAAGCTTGTAAAATGTGGGCTAGACAAAGGAACTGTTAAATGGATCTGTAATTGGTTGAATGGCCGAACCCAAAGGGTGCTCAACAATGGCTCCTTTTCATCCTGGAGAGAAGTGACCAGTGGGGTCCCACAGGGCTCTGTCCTCGGCCCAGTGCTATTCAACATCTTTATCAATGACCTGGATGACAGAATTGGGAGCATACTTATCAAATTTGCAGATGACACCAAATTAGGGGGAATAGCTAATACCCCAGAGGACAGGATCAAGATTCAAAATGACCTGAATAGACTAGAAAGCTGGGCCAAAGCTAACAAAATGAAATTCAATACAGAGAAATGTAAGGTATTGCACTTAGGGCGGAAAAATAAAATGTACAGATATAGGATGGGTGACACCTGGCTGAATGAAACTACGTGTGAAAGGGATCTAGGAGTCCAATAGACCACAAGTTGAACATGAGTCAACAGTGTGATGCGGCAGCTAAAAAGGCCAATGCTATTTTGGGCTGCATTAATAGAAGTATAGTGTCTAGATCAAGAGAAGTAATAGTGCCACTGTATTCTGCTTTGGTCAGGCCCCACCTAGAATATTGTGTCCAGTTCTGGGCGCCACAATTCAGAAAGGACATTGAGAAACTGGAGTGTGTCCAAAGGAGGGCGACAAAAATGGTGAAGGGTCTGGAAACCATGCCCTATGAGGAACGACTTAGGGAGCTGGGGATGTTTAGCCTGGAGAAAAGAAGGTTAAGAGGTGATATGATAGCCCTGTTTAAATATTTGAAAGGATGTCATATTGAGGAGGGAGCAAGCTTGTTTTCTGCTGCTCCAGAGAACAGGACCCGGAACAATGGATGCAAGATACAGGAAAAGAGATTCCACCTGAACATTAGGAAGAACTTCCTGACAGTAAGGGCTGTTCGACAGTGGAACGCACTTCCTCGGAAGGTGATAGAGTCTCCTTCCTTGGAGGTCTTTAAACAGAGGCTGGATGGCCATCTGTCAGGGGTGCTTTGATTTGGATTTCCTGCATAGCAGGGGGTTGGACTGGATGGCCCTAGTGGTCTCTTCCAACTCTATGATTCTATGATTCTATGAAGCAGAGAATTGACACCATGTGACTGAGTCCAAATGGCAGACAGTATGTTGGACTCCAAGATTATGCGACAGCTCCAGTTGCATGTACAAACTGCCTTATTGAGAGGTAGAATGAGCAGAACCTGTAAGGAGGATAAACAGGCATCTATGAGGTTGATGTTCTGAGTGGAAACCAGGTGGAATTTCTCATGATTCACACATAGACCAAGATGTGATGAGAAGGCAGAGCACACACAATGATGGAGCTGGATCTTGGATGTGGAAACCAGGACCCAGTCAATGTATGGGAAGAACAGAATGGGCTGTTGAAGTGCACTGCCACTACCATGGCTTTCCTAAAAACTCTGGGGGCCATTGAAAGACTGAAGAGCATTACTTTGAATTAAAAGAAGTCTTGCTTTTTTGCAAATTTGAACAATCCCTGATCTGTGTGGATTGCAAAAAGAAAGTAAGCAGCCTAAACATTGACTGTTGTAAATCAATTTCACTCAAGAATGAGCACTGTCTTGGGGACTGGGACTAATGCCAGTATTGTTGTGTGTTCTGTCTTGGAGAAATCCTAGCCAATTCAACTAGCATAGCTATTATGGGCAGCTCCGAGAAAAGGAGGCACCAAGAGTGTCCATCCTGAGGGGATTATCCTTGTAGTGCTTAAAAGGCAACTTTGAGAAGACACATGCCTCTGAGGATAAGCAACTCTCCAAGAACTGTATATGGTTACCACAAAGATGTAGAAAAAATTAACTGCCACTAATGTGGACTAAGAACTGGAACTGAGAAAATGTTGCCTGAGAATGTCTATTAGAAAGGAAGGCAGGTGCTGCCAAAACTTCGCTAGCTAAAAGTCTCTTGCACAGATGAAAGGCTCATGTGCACACAGACCATAAAGAAAAAGCTAGCCGTTTTCAAATCAGATGTTTCCAGCATAGCAAATCTGTACTGCAAGAAACCTTTTCCTTTTCCATGCTCTCATTTGGTGTACATAGGAAATCATGCTCACGTAATTTCACATTTTTAGTGTGCGATGTGGTTTACCTTAGAGGTCTTTAAGCAGAGGCTGGATGGGCATCTGTCGGGGATGCTTTGATTGGGAGTTCCTGCATGGCAGGGAGTTGGACTGGATGGCCCTTGTGTCTCTTCCAAATCTATGATTCTATGATACTTGTAAACTGAATACACAAATGGCTTTTAAAAATTCTTGCATCTGCAGTTGATTTGTTCTTACTTTGAGCTTTATGAAGAGAGGGATGTGTGTGCGTTAACATAATTAGGTGCCAACTACCATTGAATTTTAACACTACTGCTGAACTGGCTCAAAGTTGGGATATTGTGCTTGTGTTGTTCCATTTGTTCCATCCAGTGGGACTAGAAGATGGTTTCTCAGCTCCATAATAGTAGTGTTGTAGAGTTCTGCTGCAACAACTATCTTTCTTTTTGCTGTTTGTCATCAAGTTGTTTCCAATTTATGGCGACCCTATCACAGAGTTTTGTTTGCCAGTTTTCCTCTGAAGTTGATAATGTGTGATTTGCTTAAGGTCATCCAGTAGATTTCCATGGAATTTGAAACCTGGTCTCCCAGAGTCCAGCATTCACTACAACATATTGGCTTGCTAGGATACCACCTTAGCCCAAGGTTTGGGCCCAAACTTTATAATAACCTTAACCAAGGCTATTTAAAGCTAAGAAGTTCAGAACAACCATCTGATTGGGTCAGAATTAGAAACTGAGGGGAGGCCAGGTAAACTCATATTGGGAGTTTAAAGGAAAGACTTCAGCAGATGAAAGAACGTCCTGCTAGTTTAGGCAGGAAAAAATTGACCTTCACAGGGTTGCCCCTCCCACAAGGGAACAGGAAAGTCGACCCTTTTTCCTACCTAACGGGAACAAATGAGAGGGTCAACCCAATCCAGAGGATGCTATGACCAGTAAACTGAGAGAAAAGACCAGTAAACTGAGCCTTAGTCCTGCAATATACGAGTCTTGTGAATCTGAGGGACACAAGTTCAAGCCCCACATCCTCCTTTTTATCTCCTCTCATCTGATTCTATTCCATGACTTGAGACTTTTAGACTAAGCCCCAGGGCAAGGACTTTCTACTTACTGATTTTTAGCCACCTACAAGCCTTACTATGGTGAGAAACAGAGTACAGTCTTTAGAGAAATAGGAGGCTATTCTGGGCACAGTTAAGATCTATGGATTTAGGAACAGTTCCATATCTAGAAATACTCCCTAACTTGGGGCCAGCACAGACCGGCTCTAAAAGCTGGCTTCCCAGAACCTTGGGGGCATGGCTTTTAGACACCACGTCGCCAAGACACCTTGAAGCTGCCCAATCAATCATATGGCAGCAACTTCAAGATGTTTTGGGAGCATGGCGTTTAGACTCCACACACCCAGAAGCTGCCCTGGCACTGTGGTGGGACATCTTAAATCTGGCTGAAATAGGAGCAGATCTTTTCCACTCCTATTTGGGCCCGCTTCCTGGTGGACTGGGACTACGGTGTGTGCTTGCCACGGCCTCAAGTTGTCTTTGGGCACGGCAGCTTCAAGCAGCCCCTTCATGTCCATCTGTTCCACCCCTTGGTCACTTGCAGGAACACCATAATAGAAAAATGTAACTAATGTCACAGTGGGTTACCTCTCTGTTGTTTTTCGTCCATGGCTGCATTCAAACACCATATTAAGTTCACAATGGGACCATATTCAAGTCACTAGTTCACACGCTACTCCCTCAAGCACAACCATGGAAGTTTCACTTCATTAACTTATAACATTTTCCAAACACGCTGACCTGTGGCTCATCTTAACTATTTCCTCAAAGTCAATAAAGTATTGTTTATGAATTTGGCTCATTTCCACAATCCAGACTAAAACATGAATACTAATCTTTGTCTTTAATATTACACTGGTCACCTGAATTTGGAAACAAATCTTTTGAACCACTTCTTTAAGGATATGTTGGGCAAAAACACAGTTTAGCACATTTACAGTCCCTAAATGGTAGCAGGAATAAGTGGAGATACACAATAATTGAAAAATGTATAGAAACAATATAGGTTAATTGTAATTTTTATTGGAAAACAAATATACAACTTGGAATGGATTTGAGGCAAGTTGTGCCATAAGCAGATTCTTTTGAAAATAAGTGGCTGAACAAAATGTTTTAAAAGCATAGTAACCATAGAAGAAAATGTCTTCTGGTACAGGACCAGGAGTACAAAAAATAGTGTACGAGTACCTGGATAATACACCCGTTTTGCAATAGTGCAAACTTTTTAAGTTCCATATTGTTGACTGTCCATAGTCCACACAAAGTTAAGACTACATTTCAACAACATGCTAAGTTTCCTAAAATAACTAATTTAAAACAGGCATAACCTAGATGTTCCCTCGTTTGACCAACACCATCTAGTTTTAGAAGTGTGGAAGGGCTTAAATATCCAGAGTAAGCCACATGCAAACATTTGTTACTTTGATCATTTTCCCAAAATATCAGAATGACAGATAAAAGGGGAAAACATGGAGGAATGAGTTTGTTACTATACATGCATATTCTCTTGACAGTAGGGGAAAACCTTTTACAGATAAGTTACAAACAGAGAAAAAGGCAAATAAACAATTTGTACAAGAAATTTAACACATTCTGTACAGTGTCTTCACTTTGCTGTCATCATTTGTACAAACTCTGTAAGAGGAAAAAAAAGAGTTCACCAGTCAAACTTTTAAAAAAAATTATTCACATTCAGATTAGAAATGAGACAACTTGATCAAAAACTGCTTCCATTTATTCCAGCTGTCATGCATTTTATCTGCTCTGTCCAACAAGTGCTCATGCTGATACGCATGCAGAGCACAGCAAAGCAATTGGGAATATTGGCGCAAGTAATAATCCATCAGATAGTGGATTGCTCCTCTACACTAGCTAGAAAGTACATTTTCAGAACACTTTTTCAAATACCTAAATTCAAGACCAGGCTCATGGCAATACAATTACATTTACTAGAGAAATAATTCTTTTGATGGTCAGAAAGTCTTGTTCATTATTAGGAATATGGCCTACATTTCAAACATATCAATACAAGTTTTGCTTCACAGGTTTTGTTGTTTCACATATCCATATGCTGATCACCTAATTAAAAAGCTACCTGTGTGCATCTGCTACTTAATACCTTTGGCATTCACTACTTTTATCCGTTAGATGTCAGACTAAGACACTTATTGCCTTGATCATTTTAATGACTGATTTGTGAGGGATGGCTAATTGAAGGAAGCTGTATTTTAAAATATTAAGAATGGAATCAACTGTTTATAGTTATTTCAAACTACTGGTATTACAACTGCTTCATTGAACCTTCTTTTAATTTGCACTGTACACTGCCTTGCAGTCATTCTGAACAGCAATACTACTTCTAAACAGATAATACCATCATTCAAACCAATCTCTAACGGTGCTGGTTGCAGCACTGAAATCACAATCAAGTACTATTATTTTATTTATTTTATTCAGATCTCACCTTTCTCCCAACAAGGGACTCAAGGTGGCTTACGAAGTCATTAAACACCATTAATTTGAAAAAGTACAAAATCATTTCAAAATACTATATAATAAAGTTATAAATATAGTACTCTCTTCTCATAAAAATACCGTTCTGTATGACCATTTAATAATCCAATATCTAATTAAATTAAAATTGTATTTTACTGGGGGGGGGGGAGATAGAGGGGGCCAACCTAGCATCCTGTGGAATTCTACAGCCCCTTTTCATGGCCATACCACATGGTCCTTTGATGGTGGCAAGGCCTCCTTAGATGATTCAGGCAGAGTCATATGGGGGTTTTGGACACAGTCTGAACCTGAAGTTGATTTAGTGATGTTAACAACACAAATCCTTGAACTGAAACCTATCTAAAGCACCAACTGAAGATATACAGAGGATTTTCTTAACTTAATGTAACAGTCAATTATCAATTTGTGGAGCTGTTTTAACAGAAGTTCTGTGCAGGAGGCTTTCTCATTTTAGCTTCTGTCTATATCCCCTCCCACTGTGTCAGATGAAACTTAAATTTACATTAACGGTTTTGGGAGGACATTTGGAAGACCATGACAAAAAGGGAAGTTATACTGACGGCTGTAGCAAAGTGATAGGAAGGGCTTACACACTACCTTTGCAGCAAATGTAAAAGCACTAAGCAAAGGAAGCCAAGAAAATCTCTACACATGCACAGAAAGAATATTTTTTTGTATCCTGGACAGTAAGTTCAAAATGTTCAGTTTTTACCTTCATAGTTTACTTGACCATCACCATCGATATCTGCTTCTCTAATCATCTCATCGACTTCTTCGTCTGTTAGCTTCTCTCCAAGATTTGTCATCACATGACGAAGTTCTGCAGCGCTAATATAACCATTCCCATCCTAGAAAATATGTAAAAGTCACCTGGTTTATGTCAATAAAACCACCTTGCATGTACAGTGCTGTGTAAACTTACTGGCCTATATAAATAAAGGTTAATAATAATATATTCAGCTCTGAAGAACTAACGTGGTAAGGACTGTAGTGAAAAGGCCAATCTTTCAGCCAGTCACGAAGCAGCATGTGACCAGCCAATGGGAAGCCAGCTAGGCAGGACTATAAAAGGACCTTGCAGAGTGAAAGGGGGGTTAGTTTTGAGAGAAACAGTCATATCAAGGGGAGGCTGTGCTCTTAGAGTTCCTGGGGGAACATATTAGTTTTGTTTGGTGACCATGAAAGGGTCTTGAGAATCCAAAGAATAACTGTGTAGGCTTGTGGAGTCTAGTAGGGAGAGGCTCAGAGCAAGCCGGTTGTTGAAAGGTGAATTTTAGTCCATGTACCTGAGATAATATTGCCTGTGTGGCTGAAGGAATACTAAGATTTTGAAAGATCTTCTTGTAACCAAGTAATAAGACGAATATAACAACTTTGAAACTAATTTATAATTTAATTTTATATTTTACAAATAAACTTTTGTTAGTGTTTTGAAATACAACTTGGCCTTCATTTGAATATCAAACCGCACTACCTAATATTAGTGACACAGAAGTGCTGTGCCATCTTAAAGAGCAGTGCTATGGTGAAGATTGGCAGGAGTCTTTCACAGAATTTCGGTGGCACTGGTGGGATTAAAATTCCCACAGGGCAGCCACAGTGGAGAATACGTGGTGGGTGGACCGTGTGTGTCTGAGAGGGTTCACCACAAGGACACACAGCAACAAATCTTGAATAGGCACATCTTCTGTCTTTCAATCCAATCGTCCAACCCTGCCTAAAAGGTGGGCAAAACATTTGCAATGTTGTCATTTGAAGCACTTTATGTATAAGGTCTATCTATAAGCCACTTGAAGCTTCCAGATCTTTGTTCAAACTACCAATATGCAAATGTCATTTCAATTCTGCAAAAAAGGAATTTATTGTCATTTAAACTTCTGGTAGTAGTAACACTGATGCAGCTGATAGCTAGCAGCAGAGGTTATTACTTAGCAATATCAAGCAACTTCACAGTAGAATTTTTAAAAATGCAATAATGTATTGAATTCTACAAAGAAAACAAGTGTCATACTACTTCAGGTACCATTTTGGATAAAAACCATTTCTAAATACTCCCACTTGTCCTTTATTAGAAATGTGGGTGTTGGGGTTGCCATAGTATTTGAGGATTCACTTTTATTACTCCCACAATAATTAGTTAACCCCATTCAAATATATTAATGTCTCAATCCTATGAAAAGAATTAATTCCATTTTAATGGATACCCTTCAGCTTAGTTACAGATTCTAAGTATAATATCCTAAATATTAGCTACAAAAAGTTAAGAAAATAGAATAATCTGCAACACATTACAGAACACCTCGAACCACCCTGAAGTCTTGTGACACACAAGACTGGGAACTGTAGAACAGCATTTGTCTCTTTCCATAGGAAGTTAGGAATTATTCACAGGATTTCCCAAAGCTTGGACCAGAAAGGCCTATTTTTATGGATACCAGTCTGACAAGCAAATAAAATGGAATTTGAAGCAAGCCTCAAAAGAATCTCAAGTATCAGTGAGAGTCATATGAGATGAAGTGCTTCCTAAGAGTCTGATTTAACCTACTGTATTCATTTTAGTTTTTAAACATACTGCTCAGCCAAATGGACAAGGGTTGGGGGCAAAGAATTATGAAGTTATAACTAGAAAGTTTTCTGAACATGGAGATTCCTCTCATCTACAATATTTGATAAGTCCTCAAAATACAGCAATTGAATACCTTATCAAATACACGGAATGCTTCTCTAATTTCTTCTTCACTGTCTGTATCCTTCATTTTTCTTGCCATCATTGTCAAAAATTCTGGGAAGTCAATTGTGCCATTGCCTGTAAAATAGTTTATTTATTAGAGAGAGTCCTCTACATTTTAGTAATTAAACTGTTTTAAGTAAAACATACCATCAGCATCTACTTCATTGATCATGTCCTGCAACTCTGCTTCTGTTGGATTCTGCCCAAGGGACCTCATCACCGTCCCCAACTCTTTAGTTGTTATAGTACCATCTCCATCCTTGTCAAATAGTGAAAAGGCTTCCTTGAATTCTACAGGATAGAAAGATACAGGGAGCTCAAAGACTGGACATTTACACAATTTACTTTTGATTATATGTATATGAATTATTACTTTCATTTTAATCCATACAATCACTTTCAAATGCAATCAAAACAGAGACCAAGGAACATAAGAAAAACATTACATCCACACACACAAAATAATTTGATTTCAGCAAGTCCTGGTGTGCCTAATTTGTTAACACTGCTCTACATAGTCTACATTCTGGCAGTATCAAGATTAAATTGGTTACTTTTCAGTGTGGATCTCTCAACTAGCTAGTGTAGGTGCAGAGTTCAGGTCTAACTTAAAATATAATGTTATAGCAGCTGTTAGATCACACAAAAGGGCACCTATTGTTACAGTGGTCCCCCAGGTTACGAAGGTAATCTGTCCCGGATTACCTTTCGTAACCCGGAAGCATTCGTTTCCCGGGGGACCGCTATTTTCAACGGACCGCGCGGCCGATTTAAAGGGGCCGCACGGTTTTTTTTCGTATCCCGGGGGATCTTTCGGATCCCGGGGGATATGTTAGCGGTCCCGCCGGTTTCGTACCCCGGGGGACCACTGTATTACCAAAGACCAACCAAATGTTTCCAGGAAGATTGCAGCAAGGAATGAAGGAAACTATTTTTTGTTAGCCCTCAAGTTTCTCAAAATGAATGCTGCTCCTGCTCCTCATTTCAATTCAAATTAAGCAGTCCCTTTCATTCAGGAAATTCCTTCTGAAATAACATATGTAACTACTTTTCACTCACACTCTGATAGCATATTTTGACAGTGCCATGATTAATGTTCATTTGAAAACATTTTATCACTAAATTTTAGTATGGTACATCAATTCCGTAACTCTTCTGGTATTCCCCCCCCCCCCGGGGGTGGTGGTGTATTTTCCTTTCCAATGCTGAGGAACTAGTTTTGGGATGACAAGATTTGTGATATGATTTTAATGTTTTTTCTTGCCTACAAAACTTTTTTCATAGGAATTTTGAGTGAGCTTTCAATACATGTACATATGCTTAATGCCTAATTTGATTTATGAAGTGTCAAAATGATGGCTTCATACAATGAGAAATTATACACATTAAGGAATGAGTCATGGCCTAAAAGATACTTTTAGCTTACAAAGCATCTTACAGTAATTTTAACTTTTAAAACCTACAGTTTCATTCCATGCTGGTTATATACACTATACTTATATATGATATGCTCAAGATTTATCATTAAAACTCAACAGGAAAAACTAACAATATTTTTAGCTATAATATCTATACAATCAGATTTTATTGAATATACTGGTTGAAATAAAGCCTCTCCTATATTTAAGATTAGATATAGGCAGCCTCTAATTTTGATGATAAACGTTAGGCTGAAAATTTAGGATGAATGCCATTTTCAAATGCGCACATAAATGGATACACACCTTGTGATGAAAGTTCAAATGTTACCATTTGATTCTGCCACCATTTAGGATAAAGCAAGAGTGTAGTAAGACCTAAATAGCACCACATGCAATGCATATACGTGCTAACCACTTGCTGCCTTTGGTAGCTGAAGAAACAGGCAGACTACATTCTCTGACACTGCCCAATTACAGGCTGAGTTTCCCTTATCAGGAATTCCAAAATCCAAAATTATCCACATGCCTGCATCCAGTGGAATCCTAGAATTTGTAGTTTGGTGTGGCAATAGAATTCAGTGGTTGAATATTCTAAATATTTGACAAAATTAGAAATCCAGGAATCCCTAGGGTGACAATTAACCTGGTACCAAATTACTGTGAGTCAACTGTCTGAAGAACCAATCTGCTCTAAGCAATCATTACCTGATCTAATGAGGGAATACTCATCCTCTGAGTGAATGCATTTTTGACACCATTTTAAGCACTGTAGCTCTCTCCTATGGAATCCCAGGATTTGTAGTTTTACAAGGTCTTTAGCCTTCTCTGTCAAAGAGTGCTGGTGCCTCACAAAACTACAAGTCCCAGGAGAGGTTGTAGCCATGGCTGTTAAAAGGGTGTCAGATGGCATTATTTTTACAGCATAGATATACTCCACATTACTCTTTGGGTTTCAGAACCCTAACATATACTGATGAAGTGTGTATGTCCATGCTGAATTATGGTGACCCCATGAATTTTGTAACATTTTCATAGGGAAACAGAGGGGCAGGGAAGAGTGGCTTCTGGCCACTCTGCGGGCGGGGTGTGCAGATGACGCACACCCCTAGAGTGCCCAGAAGCTGCATGGAGAGTGTGTGCAGCTGGGAAAAGCTGACCAAAAAGGAATTGGTGAAAAGCTGCTCCTTGACGTTGAGGGCTGTAGCAGTGGCCAGCTTCCGGACCACGGCCGCAGTCCTGTGCTGACTGCGGTCTGACTGGCGCTGGAGCAGCCAGAGGCTGCTCCAAGCTGCTGGTCTGCATGACCCCTTAGGCAAGGAATACCTGGAAATGGTTTTGCCACTTCCTTCCTCTTAAAAATAGCACTACCTGGTATTTGCTGGCAGTCTTCCATCTCAGTAACTTGTTGTACCCTGCCCCAATTGCTCGTTCAGAGGGGCGGGTTATAAATAAAAAATATTTATTATTATTATTATTCTAACCAGAACTGACTTCCCTTAGCATCAAAGGGGATCTGGTGCCTATCTGAGCATTTTCCACATACAGATTATAATCTTCAAAGCCTTAAATTGTTTGGGACTAGATGATTTGAAGGACTACTAAACCATCCTGAATAATAATTCTAACTAAAATTTGGAAGCTTAAACAGTCAAGGTCACCCAGTGGGTTTTCGGGGAACTGAACTGTGATTTCCAGAGTCACAGTACAATGTAATAACCGAGATAATGAAGAAACTGAAATAGTCAGAGTTCAAGTACAAATATTGATCAAAACGGAGACTGAAGTCAAGAAATCAGAAGATTAGGAATGGGTAGGGCAGCTATGAATGAACTGGACAAGATCATAAATAAAATCCTAAAGTGTAGATATCAACTGAACACTAAAGTTAGAATTGTCCAAGCCATTCTATTTGTCATCACCATGTATGGATGCGAGAGATGGATAGCCTTAACTCTCCCTGGAAACCAAGATGACAAAACTGAGGCTGTTTTATTTTGGCCACATCATGAGAAAGGTGATGTTTAATTCATTCTTATTCTGTTGACAGTTTCCTACAACTTCCAGTTATGAATCAGTTTTCAAAGAGCAGCTTCAGAATATTTAATTTATACTCTGACATTCTGAAAATTTGAATAGGTAACTAACATATGGCAAAAATACCTGACTACCTGTGGGCATTAGCTTCATGAGAAATTACAGAAAATATAAAAGGCAGAAGACACTAGATCAGGCTAGTTCTCTCCTGGAGAGGATGTGCCTTTTCCCTAGAGGCATCAATCTTCTACTTAGCTTTTCTCTGTGCCTTCAAGTCATTTCTGACATATGGTGACCCTAATGTAAACCTATTATGGGAATTTCATGACAGGTTTTGTTTAGAGCAGATTTTGCCTTTGCCTTCCTCTGATATTAAGAGTGTGACTTGCCAAAGTTTTTGTGACCCTGGCCCTCCAGAGTACCAACAGAGTCCAACACCACAACCACACCATGCTAACTCTCTTTTAGACTCTGCAGCATTTTGTCCCAAGCCTACTTGTTAGTCTCTTCCAGGAAACAAAGTCTTGCGGCTTCATATAGAACAAACAATGATTTGGCTGCCAAAATGACTTGGCTTTGCAAAAATGGGCAAAGCTCAGTAAAACAGAAAAAGGGGAAAATAAGAGGAACTAGATTGGCGGAATTGAGCCTGCTCAGTGTATGGGAGGGGAGGGGCTACCGCCAATCTGCTCAGCTTTTAAGCTATCCTCATGGAGTCTCTGCGCAGGCGCAGTACCCTATTGTGTGAGGCACAGAGACCACAAAGAAGAAGCTAACATTAGTAAACTCAACAGCAAGAGATGCTCCCTAGAAAGATCCTGTTAAATCAGTGTTATTATTCCAACACTGATATTCCACAGTGGAACTACATTATTACGACCTGCCAGCAATAGCACATTACCCTTATCCACATCAATGCCATAATAGACAATTTTTTTAAACATAGTTTACCTCACTTTCAGAAAATAAGCATGTTACATCCATAATGTTAAGAATTGTCCACGTCTTGAACTGGATAAAGCTGTCTTAGGTTATTTACATTTTTCCTCCTACCAGAAGTGTCAGCTTTGAATTTTAGAGACCTTCCACTGGAACAGTATCAAGTGTGCTTTAAAAAGGTGAGAAAATATCATATGCTCCTCATTTCAAACATTTTAATTTACAAATATGACAATTAAACATGAAACCATCATACCATTAAACATTGTAATAGTAAGGCCACAAATTGTGCAGCAGAACAACACATCTGCACAATTATTTTGCTGCTGAAATCGCAGCTGTTTGTCAACTTCAGATCTGGTTTGGCCACAGGAATAAAAGAAATTGGCACTGTAGGAGTTTTGGCAGAACACTTACCCTGAAATGCACTACACACATTTAAGTGCCTCTTCTTAACATATTGGATTGCTACTGACTAATATGAGTATGATAATTAGTAATACACATGGGCCTTAGTAAATTTAATATATTCATTTTATTACAAATTCCTACCACCACTAAAGAAATGACACACACAAGTACCAACTTGCATCTAAAATTGTGCCCTTAACTGGCAGAAAGCTTTGATCCAGAAAGGGCTCCTTTGAGCAGAAAGCAGGAGGAAGAAATATTTCTTATTACCCTACAATGTTCTCCATTCCTTCAAAATCTGCTCATGGGAATTAGAACAATTTATGAAACAGCACTGTTGAGGACTGGGGAATGCATGACAAAAGGAAGAATTTCAAAACCACATTCCCTGTTTTTTCAAGTGAACAGTCATATCTGATACTCTCCATTTTATACCCCCTGTCTATTCTTTGTGATTCTTTGTATGCCATTTGACCAACACTAATAGCACAAGACCACATTTTCAAACATAGTAAACAAATGTTCTACATTTTTCAACTTGCCAATCAGGAGATACTACAAAAGGAAAGAAAACTTTTACACATTTGCATTTTCCAAAAGTCCTGCTGTAATGAAAGGAGTGTGTCCATGCAGATTTATAATTGCAGAGGAAAATAAGGACCATACCCCAGATGCTCAAATTTAAGTGTGCAGGTAATGAAGATACAACATATCCTGTGATAAGATAGTCAGAGAAGTACTCTGAGAAGTAAAAGGCTAGCCACTTGCCAAATGTGAAAAACCAAGTTCTAATTAGGAGAGTTCCAAAACTCAACTTGCAAGTTCAAGCAGCATGACTTTCTCACGAAAACACCAAGTAATGTAAATCTAGAATCTCACCTGCAATCTGCTCTTCTGTCAGTTGATCAGCCTAAAAAGTATTGGGGAAACAAAATAAAGTTAGCATACACGAGAAACATAAAACAAGTGATTTATCATTTATATGTTCCTTAAAAAAATCATTTTCACAGCAGCCACAGTTAAGTGTTACATAAATGTTGGCTGCCTGCAGGCTCTTAGCATCCAAAGTCAGAGGAAAAGGTTGGAAATAAAACAATACCATTTTGAGATTGCCATTAGAATAGTAAAACTAGCATTTCAGCCAACTTTGGTCTAGGGGTGTGCGTAACATGGTTAACAGATGGGACAGGATGATCTTCCATTTCTTGCCCTTAGTGGATTATTGTGTGGGTGTAGCAGTATGTCTGCTAGCTCAAACACTGTTCTACCAATGTCATACTTTAAAAAATATTTTTAAAAATACTGTTGGGAGGTTTGCCAGTAATTTAAGCATGGAGAGATTCAGTTAATGTAATCTGTATAAATTGTTAAGAAATGTGATCTTGAGAAAAGATTCTGTCTTCAAAGATCTAGTGACTTTGTTCATCTAACTTCCCAAAGATGAACTATTTCAAGAATTCATGAGAGATCGTTTTCATCTAGATTAGAATAGGTTGGGCCTCGTATTCCAACTACAGTAGTTTACCATAATGGTGTAGAGATTACTCAAAGTACATTAGCAAGCAATACTGTTACTTCCCCTTTTCTCAAGACTGTAAATAAGACTGTTGTATAAAGTCACATGATAAATATTTTTACAGATGCAAATCTTAAAAAGAGTGAAAGCTATCAGAAGGCCCAATGGGATGGTCCTGCATAAGTCATGACAATATATTGCTAATTGCACAAAAGACGCATCAGATTCAAACAGTTTTCTGAGATGCCCTAAATAAGTCGCTTTATAAGGCCAGCAAAAGATGAGCAATGGTTGTCATTTCCCACTGTGTCTTAAACTTCAAGAACAAACATTATTTTATTTTAGAACAAAAAATTCTCCAGAAGTAATATAAAACCCTAACAATTCTTTGTGCTCAAAGTTTGAAAACACAGCTAGACTATTTTGCCAGCTATACTTTCAAAATCAGCCACTAATATAATCTTATCTAGGTGTCATTTTCAAAGGCTTTATCTAATATAATAATCAAACTATAAAAATAATCAACATATTTTTTAAAAAACCCAATGTCATAGTATTGGTTTAGTATATAAGGGTTACAACATTCCTTAACAACCTGTGGGCAAACATCTCAAGACTTTATGATAGACAAAACCAATTTTCATTTTAGCCTAACAAGATGATTTCAAAACTGAGAAGTCAAGAAGCATACACCACACATTTCCAGATTGATCCCTAAAGCTCGAGTAAGTTTAGGATTTCGTCAAAATTCTTCTGTAATCGGGGCAGGGGGAATCAATAATAGGAAACAAACGATTAAGTGTCCCTTGCAATCTACAATTCAGGAGAGTTTTTTTGTGGAGCTTTCGGGCTATGTGGCCATGGTCTAGGAGAGTTCCTTTCTGATGTTTCACCAGCATCTATGGTTGGCATCTTCAGAGCAGATCTTTCTCTGAAGATGCCAGCCACAGATGCTGGCAAAACGTCAGAAAGGAACTCTCCTAGAACATGGCCACATAGCCCGAAAGCTCCACAAAAAACTATGGGTGCCGGCCATGAAAGCCTTCGACTCCAAATTGAGGGGAGTATTGGGGTCTTCTGAAGTGTACTTTAAAATTTGCATTAGGGAAAAACAGAGGAAACAAAAGCTTACATTACTTGTATTCTAAATTTCACTGCAATTCTCTTTTTACAGCACTATAGCGGTATGAACAAAACAGTGTACAGAGAATCCCCTGACACTAACTAGCACATTTGACCATTTCTTAATTATTTTACTTTGGGCTACATGTGCCACTTTTATTTACTTGTGCCTATCTTCTCATCCTCTCTTCTGTATAACTTTAATATATGGTGCACCATCCAAGACACTGCTTATTAGTGGTATGGTGTGAAAGTGAAATAAAGCTTTTTTACTTTCTTCAAACTTTAAAGAATTGGTGGGAAACATGTGGCCTTCCAGATTTTGTTGGATGGCAATCTTCCCTAGGCAATAGCTATGCTGGGTAAGCTTGATGAGTGTATGAGTCCAATAACTTGCACACATCCCTGCTTTAAAGCAATATGCTTTACAATGAACAAGATGCTTTGCTGACCCTTCAACAATTTTTGACTTCAATTATGAATAGAGAAAGAACCAAATGAAAAGAACCAGAGTGGGACAAAAGTCCCAAACACACTGCAGAAACAACCCAGTTTGAGACTGCTTTAACTGACCTGCCTCAGTGCTAGGGAATCCAATGAATTGTAGCTTATTCTCGTACCAGAGCTCTGACAGAGAAGGCTAAAGGTTTCATAAAATTGCAGCTCCCAGAATTCCCTAGCACTGAGCCATGGCAGTTAAAGCAATGTTAAACTGGATTATTTCTGCAGTGTGGATTGGACCTAAATCTGAAATCTGACTACTGTGATCCAACTGCCTACCTGAACAAGGCACTCTCATGAATTTGCCTGACATGTGTATGCTGCCAACAATTAAGATCAATTTATTTTTAACTCCAACGATTACCCAAACCAAAAACACAAACTTCAGTCTGAATGTTTAAACGGCGTCCCAACATCTCAAGCAATTTTATGATATACAAGAGTAACCAAAGATGAGGGACACCCTCTAAATGATTTCATATTGCATCATCCAGCACTAAATAGGCTCATGGAATCAAACAGGTTGTGTATTCAGCAATAAAACAAGCAGACAAAGGTTTTTTGAAGCTACAAGGCAAGATACAATGCAAGACAGAAGACATGGAACTTTGAACTAGGCAGAAAATACAACTGAACTTAACCCTAAGACAAACTTCCTCCAAATCACAAGTAACAGCAACATGAAAGGCTAAACGATTTCAAAAACATTAGGTTTTTAATTTGAGGGTTGATCCACAAATAATTTTTCCCCAGAGACTACAAAAGAAAAGTAATCTTAGAGGCATCTTGCACTAATATATACACCTGGAACATTTAGAAGTCTGGTGGTGCAGTCCTCCATATCCAGATTGTTTATCCACGTATTCAACCATCCATGGCTTGAAAATATTCCACAAAGATATAAATTCCAAAAACCAAACTTTCCTCACTCCCTTTTCAAACTCCAGGTAAGAGAAAGCAGAACAAACAGGCTGAAAAGAAGCATAAAGAAGGACAGACAGATTTTGACCCATCTTGTACCATGCCTTTCTATGAGTTTAAGAGGCAAAGACAACTGGTTGCTCAAACTGAATGCAGTGAGGGGAGAAGCTGTGTAGCAGTATTCTCAGTGAATGGAGAAGACTACTATTATGACTCATGCATGGCTACTGCTGAGAATGTAAAAAACAAAAAACTGAAGTAACATTTTCTTGTCCTCAATAGGAAATGATCCTGTCAAAAATACTGCCAGCTGCTTTAAGATTTCCCACTCCTGAGTGGAAATACCAGCACTTGGGGGGGGGGGTATTTTTTCCTGCAAAATGTTGCATTTCCTGCAAACAAAGTTTTCCAAATATTCCAGAATCCTGAAATGCACAAGGGGAAAACAGGGGAAAAAATGCATCCTCAGTAATCAGTAGGGGAAAAACTTCTGATATTTCTTCTCATATAAGGATGAATTAAACAAAGATTTATAACCCTGGTTACCCCATATATCATGGATAACAAAGTAGGCTCTATGGAACGTAATGCCCTAAGTATTACATATGGAGGCTGTGGCCTTGTCACTCCCATCAAGTTGCTAAATCCATAAGGGTGACTATCAAGCTTATTTCTCTGACCAGATGTACGTCATGTGGTATAGATGGGAGCAGGTTAGTTTTCCTCACTCTTCTGAGTGAAAGGCATATGAAGAGAGGAAGGGAAGGGGCATTTTTGTCAACAGGCTGCTTGCCCCCAAGATGAATGTGTGAAACCTGAAGTTCTGCAGTGAAAGACCTGCTTCATTGAGTTGAATTGCTCTATGACCACAGGCAGAGTTTAATATTTCAGGGACAATGCTTGCTCAAGTTCAGTCCTATGAAGCAAAAGGAACCAATTTAAACTTCTAGAAAAACTTCATTCTAGATCACCTCTTTACATTTTGTAATGCTCATATTTCCCAAAAGGCATGCATGCTAATGGGTAACAAGAGTGTGCACATACTAATTTATAATTTAAAGCCTTTATAATACCTGGGAGGTATAATCAAGAACATCTGATCATACAGTCCAAGAATATATTCTGGCTACAGAATGGAAACAGAACACAGGTACCGGATCAAAAACTACTTTTAACTAGTATTCTATTCAGCAACAGTTCTGTACACAAAAACAAGAATCTGAACTCAATATGAACTAAGGAACTTCTATTAAGGATTTTAAACTTGTCTTTCACACCAAATCTGTTGGCAATCATCTTAACATGAATTTCAAGGCAAGCAGACCCAGCTGCATTGAACTTCTGAACTATTGTGACAACCTCCAATTCTCCAGGTGAAACTGGAGCCATATGACTCTATGAAACCCCAGTGTCTCTCCCAGAAAAAAATGTAGGTATCCCCTTCCAACTCTTTCAAAAATAATGCAGCGAACCACATAACAAAAGTATCCCAAGAACCAGTTATGGGGTCTAAATAGGTCAACATCAGAAAGAAAAGGAGTGTTGTTCCTAGGCCATCCACCTTCAGGCCAGGTATGAATATAACAGCTATGTTAAGGACCTCTGTATGAAACAATGCCAAGAGTAAACAGAACGGGCAACTGGCATTGCAATTAAAAGAGTATTTTACTAATAGGCTTCCTTTGCAGTTAGAACTGCTAACAGTATCCGTATCTCTTGTAAAACAGCTTGGGTTTTGAATAATCTCCTCTCAAACCAGTGGCATTGATCAGAATCAGTGATACTGCCAAAATATTTTATCTATGCTGCAATGATATGTATTTGGCTATATTTATATGGCTATATTTATATTGGTTGAGTAACAACCTCAGTACTACATACTGATAAGGGAAGAATAAAGCCCTAAAAATATCATGTCTAGAAAGCAATGTATTTCTAGTTTAAATTCCTAGATCCCACTATAAAATGTTTAGGAGCCTACTTGATCTGGTGTGAGATTTCTGAGCCTCTAGTGTAGGTGTTTACAATTAAATGTTAGGCACCCAACCCTGACCTTAAAAAGAGCTGATAACCACTGAGAAAACCTAACAGAATTATAAATGCTTTCCTCTCCATGCATTTGGTACACAAGCATGACAGCGGCTGCTAGTAAGGTTTTCAGGAAATTAGCAAATCATACTGACACTTTCCACATTTCAAAAGGTGCCTGATTTTCATTTAAGATAGTAGTTTGAGAATGGAATTAAGAATAGGTATACAACACGTATTTATGTGTGCCATTTTAATATAGTTGAAAAATATTTTAAAACTAATCAACTTTAAATCTTCCATAGCATAAAGGAAAATATTATGTGTACCTTGCTGCTGTGGGTTGTAGAACACCAATACAAACTAGGGTCCTTTATAGTTTAACTTCTAAGTTTATGTCTTGCTATGGGGACTTCCATTATTATAGTCTCATTTGAAAGAAAAACATTAACTGTTTTTATCTAAGCAACTCCTTGAATGGAAGGAAAAAGCTCATTCTGAGAACTGAAAATAAAATGGGTGTCTCTCTATCATGCAGCACAATCCGTCAAGGTCGCAATTCACAAATGTTTCTCCTTGAGTATGAAAGAAACACAAGATGTTTTTCCTTTTAATAATCTCTAAATGTAGGTACTGTATCCTTCCAAAGCAATCTGTCCCTACAGGGTCAAAGAAGCTGCTCCCTCTCTGCAAGCATCCAAGCCAAGGAAAAAACTGCAGCAACTCTGCATTATGCTATCAGACCTCATTCAGGGAGACACCTCGGATTGCCAGGTGTCTTCTTCCAGGGACACGGTTTTTTTTTACTCCAGACTGGCAACCCCAAAAGGTTCCCTGCGGTGGTTCCTCCCTTTGAAAAGGGCAACTGGAAAGCTCTGGAAGGAAGCCCAACTCCAACCCTCGGTAGAGCCAAGGGCAGCTTCTTCGGAGGGAGAGGCGAGGCAGATGGCTTGCATTAACTCGTTGCCTGGCTTTGAAACAACAGCCCCTAGTATGGTTAAGAGAAGCAGCCTCTCCCTCCTCCTCCTCCTCCTCCTCCTCCTCCTCCTCCAGCTCCCCGCCCTTCCCTTGGCATCAACGCTGGACCAAGCGCCTTGGCTTGCTAAGACACAGGGATGAAGGAGCCAGTGGAGCTTAAAAGGGGTTCGAGGTTGGCTTTTAACGCGTTGTCTGGGTCAGTCGCTATGGAATTCTGGGAGTTGGAGTTTGTTGTGGGGCCTTAAGGCCCCACAACAAACTCCAACTCCCAGAATTCCATAGCCTCGAGCCAAACCCCTCCTCCCTAAATCCATTGAATCTATCTCTTTCCCCCGCATTGAGCCCTCCACGAAAGGGGCGGGGCCGGCGGTGAGCGAGCCAGTGAGTGACAGCCCGGTTGCCACGGCAACCAGCCTCCCCCGCCCCGCCCTCCTTCCTTCCTCGGCGGCAGCAGCAGCAGCAACGCCCGCCTCGGAGCCAGGAAAGGAAAGGCACCCTCTGTGTTCATACAGAGACGTACCAGTATATGCACACATGGGATACATACATATACAATATGCGCATAGCTAGCAACAGAGTTGGAGGAGACCAGTCCAACCTCCCTGCCATGCAGGAACTCACAATCATATATATAAGATATATAGATAGATATGTATCATAGCCACACAGTCTGCCCTCATATCCATATATATATATATATATATATTAAATCTACGGCTTCAAAGCGTTCCGACAAGACACAAATTCCTCCACTCTTGCCCGTTTTGCACCAAGGGGCACCGACGCCCGTTGTATTCAATGGGACCTTGAGCAGCATCCACGGAGGGTCTTGGATTCAAATCCCAGCGGAGACCAAGGGCTCACTGCGATGTGTATATATATAATATATGTGTGTGTGTATATATATATACTATACACACACACGCATGTGTATAGACACATATGTCTATATCTACAATACATTCACACATTATATACACAGATATGTGTATGTTTGAGTGTATATATACTCACACACACATGTATATATACACACACACACGTGTGTGTATATACAGAAGTGTGTATATTTATGTGTGTGTATATATATATATAAACATACATACGTTCACATTCTCCCCCTCCAGTTCGACAGAGCCGCCTCGAGTGCCTTTCCCAGGGAGAAAGGCGGCGCACAACCACCAAGAGCCGAGCCCCTGGCGCCCTGAAGGACGGTTGGCGCCGGCTTCAAATCCAGGCAGAGCGTGGAGGAGCTCGCTGCTTCCCCCCCAGCCCTTCTCCTTCTCCGTCCTTTCCCCGTTCCCTTCGGTCTCCCTCCCTTCGCCTTCCCCGGCTCCCTTCGCAGCAGCGCTAACCATGTTGGCTCGGGCCGGTCCTGGCGGCGGAAGAGGAGGAGGAGGAGGAGGAGACTTCTGCCGCTGCTGCCGCTGCTGCTAAAGGCGTGGATGGGTCGGAGCGAAGCGCCCGCCAAGCGAGGTCCTCTCCGCTGCGCCGCTCTCTCTCTCTCTTTCTCCTTAAGGTCTTAACCCTCCGACGCTTCGGCTCAGACTGAAGCGCAACTCGGCGGCCGGCAGCGCCTCATAAGCCTCCTCACCGCCCCTCAGGGATCCCTCCGCGCCCCAACGCCAATCAGAAACGAGCAAAGAGAAAGAGAGAGCGAGGCGCGCGCGCCGCAACGAGATCCGGTTCCCCTCAGAGAGAGAGAAACCGCGACCAACGGCCGTTCGGTTTAATCATATCCATAACCCCCCTCTCCGTTGAGAACTTGGCGGGGGGAGCTTTATTATTAAACTGCAGGCAACGAACGCCGTCCCTTCCCTAGAGCGAGGTTATAATGGTTTTGAATATATATGTTTAAAACTGGAGGGACTCTTTTCCCCCCTCCCCTCGTACAGGCGGAAGAAGACGGTGTTTGAGAATGAGTGCGCGTTTGAAAGGGAAAACGGCCCAAAGGCTGCCCTGATTGGTGGGTTCGTACCTGCAATGCGTCACTCGGGCTACGCACGGGCTGGGAGTGACTCTGAGGCGCCCCCTGCTGGGGAGCCAGATAAGGGCAGCCAAGGCGCTGGGCGGGAAAAGAAGGGAAAGAGTCAGTCATAGAATAAAAGAAGAATCATAGAGTTGGAGAGGCCTCGAGGGCCAAACAGTCCAAACCCCTGCCATGCAGGAACTCTCAATCAAAGCACTCCCAACAGATTAGCCATTTTGTTCCACCACTCTCTGAGGGAGTGTGTTTCACTGTCAAAAAGCAGTTACTCTGAGGAAGTCCCTCCTAATGTTGAGCTGAGCTCTTTTCCCGTAGTTTGCATCCATTGCTCTGTGTCTTATTCTCTGCAGCAGCAGAAAACAAGCTCTCTCCCTCCTCAATAATGGCATCCCTTTTTATATTTATTATGACATCCCTTCAGATATTTAAACAGGGCTATCATACCACCCTCTTAACCTTCTCTTCTCCAGGCTGAACATACCCAGCTCCTTAAGTTTCTCCTCATAAGGCATAGTTTCCAGACCCTTCGCTATTTTGGTTGCCCTCCTTTGGACACGACGACACTCCACTTTCTCCACATCCTGTTGAGAACAGAATCCTTTTATAAGGGAAAAGAAAAAGAAAGTGCATTTTCCCATCATCATCATCATCATCATTACTTGTATCCCACTTCATTTCCAGAACTGGAATTAAAGAGGGCTTCCAAATTAAAAGAAGAGTACATAAACGGATGTAAAAACATGATTCACGAGCCAAGTATTTTAAATGTTTTAAATGGGATAAAACTGTGCTGTTCTCAAATTGTGAAAACTTATCAACTAAACAGCTCACTTTCCCTCCTTTGGATACACTCCAGTTTCTCAGCATCAGGTCTGAAAAAGAAGAGCCCTCCCTCCTTGCCAACTGTCATCTTCTGGCCTGGAGGGAATGAAAGGACAGGCCCAACACCATCAGGCTTGAAGATGAAGAGCCCTCCCTCCTTGCCAACTGTCATCTTCTGTCCTGGAGGGAGTGAAAGGACAGGCCCAACACCATCGGGCCTGAAGAAGAAGGCCCTCCCTCCTTGCCAACTGTCATCTTCTGTCCTGGAGGGAATGAAAGGACAGGCCCAACACCATCAGGCCTGAAGAAGAAGGCCCTCCCTCCTTGCCAACTGTCATCTTCTGTCCTGGAGGGAGTGAAAGGACAGGCCGAACACCATCGGGCCTGAAGAAGAAGGCCCTCGCTCCTTGCCAACTGTCATCTTCTGTCCTGGAGGGAATGAAAGGACAGGCCCAACACCATCAGGCTTGAAGATGAAGAGCCCTCCCTCCTTGCCAACTGTCATCTTCTGTCCTGGAGGGAGTGAAAGGACAGGCCCAACACCATCGGGCCTGAAGAAGAAGGCCCTCCCTCCTTGCCAACTGTCATCTTCTGTCCTGGAGGGAGTGAAAGGACAGGCCGAACACCATCGGGCCTGAAGAAGAAGGCCCTCCCTCCTTGCCAACTGTCATCTTCTGTCCTGGAGGGAATGAAAGGACAGGCCCAACACCATCAGGCCTGAAGAAGAAGGCCCTCCCTCCTTGCCAACTGTCATCTTCTGTCCTGGAGGGAGTGAAAGGACAGGCCGAACACCATCGGGCCTGAAGAAGAAGGCCCTCGCTCCTTGCCAACTGTCATCTTCTGGCCTGGAGGGAATGAAAGGACAGGCCCAACACCATCAGGCTTGAAGATGAAGAGCCCTCCCTCCTTGCCAACTGTCATCTTCTGTCCTGGAGGGAGTGAAAGGACAGGCCCAACACCATCGGGCCTGAAGAAGAAGGCCCTCCCTCCTTGCCAACTGTCATCTTCTGTCCTGGAGGGAATGAAAGGACAGGCCCAACACCATCAGGCCTGAAGAAGAAGGCCCTCCCTCCTTGCCAACTGTCATCTTCTGTCCTGGAGGGAGTGAAAGGACAGGCCGAACACCATCGGGCCTGAAGAAGAAGGCCCTCGCTCCTTGCCAACTGTCATCTTCTGTCCTGGAGGGAATGAAAGGACAGGCCGAACACCATCGGGCCTGAAGAAGAAGGCCCTCGCTCCTTGCCAACTGTCATCTTCTGTCCTGGAGGGAGTGAAAGGACAGGCCGAACACCATCGGGCCTGAAGAAGAAGGCCCTCGCTCCTTGCCAACTGTCATCTTCTGTCCTGGAGGGAATGAAAGGACAGGCCCAACACCATCGGGCCTGAAGAAGAAGGCCCTCCCTCCTTGCCAACTGTCATCTTCTGTCCTGGAGGGAATGAAAGGACAGGCCCAACACCATCAGGCCTGAAGAAGAAGGCCCTCCCTCCTTGCCAACTGTCATCTTCTGTCCTGGAGGGAATGAAAGGACAGGCCCAACACCATCAGGCCTGAAGAAGAAGGCCCTCCCTCCTTGCCAACTGTCATCTTCTGTCCTGGAGGGAGTGAAAGGACAGGCCGAACACCATCGGGCCTGAAGAAGAAGGCCCTCGCTCCTTGCCAACTGTCATCTTCTGTCCTGGAGGGAATGAAAGGACAGGCCCAACACCATCGGGCCTGAAGAAGAAGGCCCTCCCTCCTTGCCAACTGTCATCTTCTGTCCTGGAGGGAATGAAAGGACAGGCCCAACACCATCGGGCCTGAAGAAGAAGGCCCTCCCTCCTTGACGACTGTCATCTTCTGTCCTGGAGGGAGTGAAAGGACAGGCCGAACACCATCAGGCCTGAAGAAGAAGGCCCTCCCTCCTTGATGACTGTCATCTTCTGTCCTGGAGGGAATGAAAGGACAGGCCCAACACCATCGGGCCTGAAGAAGAAGGCCCTCCCTCCTTGCCAACTGTCATCTTCTGTCCTGGAGGGAATGAAAGGACAGGCCCAACACCATCGGGCCTGAAGAAGAAGGCCCTCCCTCCTTGCCAACTGTCATCTTCTGTCCTGGAGGGAATGAAAGGACAGGCCCAACACCATCGGGCCTGAAGAAGAAGGCCCTCCCTCCTTGACGACTGTCATCTTCTGTCCTGGAGGGAGTGAAAGGACAGGCCGAACACCATCAGGCCTGAAGAAGAAGGCCCTCCCTCCTTGATGACTGTCATCTTCTGTCCTGGAGGGAATGAAAGGACAGCCCCAACACCATTGGGCCTGAAGAAGAAGGCCCTCCCTCCTTGCCAACTGTCATCTTCTGTCCTGGAGGGAATGAAAGGACAGGCCCAACACCATCGGGCCTGAAGAAGAAGGCCCTCCCTCCTTGCCAACTGTCATCTTCTGTCCTGGAGGGAGTGAAAGGACAGGCCGAACACCATCGGGCCTGAAGAAGAAGGCCCTCCCTCCTTGCCAACTGTCATCTTCTGTCCTGGAGGGAATGAAAGGACAGGCCCAACACCATCGGGCCTGAAGAAGAAGGCCCTCCCTCCTTGCCAACTGTCATCTTCTGTCCTGGAGGGAGTGAAAGGACAGGCCGAACACCATCAGGCCTGAAGAAGAAGGCCCTCCCTCCTTGATGACTGTCATCTTCTGTCCTGGAGGGAATGAAAGGACAGGCCCAACACCATCGGGCCTGAAGAAGAAGGCCCTCCCTCCTTGCCAACTGTCATCTTCTGTCCTGGAGGGAATGAAAGGACAGCCCCAACACCATCGGGCCTGAAGAAGAAGGCCCTCCCTCCTTGCCAACTGTCATCTTCTGTCCTGGAGGGAATGAAAGGACAGGCCGAACACCATCAGGCCTGAAGAAGAAGGCCCTCCCTCCTTGATGACTGTCATCTTCTGTCCTGGAGGGAATGAAAGGACAGCCCCAACACCATCGGGCCTGAAGAAGAAGGCCCTCCCTCCTTGATGACTGTCATCTTCTGTCCTGGAGGGAATGAAAGGACAGGCCCAACACCATCGGGCCTGAAGAAGAAGGCCCTCCCTCCTTGCCAACTGTCATCTTCTGTCCTGGAGGGAATGAAAGGACAGGCCCAACACCATCGGGCCTGAAGAAGAAGGCCCTCCCTCCTTGCCAACTGTCATCTTCTGTCCTGGAGGGAGTGAAAGGACAGGCCGAACACCATCGGGCCTGAAGAAGAAGGCCCTCCCTCCTTGCCAACTGTCATCTTCTGTCCTGGAGGGAATGAAAGGACAGGCCCAACACCATCGGGCCTGAAGAAGAAGGCCCTCCCTCCTTGCCAACTGTCATCTTCTGTCCTGGAGGGAATGAAAGGACAGGCCCAACACCATCGGGCCTGAAGAAGAAGGCCCTCCCTCCTTGCCAACTGTCATCTTCTGTCCTGGAGGGAATGAAAGGACAGGCCCAACACCATCGGGCCTGAAGAAGAAGGCCCTCCCTCCTTGACGACTGTCATCTGTCCTGGAGGGAGTGAAAGGACAGGCCCAACGCCATCAGGCCTGAAGAAGAAGGCCCTCCCTCCTTGATGACTGTCATCTTCTGTCCTGGAGGGAGTGAAAGGACAGGCCGAACACCATCGGGCCTGAAGACGAAGGCCCTCCCTCCTTGATGACTGTCATCTTCTGTCCTGGAGGGAGTGAAAGGACAGGCCGAACACCATCGGGCCTGAAGAAGAAGGCCCTCCCTCCTTGCCAACTGTCATCTTCTGTCCTGGTGGGAGTGAAAGGACAGGCCCAACACTATCGGGCCTGAAGAAGAAGGCCCTCCCTCCTTGACGACTGTCATCTTCTGTCCTGGAGGGAGTGAAAGGACAGGCCCAACACTATCGGGCCTGAAGAAGAAGAGCCCTCGCTCCTTGCCAACTGTCATCTTCTGTCCTGGAGGGAGTGAAAGGACAGGCCCAACACTATCGGGCCTGAAGAAGAAGGCCCTCCCTCCTTGACGACTGTCATCTGTCCTGGAGGGAGTGAAAGGACAGGCCCAACGCCATCAGGCCTGAAGAAGAAGAGCCCTCCCTCCTTGCCAATTGTTGTCTTCTTCCCCCTGGAGGGAGTGAAAGGACAGGCCCAATGCCATTGGCCCTGGCCTTCGTTAAGAAGAAGAGCCCTCCCTCCAGTCCATCTGCCTTGGTTCAGGCCTCAGAGAGCGAGAAGAACTGCTGGACCTGATCCCCTTCCCCACCGACATTCCCTTCTCCTTTTGTGTCGTGTCTCTCTTTTTAGATTGTAAGCCTTAGGGCAGGGAACTGTCTAATTAAAATAATAATTGTAAGCCGCTCTGAAAGCCTTTAGGGCTCAAGGGCGGAGTATAAATACAGTAAATAATAAATAAATAAACATACTTTTTGACTTGTAGTGTCCAGAACTGGACACTGTTATTCCAAGTGGGGCCTGAACAAAACAGAATAGTGGCACTTTTACTTTCCTTGATCTAGACCAGTGGTTCTCAACCTTCCTAATGCTGTGACCCTTTAATATGGTTCCTCATGTTGTGGTGACCCTCAACCATAAAATTGTGGTGTCTTGGTTTTTAAGACCATTGGAAATATATGTTTTCTGTTGGTCTTAGGCGATCCCTGTGAAAGGATTGTTTGACCCCCGAAAGGGGTTGTGACCCACAGGTTGAGAACCGTTGATCTAGACACTATACTTCTATTGATACAGCCTAGAATTGAATTGGCTTTTTTAGCTGACTCACGACACTGTTGACTCATGTTCAACTTGTGGTTATAGAATTAGAGAATTGTAGAGTTGGAAGAGGCCACAACTAAGGGCAATCCAGTCCAACCCCCTGCTATGCAGGAACTCTCAATCAAATCATCCCCGACAGATGGCCATCCAGCCTCTGTTTAAAGGCCTCCAAAGAAGCAGACTCCACTCCACCACTCTCTGAGGGAATGTGTTCCATTGTCAAATAGCCCCGTCAGAATGTTCCTCCTAATGTTGAGGTGGAATCTCTTTTCCTGGAGATTTAATCAACGATTCCTAGACCCCTTTCACATGTACTGTTGTCAAGCCAGGTGGTCCCCCATCCTATATCTTTGCATTTCGTTTTTCCACCCTAAGTGCAGTACCTTACATTTCTCTGTGCTGAATTTCATTTTGTTAGCTTTGGCCCAGCTTTCTAATCTATTCAGGTCATTTGGAATTTTGATCCTATCCTCTGGGGTATTAGCTGCTCCTCCTAATTTGGTGTTGTCTGCAAATTTGATCAGCATACCCTCTATTCTTTCATCCAAGCCGTTTTTTGAATTAAATTCCTCCCAAGCCATTTTTTTAAATTATATTTTTATTTGTGTTTAAAAAAAAAACATATAATTACACTACACAAACCGAGATTGTAACCTGCATATACTCAAATATAAGATGACTTCGTGTATAAGTCAAGGGCAGGTTTGGGGGGGCTGAAATTATGGATTTTGAAATGACCCGTGGATAAGTCAAGGGTAAAACTTAGGGGCGTGTAACAAAGGATGTAAAGAACAAAGCAAAGGAAAAGGATGCCAAAATCTTTAAATTTTCAGCAAGGCTGGTGTTTCTTTTAGCTGCTCCCAGGGCAGACTAAGCTGTTGTCTTTTGCCACTCTGCTGTGAAGAAGGCTCCTTTTTCCCTTTTTCATAAGACTTAAAGTACAGTATAATCAGCCCTCCATATCCACAGATTTTTTTATCTACAGATTCAAGCATCCACAGCTTGAAAATATTCCAAAAAGATATAAATTCCAAATAGCAAACTTTGATTTTGCTATTTTATATAAGGGACACTATTTTCACTAAGCCACTGTTTTTAATGGGACTTGAGCATCCATGGATTTTGGTATCCATGGAGGTCCTGGAACCAAACCCCAGCGGATATCAAGGGCTCACTGTTGACCCGTGGATAAATCCACCCAGGTTTTTGGGGTCAATTTTTGAACTAAAATTTCTAGATTTATACAATGAGTATATACAGTAGTTTCATACAAGGTTCAGTTACAAATAAGGTTATTATATAGTAATGCCTCCCTTCAAAGATTTGGAATTACTGTATATACTCATGTATAAGACTATAAATTTTAGTCAAAAATTGACCTAAAAAACTAAAGTTGACTTATCGACGGGTCAATGTAGGTACTGTACTTTAACTCTTATTTTGAAAACGGAACAATTCCCTGATGAAAGGCAAGAGTGTCATCTGTCCTGGAAGTACTCTCCCCCTTTATTCTCTCACCATTCCAGCCTTTAGGTCTGACTACAATTATGCCTGCTGGAATTTTCTAAATTCTTTGGCATTGTTCTCCTTTCTTTCATCCTTTAGATCCTTTGCAGGGTTGGACCCAAAAGAAAGAGGAGTGAAGACAGGGAGAAGGAATATCAACAACCTAAGGTATGCAGATGACTCCATACTACTAGCAGAACACATCACAGACCTAGAATGACTACTAAAGCAGTTCAAGGAAGAAAATGCAAAGGCAGACTTGCTGCTGAACATAAAGAAAACAAAAATAATGACCATGGAGCATCTACACAAATTCACCCAAGGCAATGAGGAAGTAGAAATAGTAAAATAGTTCTCATACCTGAGATCAAACATTGACCAGAACGAGGTCTGCAATCAAGAAATCAGAAAAAGACTAAGAATGGGAAGGGCAGATATGAAAGAACTAGAAAAGATCCTCAAATGCAAAGATATACAACTGAGCACAAAGAATCATACAAGCCATTGGATTCCCTATTACCATGTATGGATGTGAGAGCTGGATGGTTAAGAAAGAAGATAAGGAAGAAAATATTTCATTTGAGTTGTGATGTTGGAAGAGAGCTCTGAAGTTTCTTCGGACAGCCGAAAAGACAAACAAATGGGACCTAGAGCAAAACAAGTCTGAACTCTCCCTGGAAGCCAAGATGACAAAACTTAGGTTGGTGTACTTTGGACACATCATGAGAAGGCATGGATAGTTGGAAAAAAACAATAATGCTAGGAAAGATGGATGGAAGCAGAAAGGAGGGCCACATGCTAGATGGATGGACTCTATTAAGAAGGTCACAAGTATGACTTTGCAGAAACTGAGCAAAGCAGCGGAGGACGGATTCTTGGAGATGTCTCATCTACAGGGTTGCCATGCATAGAGATCAACTTGAGACTGGTCAATATTAACAACAATAGTATTTCCTTCCTTTGAAGAGTTGAATTTAAATCCAGTCCATCCAAACTTCACTTCTCTTAAGTTTATTCTCTTACCTCTACTTAATAAATTTTCTTATCCATCCTGTTATACTGCCTTCAAATAATGTTATAAATCCTTTTCTATTAATGCAAGCTTTACCCTTTTACAAATCCAAATTTAACATTAATTATCATTATTTTTAACGACCTGTCAGCTATACTACAAGCAGTACATAAATCATAAGAAATCTTCAACCAAATCACAAAATACTAAATGATATTCTTTCCTCCATCTAAGAGTCAAAATAATCTATTCATGGCTTTCTCCAAGTCATTTTTGGGCAACCTTAAGGCAAATCTATAATAGGGCTTTCTTGGCAAGTTTCCTCAGAGGGGGTTGCCATTGCCATCCTATGAGGCTGAGAGAGTGTGACTTGCCCAAGGTCACCTGGTGGGTTTTGATGTTGGAGTGGGGAATCAAACTCTGATCTCCAGAGTCCGGGTGACCAGATGTCCTAACCACAAAGGAAGACAACCCACTGCAAAACATAGGACATTCAAGAAAAACGTAGGACATGACCAAATAAAAGCTGAAAACACTAATATAAATGTCAATGCATGCTTCTTAGTCATGCTCCAAGTGGAAGACATTTGGGAATTCCTCCTGGCCAGAAGGTATGTCCTGGAAAAGGAGGATGTCTGGTCACCCTACTCAAAATACTATGCCATTGTGGCTCTCACAGAATCCTTAGTAATGTTTTTTGTACTAATGTTACTCATAATAAATCATAATTCCCGCATATCACTGAATGTAACAGTAATAATTGTGACATAAACAACTTTGTTGTTGTGTGCTGTCAAGTCATTTCTAATTTATAGCAATCCTAAGAAGAAACTATCATGGGATTTTCTTGGCAAAATTCCTTCAGAGTGACTAATGGCCAAGCTGGGAATCGAAACTTGGTCTCCAGAGTTGTAGTCTGACACTCAAACAACTACACCATGCTGGCTCATGTGGGCAAAAATGAAGGAATGTACAGGATATGGACAGAGAGGAAAGACTTGGATGTATGATCTCGGGGGGAAAAAACCTTTCCCTTTATAGGAAATAGAAGGTGGCCTTGGCCATGACACATGCTCACAGCTTCAGGAGAAGGAAATGGCAAATCTGAACAAACCTTGCCAAGAAAATCCTTTTGGATCACCATAAGTCGGAAACAAAGGCACACAACAATAAAATAAGAGGTAGTTAGACATAGACACACCACAATCTAAAATTATTTTAAAGACAGCTGGAAAATAGGTGTGGCAACCTCTCTTGCCCTTGAGTTTTGAAGCCCTACAAAATTCAGGGTAGCAGAAGTTTTAAAGGGATTGTTGATTTTGTTGTTGTTGTTGTTGTTGGAATGCACATAGGTTGATTGCATACAGGTAGAAATTGAGGACTGTATATGGGATGAAAGTTTAGCCTGATGGTATCAGTATTCAAGAAGAATGCCTTGTGGGATCTGTCTTTTAAAATTACCAGGTTACAGAAGAGGGATTATCTATCTATATTTGAAAGACATCAATTTATATTAAGGTCAGGACCCAGGATACCATATTTGCGTGTCAGGCTCATGTCATTTTATAAAATCTTGTGTTTAATTTTGAATGTTGATAGCCCCATCATTTTGTGGATGTCAAGGCACTGGCTTGTCCCAGATGGGAAGGTAGGGTAGATAAAACAATAACGAATTAAAATATTGATTCTGGTTTCAGACAGTTTTTGTTTCCCCTTCAAATATATTCAGCTGCCTGCAGTAATAAGTTGGTTTAAGACATCTGCAGTGTAAGCCAGGTCTATTAAAACTGAATCTGAACAGAACAGAATCCTTTTATAAGGGAAAAGAAAAAGAAGATGCATTTTTCTGTCATTGTCATCGCCATCCTCATGCTCATCCTCATATTTGTTTGTATCCCACTTCTTTTTCAAAACTGGGACTCAAAGTAGCTTCTAATTTAAAAGAATAGTACATAAAAGGATGACCAGTTGTAAAAATGTGATTCATGGGGGAAGTATTTTAAATATAATGGGACATTACTATGCTGTTGCCAAACTGTGAAAATTTATCAACTGAACAGCACACACACATTTCCCACAATATGGAAGAGAAAGTGCTCTGCTTCTAAACATCCTTTGATTCTGGAAAGTGCTCAGCACTTAAGCATTCAAATAAACAATCTTGTTTAGTGGTCTTACATTTATAATTTCACAATTGTGTCCCTAAAGTGTGTGTGTGTGTGTGTGTGTGTGCACTCACGCACACATATGCATGTGTGTGTATCAAGGCACCAGATCCCATGCAATCTTGGAAGCTAAGCAGGGTCATCCCTGCTTAGTATTTGGATGAGAGACCGTCAATGAATAGAAGATGCTGTAGGCTATACAGCAGGCCCTCCACATTCGCTGGGGTTAGGGGTGTCAGACCCCTGTGAAAGTGGAAAAACAGCACATGAAAAACACTAGAGTTTATCAGACCACGGAAATTGGAAGCCAAATACCTTGTAAACTACAAATCCCAGGATTCCATAGGATGGGGCCATAACATCAAAAATTGTGTCAAACTGTATTGTTTCTACAGCGCAGATGCACCCTAGGTGGAATAGTCACTATAAACACAGTTTTGGAGAAGGAAGAAGCCATATTATCCAGATGGAGGGAGAAGCCAATAACACACTGAGAATTTATTGGTATGTGTGGCTGTGGATATAGAACTGAGCACTAAAATATATAATTGAGTCATCCAAGACTATGGTGTTCCCTGTAACTATGTACAGCTGTGAAATCTGGACATTGAAAAAAGCAGAGAAAAAGAAGATCAAGTCATTTGCAATGTGCTAGAGAACAGTGCTGAGGATACCATAAACAAATGGGTTCTAGAACAGATCAAGCCTGAAATTCCCATAAAAGTCAAGATGACTTTGAATGAATATTTTAAAATGTTTCTGAATTAGCCATTCATGAACCAGTCCTTATTAATTTGATTAGGAATCCTAACTCTTATGTAGTATTAAAATTGTGACCTAGAACAGAGTGTCTTTCTGGAAGGCCTAAGGATATGTTAAATTTAAAGGAGTGCAACAAGATTCATTTGAAGGTCTCAAGGCATCTTTAATTCTTTGTGATAGGTACAACCTAGGAAAACACTTTTAAACATCAAATAGACACACAAGCCTAGACGACACATTACCATTACATTGCCATACAGTTTAGTTGGCTTCCAAGTACTTATGTTAAGAGTTCCTAATAGGATTGTGCCATCTAGACAGGGGCTACCTTAACTTTCGATCTCTTAATAATAATATTGGAGAGAAACATGAAGATCTATGAAATGGCGGGAGGCATGCTCTACGCTTGGATTCCTGCCATTTCACATATCCTCAATCTCTCTCAAATGTCATTATGTGTCATTATGTATGTGCAAATACAAAATTTTAAAAAATCTAAAGTACCGAATACTTCTGGTCCCACACATTTCAGATAAGGGATACACAGCCCGTTAATATATTTAACATATAATATCTTTAATATACACTTCTCACACATTTTATCCTGCTCATTAAATGAGAGTAATTTCACCACTTAATACCTAATTTGTACTATGTCTCCATAATACAGAACAAGCTTAATAGCTTTGTCATTCATGAGAGCAAATTTGTACACAGAAGACAGACGAGCCTAAACAAATAGCAATAAAAATCATAGCTATTCTAGCATCTATTATAAACATGTAAAATGTGCTTTTAGTGACTCTTCACTCTGTGCTCTGAAAGACTATTAAAATAAAGCATACCCTACTATGCTTTCTGTACTTATATTCATTACAAAAATGCATTTTCTTCTCTGTAAGTTAGATTTAAAAGGGTTTTTTTAAACTAGCAGTAGCTAGTTAAATTAGTGTAGATGCTTCTACAACAACTCCATAGGTATCAGATTTTGTAGCCTGGTGAAAATCCACATGGCTTTCCAACAAAAATGTATCTAAATTTTTAAAAATTTCAATAAACCAAAATATGTTTACAGACCACTTACTCTAATGCCCTATTTATAGCTCATCCTGTTCCCTTTTCTCTGCTTTTTAGATGTTCCCCAGAATAGTGTTTGTTTGATTTGGAATAGAATGCTGAGGAAGTATTATCTGATAAGAGACAGATATAATTGTACTGTCTTACAGAATTTATAGTTTTCATATATGAAGTGTGCTCTTGGGATCCTGTTTTTAATTCAATTCGTGATGAATTTAAATGTAAGAATAGCTTCACCTAGACTGGCTTGGATTTCTTGAAGAAGGTGATAATGTCCAAAGATTAATCTTTTCAGGGGGCAGATGTATGTTCATAGATAGTGTGGCCAGATGTGGGAAAAGTCACATTTCCTTCAGGTTTCATAACTGTGCAGAAGAACCAGTTTCAGTACATGCGATGCAACTCCCTTTGCTCTCTTCACAGATAAGGCTACATAGACTGATGTCAATATGTACAACCTGGTAGGAGTTATTGTCCAATACTCAAACCTCTGCACTATGGTGTAGCTTTCTGCAAAACAAGTACCATGATCACATTTGCCCTTAGTTCACTGCATTGGTTGATTTATTCTAGTATAAGGTCCATGGTTCCCAAACAACTATGTTTAGAAACTAGTTGTATTGTAAATTGAATCTGATATTTTTGTGACAGAAGCAGTCAGATAACAATTAGAATCTTCTAAATCTTGTTGTTGTTGTTGTTGTTGTTGTTGTTGTGTACCTTCAAGTCATTTCTGACTTATGGCGACCCTAAGGCAAAGGGCAATATCTTCTTTTTAACATAATGATATCTAAGAAGCTATTTTTAGTGTTTCATGCTGAATTTGATAGATGTTTCTTGTCTCTGTCCAAATCAGAAAACAATTAATTTTCAAAAACTACTAGTGTACCAGTATTTAATATGTATACATGGAATTAGTATGTAACATCCTGCCAACTTGGCAGGACAGTGTTACTACACATCTGTCATCAATCAAGGAATTAAAGAATTAAAATTGGCACTGCTTGGCAAGATGTTATAAATAGCACGCTTGCAAATAGGACCAACCCAAGTTTTTTTTCTGGAAGAAACACAGCAGTAAAAGTGTATCCTCATGTCAGGATGCATTTTACCAAAATCTGGCCAATTTTATTTTGGTACATGAGGCCGAAAAATAAAACAAAATCCCACATTTGCCTCCCCCTGCTCCAGCTGTCAAAATACAACAATCCGTAGCAAACAATTTGCTTCTCACTCCTGACACTTTTAAACTACTGTAGTTGCTTGAGGAAGCCAGCTCAATTTGCCTGACAGAAGAGTCAGCCCCACAAGTGGTTATTTCCACACTATGACAGACTTTCATTAATACGCTTAAATGGATGTTAGATCTATACTGACTTTTTCAGCTGAGAAAAATGTTTGGAGTAACCATTTCATCTTGAAATGTCAGACCTCCTCTGAAGTACTGTGTTCAGTTAGAGGCACCTCGTTTTATGAAGAATATAGATAAGTTGGAGTGGGTTCAGAAAAGGGCAAGGCTGGTAAAAGATATGGAGAAATATATGAGGAAAGGTTGAGGAAGCTGAGCATGTTCAGCTCGGTGAAGAAAAGACTGAGGGGTGTCATGATTGCGCTCTTTAAATACCTCAAGGGCTGGCACAGAGAGGAGGGAGCAGGTTTGTTCTTTGCTGCCCCGGAGAGTAGAATCAAATTTAATAGTTTTAAGTTGTAAAGGTAAAGGTAAAGGTTTTCCCTTGACAACATTGTCTAGTTGTGACAGACTATATGGGCTGATGCTCATCTCTGTTACTAAGTCAAAGAGCTAGTGTTGTCAAAGACAATCCCATGATCATATGGCCAACATGACTGCACAGAATGCTGTTACCGTCCCACCAAAGTGGTACCTATTCATCTACTTGCACTTTTACAGTAAACTCTCTGTATCTGTGGACTTGCCATCTGCAGATTCCAGCATCTGCGGATGGCAAGCCCGTGGATGGGGGGCAGAGGAGGAGAAGGAGGAAGGAAGAGGTGGTTGCTGCGGAGAAGAGGAGGAAGGTGGAAGAGGAGGATAGAATAGAATAATAGAATAATAGAATCATAGAGTTGGAAGAGACCACAAGGGCCATCCAGTCCAACCCCCTGCCATGCAGGAACTCCAAGTCAAAGCATCCCTGACAGATGGCCATCCAGCCTCTGCTTAAAGACCCCTAAGGACGGAGACTCCACTACACTCCGAGGGAGTGTGTTCCACTGTCGAACAGCCCTTACTGTCAGGAAGTTCCTCCTAATGTTGAGGCGGAATCTCTTTTCCTGCAGTTTGCATCCATTGTTCCGCGTTCTAGTCTCTGCAGCAGCAGAAAACAAGCTTGCTCCCTCCTCAATATGACATCCCTTCAAATATTTAAACAGGGCTATCATATCACCTCTTAACCTTCTCTTCTCCAGGCTAAACTTCCCCAGCTCCCTAAGGCGTTCTTCATAGGGCAAGGTTTCCAGACCCTTCACCATCTTAGTTGCCCTTCTTTGGACATGCTCCAGTTTCTCCACATCTTTTTTGAAATGTGGTGCCCAGAACTGGACACAGTATTCCAGGTGGGGCCTATTGAGGAGGAGGAGGAGGAGAAAAACAAGGAAGACCTGGGAAGAAGGAAGGTTCAAGGGTGGCACTCTGGAGTGCGCTTCCCGGAGGGGGGGTGCTCTGGGGCCCGGCTCCTCCTCAGCCACCCAAAGCCTACCTAGCCTTCTTCTCTTCCTCCTCCAATTCCTCCTCCTCTTCCTGTGGCCCAGCTGCCATGGCAAGGCCTGGAGGGGCAGGGAGTGAAACATTGAAGCCTCAATGGGGCCAGAGCCAAAAGGGACCACAAGGCCATCTGACTGGGCCCCAGAACCTTCCCCTGGGAAGTGGCATTCCGGAGCACCACCCTTGGACCTTTATACCTCCCTGGTCTTCCAGCCCCAAGGGAGGCCCAAAGCTTGCTGTTCCCATTGCCCCAGTCAGGCTTGGACTGCCCCATCAGTCATGCATTGCAAGGAGGAGGGAACCCTATGGATAGAGGGATGGACAGAACCTTTAACCTCTCAAGGCTGCTTGTTGGAAGCAAAGTTCCATCCTGCTGTCTAGCCCTAAGCTCAAGCCGTTGACACAATCGACATACAACACAAGACCATTTCTGTTCACCTCATTTCCTTTCTGCCTTCTGGGTCTGTTAGGGGAAGGAGGGAGGGAATGGAAGATTGAGGTGGCCATGCTATGCCTGTACAGGAGCAACCAGAGCCTGTAGGGTGGGATGAGGTGCCTGCCAGTGCCAGTCTTCTTGCACAGTTTTCTGCTTCATTGTCACTGCCACATTTTAACCTACCCATCATCTTACCGTGCAGGTGGAAGCCTGGATTTGCTGCTTCAACTGGCCCAGTCAGACGGGACATTTTTTAGTTCCTTGAATTGGTGAAGAGTCTGTAAACCATGCCAGGAATTACTTAGGGAGCTGGGCATGTTTGGTCTAGAGAAGAGAAGGTTAAGAGGTGATATGACAGCCCTGTTTAAATATTTGAAGGGATGTCATATTGAGGAGGGAGCAAGCTTGTTTTCTGCTGTTCCAGAGAACAAGATGGGAACAATGGATGCAAGCTACACGAAAAGAGATTCCACCTCAACATTAGGAGGAACTTCCTGATAGTAAGGGCTGTTTGACAGTGGAAAACACTGCATCAGAGTGTGGTGGAGTCTCCCTCCTTGGAAGTCTTTAAACACAGGCTGGATGGCCATCTTTTGGGCATGCTTTGATTGAAAGTTCCTGCATGGCAGGGGGTTGGACTTGATGGTCCTTGTGGTCTCTTTCAATTCTATGATTCTATGATTCTAGGTTTTCCAGGACAAATGGCAATCCAATATTAGAAGGAATTCTTGATAGTAGGGGTGTTCTGGCAATGGAACCAATTACCTAGAGAGGTGGTAGGGTTTTGTTCTCTGGACATCTGGACAGGCACCTACTGGGGATTCTTTAATTGAATTTCCTGCATTGAGAAGTGTTGGACTTGGTTGCCTGTTGAACCCTTTCCAACTTTATGATTCTATGACTGGTTACTCTAAATACTGTTTAACTGAAACAATCATATACCTTCAAAGTGTTCTTTAAAATGGCAAGGTAAGTGTTAAAAGAATTACAAAAGCATGTTGTAATTTCTGGAGTGCTAAACATGAACAGAATGTTGAACCAAGTGAGTAGTAACAACATTGACCATAATTAGACCCCAAGTATTGCTACAAGATTTGCTGATGTCTCTGCAGTCATTCATATTAGCCCTCTCTTTTTTCTTTTAATTGCGAGAACATTTGACTCTTTAAGAGGAATAGATCTAGAATTACAGATATCCTTTTATCTGTGCCATAGGTTGGTTGGAAATGTTTCACTTATTTTGAAGCATCGTAGACTTTCAGAATGACTACACTACGCAGCATTCATTAAGAGAAGCTGCAGCTCTGAGATAGCTCTTATTTTTGTATCTGATAACCCTAGGTTTGGGCTCTTATTCAGTTTCATTCTCCCTTATCCCTTTATGTTTTGTCAGAAAACCTAGCTTAGCTCATTTAATTGAGGTGGTTTGTTTGTAGCTAGAATTATAGCCTACATATCCAGTTATGTGCCCAGTAAATTGCTTGAGAAAATGAAAAAGATAGTCAGATGGTGTGCAGATTGTGAAGGATGGAGGAGTATAAATAGTTTAAATGTGATGCAAGAGTGGAACATTCATCAACCACAAAGCTCATTTTTCAAGCTCTTTGGAAATTTAATATGGGTCATGATGGTTAACATTTGTTGTGTATATTTGTTTTCAGCATTTTTGAACTCCTCCCTTCACATCCATGTGGATGCTATAAAATAATGTTAGAGGAGTTGCGGGAGGTTTAGGGCCAATTCTATTCAGATTGCCAGAAAGAAAATGTATCCACATACCCATAAGCAAGGGTACCTAATTCACAGTCATTGCTCTCTCCTGATGAAAGCATGTGCATGCAGACAAACATATGGATTAAGTTTGTTTGGCTTTTTTCATGGTGTCATCCAGCAGCCAGTCTACCAAGATGTAGAAGAGAAAGAGAGAAAGCAGGACCAGTCTGTTGGCTCAGCATTAAGGTCAGTAATTTTGGGGCAACCCTAGATGTTTCCTGTATAAATGGTCACAATAACATTAACAATGTACAGATGAATTATAATATTGCAGCTGCATTAAGTCTGGTCTTTACATGGACTTCATGGCATTAATAACTTGTGTCTAATGTTCTTTGTTTCACCCTTTCCTTTTGCACTGTGTCTTTTTTAGATTATAAGCCCAAAGATAGGGAGCTGTCCTCTTGGTTTTTATTGATAGTCTGGTATAGTGATTAGAGCATTGGACTACAGTTCTGGAGACCAGGATCCAAATCTCTACTTTACCCTGGGTCATCTCAGGCAAGTCACATTGGCCCGATACAGATGGGCTTGATGAGGTGCCATTGTGGCACGATTAGGGTTAGGGAGGGTGCAGCGTTTGCACCCTCCCTAACCCTAACACATATGGATGCCACCATTTTAAAATGGTGGTGTCCATACGGGTGTGCCATTAAAATGTCATGGCATGTGCAGCGTTTACATAACACTGTGCGCACCTGACATAATGGTGCCACAGGAGGGCGCCTAGGAGCTCCTTTTTTGCGCCTGGTCCTTTAGATGGCTGCACCAAGGACCCAGAGGGAAAAGGGACCGCAGCAGCAGCCCCTTTTTTCCCTCGGCAGTGCTGGGGAGAGCGGGGTGCAGTGGACACCCAGGACGCCTGCTGCCCCCTGCTTTCAGGCTGCGGAGAAGTGGCAGTTCACCGCTTCTCCGCAGCCTGCAGAAGCGGCAGGATGGGGCCTCTGGGGCTGCCAGTGAGGCAGCCTTGGCCCCCATCTCGCCGCTTCTTTGGGTGAGTGCAGACCACCCCTTTTGGGCAGTCTGTACTTCCCCATTCTCTCAGTCTCAGAGGAAGGCAAATGCAACCCCCCTCTGAACAAATCATGCCAAGATAATCCCACGGAAGTTTCACTTTAGGGATTCCACAAGTTAGAAATTACTTAAAGACTCACAACAACAACAAAAGCCACACTGAATTGTTTGTTTGTTTGTTTAAGCTGTAGAGCAGGTAAAATACCATAAAACATTGCTTAATTGTAGGGAAAGACAGTGACAAGTTCTCCGTATTTCTGAAAACGTTTAAATCTTGGTTTGGGTTACAAAAATTAACTTCTAGGTTAAATATTTAAAAGGCACCTGCATGCCCTCCAATATTTAACTGATGAAAATTAGGACACCTGTGGCCAAGGAACATCTAAGTGTGGTCAAGGGTTGGTAATGAAGATGGCCACACAAACTAGGAGAAGCAGGAGGAGTTTGCTTTTGCCTGAGCCTCCTAGGAAGGAGGAAGGAGGAGGAACAAAAATGATTTTCTCCTCTTTTAATTTGATTTTACCTCCAAATGCTCTTCCAGTTGCTTATAGACACATTGGACTAGTAAATCAGGGCAATTTGTGGATTTTTAGGTATTTAGACTCTAACCACCCAATCAGCCCATAGACCAAGGTGAGGTATGACAAGAGTTGCCATCCTCATACAACTTATGGAGGGCTGCAAGATGCCCACTCCATCTGGAGATCTCCCTCTGTGAATCTAAAGTGGATTTACAGATGGGAAAATAGTGGAGAAGGAGGAATTGATGCTCCTGTCCAGATGATCTGTACTTGATTAACCTAATGAATAGTTTGAACCATGGAGCTAACAAATGTTCTCAGGCAACAAACAAGATAATTAATAGTCCAGTTACATAAGCTTCATGTTCAAGTTCTTCATTTTGCGGTCTCCAGCTCTTGATGGGAAAGGTGCACGAGAAAGAAATTATAAGCTCTTCTTCCCGTCTTTTTAGCCATGGGGCTTACTTCAATAAACCATAGTTAAGATTTAGTAATTTTAAGGTTAGCCCAATCATAAGACAGACTATGGTTGCCTGATCTGGGATGTCACAAAAACAGAAGAGACAAATGAATATTTAATTTAATTTACTGCATTATTACTACCTAGCATTAACAGAGGCATTTGTAGGGGTTTTGTTTGTTTGTTTTTGGTGTTTTGTTTGTTTCCTTGTTCTTTGTTTAGATTGGGTGACACAATAACTTGATCTGCAATGGACAACAAACACCTTGACTTTGAAATGTAGGAAATGTAGAAAATGTCACTTGGGACAACCCTAAGTAAGGTTTAGGTTACAGACATAGCACTAAACTGCAGTTAGTTGTGGTTGCGCTGGAGAAAAGAGAATCTGTGAACAACAGTGTCATCCATGCAACTACTAAAACATAGTTTAGTATTACATCAAACCAGCTCATTGTTTCTCCTTAGATATATATTTTCATATATGAAAGCTTTCTGTTTTCTTCACAATAACAGCTTCCTCTGGAATGGCTAGATTAAGCTCTTTTGAACAAACAACTAGAGTGAAGTTTCATTACACAGTCAGTAGCATCCTGGGTGCTCGATAAAGCTTTAATTTCAGCATCCTTTAAGCCTTTGCTGACAGTCGTGTGCTAGATTTTAAATCACACTGAAGACCCCTGAGTTAGGAGGTCACATCAGCTGCTAATGTCAAATGCAAGATGAATAAATAACAGAGGAGCATTCGTACTCCACATTCGTACTATTTCTGTGACAACTGTACTTTATGAAACAAGGGACAGAAGTGGTGATTCTCTACTGCACTTCAATGTTTCATTAATGATTGTGGCCAATCCATTTCTGAAAACCCCAGTGGTTTCAGAAAATAAAAGATATTCTTGGACATCTGTCTGCAATTCTTCTACATCCCCATTCTCATATGCAAATAAATGCAAATATTTTAATATCCTTATTTTGGTAGGTCAGACACTTGGCAATCTAAAATCTTCTTCACAGTTCTATTTGGACAAAGCTTTTCTAGTTTCTCACTTTTGCCCAACGCTTACTTTAGTCCTCTAGCACGTCTTGCAGAATATTTTGTTGTCACATAATAGTTGGGAGCTACCTGTATTTTTGCATTTGGCATCGCCACTGTTTTAAATCAAAGGAAATGTGCATTGCAGCACTGGTTAGAGTGAACACACAATGTTCAAACAACTAAATTAGAAAGTATAATGAGGTAGTAGCCCATTGATATAGTAGGATGTGATTGCCCTGCTGATTTTTACTGCTTTTAAATTCTTAAAGGGCCATAAGAGTACTCTTGATCTTCCCCTGAGCCCACAAATAACCTTTGTCTAGTGTGTGGATAGGACAACTTTGGTTACATAAAGACCTGCAATTGGATATCATTATTAGTACTTTGGTTATTGTTGTCTGAGTTATTCCCAAGTAAATCTCTCAGTTGTAGCAAAGAACACATTTAATCTTCCTTTAAACCTATGGTATTTCAAACATTAATGCTAATTATGAGTTGTTTCTTGCTACAGACTCTTATGCTTTGCCCCACCCTAATTGTGAAACCAGCATTCTCAAAACCTAACTTTCCCCTATTGGTTGAAACTCTCTCTAAGAAGAGTCTCCATCTGGACTATTCAAATGTGAACTTCAGACAGGGGCAACAGGTTTCAATTAAAGGAAAGAAAACAGCATCCCGTACCAATTCTCCGTACCACTTCTTCATAATTGGTCTTTATTTACATAAAATGAGATCCTTTAATTTAACCCTTTGTTATTGGCTTTTCATTTATGTTAACTAGGAATCCACATGTTGCATACACTTTGGTCCCAAAGAGCCAGGAATTTGCAGGGATGTTTGGCATAAGACTGGAAGGGATATGAGCTGCAAGTTTTCTTTCCTTTAGCCACCCATCCCATTTCACACAGCAGTGTCTCCTGTTCTAGGTTAGAGCCAAGCTAACATCTGTTCAAGAATCCACAAGGCTGTGAATTCTGATCTCTGCCTTTTTCTTCCATTCTAGGAGAGACAACTGGGTTTCAAGTTCTAAAGGCTGGACAAAGGATTTAGTGCAGAAAACATGAAAAATAAAACAAATTACTAACAGCACTCTGTGGGCTGAGGCCAATAGTAAAAGCCAGTCTCAAATGGTGTTCTAGCAAAGCTACAAAGGATTATCATCTAGATGTGTTTATCAGACCTCTGCAAGTTGATTCTTGGACTACAGTCCTCAAGATACCACAGTCAAAATGATTCAAGTTCTGTGTTTAATGCTAACTGAACACTGCTCTCAACAAGGAGTTTGACCTCACTAGTGCTTATCAGAGTCAATTCCACACCTTCTCAGAGTAATGGCAAAAGCAAGGATATGTGTAGTTCAATTGCTGCATTTCACACACAAGTAATTTCATTTCTAACCACAAGAAACAGACCCTGTGTTGGTAATCGGAGCTTGTGGAGAAAACCTTCAGCCCAATTTCCTCATCTTCCTGCAGACTTTCAGACTTTCCTGCAGATGTACAGAAGTACAGATAATTCCATCTCTTGCCAAAGGAAAGACAAGAGGGCATTTGAAGGTCTCATATACCAGATCAGATTATGTACATTTCAGGGATAGGAAAGAAATGTTTAAACACCCTGATTTAACCTCTTTCTAGCAGATGTGACATTTGGTTGTAGAATTCACATTAAACTAGATCTACAAGGTGGTCAGTTTACAACATTTTCATCTGAAGTTTTAACCCAGGTTTTCTCATCACACTAGAGGGCAAACAGGATTTAAACAGGAATTAAACAGGAAATGTCCTATGTTAAACATAAGGCAACAGGAAATGCCCTATGTTAAACATAAGGCATTTCCTGTTTAATTCCTGTTTAATTCCTGTTTAAATCCTGTTTGCCCTCTAGTGTGATAAACCTCTCAGTTTTCAACTACCAGGCATATAGAGGTAAGTTTCTTTTTTCTTTTTACAAACAAAAATACCTAGAACCAAAACTGACCTGAATAATCTTTTGTATTCCATCAGTGGGGTATGTTTTTGTTCCACACAGTGTTTTATTGGGACAAAATAATGCTCCATTTCATGTATGGATAGGGCTGCCATACCGCTGGAATGCCAAGGTTTTACTTTTGCTCTAGGCATGCTCCCCAGTGCCCATTTGAACAATCATCTGGTATAGATACCAAGCTTTCTTTTCTTTTCTTTTCTTTTCTGTCCCTACCCCTTGTAGGAACCAAGATATGGGACAAAATGGGGAGGCATTGTTTGGTGAAATCAGTCTGTGATTGTCAAGCCCACCCCTGCCTTTCAACTGCAAGGGAAGCAAAAGTAAGCCATGGAGAGAGTTTGTTGAACTTGCAAGGGTGCAGGGTGAGCCAGGGGAGGAAGGGGAGAAGGAGACGTATGAGTAGCAGTAGTTCAGAAGTAAGGGAGACAGGGGATTTTGTGGGAGTTTTTTCAGGCTATGTGGCCATGTTCTGGAAGAGTTTATTCCTGGCATTTCACCTGCATCTGTGGCTGGCATCTTCAGAGAAAGGGAGACAGGCATTGTGAAGGTGCAAAATGAGACAAGGGAGGAATTAGGAGGAAAGGGAAAGTGAATGTTGTCTGTTATAGAGTGCAAAAAAAAAAAAAAAAGCAAGGAAGAAAGGCATTGCGAAGGTGCAAGGTGAGGGAATAAGAGGGAAGGAAGAGTAAAATGTCTGAGCAGTAGAATACAAGAATCAAGAAGGCTGTATGACAGGTTTGCCGAGTAGTAGAGGCCCATGGTAACATGGTAAAATCCATGACCAAGCCAAGATTGGAATCTAGGTTACCCTGTTTGAACTCCAGCATTTTAAACATTACATTGCATAATTAGAATGATTTGCACAATATGCAAATTAGATGCCTGGATTGGAGGAGGTGGGATACCGTGATGTAGACTCGAGTCGACTGACTTGGACTCAAGGCACTTCAGTGACTCAACTTGGACTCAACTGCGTAATCAGTGACACACTGACTTGACTCGCAACTTGTGGATTTTAAGCAACTGATTTGCTGGCCTCCTTCCCTTCAAGCAGCAGGCAAAACTCACCCCCAAGAGTGAGGAGTACAGGGAGAGCAAGAGAGACACTTCCCAATATGGGCAGCTTGTTCTGCTGAAGTATGAAGCAGGGATGTCACCACAGGAATTGTCCTCTTCTGGATTCAAGGAAGGGGAAAGGCCCCAAGGTGGTTATGGTGGTGGTAGTGTCTGAGAAGCTCCTCTTGGAGGGGGTAGGGGGCACTATGGACTCAGTGTGGCTTTTGCTTTCACTTCTAAGGCTGAGGCCTTACAGGGAAGCACAAGACTTAGAGCAGCTCCTGCAAAGCAACATGGTGGGGGGTCTTCCCATTGTGGCCATCAAGAGCACCCTCAGCTTCTTCTCCTATAATGAGACCAACCAGCTTCAGCTGATGAGGGTCCAGTTGGGAGAAAGGGGAGAATGGGGGGAGCTGCTGGAGAGCAAGAGGCAGAGGTGGAGGAAGAGAGGAGGCAGGGGGGCTTGATGACAGAGTGAAAAAGAGGCAATATTCCTCTGGCTGTCTTGTTTGGTGACTCTCTCTTCTTCCCTCCCTTCCCCACTTCTGTTTACAGGTTATGCCCATTTCCCAGAATCAAACTGGAATCATTTCTCCAAACTCTTAACCTTCCTTCACCAGCAGTTTTCTGGCTTGAGGTTGGGATTGAAGTCTGCTTGAAAGCCTCTCTTTGCTGCACATTGGAGAAGCTTTCTAAGGTTTAGAAGGCACCTCAAATGTGCCATGGGGACAGGTTGCTGAGTAGACCTCAGCCTCTGCTTCAGGCCCGTTGCCTAACACATTTGCTGTTCGCTTCTGAGAAATGTGTCCTACCTCCTTTTTGCTGTTAAAGTTGGCTCCCAGACTTGAGACCTGATTTGAAATTATCTTTCACGCACTTGAGACTAGACTTGAAAGTAGAGACTGGAGGCTAGACTTGAGACTTGGAGTAAACAACTCGACTACATCACTGGTAGAATATGGCAAAATATGTGTGGATCAAATATGATACTGAGAAGCTAGTGTGGGTATGGGGATGAGAAACAACCCTTTGAATACTACTCAGAGGTTGGGGGCAGCAAGTGTATGATTGCTTCTTTAAAATTACTTTTTAAAGATTAAAAATTATAATGTAAACAGAACAAAGGAAGAAACAAAGTATGAAATCATTGAGATAAATGAAATATAGAAAGTATACAATTGGTTGCTGGATGTATCTTCATTTTAACAAACAAGTCATGTAGACAAAGAGTTCATCATGATGATAGTTTCTTTTAGGAAGAAAAATTGTTGCTCTTGGTAATTACAAATTCTCCCAATACTTTATAAAGCAGATCATGTAGCTTTAAACTCATCTCTGTTACTGTCTCCATTGGGTATCCTTAATTGATGAGTCAATTTCTCTAGAACAACCTCTGACCAGACCCTATTTAACCAAGACCTGAGATAAATCCTTTCCACATCCCTCCAGTTTTTAGCAATTTAAATTTGTGCCACCTCAAGAAGCAATGAAATTAAATCTTTGTGCAAAAGAGAATTATTATCACTTTTAAATGATGACAGAAGCAAAAGGCTCCACAATAATATGCACTGGTGGTTAGACAAGTGTATGCTTATTTGATCCTGTCCAGCAAGGACAAGTCCTGATGCCATGAGAAGCACAGATGAAAATATATGGTGATGACATCCACAGACAGGTCACCATGCCAAAGATATCTCTAAGAAATGCCTAGGGCCACAGAAGGATCCAAACAGAAAGGAACAGTGCTAGAAAACTTGTGTTTGTGCAGACTTACTGGTAAACCATCTGCCCCTCAGTTAGTTTGTTGAGCAACTTTTTTGAGTACACTGGGGACAGGTCTGAACACTGATGAATATCTTGTTGAGTTCAGGTGTAGATGCAAATCCTGGCAATGCATGCAATTAGGAAAACATGGCATGAAAGTGTGATGATCCCAAGAATCTGTAGACATAATAGCTTCTGAAGGTAGATATTTCTGTGCAGGTAGCAGGGAAGCCCAGGGTGGTCACAGTGTGGTGATAAACACTAGTTTAAGATCACCATAATCTTTGCTGTCATTTCATTGACAACTTTTATATCTCAACTTTTCTTCAAAACTGGTACTCAAGACAGCTTGCAAGTTTTAAAAAATACAGTTAAAATTTACATTACATGGAATTAAAATATTGTGCCCTCTAACTGTCCTGGTTTGGCATGGACAACTCTGATTAGTCCTTTGTCATCCCACTTTTTCAGCTGCTTTTAAAATGTCCCTGTGTCTCTCTCCTCTCTTGCTTTTTCCCTTTGTCCTCGGCTTGCTTCAGTTGTGGCAAACAGAGTTCAAAGTGCAAAAGAAGTTTGCATTCAGTTAACTCAATCTGGGGTTGGGGAGGTAAAGTCTTGCTCTTCATAGTAGACTGTAGCAAAAGCAAACTGCTGCAAACTCACTTAGCTGCAATAATAATGCAATAATGCAACTTTAATAATGTTTGCCATCTTGACTGCACTCTGCTGTTGCTTGGCTATATATTTCAGTTTTCATATATGAAATACTGAAGGGTATGAAATACCAATTACCATTCCTCCTTAGCCTGTAGCGGGGGAAAGAAGTGTGAAGTTCATTTCTGAAGGTATATATAAACTAGAAGGCAAAAATATTTCTTTTATACTGTTACAGATACATAGAAGCTATACAAGGAGAGTGGCTTCTTCATTTAAAGTAGTATGCCTGAATGGCTGCTTAATATTTTATTCCGGTTCACAGCATGTGCAAATGAACTTCCCACTATTAAGCCTCTTCAGGTAGGAGGCATTTTGCCAGAGTTATTATCCATGCATATGAGCTGAGAATCCAAGCCCTGTTGTTTTCTTTCTCCCTGCACCTTCTTAACATACATTTAAAGATGACATGAATGCTCTAGAATGACAAGAAAGCTCTATTAATTTCCCATAATTAGATTCACCAGATGTCACACATTTCCCCATGATGAAAGCCCATTGGAGAGAGATCACTTTTTAGCTCTAGCACCATCTGGAAAATTAACAAAAATTGCCAGATCTTGTTAGGTCTTTAAAAGTGGCCATGCTGACTAGGGGATTCTGGGAATCCTAAAGAGTAACTGACCAACAAGAAAACTTCACACGAAGTTATTAGATAAACTGAATGAGGTCTTAAGCTTTATGTTTGCATCATGTCCTGTTGAAATTTTGAGAACTTGGAAGAAAAAGGAGGTATTGGGGGTAGTAAAAGGTTCAGGGATGCTTATGGGGGACAAGCAAGTCACAGTCTCTCAGCCTCAGGGGAAGGCAATGGCAAACCTCCTCTGAACAACTCTTGCCAAGAAAGCCCTAGGATAGGTTTGCCTTAGGGTGCCATAAGTCAGAAATAACCTGAAGGCACACAACAACAGCATGGATTGGGATAGGGCACTTTCATGTGTTTTCACCTGTTTTTTTTTGGGGGGGGGGGGGTTCTGCCATGTTTGAGAGGTGAGGGATTTTGGAGGGTTGGTGGGAAACTTCATGGGCCACAAAACTGGGGTCTAGGAGTCCCATTATTGCACTATGCCTACACTTTTGATCCAGCAATAACAATAGCACTTTACTTTTCTATACTGCTTCATAGTGGACTAAGCACTCTCTAAGCGGTTGACAGTGGGTATGCCAATTGCCCCCAACAAGCTCATTTTATCAACCTACAAAAGGATGGAAGGCTGACTCGACCTGGGGGGCGTCTAGAATCAAATTCACAAATTGTGAGTGCAGTACTGGCATTTAACCACTGCGCCACCAGGGCTCACCACTTTTAGAAAAGTGGAACTCCAATTTCCTCATACAATTGTACAAGGGAGACTGTAGTCTGAAATATCTGGTTGGAAAGAAATTCCTAGGGAAGAATTGGTTTGTAATGCCTTTTGCATTTTTTCCTCAGAATTCCAAAAATGTAATCTCTGAACTGACTATTTGGGTGAATAAGAGAACATTTTCTTTTCTTTTTCAAAACAGTAAGAGTAACAGTAAGAGCAGCATATTTGTAATGAGTAATTCTATGAGTTCTCTTTCTGGACTGCAGTAATAGGAACAAGTAATGATGACCTGCTGGATGATGAAAATAATGAGTAAAGTAACCATCTCCTTTTAAAAACTGTCATCCAAAGGACAGACCCCTCCGCCACCACCATGCCGAAGCTGAGCAAAGAGGCCAAACAGCGCCTGCAGCACCTCTTCAAGGGCAGCCAGTTCACCATCCGATGGGGCTTCATCTCTGTCATGCTCTATCTAGGTTTTAAGAGAGGTGCAGATCCTGGAATGCCTGAGCCAAACATTTTGAGTCTGCTTTGGGGGTGAAAGATTGAACCAAAATTGTATGGAAGCAACTGTGGAAGATGTGTCTATTCCAAAGGCTGGAAAGGAGACTTTTTGTGACACTGTGCTACTGGCCAATTGTATCCTGACTGTATAGAATGTACTTAACAACACAGTGAAATTTCTGTCAATCTAATTTATTTGTTATACAGTATCAACTTTTCTTTGAATATATTTTTTAGTCTGGGGAAAAAAAACCCTGTTATCCAAAGTTCTTCAACCATTTCTTGGCTCAGGAACCACAGACATGCATAAAACACAGGAAACTAAAGGGCTCGACAGATGGGGAGAAAGGGGCAGTGCCACCCCTTTCTCCCCCAGTTGGAGACTGTGCCAACCAAATGGCACGGCCTCCAGGAGTCCTAAAAAGAACCTGCTCCTGGTGGGTTCTTTTTAGGGTGCGCACAGGGTGCCATTAGCACACTCGCATGTGCTGATGACATCTGCACAGCACTGCACTGTTTGGGCGCCGCACCGCACCTCATGGATGTCATAGTTGCACTCCCCATATGGACAGGTATTGTTACCATACCTACATTTGATATAAAATTTTGGGAGACATGTGGACTGTATCATGACCCCTGCATGACCCTTTTCAGGCCCTCCATAAGTCCCAAGTGAGAAGGTCACGTAGACAGGCCCTGCTTGGAAGAACTGAGTTCATAGTAAGCAGCTTTTTAGAGGAAGTAAGTCGCCAGACCAGTTCTGCCACTGCCCTCCGAGTAAAGACAATAGCCTTGGCTTCTGACTTGATCAGCCAGTGATTGACTTAACTACTCAGCCATTAAGCCCGCTTCCCCTCCGAATTGTGTCCAACCTAAGTGCATTGTACACAGATTATTTGCTCTTGGCTTAAGAAAGCCCAGGCAATCAACACCTTTGTCTAGCACAAATGCATAGCCTCTGGATATGTTCAGCACTATATAAGGCTCCCATTTTGAGTCGCTCCCCGATGCTATTCTTGGAGGACAGGCTGGTCCATGCCAGTCTGACTTCTGCCTATAGCTCCCGCGGCCACCACCACCCCATTCCAGCATCCAACACCATCATCCGTCTCAATCCAGTTTCCAGGAGAAGACTTCTATGGTAGATATTCCAGCGGTCTCTCTCTCTCAGCTCTAACCCCCACTCTTACCCCTCCCTTTTCTCTAGCATTGAACATGTGTTTGTGTGTGCCCCCTTGTTGTGTGATATTTATGCCCCCTAATAAACTGTGTATTTTATTGGATTCCTTTGGACTAGTGTCACTTCTCTTGGGGTTTGTCGGTGGACCTCCAGTAAACAATTTGGGACCCGATCTCGGTGTAAGACTGTTAGGATCTTCCTCTCTGCATATTTGAGCTAATTATAATTCCCCCTAAGAAAGAGAGACTTTTTAACAGAATGCACAACCATGGCACCCACATGGCGATTGTAGGGCTGGGTGCATGTGGATGTCCAGCCCTACAAAACCTTAAAATTGTCCCCAGATCAGCGCAAAGTGCTGGTGTATACTGGACCTACCTTATACCATTTATCAGATCTGACACATCTAGCCCAAAGATGGGCAAAGTGCAGCCCTTCCAATGTTGGTGGAGAGCACAATGGTGAGGGGTGTTGGAGTCCAATAACATCTAGAAGACAGCAAGTTGCCCACCAGCTTTCTAATCCAGCCCAACAGTCTCTTCCATATATGTGTGTGTATTAGTGAGAGCCAGTGTGGTGGAGTGGTTTAAGTCTTGGACTACAACTCTGTGGAGTTCAGAGTTCGAATCCCAGCAGGGCCATGGAAACCCATTGGTAATGGCAAACCTCCTCTCAACAAATCTTGCTAATAAAATGCCATAACAGGGTTGCCATAAGTCGGAAATGATTGGAAGGCACACAACAACAATATATATTAGTATATTAAGGAAGTTTAGAATATTTTGCTTTAAATGGAGTGGGAGGGTGAGAAGCTAGTTTTAGTTTGATTATTGTATGTAATTAGTTTAGTTTAGTTTGGTCTGATTTATGTAAATGTTTCATTTAGGGTTTTTAAGTGGAGGGGATAGAGGGGGGTATTGCGCTTTTAGATTATTAGTTTTATTTGTTGTTTTATATAGCATTACATTTAGATGTCTTGGTGTTGTGTGTATTGTAGCTTTGTATGTTATGATTAAAAATGCAATAAATATTATATTATATAATATAATATATGTGTATATATTGAGAGAGAGAGAAATAGAAAATGACAAAGCTAGTTTGTATAAAAACTAAAAGCACAAGAATATAACAATTCATTAGCTGATTATTATTTTCCCCAGTGACTTATCCAACACAAATATTAATATTAAATATATTCAGCCATCAGATTGTTTTAGTTGGAGAGCTGTTTATTTCTTTGTTACTTTGAGATCCTTTCTTCTCTTCTTCATTCCATCCTGACAACAGCCCTATGAGGTAGATCAGGCTAAGAGAGACTGATTGTACTAAGGTTACCTGCAAATTTCTTGGATCAATGAGGAGCAGAACTCAGAGTTTCTAAATTCAGTACTCTAACCACTGAAGCATAGACAACAAGGATTGAGCAGACATGACTTCTGTTTCAGCAAAGGCCTTTCCTAGACATTAATTGGTGTGGGGAGGGGGCTCTAAAACATGATGAAAATGTTTCCCACACCATCTAGAAGCCATTTTGGAGCAAATATATAAAATGAATTCTGGGGAGCCCTGTGAACCACAAAACCAACATTTTGCCCACTCATGCACTGAATTGTAGAGCCAGATATTGAACTTGGAACCTTAAACTATAAAAGCACATATTTTCTCATTGGTTTATCAGCACATCACACTTCTATCTTATTTGCATTGCATTGTTTTCAGTGAGTGAAAAGTATTCCCCTCCACATTCTGGTCATACATAAATACTGTTTTAAAAATAGCAGTTAGTATTGGATCCTGGTGATAGCTTTTCATCAATTTAGAACAGTGCTCAAATACTTGAAAGTACTTTCTTTATCTCTCCCACCTCCCCAGCCATAAACATTTTCCTCTAAGCTGAATTCCTAATGCTAGAAAAGCTCATTCACAGCCAGATGTCATTGTGCATTGGCTCATTTGACATCCCTTACATGTATCTCAATCCCACATTTTTTACTTGCTTGCATCTTTCTGCACAGTTCAGGCCAAGTTCTATTTCTCTGCCTTTGGCAATATTCCCTTTTCAGCTGCAAGGCTCTTGTCCAATTAATTACAGAGTCCCTGTCAGCATCGCGAGCTTGTGCTTTTGGTCCTGTGCAAGCATCATTAGTGGGAATATTTTTCCCTCATATGATTTGTACAGAATCAAGATGGCATTTTTAATGGTGTCAGATCCTAAGCCTTTCAAAGACAGCCTGCAGGACTAAAGGGATCTCATTTAGACAGGAAGCAACCTATTCAGATTCTCCTCCAGTGGAAGGAGATTATCACACAGTGTTTTCCTACAGGACTAGGCCCAGGATGTAACCTGAATGGAACAAATATTATCACACACACCCATTCTCATTCAGTATTCGTCCCACACCCAGTCCAGCATTCTCCTGTTTCTGTTCCTGGTCAAAAATGGGAAAATTCCGTTCATAGCTGACATTATCACTTTTGGGGCGTTCCAGGTGTGTACGTGCAATAATCCTACAGGTCTCAATCTGTCCTTGTGTTCTGCTTGGTCAGCACTACCTCCTCCCCTCCCGTCCTAGAACATCCCCAAACTCTACTCTTCTTCCAGTGGTGGCACAAGTAGGGTGGCACAAATGGTTTTATTTCCCCCCCCCCGTTATTTCAATTTTTTTTAAAAAAATTATAGCCTTTATCATGTTATGTTAATGAGGAAAAAACAACAACACATGCTCACAACCAAAACATTTTGTTGGCATTCCTTCAAATGCCAACATTGGGGAGAGGTTGCAGTACTACAAACCTCACAGCAACAGTACGCATGCGCAAAACAAGGACGTGTTACGAATAACCTGAGCTCCATTACCACTACAACAGCAAAGGGTGTGTGATAGTATTTGTTGTCATCTTATTAACATCGCACTATTATGAGTCAAATGTGGTAACACCCATTTCCATATCCTTAGTTTACAGAGCATTTCTGGGGGTGTGATCAGAACGTTATGGATTCTAGTGCAATAATCTCCAAAATCATGCATTTTCTAAATAGCTTTGCAGACCTGCCAAACACCTTCCTCTTCTTTTGAGATCTGTCTTCAGTTTTCTTCTTTTTCCTGTGTGTATGTGTATGTACTTCCAGGTCAGTTTCTCAAAGGCTGGGTGGAAGAATTTGTGGCACAATAATTGCATACAGCTGACAAAGGAATTTTGGTTTGTCCTCTGCCGAATTTAATGGAATCTGGATGGAGAAGAACAAAGGGGAGAAATGGGAGGGAGCTGAAATGGACAGAGCACTGGAAAGAGGACAGAAGCCTTCTGAAAATGGTCAGTGATGATCTCTCTGACAAAGAAGAGGAGAAATGGAAAAGAGAAACAAAGTGCTTAGAGCAATGTAAGAAGAGGAGGAAGCTATAAAGCTATAAATAAATGACTAAATAATCCCTAGCCATCATAGCTAGGTGGAAAATTTTGGGAGCTGTAATCCCCAAAAAGTAACCTTCTGGGTTCTGAAGAAAGATTCCCCAATTCTGAAACTGAAAGCCTTCTAAAACAGCATATTACAAAATAGTGTGCAACTGGGTTAAAAAAATGAAAGAAAACCAGACACACCAATAAATCCTGAACATAAGATCCAAAGCCTATTTGAATAAATAAAAAGTGTCTTCACCAGCTTCTGGAAAGCTGCTAATGAACTAACCTGATAGATCATCCCTGGTAAATAATTTCAATAAGGAGGTTTAACCAGCTGGAAGAAGTTAGTTTACGTTTGTAATGGTAAGCCACTCTTATTTTCCAATTGCAAACAAGGAAAAGGCATATGGTACATCACTTGGCCACAAAGATGTTTACATAGTGACCAAGACTGCAAGTTGCATGCCAACAATCTGAGAGTCAGGTCTCTTCTCATTAGGAAACTCACTAGATCAGTGGTACTCAACCTTCCTAATGCTGCTACTCTTAAATACAGTTCTTCATGTTGTGGTGACCCCCCCCAACCATAAAATTATTTTTCGAAGACCATCGGAAATATGTGTTTTCCGAAGGTCTTAGGTGACCCCTGTAAAAGGGTCATTCAACCCCCAAAGAAGTTGTGAACCACAGGTTGAGAACCACTGCACTGGATGGACTTAGTTGGGCACAAAATGAAGCTGTTAACCTGCTGGTGGGTGCCTTCTTATGCAATCAAATAAACACTAACACAGTTCATTTGTTTCTCGATGTTTTTTCAGCTTAATTTCAACAGTCAGCTTCAAGTAATCAATTCACAGAGCCAGCTTAGTATAGTGGTTTGAGCACTGGACTATGATTTCTGCTCGATCATGGAAGCCCACTGGGTGACATTGGGCAAATCATACTCTCTCAGCCTCAGAGGAAGGCAAAGACAAACTCCTTCTGAACAGTCGAAGGCTTTCATGGCCAGCATCCATAGTTTTTTGTGGAGCTTTCAGGCTATGTGGCCATGTTCTAGAAGAGTTCCTTTCTGATGTTTCGCCAGCATCTGTGGCTGGCATCTTCAGAGAATGATAGCCTGGAAAAGGATTGGATATATATATCCTGAGTGACCCTGTGAAGGGAGGAGTGATTTACAAATGTATTGTTCTGTTGCTAATGGCAGTCCTCAGGGTGGGAGGATATGCGAAGGAGTATTAATGTCTGCTTTAATGTGGCATCACTAGCAGTTGCACCGGGTGACACCTTAAGGTGGGGTGTCATCACTGCTTCTCAAAAAATCTGCCTTTGAGCAGAAACTGGCTCTGGCATTCACCTGTGTCCCTTTAAAATGCTGGAGAGATGGAATTAGGCTCAGTAGGAGGAGAAAGGAGAGGTCCTAGATGTTAAATTTTAAAATTCAATTTAATTTTTTTTTAAAAAAAATCTTTAAAAATATCACATTTTACCAAATTTTCACTTCAACCACATGCAACTATGTATATGTACATTCATTTGGACTGTGCATATAATATTGTAATTTATTGTTATAATTTTAATTTTGTTAGTTGCTTATGTCACAACTATTACCATTAGATTCAGTAATATACAGGAATGACAATTAATGAGTAACATTAGTGAGAAAAGCATTGCTAAGTTTTCTGTAAGGTGTAGTATGGAAGAAGGTCAGTGGAGAGGGTGACACCATGAGTCACCCCACAGGGTGACACCAAACCTAGTAACACCACTGAAGGAGACAAACCCTTTGGATTTCAAAACCTATACAGGCAGACCCTAGGTTCCATTTGAGAAACTCTGTGGATTGCAGTTTTCCTGCCTAAATGTTCCTTGTTGAAATTCTTTTTTTTTAGTTTTGGCTCAGCTATCCATCCTGCTAAGGTCATTCTGAATTCTGATCCTAGCCTCTTGGGTATTAGCTATCCCTACTTTGTGTCATCTGCAAATTCTGATATGCTTGCCTTCTATTCTAACTTCCAAGTCATTGATAAAGTCATTGAACAACATTTAACCCAGGACAGAACCCTGTGACACTGCAGTAGTCACTTCTCATTGGGATGAAGAAGAAACATTGGTGATATTCTTTGGGTTCAGCCCATCAACCTGTTACAAATCCTCCTAACAACAGCACTGTGTAGCCCACATTTTATGAGCTTGTCAGCATGGGCCAAATAAAATGTACTCCTCCCATTCCCACAGTGAGGAGTCTGGATGGCACAAGGACCAATCCTCAATTTCAGTGCAAACTGTCTGAGAGGGGGTAAGAGGGGGATGTCAGTGGAGCTCCAGGACTAGAATACTCTGGGCTGCTCCTGGAGCATTCTGGCACATGTGGATGTTGTCTCTCTCAATAGCCTTATAGGAATCAAAATATACTACATCTACAGCATTTCCCTGATCTATCAAGCTTGTAACTTTATCAAAAAAATAGACATGTTGACACAACTTGTATTTGAGAAACCCATATTGGCTTTAGTAATTGCACCCTTCTTTTCTAAGTGCTCATAAACTGTTTAATTATCTGATCTAGAACCTTCCTGGTATTGACCATTCCTAAACTACAACAAATAGATGTCAAAATGCACATGGGAAGAACTTTATTTTATCCCTGTGGAACTGGGGACAGATACAAGACCCATGGGGAAAGAGACTCCTTCCATCAGACTTTTTCAGCTATTCTTTGTAGTATTCTTATGGACATGAACAAAGTGTCTCGTGGCATCTTAAAAACTAAAAAATGTTTTTGTAGCACAGTCTTTAGTGGACTAGCACCTATTTCATCAAATAGATGGAGTGTGATCCTCAATTATCAGGATACATGGTTGTAAAGGGTGAGAGGGTGAGGAAATGGAAAAACTAGAGATCAGTAGTAATGGAGTTTGAAAATTGCCATCTGTGCCAAGTCAATTGGAGTAAGGGTGGACCACTTCTGTGGGTAGAAGGCCATAGTTGTCTTTGCCTAAAGCCCTGGGAATGATACTGACCTTTACATTACACAATTATAGTGTATATTCCCACTTTGTCATAACTCCATCCTAAGGAATCCATGGGTTTCTAGTTTAAAGAAACATTACAGCTCTATCGCTGATAATTCTGAATATTTGTGCCTACAGTGCACCATAATACGTTGGCATGGCAGTTAAAGTGGCATCATGATGCTATAACTGTGTAGTGTGAAAGGGCCCTTGTAAATTTGTCGCTGCCATGATGTTGTTGGCTTTTAAAAGACACACTTTAAAAACAAAGAATATAGAGTCACTTTGTTGTTAACTGCTCTCAAGTCAACTTCAGTGTCTATGAATAAGGCATCTCCAAGACTCCCTATACTTAGCAGACCTGCTCAGTTCCTGCAAACTTAGGGCCATGTCCTCCTTGAATGAATCTACCTTTCAGGTGTGTTGACTTCCTCTCTTTCTGCTGCCCTCCCTCTTTCAAAGCATTGTCATCTTTTCTAGGATGCCATGTCTTCTCATGATGTAATCAAAGTATGACAGCCTCTGATTAATTATTTTGGCTTCTAGGGAGAGTTCAGATCTGATTTGCTCTTATAGTCATTTGTTTGTTTTCTTGGCCATCTACGACATTCTCAGCTCTCTTCTCTAGCACCACATCTTAATTTTCTTTCTGTCAGCTTTCTTCACAGTCCAGCTCTCACATCCCGTACATAGTGATGGGAAATATAATGGCATGCAATGCTCACTTTAGTGTTCAATTGCATATCTTTGCACTTTAGGATCTTGTCTAGTTCTTTCATAGCTGCCCTTCCTAGTCCTAGTCCTCTTCAGATTTCTTGAGCACAATATCTGTTCCAGCCAATGATTGATCTAAGATATGGGGAATCTTTCACTAGTTCAGTTTCCTCTTTATCTATATTGAATTTATGAATATGGGCACTTTTCTTGTTTTAAATCAATCTTGATTTTCTAAGAGGAAAATATGGCTCCCCTCACTCTGTTGTGTTACATTCTGTGACAGCCACCAAAATAAATCTGGCAGTGGCAGGGAGGGACAAATAGAGGCAAGAACTGTATGCCAGCTCCTGACCATTGTTGCTCATTCCTAGAATTATAGTGGGGCTGTTTTCAAAAATGCACAGTAACCTTTCACAACAGAGGTAATTGATAACCACACAACAGTCTTTCCATTGTGGAATTGCTGAGTCTCTAGCATGTTGGGAAACAATTCTATTCAGACCTAAATCAGATATAACTGAACTTTTTGATCAGGTGCTGTCCATCAGTTTCACACTGAAGTCTCTCTTTAACAGTTGCTATTGCTTTTCTGCATGTAGGCACAGGAAATGGTGTGGGAAAGAGTTTTTAACACTTCCCAAAACAATCCAGAAATATATACTGTGAATGAGCAAGATTGCCTATTTTACTTCTGGTTGCTAGGGCCAGCAGTGTTGCTAGGGTAGTTAAAAGATTCAGGTCCCAGATTCATGGGACACAAATATGCATAGAATTTGCATATGCTAATTTATAAGTGTGCATGCAAATTTAAAAATAATTACTAGGCTGTGTTTAAATTTCACAGGGGGCAAAGTCAACCAATTAATTTCATTTCCAAATCATCTCATTTAAAATAAAATCTTCAATTAATTTCCATCCTGCCCTAAATCACCAGTTCCTTTCAATTACAATTAATCTGCAACCTCTTTCTGTCCCTTCCCCCAGCTAACCTTCTCTTTCTCTCTAGAAAACCTTCCCATGGGGGACAGGGAGCATATGAGGAGCCTAGTCCAATCTGCAGTCTTCATTACTGTCAGGGAAAAAATGAAAATAAATACAGATCATGCCTGAAGATAAAGTGGGCCCTTGGTATCCACTGGGGTTTGGTTCCAGGACCCCTTCCATGGATACCAAAATCCATGAATGCTCAAGTCTCATTATATACAATGGCAAAGTAAAATGGTATCCCTTATATAAAATGGCAAAATCAAGGTTTGCTTTTTGGGATTTTTAAAAAATATTTTCAAGAAGTGGATGGTTGAATCCATGAATAAAGAATTTGTGACACAGAGGGCTGATTGTATTACAGAAGCTTTTCCCCTTCTGTCTATATATTGTCCAGATCTTGTGAGATTAGAGGCAGTGTTAGAGCAGTTTCAGACACGATCATGGTCCCAGACTAGCATCATCCCCTAGAGTAGAGTGTATGTGCTTGGGCAGTTAAACTAGGACTGCATAAGAGCAATATGCAAATGGCTCTTGTAGCCCCTTTGAGACTAAGGAATTATCCCATTACCAAAACAAAAGAGAGAGAGAGAGAGAGAGACTTACACCTCCCATTTTCAAGTTGTTTCAGGATGCAGTTGGGTATTATTGTAGGGAAAATGCCGCTGATGTTGCCACCCAACTCATCCCACCTAAATCTTGGCTAAAAGCCACACTCAGTCAGCCAATTTGTACACACGGGAAGCTCCCGACTTGCAAATCAGCCAGCTGAGTGCAGCTCGTAGCCAGTTTTTAGGTGGGATGCAGTTGGGCACCAGCAGTGGCACCATTTTCCCTGCAATAATACCCAACTGCATCCTGTAATCGACTTGAAAATGGCAGGAGTAAATTGCTTTTTTTGTAATGGGATAATCTCCGAACTGAGCAAAATAAGTTGTAGAATAAGCTTTCACAGACTTGGTCTACTTCTTCAGATGCAAGGAATGAAGTGGTGCCCATAAAGACCTTTATAATCACACTGTATGAATAGCCACAGAAATGCTAAACTTGTGGGCATGGTGATGAGGTGACAAGTTCACTTTTAAGGGATAAAAGCAGGAGAAAAGATGTTGCCTAAGCCCAGTGATTGAACATATGATTGGTAGAGGGAGTTTTGGAGTATGGCTTGTGCAGGCTGGGAACCAGAAAGGAGATGTGATAAACTGGCTAAGAGTGTCCTCATGAGACTGGGGTGTTTACCAGTGTTATGATATGTATAGGGTCCCATTGTCTCTGTTCAACCCACTATTGATGGATTGGAGTTTGTGGCTATATATGCTGATTCAGTATTTCATGGCAGACCTCAGCATAGCAATCCTTGAACAACAACAACCAACCACAAAGGAAGATTGGAAAGAGAAACAGCTGAATTCAAATATAGCATTCATTTTCAATGGGATGCACAAGAAAGAAAAGAAAAAAGATTCAAGAAAATAAGAGCTGGGTCTTCTCACCCAGTTCCAGAAAAGCGTTTTGTCATTATTGAAGGACTTTACATTGAAGGACTCTATTAAGTATACGGCAGCATGTTGTAATGGTTTGAGTGCTGGACTAGGACTCTGGAGACCAAAGTTCAAAACCCCATTGAGCCATGGAAATCCACTGGGTAACCCTGGGCAAGGCATACTCTCTGAGGCTCAGAGAAAGACAATGACAAGCCACCTCTGAAGAAATCTTGCCAATAAAGCCAAATGATACATTTGCCCTAGGATCATCATAAGTCAGAAACAATTTGAAGGCAATGTTAAGTATTACTATTGTAGATAACCAGAGATACACATGATAAATGCCAGCATTTACCCAATAACTTTCCAAAATCATGCCTGGTGATGGCTTTTCTGAAGTAAACATTTTCTGGCATGCAAATGTCATGTTTTGCTCATGATTTTTTGATAGACGAGAGACTGAGGAAGGCCTCTGGGGTTGCACTAATGCAAAATAAGATGGGGGAAAGGACACAGTGCTTTATTAATTATGCATGGGCATAGATTGCCTTGATTATAGGAATTATCTGCAAAATATCTAATGCAACATACAGTTCAGAAGAATTGATTAAAAGTGAAATTGATTAAACATCTGCCAGTGCATATACATTTCCACTTTACAAACAAAAGCATCCAACTCTATGTTATGGATTATGAGGGTTACTCAGTAAACATTAAAGATGAAAACCTATCCAGAGATACCATTGAGGGATATCCCATATACAAGACCTATAAAGGGCTGCAGTATAAGGGTCTTGTATTAAACGCAGTGACCAGTTTGTCCCAAACACCTTGATTTTACTAATGAAATAGTTTACTGAAAAGAATTGTGGCTTGCTGAAATCTATCCTATGGGAAACAAAAGACTGATAGAAGTGAAGCAGCTGGGAGGCTGAATCTAGTGACTCGGGCCTGTATCACACCAAGCTAGTAAGGCACCACAACACCATTAGTCTAGCAAACACAAACGTACTGGGTTGGGGACAATTATCATTACACAGTTCTTCAGCGTACAATGGTGCTGCTTGTGTCCCTACCTGTCTTCTTCACGCCTGTATCCATAGCCTCCCTGCCCTAACTCCTTTCAAGAATGTCTTTTGGTCTGTATTTATTTTCATTTCTATCTACTTTTAGTACAGTTGCATGATCGTGGTAATCCATTAAAAAAGAAAAGAAGTTGGGGAAAAAATAAATAAAACAGCCTGCTTGGGGATAGCAAGAAGAAGGGGAGCACGTGACTGCCTGCATATTGGAACTGCTTTGGAAGAAATTTATCACACTCACTCATTAGTGAAAAAGCAGCACGATAGAGGGGCATTGATGGGTTTTGCCCATCAATAAAAAGGAGCACTCCAGCAGTGGATGGACTACAGACCAGCTACAGGACAGACAGTCAGGTAATAAGGTACAGCCACAGACACTGCTATCCTGCCATAATTCCTCTTTTCAAGCCTGGTGTGATAAAGTCCTCACTTCCTTTCCTGATCAACTGATACACAGAATTTTGGTATTTTTGAAAGAGCTCTATGTTTCTTCAAAGGGCACAATGGGAAATGGTATTGGGCACAGCAAGAAATCATGAAATTGAGGTTTCAGCAAGCATATTGTCCACTGTTTAATGGACCGCTCTTGCTACAATGGATCATGTTGACAATTAAGTGAGCAGGAACTGTATTGAAAGTCAGAAAAAATGTGGTAGGTCAGGAAGAATGACAACAGGAGGAACACTGAAACAGATTGGTTTGGCAGTGACAATGGATTATCAGTCATAAATGAAGCTGCATCCATATTTCAGAAATCATTCAGCTTGACACCACTTTTACTGCTATGGCTCAGTGCTATGAAATTCTGGGAATTGTAGTTTGTTATAGCACTAGAGCTCTCTGACATAAAAGGCTAACTGTCTCACAAAACTAAAATTCCCAGAATTCTATAGCATTGAGCCATGGCAGTTAAAGTGTTGTTAAAATGGATTATTTCTGCAGTGCAGGTACAGCCTGAGAATCCCCACAGACAGGGGGAAAAATCTCTGAAATTCTCAGGTTTTGTTTCTTTACAGAACGATTTAATGTTGGAGATCCATATGACATTTTCTTCATTCCAAAATATTTCCTGGGAATACCCAGCATTATCAAGGATTTTTCATTTCTACTTCACAGGTCAGTTTAAATTAACCCAGTATTTTGTAAAATGACATTTATTTCTACTTGGCAGTCTGTATTATTCTCAAACTAGCCAAGATGGCCAAGGCCAGTAAAACACTGCTTTTGTTTCCAGGACACAATTTTGACAGAGGACTCTTTCGGACGTGGGAAATTGGAAGTATAATCCAAGGGCAATCCAAATGCAATCATGGGGTTTCACGTTATTGCGAATTAGAGCTTCTCATGCAATTTTGGGCAAAAGGGAAGTCACTCTGAATGCAATCATGGGTTTCACGTTATTGCGAATTAAAGCTTCTCACACAATTTCGGGCAAAGAGGGGTCATTTTCGGGTAATGGGAAGTCATTCCGAACGCCTTCTGAATGCAATGGGGACTCACATAAATTCGCTAAACAAGCAAATTCACGTGAATTCGCATTGGCTGCATTCGAAGTTGGGAGAAATTCCTCCAGTGTGAAAGAGTCCAGAGATCAAATGTGGGAACGTCAGCACTGAAATCAAATGATTCTGATGTTTGACTAGTTTAATACTGGTAAAGCATTTTAGCACTTTGAGTATAACTCCTGAATAATAATAATAATAATGGCTGTTGTAATTGCTGAAAATCAATTCCTGAAATGTGCAGGTAAAATTTAAAAAAAATAGGAAAGTCTCGATACTTCCAGAGATTATTTTTCTTTCTGCATGAGCCCCGAGTGTGTGAGTGAGTGAGTGAGTGAGTGAATGGCAGTTCCAAGCACATCCAGTGACAACTGGCTCCCATTGGAACTGTACAGCAGAATGGATAATGTAACAGAAGCCAAAGGCAGCAGTAAGTGGGACCAACTAATCCTGATAATGTTCTCTTCCTCCTCTCTTGTACAGTTTCTTCATACCTAATTGAACAGAAGTATGGGGTATGTTACATTAGGCCATTAGACTTCCACACTGCCCTATTTGATCCTCTGCTGGTGGCAAAACTGTGGTATCTGCCACAATTTCTAGCCCACTAGGCTGGCAGGAGGTGGGAAGTACTTCATGTGCTTTAAGGGACAGACCTCCACTGCACACATCAGTTATGCTTATCATGAACAGAACCTGCAAATTTTTTTTAAAAGAAACTACACTTCCAGACTCTTCTAGATAACTTACTGCTTTATCACACTAGGGAGCAAACAGGATTTAAACGAGAGTTGAACAGGAAATGTCCTGTGATAAACATAGGACATTTCCTGTTTAACTCTCGTTTAACTCTCGTTTAAATCCTGTTTGCCCCGTAGTGTAAAAAAGCAGTATAGTCAATGGCCATGCTAGTGTAAAAGGGTAACTTTTTCATGCTCTAGTTATATACATGAAGGCAAGGTCATCATAAATTTACCAATGATGCGGTAGGACCACACTTGTTACTCCACCTCTGTGGTTATGTAGCTTTTCCAACTCTTGTCCCCAGTATCCATTTATTAGCCACAGATATCTGTAGGAGAAAGCCTAGGTAGAGAAACATCTGGTTAGGCATATCAGTCTCTTTAAGACCTGGACCTCTGATTACACATTGAATTATAGAGTTGGAAGGGCCATCCAGTCCAACCCCCTGCCATGCAGGAAGACACAATCAAAGCACCCCTGACAGATGGCCATCCAGCCTCTGTTTAAAAACCTCCAGAGAAGGAGACTCCGAGGGAGTGTGTTCCATTGTCAAACACCTCTTACTATCAGGACGTTCTTCCTAATGTTGAGGTGGAATCTCTTTTTCACCTAATGTTGAGGTGGAATCCTCTCCTCTTTCACATGTCCATGCCTCACACTTACCCTCCAGCTGTCCCGTTTTAGCAGAGCCATCCTGATTAGTTCTGGGTCATCCCACTTTTTCAGCTACTTTTAAAATGTTCCTCCCACTTTCGCCCTCTGTCCTCAGCATACTTCAATTGCTGCAATTGGGTTCAAATTGCAAAAAAGTTGGGATACAACCCAACAGGAAGACAGGAGTTGACAGGGTGGAGTTTTGCCCTTCTCCACAAGCTGAGGCAAAAGCAAACTGCTGCAGACTCTTCTACTGAATTGGGGTGGGGGGGAGTCCTTGTTAACAAATTTGGCCTTCTCAATCCCATTTTAGTTTTTTTAGCTACATGTCCTCTGTGAAATGTTGGTGAGTATACTCATACGTGGATGTCAGGAGCAAAGTAATAGAAAGCAGCACAGCATCCAGACCAGGAAACATTGCGTGGCCTCACTCTTTCATCGTTACACGAAGAGCCCTTCCAGAGCATGGAAAAGTTACTTTTTCAGAATATAGTCCCCAACATATATATCTATATATCTATATGGGTGGAAGCTATAGAGACAGGATTACAAAGGGACACAATGTACCCTGAGCAGAAAATGTCTACTTTGCAGCACAAAGTAATTATGAAAGGCAAAGCTATTTGCTCCATGAGATACAATTTGGCCTTTTGAAAACTTCCCTTGGTAAAAGTTCCTAGTCCTGTTTCCAGCTCCTTCCTCTATGAGCCTTGTGGGGTCTTAAATCAGCACAGACTATCCATATCAAGGAGAAGTGGTGGTCAGCATTAGCAAGTCTGACTCCTGCACTTCTCTGAAGGTTTTCTCATGCTTCCTTTTTATGTTTTTGTCACGCTCAAAAGAATGACAGAGTTATTGACAGTACATCTCTCTTCTGTGCAGCAGACTCCCGAACAGACTGCACCAGCCCACACCTTTGAGTTGCAACGTCCAGCTGCCATAAGGATATTTGCACAGCATGTTGGGAATGAGCTTATGAAACACTCCCATCAAAAAGGACATTACTCCTGTATTAGGGAGGAAGGCGTACCCTGGGACGCATCAGTTTAAACAATGGGGCCAAATAAAATGTGTCAGTGCTTCTGCCATAACAAGGCACTTGCTTTGAGGTAAGAATGAGGTACCTAGGCATCAATGCTGCACATCTTTGCTTTGACCTCACAGCAAGTGACTAGTTGCTGCAGCCATGGTGCCAGATGCCAAAGAGGAACATCCATGCAAACTGTCACCTGGCATCACAACAGATAGCCCCAGGTAACGGGGATGTTGAGCTAGCTCCGGGGCCAGAATACTCTGGGCTGATCATAGCCCCTATGTTGTGGAGCTTAAAAGCAACAACAACCCCGAACAGAAAGTCTTCTTTTTAACTAGAGCTTGGAAAAGTTATTTTGAGAGCTTTCATGCCCAGAATGCCTCAGCCAGCTGTTGGGGGGATTCCAGCAGTGGTAGCCCAAAAAGGAACTTTTACAGGCTCTGATTTAAAGGAAAAGTGGCTAACCTTTTCAGATCCAAGGCCCCCATCCATTGTTTCCTATGTGTGTCACAATGTAGAAGACAAGAACTCCTTTAGTAGGAACAGAGTTACATTGGTGTGAGTGTGTGTGTGTGAATCTGTTTGGCTCAAGTAGCTGGCTCCATCTGTACAGATGTGATTGGACTGCAACTCCCATTAGCCCTAGCCAGCATAGCCAATGGAGAGAGAGATGCTGGGAGTTACAATTCATTAGGAGGGGACCCATTATTTCCACTCATGAGCCACAGGGAAATCTGTAATAGTTAATAGACTGCTAAGGAGTAAAATCACAGGCTATGTCTACACTGCAGAATTGACACAGTTTGACATAGCTTTATTTGCCATGGCTCAGTGCTGTGGAATTCTGGGATTTGTAGTTTTGTGAGTTTGGGACTGAACACTTTCAGGCAGCTTCCAGGTGGCTTGAGAGTGTGTGGCATGTAAACCTGCCAGTCTATTCAGTCCCATAGTTAGTCTTCTCTGTCAGAATGCTCTGGTGCCAAAACAAACTGCAGCTTCCAAGATTCCAGAGCATGGAGCCATGGTAGTTAAAGCGGTGTCAAACTGCATTAATTCTGCAGTGTGGCAGCAGCTAGGTAAGTGTTATGCATTGCCAAAGAAAGAGGAGGGATGCGTAGATGATCACCCTGACTTTATTCCGTAGCAGTCTTTTTTTGTCAGAAAGAACGAGGGCATCATGAGATGACATGACTCATGAGAAATGATGATAGTATAAAGTAGGAGGCAGTAGGAAAATAAGGAGACCACATTACAGGTGGATAGATTCCAACAAGGAAGCCATGGCCCTATATTTGCAAGCCCAGAATAGAACAAGATGTCTTGGATGTCCTTCTGTGAATTACTGTTACTGTGAATTGAAACCAGAGGAAATGTGTTACCTATAAAATAGGACCTAAACAGGGGTTAAAATCCTAAACTGTATTTGTGTGATGTAAAATCTACACTCATGTAGTTACTGAATACCAATATTATGTTGAAGGGAGGTGGACTCTGCCAGTAGGGCTATTTCTTGTACCATGAAGAAACAGGGAATGCACAGTGGCTGTAGAATCATAGAATCATAGAGTTGGAAGAGACCACAAGGGCCATCCAGTCCAGTAGCTCAATCCCAGTGAACAAAATGGTACATTGAAGACCCTACAGTTATACACCTTCCAAGAATGTACAACTGCATGGCTGTTGATTTATGCCAAACAGAGCAGACCCACTGAATCAATTGTTCAGTGGTGCATCAACACATAGGTAAATCAAGTTGACTCAATGGATCTTCTAACATTAACAAGCCCATGCAAAATGATTGCATTTGTTGAATTCCAATCACACAGCTATGAACTGAGTGCATTCATTGCACAATGGGCAAAGCAGTACAACCACGTGTATAAGGGAATTTACACATATCTATAGCACCAACAAGATCCTGGACAGGATATGGATTTACATAAAATCTGTATGCGTTAGACTATGTGTTGTATAATGAAAATATGGAAATACAGTGGGCCCTCCACATTTGCTGGGGCTAGGGAGGCTGGACCTCCATGAAAAAGAAAAAGAAACACACACAGACACACAAATAAAAACACAGTCTTTAAAAAAAACCTAAGAGAACACCTGTATAAAAATCTCCAGGTCCTCCAACATAACTGTATAGTCAACATCTGCCAGAAGCTGATCATAGAGTCATGCTGGACGACCTACAAATGCCTAGAGAACTTTTTTCTCTAGAAATTTCTAGGTCCTCCAGTGTGACTCTATGGTCAACTTCTAGCAGAGTCATGCTGGGGAACATATTAATCAAACCCACAAATAATCAAATCTGCAAAAGTCAAAGCCACAAAGACTGATGCTTTGAATGATACCTTCCTGGAGGAGATGAGTGCACATTAAAGAAAGAGTAGCAATAGGAGATTTCAACTATCCTGATATACAGGAATTTGCCAGTCAACTTTTGCCAAGATCATCAGGTCCAACAGATTTCTTATCTGTTTCGTAGACAATTTCATTGTCCAGAATCATAGAATCATAGAAGCATAGAGTTGGAAGAGACCACAAGGGCCATCCAGTCCAACTCCCAATCAAGTCATCCCCGACAGATGGCCATCCAGCCTCTGCTTAAAAACCTCCAAAGAAGGAGACTCCACCACTCTCCGAGGGAGTGTGTTCCACTGTCGAACAGCCCTTACTCTCAGGAAGTTCCTCCTAATGTTGAGGTGGAATCTCTTTTCCTGTAGCTTGCATCCATTGTTCCGGGTCCTAGTCTCTGGAGCAGCAGAAAACAAGCTTGCTCCCTCCTCAATATGACATCCCTTCAAATATTTAAACAAGGCTATCATATCACCTCTTAATCTTCTCTTCTCGAGGCAAAACATTCCCAGCTCCCTAAGTTGTTCCTCATAGGGCATGGTTTCCACACCCTTCACCATTTTAGTCGCCCTTCTTTGGACACGCTCCAGTTTCTCCGCATCCCTTTTAAATTGTGGTGCCCAGAACTGGACGCAATATTCCAGATGGGGCCTGACCAAAGCAGTATAGAGTGGCACTATTACTTCCCTTGATCTAGAGTCTATACTTCTATTGATGCAGCCTAAAATTACATTGGCTTTTTTAGCTGCTGCATTGCACTGTTGACTCATGTTCAACTTGTGGTCTACTTGGACTCCTAGATCCCTTTCACATGTGGTCTTGTTCAGCCAGGTGTCCCCCATCTTATAACTGTGCATTTCATTTTTCTAAGTGCAGTACCTTACATTTCTCTGTGTTGAATTTCATTTTGTTAGCTTTGGCCAAGCTTTCTAGTCTAGAAGGTGGAAAAGGGGATCAGCTATTTTAGATCTGACCCTAATCCACAGGGATGACCTTGTTAACGGGATCCTTAAGTTGAAATGGCCATGCTCTCTTGGAACTTGTTATACAGTGGGAAGGGGAAGCCAGACACACTGGAGATACAGAAAAGGCAGAACTCCTCGACACTTCTTTACCTCAGTTTTCTTTAATAAGGAAAATAGTCGCAATCTGAGGCACAAGGATCAGGTGGTATAGTGCGGGAAATACAACACAGAATAGATAGAGTAATATACGAATATCTCACTACTCTAAATTAATTCACATCTCCAGGGCCAGATGAGCTACATCCAAGGATATTAAAAGAACTGGCAGAAGTAATTTTAGAACCACTGACAATAATTTTGAGAATTCTTGGAGAACAGGAGAAATCCCCACAGACTGGAAGAGGGCAAATGTTGTTCCCATCTTCAAAAGGGGGGGGGGAAGGGGACCCAAATAATTATTGCCCAGTCAGCCTGACATCAATACCTGGAAAGATTCTAGAACAGATAATTAAACAGACAGTTTGTAATTACTTAGAAAATAATGCTGTCATCACTAAGAGTCAACACGGGTTTCCTGAAAACAACTTGTGCCATACTAATCTGATCTCTCTTTTAAAAGAGAGAGAGAGAGAGAGTTACAGGCTTGATAAATGAAGGGAATGCTGTGGATGTAGCATATCTTGATTTTAGTAAGGCTTTTGACAAAGTTCCCCATGATATTCTTGCAAAGACGCTAGTAAAATGTGGCTTAGACAGTGCTACTGTTAGGTGGATTTGTAATTGGCTGACTGACCAAACCTAAAGGGTGCTCTGCAATGGATTGCCTTCATTTTGGAGAGATGACTAGTGGAGCGGCACAGAGATCTGTACTGGGCCCTGTGCTATTCAACATCTTTTATCAATGACTTAGATGATGGAATAGAGAGTGTGCTGATTAAATTTGCAGATGATACCAAACTGGGAGGGGCTGCTAATTTCCCAGAGGACAGGATTAAAAAGCAAAATGACCTTGACAGATTAGAGGGCTGGATTAAAACTAACAAGATGAATTTCAACAGGGAGAAATGTAAGGTCCTACACTTGAGCAAAAAAAAAAAATTTTTTTTAAATGAATTGCAGAGATATAGAATGGGAGAGACCTGGCTAGACAACAGTTCGTGTGAAAAAGATCTAGGAATCAGTAGACCACAAGCTGAACATGAGTCAGCAGTGTGATGCAGCAGCCAAGAAAGCCGATTCTTGGTTGCATCAACAGGAGTATAGTGTCTAGATCAAGGGAAGTGACAGTACCATTGCATTTTCATAGAATCATAGAAATTTAGAGTTGGAAGAGACCACAAGGGCCATCCAGTCCAACCCCCTGCCATGCAGGAACCCCCAATCAAAGCATCCCCGACAGATGGCCATCCAGCCTCTGCTTAAAAACCTCCAAGGAAGGAGACTCCACCACCCTCCGAGGGAGTGTGTTCCACTGTTGAACAGCCCTTACTGTCAGGAAGTTCTTCCTAATGTTGAGGTGGAATCTTTTTTCCTGCGGTTTGCATCCATTGTTCCGAGTCCTGTTCTCTGGAGCAGCAGAAAACAAGCTTGCTCCCTCCTCAATGTGACATCCCTTCAAGTATTTAAACAGGGCGATCATATTACCTCTTAACCTTCTCTTCTCCAGGCTAAACATCCCCAGCTCCCTAAGGCGTTCCTCATAGGACAAGGTTTCCAGACCCTTCACCATTTTAGTCGCCCTCCTTTGGACACGCTCCAGATTCTCCACATCCTTTTTGAATTGTGGTGCCCAGAACTGGACACAGTATTCCAGGTGGGGCCTGACCAAAGCAGAATAGAGTGGCACTATTACTTCCCTTGATCTAGACACTATACTTCTATTGATGCAGCCTAAAATAGCATTGGCCTTTTTAGCTGCTGCATCGCACTGTTGACTCATGTTCAGCTTATGGTCTACTTGGACTCCTAGATCCCTTTCACATGTGGTCTCATTCAGCCAGGTGTCCCCCATCCTATATCTGTGCATTTCATTTTTCCTCCCTTCGTGTAGGACCTTACATTTCTCAGTGTTAAATTTCATTTTGTTAGCTTTGGCCCAGCTTTCTAGTCTATTCAGGTCATTTTGAATTTTGATCCTGTCCTTTGGGGTATTAGCTACTCCTCCTAATTTGGTGTCATCTGCAAATTTGATAACTAGGCTCTCAATACTGTCATCCAAGTCATTAATAAAGATGTTGAATAGCACTGGGTCCAGGACAGAACCCTGTGGGACCCCACTTGTCACTTCCCTCCAGGATGAAAAGGAGCCATTGTTGAGCACCCTTTGGGTTCGGTCAGTCAACCAATTACAAATCCATGTAACGGTTACCTTGTCTAGTCCACATTTTACAAGCTTGTTTGCTAGAATGTCATGGGGAACCTTGTCAAATGCCTTACTGAAGTCAATATATACTATATCCACGTCATTCCCTTCATCTACCAAGCTGGTAATTTTATCAAAAAAAGAGATCAGATTTTTCTGGCATGACTTGTTTCTCTGAAACCCATGTTGGCTTTTTGTGATTATGGAATTATCTTCCAGATATTCACAGACTCTCTGTTTAATGATCTGCTCCAGAATCTTTCCTGGAATTGATGTCAGACTAACCGGACGATAATTGTTGGGATCCTCTTTTTTCCCCTTTTTGAAGATTGGGACAACATTTGCCCTCCTCCAGTCTGCAGGGACTTCTCCTGTTCTCCAGGAGTTCTCAAAGATGATTGCCATTGGTTCCGATATTACATTTGCCAGTTCTTTTAATACCCTAGGATGTAGTTCATCTGGTCCTGAAGACTTATATTCATTTAGATTAATCAGGTATTCCTGTACTGTCTCTTTACTTATTCTGTACTGAAATTCCCCTATTCTGTCCTCTGCCCCATTATCCTTAGGTTGGGCACCCTTTGCCTTTCCTGAGAAGATTGAAGCAAAGAAGGTGTTGAGCAATTCTGCCTTTTCTATGTCTCCTGTGAGCATTTTGCCATCTTCTGCACGCAGTGGCCCAACCGTTTCCTTCTTCTTCCTTTTGCTTCGGACATATCCAAAAAAGCCCTTTTTATTGTTCTTAAGTTCATTTTGCGCTTTAGCTTTTCTGACTTTATCCCTACATGTGCTGGCTATTTGTTTGAATTCCTCTTTGGTGATTTCCCCATTTTTCCATTTTTTATACATGTTCCGTTTAAAACTTAGCTCAGTTGTAAGTTCCTTAGTCATCCATACCGGTTTCTTGAGACATCTCCCATTTTTCTTCCTCATTGGAACTGTCTGAAATTGTCCCTTTAGTATCTCCCTTTTGAGAAAATCCCATCCGTCTTGAACTCCCTTCTCTTTTAGTATTCTTGACCATGGGATCACCCCCAGTATTTCTCTAAGTTTATTGAAATCAGCTCTCCTAAAGTCTAGAATGCGTGTCTGACTATGCTTAGCTTCACCTTTCCACTGTATAACAAACTCCCACCTAAGGATCCCACCACTTGCACCCCATCAACTAGGTCTTCCCTGTTGGTTAAGATCAGATCCAAAATAGCTGATCCCCTTGTTGCCTCTTCCACCTTTTGGACAATGAAATTGTCTTCGAGGCAAGTGAGGAATTTTCTAGATCTTGAGGATAGCGCTGAGTTTGACTTCCAGCAAATATCCGGGTAGTTGAAGTCCCCCATCACTATTACATCTCTCCTTCCTGATTGTGTGGTCATCTGTTCTAGAAAGGCATCATCCATTTCCTCTGTCTGACTTGGGGGTCTGTAGTAGACTCCCACAGTAACATCCCTGTTGTTTCTTTCTCCTTTAATTTTTATCCAGATGCTCTCCACCTGGCTTCCAGTATTGACTTCCTGAATCTCTTCACTGGTGTAAATATCCCTGACATATAATGCTATTCCTCCCCCTTTCTTGTTTGTCCTGTTTCTCTTAAAAAGGTTATACCCCTCTATTTCTATATTCCAATCGTGAGACTCATCCCACCAGGTTTCAGTGATGCCTATTATATAATATTTCCCTTGTTGTGCTAGGAGTGCAAGTTCATCTTGCTTATTTCCCATGCTCTGTGCATTAGTGTAGAGACATCTGAGACCATGTGTCCCCTTTACTTGATGCCTGTGCATGTTTTTTTGGCTCCTATTGTTGGGTCCTTACACTGTTTGCCTTGTTCCCTCTATGTCAGTTTGACTATTTTTTCTAGCCGTTTTGCCTTCCAGACTGCTGTCTCCCTTCCCCAGATCACTTAGTTTAAAGCCCTCCTGATCAGATTCTTCAGATTGTTGGCAAAAACGTTTCTTCCAACTGGCGTGAGATGTAGCCCATCCCTTGCTAGAAGTCCCTCCTCATGGAACCGCAGCCCATGATCCAAGAATCCAATTTGTTCTCGGCGACACCATCTATGGAGCCAGTTGTTGACATCTGCGATTTTCCTCTCTCTTCCTGGACCATGCCCTTCTACTGGTAGAAGAGATGAGATAACAATCTGTGCGTCCATTTCCTTCAGCTTCTTCCCCAGAGCCTCGTAATCCCTTCTGATATTCTGAAGGCTGTGTCTTGCTGTGTCATTTGTTCCCACGTGGACCAAAAGGAAGGGGTATTTGTCAGTAGATTTGACCAGTCTTGTCAGCCTCTCTGTCACATCACGGATCTTTGTCCCAGGGAGACAACACACCTCACGAGACATCTTGTCGGGCCCACAAATCACTGCTTCTGTACCCCTCAGCAAGGAGTCCCCCACCACAACCACGCGCCTCCTCTGAGGCTTAGCAGCAACTCTTCCCTGCGATGGAACTCCCAGGCTCTCCTGCTGTGTCCCTGAAGTCTGTCCATGCTGCTCTTCCTGATCCTCCTTGATAAGTGAAAGGGCTTCGAAACAGTTCTGTAGCTGCAAGGTCCTACAGCTATCCCTGATTTCTCTGCTTCTCTGTGTGACATTCCTCCAGCTGTCTGCCTCCTGCATACATGAAGTGACCTTCTCACCCCCAGCGACTTTCTCTGTGTGGTCCCCTTCCAAGATCGTTCCTTCCGTTGTGACCAGGAAAACCTCTTGCTCCCTGACATGCTGAAGTGTCGCTACCCTAGATTCCAGCTGCTGTACTTTCTCCTCCAAGAGGGCTACCGACTTGCACTTGGGGCATGTGAAGTTCCCCACATCTGTAGGCAAGAAGACAAACATCCCACAAGTGTTGCAAGTGACTGCAGCCGCTCCCTCAGTGCCCATATCGAGAAGTATTAAGGAATCACTAAAAGAGGACTGTGGACTTCCTCCTCGAAGAATATCCACGGGTAAACACTAATGTCAAAGGCCCCTGATGTCCTGGCCTATTTCACCAATCTCTGTCAGTGATTTCAACCTAATGGGAATGTTACTTTATACAGGTGCCCTGGTTTCTAACTTGTATTCACTTCCTCTGAGGTGGAGGGGAACCCCTCAAAGGCACATTTAAAAAGGGGGAGATCTAAAGGAGAACCTCTAAAACATTTTGCTTTTGGTCAGGCCTCACCTGGAATATTGTGTCCAGTTCTGGGCAGCTCAATTCAAAAAAGATGTTGATAAGATGGACCAGGTCCAGAGGAAGGTGACCAATATGCTGAAAGGTCTGGAAGCCATGACCTATGAGGAGTGGCTTAGGGAGCTGGGAATGTTTAGCCTGATGAAAAGAAGGTTAAGAGGAGACATGAAATTCATATTTAAATATCTGAAGGGATATCATATCGAAGAGGGAGCAGGCTTGATTCCCAAAGCTCCAGTGATTAGGACAAGGACCAATGCATTCAAACTACCAGAAAAGGGATTCCACCTAATTTTCAGGAGGAACTTCTTTATGGTCAGACCTGTTCAACAGTGGAACACATTCCCTTGGAGAGTGGTGAAGTCTCCTTCTTTGGTTGTCTTTAAACAGAGGCTGGATGGCCATCAGTTGGGGTGCTTTGGTGTTCCTGCTTGGCAGAGAGTGGGACTCAATGGCTCCTGTGGTCTCTTCCACCTCTATGAGTCTTTAATTCTATGAAATGTGGAATGTTGACTGTAACTACTATTTAGAAACTGTACATCTCCCCTGAGTGCAGAAAACTGCAACCAGATGACAGCTCAGTCTGCTGTTCAGAAACTTTGTTATTGTTGTTAGCTACCTTTGAGTCATCCGCAACTCATAATGAACCTGTGGATGAGACATCTCCTAGATCCCCTATCCTCTGCTTTCATGCTCAGGCCCATGATCTCTCGAACTGAGTCTAGCCATCTCGCTTGTGGTCTTCCTCTCTTTCTACTTCCTTCCTCTTTTCCCAGGACTATTGCCTTTTCTAATGAGTCTTTCTTTCTATAGAGTTTATCACATGGGAGGAATTTCTCCCAATTTCGAATTGAGCCAATTCGAATTCACATAAATTCACTAATTTAGTGAATTTACAAGAAATCTAATTGAGTTCGGAATGCGTTCAGAATGACTTCCCATTTCCCAAAAATAACCCCCATTGCCCGAAATTGCATGAGATACTCATATACGCATTAACATAAAACCTATGATTGTGTTCGGAATGACTTCCCTTTTGCCCGAAATTGTGTTAGATACAGTCATACACAATAACGTGAAACCCCATGATTGCGTTCGGATTGCCATTGGATTATACCCCCAAATTCCATCATATGATAAACTCCTATGGTGTTTCCAAAGTACAACCTCAGTTTAGTCATCCTGGTTTCCAGGGAGAGTTTCGGTTCTAGGACCCAGTTTTTCATCTTTTTGGCCATCCACAGTAACTTCAGACTTCTTCTCCAGCACCACGTCTCAAAAGAGTTGATTTCTTTCTTTCTGCCTTCTTCGCTGTCCAGCTCTCACATCCGCCACACATTTTGATAGGGAATACAACAGCTTGGACGATCCCGACTTTAATATTCAGCATTATGTCATTGCACTTCAGGATCTTTTCTAGTTCTTTCATAGCTGCCCTTCCCAATCCTAATTTTCTTCTGATTTCTTGACGGCAGTCTCCACTCTGATCAATGTTTGGTAATGGGCAAAGTCAAGGGCTCTATTGCTCTCCCTTCTTCTTACAGGTTTTTAATTTTAACCTGGTTAGCCAATTTAAACAGCCATTTAAATCAGGGGTTCAAATAACATCTGACAGTCATTGCTCATTCTGGGTGGTGCTAATGGGAGTTGTAGTTAAAGACAGTCCAGTTTGATAAAAGCTGCTTCAGGGGGTGGTTTTTCTTTACATCTGCAGTGAGTGGTTTCTGTGTAGTTTCAGGCCTGCAAGCAACAGCATGTTATAATCAGGTTAAACTGAGTGGGTTGATAATCTGGGTATATTTGTTCATGTATGTCATGGATATGAGCTAATGTCTAGAGAATCCCTGTCTGGGTGAACTAGACTAAATGCTTCTCAGGCCCACTGTCTTTCTGTGATTATGACTACTACTGCCGCTCCCTATCTAACAACACTCAGGCAGGCTGTTCAAGAACCTGTTATGGAGTCTGGGTTTATTGTGTAATCTTGGTTCAGAAACACTGAGCAAGGTTTTAATGAAGAATACTACAGAGGCTGAGGAAGTTACATATCTGGGCCACAACTCCCCAAATCCTCCAAGCTAGAGGATTTAGGGAGCTGTAGTCCAAAAAAGTCATATCCCCAAGTGTTCTGATTATGGTAGATTGCAGAGAAGAATAGTACATTGTCTCCATGTATTCTGGCCCTTACTAATGGAAGAGGGGGAAAGAAGCAAGGGATGGGATGGATTGAAACTTGGCTCCCTTATAGGTAGGGATGTAACTTGGATCCCTTATAGGTAGGATTGCCAGAGTGAAAACTCAAGATAGCTCCTGTACCTTTAATAGCTGCATAGAAGAGAGTGCATTTCAGCAGGTGTTGTTTGTCAGGTAACCAGGTAACCAGCAGCACCTGCTGAAATTCCCTGTTCTACAAAGGTACAGAAGCTCTCTCCAGTTTTCATTCTAGCACCCCTACTTATAAGATACCAGTATCAAAGTCCACAAACCCCATTTTTACCTTGAGAGCCTTTCCCCCGATTCAAAGCAACAATATAAGGGCTGAGAATGTGTATATATTTATAAATGTGTATATATTTATAAGTGTGTGTGTGTGTGTGTGTGTGATGTCCCGAATCATGGCAAGGTTGCTAAGAATTCTAGTCTGACCTCTTATGACAAAGAACCTCAGGTATCTAATATCTATTTCCCAGTATGATCTGTCACCTCAAAAGCTGTGAGCACCCTGGGAGGCAGGGAGGGAGGAGAGCTGCTGTCACTGCAGTGTATTTCAGCCTAATTGCTGGCTGGAGGGTGGGGGGGAAGACAAGCAGATCGGAGAGGTGGATTAGAAGAACATCCTGATGAGGGTAATGCTTTCCCTCACTCAGTGGTGCAATGCAGTAAGCTGGGTGGGAAAGATGCTCTTTCTGGATTTAAGCTGCGAAAGAATGAGGGCTGTCAGAAATAGCTGCATACAAATACTGGGAGAGGATGGAAGAAAGCGAGAGCTTGACAAGGGGAAACTTTGCTGGGTAGAAATAGCCTCCCACCCCCGTAGAATAATGCCTGTGATATTGCAGTGCTATCTGTTGTTACCTCTCATTGTCACAACTTTCATTTTTCTTTCTCTTGGTGGTGGTCGGGAGGAAACACCCTCCCAGGTCCCCCCCCCCCCCCCCCAAATTGACACACATCTCTTTTCTCTTTGCTAGATCACTGCAGAGAATATTTCCCTTTGCTTCAGACCTTTTCCCTTTCATAGTGTCTCTCTTCCAGCCTCCACAACTCTGGCTGCCTTGTGCAGATCACAAATAAATATTAGGGTTTTGCTGTATGCAGTAAATGTGCGCACGCATAAAACACACAGACACATTTCCCCCAGGGTGTGGACTATTAAGTGGCTGGAAGTACACTTTTGACTGCATGACATCATTCCTAATGCTAATGAGAAATGGTGGCTCCCTCACAAAGAGTGTGTTCTTTGTTGGTACCCTTATTCTATGGCTGAACACAGATGCCATTTTCTACCAATGGAATACCATCCCCCTCACCCTTTACCAGAATTTTTTTTCATTAGAAGTAGGAGGGAAGTGCTCAGAAATAGAACCATTTTAACTGTTCAAATTAGTGCATAAACATCCACTCATCATTGCCATACTACAGATTTGAATCCCTGTCAAAGCTGCTTCACAGAATAACTGAGGAAGAAGCATGAAGGACATGCTGGGACTTGGTGTCAGGGAACTCATAGAATCATAGAGTTAGAGACCTCAAGGGCCATCCAGTCCAATCCGCTCACAATCAAAGCGCCCCCGCCAACAGATGGTCATCCAGACTCTGTTTAAAGACCTCCACAGAAGGAGATTCCACCACTCTCTGAGGGAATGTGTTCCATTGTCAAACAGCTCTTACTGTTAGAAAGTTCTTCCTGATGTTGTGATGGAATCTCTTTTCCTGTTGTTTGCTTCCATTATTCCGGGTCCTAGTCTCTGGAGCAGCAGAAAACAAGCTTGTGACATCCTCATATGACATCCCTTCAAGTATTTAAACAGGGATATCATATCACCTCTTAACATTCTTTTCCACAGGCTAAACATACCCAACTCCCTAAATAGTTCCAGCTGAAAGCCAGAATTTAGGCTTCACTTTTTGGTGATGTTCAAAGTGCATTTTGCCTTGATGTCCAACTTTGCTGCTGGCCCAAGATATTTCACTGCCGGGGACAGAGTAGCAAATGGCTCCCCCTTTCCTGCAAATACAGGCCAAGATCCTGCACTGCATTCGTAGCTATGTTAATGTGACTACAGATAGCCCAAAGATTTGACCCTCCAAAACCCATCTTAAACTCCAGAGACCCACTCCAAGTGGAGTACTTCAGGTTGGCACAACCAGTGGGAGAGGGATGGTTGTACCATTTGGCCACACTGCTGATTTCCATCACTCAGAATTGCTTCCTAGAGTTTTGGGTGGGTCTCTGGGGGCATTTATGCTTGTGGCAATAGTACCATGATCAGGAATATATCACATAGCCACCTGCAATCCTAAATTATGAATCTGTGACTGCAGTGCATGATGAAGCCATAGTATTTAGTACCTACTCAAGGCAAACCAAGTATTTTGGCACCTGGGACAGAAAATCACAGCAATACTTCTTCCTGACAGTAAAAAATACAATAATAATAGGACTGGAGTCCTTACATATGTGACTGTAAAATATTGACTCGTATTTTCTTGGCCCTGGGGCAATGAATGTATTCCATTCATCAGTGTGTAAGTGGAATTCCACCAATGTCACCATTTCATGTATCTTTTTATTCTCTGAGATTGTAGACTGCAGTTTTAAATCATTTAAACTGCTTTTAATCTGTCTTGCTTCAAGTTTTAAAGGGCTTAATATGCCTTTACCCTTTACTTTATTGTTTTCATCCATTCAAGCTGATTTTATGGAACACTAGCCAGAGATCTTCACGTATAGGGTCGGATTTATATATTCAATAAATAAATAATGGAAAAATACATTAGCTCAAGCCCTCCACATTGTTTGGGATTGTAGAGGTCAACAAAATGTATACGTCTCTTTTGTTTGGGGTCTGAAGGAATCTCACCCCTCAAGTCAACACACCTGACCCCTCAACACACTCAATGGGTGATGCTGAAAAGAAAACATATTGCAACTGATAGAAGGTCAACCTGACAAGGAAAAGTACAGCTGTTCATAGCCCACATTATTAATATTGCTCATAGGCTTTCTGGAACATTGCCCTGCCTTAGGGAAATTGGAGAGGACCAAGGGCAAAACCTACAGGACAAATAAATGTTCCAGAAGAAACCTCTGCCTCTCAAGGTTCAGCTGTTAGTTTTAAGGATCATTCTGCTAGTGTGATCTGTCCTCTAAACACAGAGGAAAGAAATCTTGTCCCTAGGGCTTGCTGCTGACAAAATTGCCCCTTTCATCAGGAATGGTCTTATAGGCCATTGCATTTTGAAAAGATGAGCAATGCAAGCAGAAAAAGTCTTGCTCCTTCAAATAGGGCAGAGCATAAGGTTTAGGGTGCAGTGTTGAAAAGATACAGCACATAATGGTTTCTCCAAACACAGGTTAGAAACAGCACAGCTTGGAAAATTTACCTTTTGGGGTGGTGGGATAACTATTCCCATAATCCCATAATAAATGTGACCAGTGGTTCTTGATGGCTGGAGGATTATAGGATTTGTAAATTCCACAAAAGTAACTTTTCCAAGCTTTGACAAGCATCGGTTTCATGCAGAATGTCTCAGATTCACTTCCTGTCATCTCTAACTGAGAGCATCTCTATAAAGTGGATTTGAAAAACACCCCTCCTGGAACAACTGCCAGTTGTATAGAGCAAAATTTACAAAAGTTTCTTCCTGTAACTCCCAGCCACCATGGACATGCCTTTGTATTGCAGTCAAAAAAGTTACTTTTTGGACCTAATTATCTACTTAGATCTACTGCAGGATTTCCATTTGATGTGTGGTAAATCAGCAAGGATTTCTGATTCCCAGTTTAACAAGATCAGCAACGAAATGACTCTGCTGCCATAAATAATACTTCTGATGTGAAATGTTTTGAAAAGATGAGTGCTGCTAGCATAAAAAGTCTTTCTCCCACAAATAGGTACCAGGCCAGAGGTTAACCAGGAATAAAAATGCATGGATGGATTATGACCTTTGCTCAGTTCAAATCAAATTCCTGTGCTCAGAATTCTTTAATTCTAACTGTATGTCTTTTGAATCATCCTCCAGTTGATTCTAATTTTTTAAAGCAAAAAAATAAAAAATAAAAAATCAAATAAACACAAAATTAAAACTTAGTAACAGATTTAAAATAATCAATTAAAAACACAGCACTCATTTTTGATTGTTCAGGGGCAGGGCCCAACTACACGTTTCTCAGAAGCCACCCAAATTCAATGACAAGGGCTACTCTGATTTAACTGTCTATGCCTGTCAGTGTCTGTAGAAGGACAACAGAAAGTGAAACATTGTTTGCAGGGAACTTCAGAACTGGGGGTGACCACAAAGAAACCCTTTTTTGCTTCTCCATCCTATGTAACTTTGATGAAAATGGGGCAGTGAAAAGGGCCTTTCCTGAAGATCCTAAACCCTTTGCATGTTCACATGAGAGAATGTGGTCTTTTAGATAGCCTGGTTCCGACGTTGTAGGGTGATATTGGTCGTAATTGGAAACAATCAGTAGCCACTGAAGTTTTTCTAATACCCTGTTTCCCCAAAAATAAGGCATCATCTGAAAATAAGACTTAATATAGGTTTTGCTGAATTACTGAATATAAGGCTTCTCCTGAAAGTAAGACCTAGCAAAGTTTGTGTGTGTGTGTATGTATGCGTGTATATATATATATATATATAGTATATAATAAATGTTTGGGTTTCTTGTTCAGCAATAAATGTGAATTCTTCTTTGTGGAAAAATAAGACATCCCCTGAAAATAAGACCTAGCGCATCTTTGGGAGCAAAAATTAATATAAGACATTGTCTTGTTTTGGGAGAAGCACGGTAAGAGACTCTCATGCTCCCTATAACCAACCCAATCAACATGTCTGGCAAGGCAGGTTGTTATTAATTTTGCCTACTATTTGTAGGAAAAAGACATGTTGCTGTTTGCATCCATTTTCATTCAAACACATTTAAATATGAAGACTCTTAAAAGCACAATGGGTACTTAGAAGTCCTTCCATGTGTTCAATGTAGCTTGCTCCTACATAAGTGTGCATAGGGCAGACCGCAGGCAGCCTTTATTGTTCCTGGGGAGTGGGAACTCAATAAAAACAACCGTCCCAGCATTTCTTAGTGCTTGATTACTTAGTACACTTCTGGTTGGTAATTTTTGAGAGGTCTCTACTACAGAGAAGTCTTAGTGGCTCAATTTTGCCAGTTTGTTTCAGAGGGAAGGTGTCTGCCAAATTTACATCCTCTCAGTAGTGTCACTAGGGTTGGCACCACCTGGTACAGTAACTCATGGTGTCACCCCTCTCATACCACAACATAAAGAATCCTTACTTTTGTACTAATGTTACTTATAAATTGTAATTCCCATATATCACTGAATGTAACAGTTGTGGTAACGGTTGTGACATAAGCAACTAGGAAAATATAAATTATACCTTTAAATTACAATATCATATGTACATAGTTTGAATGGGTTAAAGTGAAAATTTGTTAAGATGTGAGTTTTTTAAAAAAGAAAATATAAAAAGAATTTTGCAAATATTTTTTTAAAATTTAAAAGTTTACATTTTTATTTTTTTAAAAAACTGAGGCCTCTCCTTTCTCCTCTCACTGAGCCTTGCCCCCTTTGTGACGGCAAGCACCTTCTGCATTTAAGGCTATGAGTTTGGAGGTTTGCATTTATGAAATGCTACAGCCTGCTTAGTTTGCAAAGAATTGGAGTTCCTAAAGCCCCTTTTGCACTGTTTTGATGTGTATGTTAGTTGTTAAAGGTCTGATTGCATTTATTGATTCTTGGCACCTGCCAATTATTGTTTATGTGTAACAGTTTAAGCTTGCTCCTCCCCTTTTTTCTGGGGACCTGGAAAGGGGTAACCATCTTTTCTTTGGAGGGTGTGCTAGCCAGGCCTTCGTCAAGCCATCTTCCAGTACGTAATTCTTTAGTCCTCGAAGTTCGCACAGTATACTCAACATAACTCACGGTTGAGTGACGCTGAGGAGCTTCGGGCGCCCTCAAAACAGTCAGCTGACAACAGAGGAAGGTTCCCTGCCTTCATTTAGGCCATCTGGCTGGGGCTTTGAGCACCCTTTCCTCAAAGTCAAAGAGAGGGAGACTTTGGTGAGCCATCCGGCTGAATTTTCCAGGACTACAGTTACTAAGGACTTTACAGTAAGCTTTCTGTTTGTTTGCTTAATAAAGAGAAGAACCTGAGTACATTGCTGCTCTGCTTTAAGAAATAAACCCCTGTTTGCTAAAGTAACTGTTCGGTTTGGTCCTTGGGAAACTCAAAGCCCCTAAAGGAGGGCAAGAAGCAATCCCCTGGGGAGAGAATCATCACATCCATGTCCCTTTGAATTCATATAGCCCAGGCGCGACGGCACACCATTCATACCATCTCTTCCACTGAGCTCCAACATTTTAAAGGGATGCAGGCAAATGCCACAGCCTGGTTCTGCCAAAAGGCAGATGTCTGGGGAGCAGTGGTTTCACACACACACCCTTTAGAGTATCCCTTATGCAGTCTACATCTCCCGAACCCCCTAGTGATGCCTCTGTATGCACCTGACCTGTACAAACTATACAGAGGCCAAATTTATATCCTCTGGACTTGTAGCAACTATGGCAGCCAAATCAGACTGTGAGAGATTTCATCCTCAAGCATCATGCAATTAATCAGAGTAGGCTACTGACTGAGTATTCTACTCCATGTCCAGATCTGGCCTGTGACCATCCAAAAATCTCCATTGGCCACCTCTGTGCAGACACAACATTTACACAGCAGACCAATTTCTTTGCTACCAACACCACTCTGGAGCAGACCTTCATACTGTCCCATGCCATTGTTTGCTTGGACTCACTCCACGTTTTCCACCAATATCACTCTAGTAGCTATCCTTAGAATAATAGTTGAAGAATAAAATAGGATAAATGGAATTGCTTTTAAGAAGGGAGGGTGTTAAAAGTAGGTGCTACAAATTGTCTGTAACTCAGAGAGAGAGCACATATTTTTGTACGCAAAAGACCTAAGATTCAGTTCACAGTATCTGCAGTTTAAAGGATCAATGGTAGCAAGGCTGGAAAAGGGACCTCTTTCTTGGCTATGGGGACTCGGTACCGCTCAGAGCAGATAATGTTGAGCTAGGTACTTAAATGGTCTGAATTTGTTTCAGGCAGCTTCATATGTTCCACTAGTTGACCTTAATGGATAGTGATGGCAATGCAATTATTTATTCTCACAGTAAATAAAAAGGGAGGAGGAGGTAAATAAATTCACATCTGGCAAATAACACAGTAACAAAGGATAAATCAAGCAAAAGAATTTATGAGAAAAGGTCATGCCATGTACTAAGTTAATACATTATTAAACAGGAAGATCCATAATAAAAGGACAACCCTGAAAAAATGCTACAGGCTGAGTATCTCTTATCCAGAATTATCCAGAATTCCAAAATCACATGGATGACTGAGGCAGTGACACCTTTGCTTTCTGATGGTTCATTGTACACAAACTTTGTTTCACGCACAAAATTATTTAAAATATTATGTATAAAATTACCTTCAGGCTATGTTTATAAGGTGTATATGAAACTTAATTGAATTTCACATTTGGACTTGAATCCCATTTCCAAGACACCTCATTATGTGGATGCAAATATTCCAAAATCTGAAAAAAAAATTGAAATCCAAAACACTCCTGGTCCCCAGTATTTCAGATAAGGGAGGCTCAGCCTATACTGTGTTATCTGTGTGATGATCACCCACACAGTATATAGGCATAAGAGACAATGGAATATATAACACAAGAGACAGTGTGGTTGGCTAAAAGAAAGGTACAAAGAAAAACAGGATCAAAATTAGCTTCAATAGGCGGCTGGCCTATCAAACAAGAACTCGCATTACTTTCTGGAATTGTTAAATTATACCTTGTTAAATTATAGAAGCTGTCACCACAATATGGTGTTTGATCTGCTCAAACGATGTTCTTCTTATGATCTCTTGGAAGAAGAGAGGGCATAAAAACATACACACACACGCTTCTCTTCTAAAACAGTTTAAATGTTACCCAAGCTCTGCAAGGAAATCAGGAAACTGTTTTGTGAACAGTAAATATGCCACAAGTCCCTTAATTTAAGAGAAGCGCCTTAATTTAAAGAGTAGCATCATTTCAAAAACATGACAATCAAACAGAATATAATTGGTAGTTCTCATTTCAGATCATCATTGATTCAGAGAAATTTTTTTAGAGAAATCTGAAGCAACTGCAAAGTAAACAGCTTCCCATTGTTTTAAGGGCAACTTGATTAAAAATGTAAGAAGAGTTATACTGGATTGCACCAAAGCCCTGTTTGATGTCCCCTTTCAGTCAGCCGGTCCACAAATAGGACATGGGCCAAAAGACCTCTCCCAGTCATGGTCTTGAGCAATTATGATCTGGAACCATTTTTATTTGGAAGCCATGCCCTCTGGGGAGCAGCTTAGAAAGCTTAAAAAGAGAAGTTTAAGAGGTGACATGATATCCCTGTTTAAATAGTTGACGGGATGTCATGTTGAGGATGGAGCAAGTTTGTTTTCTGCAGCTCTAGAAAATAGGACCTGGTGCAATACAGTCTAACTACAGGAAAAGAAATTCCACCTCAATGTTAGGAAGAACTTGACAGTATGAGCTGTTTTTCAGTGGATTACACTAACTCTGAGAGTGGTGGAGTCTCCTTCTCTGGAAGTTTTTTAAACAGTCTGGATAGCCATTTGTTGGGAGTACTTTATTTTTGCACAACAGGGGGTTGAACTGGATGGTCCTTATGATCTCTTCCAACTCTATGGTTCTATGGTTCAGTTTGTTACATGTTTCTTCTAATATTGTAGGCAAAATATAGCCATGATGCCTCTTAACTAAGGATAGCATCATTGACTTGAACCTGATTAATCCATTTTTTAAAAAGATTATATGTCAATGTAATCTAGAAATAATGAAGAACCTGCCACAATCAATAAAGAAGAAAGTACTGGACATAGCAAAAATACTAGGATGAAAGATTATATGGCTATAATAAATAAAGGCAATTGATTAACATAGCAGAACAGCAATAAGCAATGTAATACACCATTCTGTTAATTAGCCTGTATATTTGGAAGGTGTGGCTCATAAATGTGTTAATCTATATGCTGAATAAAAGATGAAACCACTTTTAAAGCTGCTCAAGTTGTGGCCATGACTCCTTTCTGTGGTAGCAAACTCAATTGTTTAACAATGCATTGTGCGCAGAAGTACTCTCTTTTATCGGTCCCGTATCTCCCGTTGTTCAACTTTAATGGATCACCCTGGATTTTAGTACAGTGGCATCCACTGGGGTTTGGTTCCAGGACCATCCCAATGGATACCAAAATCTGTGGATGCGCAAGTCCCATTAAATACAGAGGCATAGTAAAGTCCCTTATATAAAATGAAAAAATCAAGGTTTATTTTTGGGAATTTATATATTTTTTGAATATTTTCAAGCTGTGAATGCTTGAATTCATGGATAAAGAATCCATGGATACAGAGGGCTGACTCTATTATGAAAGAGGGAGAAAAGCTCAGTTTGATCAACACTGCTGTCAGTGTATGTGAAAGGAGGTAAATACACTGTTTGCTTGTTTGTTTGTTTTTCACATTTTATTTATTTCCCACCTCTTCTCAAGGCTTAAAATACAAACAATTAAAAGAAAACACATAAAACCAACAGTTACAATACTATAAAACCATTGCAGTACATTCATATGGGTACATTCTTTAAAATACACAAATTAAAAAGTCATGTTTGAAAATTGACTGGTTAGGCCTGTACAGTAGCAGCAAACCCATGAAAAATGGGGATGTTCCTTTAAATCACTCCACTTTAAATGCCTCAAATAGGTGTCATGTATGTGTGCAGAGCAGACCAGGGAGCTGTCAATTAATTTCCATTTACTAAAGAGACAAGCTCTGATCTCTCAGGTCATCATTGGCATCTTGGGTTACTCAGGCTTGGCCTTTATAATGCAGCTCTAGATGAGGGGTTAATCCACCATGTGGCTAGCTAGCATAACCCAAGTTGGCAGCATCCCTGCCCTGAATTTCCCAACCTGTCCAGCAGAGGTTCAAGCAAGCATTTAGCCAGCCTGAACCCCAGTTTTAGGGATTCTATTATTCAGGCTGCATCCACACTGCAAAAAAAATTCCAAGTTGACACCACTCTGCCATGCTCAATGCTATGGAATCCTGGGAAATGTAGTTCTGTGAGGCATTTAGCCTTCTCTGTCAGAGAGCTCTGGTGCCACAATAAACTGCAGTTCCTAGAATTCCATAGCATTGGGCCATGGCAGTTAAAGTGGTGTCAATGTGGATTATTTCTGCAATTTCTTTGGCAAGATTTGTTTGCCTTTGCCTTCCTCTGAGGCTTAGACGTTGCCCAAGGTCACCCAGTGGGTTTACATGGCTGAGCGAGGATTTAGTGTCCCAATTCAGCATTCAAACCAGTATACTACACTGACATGCTTATGATCAGTGTACCAACAACAACAACAACATCAAAAATACATGTGGAGATCAGAAAGAGAAAGCTTTTTATTTTATACATAGAATTCATATATTGCCTGTGTTAGGAAGTCTCTCACTTAGGGGAATTATAATTAGCTCAAAATATGCAGAGAGGAAGATCCTAACAAAGTCTTATGCCGGAATTGCGGTCCCAGTATTGTCTACCAGAGGTCCACCGACAAACCCCAAGAGAGATGACACTAGTCCAAATGAGTCTGATGAAAATACTCAGTTTATTGGGGGGATAAATACCACACATAGCAAAAGGGGGCATTCACACACACTCAGTTTCGATGCTAGTAAAAAGGGAGGGGTAAGATTGGGGGTTAGGTTTGAGAGAGAGAGGCACAGCTGGAATAATACCTTAGAAGTCTTCTCCAGGAAGCCTGATAGATGTGGATGAGGATGATGGACATGACCTCCAGGATGAGGGGAAACGGGCCGCGGGAGCTATGAGCAGAGATCAAACTGGCGTGGACCAGCCTGCACTCTGAGGATAACATCAACAAGGGATTTCAAACTCAGGGTCTCTTATAGGGCTAAATGTATCCGGGGGCTACTAGATAATCTTAGACAAAGGTGTTGATTGCCTGGGCTTTGTTAAGCCAAGAGCAAATAATCTGTGTACAATGCACTTAAGTTTGGACACAATTCAGAGGGGCAGCCAACTTAATGGCTGAGTCGTTAAGTTAATCACTGGCTCATCAGATATGATACCAAGGCTATTGTCTTACCTGGGAGATGTGGAAATGTGTGTTTGGCGACTCCCAAACTTCCTATAGACAACTTCCATTAATCTCATCTCTAGGGCCCCTGTTGGTCTTTCCAAGGCAATTTACTGTCTTGCCTAGTGGTTTCTCTCCCTTTGTGGGCCCTCTAGGAGGTTAGCCAGGGGTCATGGCACAGACCACATGTTCCCAAAATTTTATTAAAAGCATATTTCATAACACCTGAAACTTTGAAAATGAATAAATACTTTACTCCACTTAATAATGCACAGAAACAAGAACTGATGTGTTGCTGTAAAATTGGCAGTGTGCCTAAGGGAGGCCTCCTCTGCATTCAGAGGACAGAGCTACTGCTGCTGCTCTTTCAAATGATATGAGATGCTTTGTTATTCATGTCAGTATTATGCGTTGTGGTTGTATGCCTTCAAGTCATTTCCGACTTGTGGCAACCCAAAGGCAACCCTGTCATGGGGTTTTCTTAGCAAGATTTGTTGCGGAGTGCCGGGTCGATTCCCCACTCGGCCATGAAACCCACTGGGTGACCTTGGGCAAGTCACTTGGGCTCTCAGTCTCAGGGAAAGGCAATGGGAAACTTCCACTGAACAAATCTTGCCAAGAAAACCCCATGATCAGTTCACCTTACAGTTGCCATAAGTTGGAAATGATTTGAATTACAACAATTGAGAAATTGCCAATGGATGGATTAGGTGGATCCAGGTGGATTACCAAGCTGTGCTCCTCCTGCTTCAGGGTGAGTGCAACCCCATCCAGAATAGATCATTTATCCAGTTTCTGGACTGGAGTACCACCAATCCACAGAGTCTACGTCTTATTGAGATTTAGCTTCAGTTTTCTGGCTCTCATCCATCCTATTACAGCATCCAGGCACAGTTCCAGAATCTGCACAGTTCCAACTATCTGTGATGACAGGGAGAAATAGATTTGCATTTGTTCTCAAATTGTATGCAATAGTGCCCTTCTGGGACTGTTTCTCTTCAAAATGTTGGTGTGAGATTCATGTCCAGGTAGTTTCTAATGTAATAAAGTCAAATAAATACGCTCTGTACATACAGCATTGTTACAAAGCTCTTCACTTCTAAGGAACCGGCTTTCGAAGAGAAGGAAAAATTAGCTCATACAGTCAGCCCCATCTGCGTTTTTAGGTGGTACAGTCCCAGGAACACTGTCTGTACCACATGTTTTCCCTGAATATGTAGATCAGCATTACAAAAACATTTTTGATGCTCTTTTTGGTTCCAAAGAGAATGGGTTAATTTCATGCAACATTTGGGCAAACTTCAAAAGCCCTCTGCAAGGATCAGACCCCTAAAAATACCATTTTACTGAGTTAACTGTGTGCAACTGGAGAGGGCTAAGGACAAAGAAGGAAAAGAAAGGAAAGAGAGGACATTTTACAAGCAGCTGAAAAAGTGGAATGACAGCAGATTAATTGGGACTGTCCCTGACAAATTGAGACCACTGGAGAGTATGGAAACCCAATCTTTCACTCTGGGGAAGGAGGATGAAAAGTTGGGTGTGCATTTTACAGGGAAAAGCCCATTCCCCTGTGGTTTAAGGAGGTAATTAATTGGGATCTGTGTCAGGAATTAATCCAAGAGGCAGAGGGAGGGTACAGTTAAATCCAGCTTCCAAGAATCAGGGAAGCAGGTTTGGAATAGATTTTTCAAGTCCTCACAATTGTATTCAGCCTCAATAGTAGCAAATTCCACATTTAACTATGTGCTATGTGAAGAAGTGCTTCCTTTATCTGTCCGGAAAACAGTGGGCCCTTGGTATCCACTGAGGTTTGTTTCCAGGACATACACATACACATCATGGATACCAAAATCCATAGATGCTCAAGTGCCATTAAATATAATGGCATAGTAAAATGGGGTCCCTTACATAAAATGACAATCAGTATGGAGACAGATCTTGTAGCACCTTTGAGACTAATTGAAAGAAAGAAGTTGGCAGCATGATCTTTCGTAGACTTATGTCTGCTTCCCAGATGCATTTGGTGGAGTAAATAAATGTATTTACATATACATAATTTCATGTGGTTAAAGTGAAAATTTGGTAAAATGAGATGTTTTGAAAGAAAATTTAATTTTAAAAAATAACTTAATTTTTTACAGCTAACATGGCTATACCTTTGCATAAAATGGCAAAAACAAGATTTTGTTTTTGGAATTTATATATTTTTTGAATATTTTCAAAGTGTGTATACTTGAATCCGTGGGGGTGTGTGTGTGTGAATCCATGGATACAGAGCGCCGACTGTATTCCATCCTTCAGCAGCAATAGATGGCCCTTGATATTATGCAATATCTGCTTTCTCCACAACAGACATAGTTTTATATGTTAGTCCTTTCTCTCCAAGACCTATTGTGGTGTAGTGATCTGTGTTGGACTAGAACAATGGGAGACCAGGGTTTGAATCCTCTCTAAGCAGCTGATCTTGGGCAAGTCACACTCTCATCCTCAGAGGAAGTCAATGGCAAACTTCAGTTGAATAAATCTTGCAAAGAAAACCCTATGATATGCCACAGGTCAGGCTTTATTTGAAGGCACATAACATCAGCATCTCCCCCATTTGGTTTTCTCCCCTAAGCTTAAGCACCTCAAACTGTGTCTACCCTTCCTTATAGGGCAGTTTCTCTATCCTCTTAATCACTGCATGTTATTCTTGCTTCTTCGGCTGTAGGAAGAGTTGATCACATACTCATGAGCAGAATTGTACTCATCCTGCCATCTCTTTAGAAAGCAAGTCATGAACTGGAGCCTTCAGGCTAAAGCAGCAATGTATAACAGTAGCTAAAGATAGAGCAATCATGGCTAATTGGTAGGAGGTCAGACTTGAGCTAAAACGGGGTTTAACTTAGAATCATAGAATCATAGAGTCACAGAGTTGGAAGAGACCACAAGGGCCATCCAGTCCAACCCCCTGCCATGCAGGAACTCTCCATCAAAGCATCCCCGACAGATGGCCATCCAGCCTCTGTTTAAAGACCTCCAAGGAAGGTCTTCTTCTCCTTTTTGTAATACAGATGAAAATTTATATACTGTACTATTTTTTCTTTATTTTGGCTAAACTCACCCAGTTCCAGGTACTGAAAAGGAATAAGAAAACAAGACCATGCTCTCAAGAAGAAAGATGGATGATTTTTTTAATTTATTCATTTATTTAAGTTATTTTGACAAGGATAAGAAAGCACACAACAACAACAAAGCATAACAACAAACCTATCACAGGAGTTTCTTGGTGATATTTGTTCAGAGGGAGGTTGCCTTTGCCTTCTTCTGAGGCCAAGAGAGTGTTTCTTGTCCACAATCACTATGGCTGAACAGGGGTTCATACCTTATTCTCCAATGCTCAAACCGCAATGCCATGAAGGCACCAGATCCTGTCTGCTCTTGGAAGCTAAGAAAGCTCAGCCCAGGTTAGTTCTTGGTTGGGAGGCTGTCAACAAATATAAAGTCCTGTGGGCTAATATCTCAGAGGAAGGAACTTGCAAAACCACCTCTGAGTATTCATTGCCTAAAAGAAAATAACCATGGGGTCACCATGAACCAACAGGCAACTTAGAGGCACATGCACACAAGAAAACATTGTGTATTTATTATTTATGTGCCTTCAAGTTGACTCAAATTTACAGCAACCATTTCATAAGGGGTTTTGGCAAGATGTGTCCAGCAGAGGTTTGTCATTGTCTTGCTCTTAAGCTGAGAACATGTGAGTTGCTGAAGTTCACCCGGTGGGTTTCCATCACTGAATGGGGATCTGAACCCTGTTCTTCCAAAGTCCTAGTCCAACACTCAGCTTGCTACACCACAATGGCTCGCCTGGCTTATGTGCTCTACCAAATAAAATTGTCACTCACAAAACATCCAGCCACATTTTTGTAACAAAATCAAGAGGGAGCCAGAAATACACAATCCTAAAAGCTGAACACTACATTCTTCAGGATTTCTGTAGTCCTTTCAGGCTAATAGAAGAAAGGGAATTTCTAACATAAGCTTTTGTGAATTCTACTCTTTTGTGAAGTAGAGTTCATGCAGTCACTGCTCCACTGATATGAAACCCTTCAACTGACACTGAATAGAACATAGGAGACCTGCCATTGTGCAACTCCCAATGGCTGGATATGGGTTAGCAAAACAACTGCAGTTCCTTTTCTGTGAATGCATCTCCCTGTTTGCAAAGGGCCACCAGGAAACATTTTTCTTTTATGGAGTAGCCAGGGAAAAGAAGCAGTATTTCCTGCTTCATTAAAAGAAAATATAAAAACAAAGAAAAATGTTTGGCATTCTGGTAATTATCAATCTCTAAAAAAGTTGAAAAGAAAATAAAATACAGAGAAATCACAGAAATGGAAGCAAATCAGGCTTGTCAAGGAACATTACAAGCCAATGCTGACTGCAGCAATAGCCTTCATCTGACCACTTGCATAGGTCTGTGTAGTTCCTGAAATAAGAGAACTACTAGTGTACATCATGGCAGATTTCATTGTCTTTCTTATTGGGTAGGTCAGCCTGTGTAGAGGCCTACACAAGACAACAAAATAAAATAACCAACAATGTATCAGCACAACCCATAGACAACTTTTCAAAAAGGATCAGTGATTGCACCACACATCTACATTGCCTAGAAATTTCCCCACTGTGACTGCACAACAACAACAACAACAACAACAACAATAGGATTTATTTCTATTCTGCCTTTTCCAGGTGAGGAATCAAAGCGGATTACAGCAGTTATTAAAACAGAATACTATAAAATCACAGTCAACTTAAAATCCCCTTGCCCTCCCTCCCCCCCCAAAACATATAAAATTTAAAACATTAATCTAAAAAGGAATTCAACAATAGAAATAGTTAAAATGTCAATAGAAGGAATTTAAAATAGAAATACAGTGGTCCCCCGGGTTACGAAGGTAATCCGTTCCAGATTACCTTTCGTAACCCGGAAGCTTTCGTTTCTCAGGGGACCGCTATTTTCAATGGACTGCGCAGCCATTTAAAGGGGCCGCGCGGCTTTTTTCCTTTTGTATCCCGAGGGATCTTTCGGATCCCGGGGGATACAATCGCGGTCCCGCCGGTTTCGTACCCCGGGGTTTTCGTACCCCGGGGGATTCGTAACCCGGGGGACCACTGTAAATCTATATACAAATTCCTAAAGTAGTAGGAGGAAATATATTATCCTTGGGGAAAGAGGCAGAGAAAGTTGTTGGGAGGAGGTAGGGGAAAACTGAATAGGGCTAGTCTGGAAAGGCCTGCCAGAAGCGATCTGTCTTGATGGCCTTTTTAAAGGCTTCTAGAGTGGTAATGTGGCGGATCTCATCCGGCAGGTCATTCTAGAGTCTAGGAGCGGCAGCCAAGAAAGTCCTCTGGGTCATTGCTGATAATCTAGTCTTTTTTACTTGTAGCAGATTCTTCCCAGAGGACCTAAGGGTGCGGGGTGGATTGTATGGGAGGAGGCGTTCCCTTAAGTAGTCACGACCCAAGCCATGTAGGGCTTTAAAGGTAATAACCAACACCTTATACCTTGCCCGGAAACTAATAAGCAGCCAGTGTAACGATTTTAGAACTGGAGTAATGTGGGCAGATCGAGGAGTGATCGCAACCAGTCTGGCTGCCATGTTCTGAACCAACTGAAGTTTCCAAACTTGACATAAGGGTAACCTCATGTAGAGTGCGATGTAGAAGTCAAACTGGGAGGTTACAAGCGCATGTACTACTGTTTCCAGGTTGCCTGGTTCCAAGAAGGGGCGCAGCTGGCGTATCAGCCAAAGCTGATAGCAGCCACTCCTGACTGTTGCATCTATCTGAGCTGTCATCTGGAGGGACGAGTCAAGGTGCACGTATCTCCATTCCCGGTTTTTACACTGACGTTCATGTTACAAAGACATACAGCTGAATTCTCTGTCTTACAAAGTCTGAAAACAACAATCCAACTGCACCCTGTAAAAGAATATACAAAGTTCTCCATGATTGCAGAATCCATCAGGAGTCTTTAAAGGAGCATGAAATTTCTCCCTCTGCAGCATGAATTACTACAAATGTTTCCAACTTCTGAAATTTTGCATTGCTGGGAAATCCTAAAAGGTTATTGACACTGCCTGCAAAGTCATCTAGAGCTACCTCTGGGAAACCATGCTTGATCTGCTATGTTCTCTATCAACCCTAGATGTTGTCAATGCTGCATATAGTTATTTTAGCACTCTGGTTATTCACTTCCCCTTTTTACATCCGATGTATCCATGGCCTAAAATGCTTAATGGTAACATGAGGTCAAGGACAGGAAGAACAGGAACAGTAGCATATCACTAAGCAAAGGCTGTTGTGCTTCATGTGACAGACCGTACCAAAATGAATTTGGAGAGCAAGTGAGGCAAAGAGGAAGGCGGCATTTCTGTCTATGGATGCTTTTTGGATCCACGGGTATTAATCCAGTCAGATTAAACACCCACTGTCAGGCTGAACAGGAGCCAGCATTATTTCTCCACATAGATGCTTTGCTAGTGACTAAAGGCATTAAACCAGGAACAACGTCTATTAAGTTGCAATTTCCCTAACTGGGCTGAAATTTAACTTTCCTGAGGGCAAGGCCACTATGAACTAAAACTGCTGTTCACAAGAATAAAAGAATTGTGCGAGATCAGACTGAAGGCTTATTTAGAACAATGCCATTTTCCACAGTGGCCAATGGGAAGCCTACAATTAAGACATGAATGCAAAAGTACCCTCCAGCTCATGTTTCTCAGCATACTGCTTCTGATACTGATAAATATTTAGCTAGCAGCCACTAATATCCTCCTTGAATTTCTTGAATCCTATTTTAGAACTGACCAAGTTAGTTGTTGTTGTATGCCTTCAAGTCATTTCTGATTTATGGCAACCCTAAGGGGGAACCCCTAGGTTTTTCTTGGCAAGTTTCTTCACAGGGGGGTTGCCATTGCCATCCTCTGAGGCTGAGAGAGTGTGACTTGTCCAAGGTCACCCAGTGAGTTTCATGGCTGAGCTAGGAATTGAATCCTGGTCTTCAGAGTTGTACCCCAGCAATCAAACCACTATGCTACGCTGCAGCGATAGTTTATCTAGGTGCATGGATTGTTGCCTTGAGCAACCAAAATAACATCATGCTAGATGGTGGAGGGACATGAGCCTTCTCACAATCAGGTTCTCAAGGAAAGGCTAGGATGAGTTATCGAAAGAATCTCTCCCCCCCCCCCCCCCAATTCTCATACACAGAAAGACAGAGAAAGAAAGAGAAAGAGAGATGCATCCTGACTGACTGAAAGGTTCTAGATTTTGTTCCTGTTCTTTCTGATTTTGTACTGGATTAGAATAAATTCCCCATGCAAACAAAGTCATTCTCAAAATTCTGCAGCAAAGACTCCTATTATATAGGGAGCGAGAAATCCCAGAGGTGTAAGCTGGATTCAGAAGAAGAATAGGCACTAGGGATCACATTGTAAACATATGATGGATAATGGAGTGCACCAGAGAATTCCAAAAGAAAATCTACGTGGGTTTATTTGACTACAGCAAAGCCTTTGACTGCATAGGTCATAAAAAGTTATGGAATACTCTCAAAGAAAAGGGAGTGCCACTACATTTGATGTGCAACCTGTACTCAGGACAAGAGGCTACAGTCAGAACTGAATACGAAGAAACAGAATGGTTCCCAATTGGCAAAGGGGTCAGGCAAGGCTGCATACTATTACTCTGTTTATTCCACTTGTATGCAGAAAATATCGTATACAGAGCAGGCTTAGACACAGAGGCAGAAAGAGTGAAGACTGGAGGAAGGAACATTAACAATCTAAGATATGCTGGTGAAACATCATGAATAAATGAACATGGCCTCATAGCTCAAAACACCTACAAAAACTATGGATGCCAGCTGTGAAAGCTTTCGACTGCACAAACTTCATGTATCATCATCACCATCATCATAATAGTCATTTCACCTAGTGAGCTCAAGGCAGTTTACAGGGCTTTCCTCATTACATCCTCTCAACAATCTTGTGGGGTAGGTCAGGCCAAGAGAGAAAGAAAGACTGTGCCAAGGTCACTCTGTCAGATTCATAGCACAGTGAGGACTTCAGCCTGGATCTACCAAGTTTCTGTCACATAGTCTCTCCCACTATATCACACTGCTTCGAGGTCTTTGAGGAAATCTGCAAAAACACATGTTGCTGTCATTGTTGTTGTGTGCCTTCAAGTCATTTCTGACTTATGGGGACCCTAAGGGTAAGCCTATCATAGGATTTTCAGGACCTAAGCATGCATGACTTATCCAGGGTCACCAAGTGGGTCTCCATGGCTGAGTAGAGACTCAAATCCTGGTCCAATGCTCAAACCACTACAAACACTCCATGGAAAGAATTGGATTTTGCACTCTCTCTTTCTCTCTTTCCACAAAGATACACACAGACCAAACATGCAACTTCTGCCTCAGTGTGATTCTTATTGCTGCCTTTCACAGAACATGGGGGGAAGGTACTGCTGTTTGAGTGCCTTTTCAAAGGCGTTGGACTTTCTCAGCCTCCAGCTGTGGAAGTGCTATCTTTTGTCCCTGTGGTTTGTCCTTAGGATCACTAGCATTTACTGTCACACATAAAGGAGACCTTGATATCAGAGAGCCAAATGAATCATTCCTGTAAATCCACAGAAGTTAAAACAAGAAATGACACCGAGGGGTGACTTGTCCTTCTTTAGTGCCTCTTCTCTACTTCCACTTTTGTCTGAAACGGCTGAACAGCAAATTAGCTGTCACTGCGTTGCTAAATTTAAAGTGTTTCCTTCAGCTCTGAGAGTTCCTTTCTGCGCCTGCGTTTGTTTCACTTGGTAATTCAGCCTTTTTAATCACATTGTGTGATAAGATGAAAATTACAGGCAGGGATCCAGAACCCGCTGAGATTGCTGACTCACCCTGAAATTATTACAGTTTTAGGACCTGCTTTTGCTACTGGCCTTAATCTTCCTTCTTAATTTTCTGATTCTTGCTTATATGGATAATAATAATAAAACAACTCTTATTATAGTGGTGTGTCTGTGGCTCTGTAGTTAAGGCTGAGTCAATTTTTATTTTAGCTAGTCTTGTGTGTGTGTGTGTCTGTGGGTTTTTTTTAAGTGACATAATTTGAGTATTTTCAAGGTTAAAGGGGGGGGGGACCATACCAACGATGCTGCAATCCTGCAGGTTGTGGAGGATTCTTCTTCACTGGTGATATTAAATGGATGCTGGATGGCCATCTGTCAAGAATGGTACCATTATACTGAGCAGAGGATTGGGCTTGATCAAGAATAGGGGAGCTACGTTGCTTCAGATGTTTGGAATTCCAGGTCCCATAATCTCTGTTCAGCATTGCTGCTGTAAGAGACTGGGGGAATTGTTGTCCAAAACATCTGGAGGGTCAAAAATGTCTCACCCATAATCTAGATAACATTAATAGGTGATAATGCAAATATGTGGAGATTATTTATGTTTTGAAAAGTATTTAACCCAGACAGCTCTATCTGCTGATTTCTGCTGCTATTATAAGCAGAGCTACTAAGATGTTGTTATGTGCTTGTATGTTGACTCTGGCTTAATGTGACCCTGAAATGGGGTTTTCTTGGCAGACATATTCTGCCATTGCCTTCCTCTAAGGCTGAAAGTGTCTCACTTGCCAAAGGTCACCCGGTGGGTTTCCATGGCTGAGCAGAGATTATAACCCTGGTCTCTCAAAATCCTGGTCCAGCACTCGAACTACTATACAGGTACGAGGGCCATTTTAAAAACACTTCTAGCCAGGCTATTTGGCTTTCTTTCTTCTTCCCCCGAATCCCACTCCTGATCAGGTGGCAAATCCTTATCTCGGGTAGTATTTCTGGAAAGAACAAAATGTTTTTGATGGTTTCACTTTGGGTTGTGAAGGGGGATGTTATTACAGATCTGAAAACTTTCTTTCTCTCAAATAAAAATGGTGTGTCCAAACAAACCAAGGCTGTTGTGGGGATGACTATGGGTGCATCTACACTGCAGAGTCAATGCAGTTTGATACTACCTTAACTGTAATGGCTCAATACTATGGAGTTCTGGGATTTGTAGCTTTGTCTGATATTTAACCTTCTCTGTCAGGGAGTTCTGATACCACAAAAAACTACAAGTACAGATTAACCCTCTGTTGTCCCACTTTTTAAGCCGCTTTTACAATGTCCCAGTTTCTCTGTTCTCCTACTTTCCCTCTTTGTCATGGAATCATAGAATTGGAGGAGACCTCCAAGGGTCATCCAGTCCAACCCCCTGCCATGCAAGAATACACAGTCAAAGCACCCCTAACAGATGGCCATCCAGCCTCTGTTTAAAAACCTCCAAAGAGGGAGACTCCACCACACTCTGAGGCAGCATAGTCCATTGATGAACAGCTCTTACTGTCAAGAAGTTCTTCCTGGTGTTTAGATGGAATTTTTCCCCCTGTATTTTGAATCCATTGTTCCAGGTCCTAGTTTCTGGAGCAGCAGAAAACAAACTTGCTCCAACCTTGATATTATATCCCTTTAAATATCCCTTCAAAAACGTGGTCACCTCTTCACCTTCTCTTCTCTAGGTTAAACATACCCAGCTCCCTAAGACACTCCTCATTGGGCTCGATGGTTACCAGACCTTTCACCATTTTGGTCGCCCTCCTCTGGACACTCTCCAGCTTGTCTATATCCTTCTTGAACTGTGCTGTCCTGAAATGGACACAATATTCCAGGTGAGGCCTGAGCAAATCACATCCCTGATATAGAAACCACCAGCAACCATTGGTTCAGCCTGGGTCCAATTTTGATAAGAAAGGGCCAGAATCGTAAGGTGCCTGAAGTTTCTATGGCTAGTTAACTGCTAGACAGCAGACTAAATGGGTACACGGGTTACCCTATCAGTCTTGCCCATTAGGGTAAGATACTTGTATTTCTAAAGAATAGACATTTTTTTCCTTTATTTGCATTTATACATATAAATCAGCATATGTTAATTTTATGCAGATCTGTGCCATCTTTTTCCCTGTGTTCGGATGATTCATTTCTCCTTTGCCATTGCTTTTCCCTCCTTTTTGGCAAGATCTCAGTGAGTCCATTTTACCACCACATCTGCTCCCTGTGTAGGCGAGGCTTCAGCTCTGCAGAAACGCCAGACTGCTATAATGTTTGTGTAGCCTTTTTTCATTGTTTGTACAGAATTTCCATTAACTTCATTTCAAATGTTTCTCCAGCCATTTTGATAAAAACGCTTATACTGTACTCATCTGAGCATGGGTTGCTGTTTTGTGTGTGTGCGTGCGTGCGCGCATGCACATTTCTCCTCCAAAATAAGGGGTTTATTTTATCTCAGAAGTACTCCTCCAACCTCCTCCCAACTCCAGAAATATTCAGTACTCTGGAAATCTGTACTCACTGCTCTCATATTTGCTTTTTGAGATGCTGAGTCATGTAGCTGACAATCATACATACAAAGATTTTTTTTTAACTTCATATATTTTAAAAACTGCACAACATTAGGGATGGGCACCTTCTTTGAGATGAAGGGGTTCTGTTCATGTTGGCCAACTGGCCAGAATTGTTGTGCTTGGAAGAGGTTTGATTATTTATTCTGAATAGAATAGTGCAGGACTGGACCTACCATTTGAGAAAATGAGGAGATTCATTGCCCCAGGTGGCAGATGCGAGGGACCACTGTTGGAGGACAGAAATGTGTGTACCACAAAAACTCTTCAGGATGATGGTGTGAAGGCTAAACCAGGCAACTAGGCAACTGCCTCGTGTATGGTATTGTTCATACCTTGATGTCAGTGACAGTGATGTATTCAGATCTTTTAGTCCACATCTCAAGGCAAGTCTCAAGTTGAATCTCAAGTCCTTGCAAGATACTTTCAAGTCAAGTTGAGTCTCATCTTAGGGAGCCAAATTTAACAGGAAAAAAAGAGGTGGTGGTGGTAGTGGAATCATAGAATCATAGAGTTGGAAGAGACCACAAGGGCCATCCAGTCCAACCCCCTGCCAAACAGCTTTAGAAGTCTCCTCCAATGTGGCACAAGGACAGGCTGATGTGTAGACCTCAACCCCCATCAAGTCCATTGTCTAACACGTTTGCTGTTTCTGGATGAAGTCAAGCCAGCAAATTAGTTGCTAAAAATATACAAGTTTGAGTTGAGTTGAATTGGGTAAGTGCCTCACCTATTGCTGAATCAAATCTAAGGAGCTTATTACATGGACAAAAAATCCAACTGCACCCCAATGGGATGCAGCCAGGTTGCGGGATGTAGGCAGGAATTATTGCACGTCATTCGCTGCCGATTCTGCCCGGGTCCCAGACATGCTTTGAAAGCCCCTTTTCAAAATCAGGAAGCTCCCAGCTTTGAAAGGCAGCCCCCAAAGAGCACCTGGGACCTGGGATGCAGCCAGGCTGCCTTTCCTCAGTGGAATCGGTGTCGAATTACATGCATCCCATTAGGGTGAAGTTGGGTTTTTTGTCCATGTGATAAGCTCCTAAGTTGAGTTGTTGGAATGACCTGAGTGTGACTTAAGTCCAAGTCAATTGACTTCAGTCTACATCACTGGTCACTGTTACCAGTCTGAATTCAAGGTGTTCATGATGACATTTAAAGCCTTAAAAAGCTTGGTACTTCAAAATTTGAATGAGCATGTGTGTGTTGTGTGCCTTCATGTCATATCTTGGGGTTTTCTTGGCAACATTTGTTTAGAGGAGGTTTGCCATAGCCTTCCTTTGAGTCTGAGAGCGTAAGGTAAATGGTAAAATGGACTCACTGAGCCTAAGGCCACCCCAGTAGGTTTCATGGCTGAGCGGGGAATGAAACCCAGGGTCTCCAGAGTTGCAGTCCAACAATCAAACCAGTACACCACACTGGAGTGCCTCTCCCTCAATGTACCTGTCCAAGAAGTGAGGACTGCAGGAGAGGCTCTCCTCTGTTTCCCACCAGTGGGGGCAACTTAAGGTGGAAGGACATGGGGAAAGGCCTTGGATGTGGTGCTCAAATGTAGAATGCTCTCCCCTGGGAAGTCTGACTGATGCCAGTGTTGTTGTTTTTTCTGGCACCAAGCCAAAACATAGTTTTTTATTAAAGCTTTTGGGCTCTAATTTATTTCATGTGTACATGTCCATGGCTTATAATTGTTGCTGTTTTTTTTAAGTGTTTTTAATTGTTGTTTTGTTTAATACTTTTTTAATCTGGAAATATTTTAAATTGTTTGTGTTGTATGCTGCCCTGAGGTCAAGGAAGGAAGGAAGGAAGGAAGGAAGGAAATTGGACAATAGTGGCTCATGGCTTCTATGTCAGTGGATCTATTCTGGGGTTATAGATTGAATTTAAAAATAACTATCCAAGGTGAGGAATCCATTTTGCAGGTATGATATGGAAGCCACCAGGCATGCTGGTGCTGGATACTATTACATACAATATGGCTGCCAGTCCAATCAGCTTCCCTCCAAGAGACAGGGGATAGGAGGCAATCTTGTATTTTTCTCCAGGCAGCAAAAAAACCTGGCTTTTAGGAAGAATGACCACCATATTTGTTTTCAGTATCATAATACGCAGGTTATGTCCTGAAGCTGACCATTCCTTATCCATTCCTTGAACAGATTCTTTTGCTGAATAAATGAGAGCATATATAAATGCAGGAGAAATGGCTGGGTTTCTTTTTAAATACAAATAAAAACTTGGCTTGGTTTTTTCCAAATATGTAGATGGACTCATTTGCATGACTGCAGCTGGCTGCAGTGATCTATCCATCTCAGGAGATGACTAGCCAGCCAAATAATGAGATCCTCCTCTGTTGAAATGAACTCCCAGCTATTCAATTTGTCCAGCTTTTGACTCATAAATGCTATGCTACAAGTTTCATAGAGGGCAGTAAAACCCCACTGGGGCAAAGTTGCTAATGAGCAACATTATTCCTCTCATTGAAATACACACACACACACACAAACTGCTTCAAGAGTTCCTTTTAAGACAAATTTATGTAACGATGGAGTGAAAGCATCCATAACTGAGCAATGGTAGGATGATGCCTTGAGTCCCAGAGCATCACCCTGTCACAGCTGAGTAGTGGCTGGTTTAAGATTTTCCTTATGTTTATTCTTCCCAAAAGAAACATTTTCTCTGCCCCTCTTCTTCTTCTCTTTCTAGCCATACTAGGGCTGCATCTGCACTGCAGAAATAATGTAGTTTGACACCACTTTAATTGCCATGGCTCAATACTACATAATCCTTGATTTTTTTGTTTGCTGTAGTACCAGAGGTATCTGAAGGAGAAGGCTACTTATCTCACAAAACTACCATTCCAGAATTTCATAGCATTGAGCCACGGCAGTTAAAGCAGTGTCAAACTGCCTTATTTCTGTAGTGAAGATGAGGCCAGAGAGAGAGAAAGAAAGAAAAGAACACTAGGGAGTTTATCAGACAACGGAAATTAGAAGTTTAATCCAATGGCAATCTGAACACAATCATGGGGTTTCACGTTATTGCATATTAAAGCATCTCACACATTTTTGGGCAAAAGGGAAGTCATTCCAAACACAACCATGGGTTTTGCGTTATTGCGTATAAAAGCATCTCACACAATTTCAGACAATGGGCAGTCATTTTTGGGTAATGGGAAGTCATTCTGAACGCATTCCGAATGCAATTGGAATTCACATAAATTCACTAAACTAGCGAATTCATGTGAATTCAAATCGGCTCCAATTGGCTCCATTTGAAATAAAGAGAAATTCCTCCTGTTTGATAAACTCCTAGGAAATATCTGTGCATCAAAGTGCCTGTTCCATTCATCCAAAAATATTAAGGGAAGCAAAGCTTTTAGGGGGAGATAAATAAATTTTAGGATTTTCATCTTTTCCCTTGCAAGTCCCATATGCCTTTAACAACAGGCCAGACCAGGGCTGGGAAGTCTGGATGGGACAAAAGGACCTTTTCATACTACAAAATGGCAACATGCATCTTAGTCAAAGTTCATGCTACAGTTCAAGTCAAAGCTCATGCTACCAATTTCTTTCACTTAGTCTCAAATCTCTTTGCATACACATAGAACTATGCTTTCGCTTATTATTGTTATTATTTATTTTATTTATATAGTGCTGTAAATTTACACAGTGCTGTACATACAATCTTATAATTAGATGGATCCCTGCCCTCAGGCTTACATGGCAATGTTCTCTGGAAACCTAAGACTTGCAGCTTAGGGAAGCACTAAAACTCTCCAGCTGAGAATTTTAAAGACCCTGTCCTCAACAGCCAGAGAGTTCTAGTGTTTCTTTAAATTGCAGATCCCAATATTCTACAAGATGCAGCCATGGCAGTTAAAGTAAAGTCACAGTGCTACCTTTTGTGTAATGTGAAAGGGCTCCTAAACAGTGAAAAACAAACCAATAACATATTACAAAATAAATGTAAGCATTCAACAACAACTCTGGAGATCAGGGTTAGATTCTCAGCTCAGCCATGAAAACCATGGCTGACCTTAGGCAAGTCACACATTCTCAGCCTCAGTGGAAGGCAATGGCAAGCCCTCTCTGAACAAATCTTGCTAAGAAAACCCTGTGATAGATTTGCCTTAGGGTCATCATAAATCTGAGATGACTTAAAGGCACACAACAACAACAACAACAACAACAACAACAACTCAACAGATTAGAAGGTAGCTGTAGTGCAAGGTGCTTAACCTCAACATAGCCAAGTAATAGCTAAAAATTAAATTAAATATTAGTTTAATTTAATTTTAAGGGGTGGGAGGTTGGGGGACGGGTTATTGGAATTGTTTTACTCTGTGACTTTTTATTGCTGTAACCCGCTCTGATTGTTGCCAGAGGAGGGGGCTATAAATAAAATTTTATTATTATCATCATCATCATCATTATTATTATTTAAGTTTGTAGAGAGTATAAGGAAGGAGTCTTCATCATGCATCTTGCTCCTAGGCGCAGTGTCAGCTCATAACAGCCCTGGACAAAAACACTTTCCTCAGCAACAGTCTAATATATAACACATGGGAATAATGTGATGAAACGAGTCTTTTCCCCAGGCTTACTTTCTTTGTGTAAGGCTATTATAAAAGGTAAAGAATTGGAACAAGATGGGGGGGGGGGGAGGGGGGGCTAAATATTTCTCATTTTTTAGAGGGGAAAGTAATACATGTATACCTTATTTCGCAAAGTAGATGTGTTCCTGGGCATTACTTCTGTAGATCTGGTACTAAAAATAGAAATAATATGGAAATTATTTTTCATACATAATTTGAAAATTGTATATTCACAAAAAAGAAGAGCAGTTCAACATTTTCCAGCAACTTTTTATTCAAAACTAACAATATGCACATGTAGTATTAAATAGCCAGGTCAGGCAAGCCTTGCGTAAGTAAAGAAAAAAACATTTCGAATAGTCTAGTAACCACGTCAAAAGTTCTTCCAAAATGTATTAAGGGATGACCTTTTCTTTCATTAATACCAGCCTTCATTTTTCCTGTGATTTCCATTTTGGAAGCCAGATTATTAACATCGGGGGGGGGGGGGGGACTTGTATTTGGTGGGCCAAGTTTACTTGCTTTACTTGCTTTGCTTTTTTATATGTTTTGCTGTTCATACATGCTCAGGTGGGGATTCTGGGGTTACCTGATGTTTACCTTGTCTGTTTTAAGCAGACACAGATTGCTATAATAGAATAAACTAGAACAGAATCCCATTCTTTTCCTGGTGAAGCTTTATTGCATTGCAGTAGAGGTGCTGTTGCAAACCAACACCAAAAGTCTGGGTTTCTCCAGCCCTCCTTCAACATTGTCCCAATGTTAATGCTGCTTTAAAAAGTTCCAGCTAGACAGAGAATGCAAAAAAGGGGGGAACTGGCAGAACATAAAACACTTTGGAGAAAGGAGCTTCTTTGTCAGATAGTATTCAGTCTGAATACTGAAGCTTAAATCTGTTTGGACATAAAGTGTTCTAATTTCAGCACCCAGTGCCTTAATCTGTAGAACTGCATCAGGTCTATAGGATCAAGGCTGAGCTGAAACTTCTCACCTCCAAAAAGTTACATTCAAACTGAGAATCTGGGAAAGTGGAAGGGATCAGAATGTTTGATCCTATTTTTTAAAGTTGTGGGGTGAGGCTTGGCATTGGTAGTTTCATTACTCTGTAACTGGGGCAATAGCCATGTTGGCTGTATGGTTCTGGAAGCTGAAGCATAAAAATGAAATAAACAAATAAAGCCCCCCCCCCCCCCCAAAGAGCTTTTCCAGTATCTGACCACAGCCAGTCTATGCTTGTGCAGGCTAGCATTACTTTAAATATCTATATCGATCCAGTTCCTTCTTCTGTGCTTTCAAGTCATTTCTGGCTTATGGCAACCCTAAAGCAAACCTGTTGTGGGTCTTCCCTGCAACATTTGTTCAGTGAAGGTTTGCCATTGCCTTTCTCTGGGGATGAGACAGTCTACTCTTTCATACGAGGCTAAATTGGAAGTATAATTTAAGGTCAATTCGAATGCAATCATGGGTTTTATGTTATTGCAAATTAACTCTTTGCACGCAAATTCGGGCAAGAGGGAAGCCAATTCGAATGCAATCATGGGTTTTACTTTATTGCGAATTAAAGCTTCGCATGCAAATTCGGGCAGGAGGGGGTTATTTTCGGGTAATGGGAAGTAATTCCGAACGGAGCAGGGGTTCTTCCGAATGGAGCAGGGGTTCATGTAAATTCGCTAAACAAGCGAATTTACATGAATCCGCATTGGCTCCATTCGGAGTTGGGAGAAATTCCTACCGTTTGAAAGAGTCCTGTATGACGTGTCCATAATCCCACATTGGGTTCACTTGGTTCAACAGGGAATCAGAAACCCTGGTCTCACAGAGTCCTACTCCAACACTCAAACCACTAAGTACACTAGTTTTCTGATCCAGCTCCTAGACATGGCTAGTTAACCTGCAACATAGATGCAGAAATCATACCTGAAAACAATCAATCTCATCAGATTTTGGAATGTTAAGCAAAGACAGATGGAACTGCTAGGGATTAGGAAAGAATCTTGCCTGAATCCCTGGAGTGTATCCATACTGCAAAGTTAAAGGAGTTTGACACCACTTTAACTGCCATGACTCTATCCTTTGGAATTCTGGGATTGCTAGTTTGCTGAGGCACCAGACCTCTCTGACAGACCAGGATGGAAACCTCATCAAACTGCAGACCCCAGGATTCTGAAGGATAGCGTCGCAGCAGTTAAAGTGGAGTCAAACTGCTTTAATTCTGCAATGGAGCCACACCAGGGTGGCCAGACGTTCTCCTTTTCCAGGACATGTCTTCCGTTACATGTCCAGGAGAAATTTCAAAACATCCTCCATTTGGAGCTTGAACAAGAAGCATGAATTTACATTTATATTAGTGTTTTTGCCTTTTATTTTGTAATGCTCTACATTTTACAGTGCCTTGTCCTCCTTTGTGGTTGTGACATCTGGTCAGCCTGGGCTACACCCCTGGAAAGCTGCTGCCAGCCAGAAGAAACAATGCTGGACAAAAATAACCAATGCCTTAGTATAATGCAATGTTCCCATGTACTCACAAGACTTCCGTCTCCAGATAACTCTCCTTGCTAGCAAGACAATACAGTCGGCACTCTGTATCCATGGATTTGCACCCACAGATTCAGCCAGCTACGATCTGAAAATATTCCTCATTAAAAAATTTCCAAAACCCAAACCTTGATTTTGCCATTTTGTATAAGGGGCGTCATTTTACTACATCATTGCATATAATGGGACTTGGACATCTATAGGGTTTGGTATCCCTGGGCGTACCAAACCCTAGTGGATCCCAAGGGGCCTCTGTATACATTATTAGCTACATCTATCTACTCATTAATTCCCTTCAGCATTTGAAAAGAAAACAAATGCTACATAACTGAACTCCTAATTAAGATGCCTAACAGCAAATTGGCGCTTGAGGGCAAGCCCAGTGAAGGAGAAGGAAGTTAAGGCGCTGTGTGAGCTGCTCTCTTCTTTATGTTGCCAATTTGAGCCTGTCCTCAGGCTTCCTTTTGAGGTATCACTGGGTTAAAAATATTCTCCCCTGAAGGTATCATCACCACTCAACCACAGATGTCACTGACTTAGCACTTTCTGGAGGATCTATTAAAAGTAATGTCATTAATTACTTAACATGTCATTGCAGGACTGCTTTCCAGGGCTTTCAAATGGCTTTATTATTTTGCTGTCCAATATTCATCACTGCCGGGTGAAACTGACAGGGATTGAGACCTTTCTGCAGCTTTTACTTTTTCTTATTCTCTTTCTTTCTTGCTTGCTTGCTTGCTTCCTTTCGTTCTTTCTTTCTTTCTTTCTTCTTTTTAAAATGTATTGAGCAGTTTGAAATGTACTGAGTGATCCTGAAAGCTCTTATACCTCTGCAAGGTGCCAGGCTTTTAGGATCTATTTCAAAGCTTGGGACTTTGGTATTGGGAGGCATGTTGGTGTTAGGGGTTCTGGGAGCTGTAGTGAAAAGCTATGATCAGCATTTAACTGGAACCCTGAGGTCCACCAATTGGAACTGTGTGCAAAATAGTGATTCACAAAAAAAGACATGATTTAACCATCCAGAAACTAGATACTTCTGAGCGTGTCTCAGCCAAGGATCCATCCATGTGAATGTATACACATGTATTTTATCTATTGTTGGAATCCCGCCTCGATCCAATGGGAGAGGCGGGAAATAGAAATTATTATTATTATTATTATCCCAGAAGCAAATTCACAGTTCTCCCACAAACATTAAGGACAATATCATGCTATGCTATTACAGCATTTTTAGTCCATTTTAAGTGCAATGGCTGCCCACTGTGGAATTCTGGAGTTTGTAGTTTAGTGAAACCCAAGAGCTCTCTGGCTCTCTGTTATTGCACCCTGCATACCCTGCATTATTTGGACATACAAATATTTTGTTCTATTTTAATAATAATAATAACAAAATTTATTTATACCCCGCCCCTTTGAGATCAATCGGGGCGGCTAACATTAAAATACAATTACATCAAATAAAACAGCTACATCCCTCCCCCCTTAAAACAATATTTAAACCTATAACAGATTAAAACCAAAAATTTAAACAACATTAATACAAATTACAAAACAAACAGGACAACGTGGCAACATCCTAATTGATTTTTACATAGACATTGGGGAGTCTACAGAAGAGGAAGTCCCTAAGGCCGGGGTATCTATCCTGGAAAGGCCTGCCGGAAGAGATCCATCTTGACAGCCTTTTTAAAGCTGTCTAAAGATGTCAATTGACGGATCTCATCCGGCAGGCCGTTCCACAATTTGGGGGCAACAACGGAAAAAGCCCTCTGGGAGGTAGCTGAAAGCCTAGATTTTTGAGGCTGCAGCAAATTCCTCCCAGAGGACCGGAGTGTGCAGTGAGGATTATATGGGAGAAGGCAGTCCCGGAGATAGCTTGGACCCAAGCCATTTAGGGCTTTAAAGGTGATGACCAACACCTTGTACTGGGCCCGGAAACTAATAGGCAGCCAGTGGAGGGACCTTAACACCAGAGTAATATGTTCCCTCCTAGACGTTCCTGACACTAGTCTGGCCACCATGTTCTGTAGTAGCTGCAGTTTCCGAACCAAGCACGAGCCCCGTGTTATTTTATTATATTTTATTATTTTATTATAACAGTTACAGGGAGACTGTAAGCATGAACCTGGACAGGTCAGATGATTTTTAAGTGAACTTCTGACTGGTCACAGACCTGAGGACATGTGGCAAGGACCCCTGTAACTTTATGACTGTGAATGTCTGTGAATATTGCTGCTTGTCCCACCCCCTGCTGTGTGTATTTCTTCTTGAAGGTTATAGACAAAGGTTTGTTTGCGTAAAGCACTAAGCCAATCTTTCTGCTAGCCCCCATTGTACCTTCCCACATCCCATCCTATTCCAAATTCCCTGGGAGGTTGTCCTAATCTGCTTAATTAAATCAATGTCACTACCATTGACCAAAATATTCCTTTTGTAACTCTGAAGTTCCTAGGAACCCTAAACTCTGTAAAAAAATACAGTCTGAAATAAGGCAGGGATGTGGCTGGATTTCATATTGCCCCCTCAGCACAGGCTGACCCCCCCCATCCCACCCCCCATTTCAGGAAGCCGTATTGAGCCTTATCACTTCCATCATCCCCTGATTGGAACGCCACTTCTGGAATTGGTAAGCACTGCCCTTTGCAATCCTTTAATATTCTATCCAATACCACCTTTTCTATATCGTAATTCGTGTGTGTACATGCTATTGTGTGAATGATGATTTTCCCTTTTGCTGCTAATTAATAAAATTAAGTTGTACTCTGCACTCTGACAGTTCTAGTTCTTAGACCTATTATACAAAGGTCTGTATCCCAGTCGGAAGTTACCCTGGCCCTCTCACTGCTATTAACTGAGCTATTCAAATTCCCCAACGATATATTAATTTGTATGTGCCATCTCAGTAGCCTAGAAATTTGAGTAACACTCTCCCTAAACTGCAAAGCCCAGGACTCTACAGGAGGCAGCTATTCTCTAAACAGCTTCTCCAGACAAGTTTTTCCCATCCTGAAATATTCCCTGGAATTTCAGGCATTACCAATTACTTTTTATTCCCACTCACCATCTCATCAGTTTAAATTAATCTGGTATTTCCAGAAATGATGTCTTTGTTATGTTGGAACTAGCTAAAGTGGCTCTGCCAAGAAATACAGCAATTGTTTCTGAGACCCAGATTCAACAGAGATGATGTAAGAAAAAGCAGAATGCTAGCAAAAAAAGGATCCTAGTGTAATATTGCTAAAGCCCTTTAACACTTTGACTATAACTTCTGAATAATAATTAAAAAGGACTCAGCGGAAATTGGTGAGTGTCAGTTTCTGAATCATTGCCTGCTTTCTTTGGTCTACACCTTGAAGTTTGTAGCCAGTGCTACGTTTTGTGATTGTACTACACTCCTACAGAAATTCATCACAAGAACAAAATTTGTTCATTTTTTGTTTAAAATAGTTGGCATTTGCAATGCTTTGTAATTTGGAACACATCATACTCTGAGGACTTGGAAAGGTGACTCATCAGTGTTAAAAATAAGTAACACATTTCAAAAGGTTTGCATGAAGGGCATCTACATCAGTGAGAGACATAGGCAGAAGAGGTAGAGGTTTCTTTTTATTAGCATGTTAATTATATGGCAGCTACACCATTCTGCATTCTGCTCACTTGATCTTTTGCAATGTTTAATCAATTAAACTGGTTGGCTTAAATCAATTTTAGAACTTTTGATCAACTAAAATGCCTACCCACTTAATCAGGGCATTGATTTTGTTAAATTTACATTTAATAAATGCACTTTTGAGAAAATGAAATTGGCATACAGTATTAGAAGAATTGAGGAAAATTACTTTTTTTAAAAAAAAAATTGTACATGTATATACATACCCAAAAAAATCACACAGTATTTATATACTAATACTGATGAACCATCACACTCCAGCCCCACACATTTACTAACATACTTTCACCTACACATTCCTAATTCCTGTTCTTTCCTTTTTGTAATTCACATTCTCAAACCTAGGAAAGTTTTTTTTTTAGAACTACAGTGCTCAGAAACCTCCAGCCAGGGTGGCTATTGGTCAAGCTTCTAGAGGCATACTTGGTGTTAAAGTCCCAATGAATAATTTTTCTAGGCTATATATGTAAGAGAGAAATTACTAGGACTCACAACAAATATTGTATGAGGTTGTGTACCTGTACAAGAAACCAGCCATTGGAAACCTCTAAATGTTCATCAAAAGTAGCCCCACAAAGAGTTGGGGCCAGATTATCAATGATTCAATTGGTGCAATTACTCCAAGGTCCTCAATGGCCAGCAATTCGGTTCTAAGGGGACACAGTTTGGTTCCTCTCCTTCCCCACTCACTTCCTAAATCTCCTGATATCATCAGTACTTTTGTGTGTTACTTGAAGAACCAAATAAAAATGTGTGAGATAGGTTATTAGTCTCACTGAAATTTCAGGGCTGAAAATGGATTTATACAGGGAGATTTTTTTATATGCTGCTGTCTGCTGTGTATTATGCATTATTTATTCATTTATTTTATTTCTCTGCCACTATTCCTAGAATTGCTCACACATGCTGACAAGGAGGTTTCTATTTCTGGAACTGCTCCAGGGCCCCAGCCACCTCAATCTGGCCTTCCATAGAGCACATTGCAGCTAAGGCATGGTTAGGGTTGCCAAATCTATGGACCTGGCCTTGAGTTTCAAGATTTTGTGTGTCATTTCCAGACAGGGGATGATGGCACAAATTCTCCAGCTTTGGTGAACTGAAGCTGATAACCAAGACTGTAGCTAAGGAAAGTAAAGAAGTTGGTCTCGCAATGTTGGCCCTAATACTGGTCGAAATTAGGATGGTTAGATCTCCTTTTGGGCGGCCTCCACAGAGGCTGGGTTCAGCATTTAGAGAGTATGCAGTGAACCCATTTAAAGCTAAACTCTCTCTTGACCAAGTCTTCTGTAATAATATAATGTCCTGATTAGATATAAAGTCCAAAAAAAAGGGGGGGGTCTCCTGCTTTGCAGCGCCAACCAGCTACATTCCATGACAACAGAGTCAAGGGATGATGATGTAAATTTTTACAGATCTTTGTTTGTCATGTTTGAAAAAATGGGTCTTGACTTACACAAAGTTCTTGCGGATGTTGTATATTTGACATTATTTTGCATTTTGTGGTCTGCTGTTTGAGAAGATTGCCTGCTTATATTATTTATCTGTTTTAAGGTAGTTTGGTCTTTGAGGTGTGCTGGACGGTTTTTTTTTCAGAGATTTCTTCTGGAACTTATATGTACTTAATGGTTTCGAAATCAAGTTTTGGCCTAATAACATTTGAAATAATCTTATTAGATTGGTTTAATTGGTTGGTAAACAGGGAAGGCTGTAGCAGTGGAGAATTCAAACAAATAGCCAGCACATGTAGGGGTAAAGTCAGAAAAGCTAAAGCGCAGAATGAACTCAGGCTGGCTAGAGAGGTTAAGAAAATAAAAAGGGCTTTTTTGGATATGTCCACAGCAAAAGGAAGAAGAAGGAAACAGTAGGGCCACTGCATGTAGAAGATGGCAAAATGCTAACAGGGGACAGAGAAAAGGCAGAATTACTCAACACCTTCTTTGCTTCAGTCTTCTCAGAAAAGGCAAAGGGTGCTCAACCTAAGGATAATAGGGAAGAAGACAGAATAGGGGAATTTCAGCACGGAATAAGTAAAGAGATAGTACAGGAATACTTGGTTAACCTAAATGAATATAAGTCTCCAGGACCAGATGAACTACATCCTAGAGTATTAAAAGAACTGGCAAATGTAATATCGGAACCATTGGCAATAATCTTTGAGAACTCCTGGAGAACAGGAGAAGTCCCAGCAGAATGGAGGAGGGCAAACGTTGTCCCCATCTTCAAAAAGGGGAAAAAAGAGGATCCCAACAATTATCGTTCAGTTAGTCTGACATCAATTCCAGGAAAGGTTCTAGAGCAGATCATTAAGCAGAGAGTCTGTGAACACTTAGAGGCCAATGCCATAATCACAAAAAGTCAACATAGGTTTCAGAGAAACAAGTCATGCCAAACGAACCTGATCTCTTTTTTTGATAAAATTACCAGCTTGGTAGATGAAGGGAATGCTGTGGATATAGTATACCTCGATTTCAGTAAGGCCTTTGACAAGGTTCTCCATGACATTCTTGCAAAGAAGCTTGCAAAATGTGGGATAGACAAGTTAACTGTTACATGGATTTGTAATTGGTTGACTGGCCAAACTCAAAGGGTGCTCAACAATGGCTCCTTTTCAACCTGGAGAGAAGTGACCAGTGGGGTGCCACAGGGTTGTGTCCTGGGCCCAGTGCTATTCAATGTCTTTATTAATGATTTGGATGACAGAATTGGGGGCATACTTATCAAATTTGCAGATGACACTAAACTGGGAGGAGTAGCTAATACCCCAGAGGACAGGATCAAAATTCAAAATGACCTGAATAGACTAGATAGCTGGGCCGATGCTAACCAGATGAAATTCAATGCAGAGAAATGTAAGGTTCTGCACTTAGGGCGGAAAAATGAAATGCACAGATATAGGATGGGGGACACCTGGCTGAATGAAACTACATGTGAAAGGGATCTAGGAGTCCAAGTAGACCATAAGCTGAACATGAGTCAACAGTGCGATGCGGCAGCTAAAAAAGCCAATGCAATTTTAGGCTGCATCAATAGAAGTATAGTTTCTAGATCAAGGGAAGTTATAGTGCCACTCTATTCTGCTTTGGTCAGGCCCCACCTGGAATACTGTGTCCAGTTCTGGGCACCACAATTCAAAAAAGATGTGGAGAAACTGGAGCGTGTCCAAAGGAGGGCAACTAAGATGGTGAAGGGTCTGGAAACCATGCCCTATGAGGAACGCCTTAGGGAACTGGTGATGTTTAGCCTGGAGAAGAGAAGGTTAAGAGGTGATAGGATAGCCCTGTTTAAATATTTGAAGGGATGTCATATTGAGGAGGGAGCAAGCTTGTTTTCTGCTGCTGCAGAGACTAGAACGCGGAACAATGGATATAAATTGCAGGAAAAGAGATTCCACCTCAACATTAGGAGGAACTTCCTGACAGTAAGGACTGTTTGACAGTGGAACACACTCCCTCGGAGTGTGGTGGAGTCTCCTTCCTTAGGGGTCTTTAAGCAGAGGCTGGATGGCCATCTGTCGGGATGCTTTGATTTGGAGTTCCTGCATGGCAGGGGGTTGGACTGGATGGCCCTTGTGGTCTCTTCCAACTCTATGATTCTATGATTCTATGGAGATCGCAGTTCATTTTCCTCAAGGAATCTCATTCCAAGCCACGTAATGGGTGTATTTTCTCTTAAGTCATCAGTTGATGGTAAGTTGATCTCAGTGTTTTTAATCTGAAACCCCATTAATGGGGAGTTAAGTTCTGCATCACTTTTTTGCCACATTGATGTTCTTTCCAATTTGGATCTTCCACATATTCAGAAAGCGTAGAAATATTTATGATATCATGTTCTTTTGGGTTAGTTGGAATCTTATTTTTTTCAGCGCAGATATTTTTTAAATGAGATTTTAGAAGATCTAATCTTCACACTATTTCATCTTGCACTTCAGTAGACAGAGTACAGAAGGAACTTATTAATTTTTTTTCATCATTGTCAAAAGGAGTTTCCTCGGTTGTATATGGCTTGCTTAATTTGGAGTCCTTTGCTTCATCAGGATGTACATGGCTAGATGTTTCTAACTCGGTTAGGTTCTGTGGCTGGTTGCTATCATTGGGTATTTTGTTTTTCTGATTTGATTTGTAACCAGTAACTAATTCTTGCGGCGGGGCTACATTTTCAAAGAATCTTAGAACTGGGATTCCATATTTTACTAAAGTGTTCTTACAGGTCATGATTGTATTGACTGTATCCTGCTCCGTAAAAATAATCACTGCATGCGCATGGGTATACAGTGGTCCCCCGGGTTACGAAAGTAATCCGTTCCGGATTACCTTTCGTAACCTGGAAATGTTCGTAACCCGGGGGACCGCTTTGTCTGCTGCGCTGCGTGGCAAATTTAAAGGGACCGCGCTTTTTTTCGTACCCCAGGGTTTTTTTCCCGCCCCGGCTCTTTCGTACCCCGGGGTTTTCGTACCCCGGGGGATTCGTAACCCGGGGTACCACTGTAATTGTAAAAAATGTATTCAACATGGATTATATCCATGATGAAAAACTTGTAGGGGATTATTGTGTTCAGTATAGCTAATAGATGCTGTTTACATTCAGACTGTGTTAGCAAGCCTTTAGGTTTGGGATAGTTATTCAACACCAATTTCTGACGGGTTAGAATTACCGGTAAGTTCCATTCTCCCTTACTAGCAGTGTTGAAGGTCTACTCAGGACTTTTTCTATTTAAAGAGAGGACATCCCAAGGATCATCCATAATGAGATGCTCGTCATGTATTTTTGTTGTTCTTATTTGATCTGGATGTTTACTTAAGTCAGCTTTAATTCCCAATGCAAATATATTCTCTTTTTCAGTTTGTTTTTTTTTGGGGGGGGGACTATTTTTGTGTTGGTGGTCTATATGTGGTTTTATGTGTTTTGGGGGGGTCTTTTCTTGTTAGTTTATTATTATTATTTTTATGCTGCATTATCTTTAAGTTTTTAACTCTTTTTGCCTTTATGGTATTAGCCTCCCTCTTAGAGTTTCTTGATAGTTTAGCTCTAGCCTCTCTCTTGCTGAGCTTTTTGGATTGACTTAATAATTTGTTACTTTGGGAGCTTGACCTGATCTTATTATTTGTTAATAAAGGTTGTTGTTTGCGAGTAGGAAGTATTTTATATTTTCAATCTTCTTCATCAATAGATATATCCATCCTTCAGTTGGTAATTTCTCTTCATTAAGATTTTTGGTCTGTGTGATAGGTATATTTTGGTCTACTTCCCTCCTGTCTTGGACAAATTCTTGTAGTTGCCTGGAGATTGCATCATTCAATTGAGTTTTATCATCAATAGGCTGTGTTGTTCTTATACAGGGTGGTCTATCAGCTCGGTCAGCTTCCTTCATTGTTGTTGTTGTGGAGTAATCACATGAGGGCACATCCATTGTTATCTGGTCTTCTCTTCTGCTGGACAATGCCAAGTTAGGTGTGGAGCTTGAGAGGTTTGAATTCTCTTCAGTTAGAACAACGTCCATTTTGTTATCAAAATATAGAGTAATCTTTGCTTGCTTCTTGCATTTACACGTAAGTAATTCTCCAATATCAGGTGTAATTCCCCTGATCTTATAGTCATTTCTGGTAAACACCATATCTCTATTTTAAAATCTAGACCTATATTTCATGGCACAAAACACAATCAAAACGGCTTACCAGATATTTGGTTACATTTGGTACTGCTCTACCTTTGTGTACTAGACATGGATAACTTCCTTCAACTCCCTGTTTATCTCTTCTATTAATAGGGTTAATAACTGAAATGACCTCTCCCTTTTACATCAAAATTAACAATGTCAGTCTATAAAATTAACAAACAAGGGCATCTGACATTTAAAAACCAGGTCAGAATGCATCAATTTTCTCCTTCTAAGATAGCATTCCTCCAATATTAGCACTGCTGGCAAGGCTGGTGGTGCTGGAGGTGAGGTTTGGAGGCCTCACTCTGGAGTTTATCATACGGGAGGAATTTCTCCCAATTTCGAATGGAGACAATTCGAATTCACGTGAATTCGCTAGTTTAGCGAATTTATGTGAAATCTAATTGCGTTTGGAATGTGTTCAGAATGACTTCCCATTTCCCGAAAATGACCCCCCATTGCCCAAAATTGTGTAAGATACACTCATTCGCAATAATATGAAACCCCATGATTGTGTTCGGATTGCCATTGGATTATACCCCCAAATTCCGATGTATGATAAACTCCCCAGAATCTCAACTACTGCTGCCAGTGAAGGTGACTGGAGGATATGGCTGTGGCTTTTTTGTCCTACACTCTCCTCCTCCTGTGGGTGCAACCCCTCCTGGCCATGCTCCCTCTCACTGCTGCCTTGCTTCAGCTGCCTTCAGGTCCTGGCTGGAGTTGAGGAAAGGAACAGGCTGCTTCCCTTAATCTTATAGCAACTTGGAAAGGCTCTCCAGAAGGCCTATGTATTTAGTTAGTTGGCCTTCTTCCCAGTTATTGCAGCACTTGGTATATTCCTGCATGGCAGGGGGTTGGAATGGAAGAGTTCTGACTTAATTTTAAAACAGAAAAATATGTTCTGCCTATGTAATATATATATATATATATATATATATATAGGTCTCAGGTTTGGGCCTGGAAACCTTAGGGGCTGGGATCATCCTGAACTGGCAATTCTAGGCACGCAGAAAGTTTCTGCAGTATCTTTGAGAATAACTGAAAGAAAGAAGTTGGTGGTGTGAGCTTTTGTAGACTTTATCCTACTTCCTCAAATGCATGTTCAGATGCATGAAGAAGGAGGATGAAGTCTACAAAAGCTCACGCTACCAATGTCTTTCTTTCAGCTAGTCTCAAAGGTGCTATAAAATCCTTTTGCATACTGATTTTCCAGACTAACACAGCTTTATCTTTGAATCTTAGGCATGGATGAGCATTGCCAAATCAGGATCAGTTGTCGTCCTGCTCATTAAGTGAAGTTGTACAGAAGCACTCCTTACCATCACTGTTCCCAATTACCTATACTAATATGGCAATGTGTTTTCATTTATTTATTTAGCTTTTTTGTTGCTGTTGGTATTTCACTGATTTGCAAGTTTTATAACTGTGCAGACATATCTGATGGGTGGTATAAAAATGGGATATAAAACGAAACAAAACAATTGCACAAAGTACTTTTAATGCAATTTCCATTTAAACAAGTGTCCAGTTCTCCAAATGCATCTCAACCAATCAGATAAATAACAAATCAGATTTTGTAACCTACTAGGCAATTAAGTAAATGTTAAAAGATGAAACCAAACCCCTCTATTAATCCAAAGAAACATCTGAGTAGGTGGCTGGAGTTTTTTCAGATTTGTTTTTAGATTTGGCTCTGACAGCTCTTGGCACACAGACAACAGTCCTTGCAATGGGCTGACAGTCCTCATTATTATTTACTGTTTGTTATTACTGCAGCATCTAAAAGCTATGAAAAGCCATTTATCTGTGATGTAACCAGGTGTCAACCCCAATGTGAGTGTGTTTCTAGGGAACTAGAAGCATTTATCCTTGCCTGCAAATAAAATTTATTGGATGTTTCTCACGGTAGTGGAGGACACAATATTCTGCATTTTCAAATGCTGCTGATGCTGCAGATGAACACAGCCATTCTGCCTGAACCTCCACATTCAATTTTTAAAAGAAAAAGGTCCAGGCATCAGGCTACCAGATTCTCCCCCTTAACCTTCAAAAGCCACCCTTAGCACATGTTGAACTCAGTGATTTTCAGATTGGAAGTGAGACCTGCAGGACGTTACAAGATTTGGATGCCCTGATCCCACCCTTTCTCCTTGTCCCAAACTTTGTCCATTCTAGAAGGGAAGAAAAAGGCAAGGCAGGCACCCGGAGCCTCTGCCTAAGAGAAGAGGAGAAGGAGGAGAAAGGAAACCATTTTCTTATAAAAATGTAAAAATAAGAATATATATGAATGTGTGAATGAAAATACGCACACCAAACAAAATATGTTTATTCCTATATTTTGTCAAACGGGGGGAGATATCTGCACGTAGATGTAAAGGTGGTCGCAAAGGTAAAAAGTTAGAGAACCACTGCTCTAACTGTCTTGACTTAGCAAGGAGAATCCTGATAAATCCTCTGACATCCCACTTTTTTAGCTGCACTTTAGCTGCAATGTTCCAGTTTCTCTCTGCTCCTCCCAGTTTCCCCCTTTGTCCAGAATCATAGAGATGGAAGAGACCACAAGGGCCATCCAGTTCAACCCAGCAGTACTATAAGGATCAAGAAGAAATAAAAAGATGTTGGATGCAATACACAGAAGAGCTATATAAAAGAGATGGAAAAAATGAATGATATATGGAACAAAGAGCCATATGAAGATGAACTCCAAATTATTAAAAACAAGGTGGAAGCTGCAATAAGAGAAATGGGTAAAAATAAATCACCAGGAACAGATGATATTCAAACTGAACTGCTACAACCCACACAGAATCAAGCCTAGTGTTAACCAATATATGTTAACAAATATGGGTAAAAAAATAATGGCAAACAGACTGGAAATAATCAATATACTGTAAATCCCCATCCACAAAAAGAAGACACAAAAAACTGCAGCAATATTATAGAACTATACACTACTCTCCCACGCAAGCAAAATTATGCTCAAAAGAGAAATCCCAGAGGTGCAAGTGGGGCTCAGAAAAGAAAGAGACACTATGGATCACATAACAAACATACAAAGGTTAATGGAGTGTACCAAGGAGTTCCAGGGGGGGTGGGGATCAGCACATGCTTTATAGACTATAGCAAAGCATTTAACTGCACAGATCACGAAAAAATATGGAAGGCTCTTAAAGACGTGGGAAGGTCATCTGATAGACCTGATGAGAAAACAATAATTAGGACAAGAGCTACTGCTAGAATAGAATATGGAGAAAAAGAATGGCCATGTGTCAGGTATGCTTTAACTGAGAGTTCCTGCATGGCAGGGGGTTGGACTGGATGGCCCTTGTGGTTTCTTCCAACTCTATGATTCTATGATTCTATGGAGTTTATCATACGACGGAATTTCAGGGTATAATGCAATGGCAATCCGAGCGCAATCATGGGGTTTTACGTTATTGCAAATGAGTGTATCTCACGCAATTTCGGACAATGGGAAGCCATTCCGAACGCAACCATGGGGTTTCACGTAATTGCGTATTAGAGTATCTCACGCAATTTCAGGCAATGGGGGGGTCATTTTCGGGAAATGGGAAGTCATTCTAAACGCATTCCGAATGCAATCAGATTTCACGTAAATTTGCTAAACTAATGAATTCCTGTAATTGTGAATTGGCTCCATTCGCAATTGAGAGAAATTCCTCCCATGTGATAAACTCATATGACAATAGTATTTGGGGTCTGGTAAGGATGCATATTGTCACTCTACTTCTTCAGCTTTTATGCAGGACATACTGTATGAAGAGCAGGCCTGGAAACAGAGGGAGGAGTTAAGATGGAAGGAATATCAACAATCTAAGATATGCAGGTGACACCATACTACTAGCAGAAAACATCACAGGCTTGGAACAGCTACTAAGGAAGGTCAAGGAAGAAATGCAAAGGCAGACTTAATGCTGAACATAAAGAAAACAAAAATAATGACTATGGGGGATCTAAATAAATTCAACATAGATAATCAGGAAATTAAAATAGTAAAAATATTCCCATACCTTGGATCAAACATCAATCAGAAAAGAGAATGCAGCCAAGAAATCAGAAGAAGACTAGGAATGGGAAGGACAGCTATGAAAGAACTAGAAAAGATCCTAAGGAGTGAAGACATACAACTAAGCACTGAAGTTAGAATAGCACAGTCCATTGTATTCACTGTCACCATGTACACAGCTGAACAGTGAAGAAAGCAGATGAAAATTAACTCATTTGAAATGTAGTACTGGAGAAGAATGCTGCAGCTACAATGGACAGTCAAAAACAAATGGGCCCTTGAACAGATCAAGACTGAACTCTGATTGGAAGCCAAGATGACCAAATTAAAACCGTCATACTTTGGCCACATCATGAGAAAGCATTGCTCATTAGAAAAGACAACAATGCTAGAAAAGGTAAAAGGGCAGAAGAAGAGATGAAGATTGCATGTTAGATGGATGGAGTCAATGAGAAAGGTCACAAGCATGAATTTTCAGGACCTGAGCAGAGCAGTGAAGAACAGGGGGGCTTGAAGATGTCTCATCCACAGGGTCACCATGAGGGCAGTTAACAACAACATATGACCAGGATGTAAAGCAAAGGATTTTGAGGATGGAATGAGCAATTAAGATCCATTCGATTTACAAAAGACCTTAGCTTGACAGAGATAAAAATTCTTATAATTGTTCTGCTCCTATGATCCAAAATATCTGCCTGCATTTAGTGACCTTCCTTTGGGGACCATCTCAGAGAGCACTAGCACTTCAAAATTTACCATTCACCACTGGTAAATGTAGTTGATTGTTGACATGTGTAAGATTCTCTATCCAGTTTTTCAATGTCACCAATAAAAATGGGTCTTAGAAGGCAGGACTTGGGAAAAACTCTGCTTGAGACCTTGGAGTACTCTTGCCTGTGAGAGATAACACTGCATAGTCCTTATTTATTGAAAATCTTCAATAATCTTCACTGAAAATCTTCAAGAAGAGGCTGAGCAATCCAATGCTGAGATTTTTCTGATTTGGGAATTTTAAAAAAAATTATGCAGGTAACAGGCGATTAGCTTGACTGGTGTACAAAACCTCTCCTATCTCTGTGATCTATGACTCTTAGGGATATTTCAATTTTCTTGGTTTATTTTAAATTAAGGGAGGAAAATCTCCTGTGTGTGACAGTGTATAGAGCCAGTCCTCGACAATGTTACGAGATCCAGACCTGAGGTGCAGAGGTAAGGCCTCCAAGGGGAAAAGGGAAACCAGAAGATGGGGCAATTCGGTGCACGCAAAGAGGAGCGGGAAAGATGTATAGCTTCACCACATTTCACTTCTTCAAATCTAGGAATTTAATTTGCATATTATGGAAATTATTCTACAGTACTTTGCATTTGAATTGTGCAAATTCAGCACATTGATTGTTGCAGTTCTTTTATTCTGCTGTTTCAAACTGCATACCATTTTTTTAAATAATTACAACCAATATAGAGAAGCAATACAGAATAATGAATGTTTAAAGTGTAGGCCATGGAACAGTGAGACTCAAGTTCAAACCTCTGCTTGGTCCAGGGTGACCAGATGTCTTCCTTTGCTAGGACACATCCTACATTCCAGCCTTCTGTCCAGGAGCAAATCAAACATGTCCTCTGCTTTGAGCATGGCTAAGAAGCATGAATTAATATTGATATCAGTGTTGTCTCACTATGAAATGCTAGAGGTTTGGTGACTGAATGAAAATTTAATTGGGAAGGCAAAGTTCTCATTTTGCAGAAGGGAATGCCCTCATTTTGTGCCCCCCATAGCTACAACTAAAGGGAGGAGAGAAGCACAAAGAAGCAAACAAAAAGCACAAGAGAGAAACCCTTGGCATCATGTGGAAGAAAGCACCGCTTGCATTTTAAGGCTTTTGGCTGAACATTAATACCATCCTATTCTTTTTCTTTTCCTTTTAAAAATGTGCCCTAATGTTCTATGCCTGAACTGAATGGATAATCGGTTAATGGATATTGCACTGGGAAAATCTCCTTGTATGAGAGGATTAAGAGACTGCTGTGACCACTGGAACATTATCCTTAGAAAGTGCCTCCCACATCATCTTGCTTGCTGAAACAGAGTGAACACTTCGCAGATGTGAGTTTGGTTTCTGGGTTATAGGAGAATCAGTTGGAAAGACTGTAGATGTCCAAGTGCTTCAACAAGGGAGGAGAGGGGGGAAATGTGCATCACCATCACCACCATCATCATCACCATAAAAAAGGACAATAGAGGAAACAATTTTGATCACAATTTATATATGCTAAAACCTATGCCTGCAAGCTAATTTAGAAAGATTTCGTTCACATTGAGAAAGTTATTAAAGTAAATGCACTAAATTCCAGATGCCATCTGATCATTGAAACTAAACAGGGTCAGCCCTGGATTATACTTGGATTGGAGACTGCCAAAGAATACCAGGTGCTATAGGCTATATTTCAGAGGAAGAAACTGGCAATATCATCTCAGACACTGCAGAAATAAATCTGTTTGACAACAATGTGAAGTCAAAGGCTTTCATGGCCAGCATCCATAGTTTTTTGTGGGAGTTTTGGGCTGTGTGGCCATGTTCTAGGAGAGTTTATTCCTAATGTTTCACCAACATCTGTGGCTGGCATCTTCAGAGAATGCTGGTTCCAGTCTCCAGGGACTGGCTGCTGGATGATGTCGAAATATCAAACTGCTTTATTTCTGCAGTGTGTAAGACCAGTCAGAAAACCCTATGAAATCCACAGAGTCGTAGTAAGTCTATAGGAGACTTGAAGATGCTTGCACACACATGAATGCATCTCACATAGAGTTGGGAGGATTCTGGGAGTCGTAGTCTAAAAAAGCCTCACCTTAGTTGGGAGGACTGTGGCCAGGTTAAGTCTGTGCACCTGGTCATTCCAGGGGCTACCTCCGGATGATAGACAATTTCAAGGGCCCTGATACACATGGTTGTTTCTTTTTAATCCGGGCAGCAACTGGACAACCTTTCAAATAGATAACAAGGAGAGGGCTGTTCTCAGCCCTTCAAAAAGAAGATCGCCTTCTGTAAAGAAGGCCACATGGGAATGCTTTGTGCACCTTTCAAAATGGATAGTGTATTCTTTTTTCCATTCTGTATAAAAGTTGCACTGGTTTTCTGGCTTATATTTACACTACCTTTCTGCCAGTTTACACTCACACGCACACATCACATTTGTCGCTTGAAGGGTGTGTATGTGATATTATAAGGAAGATAAGGAGACCTACATATAATGCTATAGTTGGTTTTTTGGGGAGAAATATCAATCCAAATGCAGGTTTTTGCTGCCCTCTGCCGGACAGCCTAGATAAAGAATGTAACAGAAAAGCAATTGCTATACAGACTGGAGAAAATGAAAACAGAGGTGCTTTTTAATTACAGCAAAGTATATAGTAGGGTATATGAGAAAGAGCATGGCATAATGGTTTGAGCACTGGACTGTGACTTTGAAGACCAGGTTTTGATTCCTAGCTCGGCCATGAAACCCACTTGTTGACCTTGGGTAGAAGCAGTAACATCTGCTGAGATCTGTCAGCAAGCAAAGCCAGATGTTTCTCCAATCCCCCATTCTATCTACCACCCATGGAATGACAATTGGGCAAGGCTTTCATGGCAAAGATGTAAATCCCAGGGGGCTTGGTTTGCTGTGCAGGGTGGACGAGGATGGCAACCTCCACAACAATCCCCCCCCCCCCAAAAGACATCATCATAATCATCATCCCACCTTCCTCCTGGTACAGGGACTCAAGGCAGCTATGTTGGACTTATGCTTGCACATTTCACTAACAAGATGCCAGGCTGTGTGTGTACAGATGCAGCTGAAAAACTGTAGCACTGTGGGTATGTTACAGATCTATTGAGGAGAGAAAGCCCATTGGAATCAGTGAAACAGACATAATAACGCTAATCGTGCAGAGGAGACTCAATGTTCTGGCTAATCCGCTTTGTCATACTCTGAAATTCAAAGGCACATTATGGGACAGAGGTGACAAGGATGTGGAGAGGGATCTGTTAAAGAGTATGCAGATTTGCATACATCACAAAACAGCCACTTTTGTTGTACAGCATTTTGCAAGTTGTATCATGAAAGGTGAGCATCAGCTTAGCATACCCTCCAACTGTCCTGGTTCGTCAGGAATGGCCCAGCTTAATCCTCTGCTGTCCCACTTACACAGATGCTTTTAAAATGTTCCAGTTTCTCTCATCTCCCTTTCATCCTTTTGCCCGGCTTTACGTCAGTTGCTGTAACAGATAACTCAGCAGGAGGGAAAAGAGAAGGGGGTGAATGGATTATTAAAATACCCACTATGCTCAAGGTTTAACAGAACCAATATATAAATTCTAGGGTATCTCTTTTTATAATAGTAGTTTTGTGTGTCCTTCCTCATTCGTACCTTTTACCTTCTTTTTGCCTGGCCACACCCTTTTGACCACAATCTGATGGTGCTCAGCCATAAGTATCCTAATTTTCATCTGTGACATGCTGGAATATCTGACTTATTTATTATACAGTTGGCCCTCTACATTCGTGGCTTTGACTTTTGTAGATTTGATTATTCACAGATTTGATTTATATATTCTCTCTAGGAATCTCTAGGTCTTCCAGCATGACTCTATGGTCAACTTCTGCCAAAGGTCACACTGGAGGACCTAGAGATTCCTATAGAGAACACTTCCCTAGCCATTTGTAGCTCCTCTAGCACAATTTCATGGTCAATTTCTGACAGATCTTGACCACAGAATTGCCCTCAAGGACATAGAGACGGAGGGTCCCCTATAAATGGTTACTTTGTTGTTGTTGTTGTTCTTGTTGTTGTTTTGCTGCTAAGAATGGGAGGAGGTGCTTGTGGGATTTCCTTCTCAGATATGCTTCATGTATGCCTATCTGACCATTCATCTCTTCTCCAAGAATAACCTGAGGCTATGAGGTAGTGAAGGGTGAACGTAGGTGAGGAGGGGCATCATTAGGGAGGTGCAGGGGGTTCAGACCACACTTGGTGACACCCCAGAAGGGGTGTGTACCTGGTGGTACTAGCACAGCTGCTGTGCAAGTGAAAAATGATGTCACTTCCCTTTCTCAAAGACTCAACAGATCGCCCCTAAGGGGTGGCCTGCAGCTGCCCCTTTTAGCACTGGATCGGGGCTACTACATGCTGTGGATCCGATCTCTGCTATCCATGGTGCAAAAAGGAGCTGCAAAAAGTGGTTCTTTTTTGTGCTCTGGAAATGGTGCCATACCCACCGGCGCACGGCTTTTCCATGCTCCTTTGGCGCTGCGTTGTGTGGTGCAATGTGTGGTGTTACACCAGCCTGGGGCAGAGTCAGGACATGCATCATGTGGACTGCTGCAATGCATGTGGATGCTACAATGCATGCCCAAGACTGGAGGTTGGTTCTGATTAGTACTAAGATGGGAGACCACCAACGAATACTAGGTGCTGTAGGTTATATTTCACGGAGAGGAACTGGCAAAACCACCTCTGTTGCTGCATCTGCACTACAGAAATAATTCAGTTTGACACTGCTTTAACTGCCATGGCTCAATCCTATGGAACACTGGGATTTGTGGTGGATCCAGAGCTCTTTGACAGAGAAGGCTATATATCTCATAATTCCATAGCATTGAGCCATGGCAGTTAAATGGTGTCAAACTACATTATTTCTGTAGTGCAGATGCAGCCTATGATCTTGTCTGCATGGGCCAAAAGGCCTGTTTCCCCACCACCACCACCAGTTGTGAAAGGACAGTGCATGACCCAAACTCTGGTTCTGGTGCAAGCAATCCCTCACCAGAACTTGGGCAAAACAAAGGGAAAATGCATTTTTAAAAAACTTACCTCTTACACTGGATCTTCTGGGATGATTAGAGTTCTGCATTTCCATGCCACAGTGACTGAATGGGCGTCCCAATGGGCTGGCTCATGCATCCGCTGCCATCACTGGGCACCTCCTTCACACCTCAGAAGTCAACTATTCACAGCAGACATGGTGGTTGGCACAGTGGGATACCCGTGCAAACACTTTGCCACAGAAATGGAGGGCCAGGTAAAGGCAGCAGGCAGGGGCATTTGTAGGGCCAGGGTATCCGGGGCAGCCCGGAGTATCCTAACCAGTGCAGATAGTGCATGAATATTCCTTGCTTAAGAAAACCCTATGAAATTCATGAGATTGCCAGATGACAGGTGACTTGAAGGCACACACACTGTTCGGCAGAGTAAGGTTCATCTCAGGAAGAAGGTGCTGGGGTACAGAGATTGGCAGGGGTAATGATGGAGGATAGGTAGCTGTCCCCTGCAGTTTTCAGGTGATGCTGTGGAAATCCTGCCAGCAGTTGAAGAATAATTCAGCCAGCAATCAAGTCAGTTTTTACACATGGAATTGGAAATAGGACGGGTAGAGTGCACCATCTTATCCTTTGCCTCACTCTACAAAATGTTTTAGACTAGTCCAAAACTGAGAGGAGGGAGCTTCACTGAATCCCTCATTCACCTTTATGTGGGAACATTGTGCCCATGAAAGCTGGCAGAGTTTTGGTGTTCTAGGTACTGTAGTCCAAAAGAATTACTTTCTCGAGCTCTGTGATGGATGAAGTTTTTTTTTTCCATTCAGAATTGCATATCCTCCAATTGTGTAGCAGAGACAGCCTCTGCTTATTCTCTGCTGTCCAATTTTTTTGGGTGCTTTTAAAATGTCCCAGTTTCTCTCTCTTCCTCCCACTTTCCTCCTTCATTCTTGGCTTATTTCAGTGTCTGCAAAGTCTGAGTTCAAAATGCAGAAGTAGCTTGCAGTCAAGTAACTCTGCAAGGGCAAGAGGAGAGGAGGGGGCAAAGTCTTGGTCTTCTTATAATCAATACTGTACATACATTCCAGGAGTTCTCCGCTTAAAATAATGGTTTTGTTTGTTCTGCCTCATTAACAATTTTTGCCCTCTTTGTTACCTTTTGGCTGCACTGTGATGTAGCACAGCCACACACGTACACATGTACTGTAATAGTGCCACTCTATTCTGCTTTGGCCAGGCCCCACCTGGAATACTGTGTCTAGTTCTGGCCAGCACAATTCCAAAAGGATGTTGAGAAGCTGGAGTGTGTCCAGAGGAGAACAACCAAAACGTGAAGGGTCTTACTATCAAGCCCTATGAGGAGCAACGTAGGGAGCTAGATATGTTTAGCATAGAGAATAGAAGGTTAAGAAGTGATATGATAACCCTGTTTAAATATTTCAAGGGATGTCATACTGAGGAGGGAACAAGCTTGTTTTCTGCTGCTCCAAAGACTAGGATACAGAGTAATGGATGCAAACTACAGGAAAAGAGATTCTACCTAAACATTAGAAGGGACTTCCTGAAAGTAAGAACTGTTTGAAAGTGGAACCCACCCCCTTTCTGCAGAGGCTAGATGGCTATCTGTGTTGGGGGTGTTTTGATCAGTGTTCGTGCATGGCAGGGGGGTTGACAGGATGGCCCTTGAGGCCTCTTCCAGATTTAAGTTTCTTTGGGGCTTTCTAGATCTGCAGTTTTTAAAAAAGAAGCTGGGAAAACCAGCACCTTTTTAAAGGCGCTTCTTCTCCCCTAAAGCGCAAAAAAAGCATTTTCATGGCACACTTTACCTTTTTCTCATCTAAAGGCTAGAGTTTCTTGCAGCCATGAACATACTTCTTTTTGCCAATCTAGAAAGCCCTTTTGATTCTGTGTCCCAGTTTTCACCTGTAAAATGTTGGATGGTATGGAAAAGATGCTCCTGTCCACTACTTGTCACCTAAAAGGCCAATTAGGAATATTCTAAAAAAAGCCATCTGAAAAAGTTAAGAGCTATAGTATCCCCTCTGCAGTTTAAATATGGTTTCCTCTAATGGCTTTTCAGGAGGGGTGGGCAATTCTGGCAAGTGGGGGACCAGTTTTTGCCCCCAAGATCCTGCAATGGGTCACATGAGCCCTCTCTGCCAACATTCAAAATTAATAATCAGAGGTGACTGGATATCAACTTTAGTTTTTATTTGGGAGGCTTGAGCAATTTGGGCAAAAACACTTTGAAAATCATTTTTCACATTTTTTTAACTAGTAGTCTCAGGGGGTCCAAAATGGCCTTATTATTACAGGCCACATTTTGCCCACCCCAGTCTTTAAATATTGGCTGACATACCAAAATAAGAATGTAATTTTATTCATATCATCTCATAAATAAGCCTCATTGCAGCCCCAGCCCACACATGTGGGGTGTTCATGACAACTTCTCAGTTGCTTCCAGTTTTATCCTAAAATGTGACTTTGGGAGACTGAATCATTTAGAAATCCTATAATAGGAAAGTGGCTTCACTTCTCATTTTCTACTGCGTGATGAAAGGAGAAGACATTGTCTCTGATTTGCCACCTTTCACCTTACAGCTGGAAAAAAATGGCTTAGTTTTCTAATAACTATCCTGGCATTTCTTCATTCTTGGTTTAATTTACAGGAAAGGAAATGGACCCGAAGGGCGGATGGAAATTCCTGAACAAATGGTTTCCCTTAAGTAATCTGTGCAATCACATTAACTTTTCATTGAATGATAGATGGTTCAAGGCTAATTGTATTAATTCATAATGAGGCATTGCAGTGGAATGAGGGCGTGCCAGTGCGGCATAACCAGAGCAGATAAGGCCTCTTCCAAATCAATACAGTTCTAAAAATATTGATTTATCCTCCTTTTTCCCCAACAGTGTCCTTGACTATAAGGATATCTGAGGCTCTTCTTACAAGGTTATTTTCCTTTGGATGACAGAGAGAGAATTAACATAAGGGAAGATCTAAGTACTTCATAGTTTATGGTTTTCCTCAAAGGTCATCACAATAATTTAATGAAAATAAAATGCAATCAAGACTGAGGAGAAACTCAACCATCATGTGGTACAGATTAGATCTCATCTGTCTCCCTGGCAATTCACAGTAATTTATTTTATAAAGCCTTTTCTTAATTTTTGTGCAGCAATGGCAAATTCTTCTGTCAGTGAATTATGAGCTCACATATGTATACATGTATATAAACTAGGGCTGGAGAAAACAGTGATTCATGCAAGACTTTTGAAATTGACCCAGTAATTTCAGGAGAAACATTTTTGTAAAATGGCCACTCCCCCAGCTTTGGTTCTGCTCCATCTGAATCATTCTGAATTTTTTTTTAAATTGCTTAGGAGTGAGTCATAATGAATTCAATGGAGGTTACTTCTAGTTAGACAGGATTGCAGTGTTCATCTGTAATTTCTTCCCCTCAAAGAGACAAAGAATGCCTTTAAAATTTTGGCTAGGGTATCAAATCAAGCAGCTTGGTTTTTTGTTGTTGGGGTTTTTTGTTTTGTTTTGTTTTTTGCAAGATGCAAGATGAGGTTTTTTGCAAGATGATGGTGATGATGAAGAAATTCAAACATTTTTTCGCTGCCACTACAAATGATGTGTTAAGATCTAGGAGGGAAGGTTTTTCTCTCCATCCTACTATCTCTACAGGCACTGAGGACTTGGGGGAGAGAGCCCTCTCAGTGGCTGCACCCAGATTGTGGATTTCCTTTCCACTTCAGGTCTGGTTGGCCCCCTCTCTATCAGCAGGTGAAAACCTTTTTATTCATGCAGGCCATCAGATAAATGCAACGGTCAGGAGTGCTTGTTATCAGCTCCAGCTGATACGCCAGCTACGTCCTTTCCTGGAACTGGGGGACCTAGAAACCGTGGTACACACACTGGTAACCTCACAACCCGACTACTGCAATGCACTCTACATGGGGCTACCCTTGTGCCTAGTCCGGAAACTTCAGTTAGTTCAAAATAAGGCAGCCAGGTTGGTCACTGGAAAAATTAGAGGTGACCACATAACACCTATTTTAAAATCGCTTCACTGGCTGTCTATTAGTTTCCGGGTGCAATATAAGGTGTTGGTAATGACCTTTAAAGCACTTCATGGCTTGGGCCCAACCTATCTATGGGATTTCCTTCCATATAATCCACCCCATATTCTCAGGTCCTCTGGGGAGAATTTATTACAGCCTATAAAGACCAGGTTAGCTGCAGTTACCCAGAGGACCATTTTTTCAACCGCTCCCAGATTATGGAATGGCTTGTCGGAAGAGGTCTGTCATATTACCAGCTTGGACAGCTTTAAAAAGGCTGTCAAGATGGATCTCTTCCGGCAAGCCTTTCCTGAATAGCAGACCCAGTCACCCATTGAATCAACCATTATACTGAATACCCTGTAACCCTGTTCGCCCATCTCTGATTATTTTAATGGATTATTTTAATGTTTAAATGTGTTTAATTGATGTTTTAGGGGAGGGAGGGAATAATTGGGATTATATGGATTTTTTTTATTGTAAGCTGCCTTGATCCTCATGGAGAGGCAGGAGTTCCTGTATGGCGGGGGGTTGGACTGGATGGCCCTTGTGGTCTCTTCCAACTATATGAGTCTATGATTCTATCAAAAATAAAGTTTTATTTATTTATTTAGATTTAAGTTATATAGCAGTACCATGTGCGGTGTGTTGGGGATTTTTTAAAACTTTTATTTTATATTTATGTTTTAAATCTGTTTTAAACTGTTGTTAACCATATTTAAAAATATTGTCTAATTCTTTTTTTTTAACTTTTGTAAAATAAGATTTTAACTGATGGGAAGATGGGAGACACCATTGACTTGCCCTGGAGTGTAGATTGCACCTCTGGTTCACCTGTTTTGGCTATGTGCATCATTTTAAAAGGTTAGTGTGGGAATTTGAAGTTGAAGGCTTTCATGGCCGGCATCCATAGTTTTTTGTGGGGTTTTCGGGCTATGTGGCCATGTTCTAGAAGAGTTCCTTTCTGACGTTTCGCCAGCATCTTCAGAGAATGTTTGCCTGGAAAAGGGTTGGGTATATATATCCTGTGTGACCCTGGGAAGGGAGGAGTGATTTACAAGTTTATTGTTTGGTTCCTAACGGCAGTCCTCAGGGTGGCAGGATATGCAAACGAGGATTAATATCTGCTAATTAGTGCTCATTGTCTTCTGGGAATTCCCTGACCCTAGGCTGTTTCCCATTTGCATTGGTTGAGCCTTAACCCTGCTCTTCTTACCCTCAGGGTTTTCCTCTTTCCTGTTGAAATTGTCCAGGTGTTTATGGATTTCAATGGCCTCCCTGTGCATTCTGACATGATAGTTGTTAGCATGGTCCAGAATTTCAGTGTTTTCAAACAGCATTTTATGCCCAGGATGGTTTATAGCATGTTCTGCTACTGCTGATTTTTCTGGCTGACCCGGTCTGCAGTGTCTCTCATGGCCAGATAGCCCCAAAACCCCACCAAAAAAGCCCTATTATTGTGGGAATGTTTATTTTCCTCTGAGTAAACACCACCCTAGAATATGACTGGTTCATCTTTTGATCCCTACGTATTCACTGCTTTAGTGACTGTGAAAGTCCCACAATCCCCACTTACTGGGCAGCAGCTGCTGCCAGTGACAAGGGTCTGGATCCCTATTGACCATGAAACAGGTGACTTGACATCACAGCCCTCCTGTGAGCATTCTCTGGTGCAAGGGGGAATTGCAACAGGGACATTGCTTCTGCCCGTCACAACAGAGATTGCTCATGGAAGCAAGTGGGAACATCAGTCAGCTGCTTCCTGACTGACAGGAAAAGAAGACTCCTGTTGCTCGCAGTTACTGTGGTGTCACTAGGGTTGGTGTTATCCAGTGTGGTAACTGATGGTGTCACTGCCCCCCATTAGCCTCTTCCCAGACCACACCAATACAGAATCCTGAGTAATGTTTTTGTACTAATTGACTCATAAATCCTAATTCCTGCACTGAATGTAATGGTAACAGTTGTGACATAAACAACTAACAAAATTAAATGCATACCTGTAAATTACAATATCATATGCACAGAATACATGTAGAATTCAAACATATAGCCATGTTAGTTTGTAGAATCACTATGTAGAGAGATCTTGTAGCACCTTTGAGACTAACTGAAAGAAAGAAGGTGGCAACATAATAATAATAATAATAATAATAATAATAATAATAATAATGTTTTATTTATACCCCGCTCTTCAGCCAAGACTATCAGAGCGGCTTACAATTTGTTAAACAAACAGCTTCATTTACAATTGTAAGCTATTTGCCCCCAACAATCTGGGTACTCATTTTAGCGACCTCGGAAGGATGCAAGCCTGAGTCAAGCTTCAGCCCTTTGCTGGTCTTGAACTCGCCACCTTCTGGTTTTGAGTGAGTGGCTGCAGTACAGGCATTTAACCACTGCTTTCGTAGACTTAAGTCTACTTCTTCAGATGTATTTGGTGGAGTAAATAAATGTGTTTACATATACATACACAATTTCATGTGGTTAAAGTGAAAATTTGGTAAAATGTGGTGTTTCGAAAGTTTTTTTAAAAAAAATAAAAAAAATGAAATTTAATTAAAAAAAAAACTGGGGCCTCTCCTTTCTCCTCCCACTGAGCCTTGCCCCACTCACCCCATCTCGCCAGTGTTTTAAAGAGACATAGGTGAATGCTGCAGCCCATTCCTGTCAAAATGCAGATGTTTCAGGAACAGTGGTGTCACTTACTGTGGTCTGTATGTCTCACACCCTCCTAATGACACCACTGCTTGTATGATACAAAAAATTACCGTATATACTTGACTATAAATTGACCTCATGTATAAGCCGAGGATAGGTTTTAGGGCCAAAATTATGGATTTTGATATGATCCGTGTATAAGTTAAGGGTAAAACTCAGGGACATGTAACAAAGGATCAAAAGGATGAAGCAAGGAAAACAATGGCAAACAAATTACAAAATTCCAGCAGGCACAACTGTTTGTGCTCATCCTAAAGGGTCACTGCTTCCAGGACAGATTATGCTCTTGCTTTTCACCAGGGCTTGGTTCCTTTTTTAATTTTAAAGTACATACGTACATTGACCCGTGGATGTCAACTCAGGTTTTTTGGGGTCAATTTTTTGAGTAAAATTTCTAGACTTATACATGAGTATATACTGTATGGCTTATGCCATCAGAGCTGGCCTTGCTGTTAGGCAAAATGAGGCAATGACTTCTGGCAGGAGATGCCTAGCGGCAGATAGGAGCCTCAAACACCTCTAGGGAACTCCATTGGAGAATCATGGGAGTCGTGTGATCCCCACCCCCAAGGCTACCTAGTCCTGCCAACTATTGATAGGGAATGCCCTGCTGAGCATTACTTGTAACTGCTGACACTCTTGATGGAGCTGTTAGCTACTCACATGGCAAAGAACCAGGTCCAGGAAACAAGGATCCTGCCAACTCTTTACCACCGTGCTGTGAAATGACACCAGAGGGGGTTGCACTGCTCACTTTATTGTAGCGTAAAATCAGAGTCTTACATGTTCCTTGATCATCCCTTCCGCAGCCCTCACTCCCCTGTTGCTACTTGCATCTACCACACAGCAGGTCACTTCTATAATGACTGCAGAGGCATGGCTTCAGAGATATGCCCGCGCAGCTGTTTCTTCTTTCCTGAGCTGCAATTAAAGAGCAAAGAGAAAGATTGGGATCACTGATAGATGTGCTGGCATTTCCTACCCTGGAAACTATACTGCAGGAAAATTTAATATGGATAGAGTCCCATATGTATTTATTTTCTCCTATTCCCTTCCAGAACAAGGAGGACCTGTTAAGATCTTTACATCCTAAATCTAAAATAAGAGTGCTCAGATGTCCTGCTTTACAATCTTCTAAATTGAGGGTTATGAGAGGACAGTCCCCTATATGAAGGCAGCCTGGGTTTCTGTATTGGGGAAAATACTCCCTCCCGCATAACTTTAGATGTTGAACTACAATCTCCATCGTCCACTACCACCACCCCTTTCCACTGGCTAGAGATGATGGGAGTTGCACTCTAGAAACACCTGGAGGGCTACATGTTTCCCACTCATGGTTTCTGTGGAGGGCTGTCAAGTCCGAGTCTGGAGGAAAGAAGAAGAGGGAGAGGAAGGAGAGTAACAGATCCCAGATTATGGAATGGCCTGCTGGAAGAGATCCGTCATATTACCATCTTAGACAGCTTTAAAAAGGCTGTCAAGACGGATCTTTTCCGGCAGGCCTTTCCTAAATAGCTAACCCAGCAACCAACCAACTGAATCATCCCCGAATTTGCTGCAGCCCTATTCGCCTATTGTTGTTTATTTTTAATGTATATTTTAATAATTAAATTGTTTAATCAAGGAGGGGGTGGTGGAAAGTATTTGGATGAGGTTTTGTATGTATTCCTTTAGCTGTAAGCCACCTCGATTGTCATGGACAGAGAGGTGAGATATAAATAAAGTTTTATTTTATTTATTTTATTTAACAGAATTGCCCATTATTTGAAGTAGCCCATTATTTATAGTTACTACTGGAAAGCACAGGGATGTAGGGTCACAAATCATCAGGGGTCCTTTTATGTTATACAGTTACAGCACTATGATTCCACTTTAACTGACATGGCTACATTCTGGTTTCTGTAGAGCTAGTTAAGCATTCTAAATACCCCTTCCCTGAACTGAAAATCCCAAGATTCCATAGATAGGATATTTCCATTGGCTTTATAGCACTATGATTGCACATCATAAAAAAAACCCTGGTCACCATCTTTCCCATTAGGTCAATATGACACTACACTATTATAGCACTATTATTCCACTTTAATTGCTATGATTGTCTCCTGTGGATTTCTGGAAGTTGTAGTTTAATGAGGCCTAAAAACTTGCTGGCTGAGAAGAATTCTTAGCGCTCCATCCTTTAAACCGCAGATCCCAGGATTTCACAGGAGGTAGCCATAGCACTTAAAGTGGAATAGTAGCACTATAGCAGTGCGGTGTGATATTGTGATGAGGTCAAAGCTTTGAAACATTACTTTTTGGGACTACAACTCCCAGACTCCCCCAGCAGTGGTGATGTGACACATTTCATTTCTATTTAAATAATCCACTCCTAAGGCCTATAGTGTACTGCAATATACTTTTTCCAGGAGTAGCTCCTCTCCTTCCTGCTTTCCCCATGAGTGCACATCTTAGCTTTCTGCAACCAGGGCATCTTCCAAGGCCATTTAGTGACCAGGGAAGAGCAGGCATGGCCAGGCAGTGACCTGTTGTGTTCCTCCAGCCAGATGTACAATGAAAACATTGTTCCCCAGACGTTAAGAGGTTCTAGTCTTTCATTTGTGATCATTCCCAATAAATACTTTTTTAAGTCTCTGTGATGCTCAAAATTCAAAATTTCCTTACTTTAGCATGAATAGCATTCCAGTATCTTTTTGCATTTTTGCAGGTCCACCATAAGTGATAGAAGGTATCCACTTCTTTTTCACATTTCCAACATATATTCTTTAAATTCTTATTTGCTAATTTATATGGGGTGAGGTACCAATGAAATTGCATTTTGTAAAAGTTTTCTTTCAAATCAGAATTTAAAGTAAACTTTAGGTTTTTTCCCCCACTGATCAAGATTTATATTTTGTTCAGTGTGTTGAGCCCATTTAACCCTAGGTGGTTTTATTATTTCATTTATTATTTCAGATTTTTGAGGAGCAGTGGTGTCACCCGCACTTAGGGCATCACCTGGTGCATTCCGCATGCCTTGCACTCCCCTAGTGACCCACTGCCGTGGCAGTTAAAGTGGTATCAAACTGCATTAATTTTGCAATGCAGATGCAGCCCTAATCTCACCTATGTTTTTCAGTGTCCTCGACTGTTTCTGGCAGCTGGACATTTAATGTCTCAGGGAGGAAGAAGGCTGCTGAACCACAAAGCACAGCCACAGCAAAGTATGTGACTTGAGGCAGAGGCTTCCAGAGGCCATCCAGCAGGAAGATGAGAGGTGCCACTGATCCACCTAGACGTGCCATGAAGGAACAGTATCCTTGGCCTTTCTGTCTAGAAAGAAAGCATGGGAAAGAGGCATCTTGAAAAGGAAACAGGGTAACAGATCTGCAGTTTCATGAAAGAGCAGCAAAATGGTTAATTATTTAATTATGATTTCATATTTACTGTCAAGATTGGAGGGATGTGCTTGTGAGATTTATTGTCTCGGGTGCCAAAATAACTAGTACTACGTTACTAGTACTATGACATGTTGTTATTGTGTATCTTAAAGTCATTTTCAACTTATGGCAGCCCTAAAGCAAACCTATGATGGGGTTTTCTTGGCAGGTTTCTTCAGAGGGGGGATGCTATTGCTGTCTTCTGAGACCAAGAGATTGTGACTTGCCTAAGGTCACCCAGTGGGTTTCCATCTCTTAGCAGGGATTTGAACCCTGGTCCCAGAACTATAGTCTAGTGCTCAAACCACTACACCACGCTGGAACATTTTACAGATGAAAACTGGAACACATATATGGCCAAAACAACATTACAGTGTGGTCAATATGCCAAAAGGTTATTTTTCACCATTGCATTTTGAAGGAAAATTTACAATTTACAACTCACTACATAGTACAACTCACTAGATAGTAGTAACATACTACTTACTACTCACTACTGCAAGGGCCTTGGACTAAAACTGTAATTAATTGATTTTCCAAAGGAATATCCCAATCTGCTTATGTTTTAGTGCACATTGTTGAAATGCACATTCCCTGAATCTATTTATTTAGGATTGTACATAATCCATCCTTGAACCTAAAATAAAGTAACAAACAGCCCCACTGGATTAAACCAAATGATTCCGCAGTAGCAGAGAACAAGCTACCAGTTACCGGTTGAGTTACTTATCAGACCAAAGGAACCTGTCTCTTACCTGAGGACAGTGGGATAAAGTTCTGATGCATACAAGAAGACTGTGGTAAAAGCTGCTTCAGAGAATCCTTTGCCAGTAATGGCAACCACTGAACGTAAAGTCTCAAGAGCTAAGAAAAGAAAAAAGAAAAAGAACAGTTCAGGAAGTTAATAGAATTCTAACCTTTTTATCTCTTGATGTTCTTGGACTACAGCTCCCATCCCCAATCCACAGCAACACACTATAAAAGTATTTGCATAAGCCAGTGTGATGTAGTGGTTTGAGGAATGGCCTACGACTCTGGAGACCAGGCTTTGAATCCTGGATCAGCCATGCAAACCCACTGGGGGGGACCTTGAGCAATTCACACTCTCACAGCCTCTGAAAAAACCTGCCAAGAAAACCTCATTATAGGTTCACCTTAGGATTGCCTTAAATCTGAAACAACACTACAATCAATCAGAAGTTCTCAACCTTTATTCTTCCATATATTTTGGACTTCACCTCCCAGAAGCTGCAGCCAGCATGGCCAGTAGTCAACAATTCTAAGAAGTGAAGCCTAAAAATATCTTCATGGAGAAAGATTGAAAATCATAGCAATAGGTATAATCAGTGTTAATTGCATTAATCATTGGCCACCAAAAATATAGCTGCTGGGGTTCCTTCTAATTCAACTTTTTTTTTATTGAATAGTCATACGGTTAATGTTGAATATCCCAACTGTTTGCCAGGAGTTGTACATGTAAACTAATACAGGGTTAGCCCAGTTCATTTTGTTACCTTTGGCAAAAAACAAAATGGTGCCTTCTCCCTTTCAATGTTCAAAAGCTGATTGCAGTGACAGATAAATCTTTCTTCAACATGGATTATAGGATAGCATCTTCTTCCATACTTGAAGGCAGCAAGCTAGCCTGGAGGGTGCAGAGCAGGTTTTGTGATGACACCCAGCTCTCACATCAACAACTTGTAAATTGCTTGGACTGCCAGATCTCAGGGTCTGGTCCAAAATCTCAGGGCTTGATCCTTCTCTGGTGCTCATGATGAGAAGGATGAATCTCAGGGCCCAAGTACTGCCTTTAAAATGCGTGTAGAGATTGAGTCTCCCTTATCTGGATTTCCAAAATCCAAAATACTCCAAAATTGTCTACATGGGTGGCTGAAATAGTGATGTATACAAAAAATTAAATTAATTTTATGTTTAGACCTGCATCTCATCTCCAGGATGTTTCATTATGTATATTCCAAAAATCTAAAAAAATTCCGAAATCCAAAATACTTTTAGTCCTAAGCATTTTGGATAAGAGAGACTCTGTCTGTCTGTCTGTCTGTCTATCTTCCTCATTCCTTAAACTTGGTATTTTTTATATGAGTGGCATACTCTGTGTTACTATGGTTGATGCTTAATATAACATTGTTATTCTGTGCCTTGAAGTCCTTCCCAACCGAGGGTGATTTGTCCAATGTCACCCAGTAGATTTGCATGGCTGAGTGGGGATTTGAAGCCTGATCTCTAGAGTTGTAGTCCAATGATCAGACCAAAAGACATACTGGCTCTCTTAACATGCTAATATTACCAGCAGTGTCCTTGCAACAGCACCAGGTCAAGCCCAGAATATGGAGTTGTCCCTTGATTTCAGTGCCGAAATCTCTAGGCCTAGGATAGTCTGACCTGACAGCCCTATGGACGGCTGTTTCCTAGTGTCTGTTTCTTTAGACAACCATCTCATTTTCTGTCTAATGGCAGGGCAAGCCCTAGGCCTATCCAATAGAAAGCACTTTATTTGGAGTCCAAGATACCAGGCATTGTTTTTAAAACTTATATCTACCTACATTTATATGCCTAGTAGAGTACTTGATTTAACAAGATTTGGGTTTAACATAAAAGACTGCAATGGTTGGAGCTGGATGCTAGTCTGCCCTTCCCAAAGTCACCACAAAAACAACAAACAAAGATGTGCAACGAATTATGGAAGGAAAGAAACAGCAAAGCTTGACCTATTCTTTATCCTCCACAGGAAAATGTTATGGCTGTAGGTATCATAATCGCACAGATCATGTGCTGCAAGACATGAGACGTGGCATGAAGGAACTTTTTTTTAATGTCCAAAATGTGTGAGTTATTATTTTTCAACAGGTGTTTGTTTAAAATTTTGACCTAGTTATTCAAAGCATCGTTTTGATCTAGCCCCGTAATGATTTGCATGAAGAATGACTCCAAAGGATGAGCGATATATTAGGTAGCCTTCAAAGTAAAGGTGAACAGTTCTTTTCAAAGTCACTTAGAAATTATGTTTAAGAACACCTTTGGACAAATATTCTTTATATTCCCCCTGGATCCAAGCTGACTAAATATTGACCTAGTATCCAAATATTTTTTTATCTAAGATATAAATTCTAATAAAAAGGTTAAATCTTTATTCTTTGAAATGACTGAATTCTGGTGAATAACTTGTAGAACTGAAATACATTGACTATTCCAAATTCTTTGTGAATTCTAATGCTAAATATGTTCTCCGAATCTATATGAAGGCATCACTAAAGAGCTGATGCCCAATGACAATTTATTTCAATATCACACAGATAATATTTGATTTTTTAAAAATTGATTAATACTTGCCTGTACTGTTTAGCATATAAATAGCATTTGGTCATTGACATGCAAAGGTTTTTATTTGACATTTGATAAATGATATTCACTGGTATTTAGTATCTGATTATTGACAGCTGCTGAGATTTCATGTTTAAAGTTTAATAGGCAGTGACTTCCAAAATCAAAACAGTGACATTAGTCTTCTTTGCTTTTAATATTTTTCATATCAAATATATATTAGAAATAGTTTACAATATAATTGTTATAAAATATCATTTATAATATAATTTACCAGGCACCAGCTGCATTGAGAGAAGGAGATCCATTCTGCCAGCAATTGGCATATGGATGAATGACATTTTTGTCAGGTTTGTGGAAGTCCAGCTGACAGGGGTTATACTATCATAGAATCATAGAGTTGGAAGAGACTACAAGGGTCATCCAGTCCAACCTCCTGCCATGCAGGAACTCTCCATCAAAGCATCCCTGACAGATGGCCATCCAGCCTCTGTTTAAAGACCTCTAAGGAAGAAGATTCCATCACACTCCAAGGGAGTGTGTTCCATTGTTGAACAGCCCTACTGTCAGGAAGTTCCTCCTAATGTTGAGGTGGAATCTCTTTTCCCGCAGTTTGCATCCATTGTTCCGGGTTCTAGTCTCTGGGGCAGCAGAAAACAAGTTTGCTCCCTCCTGAATATGACGTCCCTTCAAATATTTAGACAAGGCTATCATATCTCCTCTTAAGCTTCTCTTCTCCAGGCTAAACATCCCCAGCTCCCTAAGTCGTTCCTCATAGGGCATGGCTTCCAGGCCCTTCACCATTTTAGTTGCACTCCATTGGACATGCTCCAGTTTCTCCACATCCTTTTTGAACTGGACACACTATTCCAGGTGGGGCACTATTACTTCCCTTGATCTAGATGCTATACTTCTTTTGATGCAGCCTAAAATAGCATTGGCCTTTTTAGCTGCTGCATTGCACTGTTGACTCATGTTCAACTTGTGGTCTACTTGGACTCCTAGATCCCTTTCACATGTGGTCTCATTCAGCCAGGTGTCCCCCATCCTATATCTGTGCATTTCATTTTCATTAACTAAGGGCATGTCTACATAGGCTATTTGCATCAGTTTCCCCCTGTCCTCGTGTCACTCTCTCTGCCGGCCAATTGGACTGCAGACTATCTTCAGGTGGGAAGGCCAGTTCCTTAGCTAATCTGGTCCATCTATGTTTTACAGTGAACTTTTATTATTATTTATTTATTTTTGTTTGTTTGTTTGTTTATATCCCGTCTGTTCCGTTTTGGGGATCAAGGTGGGTAACAATAAGATATAAACAATACAAAAAATGATAAAACAGCAAGCCCCAACCCTAACCCTCCCTTCCCAATTATAAAATTAAATAAATTGAAAAGAAATCCTAAACACATGGCAATAGCTTCAGAACATTGGCAATTATCAGATGTCAAACTTGGTGGAGGGCAGAAATAAGATGGATAGATTCTTCAATTCTGGTGTCATCAATCAGGGAAGGCCTGCTGGAAAAGAGTTGTCATTTTCTCCTTTTTAACGGCCTCAAGAGAGAAGATTTGGTGAATCTCCTCCGGCAGATCATTCCAAATTTTTGGAGCCACTACAGAAAAAGTCCTATGAGAAGCTGACACCAATTTAGATCTTCTTGATTGTAAGAGATTCTTCCCAGAGGAGGAAGCGTTCTTTCAAGTAAGATGGACTCAGGTCATATAGGGCTTTTGTCCTGGACTGCGGCCAGCACACACAAACACATGCCGATAAGAAGGGCTCAGCAAGGAACTAGCTCTGCAGCTGAGAGAAAGTCTACAGACCTTAGTATTGTCCGAAAGGGTAAACCAGAAGCCCAAAGCCAGAGTCAGGATTGGAGAAGTCACAGAAATCATTATTATTATTATTATTATTATTTATTATTATTATTTATCAGTTCGGTCCAAGGTCAGGGCAAGGAGAAGGCAACAGTAGTCCAGTTCATTCCAAAGTCGTAGGGTCAAGGCAAACAAGAATTCAAGAAACATGGAGCCAGTGCCAGGAAGCAGTCACACCAAAGGATGTTGCAATATGTTCTGGCAAAGGGGTGGCACCCCTCAGTTGGTTAAATAGGAGACACCCTCCCTGTTGCCAGCTGTGACTTATCTGCAGATTGCTTTTCTGCAAGCCTGCAGAATCGATGCAGGCAAACACGCTCAGCTCTCCTTTCCTTAAAGGAAGGGACCTTCAAGCTTGGTTCTTCCTTAGAGGCCACACACAGGTGCTGAGCCTCTGAAGGGAGCTCCACAGTGCGAGAGCCTGGCTGAGCCTCCACTCCTGGGGCTGAAATGGCAGGGCTGGGGTCTGACATGGCAGAACTGAGACCTGGTCAAGACTCCAAATTCTCTTGCACCTGAGGAGTCATATCCTCCTCCTCATCCTCCGATTCCACCTCTTGGCTGGCCATGACAGCTTTATAGGTGATAACCAACACCTTGTACTGTTCACGGAAGCTAATGGGCAGTCAGTGTAATGATTTTAAAATTGGTGTAATGTAGTCAAACTTAGATTTTCCAGCGACCAATCTGGCTGCCATGTTTTGAACCAATTGAAGCTTCCAGACATGGCACAAGGGTTGCCCCATGTAGAGCGCATTACAGAAATCAAGACAAGAGGTTACCAATGTATGTACAACCCTTTCAACGTCCCGCTGCTCCAGGTAGGGTCGCAACTGGAGTATCAGATGAGGCTGATAACAGTTAGTCCTGGCCATTGCATCAATCTGCGATGACAGTTGGAATGACAAATCCAGGAGCACCCCCAAGCTGTGAACGCAATACTTCAGAGGAAGTGTGACCCCATCAGGACTGGCGAACTTATCTCCATACCTGGATTGGAGTTATCTATCACAAGTGCCTCTATTTTACTTGGATTCAGCTTAAGTCTATTTTCCCTCATCAAATCCATTATCAACCTCAGGCAGTCATTCAGAGGGGATATGCCCTCCTTGGCCACTGAAACAGTCCGAAACATAGAGAATTAAATTTGGGTGTCATCAGTGTACTGATAACACCCAGCCCCATGTCTCTGGATTATCTCGTCCAGCGGCTTCATGTAAATGTTAAATAACATTGGAGATGGTATCGCACCTTGAGGGACACCCAGTTTGAGCTCCCTACGGGCCGAACAACTGTTGCCAAATGACACCATCTGCAACCTGCCCAAAAGATAGGACCGGAACTACTGCAAAGCAGTGCCTCCGATTCCTAATTCCCTCAGGCACTCCAGAGGGATACCATGGTCTATGGTATCAAAGGCCGCTGAGAGGTCCAAGAGCACCAACAGGGCCACACTTCCCCTGTCATTGCACGGACGGAGATCATTGACCAAGGCGACCAGGGCAGTCTCCACTCCGTATCCTGACCTGAAGCCAGTTTGAAATGGATCAAGTTAATCGGTGTCATCCAAGACTGCTTGGAGCTGGTTTGCAACCGCCCTCTCGATCACCTTACGCAGAAAGGGAAGGACAGACACTGGCCGATAGTTATTTTTGTCCAGGGGATCAAGGGAAGGTTTCTTTAGAATGGGTTTAACCACCGCTAATTTCAGGATAGATGGAAAACAACCTTTCCTGAAGGATGCATTGATTATAGATCTTAAAAACTTCAGAGTTACCTCACCTCCCTGGATGGCCAACCAGGATGGACAGGGATCGAGAGGGCAGATGGTCTACATCATTGGTACTCATAGACTGAAATCAATCCAATATAACCTCATTAACGGAGTCACTGGGCACCTCTCTTATTGATTTTGAACCAATGCTGGAGTCAAAGTCGGCCCTTATCTGAGAGATTTTATTTGTGAAGTGATCATTAAAAGCCTCACATCAGGCTCTTGTAGATTGCAGAAGAGGATTTAGGTTGGTAGGAGTTTGAGTAAGATTCCTAACCACCCTAAAAAGCTCTGCTGGATGAGACTTCACAGACACAATAGATGCAGAATAGAAAGATTTTTTTGCTGCTCCTATTGCCACTTGATAGGCTTTAAGATAAATCCTGTGACGTGTCTTGTCAGATAAGCATAAAAAGTCACCATTTGCCCCAGATTTTCACAGAAAATCCATACCACTCTGAGGGCACTGGGATGCTGGTTACACTGTGCCACCTGTCATCATCATCATCATCATCATCATCATCATCATCATCTTTATTTGCACCCCACTTTCACCCAAAATTGGGATTTAAAGCAGTTTACAGTCTAAAAACACGATACTTTTAAAAACTTACAAAAGTGTCAATTAAAACAGAATTAAACTATTACAATATTAAAACATCATTTAAAATAGAATACAATTTAAAAATATGAAAGTACTTAAAAGCCATAAACCACTGCTGCTGTTGGTGTGGATCACTCCCACTGAGATCACAGTGAGGTGTCCAGCAATGGAATCAGTGCTGAGCACCTCGTATTTGGCCTCAGAAGGACCAACTTTCCCAGCACCAGTGGCTCTGGACAGCACAACAGGACATTGTGTAAACAGTCACTTGGCATAACTCCAGAAGCACAGATAATGGGGGAAATTGGGGACAGCATCAGACCCAGAATACTCTTGATGGGTTCCAGAGTTTTCTGGCCAGTGTAGACCTGCCCTAAGTAGCTGATACATGATCCCACCCAACATTTAAAATGTTAATGTAATTTAACCTAGGTATAGCATATTATATTGTATATGTAATAAAACTACTTACACTTTGGGATGACAATGTTGGCTCCTATAGATAAGCCAGCAAGGATGAGAGACCAGGCCTGGCATTGCCTTCGTCCAACTCGATTCACCACAATATATACAATGAGCTTGGCTGGAATCTCAATGACCCCAAAGACAAACTGGGTCATGTACATGCCCAGGCCAAACCCAGTGATGTTCATGCTCATGCCATAGTAGGAAAAGGCCACCCCGAACCTGAAGGAGAGGGAGATAAAGGGATGGGCAGAGGAATTCTTGACTCAGGCCTGGGTAGGAAAGAAGTCCATGGGTTGGAGAAAAGACAAAGGGCAGGGCAGGGAAGGACAGGGAAGGGAAGGGAAGGGATGTGCCTCCTCACCACACGGCCCCCATGCAAAAAGAGATTCTTCTCAGCATCAGTGTTTGGAAAAGGCTGGTGTAGGAATAATTCTCATTTGTCTTCTGTGCTACTGTTGTGGCTGTCTTGCTTAAGATCTGAAGGAGAGACACTGGGTTTTAGGATGGACACTTACATGAAGTCGTTTATATCAAATCAAATATCAAAAATAAAATGTTTATGTGCACAATGCACACACACATACGTGCACACACATATTTGTTGTTGTCTGCCTTCAAGTCATTCCTGACTTTCAGCAACCCTAAGGCAAACCCATCATAGGATATTCTTGGTCAGATTTTTTCAACTTTCTGAAGCTGAGAATGTGTGACTTGCCGAAGGTCACCTGGTGGGTTTTCATGGCCAAGCAGGAGTTTGAACCCTGGTCTTTTAGAGTTCTGATCTAATACTCAAACCACTACACCACCCTGGTGCTTTCTCTTTGTCACATATGTACGTATACGTGCACGCACACATGCGTGCGCGCACACATACATACACACAGAGCAAGTATTATTTAAATAGAATCACAGTATATCTGACCAGAGTGAGGAAGACTAGGACTAGGTGACCTTATGTGCCTCTTACTGAGTGTGTTCTCTAGGCAATCATTGTTGGTGGAACCCCCCTGAACTCCCTTTTTCATGGCTCTTTGTACCAAATGGACTTAGATTGGACACACATTGAAAAGGAAGGATTGTCCTCTCTCAGACACATTAGCACACCTGCTGGATTAACATGCTCCAGTTCTCTTGCAGGATCAATAATGTGTCAAGAAATCATAGGTTTTGTACCTGGTTTAAGAAAAAGGAAACAAAAAAGGTGGAATCTTCTCTCAGTCTCATAGATGGCAGTTTTCAGATTCTGAAATCTGCTAAAAAGAAAGGAAATGTCTTCCCAGTTTTCTGAAACAGGTTGAGAGGGACAGGGAGATCTGTCCTTCCCAAGAAAAGTGGCTAGCCCAAGATAAATTGCCACCTTAGACGGAGGACAAGATTGGCACCCTCCTCCCATCCTCCCTATTTCCACATACAGCAGCTGATTGGATTGGCAATATATTTCATAGCGGGTGCAGAGCCAGCTCTGCCCCACAACATCTTAATATTTCTTCCCAACATTTGTTGCCGGAGGCTGTGATCTTCTGCCTTATGGTGGTATGGGTGAGGGTGAGGAAGTACTGGAGAATTGCAGAGCATGGTCAAAGCACAAGTTCTGTCTACCTGATTCTACATTTGTAGTATCCTGAAGCAGGCACAATGCAGCCATCATCATTGCTCTGTGTTGTTTGTTTGTTGTTGTGGGTCTTCAAGAGCCCTGGTGTCGCAGTGGTTAAATGCCTGTACTGCAGCCACTCATTCAAAACCATAAGGTTACGAGTTCAAGACCAGCAAAAGGGCTCAAGCTCGACTCAGGCTTGCATTCTTCCGAGGTTGCTAAAATGAGTACCCAGATTGTTGGGGGCAAGTAGCTTACAGTTGTAAACTGCTTAGACACTCCTTAAGTGGTATGAAGCGGTATATAAATGAAGCTGTTTGTTTTTTGTTTTGTTTTTTGTTTCCAACTTATGGTGACCCTAAGGTGAACCTGTCATGGGATTTTTCTTGGCAAGATTTGTTCAGAGGTGCTTTGCCATTTTTCCCCCTGAGGCTAAAAGTATGTGACTAGCCCAAGGTCACCAAGTCAGTTGCATGGCTGAGCGAGAATACAAACCCCTGTCTTCAGAGCCTCTTTCATACAAGGCTAAATTGGAAGTATAATTTAAGGTCAATTCGAATGCAATCATGGGTTTTATGTTATTGCAAATTAACTCTTCACATGCAAATTCGGGCAAGAGGGAAGCCAATTCGAATGCAATCATGGGTTTTACCTTATTGCGAATTAAAGCTTCGCTTGCAAATTCAGGCAGGAGGGGGTTATTTTCGGGTAATGGGAAGTAATTCCGAACGGAGCAGGGGTTCATGTAAATTCGCTAAACAAGCGAATTTACATAAATCCGCATTGGCTCCATTCAGAGTTGGGAGAAATTCCTCCCCGTTTGAAAGAGTCCATAGTCTAACTCTCAAACCACTACATCACACTGGTTCTCTGCTCTATGCTGCAGTCAGTGGCATTTTCATGGTGGTGTATGTGAGAGGGTGATTAGATCAGTCTCTTTGTTTCACTCCAAACCCTGACGCCTTGACTCACCTCAAGGTTTATCTTGGCAGGAAACTCTTTCCTTCCATTCATTTTGGCACATCTTTGCAGATGTCTGTAAGCTTGCTTTAACTTCCCTTTGGTCAATAACCACCTGGCAGACTCTGGAAGCCACCTATTAAATAGAAGGTGATCAAGAAGTTTTGTAGCTAGTCAGTGAAACCTCTTTGAGATCAACCCAACCACTCAATGTTGATCATAATGATCATGAAGATTATTTATATAGTGTATATTTAATCCATATTTACCATGTGCTGCAGACTATATTTTGGAGGAAGGAACTGACAAAACCACCTCTTGAGTTTTCCCTGCTTAAGAAAATCCTATGATATTGATGGGGTCACCATAACTCAACAGCAACCTGAAGGCACATACATCCCACATACACACACTAGGATGGTTTAGTCCACCAGTGTCATGTTGTGGACAGTTCCTCCAAAGTTCAGCTGCTACCCATGCACAGGGTTGGGGGATATTTGAGGGATAAAAATTGGCTAGAATAAAAAGGTCATACATGAAGCTGGTAGAAATAACAGAGGCATGATTTTGGACAGAAAAATGCCCATTATAGAAAACATGCAAAAAGCTTAAACACCTCCTCCAGCCCACTGTCCTTAGTTCAAGTTTTCAGTCTCCCAAAAGTGCTTTCATTTCTGAAAAAAAGATGTAAAGAAAACCTTTACAAATTTACATGTAACATATTATCTGGCTAGGGAAGTGAGCCAAAAGGCCTTCCTTACCTAGAAGCCAACAGTGGATGAAAATATGTATGGAGAGGTATTAAAATGGGAAGATCCTGTTCTGAGTTCTAGAAACAAGCAGTTTCTTGAAGCCCCTTTTACTGCAGAAAAGAGATGGCAGGTAATATCTCCCTCCCTGTATAGGTTTAAGTTCAACCTTGCATTTATTTATCACTTGGTGAACCATTACTGTGGCATGATTTAAACAAGAGGCCAGACTGTGCATGGGCAACATTTGACACAAGCTACTGAATCACTAATATTAGTTTATACCCAACTTCTGGACACAGATTAACACCTTTCCCTTAATGTGTATTAATTTTCTTGGCCCTTGGTCCAGAAGGCAAGCTGTAAACTGTGAGAGTTTTATAATGTTGTTTGGAGAGTAGGGATAATTTCTTGTTCCACCAAAATCATGGGTGTCCCTACATCTACACAGAAGTGTATTTAAATGTGTATATTCCACATGCAAGGAGGGGGAGTGTGCTAGCTGTGTCCTCCTCCAAAATTATTTTCCACACATCAGAATAATGGCTGTGAAGGGAAGAGTCTGTTGTATCCATAGAGACTCCCCATATGAATCAGAATATGGGGGGGGGGGGGGGGAATAAGGGAAATTCTGTGGAGTGTCTCCAAGGATAAAACAGACTCACATGCCTCTGAGTGCTGTTGGAATTGCCCAAATACAAGTTGGATTTCTATGGATTCTCATGGAAATCTCTCAAAGCTTGAAAAGGAAAATTTAAATAATAATTTGTTATGTAACATGTTACAGTGACCCAAAAAAAGCATTTATTATCACCCTTGTTGCATTGCTTCTTTGCTTTTCCATTATGTTCAATTACTTTTTTAAAAAACACCTTAGCATTGATAAGAAAATAGCACAAAACATTGTTTTTAAAAATCCAGTAAAAGCATTTTAAAGGTAACTTTGTAATGTAATTGCAATACGTGATGCCATTACCCCAGATCCCATCATAACAACATAATACTTCATTTTCGAATCATATGCTTTTACACCCCTGCCCCCCCCCCAAAAAAAAGCTAATATCTTTAGGAATGGAAAGAATATTTGCTCTCATTTGATCCCCATCTGGAAAAGTGGATTTCACTCAGGATTTGCACATGCCAAAGTGTTTCAAGAAATTATTCTGTGTAGAAATACACAAGGGTGGGGTTTTTTTTTGGGGGGGGGGGTTACATATGAAAACATTTTTGTGCTAAATTTTGCGGTTTGTACAAAACAACAATAACTCTGTTATGTGTCCTATTATGCATCTTCACAATTCTGTAAAGGGGTTTCCTTGTGCCTGTGCTACATAGCTAGGCGTACATAAAGTTACATAATGTAACAGGTCATATAGGATTCTAGCAATAATTTCCCAGCACTCCAGTCTCCATCAACTTGGAAACACTTTGGTGGGGTGCTGCCAGACTAAAAAGGTATATTCCCCCCCCCCCCCCCAGAGTTGCATCATTAGATGTAGCTACAGTGACAGAGTTCCATCATCATAGTTATGCTGACGATGAAGAATATTGGCTGTTGTTTCCTGAATCACATATGTACAGGAAGCCCCTGGTCATCTGATGGGTTAGGGAATGGAGGACTGTCAAAATGTAAAATCTGTTCAAAAAGAGAACTGTCTTGTTTTTTGTTTTGTTTTGTTTTTTGCTTGCAAATGTAAGACTGAACATTAGATGGTGTCAAGTTGACAGAGGGGATAAGCAGATGGCCCCTAAGAGGTGGCTCTGTGCCACCCCTGGAAGCATTGGGTTGGGGATGCAGCAACCGCATGCCATGCCCCCAACCAGGCGCAAAAAGACGCCACAAAAAGCAGTTTCTTTTTGCGCCAAGGCAACTGCGCCCTTTTCGCTGCTGCTGCAGCTCTTCTATAGCTCTTTGGTGCAACGCATCTACACGCTGTGCCAAAGACATGACATGATGCCACGGCATGGGGGCGGAGTTGGGGTGACTAGCATGCAGTCCCCAGTCTACCCTGAGGCGGGCATTTATTGCTGATCTGTTGAGGGCCTGTGAGAGGGGAAAACACTGCACATGAGTAGTGGTTGAAAGAGCAAACAAGAGGTTGTATATGGCTATGATTTAGATCTGTTAAAACAGTGGAATGTCCCAAAATGAGCCAGGGGATGCATGTATGTATGTTTGTTTCAAAAATTGTAAGCTTTGAACCAGAACACTTAAGGAAGTGCAAATACTAGGGGGAAACTATATAGATCTATTTCCTTTCTAGTGCAGTGAGGAGAAGGTTTTATAATTTTTTCATCATTGCATGCTAGGATAAAATAATCAAAGATTTCCATCCCTAAATTTGTTACATTTCCTATCATCTCTTACATCCAGGCTCTCCTCCTGATGAGATAAAAAAGCCAGAATTCTATGCAAACTGTATATCCTCACAGCTAAGATGGTTCTCTGCATTCAGTAGCACATAGGCATGCAATGTTCATTTCACCCACCACACAGAGACAATGCCCACAATACAAGGCAGAGTGACAGCAAACAGCAGCCAACGCCAGTCCCGCACCAGGTAGGCAATCAGAGCAAGGAGCATGTTTCCAACACTCCAGAAGATGCTTGTTATGACCCCAGATATGGTGCGATGGTGTTTATCCACCCATTCTAAGCCTGGAACATAGAAGCAAAACTTATTATGTGCATGTATAAACGCATACATTTCGCCAGAGGTGGCTGAAGCTGTATCCTCTGCCCAGTGCTTCCCCCTGAGTACAGCAGGTACATAGCTTCTGGTCACAGTTCTATCTCCCCAGCTGCTGAGTAACTGCATGGGTGCACTCAGACGCTTTCTAGCTCCTTGAACATGGATAGAAGAGGCAACAGGTTTCACTCTATTGTAAAACTGCTTCTTTCACCCTTGCTTCTTCCAGCTGACACTAGCCAGAGAAACAGACCTGCATTGGCAGTATCCTCACTCTTTGTTGCACTCTGGGGTGGGAGCCTTGTCACAGGAGGTAATTGAAAACTCCTTCCTCAAGGTATGAAAAAGTACATATGCCATTATTGTTGTATGCCTTCCAGTAATTTCCAACTTATGGTGACGCTAAGGTGAACCTGTCAAGGGTTTTCTGAGGCTGAGAGTGTGCAGTTCACCCAACGTCACCCAGTGGGTTTCTATGGCTGATCAGGGAATCAAAGCCTGGTCTCCAGAATCATAATCCAGTGCTTAAACCACCGTGCCAAACTGGTTCATACATATGTCATTACACCTGCATATATCACCAACAGGATTCCACCTTATAACTATTACAAGTACCCAAGCTGTATCCTAATTTTTCATGTACCAATTTCATTCCATGCTGACCTCTTCCATGGATTTGTGATTGCTGAACAGGCTTGTGATGGATCTACCCCACACTGAGATTGTGATTCAATATGTTTCACTCACTTTTCAGAGTTTTTTCAAGATATGTGGTGAAGAACATCAAGTATTAAAGCCTTCCCCACTGGGTCCTATTCAGCCTGACATGGTTTCCCTGTTTGTTCTTGTTGCTTTTGTTCACATCCTGGATTTACAATTCATACCATAAGCACTGGACCCAACCTTCCTTCCTTCCTTTTTGGCAAGATAAAAAGACAGTGATCAAAAGCCAAATCAGGCATGTTTCATGTAATGCTCCACATACATAGCTCTGCTCCTCTCTCACTCACATTTTAGCAGTCAATTCCTGGGTCATGCTGCTTCAGCAGTTTACTGACTAGGGGTAGGAGGCAACCACCAGCATCTGGCTACAGCCAGAGGAACAGAAATGAAGGCCTTCTTCTAGATCTCCAAGAAGCAGTGATGCATTCAAGCCTTTAGTCCAAGTTTCAAGTCAAGCCTCAAGTTTCTACCTTCAAGTCTGAAGTCGAGTCTGAAGTCCTTGCAAGATACTTTCAAGTTGAGTCTCAAGCCTGAGAGCCAACTTTTAATGTAAGGTTTAACATTTCTCAGAGAGGAACAGCAAACACGTTAGGCAATGGGCTTGAATTGAGGGTTGAGGTGAGGTGAGGGTTGAGGCAGCCTGTCCCTGATGCACATCAAAGGATCCATCTAAAACTTTTTGAAAGCTTTAAAAAGATCCTTCCACCTGAAGTCCATTGCCTAAGACATTTGCTGTTCCATTTCAAGAAATGCATCCTGTGTTCTGGAGTCAGGTCTTGACTGCTGCTCGAAGTGAATGGCATCAGCAAGTCAGTCACTAAAAATATACAGTCAGCCCTCAGTATCCATGGAGTTGCCATCCACTGATTCTAGCATCTGTGGATAACAAGCCCACACTGTCCCCAATGGTGGCGTGTGCACATGGCCATGCCACCATTAATATCAATGGAAGTTCTGCTGACCCCAGGGGAAGTCTTTTGCAAGGGAAATCTTCCTGAACATGTGGAAAGCATTTTGATCCAGAACATCACTTCTGTTAAAAAAATGTCTCTGTACCAGAGCCTTTTGAAAGACTTATCTTGGAACTCCATTGTGCTTACCCAGAGGCAGTACGATGAGGGAGAGTCCACAAATAGCCATCCCTGTCAGGGCCCGTGTGACTGCTAGCATACTGTATGTAACTGAAACAGCACTCAGCATGCCAAAGATGAGGGTGAATACATACGACACAAGAAGCATGGATTTCCGGCCAAACCTGCCACACCACAAAGAAAATGTTACTTGCATGACAAATACTGTTGCTAGCTGTCCCCATCACATCACTATAATGGCTTATGAGAGTGAATGGCCCTTTCAGAATAATGGTCCTGCATTTACCTTTTCTGTCTCAGCGTGGTGTGGTGGATCTTTATGAGCACCAACAATGCTTAATATTGGAAACTCACTTATACTCCCAAGGGTAAGAAATGCAAAGAACCAACCAGCATTCATATATATATGAAATATTTTATAGCTGCAGATGTTATTTAGTTGCAAAGTGTTCATGATGTTATGATCCAAGTCACTTCCAGAATGTGATAACCATAAGGCAAACCTATCAGGAGGTTTTCTTGGCAAGATTGTTTAAAAGGGGTTTGCCTTTTCCTTCCTCTGAGGCTGAGAGAGTATGACTTGACTTCAATTTCCATGGCTGAGCGGAGAGTCAAACCCAGATCTCCAGAGCTGCAGTCCAATATCCAAACCACTATGCAATGGTGGCTCTAGAATCATAGAATCATAGAATCATAGAGTTGGAAGAGACCACAAGGGCCATCCAGTCCAACCCCCTGCCATGCAGGAACTCCCAATCAAAGCATCCCTGACAGATGGCCATCCAGCCTCTGCTTAAAGACCTCTAAGGAAGGACACTCTGCCACCCTCCGAGGGAGTGTGTTCCACTGTCCAACAGTCCTTACTATCAGGAAGTTCCTCCTAATGTTGAGGTGGAATCTCTTTTCCTGCAATTTATATCCATTGTTCCACGTCCTAGCCTCTGGAGCAGCAGAAAACAAGCTTGCTCCCTCCTCAATATGACATTCCTTCAAATATTTAAACAGGGCTATCATATCACCTCTTAACCTTCTCTTCTCCAGGCTAAACATCCCCAGTTCCCTAAGGTGTTCCTCATAGGACATGGTTTCTAGGCCCTTCACCATTTTGGTTGCTCTCCTTTGAACATGCTCCAGTTTCTCCACATCCTTTTTGAATTGTGGTGCCCAGAACTGGACACGTTTTCCAGGTGGGGACTGACCAAAGCAGAATAGAGTGGCACTATAACTTCCCTTGATCTAGAAACTATACTTCTATTGACGCAGCCTAAAATTGCATTGGCCTTTTTAGCTGCCGCATCGCACTGTTGACTCATGTTCAGCTTATGGTCTACTTGGACTCCTAGATCCCTTTCACATGTAGTTTCATTCAGCCAGGTGTCCCCCATTTTATATCTGTGCATTTCATTTTTGTGCCCTAAGTGCAGAACCTTACATTTCTCTGCATTGAATTTCATTTTCTTAGCTTTGGCCCAGCTTTCTAGTCTATTCAGGTCATTTTGAATTTTGATCCTGTCCTCTGGGGTGTTAGCTACTCCTCCTAGTTTAGTGTCATCTCCAAATTTGATAAGTATGCCCCCAATTCTTTCATCCAAATCGTTAATAAAGATGTTGAATAGCACTGGGCCCAGGACAGAACCCTGTGGCACCCCACTGGTCACTTCTCTCCAGGATGAAAAGGAACCATTGTTGAGCACCCTTTGAGTTTGGCCAGTCAACCAGTTACAAATCCATGTAACAATTTTACAAGCTTGTTTGCAAGAATGTCATGGGGAACCTTGTCAATTTGCTAGACCTTGAGGATTTAGCTGAGTTTGACTTCCAGCAAATATAAGGAGCATCCGTGCATATAGGAATAGCACAATTAAATTTGGGCTCATATGACTTTTACAAATTAAAACTGGGATAGTACAGTACCTACCTCCATTTATTATTCCCTTTTTCTTTGTTTACTGTAGTGTTGCATCTATGCTGTGCAAACCAACTAGCCCAATATATTGGTTGGCAAAATGGGAGCAAGAGCTTTAAGAAATTACTTTTTTTCAGCAATAGCTACGAGAATCCCCCTGCTAGCATGGTTATTACACATGATATTGTGGGAGTGGTCTACAGAGTGTGGAGAACATTTTCACCATGTCTTTGTCCCCTTGGACCATTTTTGGGCCCAGGGAGGGCCTTTTTAAAGCATGAACTGGAAATGGGAGGGACTGAAGGGACTTTGGTTAAGCTAAGAGTGGGCATTAAAATGATGGAAATGTTCCCCATGCCCCTAGAAGGAGTTTGGAGGGTATTTGGAGGCAAAAAATGATTTTTATGAGGGAATGTCATGGAGGAATGTGTCCCTCCAAAGTCTCCTGGAGGAATTATTGCAGCCCCTTCACTCCCACCACCACATTTTCCCACCCATGCTTTAGAAGGAAAGCAAAGGAATGGAAAGGAAGGGGGCAAACTGCCTGTTCTGTGAAGTTAACAGAAAACAAAGAAGTGCAATCAAATTACCTATCCGAGAGGTAGCCAAAGACCACAGCCCCAAGCATGACACCAATGAAGAAGAAAGTAGCAGTTGCTTGGTTCATTCCTCTTTGTTCGCAAACCAAGTCCCACTGGAACCAAAGAGTCAGATTAATATTTCATAGAATCATAGAATCTTAGAGTTGGAAGAGTCCATGAGGGCCATGTGGTCCAAAGCCCTGCCATGCAAGAAAATACAACTAAATCACTCCTGAAAGAAGCCCATTCAACCTCTGCTTAAAGTTCTCCAAAAATGAAGAATCCATCATTTTCCGAGGCAATCTATTGCACAGTCTAACAGCCCTTACAATAAAGAAGTTCTTCCTCATGTTTAGGTGACATCTCTTTTCTTGTAATTTGAATCTACTGCTTCTTGTTCTATTTTCTGGAACAGCAGGAAACAAATTGGCTCCATCTGTCTTCATATATATAAAGACCATTACCCTGTCACCTCTCAGTCTTCTCCTAGCTAAGCATAACCAGCTCCCTAAGTTGTTCCTCCTAAGCTTGGCTTCCAGGCCTTTTATCATCTTTGATAAGACACTTTCCAACTTGTAAATATCCTTCTTGAACTGTGGTGCCCAGAAATGAGCCATTTTAAAAACATCCAAAAATTGGGATAGCAGAGGATTAATTCGGACAGTCCTTACCAAATTAGGACAGTTGGAGGTCATGAAGGCCTCCCCCCACCTTGTGGTGGAAGTTCCATTTGAAGAAAGGGCTCTAGTAATAAAATCAGGATTTGGAAAAACTTTTGCAAAGATACTTTCAAACATTCACTGTTACATAACTACTTAGTTTGCCTCCAGGGCTGATGCCCATTAAAGAGCTCCTATGTCTTTAATGATTTCCTGAGAGCAAAATTCAAGAGTCATTGATTGACTTATCTTCCAAGAATATCTAATTTACATAGGCAATGGCCATAGCTATACATGAAACATGATCAGTGTTCACACTTCCTCTCAACACCCTTTGCATCAACATAGGGGCTTATCGCACAACCTGTAATGTAATTTGAAGATATTTCTTTTAATTCCCATTAATACAAGACAAGACAAAGATTAAATCCTGAGAACATAATACAAAATAAAAGTTAAATACAGAGACTGGTTAAACCATCAGTTAATTCAAATCAGCTTTAAACTCATTCATTATACCCAAGAAGCATTCCATGGAAAATTTACTTTTTGGCCATGATGTCTTGATACTCTGGTAGCTGCCATGGAGGAGAAGGAGGAGGGGGAGGAGGAGGAGGAGGAGGAGAAATGTTTTCAGCTCTACTAAGGAGTAAGCCAGAGCAAGGTCTGCTCACATATTAATTGCCTATCTTTTATTAAGTATAAACTCATTTTTTTTTAATATTTCAAGGATTGTCTGTCTCTGGAAATGCAAACAGGAGAATTTTCAACTAGAGTGACTATCTGGTTGCTTTGTTCACTCAAAACTACCTGGCAGGTCATCAAATGATAAAACATTTACTCTTAAACAGCTTGAACAGAGCAGCTGGGGTGAGCCAGGAAGTGTGAGCCTTGATAATATGTGATAGGGTAATGGACACTGACTTACGGATGTTAGTCCAACCATTAGTCATTCTTCTGGTCCCATCAGGGATTATTCTGAGGTCCCTCAATCATTTCCCTCTCTTGAGTTATAAAGCTGCATATCCCACAAAGTCTCTTCTGAAACTGCTAGTCTAGCCTGCTGCCCTCAGGTATGCTGGCAGACACTGTCCTTTCTGTTAGTATTGAAGCATGATTCAACTGCTGGTCCAACCATCTTCTATTCATGCATCACATCTTGTCCATGTAGGATTGTTATTTGCTTGACAACAGTATGTGTGAAGGAAATCTAGGAGTCCTAGTAGATCACAGGTTGAACATGAGCCAACAGTGTGATTCAGCAGCTAAAAGAGCCAATGCGTTTCTAGGCTGCATCAAAAGAAGTATAGTGTCGTGCAGGGGAGAGGTATTACCGTGCTCTGGGCACCACAACTCAAAAAGGATGTTGACCAGTTATGAAGTGTGTCCAGAGGAGGGCAACCAAAATGGTGAAAGGTCTGGAAACTGCCCTGTGAGGAGAAGCTTAGGGCACATTTAGTCTGGGAAAGAGGTTAAGAGATATGATAGTCCTGTGTAAGAATTTGAATGGGTGTCACACTGAGGATGGAACAAGCTTGTTTTCTGCTGGTCCAGAGACTAGAACACAGAACAATGGATGCAAGCTACTGTCATCCTGACAGTAAGAGCTGTTACTGTGCAACACGCTCCCTTGGAGAGTGGTGGAGTCTCCTTTTTTGGAGGTCTTAAAACAGAGGCTGGATGACCATCTGTCATGAGTGCTTTGATTATGTCTTCCTGCTTGGCAGCAGGACAGACCTGATGGCCCTTGAGGTCTCTTCCAACTCTAGGATTCTAGGAGCAAGCAAACAGAATTATCTATGGACTCTGACTTTACTTACTGGTCAGTACAGTGGCCCTTCATATCCACTGATTCTTTATCCACGGATTCAAACACCCACAGCTTGAAAATATTCAAATAATTCCAAAAAAATTCAAATACAAATTCCAAAAGGCAAGCCTTGAATTTGCCATTTTATAAAAGGTATACCATTTTACTATGTAATTGTATTTAATTGGTCTTGAATATCCACAGATTATCCACAGATATCCACATGGGGAATCCTGGAACCAAACCCCAGCAGATACCAAGGACTCACTGTATTGTATTTTTGGTATATGTGGAATATAATTTTCATGTTTTGTCACTCTTTCCCTCCTCCCTTCATTTTATGTTGCAGGTGGTTGCTTATTAATTAGCCATGGTGCTACTTACATGGGGGGGGGGGGTTAATTCTTATATTGTGTTGGCCTTGCTTGTAAGAATATTGCTCCCTATTGGTAAATTATTAGGGAAAGTTTATGTATTAGTGAGATAAAGGTTTTCTCTCAGAATTAGTTGCTGTAAATATTCTTTATACAATACTTTGAAAAAGACTCTTTTAGTCAAAATGGATATTATCTGGAAATTCACTGTATTATATATATATGTTCTGATTATAGTATTTTATATGTTATATATGTTTTGAATATATTATTCATATAATCCCACTTGCTTTTGGTTTTGACACCTCTATATTTTCTCTATTGTGATCCTTCATCAACACCTTTTTTATTGTCCCTTGGGTTTTGCCAAGTTTGGTTGATTTTTGCTGCTTTCACTTGTTCTGTTCTTTGAGGAAATATGTATTTTTATCAATATGTTGGGGTTTTTTTAACATTTGTAAAATAGGATTTTGATTTAACTGTTTTCAAACTTCTGGAAGCTGCCTTAGATCCCATTCCAGCAGAAGTTAGTGTATAAATTTCATAAATTCAATAAATAAATGAATAGTTGTAACAGTTTCTAAGATCTGTACTAGGGCCATTCCAAAGGTTTTGTAAAAAAATGGGAGCAGGGTTTGCTGAGGTTGTGCTATGGTTTAAAAGGGCAAATTATCTCATTGGGGAAAAAAATTCTTTGGAGTTCTAGTGCTGTAGTGCAAACATGCCTTGTCACTGATGCTCTATAGCACTATAGCATTATAACAATAAGGAAGGAGGGAATTAAGAAAGAAAGGAATAGAAGTGAAGGTGGCTTTTTTATTCCACTATTTCTCAGAATTAAAAAGAAAGAAACCCACTCAAAGATGGGAATAAAATGTTGCAGCTAGTGCCAGGAATTGGCCGGAAATATCAGCCAAGATCCTCCATACTCCCTATTTCTGCTCCTTACACCATCACTTGCTAGCAGGAGGGGACATGTCGTATCATCCCATAGTGTCCTGCTTGCCAGCACTCGATCCGCAGGGAGAGGCAGGAAATATAAATAAATCTTATTCTTATTTATCATTCAGTGCAACTAAGCTGATTTTAAGGTGTGATTGGGAGGAATTTACAATTGTAGCAGTTGTAGCACTGTCGTAAATATAAATAGGGAACAGTTACGTGGTCGTGAGTCTAATTTACACTGTGATTGACCAATATAGCAACAAATACCATAATCCCCTATACCATCTGGAAGGGCCAGTGGGTCACACCTGGATTACCTGGATAAGTAGACACACCTCATTTTCCCCAAATAAGAGGGAAGATGGAACATTTACCTGGGTGGCTATGGTGGAAGTGAACTGGGATTGATCATAGATCCATCCGTGCTGGCAACTCTGGACGGTGGTGATGTTAGTTGTAGTGTCAGCTGTTTCCTGGGTGGAGTTAGCCAGTAAGTGAAACTGAGGTTCAGAGAACATCTCACAGGAGCTGAAAACACCTTCAGAGTCTCTGGGGATGCTTATAAGCCACACCTCTTCCTTGGTGAGGTTGGTCAGCCAGTTCTGGTGTGAGATGGCACAGTGATGAGGTGGAATGGCTGCCAAGAAATTGTGCAGTAGGAAATGCAAGGGGAGGAAAAGCCTCGGAAGACAGAGCAGAAATAGTGTCAGGAGCTGGAATTTGCCAAAACTACCAGCCTCCTGCAGGAGATCTTCAAAGTTCATCTTTGTCACGCTGTTGGCTTGCTCATAGGGCCAGAGAGCTACTGAAAGAGGGAACCCTTGCAGGCCTTGTGTTCCATGGGGACAGAGGGCCTGTGACTTTTAACAGCCTTTGGATTTGTGGACTTTGGCATCTAGATTAAACATCTGCCCCACAGCACCAGTGAGTACAGAGCCAAAGGATCCTTTGCCGTTAGATCTGGATGGAGGTCAGGATCAACAAAATCACAATGATTGAGGATGGTGAAAAAAGATAAAAGTGTCTGGAATTAAAAGTTGTGGTCACCGTGTTATGAGATGGGAGAATATTTAACACAATTGGTCTTACTGGTTGACTAAATGACCTTTGCTTCTTTCAGGAATCTGGCTGGAAACAAATATATGCAAGGGACGTTCCAACTCATGTCCCCAAAGTTAAACACTAGCCTATGTAAATTACCAACATTTGGTGTTATAAACTAAAATCAGGTACTGCTGACAGGTGCTTTCTTGCCACCAATATTTTGCTTCTAGAATAGGAGTGGGCAACTATGCCTCTCTGGGTGCTTTTTAGCTCTAGCCTGCACAGCGAATGTTGTGGCTAGCTGACATCATGTCTAGTTCAATTTATGGTGACCCTAAGAATGAAAGCCTTCCAAGTCACCCTGTTATCAAGAGCCCTGCTCAGGTCTTGTAAACTCAGGGTCATGGCTTCCTTGATTGAATCCATTTGTAATGTGGTCTTCCTCTTTTCCTACTGCCTTCTACCTTACCAAGCATTATCGTCTTTTTAGTCATGTCTTCCCATGATTTGTCCAAAGTATGACAGCCTCGATTTAGTCATCTTGGCTTCTGGGAAAAGTTCAGGCCTGATTTGCTCTAGGACACATTTGTTGATCTTTTTAGCAGTCTAAAGCGCCCATAGAACTCTTTTCCTGTGCCACATTTCAAATGAGTTGATTTCTTCCTATCAGTTTTCCTCACTGTCCAGCTTCCACAACCATACAGAGAAAATGGAAATGTGATGGCATAGACAATCCTAATTGAAGTATTCAATTATATATCTTGACATTCAGGACCTTGTCTAGTTCCTTCATACAGTAGCTGCCTTTCCAAATCATAGTCTTCTTCTGATTTTGACTATAGTCTCTATTCTGATTGGTGACGGAGCCAAATCTTGAACTATTTAAATGTCTTTATCATGTATCTTAAAGTTATCTAAATCATCTGTGGTAATTATTTTTGTTTTGTTTGTTTGTTTGTCTCGGGAGGTGTGTTGTCTCCCTGGGGCAAAGATCCATCATGTGACGGAGAGGCTGACAAGACTTGTCAAGCCTACTGATCAATACCCCTTTCTTTTGGTTCATGTGGGAACCAATGATACTGCAAGACACAGCCTTCAGAATATCAAAAGGGATTATGAGGATCTGGGAAGGAAGCTGAAAGAGATGGATGCACAGGTTGTCATCTCATCTCTTCTCCCAGTAGAAGGGCACGGTCCAGGAAGGGAGAGGAAATAGCAGAGGTGAATAACTGGCTCCGTAGATGGTGCCGCCAAGAACAGTTTGGATTCTTGGATCATGGGCTGCGGTTCCATGAGGAGGGACTTCTGGCAAGGGATGGACTGCATCTCACGCCAGTTGGCAAAAACGTTTTTGCCAACAGTCTGAAGAATCTGATCAGGAGGGCTTTAAACTGAGTTATGTGGGGGAGGGAGACATTATTCTGGAAGGCAAAAGGGATGGAGAGAATAGTCAAAGTGGCATAGAGGGAACAAGGCAAACAGTGCAAGGACCCAACAGTAGGAGGCAAAAAAATGTGCAAAAGCAGCAAGTAAAGAGGACACATGGTCTTAAATGTCTCTACACTAATGCACAGAGTATGGGAAATAAGCAGGATGAACTTGAACTCCTAGCACAACAAGGGAAATATAATAGGCATCACTGAAACCTGGTGGGATGAGTCTCATGATTGGAATGTAGAAATAGAGGGGTATAACCTTTTTAAGAGAAACAGGCCAAGCAGGAAAGGAGGAGGAATAGCATTATATGTCAGGGATATTTACACCAGTGAAGAGATGCAGGAAGTCAATACTGGAAGCCAGGTGGAGAGCATCTGGATAAAAATTAAAGGAGAGGGAAATAACAGGGATGTTACTGTGGGAGTCTACTACAGCCCCCCGACTCAGGCAGAGGAATTGGATGATGCCTTTCTAGAACAGATAAACACATACTCAGAAAGGAGAGATGTAGTAGTGATGGGTGACTTCAACTATCCTGATATTTGCTGGAAGTCAAACTCAGCCCAATCCTCAAAGTCTAGCAAATTCCTCACTTGCCTAGAAGACAATTTCATTGTCCAAAAGGTGGAAGAGGCAACAAGGGGATCAGCCATTTTAGATCTTGTCTTAACCAACAGGGAAGACCTAGTTGATGGGGTGCAAGTGGTTGGATCCTTAGGTGGAAGTGACCATGTCCTCCTGGAGTTTGTAATACAGTGGAAGGGAGAAGCTAGGCATAGTCAGACACGCACTCTAGACTTTAGGAGAGCTGATTTCAATAAACTTAGAGAAATACTGGGAGTGATCCCATGGTCAGGAATACTAAAAGAAAAGGGAGTTCAAGACGGATGGGAGTTTCTCAAAAGGGAGATATTGAAGGCACAATTTCAAACAGTTCCAATGAGGAAGAAAAATGGAAGATGTCTCAAGAAGCCAGGATGGATGACTAAGGAACTTTCAACTGAGCTAAGTTTTAAACGGAACATGTATAAGAAATGGAAAAAATGGAGAAATCACGAAAGAGGAATTCAAACAAATAGCCAGCACATGTAGGGGTAAAGTCAGAAAAGCTAAAGCGCAGAATGAACTCAGGCTGGCTAGAGAGGTTAAGAACAATAAAAAGGGCTTTTTTGGATATGTCCGCAGCAAAAGGAAGAAGAAGGAAACAGTGGGGCCACTGTGTGCAGAAGATGGCAAAATGCTAACAGGGGACAGAGAAAAGGCAGAATTACTCAACACCTTCTTTGCTTCAGTCTTCTCAGAAAAGGCAAAAGGTGCTCAACCGAAGGATAATGGAGCAGAAGACAGAATAGAGGAATTTCAGCACAGAATAAGTAAAGAGATAGTACAGGAATACCTGGTTAACCTAAATGAATATAAGTCTCCAGGACCAGATGAACTACCTCCTAGAGTATTAAAAGAACTGGCAAATGTAATATCGGAACCACAGGCAATAATCTTTGAGAACTCCTGGAGAACAGGAGAAGTCCCAGCAGACTGGAGGAGGGCAAACGTTGTCCCCACCTTCAAAAAGGGAAAAAAAGAGGATCCCAACAATTATCGTCCAGTTAGTCTGACATCAATACCAGGAAAGGTTCTAGAGCAGATCATTAAGCAGAGAGTCTGTGAACACTTAGAGGCCAATGCCATAATCACAAAAAGTCAACATGGGTTTCAGAGAAACAAGTCATGCCAAACGAACCTGATCTCTTTTTTTGATAAAATTACCAGCTTGGTAGATGAAGGGAATGCTGTGGATATAGTATACCTTGATTTCAGTAAGGCCTTTGACAAGGTTCCCCATGACATTCTTGCAAACAAGCTTGCAAAATGTGGGATAGACAAGTTAACTGTTACATGGATTTGTAATTGGTTGACTGGCCGAACTCAAAGGGTGCTCAACAATGGTTCCTTTTCATCCTGGAGAGAAGTGACCAGTGGGGTCCCACAGGGTTCTGTCCTGGGCCCAGTGCTATTCAACATCTTTATTAACGATTTGGATGACAGAATTGGGGGCATACTTATCAAATTTGCAGATGACACTAAACTGGGAGGAGTAGCTAATACCCCAGAGGACAGGATCAAAATTCAAAATGACCTGAATAAACTAGATAGCTGGGCCGATGCTAACAAGATGAAATTCAATGCAGAGAAATGTAAGGTTCTGCACTTAGGGCGGAAAAATGAAATGCACAGATATAGGATGGGGGACACCTGGCTGAATGAAACTACATGTGAAAGGGATCTAGGAGTCCAAGTAGACCATAAACTGAACATGAGTCAACAGTGCAATGCGGCAGCTAAAAAAGCCAATGCAATTTTAGGCTGCATCAATAGAAGTATAGTTTCTAGATCAAGGGAAGTTATAGTGCCACTCTATTCTGCTTTGGTCAGGCCCCACCTGGAATACTGTGTCCAGTTCTGGGCGCCACAATTCAAAAAGGATGTGGAGAAACTGGAGCATGTCCAAAGGAGGGCAACTAAGATGGTGAAGGGTCTAGAAACCATGCCCTATGAGGAACGCCTTAGGGAACTGGGGATGTTTAGCCTGGAGAAGAGAAGGTTAAGAGGTGATATGATAGCCCTGTTTAAATATTTGAAGGGATGTCATATTGAGGAGGGAGCAAGCTTGTTTTCTGCTGCTGCAGAGACTAGAACACGGAACAATGGATGCAAACTGCAGGAAAAGAGATTCCACCTCAACAGTAGGAGGAACTTCCTGACAGTAAGGGCTGTTCGACAGTGGAACACACTCCCCGGAGTATAGTGGAATCTCCTTTCTTAGGGGTCTTTAAGCAGAGGCTGGATGGCCATCTGTCAGGGATGCTTTGATTTGGAGTTCCTGCATGGCAGGGGGTTGGACTGGATGGCCCTTGTGGTCTCTTCCAACTCTATGATTCTATGATTCTATGATTCTAATGTTCAACTGTAAACCTATGGTTATGCTTTCTACCTTGACTTTCTTCAGTCATCAGTCCATGGAGTTCATCACAATTGGGGAAAAGACAGGAGCATAGCAGGATGCTCCTGTGATTATTTCACAATTTGGCAACAATTATCACACAATGCTGTGCAATGGCAAAAATATCCCATGATTATCCCGTGAATAAAGAGGGATTATAGCACTGCTTTTTATTCATGGGGAAATCCTGTGAATAAAAAGTGGCACTATAATTTAAATTTATTCATGGGATAACTGTGGGATATTTACAACGTTACACAGCATCATGTGATAATCTTTGCCAAATCATGCAATAGTGACAGGAGCTTCCTGCTATGCTCCTGTCTTTTTTCCAAGTGTGGTAAACCCCCATGTCTTTGCTATTTTCTGCTAGTTGTATGGTGTCATCTGCATTGTTGTTGTTCTTTCCACCAGTTTTGATGCCTCCTTTCTCTGAGTCTAAACCTGCTTTATGCATGTTATGTTCAGTGTTAAACAGATAAAATACAGCTTTTTCTGACCCCCTTGCCAATTGGAAACCATTCTGTTTCTCTGAATTCTGTCCTGATGGTAGCCTCTTGTCCTGAGTACATGTTACACATCAGAATAAATAAATGTTGTGGAACAGCCATTTCTTTAAGAGCAAGCCATAACTTTTCATGATCTACACAATCAAAGTTTTTGCTATAATTATAAAGCACAGGATGATTTTCTTCTAAAAAATCTTTGGTGCACTCCATTATTCAACATACATATGCAGTATGATCCCTATTTGTCTCTTCCTTTCCTGAACTCAGCTTGTTCCACTTTAGTTTGCTTGCCCCAAGTATTGCAATGCTCATACCTTTCACTTCATGTTTTACTATGTCTAGCTTCCCTTGACTCATGCTACTCACATTCCATGTTTCTATAATATGTGTTGTGCAGCTTCTCTGACAGATCCTCTTCTAGCATCACCCCCCACCCCCACCCCACTAGTGCTGCTGTCCAGTAGCTGTTTGGCACATTTAGTCTGACTCTCAGCAAAAACCTGTCCTACTAGTAGCACTGTTGCCATCAGCATAGCCTCTTGACTCACAGGAGCACACAATCATATCTCCACAGAAAAGTAGTGCCATTGATGGCCACAGCTAATGGCAAGGGGATAAAGGAGCTCCAGTCCAAAAGCATCTAGAAAGTCAAAGTTGCCCACCTCTGTTCTAGGACATCAACCTCTCTCCTGTTCTAGAGCACTGCATTCTCACTCCAGATATGTTGGGCCACAAGTCTCATCACCCATAGTCAATGGTTTGGGATGATTTGAGATGTATCCCAAAACATCTGGAGGGAATTTGGTTGGGAAAGGCTGACTCTAAAATGACCCTGGCCACAGACTAGCGCCCTGTCAGGGAAGGGTTTGTGTTTGTCTGTGCATGCATGCATGTCTTCAAGTCACCTGTCAGTGTATGGTAACTCTATGAATTTCACAGTTTTCTTAGGCAAGGAATACTCAGGGTGGTTTTGCCACTTCCTTCCTTTGAAATAGAGCCCACACCACCTAATATTCATTTGTAGTCTCCTATCCAAATACTAACCAGAACTGACCCCTCTTAGCTTCCAAGATCAGACAGGATCTGGTGCCCTAGGGTATTTAAACTAAGAGGTTCATGACCCAAATTATTTAAGTGAAGGGGCTCATAGCCTAGGTCAAAAGTTTTGATGGGATGTAAGATTATGACCTACTTTTAATGTTGCAGAAAAAAGGGATTCCCTTTCTTCCAAATTGTACTCCAGTTTGCAATATAGAATTCTTGTAAGAGTCGTATGGTTGCCAGTTTTTCAAATGATCACTGCTTCTAACCACAGCTTCGTCTGTAGGCTAGAACATAAAGTAACATTTCACCTCCATTATGACTAGAAAAAAAGCTTAATCCATTGATTTCTGCAGAATTTTTGTTTGTTTGTTTGGGGGTGTGCCTTCAGGTTGTTTCTGATTTATGGCAACCCTAAGGCGAACCTATCACAGGGTTTTCTTGGCAAGGTTTTTTTTTTCCCCAGAAGGGGTTTGCCTTTGCCTTCCACTGAGACTGAGAGAGTGTGACACAGAATGCACTGTGGTTTAAAAAATAGAAGTCTGAGCTACTTCGTCCTGATCATTTGACAATCTTGTGTGTAGATTTCCTATGTGTTTTATAGCCACTGTCTTTTGCCCTCAAAGGTTCTCTTTTCAACTGGCCACTGTAAGCAGTTTCCGAAAACGTGGTTTCATCTTCACCATCTGGAGGTCATCTTTATCCTTCTTGCTGTGAAGAGCTTCACCTGCTAACCAACAATGTCCTGTTCAAGACAATAGAGCATGCCACACTATTTTCCCTCGGGTCAATTAGCAGCCCTGTTCAGCCTCATAAAAAATCAATGAGCTAGGCTGTTATTTATTATTAATCCCATTTCATAAATTAGGGAATTGCAAAGCAGACAAATGGCCCTCACTAGAGTCTGAAAGTCTTTAATCTAGGTCTTACATGTCTAATGCCAGAATCCTGAATAGCCTGATGCATGGCTTGCACAAGGCATTGTCACTGTTTCAACTACTTGGATGTGAACAAGCTTCTCAGATTTGACTATTTTGTACTCTTAGTTCTACAGATCTATGTGAACCCTCATCATACTTAGATGACTCTTGGGTGACTTTGATCTTTATCAGAGTGTAGCTGTTGTGGAGGGGGGAAGTACCCCAAAATAAGATTGTGTTATACAAAAATACACACACACACACACACACACACTGTTTTTGTTCTTCAGCCCCCAGATTTGTAGCTTTGCAGTAACTGACATCTTCAGTTGTGCATTTGAAAAAAGAGTTTAGGCATCCAAAGAAAAGGATAGCCAAAATTATCCTAGAAATGTTAACATAGCAAATAGAAGTGTTCTAGATGTGAACTATGTTCAGTGTCTTACTTTGGAGGCTCAAGGAAATTTCACTTAAATGGACAGAATTCATATATGGGAACTGCTTTCATTTCACTCCATTCCCAAAGCTATACTTCTGGTCCTTATAATAGCATCAAGAGTGACTGCATTTGTCCCAGCAAGATGTCTTTATATTACAAAATAATATCAATCAGATTCTACTTGGAGAATCAAAAACAGCTCATAGCATCATAGCAATGGTCCTTAATTATCAATTTATTTCCTTACATAGATCCCAGAGTAGATAACAATTTGCCTAAAAAAACCCAGTACAATACACAAACCTCATTGAAACCATACTTCTGTGATGACAGATATATACTTAAAAAGCAAAAAGAAATAACAACCACAAAAACATATCAGCAAGGATGAAAAACTAAACAAATGGAGCATTTCTCAATTTCCCCACCCACCCAAAGCTTGCATTAAAAAAATCATTTTTCCAACTGGTGCATAATGATAACAATCGGGGGGAAATCAGATCCTCACCAGAATGAGTGTGACAACCAGGTGCCACCACCAAGAAGCCACTGTTACATGTGGTTTCTCTATTAAGGGCACCACAAAAATGTCACTGTTTCTTTAAGAAGTAGTTTCCTGATGGTACATTAGGTTTATATGATTCCTCAGCAACCTGAGAGCTACAGATCTGCCTTACTATATTTTGTTGCTTTTACTGTTGTTCTTGTTGTGTGCCTTCAAGTCATTTCCTTCTGGAAACCCTAAGGCAAATGTATCATGGGATTTTCTTGGCAAGATTTGTTCAGAAGAGGTTTGCCATTGCCTTCTCCTGAGGCTGAGAGTATGTGACTTGCCCAAGGTCACCCAGTAGGTTCCCATGGCCAAGCTGGGATTCAAACCCTGCTCTCCAGAGTTGTAGTCCAACACTCAAACCACTATACCACGTCTTCATCTTTCTTTTATACTCTCACTCAAGTCACATGTGTGAAGATTGTTGTGGGAAGCCAATATAATTAGCAGTGCCCACTAATACCCTTGGTTTTATTTCCTTATAGTCCAAAAAAGGTTTAAAACAAGGTTCTGACTTGCCACTGCTAAGTATAAGCTCCCCATAATATTTATACTAAAAGGGTAATTCATGCAAGTATATTCCTGCATGGCAGAGGGTTGGATGCAATGACTCTAGAGGTCTCCTCCAATTCTATGATTCTATGCTTTAGGAAGAGGGTGATAATTATCCTTTGCTCCCTTTGACTTTTTCTTCAGCACCTAGACATGCTTCATCTGTGTTCTTGATTCTATGATGACAGATGACTTCCAAAATTAAATGCCAAAAAATATGGCCATTTATGAGAAAAACACCATCAATGACAGATAAATTCCATTAACTATTCCATAATTATCGTATCCCACAACAGCTTGCAGGAAGTGAATAATATTGTTTACTATTGAGATCTTAATCAACTATTATCATCACAAGAAGTTCAGGGCCTCACAGGTGTTAGTCCCGCTCTCCTGCAAGGTAGGCTAGGCTGAGAGATAGTGATTGACCCAAGGTCACCCAGTGGCAATTTGAAGCTGGGCTTCGTTCCACCTAGTCCAGCACTCACTACAGTACACCAAGCAGCATAGCAAGGTGGGCACCGGACAAATAAGTTCCCAGAAACCATTCTATAACAGTAGGGCTACAACACATCCTGGCTAGCGGGGACACCAGGAGAAAATTCCCATTGGCGATCTCAGTGCACAGGTAAGTTTACCTATGGGAAGGGGCCTTTTCTTCTGCTGGGCCCAGGTCATATAAGGCTTTACAGATCAAAAACAGCACACATGATTCGAATGATTCTGAACCATGGACAGCACCTTTATAGAGTTTGTGACTACATTTTTACTAGTCACAAACTACTATACATTTATAGTATACTGAAATACATTTATGTCTGAATTTATAGAGTCTGTGAGTGAGAATGTGTTTGTGTGTGTGTAAGAGAGAGAGAGAAGATGTGTACTACAAATGAATGGTGTGGATCGAGGTGTGGGGTGTCTTTGTATGTGTATGTGTGTAGAAAGAGATATAGTGTGTGAGAGAAAGAGAAATTGTGTGCATGTGTGTGAGACAGTGTGACAGGGTTACATATGGAATGTGTACAGAAAGAGAAAGTAAGATTGTGTGGTGCATATGAATGGTGTGTATGCATTTTTGAGGGAAAGTATTGTGGCACATATAAATGTGTGAGACCGAGACAAAGACAAAGTGTGTGTGTGTGTGTGTTCGTGTACGTACATATGTGCATGTGTAAGAGAGAGTGAAGGGTGCATATGGATAGTGTGTGTGTGTGTGTGTGTGTGTAGAGAGAGAGAGAATGTGGAGGGCACATGAATGTGGTGTGGCTGAATGTCTTGTGTTTGACTGCATGCAGAAAGATAGAAATTGTGTGTGTGTCTGTGTGCATGGTGTGTGTAAAACATATGAATGTTGGGAGTGTGTGAAGGAGAGGGAGGTATATATGGATAGTGTTTGTGTTTGTTGAGAGAGGAGGGAGGGAGAGAAAGTAGTGCATATAAATTGGGTGTCTGGGTATGCATGGGAGAGAAAGTGTGTGTGTTAATAAGCAACAGAGAACAAGAGGCAAGAAGTATAGTTGGTATGAAATACAGGGTGGGAGAGACAGCAAACATTGTGAGAAGGGGCTGTGTGGAGAAACGGGTGGCTCTTTCACTTTGGTCTAAGCCCCTTAGTCCACATCTGGAAAAGGGGAGACTTGTGGCTTTTGTGTCCTTCTGTCCTCCCACATGACCACAGGACTGGCTGCCAGACATGACTTCATGCAAGTCCTTTATTCCATGTCACATACCAGACAGTAAGGTCAGTATTGGTAATTTCCCCTGTTCTAATGACTGAGGATATAATAAAATGTCATACGGTGGCATTTAATTTGAAAGGAACATCATTCTGTTATTGCATGTCAGCTTCAATTAGCACCTAGTTTTATGTTACCAGACTTCTTGTTTCTTTTTGTAACTAACATCCAGATGTGTCCATTCCTTTGGCTAACAATGTGCTATGAGGATGCTGCTTCCTTGTCACAGTCATGGCTGGCTTCTTCTTGCTTGGGGAGAGGAGAATCAGGGCTCAATGGACTCATCAGCCCCAGAGCAATGCCTTCACCATCAGCTATGACACTTTGCTCATGCCTTTGGATTCCCAAAAGATTCTTGTTTCTGGAAGAGGAGAAAGAGGGGGAATGAAAAATCCAAGACTGGACATGTGACAGAGCTCTGAAAACACAATTACAGTGCACTTTAGTATACGCGGGGGATCCGTTTCAGACCACCACCACCACATAAGGGAAAAAACATGGGCACCACCACCCACGTAAGGGAAAAAACACAGGGCCTCAAGTCCTGTCTGTTTCAATGGCTGTGTGATCCTGTGCGTGCACCATTTTAACATCTGGTGCTTGCCATCCACGTAAGCTTAAAGCCACGGGTGGAAACCCATGTACATCTTCCAAAGGTGTTTCTTCCATTTTCAGAGGCCCTATTCAGATGTTTTTTTAGAGCAACTACCCAAATAATCTCACTAATACATTCCAGTTTTGTTGTTCATATTGTTCTTTTTATCAGAGCCACATCTCTGTGCATCCCTGCGAGGTCTCTTGCCCACACATGTCAGCAATGTGCATTAAAATGGAGTCAATGATGATGTATTCAGAGCACATTCAAGGTAAGCAGGATTTTATTCTGGCTTTTCCTGGGTCTATTAGTATCGGTTATTCACACAGCCAATAATGCAAATATATATATATATATATATATATATATATATATGAGGAAACATTTGTCAAAAATAAATTCCAAAATGCAAACCTTGATCTTGCCATTTTATATAAGAGACACTGTTTTATTATGCCATTATATACAATGGGACTGGAGCATCCATGGATTTTTGTATTCATGATAGGTCCTGGAACCAAGCCTCAGTGGATACCAAGGGCCTGCTTTGTTTTACTGTAGTCATAGGCTTCTGGCTTAAACAATGTGAGAGCAACTCTGATTTGACAGCTATACCAGTTCCTTAATAGGGAAATAAACACACACACATACACAGAGAGAGAGAGAGAGAGAGAGAGAGAGAGAGAGAGAGATGCAGATATGCACTGATGAGATCCGTCATGGCACCACCTTAAATAGCTTTTAAACAGCTGTAAAGACAGATCTCTTCTGGCAGGCCTTTCCTGGATAGTCTCTCCGGCTATCAAAAGAACTTTAAGAACTCCGAACGCACTTTAATCACGGTCTATAGTTTGTGCTGTTACTGTTGTTGTTTTATGTGTGTGTTTTTTTAAATGTATGTTTTAATTCTTATATTGTTTAATTGTATTTTAAGAGGGGGGATTGAGGGGTTTGAATGTATGTTTTTAATCTTTCTAAGCCGCCCTGATTGCATTTTGTAGAGGGGTGGGATATAAATAAATTATTATTATTATTATTATTATTATTATTATTATTGATCCTAGCTGATCATAGAGTAAGTAATTCTTACCTACCAGGACGTTGGCCTCACTGAAAATGATATCTGAGTAAACATGTATACAATGTACTGTTAATTGCTGTGATTTATATACCGGCATAAAGCTAAGTGTTAAGATTGCTCTTTGCTTCCCAACATCAATTAGCCGTTCTTAGGTTGGAGCAAAAACATGACTTGAGGGCAGGAACATGATAGAGGTCTATAAAATGAGAAATGGTTGGAGAGAGCCAGAAGATGGATCAAGAGACAGGGAGAGCTCCCATCACCAGACCCTAGGGACAGAGCCTGATTTATGTATAACAGGAATTAATTCTTTATGCTATAAGTGCATAGGTAAATTATGGAACCCCAAGGTGAGGTAGATGGCTGTTAGCATGATATATTTTTAGTACAGGAAAAATACGGCTAGATCTATTCCCCATAAATATTAGCCATGATAAAGGAATGAAAACTCCATCTCCAGAGGCTAGTAAAGTAATAGTTTCCCATCTTGTTTTGCTAGATATTGTTGGATTACAATACCCATCATTCCCAATCATTGTTAGGGATGATAGGACAACATCTGGGGAACCGTGGTTGAGAACCACTGCTGTAAGACTTAGGGGTTCTTTCACATTAAACAAATATAGCGCAATGATTCCTCGTTAATTGCCATTGTTTTATCCTATGAAAGTTTAGGGAGAGGGTTTGAGTGCTGGACTAGGACTCTGGAGACCAGGGTTCGAATCCCAGCTTGGCCATATAAACCCACTGAGTGACCTTGGGAAAGTCACACTTTCTCAGCCTCAGAAGATGGCAAACCTCCTCTGAAAAAGCTTGCCAGGAAAACTGAATGATAGGTCCATTTTAGGGCCACCATAAGTCGGAAATGACTTGAAGGGACACAACAACAACATGTAGAATTCTAAGCCAGAACTCCCTTGTGCCTGATCAAAGTGCAAACCCCAGAAATCCACAGGATTTCTGCCACCTTTCCCTAAACTGCAAATCCTAGGATTCTACAGAATGGAACCATGGCAGCTAAACAGAATCATAGTGCTGTAATTGTGGAGTGTGAAAGGACCCTAAGACTTGGAGACTAAGGGAATAGCTGTCTCCCCTTGTGAATTTTGTACAAGAGCTACGTAATTATAGTACTATATTCAGCTTTATAGTACTGTATTCAGCTTTAACTACCATGGTTCCATCCTGTAGAATCCTAGGATTTGCAGTTTAGGGAAGGGTATTTAGATTTCTCATCCACAGAACTCTAGAGCCTCACCAAACTGCAAATTCCATAGAATACAGTCATGATAGTGAAGTGGGATCACAGTGCTATAATTATGTAATGTGAAAGGGTCCCTGAGTGACATCTTTTCTGGGCACAACAAACAGAATGATAGCATTGAAACTGTCTGAGCTGTGCTTGGGCTCAAGTCTGGTTAGATTTCTTGTCTGTAAGTCAAGTTTTGCTCCACAGAATTATCCAGGTTCATTGAAGAAGGAATGAGCAAATCTGTCTGTTTCATCTTCTGTACCAGTGTTTCCAAACTTTGGTACTCCATATGTTTTGGACTTTTGGCTAACAATCAGGAATTCTGGGAGCTGAAGTCCAAAACATCTGGAATACCAAAGTTTTGGAAACACCAGTCTGTACCATTCACCTTCCACTGCATCATGGTCCACATCAGTTTGGGAAATTTGGTTCTCTGTGCCTGCCTAGAATATATTTTAAATATCTAATTTGTTTAAAATAAAAGTCTAATGTATTTGTCTAATCTGCTTTAAGCCCGTTCATACACTATCCTTTAGCATTCCCCAAGGTTCCCCATGACATTCTTGCAAACAAGCTTGTAAAATGTGGGCTAGACAATTTAACTGTTACATGGATTTGTAATTGGTTGACTGACCGAACCCAAAGGGTGCTCAACAATGGTTCCTTTTCAACCTGGAAAGAAGTGACAAGTGGGGTGCCACAGGGTTCTGTCCTGGGCCCAGTGCTGTTCAACATCTTTATTAATGATTTGGATGACAGAATTGGGGCATACTTATCAAATTTGCAGATGACACTAAACTAGGAGGAGTAGCTAATATCCCAGAGGACAGGATCAAAATTCAAAATGACCTGAATAGACTAGAAAGATGGGCCAATGCTAACAAGATGAAATTCAACGCAGAGAAATGTAAGGTTCTGCACTTAGGGAGGAAAAATGAAATGCACAGATATAAAATGGGGGACACCTGGCTGAATGAGACCACATGTGAAAGGGATCTAGGAGTCCAAGTAGACCATAAGCTGAACATGAGTCAACAGTGCGATGCGGCAGCTAAAAAGGCCAATGCAATTTTAGGCTGCATCAATAGAAGTGTCTAGATCAAGGGAAATAATAGTGCCACTCTATTCTGCTTTGGTCAGGCCCCACCTGGAATACTGTGTCCAGTTCTGGGCACAATTCAAAAAGGATGTAGAGAAACTGGAGCGGGTCCAAAGGAGGGCGACTAAGATGGTGAAGGGACTGGAATCCATGCCCTATGAGGAACGCCTTAGGGAACTGGGGATGTTTAGCCTGGAGAAGAGAAGGTTAAGAGGTGATATGATAGCCCTGTATAAATATTTGAAAGGATGTCATATTGAGGAGGGAGCAAGCTTGTTTTCTGCTGCTGCAGAGACTAGGACACGGAACAATGGATATAAATTGCAGGAAAAGAGATTCCACCTCAACATTAGGAGGAATTTCCTGACAGTAAGGGCTGTTCGACAGTGGAACACACTCCCTCGGAGGGTGGTGGACTCTCCTTCCTTGGAGGTCTTTAAGCAGAGGCTGGATGGCCATCTGTCAGGGATGCTTTGATCTGGAGTTCCTGCATGGCAGAGGGTTGGACTAGATGGCCCTTGTGGTCTCTTCCAACTCTATGATTCTATGATTCTATGATTCTAGCATACTTCTATGATAGTTTGTAAAGACAAGATGAAACCCAAATTGGAGAATTCATGGGCAAAGTGATATAAAAGTGCTTCTTGAAATGCCCAAGTTTCAAACTAGACAAGATTTTTAATCACACAGCTTGAAACTTTCCTTTTTAAAACCAATTTATTATATAATTTGTTGGAAAGCTCTCAAAGTAATTAGCTATTGTTGACTCCCACCCTTTAGAAATGAGAAGAGAAAGGCATAAATTCCACTCAAAGTCTCAAAAAATGCATTAAAATGCTCCATAAAAGTAACTTTTATCATGGTAGAAAATTGCCAGTTCCACAAAAAAAGGTCTATGTTAATTGAAACTTGTTACTTCCAAGCTCTGGGTAAGCAGAGGTCCTTGGAATTTAGCCCAGGAATGAAGTAGAGATAGGACTTTCTTCCACCACTGAAGAAAAAATAGCAACTCCAATCTGGTTCACTCCAGACTGTGTACCTTTTTGAGGCAGTTAGCATAAGGGGTGCATCTAAACAGCAGAAATAATTCAGTTTGACACCACTGTGAGTGCTATAGATCCATCATATGGAATCCTGGGATTTGTAGATTAACCAGGTCTTTAGTCTTCTCTGCCAAAGAGTGTTTCTGCCTCACAACAGTACAAATCCCAGGATACTGTTGGATGGAGCCATGGCAGTAAAAGTGGTGTCAAAGTGCATTATTTCTACAGTGTAGATGCACCCAAAGACACCTAAATTACTTACTAGGAATCTCTGTAAATTTAGGTCACTCACCTGTCACCTTCAACATCTTGAATAGTCTCTGGCAACTGGATGTTGGTGGTCTCTGTTAACAGAAAAGCCACAGTCCCAGACAAACCAGCCACTACACTGAATATCATGGGTGGGAGGTATTTCCATGTGTCCTCCAGCAGCATAATCAGAGGAGCGAGGGAGCTGGCAATCCGTGCCACAAATGAACAACAGCCAACACCACTTTGCCTGAAAAAGCACAAGAACCAGCTTTATAGCATGGGCAAAACTCCTCTCTTCAAGTTATGTAAAGTTATAATTTGAATTTGCTTGGGTTTAGGATTCCTGTGTCATATTTGGACTCTCATATTCTGCCACAACATTGAGTAGGAAATACGTATGCTGGTTTCTGGTCCACAAGGTGGCTTCAGAAAGCATCAGGACCTCTCTCTTTCTTCAGATGTCTTCCCAAAAACTTTGCTTTAATCCCCATATCCCCCACTACTAAGTGAAACAAGGATGGTATATGGACATCATCATTTATGGAATAACCACTTGTAAGAACAGCTTTCTTACTTATCAGAGGCTGCTGCCATATTGCAAAATTAATGCTGTTTGAAACTGCTTTAATTGTCATGGATCCATCCTATGGAATCCTGAGGTTACTGGAATTTGGAATTTGTTGTGTCACCTGAGCTATCTGACAGAGAAAGCTAAATAGCTCACAGAACTGCAAATCCCAGGATTCAATAGTATTGAGCCATGGCAGTTAAGGTGATCTCAAACTTCATTCATTCTGCAGTGTAGATGCAGCCAGAGATTTATAGCAGATGCTGCTCCTAAGATTTTGCCCAGTGAAGAAGGTGAGTTTGGCTTCCTTCCACCCTACAGTTCTGAAACTGAAGGTCTGTGGGCTCAGTCAGTGGGCAAGCTCCTTACCTGAGAACAGTGGGGTAAAGCTCAGCAGTATATAGGAAGACAGTGGTGAAAGCGGCTTCTGAGAAACCTTTCCCCAAGATGGCCACAGCTGATCTGACATGTCCATGTTCTGAGGAAAGAAGCAGCAGGAAATGTGATTCACTTAGTGTAACCAATCATACAAAGGATAAGGAATAGTAGAAACTACAGCAAATGGTCCCTCCTGTTGCCCAAATTGCTGGGGTCCAAGGAGGATGCCCACAAATTAATATATCTTAGGAGAATTTGATATTAGCTCAAGAATTTAGGGATTTAAGAATTTAATATTAGCTCAAATGAGAGTTGCAGTATGGCTGGGGTAATAGGCAGCCCAGGATTGCAACCCAAATATAGCAACCCAGGTCCAAATCACACAGAATTCCAGAGGCAAATCCAAATAGGCTTTGTAATTTTATTAGAGGAATAGTCACAACACACACATGCAACACATAGAAGACCTATGAAGCAAAGTTGGGAGCAGTGGAATAATTTAAGGCCTTGCTAGCGGAAATATGTTACCAACTGTGGATCTTGGTTCCAATCTATAGGAGCCTGGAACGGAGAAGACTCAATAGCCACTGCAGCAAGGAACGTTAGCCAGTGTATTGAGGAGCCTAGACTAGCCAAACTGACAGAGTGTCTGTCTGCTTGCAAACTAGACCTGGGAATGGCTGTTTTACCACTTGTATGTATACCCAGAGTTGTGTCTTGAAGGCAGAAACCAAGGTTTGAAAGGATTAGATGCTTGCTAAATGGTATCCCAGGGGGAAACAAATAGTCCAAGACAGAAGAGGATAGTCAGGTGATTAGTGTGAAGACATTAGACAAAGGAATTTGCCAGTATGTCCCTGTCCTAGATAATCACAATCACCTTCTTTTTGGCCATGATCTACTCACTGTCCTCTGTATACAAAAGGGATTATGCGGGGGCCTTTAGACTCTGGCTAGCCTTAACTGGTTTGCCTAAGAGTGAAAAGGTTGGGCATCCACAATGGGGTCATTCCCAGCCCCCCTCCAGCTTCCCTTTTAATATTAATTTGATATTAAATTTGAGGAGCAATCAGAGGCCTGGTCTTGGGGTATCAGTCCTATAACTCAGTATCATAAAACCATAGAATCATAGAGTTGGAAGACACGACAAGGGCCATCCAGTCCAACCCCCTGCATGCAGGAACTCTATACATTATGTGGGACCACTTATGGTTTTGGCTCCATATATCTGTAGTCATGGTCTCTATTTAACTGTTCACACCTTAAGAAGGCAGATTAGAATTGGACAACCACTCTGGGGACGAGTTTTTTGGCCATGCATTGGAGTCAGCGTGTTGTAATGGTTTGAATATTGAACTATGACTTTGGAGAACAGGGTCCGATTCCCAGCTTGGCCATGAAACTGATTGGGTGACCTTGGGCAAACCACATGCTCCCATCCTAAGGCAAAGGCAATGGCAAAACCCCTCTGAAGAAACTTGCCAAACAAAGCCCCTTAGGGCTGCCATAAATTGGAAATGACTTGAAGGCACACAACACACACACACACACACCAGTAGGCCACATCTCAAGATTCCAAATGAAAAAACACCAAAAATCCTGCCCAGAAATTACTGGAACTCAATTTTCAGTCTTCATATCTAGATGCTCCGGCTACTTTTTAGCAGACTATCAAGATATTGGTTTGGGAAAGGGTCAGGGAATATGAGGAGTGAAAACACCATGTCAAGCAGTATATGGGAAGGATCTCACAAAAAAAAAAATGAATTGGGGAGCTTTGGTGGGCTCAGGAGAAACTTGTTAGTGGCAAAAGGGGGAAAGGCTTTTCTCTTGGGGGTCTCTTTCAACTCTACGATTCTATGTAGCAGAGCCAGCAAAGTCCCTGATGCACATTGGAACCAAATGCACAATGGGACCAATGCACATCAGTCCCACTGTGCATTGCATTTGTCCTGATGTGCAATGCACATCAAGCACTCTTGGACACCAATGCACATCAAGCACTCTTGCTGGTGTCCTGTTACACATCTTCTCAATTGAGTAAAGGGGTTTCTTTGCACCTGTGCTACGCAGCTAGGAATATGTAAAGATACATAAGGCAACAGGGTCATATTGGATTCCAGAAATTACTTTTTTGGAGTACAGCTCCCAGAATCCCTTTGCCAGCATGGACACTGCAAAATTGGCAAGATGAATTTCTCACCTGCAGGGATGACTGTGTTCAGTGCGATCAGGGCTCCAGTTGCAATTAGAGACCATGCCTGGCAATGTCTGCGGCCGATGTGATCCAGGACAAAATACACACCCAGTTTGGCAGGGATCTCAATGGCCCCAAACATTAACTGGGTCAGATATGGATCCAAGCTAAAACCTCCAATGTTTAAACTGATGCCATAATAGGTGAAGGAGACACCAAACCTACAAGGCAAAGAGGAAACTCATGATACTATTTACCAACAACAACCACTGTAATGGTAATATTATGGTATAGAATCTAACAAAAATATTAATGTGAAGCCGAAGGCTTTCAGTGCTGGCATCCATAGTTTTTTGTGGGTTTTTCGGGCTATGTGGCCATGTTCTGGAAGAGTTTTTTCCTGACGTTTCACCTTCATCGATGGCTGGCATCTTCAGAGAACGCTGGCATGGAAGTGAGTGGGGTATATATACTGTGTCACTCTTGGTTGAGAGGAAGTGATTTATATGTTAATCTCTGTGTTGATCTGTTGTTGAATGGTAAGGCCTCAGGGTGTTCATTTAATTAGTGATCCATTGTCTGCTGGAAAAACCCCTGACCCTGGGTGGTTTTCATTTGTACCTGCTGGGTCTTGATTTTGGTATTTTTCAGGACTGTTAGCCAAACTTTGTTTACTTTAAGGTTTTCTTCTTTCTTGTTGAAGTTGTCTAGATGTTTGTGGATTTCAATGGCTTCCCTGTACGTTGTGACCTGATAGTTGTTGGCATGGTCCAAAATTTTCAAATAGTATTTCATGCCCAGGATAGTTTATAAAATGTTTTACTACTGTTGATTTTTCTGGCTGACCCAGTCTGCCGTGTCTCTCGTGTTCCTTGAATCATGTTTGAACACTGCGTTTGGTGGTCCCTATGTAGACTTGTTCACAGCTGCATTGTCTGCAATAAATTCCTGTGACTGTGAGAGGGTCTCTCTTGTCCTTTGCTGAGCGCAGCATTTGCTGGATTTTCTCAGTCGGTTTGTAGACCATTTCAAAGTTGTGTTTCCTCACCAGTTTCCCTATTCTGTCTGTGACTCCTTTGATGTATGGTAAGAATACCTTCCCTTTGGGTGAGTGGTTGTCTTAATTCCTATGGGTTTTTCTGGGTCTGGCTGCCCTTCCGATGTCCAAATACGCCACATAGCCCCCTCCCCCCAAACACACACACACACACACACACACAAATTTTAAAAATTTCCCTGGGGCATTTTTTCAGTGCTTTTTTTTTTAAAGTAAAAATCAGGTACTTCAAACGAGAAGATTCCTCTAATTATAATTAATGGCCCAAGTAACCCCATAACAGAGACTGAGAGTGCTCAGCATTTTTGATGGACTCACTTTGTGAAAGTGACAATGTTGGTCACACTACCACACCCTTAACTTGTGATACCTTTGCAAGGAGCCTGGAAAGGCTAAAAGAAACTGATAAAGCATGCTACTTCCTCCAGTCTCATTGCTCCAAGTGGGGACAACAAAGCTTTGTTGACAGCTGCTTTAAAGAAAAATGGTGGCTTAAGGGAATAGGCTGGTACCCTTGGGGTAGTCCACACTGCCAGCCTGGTGCCCTCAGATATATTGACTTCTAGAATTCCCCAGAAGGGATCAGACATTAATATAAGAACGGGGCTTCCAATTATTTTATGAACACCTAGGAATTGACATAAATGATCCCTTGCCAGAAACTTTTTTATGATTGGTTACATTACATAACTTTCACTGAACTGCACAGATTTGCAATGGACACAAGTAATGGTACCCAATGTACATAGGCGCACAATGTGCATTGGTGCATAATGCGCATAAGTACACAATGGCTGTATGGTGTACATTGTTCCACATTGTTCATAGGTGATGCACATTAGTACACAATGCACACTACTATGCAATGCACATTGGTGCACATTGTACACCAATGTGCATTGTGCAGTGATGGACATTGTGCACTGGCACATGTTGCGCACCAATGTGCGTCATGCACCAATGTGCTTTGGCTACTTTGCTGGCGTTACTATGTAGTAATGTAACATCAGCCCTCTACTGGATACAGCTGTTACACAACTGCACAATTCTAATTCCCACAGTTGTTAGTATTCTAATTCCCACAGGTGTTCCAAAGCCATAAGCCCCTAACAGGACTCTGTCAACTATCTGTAATTTCTTGAATTTTATTTCCCTCTGAACTCAGTCCCTTCTCTAAAGCCAGCTGTCTGTCTGTCAATCTGCCCAATGCAAAGAACTTGCTTCAACAGAGGACTCTTTCAAACGGGGAGGAATTTCTCCCAACTCCGAATGGAGCCAATGCGGATTTATGTAAATTCGCTTGTTTAGCGAATTTACATGAACCCCTGCTCCGTTCGGAATTACTTCCCATTACCCGAAAATAACCCCCTCCTGCCCGAATTTGCATGCGAAGCTTTAATTCGCAATAAGGTAAAACCCATGATTGCATTCGAATTGGCTTCCCTCTTGCCCGAATTTGCATGCGAAGAGTTAATTCACAATAAGGTAAAACCCATGATTGCATTCGAATTGACCTTAAATTATACTTCCAATTTAGCCTTGTATGAAAGAGTCCAGAGAAAACTACAATGATGGAGATGCATTGCAGCCTGTTAGTGCCTCTGCTGAGGAGTTTGAGGCACTCCAGATTGTGATGCTGGGAAAAGACATCGAGAGTGCTCTCTTGGTTGTCGAGCAGCTGTTTTTGTTGTGAACAGGCAGCTGGAGAGACTCTTCAGGGTCTGCTGTAGCTGCTTGTCTCAATGTACCTCATGACTGGGAGAGCACTGCAGACACCATTTCCCAGCATAACAATGCACAGTACATTGGAAACCCTTCAGCTGAAGTGTAGCCAGGCTGCAGAGATAGGTTTTTGCAGTCACATTTGGTTATTAATGAGTGAATAAACATGAATCCTACTAGTTACAAAATCATAAGGCCACCTTATGGTGTCATAAGAACTGAACAAGATACCAATATATCTATTCTAGATGTTTGTTTCTTTGTTTGTTTGTTTTTGGCATCTGATGAATTGGGTTCCTATCCACAAAAACTTAAACCATAATAAATTTGGCAACCTTTAAGATGGAAAAAGACTCAGGTCTTTTTTTTTTTATGCCACTTTCAATATGATCAAAAAAAGATGTGTAAAATGAAGGAAATGCAGATTTTTTTAAAACAACAACAACAACAACAACAACAACATGATAATTGTAAACGAAGTTGCTTCACTGACAGAACAAATAATATTTTTTTAGAGATCATATTTTTAAAGACCAATTGAAATTGACTTGACTGGGATTTTGTAAATTTTATGTCATCCATATGTAAATCCCAAGGGTTTCTTTTTAAATGAAAAAAATAATGAGCAACACAAGGGATGCAATAAGTTACTTTCACAACACTGAAATGAATAATGACAAGGAGCTACTTTCAAACACTAGGGCTGACAATAGTGACTTATGAAGGCACAAATCCAAGTTATATCTGCATAGCTCATTTTTTTTCCATTATGTTGTGTATTAACCATGCAATTATCACTCTCCCCACAAGCCATCTTTAAGCTGTTACACAATTTATTTGCTGGTTGTTGGAGGAACCCCAGGAGATCTCTGCACAAGCCAAAAGGCCCATGTTCCTCCTATCCTTTTGTCTTCTAGTTCAGAGAACACAGGCCAAAATGGCAGGGCCGGGACCAAGTGTGATCCTGGTAGACCAGATACTGGTCCAGTGGATCCAGCCTGATCCCAAGGTAAATAGCCATTACCCAGGGACAATTTGGCTCCTGGTTTGCTGCAAAGTTTCCTAGAAACTCTGCAGCAAGCCCTAGCTGTTTACACAGCTTCCATACTCCTTACCTTGCATTGCCGTCAGTGGTATTGAGAAGCCCTCTGTCTCCATGTGTAACATGGAAATGGGGCACCTAGCCATATGGGTGCACCAGGCACCCTGTTTTCACATCAGATGCAGTGATGGGTGGCTTCTAAGTACCAGCAATAGTGCGGTATGGTAAGGAGTGCATGCTGGTAGTAGGTCCTGGGTCAGCACACGATGGGTATGTAAGCATCTAACCATCCCCACACTGACCTGGGGACCAATCTGGGAGAGCACTGGGACCAGAATAGCATAGGTTGAGCCTATGCTCAGTCTTATTGTATAGCCTATCACATAGAAACATAGCTGGATCTTTCTCCACTGCTGTCACACACTCTCTACCAACCATTAAGTCACTCTATGGAGAGGCTTCAGCAATTTACAAGATGGGTTTGGGGTGAGGAGGAAATGTGTTATAGTTCTTCCTTTTAATGAGCAACCTTGTAATACTTTTCCCAATCCAGGATCTCAGCCTATAGGGAGTAACAGGAATAAATTACTTAACAGCAACTTCTCTACCAACAGTTAACAGCTCATACCTATAGGGGCATGTCTTACCATACAATGGTGGAACACAGTGTGATCTTTCTCAGCTTGGGAGTGCCAGTAGAAATAGGTCTTTGATTCTTCTATAGTCACAGCTTTTCTCAAGACCTGCATTCACCACGAAGGAATAGATAAATTACGTATCAGGAGGTCTTGTGGTCTGCTTTCCAGGTGCTGGATTCTGTTGTGGCTTATCTGCACTGCACAGCATATAGCTAGGCCCTTGACACACTCTTACACACTTCCACACACTCTTACGCACCTGAATGTACACCCCTACACACTGCTGCACACATAACGCTCATACACATGCTCTGTTCACATATAGCATACAATTTTTTATGATCAACGTATCATTTTTGTACAGTTACCAGATCTCAGAATCTGATCCTGAGTTACAGAGCCTGGCCTCATATGGGTCCTAGGGTGAGGGAAGGAATTTGAGGATGAGAGGAAGACCATGGAAAGAAATTACTATGCATATGTATAGTTAAAAACCTTGTACTGTTGGGCCCTGTTGTTCCAGGCAGCTTTAAAGTGGCTACTGTAGACTATCCAGAGATTCTACCTTTGAACTTGCTCCTTTTGTCTCATTTGCTAGGCTTTTATATTTTAAATTTTTTTTGAATGACATGCTCTGAGCAGCTGTGATTAATGCTTAATGTGTCATGCTAATATCATCACCAGTTCCCTCTCTGCATGACATCACTAATCATTGGTCCTGCATTGCAGATTTTGGCAAGAAAACTTTGGTCCTTGGTTGCTCCTCAGGTGGCAACCCTCTAGAGATGGATCTTGGAAGGTTGCACCTGCCCTGACACCCCCATGACTCCAAATATTTGTGGCCTAAAATCATACAGAGAGAGAGAGAGAGAGAGACCAAAACTTTTGGTGTGTGCAATTTACTATTCAAAAAGAACTTCATCTCACAGGACCTGTTTTAAGGTCGTAAAAAGCACCCTTTAAAAAGAATAATAATGAAGAAAAAACAAGTTTATAAAGAAGACCTTATTATTAAGCTACTGTAACCCGCTCCAATTGCTTAGACAGAGGAGCAGGCTATAAATAAAATTTATTATTATTATTAACCTTTATTTATGTAGCACTGTAAATTTACTCAGCACTGAACATACAATCTTTTAATTAGATGGTTTCCTGCCCTCAGGCTTACAATCTAAAAAGACACAACACAAAAGGAGAAGGGAAAGTTGGTGGGAAGGGGGTCAGGTCCAGCAGTTCTTCTCTCCCTCCGAGGCCCAGACCAAGGCAGATGGACTGGAGGGAGGGATCGGCTTCTTAATACATAGTTAAAATGAGGCATTCTTGGGCAGACAAGGGCACACATCTGGGAATGCTTCCCTAATCAATATAGTGTTTAACTCAATTTTGAAACTGGTTAGAGTAATGATGAGATGTACATGTGGGGGAAGAAGGTTCCAGAAGTGATGGGCAGCAAGTGAGAAGGGACGAATCTGGGACAGTGGGAATCCTAGGCTGGGACAGGAGACCTTGATTACCAGAATGGAGGCAGAAAGGAGGAATGTAAGGAGGACAAAGTTCAGATAAATAAGGAGGGGCCAGTCCATGGAGGGCTTTGAAAGTCAACAACAAAAGCTTGTACTGGATGCAGAAAGGAAAGGGGAGCCAGTGAAGGGAGGATAAGAGGGGAGAAACATGGTCAAAGCGGCGAGCAGATGTGATAATACGTGCAGCTGAGTTCTGGACAGAGATTAAAGGATGGAGCTGAGAGAGAGGAAGCCCTGTCAGAAGAAGGTTACAATAATATTGTTGCGATACCACTAGGGCATGGACCAGAGTCTTGGCAGTGGAGGCTGAGAGGAATGGACAGATTTTAGCAATGTTGTAGAGAAAGAATCTATAGGCCTTGGCAGTGACCTAGATCTGGGGAATAAACGACAGAGAAGAATAAAAAATGAAAACAAGACAACGGGCTTGCTGAACCAGTTGAATAGAAGTGTCATCAACAGAAACAGAAAAGGAGTATTGAAGGGTGGGCTTAGGTAGAAAGACAAAAAGCTCTGTCTTAGACATGTTGAGCTTCAAGCGCCAATGCCGCATTCACTGAGAGATAGCAGTCAGACATGATGAAACTTGCTGTTTCACCACCCCAACCTAGTCTGATAGGGAGCAGGATAATGTTTACTGAGAAATGGCATAACCCAGAGTTTTTGGGTGGCAGCAGGCCATTTGAGGAGACAAAGTTTGATGAGGGGAGTTGGATCTAAGTGTGCAGGGGAAGGTTGCAATGACATTGAGTGATTCCAGTAAGTTTTGTGGGTCCTGTTGTTGTTGTTGTCATTGCTGTTGCTAACTGCCTTCAATTCCAACCTATGGTGATCCCATAAATGAGAGACCCCCAAGTCACCCTATCCTGTCTTCTCAGCTCCTGCAAATTAATGACTAGGGTTTCTCTGCTTGATTCTATCCATTTGGTATAAAGTCTTCCTCTTTTCCTATTCCCTCAACTTTATCAAGCATTATTGTCTTTTCTAGTGAGTCCTTTCTTCTCATGATATGACCAAAAAATAACCTCACTTTAGTCACCTTTGCTTCTAGGCAGAGTTTGGGCCTGATTTGCTGTTGTTATTGTGTGCCTTCAAGTCATTTCTGACTCATGGCAACCCTATCACAGGGTTTTCCTGCCAAGATTTATTTAGAGGGGGGTCGCCATTGCCTTCCTCTGAGGCTTAGAGAGCATTATTTGATTTGCCCTAGGACCTATTTATTGGTCTATTTAGCCATCCACAGTATTCAGAGAACTCTTCTCCAGCACCACATCACAAACTGAATTTCTTTCTTGCAGCTTTCCCCACTGCCCAGCTTTCACAACCCTACAGGCTGCCTTTTGATGGTCTTCCAAAAGGTTACAGAGAAAGTGGTTGCATGCTTTCTTTGCTGCTTTACCAATAATCCTCTTTGTACCCATGTTGTATAGGGTTACCAAGTCTCACCCGCTTTGTAAATCTGGTTAAATTAACTCAGGGGCATTAAATATGAAAATGCATCTAATGATAGCCCAGTGGCTGTTCTTCTTTAATGAAAAGGCAATGACAGAAGGGATGATTGAGAGAAAAGGAGCTGCAAGGAGAGAAGAGTTTAATCCTTTCTCCACCTGCTATTTCTATACCTTCAATCACCCACAAAGTGGATATTTTCCCTTCACCCTGACAAAAAGAATTAATATCCTCCAACTGTCCCAATTTGCCAGTGACAATATTAATCAGTCCTCTGTTATCCCACTATTTCACTCTTTCAGATATCTCAGTTTCTCAGTCTTCCTTCCATTTCCCCCTTTTATCCTCAGATTATTTCAGTTGGTGCAGACAAGCACAAAAGTAATTTACACTCAGCTCAGCAGGAATGAAAGACGTGGGAGGCAACTCAAGGAAAAGCAATTGGCTATAGCCTCTCCTAGCTTGTCTGTATTCCTCATCAATAACTTTTGTCATCTTGACCACCCTCTGATGTTCTTTGCCCACATGTGTCTCAGTTTACATCTGTGAAATGTGGATGATATGAAAATTACACCTTTGTGACGACATAGCCAACTTTCATTGACAGACTGGTACTCCAGCCCTGCAAAGCAAACTCATTATCTCATCCTTATGCAATCAAAATGTCATGGTGGGTGATATCATCAGCAGGACTTCAAAGTTTGCGAAAGTGCAAAAGGATGTGGCAGGGGGCTATACTGAGAGTAACTCCAAAACATTTATGTGAGACTTGAGCACAGACCACAACTGTTGGAGTGGGGAAGGAAATCTAGTGTGTGAAGGGCAGGCAGACAGTGGCTTAACTAGGGTTGGGGTACCTCCCCCCCCCATGGCATCTCAAAGAGGGGTGTCATGCTGCACACTAGTGGAAAGGGGCTGCCTTACAGGTCTGGCAGCTCTGCTGAACAGGCAGGAAAGCAAGTCTCTGCCATTTTCTGCCCAGCTCAGACAGACTTGGAAAGACTGTAGGATGGCGGCAGCAGCCCACTCCACCAATGGCCACTGGTGGGACTAGGCTGCTTTCTGGGTCTGGTAGCTCTGCTGACCAGCAACTCTACCAGACCCAGAAAAGGCTGTTGAAGTGAGGAGGAGGGTATTCAAAAAATGATCCACACCTGGTGTCAAGCATACTAGGTATACCACTGGGAGGAGAATTGGAATGGAGTATCCCACAGAAGGGCACAGCTGGCTGACCAGAACCCTGAACAAAAGCATTCCACCCTGTAACATATTTGAAGGCCCTGTTTTTTCATTATTTTGTTACCGCTGTTTAAAATTACACCCTCTATGTAGCTAAGTTATGCTTCACAAGCCACTTAGGGCTCTGCACTCACTTCTGGAGTTATTTTGGAAGGGAAGTCTTGTTTGCCATTGACCTTAGCACATTTGGAAAGGTAACTATGTGCGGTCTCTACTTCCTTCTTAGTCAGAAGCCATCGGGCAGATTCTGGGAGCCACCTGGAAAGGAATGGAAAAGACATTTTGCAGATCGAAGGAGAATGATTACCAGCCGAGATAGATGTAGATGAGTGTGTAGGAAGAGACCCTTCTCTTCCATTCATACACACCCAAAGACATTTGAAAAGGAATTAGCTATTTCCCTTGGAGTGCTTTCCAATGTAAAGGTGTTTCAATACTGGCATCACTTGCATGTGCTAGCAAGATATTAAAAACACACACTTGCACATTAATAGCTGGGAGGAGATTCTTATTAAGATGGGAAAGTGGGAAAGAGATAGGTAGATGATGAATTAGAAAAATGAACTTTTGCAAGCTCTGGGCCAATGGTAGAGTCTATCAGCTGAAATGTGAGAAAAGAAATAATTGACAAGATGTGATGTGTATGGGAAACATTTTGAAACTCATAGTGTATTTCAGGGCTTGGAGGAGCTCCAGAGTCACTCACCACCAAATGACAATGCTGAGGAGGCAGGGACTCGTGACAGCAAGCAAGAGCCATCGCCAGGTCCGAATCAGGTAAGCTACCAGCGCCAGGAGCATGTATCCAAAAGACCAGGAAATACCACTGATGGTGCCACAGAAAGTACGATGCTTTATATCAGTCCATTCTACAGCTGGAAATTAAAATACAAAATTAAAATTAAAATACAACAACTGTTTAGCATTCAGTTTACCTTCTGTGAGACACAACACAGTAAACCCCATCAGTCCATTTTCCTAGCCATAGCAAAGACATAATAAAGGAGCAGGAGCTATCCAACCTTGTTCCCTACAAGTCCAAAGGTGTTTCCATACAATTAGTCAGTATGCCCTAAATCCACTAATAGATGCTGCCTCAAGCCTTTTTCATTGTCTGGGCTCCAGAGTCATAGTCCAATGCTCAAATCACTACACCATGCTGACTCTTTTTCAATAACAAGGTGATAACCTATTGCCACAGAGGTATGTCTGCTGTACCAACTAAGCTTTATGGAAACCGAATGTCAACATGGTTGTACACTCCTTTTTAAAAAAAAAAAAAGTATGGAGGGGCTGAGGAAATGTGCATACCAAAACAGGAGTTGGAGAACTCATGGCTTATTCTGCCCAGAATAAATATTAATATTAAATAAAAAGATCAAGCTATCTAATTCAGTGTAAGACACTGCTGTAAGGAGGGTATAATAAAACAGGAATGCAAGAAGCTGCTCCCTGATACCAAAGTATTGATCATATGTCCAATGCAGTACTTGCTGTTCCAACTAGTGATGGTTCCTCAGGATTTCTGGTAAGGGGCCTTTCCTATCATTACACCAACCCTTTGAATTGGCAGTGACAGGAACTGAAACCTGGATCTTCTGTGTCATGCCCTCCAACGTTCCACAGATGAAAACCACGATATATGTGAACAAGCAACATCCTGTCAAGTTTCCGGGCACAGTACAAGGTGCTGGTTTTGACCTTTAAAGCCCTTCATGGCTCAGGTCCATCCTATCTTAGGGACCGCCTCTCCCCATATGAGCCCCCTCGTACTCTTCGGTCCTCTGGGAGGAACTTGCTACAACCTAAGAAAACTAGGCTGGCGCAGACCTCCCAGAGGGCCTTTTCTGCCGTTGTTCCCAGGCTATGGAATGGCCTGCCAGATGAGATGCGCCTTATTACAACTTTGGATGGCTTTAAGAGAGGCACCAAGACGCATCTCTTCCGGCAGGCCTTTCCAGAAAACGATTAAATTGTCCGTTAACTATGGTCCCTTCTGTCTCACTCATTGAGACATGTGATACTCTTGAGGCCGCCCACTTATCCAATTTTAGCTAGAGCAATCTAATTGTTTAAATGTTTTAATGTCCCAGTGTTTTAATGTTTTATTCTTATTTTCAGTTTAATTCATTTTTAAGGGGTGGGAGGGAGACAGAATTGTTATATTTTAATTGTATGAATTTTTAACTGCTGTACTCCACCCCGATTCCTCACCCAGAGGGGCGGAATACAAAATAATAATAATAATAATTATTATTATTATTATTATTAGAATGTGTTCAAGATGGCAAAAGATAGAAAGAGCACACTAGCTAGGAGAGGCAGCAGCAATCAACTGGGAAGGGCAAGATTCAGCCCCATCCTCACTTCTCCACCCTGCTGAGGAAACAAAAAGAGATACTATGGACTCTTTCATACAAGGCTAAATTGGAAGTATAATTTAAGGTCAATTCGAATGCAATCATGGGTTTTACGTTATTGCGAATTAACTCTTCGCATGCAAATTCGGGCAAGAGGGAAGCCAATTCGAATGCAATCATGGGTTTTACGTTATTGCGAATTAAAGCTTCGCATGCAAATTCGGGCAGGAGGGGGTTATTTTCAGGTAATGGGAAGTAATTCTGAACGGAGCAGGGGTTCATGTAAATTCGCTAAACAAGCGAATTTACATGAATCCGCATTGGCTCCATTCGGAGTTGGGAGAAATTCTTCCCCGTTTGAAAGAGTCCTAGGACATTTTAAAAGCAACACAAAAATTAGGAAGACAAAAAAAAAAGATTGATCAGGCATTTCCCTGTCAAATCAGAACAGGGAGGATATGTTGTATGTAAACAGGGAGGGGTAATTTGAGGGAGCTCTATCTCACAAGAGGTGGCTTCAAAATAGGAGGTAGACAGAGCTCAGTGGGCAGAGACAGAACCAAATTGCATGGGGTCTCACTACCAGCCCTTTCTTATCCCCTTCAGATGCCAACTCCTCCATTATTGCTCTCTCTCTTCCTCCCCACAGAGTAGGTGAGGGAGGAACAGATGGCTTCCTTATTTGGCCGGCTGTTTGAACTATTGCTCACAGAGGTCTTTGGAAAATAGTCCAAGGACTGCTTCTAGCCCAAGTGCCTCTGGTTGCCCACTTCCATTCTAAATAGCCCTACTTAGATAGATCACTAAAGAACATTCCAATAATTTATGTGAAAGTACATGACTTGTCCCTGGTCCTGGAGATAAAAGGGGTTGCCAAGAGTTCTATGGAAGTCATCTCCATATTACCCCCCCCCCCCCAAGACAAGTGAAGCCAGTAGCATCACTAATGTTGGTGTCACCACCATATCTGTGTCCTTCACTAGCCAGAAGATGGGGGGGCAGCCATTGTAGGGACCGGGGAACCAACAAGCACATGCATGATATCACACAACTCTCCCATTGTCAATGCTCAGATTCTCCATGCATATCAGCATGTGCCTGGCCTCATAGAAGCCCCTCCAAATCCCCTCCTCCCACATTCTTGGCTTGCCAGGGCACCGCTACTCACTAGGTGCTGGCCTTGGCAACACACAGCAGCCTGGTCAGGGTGAGGAGGATGAGCACAGTGGATCCTCCACCTCTTTCTCCTCTTCCCAAGCAAGGACAGCCATGGGGGGGAGCTGGCAGAACAAAGGGGTGGAGGCCAGAACAGAAGTGCCTCATTGTTTGCTGACAACTCAGTGGCCACTTCCTCCAGTGACCAAGATGAGGTTTCCTCAGAGTGCCTGGAGCACCATTGCCACCCCTTCCTCACTAGTGTTGCCCCTTCTGATGGATGTCACCCAGTGCAGTGCACAGCCCCTGCACCCTACTGATGACACTGCTGAGTGAAATAGGTGGGAAGATTGGCAAGTAGAGAGGAATCATTCCAGTCAGGAATGCTGAGGGTGTTTGAAGTAAATTACAGTCATCTAGAGAAATGGTTCACCAGCCAGCTAGTGAAATGGTTCACCAGTTGAGAGGGTATGAGAGAGCACTGAGAAATTGCAACAGGAGTGAGATATCTTCCTTTTCCCAATGGTAGACAAAAACCACAAAAGAAGTATTGGTTATGGGTGTTTGGGGATGTAAAGGGCGGTTACTGAAGAAACAGGGTGGGCCCATTGGGTTCTTAAAGAGAAAGGTATGGCTTGGTCTTCCTCACACTCACCTAATATCAAGGAGATGATGGATATGCCAGTGAGCCCAACTCCGGAGAGTGTCCTCATGATGACAAACATCCAGTAGGACACTGAAAATGCAGACATGGCCCCAAAAAACAGTGTGATGAAAAAAGAAACCAGAAGCATCCTCCGCCGGCCAAATCTGGATATAGGGGGAAGTTAAAAGAACATATATGGGTTTTTTTCCCAGAAGAAGAAAACAAAAGAATGACACAAAAATTGGTCTGTGAATACAATAAATATTTTTGTATTTCCTGTGTCATACTACATTTTTCTTCTAAGTGTGCTTGGGAAATGGGAGGGAGATAGCATGAGAACCAATATACTCCCAGCAGATGTACTGCTGGGTCCCTATTCAGAAAAGTGATCAATCTGCTGTAGACAGCTTGCAGAGCCCATGAGCAAAAGGAACACATCTCAGATTTGCCATTCCGTGTAGCCCCATGGGACCTAAATTGCAGGGTTCATTGTTATCCTGGCAAGCATAAGTAAAAGATAGCTTGAAACGCAATTTGCAAAGTACTGGCTAGAATCCTGTGGGTGACATGTGCTGATCCTTACACCAACAGCTGCACTTTTTAGGATTTTGCACAAGAGTCATATCCTGATTATGACTATGTGATTATGTAAGTTCAAAAAGTGTAACCACTGCATGAGTTGTTGTGATCTTCAAGATAGATGAGAGGCCCTCCTTGCATTCCAACTGCCACTGCCCTGGCCTTGGAGGGAGAAAAGAATTTGATCTGATTGATTGAAGGACTTGGTCAACTTCACCACGCTATTCCCTTCTCCTTTTGTGTCATGTCTTTTTAAAATTGTAAGCCTAAGGGCAGGGAACTGTCTAACTATTTACAAGCTGCTCTGAAAGTCTTTGTAGCAGAAAAGCGGGCTATAAATACAATGAATCATAGAATCATAGAGTTGGAAGAGACCACAAAGGCTATCCAGTCCAACCCCCCTGCCATGCAGGAACTCCCAATCAAAGCATCCATGACAGATGGCCATCCAGCCTCTGCTTAAAGACCTCTAAGGAAGGAGACTCTACTACACTCCAAGGGAGCGTGTTCCATTGTTGAACAGACCTTACTGTCAGTAAGTTCCTCCTAATGTTGAGGTGGAATCTCTTTTCCTGCAGTTTGCATCCATCGTTCCACGTCCTAGTCTCTGGAGCAGCAGAAAACAAGCTTGCTCCCTCCTCAATATGACATCCTTTCAAATATTTAAATAGGGCTATCATATCACCTCTTAACCTTCTCTTCTCCAGGCTAAACATCCCCAGTTCCCTAAGGCGTTCCTCATAGGGCATGGTTTCCAGACCCTTCACCATCTTAGTCACCCTCCTTTGGACACGCTCCAGTTTCTCCACATCCTTTTTTAATTGTGGTGCCCAGAACTGGACACAGTATTCCAGGTAGGGCCTGACCAAAGCAGAATAGTCATCAGAGCTATTTAGAAAGAGACAGGAGCAGCTGTAGATATGTTGCCAAGGGAGCAGCAAGTCCATTCTTGGTTTTATGGCCACACCTTCCACAGCTGCTCCAGGCTGTACCAGAGCCATAGAGTTGCTGGACATTATTCCTGACAAAGCTTCGGCACCATTGCACAGTTATGGCATTGTGGTTCCACTTTCAATGTTATGGGTGCATCCTATGGAATCCTGGGGTTTGTAGAGGATGCCCTGGAGCTTTCTGCCTGAGAATCCTGAATGAGCCTCCCTAAATTGCAAATCCCAGTATTCCATATGATCTTGCATGGTACTTAGTAGAATCATAGCACTGTAACTGTTCAGTGTGAAAGGGCACTAGAAGAGCTCCTGTATAGCTCAGAGTGACTCAGGACCACTCATAAAACTGAGAGCAGATTTAATTGATCACTCTTGGAGAGAGAGCAAGCAGCAGTGACTGTTCTTCAGCAGTGAAGGATCAGGAGTTCAAGTTATACCCTGCCCAGGTTTTTGTAGCCTCCATAGCTGCTCAAGAAAGCTAGGCCCTGATCAGAACTTGGGAAAGAATCCTGAGGGTGACTTATGCATGCAAGTTCCCCTACAGAAGTGCTTGGAATTTTGCACCAGTGCAGAACATCCACATTCACTTCAAGGTTGTGGATGCAAACTTGTACATGTGGACTCATACATGCAGGTGTTCATGCAACATGAATGTGCAATATGTAGTTTGCACCTTTGGTTGCACATTTAGTACCTTGGTTCATTTGTGCAACCTTGTCATTTAACACAAGGGTTGCACAGCCAATTAATGATGTCTTTCCATACAACCACAAAGGGCCATGCTGGCTGGGGTATTCTGAGACTTGTAATCCAAAACAGTAGCTTTTCAAAGCTCTGTGCCTGATGCCTTCCCTATTATGACCCAAAAAAGAAGGCATATACCAATCAGCAGTACATTGAATTGTCTTCTTCCCACTAACCTGGGAAAGAATTTCTCCAACAGCAATCTATTATTGTTTAGTTGTTAAAGAAATGAGAGAAATGAAATGCTTGGAATGGAGATGCCTCATTGCTCTGGATCCTGTGCTACACCTGATTATTTGTTCTGCAGTTAGGTAATAAAGGGCTGTCATTTTAAAGAACAGGGCTGGGCAATTGTGGTTTTAATTGTGGTTTTACTGATTGTAGTGTCCCTAATCCCTTATTTTTAGCTCCTTTTTAAAGCACTTCTTCTCCCTTTAAATGCCAAAATAGTGTTTTCATGGCACACTTTCCCTTTTTCTCATCTAAAGGCTGGGCTTTCATGCAGCCTTCAACACACCTCTTTTTGCCAGTCTAAAATGGGCCCCTGATGCTGATTATGAATGATGTGAATTGTCATTTTAAATTTGAGGTTGGGTGGGCCTTTGGGTTGTAGAGCTTTTGTGATATTAATTATTATTTTGTATTTTAATGCTGTTTTGATGTTTAAGCTGCCTTGATCCAATTGGAAAGGAGGGATATAAATAAATATTAGTAGTAGTAGTATTAGTAGTTGTTGTTGTATGTCAGAAACATCTAGATCCACAGATGCTCGACTCTGTCTTGAAGGAATGTCATAGTATGCAGTGAAAAAGCAAGCAGAGGAGAGATGGAAGTATTTCCTTGTTGGATTTGAGCTTCAATAGCCTATATATTTTATCTGCATGAAGATAAGCCAACAGTGACTTCTTGTGGATAAATGAACTCATCACAAGTCAGCTGAAGGTGCAGTTGCTATTAGGAGAAAGATTCTTGTGTATCTTGTGGGTATGTGGGGATGGGACCCAGGAAAACACACACAGGAGGTGGAGAGGTAGAGAGAAAGTGCTCAAGATTATTACAACTCACTAATGGAATCTATAATTCCTGCACAGAAAGTAAGAACTTGGTTGAAAGCACTTGGGTTTCCCTTATCTTGCACGGAACTACTGCCAAGGGGACATATAGATATAGGAGGCACCCAGTCATGCAGGGACACTGTTGCCTGTGGTCTACACAGATTTTATGTGGCCCTCTTTTGCCTCTGGATAAACAGGTTTTGAGTTTATGGAAGCAGTTCAGAAACCTGTCAAATCTGTAAAGAAAGATACCAGTGAAAAGAAAGAGTTCTTTTGGGACTGCATTTTGTCTCTCACACCATCCTCAGCTCTCTGGAGACAGGAAGAGCTGTCTTCAGTCTGTTTCAGCTCTTTATTCAGGGCAAGGTAGATTGCACATTGAACCACGGTAAAAAAAAAAATCAATGCACATTGATTTTCCCTCACATGCCCCCACCCAAGGTGGTTGTCATGACCTAATCAAGAGGTTTCGAGACTCTGTCCAGGCTCAGTACCGATTAGGTTTTCAAGAGATTTTCACAAATGACGTTTGCCCTCCCGGTAATGGTACGAGAGCACCACATTTTCTATTATGGAAGAAGGGCAGGGACCACAACAGTCTGGGTCACAAAGAACAATGACACTTTATTAAAAAGCTGCTGCATCTTAATGTTGGGTAGAACCATGTACTTTCTTTTCATTGAGTCCTATCATTTTTGGTAGCAGTGCCTGGCCACTTCCATTTCAGTGGGCTGGTGAAATCCAGTACATGGTTTAAGTGGGTAGTTCAGTTTCGATTGTACAGTATAGGAATAAAGCACATGATTTTTATTATTATTATTATTATTATTATTATTATCCTGTATTTCTCCCTATATATGGACTCAAGAGAGCACACTGCAAATTTAAATCATACAATTGAAAAAAATACAAAAGCATTAAAATGCATAAATATAAATTTTTAAAAACAATTAAACCATATTTAAAATTAAAACAGTTATGTTTCAAGGTTTAAAATGTATTAAAAACTCTAAACAAACTTTAAATGCTATATATCTCCAAAAGTTGATCTGTGAACTATTTACCATTCAAAACGTGGCAGTGAGTCAAATTAGTGGGCAGGCGCACTGTGGGGCATGAAGACGGCATCGGATGACACAGAACGGAGTGAACATCCAGTGGGATGGTCACTCACCATCTTTCTTAAGATCCCCCTGGCCACCCCACTTAGCAAGCAGCGCACCTCTGCCATCCATTGGCTGCAGCCATTGGTAGGGATGCTGCCCAGCAGCCCCTTTCAGGGTTGGCAAGGCTGATGGGCTGAATGGAAAAAAAGGAAATGCCAACAGCACCAGCAGACTTCTGCAAAGGAAAAGGAGTTCATGGTCACCTCTGCCACCATTGCTGATGGGAAGGGGCTGCCTTCTAGGTGTGGCAGGACTGCTAGCCAAGCAGGAAAAGGAGATGCCTTCCTTTCCTTCTCATCTAGCAGCCCACCACATCCAGAAGGGGTTGACAGGTGGACTATCACTGCCACAATGGCAGAGGTGACCTTGCTGGCAGAGGGAGGTGGCTGAGAGTATGTGCCAAGCAGTGGCATCACTAAGGGGTGCAGGGAGTTCAGACTGCACAGGTGACATCCTAAAGGGGGGTGACACCACTGTTCCTCAAATATCTACGTTTTGGCAAAAATGGGCTGTGGCTTTTGCCTGTATCTAAATGCTGAAAAGATGGTGTGAGTGTGAGTGGGGTGAGGCCCAGTAGGAGGAGAAAGGAAAGGCCCTAATTGAAAAAAAAAATTAAATTTTAAATGTTAATTTTAAAAAATTATTTTAAAACACAACATTTTACCAAATTTTAAATTTAACGGCATGAAGCTATGTATACGTCAACACATTTAATCTGGGTGTATGATATTGTAATTTAAAGGTGTAATTTTAATTTTGCTAGTTTTTATGCCACAACTATTGCCACTACATTCAGTGATATATGGGAATTACAATTTACGAGTAAATTAGTACAAAAGACATTACAAAGATTCTGTATGGTGTGAGATGGAAGGAGGTCAATTGGGAGGGGGGGGTGACACCATGAGTTACCTCACCGGGTGACACCAACCCTAGTGACACCACTGGTGCCAAACAGCCTGGGAGTGACAATATGATTCTGAGTGTGCACCCTAGTGACACTCCTGAGAGTGTGAATCATGCAGTCAATTGCCAAATGTTCCTATTATTCCACCCCACCCCACCCCACAATGTTCCTTCCCATTATTTTTACTGGGTAAGGCTGGTGGGATACGTAGTAGAACAACATCAGGAAGGCTGCACGGTTCCTATTTCCAGATTAGGAAAGGAAGTAAATGCTTACCTGTCAGACATGTAACCAAAAAGGACAGACCCAAGTGTGACCCCAATGAAGAGAAAGCCTATCTGGGTGTGGAGGGACCTCCAACTTCTCTCTAACCCAAAGCTAGCACATGGAAAAGGTACTTGGTTGAAGTAAATGCTTACCTGTCAGACATGTAGCCAAAAAGGACAGACCCAAGTGTGACCCCAATGAAGAAGAAAGTAGCAATGGCTTGGTTCAGGCCTTTCTTCTCACACACCAGATCCCACTGGAAGGTTAGAAACAGTAAAATAAGAGAGGAAGAGAAAGCCTATCTGGGTGTGGAGGGACCTCCAACTTCTCTCTAACCCAAAGCTAGCACATGGAAAAGGTACTTGGTTGAACAAAATTCTATACCAAGAGAAAGTAATTTGGATATTTACTAGCAATTCCATTTCATTTTGTCCCCAGAAGGTTTATACTCAGTTCTGCCCCTTTCCTGTGGGGTCATTCAGACATCATTTTTTTCAGCACGACAATGGAAATAGTCTCACTCCTGGATTCTGATTTTGTTGCTCACACAATGGAAATGCATCTGTGGATCTCTGCAAGTTCTGTTGCTTACATATGCCACAACTCGAATAAAGATGGAGTTGATGTTGCAGATGTATTCAAAGCATGTTCAAGGCATGCAGAGTTTTATCCCAATTTATAAACAATGCAAATCTTTTAGAAAAACCTGGGAAAATACTCAAGATCGATTGTCCCATGTTAAGTGGGGTTTTGGCAGTATCTCAAAAATCTTAATTAGATGCATTCAAAATGCATGTGAACAACACGGATTCAACCTGGATTCTACCAGGATCATTTTCATCATCTGCATAACCCATTACTTCCTGTAGTATATCCTCAGTCCTGAATATTCTTCACTTATTAAATATATATGAAAGAGATCAGTCCATGTTACTAATTGCACATGACTGCCATTTTAGAAAAAAATCAAAGAGGTACATGAAAAATAATGGGAGTTAGAGACCAGAATTTGGATCCCCAGTTGGCCATGGAAACCTCCTTGGTGATCTTGGGAAAGTCACGCTCTCTCAGCCTCAGAGAAAGGCAAAGGCAAAAGCAAACCCTCTCTGAACAAATCTTGCCAAGAAAATCCCATGATAGGTTCGCCTTAGGGTTGCTGTAAATCAGAAATGACGTAAAGGCACACAACAACAACCAATTGGCATACTCCTTCCAAAGGAAAAAGGACTCAGTGGCTTTCAACCATTTTATATTTATTTTACTTAGGCATTCAAGGAAAAAGGACCAGCAAAGTGACCAAGGGAGTTTGAACACAGCAAAATTTCAGCCGCAAAAAGATTTCTCCCCACAGGGAGGGCAGCAGTAAGGTATCACTCCTCTAAATAAAAATTCTGTCCCCGCAATTAAATTTTCTTTCTGTCCCCAAATCCAGAGAGTGAGACGTTAAAAATCCATCCCTTTTGTTTACTGTATTAACACTCCCTCAGTCACTCCGCTGGTCCCTTTTCCATGGATGCCTAAAACTGTATTTCTAAGGGCTCAACTGAAATTTTAAGTTACTGTAAAGCTACATATTGAGCAACTGAAGGGATAATTTCACAGGGGGGGGGGCAGAATTCATTTTTCTGGGAAATACTCATATTTTGCCTCCTTCACCTGAAGTGTTCCACAATTACAAAAAAAGAAAGGAAGCCTCCCGATTGGAAGTGACATTAATATAAGAGGTTGAGCTGATATTCACAGAAACATTTAAACCCTAACTCATTCAGCACTTTGCTAAATATTTATTTTAAATTGGGGATGGCCTTTTTGCACGCATATCCTCCATTCCTTCTGCCAGGTCCATGCGGCTGAAATTTGGCAGTGGAATGATTGAATAAAGCTGTGGCTGTTTCTCTTTTCTTTTTTTCTGATATGCTGCTGAATCTAGACAAAGGGCCCTTTCACATTGAATAATTATAGCAGTATGATCCCACATTAAATGCTATGGTTCCATCCTGTGGAATCCTTGAGTTTGTAGTCTGGTGAGGCAACTACTGCCCTCTCGAACTGCAAATCCTAGGATTTCATAGGAAGTTGCCATCATAGTTAAAATGGAAACATAACTACGGCTGCATCTGTACTACAGAAATAATGCAGTTTGATACCACTTTAATGGCCATGGCCTGTGGAATTCTGGGATTTGAATGTTGTGACACCAGAGCTCTCTGATAGAGAAGGCTAAATATCTCACAAAACTACAAGCCCCAGAGTTCCATGGCATTCAGCCGTGGCAAATAAATCAGTATCAAACTGTATTATTTCTGCAGTGCAGACGTATAAAAAGGCCTGGAGTGGCAGCCAAAAAGACCAACAAGAAAACAACCTCCTGTCACCATTTTCAGCTGGTTTGCAGACAAAAACACAGGTTTTCAGAAGCAGGTTGTGCATTCAGGAGGAAAACTAACTGCTGTGTGTGTGTGTACAGTTTTTATACAGTACATTGGGGGCAGTTTTCAGGTTTAAAAAATCATCCCCAATTTTAAAAAAAAGAGCTCAAGGCGTTTTTGTTGTTGTGATTTGTGTGCCTTCAAATCATTTCTGACTTATGGCGACCCTAAGGTGGGGTTTGCTTGGCAAGTTTCTTCAGAGGGGGTTTGCCATTGCCATCCTCTGAGGCTGAGAGAGTGTGACTTGCCCAAGGTCACCCAGTGGATTTCCGTGGTTAAGTAAGGATTCGAACCTTGTTCTCCAGAGTCATAATCCAGTGCTCAAACCACTACACCACACTGGGCTTCAGCAGTGCCAAAGAGCTTCAGATGTAGAGTTTGGGAACCTTGTGCAGCCCATAGCCTACCCTTTTCCCACTCCTGAAGCAAGCCCATTTTAAAATAAGTTTGGAAGCCAGGTAGCCCTCCCTTTGTGCAACTTGTTTTAAAATGAAAGTTTTCCATCCCAAGTGGGAGGCTGGGCCTTGCAGTGCCACCCACAGAGGGTACTTTTTCCACTCTTGCTTTAAATGAAGGAGTTCCAATTGGAAACAAGGCACTGTGTTTTGAAACCAGGTTGCCTGCTCTCTGTGCACCTTTTTTTAAAATGAAAGTTCTTCTTCGAAAGAGGGAGGTTTCAGCTTCCAGCATTACCTAATTTTACTGACATGATACATCTCGGGTGAAGGGTATGTCACTAACTGGTGGGTTGGAGCTATGGCAATGGAGACCATAGACATCTGCCGATTGTCTACTTATTTGAAATAAACATGTTCATTGAGAGAGAGAGAGAAAACCCTAAAATTGTGAGAAGATAATAAGGCTAAATTTATGGCTCAGGAGGTATTGACTTTGGCTAGAGAGAGATTTGACCACCACCACTACCACCATCATCATCATCATCATCATCATCATCTCGCTTTTCTCCTTATATAGGGACTCAAGGCAGCTAACAACAAATTTGGAACAGTACAAGTTAAAAACAATATAAAGGCATTAAAATATAGATACAAAGTGAAAGAAACAATTAAAATAGTTTTACAAGACATAACTATTACATATTACCTGTTAAAAATTGAAATGTATTAAAAGGTCTATACAAACCTTAATATCTGAATTACATAGCATTTAAAAGCCCAACTCTCATCAGTTATAAGTCATTATTGAAAAGGTTTAAGGTAAATTTTTAAAATTTGTGGGTTTCATAAATCAAAAAATGAATTTGATTTTACGTACCGATGGTGAACATTTAATTGGAAAAATTATTGAACTTAGAAATGAAAGATGAACAGGGGCAAGACTGTGTGGTTAAATGGGACCATAATTTGGGTTATAAAATTGAGGCGGAACATTGGGAAAAAGTGTGGACAGTAGGCTTGAACGAGCTATGATCATATAATTATGAGAGAAAAAAATTATATGATGATGTATCAATGGTACTTAAAGCTGCAGAGATTGTCTAAAATGTATAATATTATTTTTAATATTGTACTAGTTTAATTGTATTTTGATATGCACTTTTGTATCTTTTCAATTGTTTTGTTTTAATTTGTAAGCCACCCAGTTTTGGAAGAAAAGCGGGATATGATGGGTGATTTTCCTACGAAAGAAGAGTGGACGGTTAAAGTTTTTGAGCTAGTCGAGATGGACAAAATGGCAACTGTGATCAATGGAAAATCAATGAATAACTTTTTAAAAGACTGGGAGCTGTTTTTGACTTACATGAAGAAGAAAAAAGGGATGATTTTGGTTGCAGGTATTGAGATGTGAAGCAATCTCATTTAACTATTTAGAGTAGAAGTGACATAAAAAGTAGGTAGCATTACTGAGAAAACATATCTACTGTTAATTTTTTCAGACTTGGGAAGTGGGAAGTTAAGTATAGCTGTGTTAGTTGTGATAAGTGAAGTTGTGCTTAAAGTGTTCTCTGTGTTTTAATTTTATATAAGGGGAGAGAATGGTTGGGAAGAGGGTTTGCTAGTGGGGCCTAAGGTTTATTTATTTTTAGTTTGGTGTAGGATAGTGTTAGGTTAGTGTTTGAGTGGTTTTGGTTTTTAGTTATGTGTGTTTTATGTTTTGAAAAAATGTTTTTTTAAAAAAAAAGATGGGGAAAACCTCTAAAAAAACACCGTATAACACTCCCATTTGCTCCTAAGTAGATACATAAACCCAATGTTATTCTTTGTACCTAAAAATCAAGGAGAGACATTTGCCTTAAGCTTGCCTAATTTTCTTCCACCACAATAACCTCACTCACATCTCTGCTTCACAACACTGTATGCTCTGCAAATGTTAGACTACAACATCCATTATTCCCAAACCCATGACTACATTGGACAGGGATGGTGGAAGTTGCTGGGAGATCCATCAGGAGGATACCTAGTTTGTAGGTACCTAACAAAAATAACACAGAGTTCCGCCAAAGCATCGCAAATGCTTACCTCGGTGGCCGTGGTGGAGACATACTGCTCAGAATTGAAAATCCATCCATGCTGGCAGTTCTGGATAGATGTAGCATTGTCCCACTTCAAGGAAGAATTGGCCAAAGGGTAAAGCTGTGGCCTGGAGAACATCTTACAAGGACTCCATGTCCCATCAGACTCTCTTGGGACGCTGACATGGAAAACCTCCTCTTGGCTTAAATTGGAAATACCAGCAAAGGCTGGAATGGCACAGTGGTGAGATGGAATCGCAGAAATGAAATTGTGAAGCAAAAAATGCATGGGAATGACCAACCTGGGTAGACAAAGCATCAAGAAGACCAAAATCTGGTATTTCCCAAATCCATCCACTTCCTTAAGGAGCTCCTCAAATTTCATTGTTTCTTGGAGGGAAATTTGAGAAAAAGATGACGAATGTGCTGGGTGAGGAGGCAGAGGAACTGGAAGATGTCTGGTCAAATAGCTATTAAAGTACCTTAATGAAGCAAGTTTAATGCATCAATTTCACAGTGGTCTTTCAGACCCAGCAGGCATCCAGTCATGCGGTCTAGGGAGAAAAAAAACCTTCATGGCAAGCTCACAAGAGTGGTATTGTATTCTGTATTCTTTTTAAGCTGCTGTGAAAAGTTGAAAAATGAAATGCACAGATATATATATATTGTATATGTTAAAAGGAGTCCAAGACAGAGAGAAATGTGCAATCTGAAATGATAAACAGTTTTGGAAATAACTGGATCCAGTGGTCAAGAGAGGTGGAACAACATAGGTGGTAAGAGGGGAAAGATTTTCAGATGGAGGAATGCTAAGAATTGAGTGAGCCTTTCTGCTAGGCAGGGAGACACCGGGGCTTTCTAGATTGGCAAAAAGAAGTGTGTTCATGGCTGCATGAAACTCTAGCCTTTAGATGAGAGAAAGGGAAAGTGTGCCATGAAAACGCTTTTTTGCGTTTTAGGGGAGAAGAAGCGCCTTCCCAGCTTCTTTTTTAAAAACTGTGGAACAGCGCAGCTCCATCTAAAGGCTGTGGTGCAGCTGCTAAGCATTAAGGAAAAGGCAACTTTATGTCACACTTTCCTGCCAATCTAGAAAGCCCCACCATCATCTCAGGTGGCAGATGCTGGAGAAGGTAGCAATGGAATATACACACATATAGCTGTTCCCCTGTGCTTCTAAGTGACTTTGTTGACCCACTGGGTGACCTTGGGCAAGTCACATGCTGTCAGCCTCAAGGGAAGGCAATGGCAAACCTCCTCTGAACAAATCTTGCCACAAAAACCCCATGATAGGGTCGCTTTAGGGTTGCCATAAGTCGGAAACAGCTTGAAGGAACAGAAGAAGAAGAACCATCCAGAATACTGGGTATTATTTTGTATGTGGAGTCGAAGGCTTTCATGGCCGGCATCCATAGTTTTTTGCGGAGCTTTCGGGCTATGTGGCCATGTTCTGGAAGAGTTCCTTTCTGACGTTTCGCCAGCATCTGTGGCTGGCATCTTCTTCTCTGAAGATGCCAGCCACAGATGCTGGCAAAACGTCAGAAAGAAACTCTTCCAGAACATGGCCATATAGCCCGAAAGCTCCACAAAAAGCTATTATTTTGTATGTTGCCTTCAGCCTTCAGAAATTGTCATTCTCCTGGAAGCTCCAGAACTTGGTCATGGAAGAAACTGTGCAGTGCAGACTGTCTCGGATGAGTCTGTTGGACTAGACTTCTCATCACTTCTGGTCAATTGGGTGAGGTTGGAGTGTCATGTTGTCTACTGCATGTGTCCCTTGAGGGCAGAAGACTACATGAGATCTCATAAGCACATTGGAACATAATAATAATAATAATAATAATTATTATTATTATTATTATTATTATTATTTTATTTATAGCCCGCTCCTCTGTCATCAATCGGAGCGGGTTACAATAATTAAAAGACATCAAGATAAAACAATCCCAATAACCCATAACCCCACCTCCCACCCATTAAAAATAAATTAAACCAATATCAGATTAAAATCCAAAAAATAAAAAATAAAAATAAAATTGCATACATACAACATAGAACATAGAACATAACAAGCAGCCAGTCAATTCTATAGACACTGTAGATGTAAACTTCCTAGATAAAGTGATGGGAACTTGTAGGAGCGCACGTCCCAATGTCGTAAGCCAGTGTCGGGACCAGGAGTTAAGATGTTTCAGGGAAGGCCTGCCGGAAGAGATGCGTCTTTAAGGCTTTTTTAAAGCTATCCAGGGATGTAATAAGACGCATCTCATCCGGCAGGTCATTCCATAGCCTGGGAGCGGCAGCAGAGAAAGTCCCCCGGGAGGTCCGCAACAGCCTCGTTTTCACAGGCTGTAATAAATTTCTCCCGGAGGACCGGAGTGTGCGGGGGGGATTGTACGGGGAGAGGCGGTCCCTAAGATAAGATGGACCCGAGCCCTGTAGGGCTTTAAAGGTTAAGACCAACACCTTGTACTGCGCCCGGAAACTAATGGGTAGCCAGTGGAGGGACTTAAGCACTGGTGTTATGTGCTCGCACCTCGCTGTACCAGTAATAAGCCTGGCTGCCATGTTTTGGACTAGTTGAAGTTTCTGAGTTAGGCACAAGGGTAGCCCCAAGTAGAGCGCATTGCAGAAATCCAATCGTGAGGTTACCAAAGCGTGTACCACAGACTCTAGGTCCTTCTGATCCAGGAAAGGGCGCAGCTGGCGTATCAGCCGAAGCTGATAACAAGCACTCCTGACCGTCGCATTCACCTGACTAGTCATGTGAAGCGACGAGTCTAGGAGTACCCCCAGACTGCGAACAGGGTCCGTCGAGGAGAGTGTGACTAGGACCGGAAGATGTATTCCCAGACCTGGCTTTGGTCCTGTGACTGTGAGTACCTCCGTTTTGTCTGGATTGAGCTTCAATCTGTTTTCCCTCATCCAATCCATTACTGCCGCAAGACAGTCATTAAGAGGGGAGACGCCATCTGAAGTCTAGACGCCATCTGAATGGCAACCAGTTGTTCTGAAACCATCTGATAGCAACAAATCACATCATCTCTTCTATGGAAAGGAGCCATCCCACGATCTTGAGTTCTACCAGATGTGTGAGACTGGATTTTCTGCGACTCAATCCAGTGCTGGAAGTCCAGAACTTGAAAACAGAAGAATCTGAGCCAACCACACTCCAGAAGGAATTTCCCCTTGGAATGGCTGTGTTAGAAATAGCGGAAGGACAAAGTGAAGATTCTTCAGTGGTGCCAAAACACACAGTTCTCAGCCAGAGAATCTCCACTTACAACTTCCTGCTTACAATTATGCCAGAGAGGCAGGACTTTGACTCTTACTGGGCTTTCATGGGAATCTAAGAGATTGTTTGGGAATATGAAGACCTGGCCAGCTGTACAAGATGTGGAACTTGCACAATGAAACTCCCAAAAGCCTTTTCCTCTGAACAATAAAATGGCCCAGAGGGTGTTCCACATTGGACTGGAGCTCTGATGTAGGAGAGGTGTTTACCTCTTTTTCATGTGCTGTTTCCCAAACTGAAATATCTCTCCTCCCCACCACATAAAGCTTTGTTGACATCTCTGATGGAAACTTGTATTCAGTGTGGAGAAAATCCACCCTCCAGGCTTAAATTCCTCCACTCCAAAAAGCATGCTTCAGAGAGAGAGAGAGAGAGAGTTTTTAAGCTCTGAAAAGATGCCATAAGTTCTGATAATTCACCTTCTCTGTCCAGTTTGGCACTTATTTCAGCCTGGGAAATGGTAGGTGGGACACACATTGGCCCCTGCATCATATTCTGTAAGAACAACATCTATAATCCTCAGGAACTCTCCAAAGTTCTGAAAAACCAGACTCTGGCCTGATATTTGGAAAGCTGCTGAAATTTTGCTGCCTTGACTTGCTCTCAGTCTTGCCCTGTTCCTGGGTCTTGCTCAGCAAGATTTTAGTTTGGACAAAACTAGTCCACTGGTAGAGTCTTCCTCCACTCTGTTCCCATCTGACAGACTACAACTCTACCCAAGAAGCAAGCATTAATCATTATGGCTGAAATCTTCTACCACAATGTACATTATATAACTTTACATATACTTGAATACATAGCAGAGGCACTAAGAAACACTGCAGGAGGTTGGAATGGATGGCCCTTGGGGTCTCTTCCAACTCTATGATTCCAACAGGATTCCAGCCTATAGTGGAAAAGGAAGGGGGGATATATCTCAGTGACTGTAGTTTTCTTTCGATGTTGGAAGACTCCACACATGAGGAGGGGGAGTTAAGTGGACCATGCAAATTGCACTCCACCCATCCCTGTTGCCATTCACATCACCAGCCACATGCAAAGGATGACTATCTGCAACATGATGGTTCCTCTATGTCTCCACGGCCTCTAGCCCTCAGGGCGGGTCTCCACAGATAGAGCTGCCCTATATAGGTAAAGAGTTGAGGTGGAAAATTTTTTTGTTGGATTCAATTGATTTGACAAAAATAGCCTTTTTGTAGTCCTCACAACTCTTTGCAAGAGGAAACATGCCTTGTCTTGAGAAATTGCACATTGCAAGCTGTATGGGATAATTTGGAGAAATAAAATTTGTGCAAAATTATGAGCATATTTGAAAATGCAAATTATTATTATTATTATTATTATTATTATTATTACACTTTAAATTTACACAGTGCTGTACATACAATCTTAAATTAGACGGATCCCTGCCCTCAGGCTTACAGTCTAAAACAGACAACACAAAGGAAGGTGTTGGGAAGGGGGTGAGGTCCAGTGGTTCTTCTCTCCCTCTGGGGCCTGGACCAAGGCAGATGGAGTGGAGGGAGGGCACAGCTTCTTAATACATAATTAAAAGGAGGCATTCTGGGGCAGATGGCACAATCCTGGGAATGCTTCCCTAAACAATATAGTCTTTAACTTAATTTTGAACCTGGTTAGAGAAGTGATGAGGCACACATGTGGGGGAGGAAGGTTCCAGGAATGAGGGGCAGCAAGTGAGAAGTACGAATCCGGGACGGGGCAGTGGAAATCCTTGGCTGGGACAGGAGACCTTGACTACCAGAACGGAGGGCACGAGAAGGAGTGTGAGGAGAAAGAAGTTCAGACAAGTAAGGAGGGGCCAGTCCGTGGAGGGCTTTGAAAGTCAATAACAAAAGCTTGTACTGGATGCGGAAGGGGAAGGGGCGCCAATGAAGGGAGGATAAAAAAGGAGAAATGTGGTCAGAATGGCGAGCAGATGTGATAATACATGCAGCTGCGTTGTTCTGGACAGAGATTAAAGGATGGAGGTGAGAGAGAGGAAGCCCTGTCAGAAGAAGGCTACAATAATCTAGTCGTGAGACCACCAGGGCATGGACCAGAGTCTTGGCAGTGGAGGCTGAGAGGAAAGGACAGATTTTAGCAATGTTGTAAAGAGAGAATCTACAGACCTTGGCGGTGACCTGAATCTGGGGAATAAAGGACAGAGAGGAATCAAAGATCAAACCAAGACTGCGGGCTTGCTGAACTGGTTGAATAGAAGTGCCATCAACAGAAACAGAGAAGGAGTATTGAAGGGTGGGCTTAGGTGGGAAGACCAGAAGCTCTGTATTAGACATGTTGAGCTTCAAGTGCCAATGCCGCATCCACTGAGAGATGGCAGCCAGACAAGATGAAACTTGCTGTTCAAGCCCTGGCAAAAGGTCGGGGGTTGAAAGATACAGCTGAGTGTCATCGGCATACAGATGATCGGAGAAACCAAAAGAACTGATGAGTTTACCAAGGGACAATGTGTATAGAGAGAAGAGAAGGGGACCCAGGACAGAGCCCTGAGGAGCTCCTACAGATAAGGGAACAGAGGAGGAAGTCTGACCACCTGTGACCATGGCAAAGGATCGGTCTGACAAATAAGATTTAAACCAGTTGAGAACAGATTCGGAAAACCCGAGGTCAGAAAGTAAGTCAAGCAAGAGACAGTGGCCCACGGTGGCAAAGGCTGCAGACAAATCTAGAAGGATGAGAATAGAGTAGAGTCCATTCACCTTGGCCTGCAAGAGATCATTTGAGATCTTGATGAGGGCTGTCTCTGTAGAGTGCCATGGGCGGAAACCAGACTGAAAAGGATCCAGGATGGAGTTGGCTTCAAGAAACTCAAGACAGCGAGAATAAACTACCTGTTCCAGATCCTTAGAGAGCAAAGGAAGAAGAGGGATTGGACGATAGCTAGACAAAGAAGAGGGGTCAAGAGAGGGTTTCTTCAGAATTGGGGAAACAAGAGCATGTTTGAAGTCCGAAAGGAAGGAACCCGAAGAGAGAGACAGATTAAAGATATAGAGGAGCGAGGGCAGAAAAGAAGGGGTTATAGAGATTAGAAGATGGGAGGGGATAGGATCAAGAGAACAAGTTGTAGGTTTGGAAGAATTTAGCAGTGTAGAGAGTTCATCCAGAGAAACAGGTGGAAACACAGAGAGTTTATTAGTAGAAGGTACCAAGAGATTAGTGGTAGGGGGCAAATCAGGAGAAACAATTTCGGATTTAATAGTAGTGACTTTTGTGATGAAGTAGTTGGCGAAGTCAGTTGGGGAAAATGATGAGAAGACAGGGGGAGAGGAAGGTTTTAGCAGTGTATTGAAGCAGGAGAACAGACGAGTAAAATACTCACAAGTTGGGAGAATACATGCATACATGCTTTAGTTTATGGGGGAGGGATTCAATTAGATAAAATAATGTACTCCTGAGAACAAATGCACTAAAATACACATGAATTTCTATGTGCAAAAAAAACCAATACCTAGCCAACAGAAATCGAGGTCAGGAAGAAAATGTAGGTAGGATTTGAGAAACACAGAGAAATCAAAACACTGATATATTCCACGTCCCTATACATAGTTTACACGTGCTCAAGGAGGACATACTGTATACACTTTTAGTCAAAAAATTGACCCAAAAACCCTGAGTTTTTAACTCTTATTTAAAAAGGAACCATCCCCTGAAAAGCAAGAGCATAATTTTCCTGGAAGAACTGACTCCCCTCTTTTCTCTCATCCATCCAGCCTCCATTAGGAGCACAGTTATGTCGGCTTGAATTACGTAAGTTCTTTGGCATTGTTTTCCTTTGTTTTGTCCTTTACGTCCTTTGTTATATCCGCCTAAGTTTTACTCTTGATTTATCCATGGGTCATATCAAAATCTGTAATTTTGGCCCCAAATCCTGCCCTCAACTAATATATGAGGTCAACTTACAGTCAAGTATATGTGGTAGGTCAGTACATTATTATCACATGGGCTTGTATAATTTTGATGTTTACAGTATTGTATAGTATTGCCTGTTTACTGATTAGATTTCATAACAGCATGCAAGCGTAAAGCTTTCTGTAGTTGGACAGAGCTTGTGGTTCATTTACAAGAAAGACAAGCCTGTTCTGTACTTTATCTCCCTACAGGAAACTGGCAGAGGAATACAGAGGAAGCCCATTGACCAAATCATCTGCCTTGACCAAACAAAAATATTTAAAAATCTACTGACAGAAACAGACAGTAGACTGGAACTAAGGGCAGAAAATCTCAAGACTACTATTGTTGCTAGTCTTTCACATAAAATTCTTCAGGTCACCGTGGACCCAGTCAGAATGCTACCATTCATGGAATAGCAACAGAATGTGATTTCCCCCCTCCCCAATCAATAATCACAATAATGACCTGAATCCTATCGGTTAATCCCAACTAGAGTAGACCATTGACTCATTTCTTCACTTGTGAGACAACATATGGCCAATTCCCATTGATTCAATGAATCTAATTTATTTAGAGAGGCCTGTGTAGCATAGTGGTTTGAGTGCTGGACTAAAAATCTGGAGACCAGGCTTTGATTCTCAGCTCAGCCATAAAACCCACTGGGTGACATTGAGCAAGACACATGTTTTCATCCTCATGGGAAGGCAATGGCAAACCTCCTCTGAACCAATCTTGCCAAGAAAACCTCATGAAAGCGTCATCTTAGGGTTGCCATAAGTTGGAAATAACTTGAAGGCACATAACGTACACAATCTATTTAGGATTAACCATGGGATATAGGCCATTCTAGACAGAAGTGTGCAAAATAGGCACCATGTGTTGGTAAGTGGAAAGAAAACTAGCTTTAAATCAAATGTAGTGTACTGGACCAGGATTTGAAAGATCCAGGTCCTCAGCCATGAAACTCACTGGGTGATCTTGGTCAAGTCACTCTTGCTCAGCTTGACCTGTGTCTCAGGCTTGTTGTGAAAACAAAGGGGGGAAGCAGGAGGGCTGCAGTATGTACTGGAGTGCATTATAAGAAAGGTGGGATTTTTTAAAAAGCCAGCAAGGTTTAGTGGTAAGACCATTGCAATTTAAACTCAGACCTGCCAGTATCACATTAAAATCAGGGACAGAATGAAAAGAGAGTAGGAACAGAAAATAATTAGAAAGAGAGGATTGCTAGGTGGATGGACTCTATTACGGAGGCCACAGGTATGAATTTACAGGAACTAAGCAGAGCAGTGGAGGACAGGGAGTCTTGGGGATGTCTCATCTACAGGGTTGCCATGAATCGAGATCGACTCAAGGGCATTTAACAACAACAACATGCTTTGGTCATCTCATGAGATCACATGATTCACTGGAAAAGAGGATAACCCTCAGCAAAGTGGGTGGCAGCAGGTAAAGAGAAAGACTGTATTACAGATGGATTGGTTCAATCATGGATGCTCACAGCCTTCTGTCTGCAAGACCTGATCAGGGCTGTTCATTTCTCTCATTCCATAGAGTTGACATAAGCGTAAAAATATATCCATTTTTGCAATGTACTGATTTGGAATTGTGAGCACCTCTGAAAATTCCTACAGTAGGTACTTCAAACTGAAGCAAGAATGCAAAGATATAGCCTTGTTAGTCTGAAGAATCAGTATAAAAGGAGATCTAGTAGGACATTTGAGACTAAGTTGGAAGAAAGTAAGAAGCATATGCATCTGAGGAAATAGACTTAAGTCTACAAAAGCTCATGCTGCCAACTTATTTCTTTCCATTAGTCTCAAAGGTGCTACAAGATCTCTCTACATACTGAAGTGAGAATGCTTTGGCACTAACAAGAGTCATCTCAAATTCCTACATAACCATCAAGAAAGAATCAGCTGTTCAGTTTCCCCAGGCCAGGATCCCCTCGCCAAATAAATTTAGCCCTGTGACCTTGCAGAAAATGTTTGCCAAGAGGTGATTATTTTCACCCTAATACCATAAAATGTGGTGTGTCTTTCCTTCCTGAAATCTAGCATTACTGTCAATGGGAAAAGTATAATCCATGACATTTGCTGGGATATTCTCTGCAGCATGATGGGCACATGATTCCAACATGTGTTGGTGCTCAAAGAAAAGAAGCAGCAGCAATGGCTGGTAATGCTGACATGCTGCTTTATTACCTTCCTGAAATAGCATTTCTCAATAAAGCCAGGGCCAGTGCTATCATTAGGGGTGAATCTGGACTGTAGAAATAATGACACCACTTTAAGTGCTGTAGCTCTATCCTATGGGTTTGTAGTTTTACAGGGTCTTTAGCCTTATCTGCATTAATTTTGCATCATAGATGCCCAGAGTTGCCAAGCCAACTAGTCTGTCTTACAACATTGTTGAGCATTGTACAGAAACTTAGACAATGCTCAAAAATGTTGCAAGAGTTGGTTTGGCAACTCTAGCTGCATCTACATTGCAAAAGTAATGCAGTTGGCACTGCTTTAACTCTCATAGCTCAATGCTATGAGATTCTGGGATTTTTTTGTTTTGTGAGATATTTAGCCTTCTCTGTCAGAGAGCTCTGGTGCCATCCCAGGATTCCATAATGTCAAAGTGCATTAATTATGAAGTGTGGCAGCAGCCTCTATGCATTAGCACTTGATCTGAAGGAGTTGATATAAATTTGCGAATTTGATGTGCCTTAAACTGAAAATTTTAAGAAACTTAAATTTTAACATCACAAGATAATTTGAAAGTCTGTGATTTTTTATTTTATTTTATTGCATTTGAGAAAAATTAAGAAATATTGTTGTATTTTTGCATAAATTTCCAAGTTCCGCATTTTGTGCTTTTCAATTTTCCTGCAAGATATCTGTTTCTGGAAACTGAAGTTATCAATGGTGGTGGGACAGGTTTGCTAGTGGTCTATCTCACCATTGAGCTGCACAGGGTAACTAACTTGTGTATCTGCCATTGGAACTGCAGATAGGGAACTTCAAAGCCATTCTTCTTTCTTCTTAAGGTTATTTCTCTGTAAAATGGGCTTACTGTATATAATGTATAAGTTTAGAAATTTAGGTCAAAAAATTGACCCAAAAAACCTGAGTCAACTTATCCACGGGTCAAAGTAAGTACTGTATCTTAACTTTTATTTAAAAGAAGGAACCATTCCCTGGTGAAAAGCAAGAATATAATCTGTCCTGGAAGCACTGACTCCCTTTACTCTCTCATCCATCCAGTCTTAAGAATATCCACAAAGAGTTATGTCTGATGGACTTTTGGAAGTTATTTAACTTTGTTTTGCTTTGCTTCATCCTTTACAGCCTTTCCTATATGCCCCTAAATTTTACCCTCGACTTATCCATGGGTCATAGCAAAATCCATAATTTTGGCCCCAAAACTTGCCCTCAACTTATACATGAGGTCGACTTATAGTCGAGTATATACGGTAGGTAGGAGAGCCCTTAAAATATACATTTGTCTCCTGCTGGCTTTCAATCAGAAAACTAAATGAGGACAGATGACCTTCCTAGCATCTTAATTCCTTTCTGAAAGCCCAAGAAGGTAGGCACAAATCCTAGCTTTACACAATTTGGCTTTGATGGGACAATCATTCAGTTGGAGGACACCTCCAGAAAGTACTGTATATACTCGTGTGTAAGTCTAGAAATTTTAGTCAAAAATTGAACCAAAAAACCTGAGTTGACTTATCCACAGGTCAATCTAAGTAGTATACTTTAACTCTCATTTAAAAAGAAAACTTCCCTAGGGCATAATCTGACACTCCTCTGTTCTTTCATCCATCCAGGTTTTAGTGTGAGCACAAACAGTTATACCTGCAGGAATGTTTTAAGTTCTTTGGCATTGTCTTCCTGTGCTTCCTCTTTTAGATCCTTTATTACATGCCTCCAGGTTTTACCCTCGACTTATCCACAAGTCATATTAAAATCCATAATTTTGGCCCCAGAACCTGCACTTAATTTATACTTATAGGTCTACTTATAGTTGTGTTTATACTGTACTTTCCTCCAACATCCCTTGAAACGGAGAATGCTTTCAAAGAGAAGATTGTGTTTTGTAAAGTAAGGCACGTGATCATCCTGCACAAGGCCAGTTTGTATGCTGTATAATATTCACTGTAATAATTAAGGAATGGCAAACGAGGATATCAGTTTTCCCAGTGCTGTTATACACCAAGACTTAGTGAGCTGGGTATGTTTAGCCTGGAAAAGAGACAGTTAAGAAATGGTATGATAGCCCTATTTAATTATTTTAAATTATATTAATCAGATATACCTCTCCATGACCAGATCGTCAGTTCAGACTTCAGATGGCGTCTCTCCTCTTAATGACTGCCTTGCAGCGGTAATGGATTGGATGAGGAAAAACAGGCTGAAACTCAATCCAGACAAAATGGAGGTACTAGCTGTTACAGGCCCAAAACCAGGTTCGGGAATACATCTTCCGGTCCTAGATGGAGTCACACTCTCCTCGAAGGACCCTGTTCGCAGTCTAGGGGTGCTCCTTGACTCGTCGCTTCACATGACTAGTCAGGTGAATGCGGCAGTCAGGAGTGCCTGTTATCAGCTTCGGCTGATACGCCAGATGCGCCCCTACCTGGATCAGAGGGACCTGGAAACAGTGGTGCACGCTTTGGTAACCTCACGCTTGGATTTCTGTAACGCGCTCTACATGGGGCTACCCTTGTGCCTAACCCGGAAACTCCAACTAGTTCAAAATATGGCAGCCAGGCTTGTTAGTGGAACACCTAGGAGAGAGCACATTACACCTGTGCTTAAAGCTCTCCACTGGCTGCCGATTAGTTTCCGGGCGCAGTACAAGGTGTTGGTTTTAACCTTTAAAGCCCTACATGGCTTGGATCCATCTTATCTCAGGGACCGCCTCTCCCCATATGAACCCCCTCCGCACGCTTCGGTCCTCTGGGAGAAATCTGTTGCAGCCCATGAAGACTAGGTTAGCGCAGACCTCTCAGAGGGCCTTTTCTGCTTCTGCTCCCAGGCTATGGAATGGCCTGCCGGATGAGATGCGTCTCATTACATCACTAGACTGTTTCAAAACAGCCTTAAAGACGCATCTCTTCTGGCAGGCCTTCCCTGAAACCGTATAATCTACCCGGCTCCTAAAATCTTTCAGCCAATTCCCAACTCCCTATCCCCCCCTCTGTATTTTGTTGCTACCCATGCTGTGGCCAGCGTTGCGGTTTTTATTTGTGTATTATGTTGTATTGTATTTTTATTGTTAGTAATTTAATTTTAAACTTAACTAGTTTAATCCTATTTTTGGGGGGGGGAGGTTGGGATGGAATTCTTGAATTATTTTAATCTGTAATCTGTTTTTTAACCTTGTTGTACCCCGCCTCGATTGTTTTACAGAGGGGCGGGTAAGAAATAAACATTATTATTATTTGAAGGGATGTCACATTGAGGATGAAGCAAGCTTGTTTTCTGCTGCTCCAGAGACTAGAACGCGAAACAATGGATGCAAGCTACAGGAAAAGAGATTCCAGTTCAAAATTAGGATAAACTTCCTGACATTTAAGAGATGTTTGAAAGTGGAATGCACACCCTTGGTGGATGGTGGAGTCTCCCTCCTTGGAAGTCTTTAAACAGAGGCTGGATGGCTATCTGTCAGGAATGCTTTGATTGTGAGTTCCTGCATGGCAGAATAGGGTTGGACTGGATGGCCCTTGGGGTCTCTTCCAACTCTATGATTCTAAGGGTAGCAAAGGCCAGTTAAAGAAAGGAGGGTTCAGTGATCCTGCTCCTAACATAAGGAGGGCCAGTGCTGGCATTTTCTTTAGGTGCACATTTCCTGATGGGGTGCATTAGTCTAATTTCTCTCCCTCCTCCCCCCTTTTTTTCTTTTTGCACTTCCCATTTAAAAAGTACACCTTTTTATTTTGTTAATGTCTAGGAGTTCATATGTGCCATATGCTTGGGTTTGCTTTTTGAGTTTTACTTCCTTTGTAGTACTTTGAGATACTTTTTAAAAATGGAACTTATACATTATTTTTATGGTGCAGATCACCCTATTTGGGAAAAAGTGAAAAAGAAAGAAAGACAGAAAGATCCATGTTCCCCACTGCAGTGTCCGATATATACATTATGGGGGATTTGTGTTTGCTGCTAACAGCTACAGCTCACAGCTCCTTGTTAAGAGTGAGTAAAATTTATATGTTCTTTTTCTGAGCTTCTCCACTCCATTTCATTGGATGCCATTTGTTGTAAAGATTGCAAGCGAGTACATTCAGGGTTCTTGCTTTCTTTTTACTGGCTATTAGCCACAGAAGGGCCCTTTTACACTACACAATTATAGGTATGATTCCACATTAACTACCATGGCTGAATCATGTAGAATCCTCTTAGGGTTTATAGTTTGGTGAGGCATTGGAGCTTTGTGGCACAGTTCTACACAACTTTGTTTTTTATTGCAAGTCATTTCCAATTTATGATGACCTTAAGGGGAATCTTCGCTGGGGTTTTCTTGGCAAATTTCTTCAGGGGGAGGTTGTCATTGCCATCCTGTGAGGCCAAGAGAGTATGATTTGCCCAGTTACCCAGTGGGTTTACATGGCTAAGCTGGGATTCAAACCCTGATCTCCAGTCTTAGTCCAGTACTCAAACCACTACACCATGCTGACTCTGTTACCCTCCCTAAATGGCAAATCCCAGGACTTCAGATTATCTTGACATGGCAGTTAAAGTGGTACCAAAGCTCTATAACAGTGTAGTATGAAAGGGCCCAAGAAGAGAATGGAAGCAATCAGACATCTCTCAGAAGTGCCTCATTCAGCCCTTCAGTGTCTACTGTCTGAGAGTTATATTAACCACCATGAATTTAAAAAGCAGAAAATTAAGTTGGTTTCCATTTTGCTTGAGATGTTTTGGTAAGAACAGCTAGAATTTACCAAACAAGTAAAATGTTCTGCCAGTCATATATCCCACTCTTCCCAGAACATGGGAAAGTTGCTTTGGGAGAACAAATTTATTTCAGCATCAGCTTTCATGCACTATAGCCTACAGGTCTCCAGAGAAGGGGGTTATTCTACAAAAGTTTGCGCTGAGATAAACCAGATGAAGACTAGAGATATGACCAAGCTGTGGAATGACCTGCCGGATGAGATGCGTCTCATTCCATCTGTTGAAAGCTTTAAAAAAGCCCTAAAGACGCATCTCTTCCAACAGGCCTTCCCAGAAAATGGTTAACATCTCCCAGCTCCAAACCTAGACTTTGGAGTTTTTCTGAACCATCCCTGTGCTTTCTCCACCTTTATATAGTTTAGAATTCTCAGCCCAGAATTCCTGCTGCTGTTCTAGCTGTTTTTATTTGTTTATACATTTGTTTTAACTTCATTGTGATTTAATTCTTTTTTTAAGGGGGGGGGGGAGGCAGGGGATGGGATAGGATATTTTAACTTGTACTGTTTTTTGCTGTAACCCGCCCCGATTGCTCGTTCAGAGGGGTGGGCTAGAAATAAAAATTATTATTATTCTATTATTATTAGAGTCCTTGTTCTTTGACCGACCCCAATTTCAGCACTTCATGTTCTAACCCTGAGAAATCATTCACAACAACTCCAGTCTTTCCCAATGTAGCTTTCATTCATTAGCAGCCTGTTCAACAAATGGGAAAAGACACAGTGGCAAAAAGGTAGGCGAGCTTTTTAATGGCAGGATCAAGAATTCCCTTTGAATAACAAATCTAATAATGACTGCTGCTTCTCATACAAACAAAAAATGACATCCTTTTATTGTTTTTTATTGTTGTTTTTTTTAAGTCATCATCTGGAGTTAGGAAAATGCCTTGTGGATCTGTACACAGTTCAGCTTCTCTGTGATGCATGCCAGACTTTTGTGGCTGAGAAATTTGCCATGCATTTGAAATCAGTTTTTTTTTTTAATTTCCTTGTTTGCAATTATACATTCTAGTTGCAATGTGTAAAACATTCTAGAGCTGCTTTCTAAAGAATGCAAGAAAATTATAGGTTGAGAGAGGGTTTACACCTTAGAGCCTGGTATTGTTTTAAGCATACACTACCAGACAACAGAAATCGTGTCTCCAGACCAAAGCAGTCTGCTCAACAGAGTGGGAGACAATCTTAATACACAGTTGCTCCTTAATAGAGCATTTAATCATTTTAAAAGCAACTCCTACTGTCCATTACCAATGCAAAGATACTTGCATTCCAGATCCATATTCAGTCCAAAGAAATAGCCACGTCACTTACATTGCACACAGCACAGTGCCCTTACATGTAACATATAATCACATTATGTTCTTCCATCTTTCATGCCATCTTTTCACATCTTTTTGATTGACAATGCATCATGGAGTGTCTTCCAATCATTCTACAGCTCAAGCCTAGCCCAAGTAGGAAAGTAGCAAAAGTGCACACACATGCTCCCAAGTGACCAAAAGGATGAGAACATCCTAAGAGGACAAAAATAAAAACAAGTCCACAGATTCTCCTAGGAAGCACATTATTACCCACACCACTGAAATCTCCTCCGTCTCCAGGTACTCAGCCATTTAGATCAGCAAGCTCACTGTGGTCCTGGCACTAAGTACATATGGGGATATGTGAAATATCTTACTTCGAAGGGCTTGTGTCTTCGGTGCATAGTAGAATTACAAATACAGAAACATCAGTGTAAGCGTGGGAATGAGTTTGTTTCAACATTTAATGGGTCCAAAATAGTTTCCTCCTATTTACAACTCCCTTGGCATGTTACCTAGGAATGTATGTTCTGCTGGATTCTCAGGACCAAACTAGGTATCCCAAGAAACACTCCCACTCCCAAATCCTCCTGCAAAAATCCCAGCGACACTTCTAACCAAGGGCTATAATGTCACAGTTCTCGGCATTCCTTCATTACCTGATTATTGGCTCTCTGTGGCGAGGGAAAGGGAAAGGTGACATCCAGGGGGAAAGATGAACTAGACCTATAGTGACCATTTTCAAGACTACAAGTAAAAAATAATAATAAGGAAATAAAAAATGGGGAAAACAGAATGATAGAGTAGTCCTAACCTGTGCTCCGTACAGGAGGATATCTAGAACTAAAGAATCCCCAACTGAGGCTTTTTCTGGCCTCTTTTTGAAGACTTCCAACAAGGAAGAAACCACCTCCCCCGTTAATGGTTGCATTCTCAAAGTGCTCTTAACTGTGAAGAAGCATCTACTAAACGTTCACTTGAAATCTTTCCCCTGGCATTTTACACCACTGCCAATTAGAATAGGAGAGACCCATGACGTTATCACACGGGAGGGATTCCTCTCAATTTCGAAAGAAAAGATAGCGAGGTCAATTCAAAAATTAACGCAATTATGTGAAAAATTATCACACAGGAGGGATTCTTCTCAATTTCGAAAGAAAAGATAGCCTGTGAAGAGGATTTGTGAATCCGCTAGTTCACCGAATTTACTTTTGGATTGATGTTGGATTGCATTCAGAATGTGTTCGCACTGCCAGCAATTGCATATGATAACCTATCACACAATAATGTGAATACCCATGATTGCGTTCGGAATGCATTCCCACTGCCAGCGACTGCTTGATATAATCTCTCATGAAATAACGTGAAAACCCATGATTGCGTTTGGTATGCCATTGGGTTAGACTTCCAATTCCCGTCGTGTGATAATACCCCCCCCCCCCCCCCGGTCTTTGCCCGTCTTTGTGGCATATCTTCTGGTACTTGAAGGGTGATACTGTCATGTTCCCTCTTCCCTTGGCTCACCTATACTGTTTTTCCACCACTCTATGCTATACGCGTATCCAAGTCTTTCAAACATTCTTCATGGTACTCTTTTTTAAAGCCAATTGACTATCTTTCACCTCTCCTGGCAATATGTGTCATTTGACCCTTAATATCTTTTTCTTTTTACACTTATGCCATTATAGATTCTTTTTAAAAAACCAAAAAACTTCAGACTCTATTCCTTTTGGTTCTACCCACTCCATGCTATCTCCTTTCTTCACTGTCTCTCTGATTACTTCCATGCTTTTAGCCAATTTTAGTTGATGAACCTGCAGGAAGGACTCAAAGGCTTTAGTTTTGCTTGCTTTATAAGCAATAGCACACGGCACACATACTGTACAGTATAGTGACCTAGGTTTGTTGTAATAAAAGATTATAATTAAGAAGAATACATAATGAGATAATGGGTGCCACTGATAAGATTTCACACTACAGTGGGCCCTTGGTATCCACTGGTGTTTGGATCCAGGCTCCTCCGTGAATACCAAAATCCGTGGATGCTCAAGTTCCATTAAATACAGTGGCATAGTAAAATGGTGTCCCCAGTAGAAAATGGCAAAATCATGGTTTGCTTTTCATGGTTTGCTTTTTGGAATATTTTCAAGCCATGGATGCTTTGCTGTCGTGGATCTGTGGATAAAGGATCCCTGGATATGGAGGGCCAACTGTACTAACCCCGTTCAGCTGATGTTAGTTACAGGATTCTTTCCTTAGGAAAACTCTGTGAAATTCATGGTGCTGCCATAAGTAGACAGATTACTTAAAGATACATACACATTTACAGTGCAAGAATCTTAACTATTAGTGGAAGCTTCTCCAGAGAAATTATAGCAGTTAGAGGAACTGATTAAGGCTTGAGCCAGCCACAGCAGGCAATGAAAAACTGCACTATGGTTAATCATTCCCTCTGTTCCAACAGCCAGAGGCTTAGACGGCCCTTGCTCTTGCAGGTAAAAGACTCTCCACCAATGCAGAAGATGGATGTGCCAACAGCTGGAGGAAATCTAAGGTTTACAGAAGAAGATATATGTGCAGAGAAAAAACTCAAAGGGAGAGGATACCTTAAAACAGCTCATTGTAGGCTCTTTTAAAATGTCCCAGTGTCTCATCCTCTCACTTTTCCCCCTTTGACCTTGGCTTACTTGATTTTCTATTGTTTTTGCTGTTGTTTATTTGTATACGGCCATGAATTCACATGGCCCTTTACAGAAAGAATCAGTTCAAAATTGCTGCAAATTGAATTCAAAGCACAAAAGCTCCTGGGACACAGGCAAAAGCAAGCTGCTTTAGCCTCTCCTAGCTTGTATCTTATTCCTCGCTAATAGCTCTTGCCATCTTGACCACACTCTGATATTGCTTGGCCACTTTTGTCTTCGTTTTCATCTATAAAATGTTGGAGGGTATGGGCTGAGGCTGGAAAGAAATGGAGAGCAAGCACACTCTATGCAACGTATTGCTGTTAGACCTACACAGAGTGTATCTGTGTACTTGCCTCTTTGTATTGGTTTTAAGATAATTAGAGTGCCACAGGGAGTTCTCAATAGCCATCAAGCTGTTTGAATCAGAGGTTAATTTTGGCCAGGCTGTACAATGATAGGTGTGCTCTTAGCTTTTTAATTTCCTTCTGGGGTTTTCTTTCATTATCACCGGGATAGAGTAGGAAAGGAAAGTCAACTATGGTTCCTTAATCAGGGGCCTTGGGGCCTTAAGACAAATTGTAAATTATTCTGATAACCCTCATGGAATATGCTGGGTTTAGCAGAACATCATTACCTACCCCTTACATTCATTGCAGATGTCCCAATTTAATCTGGCCTCAAGTAACTTTTCATCCTGGAGAACTGGCCTCCATTTCAACCCTACAGCAAAGCAGAGCTGGAGTGTGAGAAGCCTACAGATGCTGATCAAATGGTCGGTATCAAGTCTCAAAAACAAATTACATCTGTAAATAAGAGAAAAAATTTCAAACCCCTAAACGTATCTCACTCTCAGAACAAAATCTGAACAGAGGAATTTCTGGTCCTCTGACAATCCTGGCATTTTCTCCCATGGCCAAAAGCTATGTTTGTCATCCACACAACTCACAATACATCTTCCCTTTAATCTACAACAACAGCATCAGTGGAGATGTGGCATGGGGTGGGGATAAGGTTTCTTCTGCTGTTTTTATAAATTTCTGCTTCTGAAAGGGAGGGAATGGGAGGCAGTGTCAACTGCTGTTTTCAGAGCTTGGGATAGCTGTAGCAACCAGGGAGAACAGTGGGAACGACAGATAATTTTTCCGTGCCCTCAGTATAGGCAGGAGGGGGGAAGCTTAATGAAATCATCTCATTCTATTTGCAAGAAGTGGGAACACAGATTGGGTTAAGCACAGCAGAGCTCACCCTTCTCCAAATAAGTCTATCCAGAATTTCTGCAAAGTGATCACTCCTTATGTGCATTACTACAATGAAAAGCTCAGTATGAACTTTTTAGCTGTATTTTATTGTTTTAACGAGCAATCAGTTTTAATGTTTTAATAATTTAATTCTAATTTAAGGCATCACTTTTGTATGTTTTTCATTATACCATTCTTTTAACCTGTAAGTCGCTCTGAGTCTCAGTTTGAAGAAAAAAGCGAGATACAAATAAATATTATAATAATGTGTCCCTCATTTGTGAGGACAATATGTATCATTAAACGTCTTAACATAGGCAGGGAGGAAAGGAGAGGTAGCAGTGAAAGAGGAAAGTGCCAAGAATACTAAGAGAGTTGCTGGCTGCTTGCAACTACAAGGGGCCTTGGTATCCACTGCGGTTTTGTTCCAGGATCCAAAATCTGTGGATGCTCACGTTGCATTAACTACAATGGCATAGCAAAATGGTGTCCCTTATACAAAATGGCAAAATCAAATTTTGCTTATATATATATATATATATATATATATATGGAATATTTCCAAGCCATGGATGATTGAATCCCTGGTTGAAAAATTCATGGATACAGAGGACTGACTGTTTCATCAACTGGCACCCAGAGATGCCAATTTACTCATGGGAAGAGCAAGAACTTGGGTTCACTCTTGGATAAATTTGAGAAAATTTTCTATCAGCTTCAAGAGGATTTGTATTGTTTCTTCTTTTTTTTTAACACCTTTAGGCTGAAATGCTACACAAATGTACCTTGGAGTAAACACCATTGAATCAACTGGGGCTTACCTCTGACTAGAGATGCACCTACCCTCAGGTTCACCACTTCAAGACTTTTGTGGCTGTTAGGGACACAGCTTTTTCAATGATGATAGCACTTGTGGAATCCTATACATAAGAACCCGTCTGTTTCCTGGTCTTTAAATGGCGACCATACTTTGCCAAACTACTTATCCATCTCTTTGCCAGATTTCTATATGTTTTTTAAACTGATGGTGCATTTATTGCATTTGTTCCTTTTTGGAGTATAGAGTATAGAAAATATCAACAAGTACAGTCAATCCTTGCTATCCTCTGGGGTTTGTGTGGATATTTTCGAAACATGGTTGGCTGAATCTATGGATACGGAGGACCAACTGTACTTTTGTACCACCCCTAGTAAATATGCCAGCAAATTATTTGCAACAAATTTAACAGAAAGGCATAGCCTTCTGGACAGAAAGGGCAACAAGACTGAGTGTGCCATTCATACATCACCATGATAAATGAACAAATATCTCAACTATGGCTCACATGCTCAGAGCCTGGGCAAAGGACTACAATCATGGCTGTTCATCAATTATAGGCAAAGAAACATGAAGAAGGAAAGGGAACATGTGACAAGAATATATGAAGTCTTGATGGGGAAACAAAATCAATGAGCGATCTTCAGGAAATGGAGGAATAATGAAGTAAAGCTGAAGAATCTGCAGAAGGAAGAAGAATCTAAGCATTCTTTGACCCTTTATTAATGTGTGTTTTTAAACATGAATAATATATATATTTCTTGAACTTGCATTCAAGAAATACCATCTTTGACATGGAATTTTGGAGACCTTTCACGCATGGGCTGTTTACAGCCATAGAACAAACTACTCCTTTAGAGACGTAGAACAAACTAATAAATCAACAGCTGCCTTTACCATAATCAAAGACGAATTGTGAATGCACCACGGTCCAGCTTACTACTACTGCAAATATATATATATATCTGTGCTCCACTTATTACTAAGTTCAATTAAACACTGTCCCTTAATGCATATCATTCAAGGACATATGGAGACTCCCAAGAGAATACAAGAAATACCATTTAAACCTCTTGTATCCTACAGTCCTATATTGTCCAGTTATAACTACATGGTATTGATATTTTTGTATTTAACTTTTTATCCTTTTTACTAAATACTATATTTGTACCCAACACTGATATTATTTGGATACTGGATTAGAAATGCTCATGTTTTCCAGCACTGCAAATATCTATACTGATTTGGAGTAACAGTATTTACAACTTAAGAGTTGTATAATAATATAAACTCACCAACAAAACCCTGTGATAGGGTTACCTTAGGGTCGCTGTAAGTCGGAAATGACTTGAAGGCACACAACAACAAAAAACAAAATCCTACATAATCCTGGGATTTGTACTTTGGTGAAGTATCCAGCCTGGTCTGTCAGAGAGCTCTGATGTCCCACCAAACAACAAATCCCAGGCTTCTGTAGGTTAGAATCATGGCAGTTAAAGTGGTATCAAACTGCTTTAATTTTACAGTGTGGACACACTCTAAATCTTAAAAGATCATGAAATGAGAAGTGCATAATCCACAGCTTTTGTTAGACTCGTCTGTTTTTAGCTGAGAAAGTACTGTATTGCATTTCATGGGGCTTTCAAAGGTCTCCAAAGTGCTATGTAAAAAGGGGGTTTTTTTAAAACCAAATCTCAACCAAGGAATACAGTCGTGTGATGTGACTTCCTCAAATGCTGAGGACCAAGGGAACTCCTGTTCTAAAGGCTAGTGCCAATACAATGCTATGAGCAAAGTGTCAATATATGTCTCCAGAAACATATGTATATGATACAGGCACAATTCAAGTCACCATTCTACATTCTAAAGTTAGAATTCTGTTCCCATAGAAGAGTCTCACATGGTTGTTTAAAGCCTCTTTTGAACAGAATTACATGAGTAAGGGTTGGGGACACTGCAGTTGGCCCTGTCGCTTCTATCACTTCCAACACCATTTTGCACATGCTGGAAAAACTCTGCAATGAAGAGTTTGCCATACCTGCAGTGGCTTCCTGCCTGATCTGGATACATGATCATGTAAGGCTTTCCAGTTATTGCTGGGCTGCAATTCTCATCAGTTTCAATGATGAGATATTGGACCTGCAAACCATCAACATTTGGTGAACTTCAAAATACCAACTCCTACTATGAGGGTTCTCAATTGTACCAAGGGTGTACCCAGACTTTAAAAATATTGCATTTTTGATCTACAACACTGAGAATCCCCCAGCCAGCATGTCCAGAGGCCAGAGCATAAAGAACAGTGTGCAAGAGCTGACATGCAGGAAGTCTAGCTATAATTCTAACTTATGTTCTTCTTTGCCTCCTGGAGAGCAACAGGACTCAGAAAGAAGGCTAACACAGGTGTCGTGCCCTCCAAAATTCCAGCCTAGACCCAGGCCATGCCTCTGGCTCTCAGATGGTATGACATAGTTACATATGTAAAGATAAAGGTCCAGGTTGTCGTCTTTTTCTGTATTGTCCACTGAGTGTTTTTAAAATACTTTTGTGACCTTATAGGTTCATGTCTTCATGCCTATTCCACACTCTTGTCTACCTGCTTTCCCAGACCTACCTGGGTTTCCTTCCAAGTTAATGGGAACACAGGAAACTGTTTTATGCCAAGCCAGATTATTTATCCATTTACTGCACTATTATTTACTTTGGAAGTTGATCTGAAGCAGAAGAGGGACCCCACAGATCACTATGGATCAAAAAAAAAAAAAGTACAGTATTTTAAATTTTTTCAAAACCACTTTTCCCCCTCCAGAGTGCCCCAAATGCACTCTTGGGGATTCAGAGGGCTTTCCCACCATGTTTGGAGGTCCCTTAGACCTTCCAGAGGTCAAAAACATTTTACAAAATGCTTCCAAATCTTTTTTTGCCCCCAGCTCTCAAAATATCCATTAAGGGGGATGGGGTGCATTTCCACCACATTTGTGGGGAGGGAGAGCCAATTTAGACCCAGAAGAACTCACGTATGAAACTCAAACATAGTGGAAATGCCTCCATATCCCCTAGAGACATTTCAGAACACTTAGTTATTTATATATTTGCAGGAGCAGGTATGGAAGGCTAATGCGGCCTACTAACCTTCCACAGGGTCTCAGAAAGAGGGGTTTTTTAAAAAAAAAATAATCTTATCTATTCACTTCAATTGGAGATGTTTGTAAGTCAACCTTGGGTCATTTAGGGCAAACCATGTGCTCTACCACTGTTCCCTTTACAGTGTTGGCTACCACTGGCAGCCTGCCCTTCTGATAGCTCATAACACTGCATTAACCCTGACTAAGAGCTTGCTCTCAGATAATGTCAACCTGCAGAGCAATCTCAATCTGTATGTTTCTCACTCAGGTCATACCTTTTAGGAACTCACATTACAGATATGACAGCAGAAATTACCACACTTTCTCTAGAAGAATCTTTAAGAAAACCTCCAGCATCAGATGTTATATGACAGTGCCTGAAAGATGAAACAGGCACAGTTCAGGAATGTAAAGACAAACAAACCATGGAAGGAAAGAGAGGAAGGACAAAGAGAAGGCAGAATAATTGATAGCAGGAATTGATGCCTCATTGGTGCAGCAAATTTTTTAAAGGATTAGCCTAGAATGCCAAAAAAATACTATTGGTGTTTAGCTTCAGGTGGCAAACTGACCTTGTTTGACAATGATACTAGTGTGACAGAGCTGTACTTAAGACATTCTTTCATACTCCTTCGTTTTCTGACATTGCTGCTCAACTCTTGAAATAAGATACAGATACAGTGGAACCTGCACATCTACAGGGGTTTACTTCTGCCCTCCCCCCCCCATGGATGGCAAAAAAATATTATTCAATAGTGGCAGCATTCACACAAATGCATCAGCACATCTTCATGCATGCACCATTGAATACTATGGGGCATACTATGGGGCATACTATGGGGCAATCTGTATTGGTCAATTGTAACCCATTTCATGAAGACATTTCTGACAAGGTGGCTATAATAATAATATGTTTTATTTTATATCCCGCCTCTCCAAAAGGATCCATAAGAAGGAGCCACCATCCCCAGCCATTCTTGAGAATGACATAGTTCTATGGGAAATCCTCTGGGATTTCCCAACAGGTTGAGCATCCGTTTCAGTGGACGAGGAATGTGCATAGGCCAGCCTGTCACTCCAAACTTGTAATTCATATTTGACAGTGAGGAACTATGCCTACATATTGTGGAGTCGAAGGCTTTCATGGCCGGCATCCATAGTTTTTTGTGGAGCTTTCGGGCTATGTGGCCATGCTCTAGAAGAGTTCTTTTCTGACGTTTCGCCAGCATTTGTGGCTGGCATCTTCAGAGAACCACAGATGCCAGCCACAGATGCTGGCAAAATATCAGAAAGGAACTCTTCTGGAACATAGCCACATATGCCTACATATTATAGAACAATCTAGAAACAGGTAGAGAACATGTAGCCCTCTAGACGCTGTTGGACTTTTATTTCCACAAATCCCAGCCAGCAGAGTAGATCATCAAGGCAGAGGGCCCCAAAATATTAAAAGGGTTGCGGTTCTCCAACCATGAGCTAGAATGTGACAACATGGACAAGTCAACATGAGATGAAGTAAATGGGAAGAGAATGGGGCATGAATGATGCATGTTTCTATTGTTTCCAGTGTTCTTTAAAAGTGGGATATTGTACCCAAGGATGCACAGAAAGTCCTGCTAGCTATAGAACCACACTATATCAGGGATCTCTAACACTCTAGAGATTCCTGCAACTCTAAATGGGTAGATCTGAGAATTAAGGTGTGTATTGGGGGGGGGGAATAATACAGTATTTTTAAAATACTGTGAAAATGCAAGGTGTCTGCTCTCAAAACTCCACAGCCATTTCATCTCTCCCAGAAGCTCCACTTGCATAAAAACAGTCAGGGTTGTTTGTTATTGCTGGGTGTCAGGGTTGTTGTTGTTGTTTCCAACTAAGATCATGCCTACAGTAAAAAACAAAGAGACTTGTCTGCTGCATCTCCCAGAATTCTTACACCACTCTTTATAGCCTTCTCAGAGGAATATAATTCCCATTAATTCCTTGGCTGAGAGCTACAACAGCCACATGGTTATATGCTCTCGGCCTCCCTCTCCTGGACAGACTGGGAAGGGATTCACACTGTTTTAGCTGCAAAGCCCACATTCTTGTGTGTATATGTAAAAGAAGCACATCATTCTGCCAGTGATGTGGACATGCACAGATACTCTTGAGTTTTATGCATCTCTTGAAAAAACAGCTACCAAAGATTTGCCAGGAACAAGCAAATCCTTGATTCCCACTGGATACAGGTGTGACCAGGCCATGCCTCCTCCTAGGGAAATAGGCTTAGCACAAGGATTTTGTCCTCCTGTCAAACTTGTAAGGGGATGTTGTCAGTTTTAAGTAACCAAAGTAACATCAGCCTAAACAGATAAGTGGGTCAGGCTCTTTTTATCCTCCTCATGTGGCCTGTTTCTTGGTTATGGAGGAAAAATAGAGCTAGGGTGAGGAACCCTAGAAATAGAGTCTGGAAAAGTGTGGGGATTTTGGACAGATTCCACACACACCCCTCGATAATCATGGGCAGTTGGCAAGCTGGCTGAAGGATTCTGGGAGTTATAGTTTTAAAAGGAACCTTGTGGTCCCTTCCAACTTAACGATTCTGATTCTATGAAAAGCAGCTTTTCCAAACTCAGAGCTAATGCTCAATCAATTCCTCCCTTCAGGCTTCCCATATGCTGTGTTTCCTGTCATGCTGCCTTTAGACTCGGACAAATGTTGCTACATCTGGCTTAGCATCCTTTTTCGTTTCAGGCTTCTCAGTACAATGACAAGTTCATTTTGCTACAGCCCTGCGTGTCTAACTGTTGACTCCTTTGGTGTACTGTAAGCCCTTTTATATAAAATGCACTTCCCTGGCCCTGACAGCAAGTTTTTGCAACTCCCATTTATCTGCCCAGCTCATGGAAACAGGATTCTGTGAAACCAAACCCTTCCCACCAAATTCTCACCATTTTGCCAACAAGCACAAACCTGAACACCAGCTATGCTGACATGTACTAAATACAGTAGATGACAACAGGTCTCGCAGCTGGATTTCTAAAGCAAGCAGATATGACCACTAGAGACAGGAAGCCTATTGCAAACTGTATGTCGGTATTTGCAATTCTGCTGGCAGCAGACAGACTGGATCCCAGCAGGAGAGGCAGTTAACTAGGTCAGTGAGCCTTGTATTTGGATTCAGGGGGAAACTCTGCACACTGGATGTCTATCGCCTCCACAGACCATACCGTGAGGTTAGAGGCTATTCTATTTATTATTCTCCTTTTTACTAAGAAAGAACCCACTTCCTTGGTCCCCTAGGGACTCTTTCCTTGCTGCCTTTGCATGAAATGCTACCTCTTTAGTGTGTAATTAACCTACAAGTGCACTGCTGAACAAACAAAACTCATGTTCCCCCTTCATCAGAATACATTGGGACCAATGGAACACTTCACATAACAGGTATATCATTTCTTCTAGAACAAACCCCTTTGATAAGCTGACTGAGAAATTTTACAGGTCCAGAACAGCTCTAGAGGATATGGCTGCTCTTCTGATGTCTAGCAGTTATAGAGGAACATCCCATTGCTCAATATTCTAGTCACCAAGGAATCTGACTTTTGTTCTGTCAGTACTCGAGGTGGGGGGGAGCATAGCAACTGTGTGGACAGGTGGCATTATGAGACCCATACTAAAGAACAGCCGAGAAGGGAGGCTATGGGAGACAAGGACATTGGGCTGTCTGGGTTAATCTAGAAGTTCACACCAAGTCTCCTCTTCCAAGGTTAAGCACTGCCCTTTGACCTCTCCACCGTGTTACAAAATGCTATCTCCCTGCCAAACTGTCATGGCTCTGTGGAGGAGACTGTAGTATTGCTAACTGAGAAACCAAAAAGACAGTGTAAAGGAAAGGAGAGTCAGGCACTAGCCAGGCTGCCCGAGTTGCTGCTTGGTGGCTGGCAATAGCAAGCAAGCATGAGGCTGACCAGCAAGGCCTCAGCCAGGTTAGGAGCTGGACTGAGAGAGCGTGGGCATGTGGGCAAGTGAAGCACTGAAGTACAGCTAGCTGCTATACGCTTGTATTTCCGACACAATAAGGCTGCGCTGCGGCGACTTGAGTGTATGCTATACGCAGAGGTTTTTCCAGCCTGGTGAGATGGTAGGTCGGTAGGTCTAAAGGTTGGCAGCAGCAGATCATTATCTTGCAGTAGCCTTGCCTTCCTGGGATACTTGTCTTCCTTTGGTTGCAGGAGTTTGAGTTTGGGCTTGGGCCTTCCCTCTTTGTCCTTTTCGGAGCACACCTGGTGACACCTGGGTATCTCCCAGCTGCACCCCAACTGCCTGAGCTCTGGAAGGAGCTCTGGAAGAAGGCTGGACCAGTGGTGAACATGTAGTCCCTGGCCTGTGCTGTCTAGAGGGTGAAGCACTTTCCTTTCTGGACAGTGACAGGCTTTTGGGGGAAGCACTGAGGTTTCGTGGAGCGAGAACAGGGCTCCTAGTTGGAGGACGGAGTAGTTTTCTTGGACTGCTCCACAAGGGAGGGGCAGCAGGGATTGTGGCTGGTTTTATTCGGGAGTCACCGGATACATTCCCAGAGGATCTTTGCACCTGGAGTCTGCAGAAAGAGAACAGAGAGAAAGAGGAGAAAGGGAATTTATTGTTCGAGCTTAGTTAGTAGTTTATATTCCCAGTCTCACAACAAGGTCATAGGGCAACAACTGTCCACACCTACAAAGTTAATACTGAAAATACCATTCACATCATAGCAGTGGCAGGAGCAGCCAGATATTACACACGCTCACACAACCATAACATTTAAGTCCCAGTTCACATATTTTTGGCAAGACCTGCACTTTCCTTAAAGGACAGAGAAGCAAGCCTAGCCCCTATTTCATACATTTTGTGCCAGTCTTATGTACAAATAGCTGGTTGCATAGAGGTCTGGTAGACCTGATTCTTTCCCCTTCAAAAAAGGGAAGGGAGATTAAATGAGCAAAGGTCTTGCTCACACAAAGACAGTAGAACTGAACTGGATGAACTTCCTCCACACACTATCCTGCAGAAACTGCACCAGTTTTGCTAAAAGAAGTATAAACTGTAGCTACGAGCCTACTTCAGATCAATGTCAAGGGGCTCCAAGAACAGAGAGATCTTGTAGCACCTTTGAGAATAACTGAAAGAAAAAAGTTGGCAGCATGAGCTTTCATCGACTAAAGTCTTCTTCCTCAGATGCATCTGAGGAAGTAGATTTTAGTCTATGCAAGCTCATGCTTTTCTTTTTTTCTTTCATTTAGTCTCAAAGGTGCTACAAGACCTCTACATACTGATTCTACATACAGTACTAACATGGCTATATCTTTCAATTCTACCAAAGGACTCCAAGGACTATGAACACCATGCCATGCTGGCTGAATGTCCCCAAGGCATTCCCATCACTGTTCAAATGGCATTCCAATAAGCTGTCTGTGCATTTTTGTTGGCCCATTAAAAGTATCATTGTTTTGTGGATTTTGGATGTTATTGTACATGTAATACTGTACAAGTATTGGTGTCTCAAAAGTGCAGCAATCATTAAAATCTCAAGAATGTGAAATCCCAGTAAATTTTAGCATATGTAACTGTGTAACATGGATGGTGAATTCCAGCAAGGAAGCAGATAGCATGTGGCTGGTGTTTTCCTAGTCTAAGGCCAGCATTTTCTCATGACTAATATTCTGGAGTCTATGTTCCAGTGGTGGATAGGCTCATTCCTATTCTATCATTTATATGCATGCAAGAACCCATAAATGATTCCACCATGCAACAACAAGGTTTTCAAAAAAGCCTTCCACTGGAGGCAAATGGCAGGCTTTATAATGGGGGAGGGGTTAATTGGAGGTGGGAAGTGTCACAATGCTCAAAAATCTAACTTCTCCAGCTATGGCACCATCCAGAAATCTACCATGTGTAGTGTGCTTATACAATTCTCATTCTTTAAAACAACAACAACAACTTCCCATTGGCTCCTATGGGAGGTTTAACAACTGATACTCAGAGAAGATTTTCAAGTGATGGGTTGCAGCACAACTGTGACCAGCTTCTCTGAAAATACACCCACTCATACTGCAAAAAGAGTTTAAAATACTTTCCATTGGCACCAAATGTTTTGAAAGCCAAATTGCTGATGGGAGGACGTGGCCAAGGAGAAGAGGCTGTGGAAGGTCCAAGCCACTAGTTTCAGGAAGGTCCAAACCACTAGTTTCTTGGCCATGGTCTGACAAAAAAGGGACGACCTTAGTCTTGAATATGGCCTATATAGATAGTAAAAGGAGGAACTGAGGACTCAGTAACAGCAAAATGAACTATCTAAAACAGCTCATACAGACTATCCTCTCTGATCTTGGGAGCTGAGCAAAATCAGACTTGGTTAGTACTTGGACAAGGGTCCACCAAGTAATACCAGGTGCTCTAGACTGTCTTTCAGAGCAAGACAGTGGTAAACTACCTCCGTGTATTCCCAAAACATACGGTGCCAATGGAAAGTGTTTTAAAGCCTCTAAGAAAACCCAATGAAATTCATGGGGTCACTATAAGTAGGCATCTTGAAGCACATACACAGAGGCAGCTTCAAAAGGCTACTTTTTTAGACTACAAGTCCCAGAGTCAAAACTCTAGGACTTACTGTCCAAAAAAGTAACTTTGCCAAATTCTGGGGCTAGAACCTCCAATACAAATGTACCTGTTGGTTGCATCCATTCCACCTGGACTGCTACTTGGTGCTGGTGGTGGAAGTGTTGAGGGGCTCGCACATTTCAGTTCTATCACCGGTGGCTTTACAGGCACAATGGGACGAGGGATTCTGCTCTTTGTATTTAAGCTTCTCTCATCTGTTTTAACCAGTGAAAATTTCTCCTGAATCCCCATCTTCCTTGGAGTAAAGTCATCTGAGTCATGGGTGTCCTCTTCAGACCCAGTGGCTGACAGGGTTTCTGAAGCTCGTCGCCTCTCATCACTGGACGAAGCAGAAGATGAAGCTCCTGAAGCTAACCTGAGCAGACGGTTTTGCCTTTTCTCCATCACCAGGCGGGCCAAATCCTGCTGTTTCAGTCGCTTGTACAGCCTCTCTTTGCCAGAGTGTGAGGCTGAAAGGTCTGAACCAGTGTCCTCTTCAGAGAGTAAGATGGGAATCCTGCTTCTATACCTGATGTTCAAAGGCTTCTTGGAACTTTCTTTTGGAACATCTGGAAGCGTTTCTCTTTGTTTTAGGGATTCTGTTGCAAGAATTTTATTTTCAAGGCCAGCCTCTTCTGAAATCGGCTTATCAGGTTCTTCCAAATCTAACTGAGGGACAAGTTTGCCTTTAAGTTCTAACTCTTCCTCTTCTATTTTGCTAACACCATTGAGAAGCAAGGGCTGTTCCCCTCCAGTATCAGAGGCGGCTTCAATATGGTTGACTGAGAGAGCACAGCTTTCCATCTCTCCCCCTTCCAGGGCTGAATTTACACTTCCATTTTCTACCAAAACCTCATTTTCTTCTAGTTCTTCTTCAACTATGATCTCTTCAAACTGTCCTGGAGTAGGGTAATCCTCATGCCTCATCAGCTGGCCACTGGAAGACATGATGTTCAAATGGGTCTTTTCAGCAATATGAACAAATGTGCGTTCAACTTTGGTAAAAGGGGAAGAGGTTGTGGCCACAGCGACTGAAGGCTTTGGTTCTGACTTGAGGATGGAGGACAACGTTCCTGGCTCAGATACATCCAGCTGGCTTCCCATAGGCTGAGGTTTCTCAGTTTGAGGTGTCAAAGCAGCAAGAGTTCCAAGATCAACATCAGGAGCCAGGTCTGTGTTCACAGGAGACTTCTTTATGTCCCCTGGTGAAAAGAGAACCAATGTCTTTGAGCCTTCCTCAAGTTCTAAGTCTCCTTCTGCAGCTGAAGCTCGGCCCTTGGACTCCTTTTGGTCATCAGCCAAGAGGGTGGATGGGGCACCTTCCTGACTGCGCTCAGTACTTTTCTGGCTTACATCGCTGCTTGAGTCACTGTGTATGTCAAGCTCTTCTCCTAACTCACCAACATCCTCCTCATCTTCCTCCTCCTCCTCTTCTGCTTCTTCCTCTTCCTCTTCCTTCTGTTCGTATCTGCCATTTTCCATTTCCAAATGGGTTGCAGGTGTTTTACATGGGGCAGTTAAGACAACATTTGAGAAGTCCACCTTCTTTACACGCTGGAAGATTCTGGATCTTTCTCGGTTTTCTGACACATCCCTTTTGAAATCTTGATAAGGCAAACTTAAAGGCACCACCTTGGGGAGACCATTCATTTCAAAAGGCTTCAGTGTGAACACCTGGAACAAGACACACAAAAATATTTAGTTATCCAGGAGAATATTAAAACTTCATTAAAAAGAGAAATGGTATGGCATCTGGCATTGGTCTGGTCACCATACTTTCAGAAGAAATAATAAGAATGAGAGACTCTCAACTAGAGAGCTGGGGAATCTTTTTTTCTGTGAACGGCCACATTTCCTCAGGGATATTCTGTAGGAGGGTCTTATGCCAGTATTGAGTAGTAGATTGGGCAAATTCTTCCTCTTCCCCAGACAAGCCCTTCTCCCTTCCCTTTCCCTCACTACCCAGCACCTTTTGGGGGGGGGGGGGGAGGGAGGCCAATTGCTCTTGCCAGAAGGTATTGTTTAAAGAGGATTTTCCGTTTAAAAGAAGAAGCAACCAAGATCTCAAGAACCACATTGTCTGGAAATGATAGTGTACTCCCCTGATCTAAACAAAACATGGCAAGCTAAAAATACAATAAGAAGTAATATTATAATATATTATAATTTCCTATCTATCTATCTATATGAAGTAAGAAAACTGTTTCCTATAAGTATGAATACTGCAATTCAGACATCTTGGAGGGTACTTTACCGCATCGTATTAAAATCCCGTTTTTAAAGCCCCAAAATGTTTTCTGAGATGTTTGAGGAACGATTGAACACTGAATTTCCCCTTCATTCTTTTTCAGTTCTTCATCATGAATATCCAGATCTAATACTAATAGGAAGGACTGAGAGGCAAGGGCCTCTGACTGGTATCAGGCCACTGTTGCTAAAGACAAGTAAGGGGCAGTATCTCTCCTTCACCTCCTACTAGTGTGATGTCTGATGAACACACCTAAGAGGTAACAATGCAAAAGCTCATTATTCATCTAAGGCATCAGCAGGCTCATGGGACATGAAGCAAACAAAAATAATCATCTGGAAAGGTTGCAAGACCAACACTTGTAAAAGGGGTGGTATATAACAAAACCCATGGCTTATAGCACTTTGCATTACCATGAACAGGGAGTCCCTAAAGTTAAAAATAGAAAGATGTAGAACAAATTGTTCTATAGTAAGCATTTCTTCCATCCAAGACAGGACAGCAACATACAAGATTTCTGTGAAGTGTAAAAAAGCTTTTCTTTTTGAAAGCTTTTCTTAAAAGTGTAGATCATTTCAAGAACTGAAAGGGAAGCTATATTAATGTGCAATAAGAAGTACATTATCATACAGTGCTTCTGAAGAATTTTGAGGGTTTGGTTTGTGTTTTGGGGGGGAAGAGAGTACTTTAGCTGCCAGAATGACAGCCAGCATATAGTAATTTGAGTGTGGGACTAGGACTCCTGGAAACCAGGATTCAAATCTCTGCTCTGCCATAGAAATCTATTGTCATGTGCATGTTGATCTCAAACAGTTAAATTTTCTGGGAATTGGGAGATTATGGCTCTTTCCTCACTCAGTAGCAGCCTGTGGCCCAAGCAGAAGGCACTTCACCCCCAAATGTTAGGGAAAAGCTGCCCTCCCTTTCATGCCAATCAACCATCCTTGGCACCACACCATCTGGAGATGTTGATGTGCAAGAGTGTGCAAGTGCATTGTGTTTGTGCGCTATTCTGTAGCACTTTGTTGTTGTTGAGATGACAGGGGGAGTGGACCATTTCTCCACACTTCCAAAGCTTTTCTCAAAGTCATAGGAAATACAAGATATTGGATCCATCCAAGTCTGCCTATTTCTTTCTTGCACAGCTGAGAAGGTATTTTTGTTGATTAACATTTATGCACCCTTTTTCTTGTATAGAAATCAAAATAGTTCTTCCATCTAGGCAATGACTAGAACCAGACCTGTACAGGATACAACAAGGATACTGATTCATGCACCTGCACACCACGCCTATTGATACTTATACAAAATCCTCTGATTGGATGTCTTCTGATCATTGAGCACCTTGGTTTTTTGAGATTTTTCTACAGGCCAGCTATTGTAAGAATGTGTCCAGATAGCAAGCATCCTGTGAGCAACTTCAGGAAAGAAACCAAGGACTCTGAGGATAGAACAAGGAGCAAACCAGGTATATGTTGACATGTTTGTGAAGCCTCTTCTGGTTGATTCCTTGGGGGGAAGGGGGGATGGTGATAAGTCCTGAGAAAAACCCAGCATACTTCCAGATATAAATTATCTAAATATTCTTCTGAAACCCAGGAAGAACTACACAAGGATAGAATGGTGCATAAATGTGGAAAGGGACTATTAGCAGTATGCTATAGCCAATCAGATCAGCCAGAAACAAATGAGATACAGCGTATAGTTCAGATGCAGGGCAACTTTTCTATGCAGAACTAGTAAAAACATTATATTAGGGTAGGTTATACAACACATATGTATGCCCCACACATTTGAAGCACTCATGAGAAATTAATAGCTTGTGCTGGCTACTTTGACTCTCACATTGCTGATGAATTGGGCTATGCACTCACTTGGATAGTTATGCCCTGGACCAATCAGGAGTCTTCTTTGCATAGAGCAATGGTTCTCAACCTTCATAATGCCGCGATCCTTTAATACAGTTCCTCATGTTGTCATGACCCCCCCAACCACAGAAGAGTGATGTCTCGGTTCCTAAGACCATCAGAAATATGTATTTTCTGATGGTTTTAGGTGGCCCCTATGAAGGGTTCGTGACCCACAGGTTGAGAATCACTGGCATAGAGGATCAGTATGTGCATAGAACCCATTTACATCACCTCCAAATATATGGCAAGGAGGATGTTTGGCTGCTGAAATGCAGTGAAAACAGGGACGATACCCAACATGACTTCTCACCCACCCACCCTTCGCATATGCTTTCAATGCACACATGGATTGCATGAAACCATTTCTCCTCACTGCTCTGCAAACTGCAGTGAAAAAAACCAGAAACTAGGCTTGATAGAGTCAGAAGTAAGGGTATTTATTTAGTTGTTTTTACTCCTATTTTGTAATCTTAAAAACATTTCAAGGCAGCATTCAACAATTAAAATAACATGGAAGATTTTTTTTAAATGAACTAATATATACAAATTGAATGTAGTGAAGAGCAGTAAAGACCAGCATACATCAATTAAACAAGAAAATCTTGAGCAAATAGAAACAATCTAATGCCAATGATTCTGTAAACTCAAAGTCAGGGGGACAGTCCAAAAGAGCACTCTAAATGGGAGATACAGCAACAAAGAAAAAACTAACAGAAAACCCCTGGTTAAGGAGAATATCAACAGAAGGGTCTCTCAAGATGAATTTAATAGAAAAGTAGGTTCAGATAAGAAAAACTGGTCCTTTAAGAGTTAAGCCATACAGATCTTTAAAGATTTTTTTAAATGAACAAACAATAAACAAACAGTATTTTGAACCGTTCACAGAAATGAAGATGAAGCTATTTTAAAACTTGTGAGATATTGGCCAGCCCATTTCTAGCTAGAATTTTCTCATTAGACTGAATTTTCTAAATAGTTTTCAAAGGCAGGCCCACATACACTTTCAGACAATTGATAGAATTATTCCAGTATACATTTGGTGTGTTTGCAGGCGGTGGGGGTGGGGGGTGGGTGGGTATAAGCCATCCAGACCTAAGTAAAAATTTAAATAGTAAAATTAAAGTATAGGCTTAACTGGTCTCACTGAAATCAGTTTGGAAAGATTGTAATTGGTAAAATTGTAAAGTGGATTTCAGGCCCAGATTTCAAAGAAGTAGAGATTATCACTTGGCAAAATAATTCAACAACATACAGCAAAATAAGGCAAAGACAACTTTCAGAATACACACAGTCTCTTTTCTTTTCAGTCAGTACACCGTATAATACATCCTCCAAATGATATTCTCTACTTTGAAATCTGAGCCTAAATACAGTAATTTCAGCAAGAGTAGATCTACTAAAAAAATGAAACATACGTAAGTGCTGATTCTCCAAGTTTCCATAGATTCGATTAGAGTACGGTAGTTGAAACTCAATTGCATTTAGTTCCAGTTCTGTCTCTTGAGTGAGCAGTTCTTTCTAGTGGCATTTTCTTAATCATTTATTGCTAGTCTACTTTCTAGCTCTCAGATTTAACAAATTACTGTACTGTAAACAGCAAACAAGCTTCAACATATGGCAGAATCTCAAGACTGCCAACAGGCATTATTTTAAATACAATGAATGATGAGATCCTTGATTTGAGTTGTTACCACATAAGCTTGATGTCATTTGGTGAAAAATTTTATACATTTGAATTGATTTAAGCTATTTTAGAACAGATTTGTCAATGGCTACAGTCCTACAGTGAACAAAAATGCCCTCTGGGCAATGACAGCAGTTTTGCAAAAGCTCATGGAGTGGGGTAAAGGCTCCCTGTTGTTTGGCAACTTTGAGGCTCTTATCTTCCTTTCTTAAATGTCTTTAGTTTTCAACTAAACTTTATCTGAACAGCCCTTAACAGATAGCAAATGACATGAATATGTGGCCAAGTCAATATTACAGACTTATATTCAATAGTGTTTTATGTATGCAGTAATAAGGGTAAAGACTGGATACCTCTTTCCTCTGGTTGGTAGGTCAACAAAGCTAAAAGAGATGTGATTGTGGCTGAAAATATGTTGTGTTGCTTATGTTAGCATAGCAAGGGTGTAGAGTGGGGTAGGCAAAAGTGGAAGAAAACAGGGCTGCATTAGCCTTCCAGCAGACCTTGGAGGGCCACACTTGCACTTTCAAAGTGAAATTGCCCCTAAATAACCTCTATGGGGGTATGGGGGAGTGTTTGGGGGCCTTTCTGGGCCTCAACAGGGCATTTTGGGACATTTTGAGGCAATTTGAAAAGAGTGTTTGGCCAGGATGGTGGAGCCCCTGGCTACCATTGAAAGCAGAATTTCATTTTCCCTCCTCAGGGAATCTGGGGGGGCGGGGGATCCAAACATGTAGAAATGTCCTCTACACCCCCCTTAAAGGTCATGTTGACATTTTGTAGTATTTCTCCCCCCAAAAAATCCAATTGGCCCTCCATATCCAAGGATTCTTTCTCCACAGAGTCAATCATCCACAGTTTGAAAATATCCCCCCAAAATATTCATTCCAAAAAGCAAACCTTGGTTTTGCCATTTTATATAACTACTACACCATTGCATTTAATGGAATGTGAGCATCCTTGGACCAAGGTTTTTATTCAAACCACTGTACTCAAAAAGGTTTGATTTTTTTTAATTTTTTTTTACTCCTGGGGTGCCAAGGGGTCCACAAAAATGGCCCAGGAACTGCATAAAGCCCACAGGCTGCACTTTTTCCATCCTGGTGTAGAGTCACATCTTTTAGAGTGTCCACATATCTGTCATTATAAAAGGAAGTAAAAGATTATTTGGATTTGCCTAAGCATGCACATGGTAATTTATGGGTATATCATTTATACTTCACTATGACAACGGTATGCCCCAAAATTGACCCTAAAATCCTGGGTTAACTATATATAGGCCAATACACTAAAACTGCTTAGAAAGGTCCTGAAACAAGCACTGCTGTGATGCCCCACTCATCCCCACTCTTCGTGAGTGTGTGTGTGTGTGCATGAATAGAAGTGATGACCAGGACCACTTGCTATCAACTTTGGTTCATACGCCAGCTGCATTCCTACCTGGACCAGGGGGACCTTGAAGCACTGGTACATGCGCTGGTATCCTCTCGTCTTGATTTTCTGAAATGCGCTCTACATGGGGCTACACTTGTGCAAAGTTTGGAAGCTTCAATTGGTTCAAAATATGTCAGCTAGACTGGTCACCAGTACATCTAGGGCTTGACCACATAACACCTGTTTTAAAATCCCTCCACTGGCTGCTAATCAGCTTCTGAGTGCAGTACAAGGTGATGGTTATTACCTTTAAAGCCCTACATGTCTTGGGCCCAGGTTACTTGCGGGAATGCCTCTCCCTACATAATCTGCCCCGCACCCTCAGAACCTCAGAACCTCTGGGAAGAACTTACAACAATCACAGAAGACCAGACTAGTGATAATTTCCCAGAGGACCTTTATCTCTACCACCCCCAAATTGTGGAATGACCTGCCAGAGGAGATCCGCCTTATTACCACCTTAGACGCCTTTAAGAAAGCAGTCAAGATGGATGATGATGATGATGATGATGATGATCCTTGAATCCTCTCTGATTGTGAGAGTTTCCATCACACCTGCTTCTCTTCAGCTGTCCTCTTCAGGGATGCTTCCTACTAAACCATTTCCTCCTCTGCATTCTCCACCATGTCAACGCTTACTTCGGTCTCTTTTTAGATCTTAACGCCATTTCCACTGAGTCTGACTCCTCAGGTTTGAAATATTGTTCTACGAGAGTTCATTGATATAATTGCTCTCGATGCTGTGGGCACCAATCTCATAGCCAGCATGGCCATTATGGTGGAGGCATACGAGGTCCAGCTCAACAGGATCTTTGTATTCACATTACGAAAGTTCTCTGTCGGGGGTTAAGTGATTGTGAGTTCCTGCATGGCAGGGGGTTGGACTGGATGGCCCTTATGGTCTATTCCAACGCTGTGATTCTATGATTCTATGTGCGTGTGAAAGAGTTTCCGAATCCGATTTTAAAGCCCTCTCTTCCCATCAATGAAACATCCCATTTAACTCCATTTCCTTTCCAATTTCATCTGATTTTTAAACCTCTCCTCCAGCACTGGGAAGTGGTGTCAGGTCATCAGAAGAGGCCCAGAGAAGATGATGGGATGAAAATTGTGTTTTCCCTTTTCTATCCTTTGTTATAGCCCCCTAAGTTTTACCCTCAACTTATCCACAAGTCATATCAAAATCTATGATTTTGACCCTGAAACCTTCCCTCGATGTATGTATAAGTCGAGGGAAGGTTTCAGGGTCAAAATCATAGATTTTGGTCAACTTGTACATGAGGTCAACTTGTACATCAATATATACAGTAGGTATAAATTTTTAAAATGCACACTAAATAGAAATGCATCTCATCCTAGTGGGAAGAAATTTATCAGGCAATGCTGTCCCTGCTCAGTCTCCTGATCAGGGGCTCTTTCACACTACACAATTCTAGTGCTGTTTGTCCATTTTAACTGTCATGGTTGAATTTTATGGAATCCTGGGATCTATAATGTGGGGAGCCACTAGAGATCTCTGGCTGCCCAGGATCTGCTTACAATGATCACCAATTAGCAGACAATGATCACCAATTAAGCAGATGCTAATTGCCTTTGCATATCCTCCCAACCTGAGGCCCTGCCATCAACAACAGAACAATGGAAATCACTCCTCCCTACCCAGGGTCACACACTATATATATAACTACTCTCTTCCATGGCAGTATTCTCTGAAGATGCCAGTCACAGATGTTGGCGAAACGTCAGGAATAAACTCTTCTAGAACATGGCCACATAGCCTGAAAAACCCACACAAAATACACCCTGTTTCCATTCGTTCCACCACTTCTGAAATCAGCCACAAAGAGCTTTTTTCATCAATATTTTTATACCAAGCCTACAGGTCGGTGGTGACTCTTTCCCAATTTATAGTTGATCTGGAGAATTCCAGACATCTGCTATTGTTGCAAACTATTTCTTTTTTCTTTATGAGAAGATCTGTGGTTTTATACATCCATCACCAGCTGAGATGGGTACAGGAAAATAATGTTCCTCCTCTCCCTGGATTAAGAGGCGTTTGTTGGGGTTTCCATCAGTTATTTCTCCCTGTTTGGTATATCCATCCAGCCATGTGGCAGCTGTCATTGAGAATGACTGAGGACTTGTCTTCATTTGCCAGAATATTCCAGGTGCCCAAGCTGAAAACTCATTGCAAAAGGTGAGCTATTTAAAGGTGGGATGGAGGTGATGCTTTGAACTGGGTGCAGGTGTTGTGAAAACAGTCCACGTCTGATTTGGGGTTTTGGCCTTGCATCATGTAAACAGGACGCAGTAAGCCCAGAAGGAATTCAAGGTAATTTGTCCATGTAGACAAGCCCAGAGTATGAGTGGCTGGAAGATAGAAAGCCTTTGTTCCTCTTTGACCATATTGATGTGGGCTAGGCTTATACAGTAATATAAGCTGACCATCTTTCCAAAAAGACATTTTCTTAAAGCTGGCATCTGTAAAATACACATTCATTAGTAGCTAAAGCAATGTGACTTTCTGATTGTTGAACAAAAGATGGAGAATGCTTATCTTTCCACTCTTGGAGTACAAGCCTTTTGGCAACAGGACGAGTACACAGGATGGAACCATATTGGTTAAATTTCATATCTCAGTGATATAGTTTTAAAAAACTGTTTGTTTGTTTTTTGTCTACAAATATCTAAGATTCTTCTAATGCAGAACTAATACACCCAACTAAAATGGGACAGCCACTGACAATGTCCACATTATATGACATAGGAAAGCATTATCACTATTACATCACTAGCCTTTATCTTATGTAAGCAATTTCTTCCTAAACAGAGGTAATGTTGTTTGTCTGTTAATTGTTGTTGTTCCCCACCTTAATCCGTGGGGAGAGGCAGGTATGAAATAATAATAATAATAATTATTATTATTATTATTATTATTACCATTGATGGTGTTTTCACCATAGTTTTGGCCATAATGAGCGTTCTTTTTGTTGTTGTTTTTGTTATTGTTCTTCCCATTATGTCCAAAATATCATTTTTTGCTGAACTAAATTAAGTTTTAAATCAGGAGAGGGAGAAGTGTGGCTCACAGCCATTTTCGTGGCTTCCAGGGCTCCCTGGTGGGTTTTTTTTTAAAAAAACTTTATTTGATTCAGCACAAAAAAAAAAAAAAAGATACTTTAGCTATAATAGGCACTATTACATCTAATTAAGAAGTTATTGTTTGCTTAAACTAAAGGTTGCTGGGCATGTTGCTTTTGGTAACACCTGTGTTAATGTTTTTGAAATGTAGAGTCCTTTGGATGCCTTGAAAGAAAGGCAGTATTATAGACACATGAAGCAAAGAAATTACAACTAGTATGGCTGACATGTACTGCTGGAACAATGCAAGGGTCTCAGGATTAAACAAAACAAAAACACCAAAAAGTTTGTCTCCTTTGTATCTCTTTCTCAGTCCACTGGTAGGATACAGGCAGGAAGAAAGCATATGTTGCTATGTATCAGTAGCTGTGAATTCCAAATAGACACTACATCTATGGCTGACAATTTTATTTTGAAGCTGTAAAGTCCTCTGCTTCATGCTCAGAATAATAATAATAATAATAATAATAATAATAATAATAATACACTTCAAGTGAATATATTTCTGTCTTTTAAAAAAACATCCATTTTAAAAATAAAAGTGGGGAGATAGAGGTGGAAAAAATTGACTTGTCATGGATATGGTAACGCTGACATGACTATTGCAGAGGACAGTGTTTCACTTTTGGGAAAGCATCTTTCCTGGATGGAAAATAGTGTCAACTGGAGAAGAAGCATCTTCTACCACATCTAGAATCACAGAATCATAGCACTGGAAGGATCTACTCCAATTCTCTGCCATGCAGAAATACACAACTAAAGCACTCATGAAAAATGTCCATCCAACTTCTGTTTAAAGACTTCCAAAGAAGAAGAATCCACCACCCTCCAAGGCAGTCCATTCCAGGTGTTTTGAACTTCCTCCCAGATGCCTCAGCCAGCTTGGCCAACACACAGGAATTCTGGGAATTGATGCCCAAAACATCTGGACAACCAAAGTTCGGGAACCACTGCTCTAGAGCATCAGAAATCAAGCTTGCCCTGTCTTCTACATGGCATCCCTTCAGGTATTTAAATACAAACTGCCCTCCATATCCATGGTTTCAAATATCCACGGTTTGAAAATATTCCAAAAGGCAAACCTTGATTTTTGCCATTTTTTATAGGAGACACTATTTTTTATTTTATTGAGAGCAGGGAACCGTCTAATTAAAAATAATAATTGTAAGCCACTCTGAGAGCCTTAGGGCTGAAGAGCGGGGTATAAATACTGCAAATAAATAAATAAATAAAATTTGGCAATAATCTTTGAGAACTCTTGGAGAACAGGAGAAGCCCCAGCAGACTGGAGGAGGGCATCTTCAAAAAGTGAAAAAAAGAGGATCCCAACAATTATCGTCTAGTTAGTCTGACATCAATACCAGGAAAGATTCTGGAGCAGACAACAAGAAGTCAACACAGGTTTCAGAGAAACAAGTAATGCCAGACAAATCTGATCTCTCTCTCTCTCTCTCTCTCTCTCGTTTATATATATAAAATTACCAGCTTGGGAATGCTGTGAATATAGTATATCTTGGTTTCAATAAGGCCTTTGACAAGGTTCCCCATGATATTCTTGCAAACAAGCTTGGGGTAGACAAAGTAACTGTTACATGGATTTGTAATTATTTGACCAGCCGCACCCAAAGAGTGCTCAGCAATGGCTCCTTTTCATCCTGGAGAGAAGTGACCAGTGGGGTGCCACAGGTTTTGTCCTGGGCTCAGTGCTATTTAACATCTTTATCAATTACTTCGATGACCGAATTGGGGGCATACTTATTTGCAGTTGACACCAAATTAGGAGGAGTAGCTAATACCCCAGAGGACAGGATCAAAATTCAAAATGACCTGAATAGACTAGAAAGCTGGGCCAAAGCTAACAAAATGAAATTCAACGCAGAGAAATGTAAGGTTCTGCACCTAGGGAGGAAAAATGAAACGCAGAGATATAGGATGGGGGACACAAGGCTTAACAAGACTACATGTGAAAGGGATCTAATAGTCCAAATAGACCATAAGTTGAACATGAGTCAACAGTGTGATGCAGCAGCTAAAAAGGCCAATGCAATTTTAGACTGCATCAACAGAAGTATAGTGTCTAGATCAAAGGAAGAATTAGTGCCCCACCTGGAACACTGTGTCCAGTTCTGGGCACCACAATTCAAAAAGGATTTGGAGAAACTGGAGCGTGTCCAAAGGAGGGCAATTAAAATGGTGAAGAGTCTTGAAACCATGCCCTATGGGGACCGCCTTAGGGAGCTGGGGATGTTTAGCCAGGAGAAGAGAAGGTTAAGAGGTGATATGATAGCCCTGTTTAATATTTGAAGGGATATCACATTGAGGAGGGGGCAAGCTTGTTTTCTGCTGCTCCAGAGACTAGAACGTGGAACAACAGATGCAAGCTACAGGAAAAGATATTCCATCCCAACATTAAGAGGAATTTCCTGGCAGTAAGGGCTGTTTGACAGTGGAACACACTCATTCAGAGAGTGGTGGAGTCTCCTTCTTTGGAGGTCTTTAAACAGAGGCTTGATGGCCATCTGTCAGGGATGCTTTGATTGAGAGTTCCTGTATGGCAGGGGTTGGATTGGATGGGCCTTGTGGGCTCTTCCAACTCTACGATTCTATGATCCATTTAGACAGTACTGTTTTACCCAGCCTCTGCAAAAGCTTCCACAAGAACCTATGGGACAGCTGTGCTATAGTCTCACTCTCTCTCTCTCTTTCTGTGTGCATGCCTTCAAGTCATTTCTGATTTATGGTGACGCTAAGGCAATCCTAGTCTATCAACACCTAAAAGAGTGCCAGCTGCACAATTGTTACTGTTTGGGTTTTTTAAAATGGGATTTTCTGGGTACTGAAAAGCAGCAGAAAGAAAAATACAAAGCACAAGAGAAGGAGGCTTTGTTCATAACATCCGGTAGGTGCTTGTAAACAGTGATTAAATGAAGAATGGCAATTGCACAGGAAATGTTCACTGCAGAAACACTTAGAACCTCCAAATTCCATCCAGTGCTGAAACTTGTAATGTATTCAGTATAAAGGCCCAGCTTACAGTTCTCTAGTTCAGGCATTATTTGGTTGCAGTCCATTTCAGAAACACTAACCTATGGGATGCTTCCCATGTCCCCTATCCTTGTAGTAGCACTAGGGAGAGTGTAAAGAAAGTTCTGTAAATAAGATCTTTATGCTGTTAACTGGATCTGTATGTAGAGGGTATACTGGGTTCACTGTAAATGATTACCAGTCTTCTTGTAGTTTCCAGCACTTCTGGGATGATCAGAATTTCTTCCTGGCATTCTAATGCACTAAATACAGTGAGGTCACTGCCCTAGAGGCATTCTGTGCACCTCCAAGCACTGTAATCTTGACAATCATCTATTTTTGTATTATTATTATTATTATTATTATTATGCACTCTAATGAAGACTTGGAGATGCATTGCTTGTATTCCCTGTTATGACTGGTTAATGAATTCAACTAGCCCATTGGACTATATGGTATGACTAGATGGTATTCCACCAAGGCCAGAATCTTGGCTTTTCTTATATACAGAGGATAAGTGCATTCCACTATGCCTGTTCAGATACACCTCTACTGTCACATCTATTAGGTCTTGATAAGAGTGTCAGAAACACTAGATGAGCATTTGCGTTTATTTATACTCATATATGTTTCATATTATGACAAGACTGCATGAACTACAGCTCCCATCTGGAGAGATTTATATCTAATATATTTAGGATGTTGGTTGAATCATGCCTTGAGACACCTTCATAGATTTCCTTGCATAATGCCAGCAACTGTTTTAGCTGTGTTACTATCCCACTCTCTAGTGGCAAAAACAAAGACATGTTCTCTTGTTTTTGTTTGGACAAAAAGCATCCTTTCCTATGTCCAGTATCACCTCTCTCAAACTGCATCACAGGAAATTACCTTATACCAAGTCAGACTTATTTGTGCATGTAGTCCAACACAGTGTATCTTAATAGTTCTTAAAGCACATAGGCACATAAGACTGGCACATGATGATCCAGTAGTGGAATTTCAGGAAGAATCTCAAGGAGAAAGAAATCAATGCTTCTTCAGTTATGAGCAGCCATGAGCATAGCTCCTGCACTTGTTCTTGACTCTTCTTGCACTTTAGAAATGCTGGCAAATAGGATTTGCTCCTCCACCTTTCACTTCAGTAACACTTAACCTTGGGAAGCAATAATGCAAGTGATGCTCTTTTTTGTTGTTGTGTGCCTTCAAACCGTTTCTGACTTTTACTCTACAGTTAATTGTGGTCTCACAAAATGAGTCTTCCTGCCACATTTGGTCTTCACAAATGATGTGCTTAGCGGTTGCTGCTGTTTGCTTCATGGTATGAGTCACTACTGGAGCTGTCCTGTATCACCACATAGGAAAAAGGAATACCCAGCCACTGTACAGACTCATGTCACTTGCCCTTGCCCAATGTGAGGAACAGTCTATCCAGAGTACCTACCGTAGCTGCAAATTGCTGGCTTTATCCGAGTTTTCAGAGAAAGATGAGTGGCTTTCCTTGCCCTGCTCAGTCCCATTAAGTAAGCATGGGGAGGAGGGGGAACAGGTACAGTATATGCAAAATCACAATATGGAGTAAATACATGCTCCAAAGAAACTCTATTGTCTAGGTTGGCATGGAATATATCAGCTTGCAGTCAGACTTGTACTACTGGAAGGGGCCCAAGAGTCAACTGGTCTAACCTGCCAATGCCAGAAATCTGAATCTAAAGTATGCTGGACAAACCTCCAAAGAAAAAGAACCCATTACCTCCAATGGATGTGAATCCATTGGTTCAGTCCTACCCTACCAAGTTGCATAAAATGGGACCTGATCCAGTCATTCAAATTACAATTTGAATTACAAAGAAGATTTTGACTAAAGATTATTAACAATTTACTCATAGCTAATAGCTGTGCGATGCTGGACAAGACTATTTTGAGGGCGAGGGACTCATCTTCTGTTGAAGTTAAAGGTTAACTGTGTCTTCACCCAGGTGCTGTCTCAGAAAAGGGAAAGACTGCTTTCTGAACATCTATGGGGAAAAGGTCTTTCACACGTGTATCCGATGTAGGCTTTGCCCAACAGCTGAGTTCTTGCATGTGAATCTGAAGGCTGAATAATTACAAAAATTTATCTAAGCTCCAGTGAAGGTCCAATGCAAAGAAAACCACCATCAAAAAGTTCTGCCTTTGATTCTTTAATAAGGTTTTGGTAGTATACAAGCTTTTTTTCCGATTGTCTGGATTAACATACATGGATTTAAAAAAGGCACAAAATCCATTGCACAGCTTCGGTTTAATTTTTTGTTTCTCCTTTTTTTTAAAAGATGAAGTTGCTTGTCAATTGTGATTTCAAGTGTAGGATCTTACAGTACTCTGCAGCATTTACAGCGTGATCTACATACAAGTAATTCAGTGCATGCTTTTATACAGGAGACAGAATTCAAATTCTCTCTCGCCATTAGTCTCTCTATATACACAAATAATACAGTGCTTTTATTTTGAAAAAAAAAGTTTCAGGGTTTTTTTTTTTCCCTTCTCGCATGCTTGGTGTGCCCAGGAGAATAGTGCAAGCATATTATACAATGTTATTGCAGTACAAAAAGGCGAAGGGGTGGGGAAGGGAGTTAAGAGTGTTACCTTAGGTTTGAACAGGGAATACACACAAAGAATAAAAAGGCTCAGGGAAAACAAACTTTTGAACCTCTTCTGGCAACTTGGTCCTTCCAGGATAATTTCTCCTTTCCCCTCATAAAGTTACAGCTAGTAAGAAGGGCTTCCAAGCCTCCCTCCTCAGCCTTGAGGTGCACACTGCTGCTAAGTGTATTTGTGCCTACCTGCAATGACTCCAGGATGACTCCAATTCCTGAGGTTTTCACTAAAAGGAACTTCTTAACTATTATGAACTGGTTCCATGTGGAAAAACATCCACAGGTCATCTAAAGTGACATTTTGAAAAATAGACTAAGGTGCACTGCCACAACAAGACAAGAACTGATTGCAAAAGCGAAACAGCTGGTCTCTTAACTGCTGGATTGCAAAATCACTTTTGCAGAGCAAATATCAGTCTGGCCTTGAAATCACAGAGTTAAAGCAACCAGTCTTAACTGTAAAAACTGTAAAGCCAACATAAGGGGGTGGCTAGAGAATTTCCTCTTCTAGGGAAAGCATGTTCAATCTCATATTCTGTTCTTCTCTATCTCTCCAATGCAGTTAAGTAGGCTGGCTCTACTGTACGCAGACTAGCTCTTTAAATGACTACAGCCTGCAGTTCTGTGCACACTGACTCGGAAGTAAGTCCCATTGAACTCACTAAGATTTACTTCTGAGTAAATCTGGATGTATTATTCTGCATAAATAGGATAGAAATAAAAGCAATCCATTCTCTGTGCCCTTTAAAAATCTCCCTACCAACTGCTGAAATCACATTTCATCCAGCAGAGGGACAGAAGCAGCAAACCTGTAGCTTCATGAGATAAGGCAAAGAAAGGATATGCTGTCCCTGAGGATTATTTAACTTTAAAAATTATGATTTTTATATTTAGTAGTAGTAGTAGGTGTGGAAGCTGGTAGGCCTGCGGAAAAGAAAACTAGTCATACAAGTGTCTTCGGGCATCAGAAAATGGAAGAGGCCTTAGCCCTGAGAAATGCAGCTGGCAAACCAGCAAATAAAAAAACCTACCTTTCTCTAGAATGTATTTGTCTATTCAGGGCCTTAGCATATCCTGGAAGGAATATTCTCCTCTACCAGAAGAATATGACATTTAGTTAAACAAAACAAAACAAAACATGGTGATTCAGCAAATACTAGGATTTGGAATTTTTTGGAACCAACGATCTTATATGAGAGCTTTTTTGAAGATTATAAAGGCACAAATACCCTTCCTAAGAAGCAGTTTCATGGTTTCAATTGTCGTCCCCATTTTAATATAGTTGGCCTTTCGTATCTGTGGGATTTCCATTCTGCCCCCCACCCCACCCTCCCAGATGCCAAAAACCACGAGACCTCAAGTCCCATTGTTTACAACGGTGGCATGCTGTGCGTGCACGCCTGCATGCATGCACTGCCATTGGGGAGAATGGGGCAGGGGCATCCCTGTGTATTGTAAGGGCTGGCTGTATTTTAAATGTAGTTGTTGTGGCAGACACATTATTACTAATTTCCTATTCATCCCTTTATTATTCTCTAAGGTGGGCTAAAATGGCAACATCCCGGTTCAAACCTGGGAAAGCAGGAAGTGCTCTGTCAAAAGCATTTATGTCTGTTGAAGAGACCAGCCGCCGCAACTGCATCCCACAGAGGGGCAGGATATAAACATGCTGCTGTGTTTTTACCAGAGTCTGGAAATATTGCTTTTGGAGACTAGAATTCCCAAAATTTCCCAGTCAGCACAGCTACTTTTCCAAGCTCAGATGTTTATCTACCAGAGACTGGGGGGGGGAATAAGCAGATATGGAAGGGCCTAACCACATTAACAATTCTTTATTTTCCTATCCTAGCAAGAAATAGGAAGCAGTAAAACAGTCTGAAAATGTTAATATTCTCCTGACTATGATTTGACCTTGCTTTTCTCAGGAAGGACCAAAGTGAAGGAGGAAGTAAGTCTCCCATGAGCACCCTTGTTATTCCACTGGTAGCATGGAGCAGCTCTTTCAATGTGTATGCATTTCATGTTGGCAGATCATTGGTCTGCAATTGCAATGAAGTGTTTATAAGGAAGCTCTGTGATTTCTTATAAAGAAGATATAATTATGCCAGGTGCATTGAAGTGACAAGACCCAACAGAAAACACACCATATAATAAAAAAATAAAACATAGCACAGATTTGTATTTGAGTGTTAAGTTGCATGCAGGTGACTGCCAAATGGAGATCAACTTTCAACCCCCAGGTTACATGGTTTAGCAGCTTGGTTTTTTTAAAAAAAGTACATTCATTAGAAGATCATTTTTTTCAATGGTTGTAGTACAAAGAAGGAGTTTCCACACATCAAATGAAGAGTTAAGAAATATTTCCTATAAATGTCATCTTTGTGCTGTCTCATGGAACTGCTAGTGCAGATCTAAATGTTGATGTGATCCAGACAGAGAATAAATGAGCGAAGGAGTCTAACAGGATTACAGGAAAAAGAACTAGAACCAGTTGTTTGCCTTGTTATGCAGTGTTACAAGAAATACACTCTACCAGTTTCGTACTGTTGTGGGGAAATACAACATCCAGTAAATCACAAATCACAGTGCCATTCAGCTTCAATCAAGCACTCTCGTACAGTAAGATAGCTGAGTGGGGCATAGGATGCAAGTGATACAAGACAGTGCAAAAACTATGATATCCTTGATTGTAGGAAGTAATCAAAACTATTTTCTCTAACCTGCAGCTACAAAGGACTTTATCACACGGGGGAGGGGGGATTAGGAGTTTAAACTGTGATTATCCTGTGAAAATTGTGTAATCATGATTAAGATTTTCACATACAGCACAAATAAAGAGTCATTATCCAGGAATAACGAGGCAATAAACAGCAACAAATCATTCATGGGATTTCCCCATGAATGATTTGTTGCTGTTTGTTGCCTCATTATTCCAAGGATAATGGCAAATTGCAATGTTGTATGAAAAACTTTATCACGAATGTGCAATTTTCATCATTTAAACTTCCAATTTTCCTTGTGTGATAAAGTCCTAAGGTGAATTCACTTCATTTGAAGCCAAATCCAGTGAGAAGCTGCTCTGCAGCAGCAGCAACTCAGATGATCAGGTCTGAAGGTCCCTGCACCAGTGGAAAGATATAATTTGTCCTCCCTTTCTAGCACTAAGATGAGACAGCAGCAGCATCACACTTCAATAAATCATACAAAGTCCAGATAATTCTAGTCTGGTTGCCACACATACAATTCCCCTTTGTAGCTTCAAGAATACTGCCAAAGTAGCTTCTTATCTATATGACTGAACCTTCTTTGCATTACTAAATTCAAAAGGGGGCCTCACATGTAAAGACATTTTCTCCTCAATGCACACAAAAATGGCTTGCAACACACTCCTGTAATAAAACCCAGGCCATTAATTGCTGTTTGTGGACCTCAGTCACAACATACTGAAGAAACAAAAGATCTGAAAGTTCAGCAAAATGATCATGGGGATAACAGGAGAAAGGGGATTATTATTTGGCTTTTAAAATGGCCAACATTTCCATAATGCACCAATGGCCACATATCACTCACAAGATAATTATGGAGGAGAAGATTACAGGGAAAGCAGCCAATTCAGGGGTGAAGCAGCCATGTGTATATATATATATATATATATATATATATATTCTCAAGTAAAGGTTGCACCAGAGGTCTTCTGCTGCCATTCTTTCATTTTGATCTGGCACTACTCTTTTACATTTGCAGCACATACCCACAAAAGTCAAGAGAGGATAAGGGCAGAGATAAATGGGTCAGCTCAAGCACCAAGCTGTGGGACCTGCTGTTTACTCATAGGTGGTAAATGTGCAAACTTGCTATGAAAGCTATCCCAACCTGTGGTAGAAGCCAAAAGAACACTGTAGGAAAGCTGGTATTTCATTAATGAGGTACCTGTACTAATTTTGCTGCAATAAAATGTGGAAGTAAAGCCCTCATCTGGAACACCATCCTGGATGAGGGACAGACTATACCAAAGGAATGCATTGTGTCCAAGGATAGGCATGCAAAAGAGCTGGTGTATGCATGTGCTGCATATCTGTGAGTACATAACAGTACATTCTTAGGGGATCAACAGTTATATTAAACAGAAACAGAATATTATGAAATTCACTCCTTTGGTGGGAGGTAATATTTTGTTGTTGCTGTTTTAGGACTTCGAATACACAAGACAACAATCCACTCTTACAAGCTGTTTTCTTTAAAACAACTTTGTAAACAACCTACATGAATGAAGAAGAGAAAATGAAGAGCAACAAACAATAATGGCACATGAAGGAAGCACCATTAAAATTCAGTGAGGGAAGGATGAAGCAGCATGGACTGTAACGCCAACTTCAGACTCTCACACAAAAAGGTACATCATTGGGAAGCTCAGACTCTTTTCACATCAAAGGAGCAAATATAGAAGCCATTTCACAGAACCATGATACCAGATTCACAGTAGTAGATCCATGGTGCAGTTTTATAGACACAAAAAAATAGAAATTCTGACCTTCTTTGGCCTTTAATGGACCTGGGATGCTTCTCCATACCCCATCACAATAGCATCTCCAGGGTCCTTCATGCACACCACCTTGCATTCTTCTTCATTACATTAGGGATTCAAATTTACTCTCATTCCACAGCTTATTATGAACTGGTGAATAGCAGCATAGGGACTGTTGAATTAACCTGCCTTACACTTTTATGTTGTGGAGGAATTTCAACAGCAGAATAAGGGTTGTTGTTTTTAAAATGAAGGAGCAGCTATGTTAAATAAAGTAAATAAATACTATGCAAATATATATACAGGTGTGTACATGTCTTTTTAAAGCACTTTAGAACACTTGGGATGAAAGATGCCCTAGAAAGCTAATATATTATCATATATACATTGTATTTAGGAACTTCCAGCCTGTTGTGTGCAAACCCTCCCAAACCATAGGATGTGTTGTTGTGAAATCAAGGAATATTCACAAACATTACAATTTCTAAGAAGCAAGTATAGCTCAAATAATACAGTCAGAGCAACGAGGGAAACCAAAGATTTGCCTGGAAAAAGAAACTCAATGATGACCTACAGCAGGTTGGACTTAAGTCCTATTGAGGGAATCAAAGAAACACTTCAGATTGTGTACAAGGGCCCTGAAGACAGGATTGTTGGAGGAACAGAAAGTATGCTACATATCGAGAAAACAGAGTAGGGCAACAGCATAGGGCAAAGGGCCTATCAGGAAGGATTGGAGAAAAGGAGGTGGGTGGAAAGGCAATAGGCTAGGCCAGTTGGGCAACTGTTATCTAGTTGTAGACAGGAAGACCAAGAAGATGGTGAGGCTAATGTCTCAAACCAATTGAATAAAGATCAAGAAGATGGTGAGGCTAATGTCTCATACCAATTCAATGAAGTATCTCACAGAATGGTGGCCTTCCATTAAGTGGTGGTCTCTCACATAAAATTTGTGCCATCTTTGTACAAAATTCAATATGAGGAGCAACTCCTATTTATTGCTCTCAGCAATTTTGAGAAACAAATAATACAACAGGACAACCTGATCTGTGTGTGGATAAGAGACTTTGGTATTTATGATGCACACAGTAAAAACCAAGTCAAAGAGCTTTTGTCTGTTGCATATGTATAATATGGACTTTTTTGAAATGTTACTGAAGGGTAACCAAGGCCTTGCCCATGACTAGAGATGAGACAGGGTTGGTGCAAATCTCATTAACTGCAAATCAAGCTTGCGTCAGTGAGGTATTTGGATATCAAACTCCTTGGTAGGCAAAAGATATTACCTTGCATTGAGGCTTTTAGGAACAAAAGAAGCTGCCTTCTACTGAGTCAGACTACAGGTTCATCTAGTCTAGTCCATGGATGTCAACACTGACAGGCAACGGTTTTCTGTGGATTCAGGTACGATTTCTTCACAGCCCTACTTGGAGATACTAAGATACTAGCTGAAGACACATTGTGGCCTTCTTCATGCAAAGCATCTTCTCTGCCACTGAGCAAAAACAACTTTGAAAAGGATTTGTTGCAATGCATGTTATATAACTAAATTGCATCCAATAGAAGTGATTTTGTTTTCATTTTAGATCAGCCTAATGATTATAAATCTGTCATAGTTGTGCAACTGTACTACAATGCTATATTGAAACTGTGAACATTGAAAGGGTGCTATTAATCAGCCTCTTTTAATTGTTCATTTCATTGCTGCTTGCTACAGAAAGTTGTTTCTGACTGGGCTGCACTGCAACCCAATTCTGTCTACCTCAAGCTTGTGCCCTTCAGATATGCTAGACTACAACTCTAATCATCTGTGCCAGTTGGGTGCGAGGAGGCAGAGTTAAATGAGAATTACTTTAAAGGAAGTATACACATGACTTCAATGCAGTAATGCAAAATCATCTTTTAAATCTGTTATTTCTGCATATGAATGCATACACCCACAGAGGGAGTCTAACTTCTGAAAGGGATTCACTGATTTGCCTTATTCTGTATCATGGTCTTTTACCCAATCTTTTAGAACAGAAAGATATGCTTTACAAAAGGGCTCTATTTAAGATATGCAGACAGATAGAATTGAAATTAAGGGGAAATCTGAAGAAAAAACACACTGGAAACTTCGGGTAACAATCAAGCAGAATTAATAGGAGAAAGGTTTTGTTTGGGTTTTTTTGAAATTCAAAGCATCACTTGACTACATATTTAATAATGAAAATCATGTTTGTTTGTTTCTTAGAAAAATAGCAAGTTTAAGAACATGAGAGCATCTCACAAGAGATGTGCTTTGAAATGCTAATCAAGTCATAAACTTTAGGACAGGCTTGTTAATAGGTTTTCTGTTTTAAAATTACACACCTAAGTGTTGCTTGGCCACATCATGAGAAAGCATGAATCATTAGAAAAGACAATAATGCTAGGAAAGGTAGAAGGGAGTAAAAAGAGAGAAAGATCCCATGCCAGATGGCTAGACTCAATTAGGGAGGTCACAGGCCTGAACCTGCAGGGCCTTAGCAGAGAGGTTGAGGAAAGGAAGTCTTGGAGATGTCTCACCCACAGGGTTGCCATGAGTCAGGGTTGACTCAAGGGCAGTTAATAACAAGAAGCGTTTTTTATTTAGAATTATCTCATGGCTCAAAACACTTGGTGTACATTTGAAAGGTTCAGCAGCTTTCCTAAGGATTTTTTAAAATCACATTATATAACAAATCAATGTGAAAAACAGAGTCCCCCACTTCTGCTAAGTCTAACGTAACTACTCTTGTTGGACACCACCGAAGAGAGTTAACACATAGGGAAATGTTGAACCCCACATCGGGTGTGCTGCTTTGCTGGTCTTTAGTCACAAAAAGTGACAGGGAAAAAGCTCTTCCCTTTGTATTATAGGCCATGCATGATTTATTTCTCAAAAGTACCTGCATCTCTGGTCAAGCACTGTATGTTGATTCTATATACTGTGTGTGCATTGTCAGATTGTGCAATAATATGCGTGTACCTCAAAGTCACCAATCACTTTGCTTAAAAAAGAAAGATATTGACTTGTATTGATAAACTTGCAACTGTCATTATGGATGTATAACAGTGTAACCAAAACAAACTGCTGAAATACGCTGCTTTTTCACTACTGAATTGTGAATTCAGTAAGGCCTTTGACAAGGTTCCCCATGACATTCTTGCAAACAAGCTCGTAAAATGTGGGCTAGACAAGGTAACCATTACATGGATTTGTAACTGGTTGACTGACCGAACTCAAAGGGTGCTCAACAATGGCTCCCTTTCATCCTGGAAAGAAGTGACCAGTGGGGTCCCACAGGGTTCTGTCCTGGGCCCAGTGCTATTCAATATCTTTATTAATGACTTGGATGACAGAATTGGGGGCATACTTATCAAATTTGCAGATGACACCAAATTAGGAGGAGTAGCCAATACTCCAGAAGACAGGATTGAAATTCAGAATGACCTGAATAGACTAGAAAGCTGGGCCAACGCTAACAAAATGAAATTCAATGCGGAGAAATGTAAGGTTCTGCACTTAGGGCGGAAAAATGAAATGCACAGATATAGGATGGGGGACATCTGGCTGAATGAAACTATGTGTGAAAGGGATCTAGGAGTCCAAGTAGACCATAAGTTGAACATGAGTCAGCAGTGTGATGCAGCAGCTAAAAAGGCCAATGCTATTTTAGGTTGCATCAATAGAAGTATAGTGTCTAGATCAAAGGAAGTAATAGTGCCACTCTATTCTGCTTTGGTGAGGCCCCACCTGGAATACTGTGTCCAGTTCTGGGCACCACAATTCAAAAAGGATGTGGAGAAACTGGAGCGGGTCCAAAGGAGGGCAACTAAGATGGTGAAGGGTCTGGAAACCATGCCCTATGAGGAACGACTTAGAGAGCTGGGGATGTTTAGCCTGGAGAAGAGAAGGTTAAGAGGTGATATGATAGCCCTGTTCAAATATTTGAAGGGATGTCATATTGAGGAGGGAGCAGGCTTGTTTTCTGCTGCTCCAGAGACCAGAACGCGGAGCAATGGATGCAAGCTGCAGGAAAAGAGATTCCACCTCAACATTAGGAGGAACTTCCTGACAGTAAGGGCTGTTCGACGGTGGAACACACTCCCTCGGAGTGTGGTAGAGTCTCCATCCTTGGAGGTCTTTAAGCAGAGGCTGGATAGCCATCTGTCGGGGATGCTTTGACTGGGAGTTCCTGCATGGCAGGGGGTTGGACTGGATGGCCCTTGTGGTCTCTTCCAACTCTATGATTCTATGATTCTATGATTCTATGATTCTATGAAACAACAAATACTTAAATCTAGCTAAGAATCTTGTGTGTCCCTTTCCCAGATGCCACTGATGCTCAAAATGGTGACCACTATTGGCCTACATTTCAACTACCTGGAGAAGAGCACTTAAATCTGTCTCCGAAATCAAGTGACAGGAATGGCTCACTTACAGTGATGAAAACATGGACATGTCACTTATTGTGCCACTTTGATTTTTTTGCTCTAGATGTGATTCCTGATACTTGGAAGAGTTTTGCAAAATCTGTTCCATTCAGAAGGTGCAGGGCTAGAAAATGGTGCCAAAGTACTGTGATGCTAGCTTAGTGCCAAAATTTATGAACTGCTTGAGAGTGAAGCAAGATCCCAATAGGGGTGGGGACTTTGGTTGGAAAGCCATTAGCCTCAAAGTTTTTCCAGATTCCTGGGGAGATCTCTCAATTTAAGAGTACATACTGTTCTTAACTAGTTAACATAATATTATGATTTTTGGATTACCAGTAATTCTGAGGTACTCCCCCCCCCCCTTACAGAGGACTGCACAAAATCATGAATAAGATCTGCAGAGAAGTATCAACAGAAATGTAGTTTTCACACCACATGGGACCTATTAAAATCCACATGGCCTTTATAATCAGTTTGCTCTTGGAAGACAATTTCAAGGCCCTCCTTTTTGTGGTCATTTATCTTCAAATGAGACATTGTGATGGAGGATGAGGATTCAACTGAGGATTACCCTCTGAGAAACAGGGTACATGGCCACCCTATTACAGGCTAGAAAAGTAAGCTTTTCATAGCACAGACCTTTTCTGAATGGAAGTATAGTAGCTCACATTTCCATGCAATTTATTTTATTTTACACTTTACTGACCCTGACACAGCAAATACTGAAGGCCTGCATTAATGGTGAAATTATAGATGCCAGCCAGCTCATAGTGCTATGGATAAAATTTTGTGACTGTAAACAGAACTGGCAGCAGGGGTGGGGAAAGACTTCTGCATTAGTGAAAAGAAGTATCTGTACCCTCCCAGATGCATAAAAACACTGAGAACATAATTGTACAAAAAAGCCAATTAATGAACAAGGGGAAAATGGAAGATTTTTTGAATACACTATGTTTAAAAATATTCAAGACTATAATGATTTGTAAGTCCAGTTCTAATTTGTTGACCACCCTAAGCTTGAGGGATGATCCCCAATTACCCTGGCCCTAACAATAAATGCATTATTCATTCTCACAAAGGGAAAAGGTGAACATTCTGCATAAAATTAACAAAGTAAAACTTTCAGTACTTCATTTTCCCCCATTCTGGGTTAAATGTCTTTAATTTAAAAAAATATTCTGTGATCGACCTCTTCTAAGCATCTGAGTATCATCGTGCTCCACTCCTTTTCAAAAGACATACATCCATTTGATTCAGCGTAACCATATTTCAATGAAGTCAGGAATACACAAAGTTGTTGTTTTTCCTGTTTAGAATTACATGACTCATTCAGTGCAGAGAGAGATTTTATCCATCCTACTGTTTCAGACCAATAAGGATCATATTTTGTAGTGAGATCAGTAGAGATCTGTAGGCTTATTTGCCATTTAGGCTGCCTTTGAGACACAAGAGCTCTTATAAAAACTCATTTTAAATATTTAAAGGATAGGTGAGCAAAGTGTGCCCCTGGGCCACATGTGGCCTTCAAAATTGTTTTTGTAGCCCTCACCCCATCTAGACTACGTGGACTGTCCTTTTCTGGCCAAAAACATACAAACAAACAAAAAACCCATGTCTGTCCCAGAAGCCTGCATGAATGAAAATTCATCAGTTTAAACAGGTTGCTGGGACCTTATGCACTGTTTAATATCAATACCCACCCATTTTTATTAAACCAGAAGTGAAATTGTGAACACCTCCAATTTTGTTTCAATTTTATGGTAATCTCTGTAGTCCTCACTGAGTCCCAGGACAAAAAACTGCCCCACTCACAAACACCACAGTTCCCTATTTCTCATTTTAAAAGACCAAGACTTCTTTGTGGCTCTAAATAGATAGCAAAAGAATGGGCAAAACTTCAAAGAAATTGAGGATATCTGACTAAAAGCAGCTGATAGTCAAATCCCTCCTTTTTTTATACTGTCCTAACAGTCTGACTGCTGACGTTCATCTTTGCTATCAACTGAAACAGTCTTACTAAATACAAGAGAAAAGGGAGTAAAAAAATAACTTGAAATAAAGGAAACCAATAACTAAAAAATTGGACAGTTCCTTCCTAACACTAACCTTAGGCATGCACAAAGCCAGAGACAGAGGTGAGTAAGAATAACTGCAGGCAGATCTATGTAGGCTGAACAGAAAAAAATAATCATGGAGTAAAGGAAAAATCACAAAGAGGTGGGGGGTAAAGGGAGGCAGTTTGTATATGATACAAAATCTGCAGCAAAAGCAATGTGATTTTGGCTACCAGGATGATTCGTACAATATGCAACTGTGAATCCCTCTCAGCTCCTGAGCTCTTGACCCAAATTTCTCAAGTGTAATCACCTGAATCAAGGGCTGAGTAAAATTTGAATGGAAGGTCTCCATATGTGGCCTGACACTGCTGCAGATCAACAAACAGAAAATGTATACATCTTTTATATTACTGGAAAAACAGCTCTCCCCATTATCTACACTGTCTCTGCCCTCGAATCATCCTGCCATCACTGCGGCAGTAGCATCCTACAGTCACCACCTCACTGCTGCAGATCACCACCACAAAGGGTTGATGCAAACCCCTTAATATGCTACATGTTTATACTATCCGCATTCTTATCTGGAATTATGATGCAGCCTCTGGCCCAACATATTGGAGAATGAGAGAGAAAGAGATGGAGTGGGGGGAGGCTGGGGTGTTTTTGAGTCTCTGTGTTTTTCTTTTGCAGGGGAGTTTACAGTACCTTTAGGCCAAAGTAGTCTGGGATTCAGTATTGCATTAAATGGTGACACACAGGACAGGTGGGCTCTATTATTGCATTACAAAGGCTGCTGCTTTCCCCAGTACAGGCTATGTTTTGTGTGTGAAGCGGGCCCACACCTGCTGGAGCTGGGATCTGGAAATGCGAAGGACAGAAGGCATGAGTCTGTGGTTTCCTGCTGTGAGGGGCATGTGCCTGCGGTGGGGCATGCGCACGGGGCTGCTCTCCGCCGAACGGCTGCGCTGTATGAAAGTGCCGCCAAGGTGAGGGTACTGTTCTGTCTCCAGGGTTGAGGAGGAGAAAACGGAGGACGCCAGTCTTCTGAGGGGGCTGTACCTCGGGAGGGAGTGCTGAGAATGCCTGTCCTCCTCCAACTGCAAAAGACCAAGAAGAGTGGAGGAAAAGGTGTCAGGCAAAGACTTGACTCGCCCCTGGTTTGTGCTGCACATGCTGCAGAAATCTTCACTGGCGGGTGGCAAACATTTTCACTTTACGGGAATTTAATATACAGCCAATGGGTTTGCTCCTTACTACTAACACCCACATTGTTACTTGGAGAGGCCTTTTAGGGTGAGAGGCACAATTACGCTCTACCATTAAACTGTTTCAAAAGGGGAGTTGTCCTGTATTTTCTGCAGTAAGCTTGCAAACTAAAGGGAAAAGATCCCCACATTTAGACAGAGACCTGCTGTCAAGCTAATGCAAAATCAAATGAAGGTGGGGGAGCAAGGTTATCTGACATAAGTCCTCACCTCTCTTCCCCACATTAGGCCAGTCTCCCTCCCTCCTTCAGATGGCTAAAGTATCTATTTAGGCAGAAATGTACATTTTATTCCAATGCATCTGCTAAAGTAAAGGCTGCCTTTTAAAATAAAGATGGTATCTTGCAGCAGGGAAAGGCATTCTTTCACCCTGTTAAATGTGCTACTTCAAATATTTTTTCTAAGGGAAGCCACTCACACCTTGATTGATTTGCAGCTTCACATAACTATTCAGCTAACATGCTGTGTGCTTCAGAAGAGCAAAGCAATGGGCACAGCATGATCTGAAAAGATGTTCATCTATCATGCATGTACATACATCCTGATGCTAATTTTACTAATCTCTTAAAAAGGAAGAAATATTATCATGAGCAAATGTGAAGGCAGTTAGCATTCTCCCAGAAGAAACCTGCTCAGTATCCCACACTTTGTTTCCTAACTTGATCTTCCTTCTCTGCATTGCCCAAAGATACATATACATATATCAAGCCATGCATTTTAGAAATCCCTGGTATAGTACTTTTACATCCTGTACTGCTGAAATGAAAGCAGACCTCATAGCTTTTCCTCTCCCACCCACAAATTGTCTAAACAGATCCATTTGTAGTCCAACAGAAAATTCATGAAAAACAGAAAAGAAACATTTTAATAGAATCATAAAGTTGGGAGAGCCCTAAAATCCCGTCCCCTGCCTTTCAGGAAGACACAGTCAAAGCACACACACACACACACACACACACACCAGATGGCCAATCCTGCCACTGTTTAAAAACCTCAAAAGGAGACTCAGGTGCAGCATTGCTTGAAATAAGCATGCATTTGCCATTTTCCATATTAACTGATTGTTTTAATAATAGTTTATGTAAATCCCAGTGCTCCATTGAGTCAATAGAAAGGAGAGAAAACTGCAGGTCATAGAGACTTGCTGTCAAATAGCTGGGCTTTCTACAATTAAACTATTCATAGAATCATAGAATCATAAAGTTGGAAGAGGCCACAAGGACAATCCAGTCCAACCCCCTGACATGCAGGAACTCACAATCAAAGCATCCCTGACAGATGGCCATCCAACCTCTCTTTTTAAGACCTCCAAAGAAGGAGAATCCACCACACTCTGGGGGAAGGGGTTCCACTGTCAAGCAACTCTTACTGTCAGAAAGTTCCTCCTAATGTTGAGGTGAAATCTCTTTTCCTGTAGCTTGCATCCATTGTTCCATGTTCTATTCTCTGGGGCAGCAGAAAACAAGTTTGCTCCATTCTCAGTATGATATCCCTTCAAATATTATTCTGCTGTGCTTAAGAGGCTGATCTTGTCTTCTATCCTGTGAATTAGCTATTAAACCAAAGGTTTTCTGGCAGAAAATCTTATTTTGCTTTTTAAAAATCTCTTCAAAGATCTAGTAGCCTTCCTAGGCAATCTATGCTAGTGCCCCGTAATTCATACTCACTGTTTCTGTGATTAGCCTCCAAACTATGCTTTCTGCAGTCTAAATCCATTGCTGCTTACCCTTAGTAAAAAGAACAACTGTTCCTCTGTGCAGCATCCTTCTACTTGACTGTTACTGTGAATCTCTCTCTCTTCTTTTCAATAAGTATATTTAATTTCCTGAACAACTGCAAACAGATATATCTTATAATCTTAATTGCTTTCCTCTATTATCTTCTCCAATTCATCTACCCATTTCTTAAAATCTAGATATACAGTAGTGTAGTGAACACCTTCGTGTTCACCCCTACATTTTGTGGATGACAGCACCCTGGGCCTTTTAGATCCCACCGCTGCCACCACTTTATGTGTAGTGAACACTTTCTTGTTCACTCCCCACCTATCTCCTACTGGGGCACTGTTATCTTTGGTAGCGTGTTTCAATAGTTTAACAGAGGCCAAGCAGTACTTCAAAACATGAATGAAGTTTATTTATAAAATAAAGAAACAAATATTGAAATATAATTAAAGCTTTGTTTGTCTTATTCCTTAGTTACAAAAGTTCTTTAAAAATAATACTACAGCCACTCAGGCAACCTTCTCCAATATTAAAGCCAAAAGCTTCCTTAACCTCCAGGCTTATTCTGAGCCTCTCTTTCTTTCTCAGACTCCCTCAAGCCTCTCTAGTCCCTACTGGACTTCTCAGACCCTACCCTGGCCTATAACTATCCTATAAATGTTCCCACAGGAACCCCAAGAGCACATCCTCCCTCCGAAGATGTCTCTTCCCTCCAAACTTCAACAAAATAAACCCACTTTTGCTCCCTGTTGAGGCTCTTTTATAGCCCTGCCCAGCCAGTTTCTCATTGGCTGGACTCCTGGAGCTCTGTGATTGGCTGTTTCTATGGCCTGCTCACTACAAGTAGTCTCTCCCTGTTCGCAGCCTTGCCGTTCTTGTTCCTTGGTCTTTTGCGGACAGCAAGCCGGGAGGGACATAATGGCATGCATAATAATGGGCTCCAATATTGCCAATTTTCCCGATTTGCAGGGAGAAGTCAGGAACAGATCTCCTGCGAATCGAAAGGCATGACTGTACTATCTAACCAGGGACAGCTACAGAGAAACAATTGCTCCTGCATTAGGTAATATATTTCTGCTAGGTACTCCAACTAACCTCTGCCCCTTTTTGGGGGAGGGTGGGGGGGGGGGCTACAACAACATACTGGAATATCATGTTTAATCTATCTTCTGTATATTTATGTCACATTCTCATTTAATTTAGGACCTTTAAATCACTATGAAGGAGACAATGGAAATTATCGGATGAGGGGAGGCCAAGAGTAGTTGCACAATCACACCGAAGATTTTCAGACACATCGCACTTATCCAGAACTTAACCCATGAAGATCCAGGAACGCTCCAGCAACAAATCATTCATGGAGAAGTCCTGGGAATGGTTTGTTGCTGGAGCATTCCTGGATCTTAATGGGCTAAGTACTGAATAAGTGCAACGTCATCTGAAAATCTTCAGTGCAATCTCACAACTTTGCCAGGGGTATGCCTTTTTTTCCCCCGACCCTCCCCATCTGATAATCTACAATTACCAAAGGTAATTTAGTCATATCTATCTCAAAGCTTTGACCCCAAAGAGTAATCTACAGTAAATATATTTTATTGAACAACAGTTCCACAGATGGTTCCTTTTACCAGGAGCACCATGTTCCCATGTTGGATGCATAAAAAACCAGATATTTGTGTAAACAGTCCTAGGGCACTAAGTATGTAATACTGCCTTTTAATAAGGTAAAAGGTAAAGGTATTCCCCATTGACAAGGTTGTCAAGTTGTGTCTGACCACAGGGTGGTGCTCCAGTGTTGTCAGAGACCACTCTGTGATCATGTGGCCAGCATGATTGCACAGAACACTATTTACCTTCCCACCAGAGTAGGACCTATTTATCTACCTACATTTACATGCTTTCAAACTGCTAGATTGGCAGAAGCTGGGACTAGTGATAGGAGCTCACCCTATCATGCGGCACTCCAGCCTCAAACTGGCAACATGCCGATCTTGCAATTAACAAAGTCAGCATCTTAACCGCTTGAGCCACCACATCCCTTACAAACAATACCCCATTAAATCAAAGCAAGTGTAAGTTCCCTGCCACATTCCTTACTGATAAATATTGATTGTCTCATAAACATCAGACTAAGCCTCTTTGAACCTTGAAGAAAACACAATATAGGTTCAAGATGATTTTTCATTTTTTCTAGTATGCTTAGTTTATTATTATTATTATTATTATTTCAAAAGATCACATTTGAGAGGAGGACAGTTCTGGCAATATGGACACAAAGAAGAAATAGGCAGCGGTCTTAGATAAACAAGTAATGAAAGCTAATAGCATTTTTAGCAAAAGATTGTTGGATATTTCCATTTTGGCAATTAAAGTTTGTCTGGGCTACTGTACTAAAACTGAATTCAATAGCCAAATTATCATTTGGCAAATAGGTTGGCTAATGAACTGTAAAGACAGAATAGCCTGTGCCAAGACAATGGTATCATAACTTAGATATCTGAAACAAAGCCAAACTAAGCTCAGGATATGGGATAGAAAAGGAAATTATCAGGAAAAGATACTCTTATGACCTAATGGGCCTGTCTACTGCATGCCTCAGTTTACCAGATTTTGGCTAATTCTCTGGTATCCAAAACAGATTCTGTCTATTTCAGGCCAAAGATAAATGAAAAAACAAGTCTTAAAAGAAGTAAAATAAAATGAAAGCAGAGGAAATGAGGCAAAAGCAGGCTAAGAAACAGGAGCCTCTAAAGAAAAACCACAGGTCTTAAGGTGAAGAGAAACTGTATATTATGCCAGGGGAGGGGCATGATGGAGTGGAAACAGGAGTACCAAAGATAATGAAGCAGACAAAAAGGTCTGTGGGTGCAATAGGTTGAGAAGACATAAAGATGGAGAAAAATGGATCCAAATATATATATATAAGATAACCAGGCCAAAGCCAAGGGATTGGAACAACTGCATGCTTTCAGAAGGAGGAAAAGTGGAATGGAAAAGGAGATTTGGAAGTTCGGGCACTTGAACAAGGAATACTAAGCATTTTTAATTGGTGTTAAGATACTAGAAAGGATGATGCATCATTTCTGAATGAATGAGTTGCCGTATATACTTGACTATAAGTTGACCGCATTTATAAGTCGAGGGCAGGTTTTGGGGCCAAAATTATGGATTTTGCTATGACCCAGGAATAAGTCGAGGGTAAAATGTAGGGGCATATAGCAAAGATCTAAAGGATGAAACAAAGTAAAACAATGTCAAAGAACTTAAAAAATTCCAACAGTCATAAATCTTTGTGTTTACTCTTAAAGCTGGATGGATGAGAGAGTAGAGGTTGTTGGTGCTTCCGGGACAGATTATACTCCTGCTTTTCACCATGGGATGTTTCCTTCTTTTAAATTAGAGTTAAGATACAGTACTTACATTACAGTGGATAAGTCGACTCAGGTTTTTTTGGTCAATTTTTTGACCTACATTTCTAGACTTATACATGATTATATACAGTATATAGAAAGGAAAGTCTTCCAGTTGTACCTTCTACTGTCATTGTGACATTGTTACTGAACTGGCAACTATAAGTACGTAAGGCAACAAGGACTGAAGGCACACCCAAAATTTCACATATCAACCAGCCAATTCTTTAACTACACTGGTTTCTAGTGAACACTTACACCAGCTGACTTCAGATCACTTGTTCACTAAGCTTCCTCTGTGACTGATAGATAGGACAGATAGCCACAGAAAATAATTTGATGAGTTGTACAGACTGCACACTGATTAAAGAGAGCCAAGACTGTATATTATATGTCATTATAAAATAAGAAGTCTGTAGTCTACCTAAAATGAAAAGAAAGAAATACAATTGCAATACAGAATATTGATGTAAGCACCACTGACAATTATGTTACTATAAAATGATGGCTGACTTCTGATTTTTAAACATGTGGGACCAATACCTATACTGGAAACAATAAATGAACAGAGCAGGAGTAGGGAAAGTGTGACCTATAGGCTAGATGTGTCCCCCAAGGGCTTTGTGTGTCCTCAGATTTTTCCCCAAATTTAAGAAATGAGGTAATTTCTCAGCCTGCAAATAGCAGATCCTTCTATATATACTTCAAGCTCTCCCCACACACAAATGCACCAAAAAAAAAGTGAGTACAGTATATGAAATTGGAAGACACTCCCAGTTTCGTTTTCAGCTAAAAATTTGTCCAAAATGAGTGATGCAGCACATTGTGGAAGAAGAACTAGCTCTGGCATCCATTCGAGACTCTTTTATGTACTGATCTGATCTGGGCTTTTTAAAAAAAAAAAAAAAAAAAAAAAAGTAAACCTGCATTTTACCATAGTACAGTGGTCCCCCGGGTTACGAAAGTAATCTGTTCTGGATACTTTTCGTAACCCGGAAATTTTCGTAACCCGGGGGACCGCTTTATTTGCCGGACCGTGCGGCAAATTTAAAGGGGCTGCACGGTTTTTTGTTTCGGATCCCGGGATTTTTTTCGTAAGCCGGGGCCGTTTTTGCGGCCCCGGCTCTTTTGTACCCCGGGGTTTTCGTACTCCAGGGTATTCGTAACTCAGATTATCTGAGAGCCACTACGGTGCAGTGGTTTGAATGTTGGGCTAGGACTCTGGGAGTTGTTGGTTTTGTTATCAACTGCTGAGTCAATCTCAACCCCTAGTGACCTTGTAGATGAGACATCTCCAAGATTTCCTATCCTCCACTCCTCTGCTTAGTTCCTGCAAATTCATACCTATAACTTCTTTTACAGAGTCCATCCATCTAGCATGTGGCCTTCCTCTCTTTCTGCTTCCTTTCACCTTTCCTAGCATTATTTTTTTTCAATGAGTCATACCTTCTCATGATGTGACCAAAGTATGACAGCCTTAGTTTACTCATCTTGGCTTCCAGAGAGATTTCTGGTTTGATCTGTTCTAGGACCCATTTGTTTTACTTCTTAGCTGTCCGTGGTATCCTCAGCACTCTTCTCCAGCACCACATTTCAAATTAATTTATTTTATTCCTATCTGCTTTCTTAACTATCCAGCTCTCACATCCATGCATGGCAATAGGGAATACAACAGCTTGTATGATTCTTTCATGCTCAGTTGTATGTCTTTACAATTTAGGACCTTACTAGTTTTTTTATAGCTGCCTTCCTCATTCTTAGTCTTCTTATGATTTCTTGACTGCAGTCCCTACTCTGATCAATATTGATTCTAGGTATGAGAACTCTTTTACTATTTCTATTCCCTCATTATCTAGGTTGAATTTGGGTAAAATCTCCATGGTCATTATCTTTGTTTTCTTTATGTTAAGCCTGCCTTTGCACTTTTTCCCTTGATCTTCCTCAGTAGTTACTCTAGATCTGTGATGTTTTCTGCTAGTAGTATTGTGTCATCTGCATATCTTAGATTGTTGACATTCCTTCCTCCTATTTTCACTCACCCTTGATCTGTGTTCAAGCCTGCTTTTCATATATGCTCTGCATACAAGTTGAACAGATAAGGTGAAAGGATACAGTCTTGCCTGACCCCTTTGGCAACTGGGAATCATTCTGTTTCTCCATGTTCTGTTCTGACAGTGGCCTCTTGTCCTGAGTACAGATTCCTCATCAGGACTATCAGATGTATTGGTACTCCCATGTCTTTAAGGGTGTTCCATAGCCTTTCATGATCAATGCAGTCAAAGGCTTTGCTATAGTCTATAAAGCACATACTGATTTCCTTTTGGAATTCCTTGGTGTGCTCCATTAGCCCCTGTATGTTTGAAATCTGGTCTCTAGAGCCTACTCCTTTCCTGAATCCCACTTCCTTTCCTGAACCTAGGAGACCAGGGTTCCAATCCCTGCTTGGCCATGGAAAGTCACTGAGTGACCTTGGGTAAATTACAATCCCTCAGTCTGACAGGAACATATTGGCAAATCCCCTCTGAACAAACCTTGCCAAGAAAATCCCAGCAGTTTGCCTTAGGGTAGTCTTAAACTGGAAATTATTCAAAAGCACACAACAATAGAAATTATCTGTACCACACAATTATCTATATTATACAGAGATCATTTGTTCTGCCTTTACTATACTGCCCTGTCAAAAAGACAAATATACAAATAAATGGGTCTGCAAGCAAATTAAACCTGTATCATGAGACATCATGACACACTGAAAAAGACAACAATGGCCTGATCTAGATTGGCAAAAAGAGGTGTGTTCATGGCTGCATGAATCTCTAGCCTTTAGATGAGAAAAAGGGAAAGTATGCCATGAAAACGCTTTTTTTGCGTTTTAGGGGAGAAGAAGCACCTTTAAAAAGGTGCTGGTTTTCCCAGCTTCTTTTTTAAAAACTGCGGAACAGCACAGCTCCATCTAAAGGTTGCGGTGCAGCTGCTAAGCATTAAGGAAAAGGCAACTTCATGTCACACTTTCCTGCCAATCTAGAAAGCCCCAATGCTGCTTAATTCTGCAGATTCAATAAAGAAAGCCACAACCCTGAATCTGCAAAATCTCAGCACTGATGTTAAAAACTGGGGATCTTGAAGATCTCTCATTCATAGGGTTGCCATAAACCAAAGATGACTTTCAGGAAAATAACAACAGAGATTATAGTAGAACTGCATGCTGAACATATTGGCCCCAGTTCTATATAACAATAAGCCAATGTTCACGGTGTATTCTTACTAATTGTGAACAAACAGCATGCTGGTATACATTTGCTGCTCAAACACCCCCTCCCTGTTGCATGTTAATACAAACAGAAATATTTAGTAGCTATAGTTCAGAATATTTTTTAAATTAATAATTTAAGATATAGATATAGGGAGACTGGTAATTACCTTAAAACACCGTGTACTCTTGGTGTGATCCAGTGGCTATAACAAACACATCTCACACTTATGAATTAATTAAAACAATTCTCTACTGTCTTCATCAAAATACACTGCTAGTTTATGGTATGGAACTTATAAAATTTACTATAAAAATAATATACAAATGCCTAATGGCATATGTGGAGAGACCATTTCCTCAGAGAGATGAGGTGTTGCCACATATGCCATTAGACCTTTTTTGTTCATCATGTGACAGATGTTTTTATGAACTCATAGGTTTCCTGTACAATTTTCTTCGTGCTATTAGTACCAAATTAACATAAGATGAAAGTTGCTAGCATGGTCTTTAACCAAATTTACAGTAAGCAGGATTCAAGCCTCAAATTGCATAGGAGTACATATATATGCATTGAAGATAGCCAAAATCTCATACATCTGAAATGCTTGGGACCAGAAGTGTTTTGCATTCTGGATATTTTGTTTGTTTGTTTTTTGGAATTTGGAATATTTGCATATACATAATGAGATATCATGCAGATGGGACTCAAGTCTAAAAATGAAATTAATTTATGTTTCATATACATCTTATCCACATAGTCTGAAAATAATTTTATACATATTTTTAATAATTTTGTACATGAAACTAAATTTTGTGTACACTAAACCATCAGAAAGCAAAAGTGTCACTATCTCAGCCATTGAATTTGGGGATATTCTGGATAAGGGGTACTCAGCCTGTATTAGTCTAGCATTTTCTCAACTTTAACTTTGTCTATGATCAGCTTCCTTTGCCCTTCAACACAAAGACAGCATACTGACCCTCTGGGGCACTTCATAATGCAAACATCCTTTGATTCTTTTTCCACAGTTCTTGCATATTTGATACTCTCCAGCTATGGTGTAAGAATTAGATTTGTGGTTTCACAGGATATTAATGGAATGTGATAAATTTTTCAGGCTCTCTGATTCTTTAAATAAAATGCTGAATTTAATTAATGAGAGCTTGGGAACACAGATAATTCAACCACTCCACCAGGGTTTTTTTTCAATACTTATTTTATTTATTCAGTAGCTAGGCCTAGCTATTGAATAAATAAAATAAGGAACAGTAAAAACAATTACAGAAATATAGTTAAGAACAAAAGAAAGGCAGGCAAGTATAGCTGACATTCTGGTAAAGAAACACAGGCCATTTGTTTGTATGAGGAGGGTACCTGGGAGTAATTTACTATGTTCTTCTCTCTCATGTCTAATAGATGACCTCTTTCCTCTAACTCTTAGCATTTATATAGTACTTCGCGCAATCTAAAATGTTTCTAATACAGTAATAATTGATTTTTAAAGACCACCCAAAGGAAATGTCTCTGTGGTAGGAAGTTCTATTAATTTTCCACTACTTTACAGCCTAGAGATTCTAAATCAAAGCACTAGAAGGAAACTAAAGATAGTTTAATCAAAGTTACTATGCCAATCTACTCCATTTCTCCCTATAAACAGGTTGTGTGAGCCATGACTCCACTTAGTGAGACAGATTCACATATGATTCCCCCAACTGCCTGCAAAGTGGCATTAAAGCACAAACCTATGTATATACATTCTAACATAATGTACTGATACAAAAAATATTGTTTTGTTTATTTATTAAATGTACAAGACTTGCTCAAAGTGGTTTACAGTATGAAATTCACCATCTGCTTTGCAGTCAACTCTGCTACTTAGTTAAAGCAGCTCTATTTCCAACAAACTGTGCTCTGTCCCAGTTAAACTCCTCCCAATCTACCTCATCCTACAAGGTTATAAGTCAACCCAATATCTGTGCTGAGATTCATTTGCACCAAAATGGCTTCATATGTTCCAATGGTGGTGTTAATCAAACATTCTTATGCTGGTGCAACAATTCTAACACTGATAACATAGCATGAGAATTGGATGCAGAAGAAAAAGATTCACATTTGCTCTAACAATTGGCCTAGGTGAGGAGCTTAGATGAGGTGACTTTACTAGACACACATCAAAGAGATGAGAACTACAGCAAAATGGATGTGTTGCATCTTTTGTAAATCTTACCTGTCTCTCAGGACCAGTTGGCTCAGATTCCCGTCTTCGCTGTCGGATGGCTGGTGCTGAATATAAGGGTGACTGTGCAGGGCTTCCTGGTTGCTGTTCATGTTTGCTGTCAGAAACTGACTGACAATGCCCTTCATGTCTGTGGGAACTATCCTCCTCAGCCACAGTCTGCATACCCCGTGTTCTCCCATCATGTATTTTTGGCCTGACTGCCGCTTCTGCCCCCAATCGCCTTCTCTCCTCACCCTCTTCAATGGGTCTCAGTTCCTCAGGTTCTTCATCTGTTGTCCCAGATGTGCTTGGTTCAGCACCAGGGTGGAAGTCCTTCAGCTCTGTTTCTTTATCAATTATAACCCACTCTTTACTGTCAAAGTCCTCCTCCTCAGCTAGGGGCACCGATCGGAAAGCATTGCTGAGGGCTTCATGCTCTACTGAGGCAGATACGTCCATCCTTCCACTCGCCTGCCTGTCCACCTGACCAGTGTCAATGGAGAGCATCTGTGCTGGTTGGGAGGAGCATACAAGCCGTGAAGGAGAACAAGGCAAATCCACTCGTGACCTGGAAATAAAAAGGAAAGCTTAAGGGATCTCAGAACTTAGCTCTGAGGATTACTAAAGTCTTAATACAGACAGAAGCACACAAGCATACTGTATGTACTCATGTATAAGTCTAGAAATTTAGGTTAAAAAGTTGACCCAAAAAAACTGACTTGACTTTCTATGGGTCAATGTAAGTACTGTACTTTTTATATATATATATATATATATATATATATATATATACACACACACACACACACACACACACACCACACTCATCCTTCCACATTCACTGAGGTTAGAGCACAGGGCTCCTGTGAATGTGGAAATAACAAAAACACTATGTTTTACCTGAAAGAACACCTCTCTAGGAAACTCTAGGTCCTCCAGTGCAACTCTGTGGTCAACATCGGCCAGACATTGACTGCAGAATTGCGCTGGAGGAGGTACAAGTGCCTAGTGGAGTGTTCTCTCTAGGAATCTCTAGGTCCTTCAGTGCAGGTTTTGGTTAAAGATGACAATAGAGTTGCTCTGGAGCACCTAGATATTCCTAGAGATAACATATTAATAAAATCTGTAAATAATCAAATCCGCATAAGTCAAAGCCACAACTGTGGAGGGACGTGTGTGTGTGTACACACACACACATATATATGCAAACATACATATATACTGGTGAAAGGCAAGAGTTTAATCTGCCCTGTAAGAACTGACCCCCTTCTACCCGCTCATCCATCCAGCCTTCAGTATGTGCACAAATAGTTACGCCTGCTGGAATTTTCTTTGTAAAATATTCTGCTTAAATAGAGTGCTCAGCTTTAGGTTGGCCATCAAGTTCATTTGGCTGCCAACTGCTGATATAACACTCTCCAGAAGAATAGTTACAGAGAACTGCTGCTCAAAACCTTCATTCAAAACTTTAGCTCCAAGGCTGCTCTGAGCCTGGGATGATTTTAATTACTCCCTTCCAACCAACATCTATTGCCTTTTTTGTCAGTAATTTTCACCACTTGTAAACGATCCCTTGTTGCTATAAGGAGAGGGCACAATCTTACTTGGAATCAAAATGTAGGCAGAACATCTTGCTTTCAGGTTCTGTCATTCTTTTAGAAGCCTCCTGGTGACATAATTGGGATTGAAAACAAACCCTATGCTCCCAGCTGCTCTCATTTTAAATTTGAAATGCAGCTTTCTCCCCTCTGTGCTGTAAATTAGGTGGTGAAGTAGCGGAAGCAGCCCATGGCACTTCTAAGGATCTGGGGGACCAACTTGGCTCCCGACCCATGGAGGTTACTCTCTCCTCTTTTTAGATGATTTCGAGTCACAGGCATCTAACAATTAGCAGCTGGATACAAGACTTCAACTGAGCAATTGTTCCCGTGGTGTAAAATCCTAATTCCAGATCACAGTTATGAAAGTGCATGCTAATCATACAGAGTGCTTTTGGCTGATTAGAAAGTAGTCACAACCCACTCTTCAGAGCTGTCATAGCAAAACCCATGGGCTCTACCTTTGACAGGTCTTGGAAAAATTCAAAGGGTACCTGAATGTAAACACAGTCATAGCAAAGAGAATCTGCAAGCAGACTTTTCAGACCTTCAGATGTGCAGATTATTTCAGTCTACTAATAGCCACTTCCACCTCCCATCACTGCTTCCTTGGAATTCATTTTATTAGAATCATAGAATCATAGAGTTGGCAGAAACCACAAGGCCCTGCCATGCAGGAACTCCCAAACAAAGCATCCCTGACAGATGGCCATCCAGCCTCTGTTTAAAGACCTCTAAGGAAGGAGACTCCACCACTCTCTGAGGGAGTGTGTTCCACTGTCGAACAGCCCTTACTGTCAGGAAGTTCCTCCTAATGTTGAGGTAAAATCTCTTTTTCTGGAGCTTGCATCCATTGTTCCGGGTCCTGTTCTCTAGAGCAGCAGAAAACAAGCTTACTCATTCCTCAATGTGACATCCCTTCAAGCATTTAAACAGAGCTATCATATCACATCTTAACCTTCGCTTCTCCAGCTAAATATCCCCAGCTCCCTAAGGTGTTCCTCATAGGCCATGGTTTCCAGACCCTTCACCATTTTAGTTGCCCTCCTTTGGATCCGCTCCAGTTTCTCCACATCCTTTTTGAATTGTGGGGCCCAGAACTGGACACAGTATTCCAGGTGGGGCCTGACCAAAGCAGAATAGAGTGGTACTATAACTTTCCTTGATCAAGACACTATAGTTGTATTGATGCAGCCTAAAATTGCATTGGCCTTTTTAGTTGTTGCATCGCACTGTTGACTCATGTTCAACATGTTGTCTACTTGGACTCCTAGATTTCTTTCACATGTGGTCTCATTCAGTCAGGTGTCCCTATCCTATATCTCTGTGTTTCATTTTTCCACCCTAACTGCAGAACCTTACATTTCTCTGTGTTGAATTTCATTTTGTTGGCACGACAAGATGTCTCGAGAGATGTGCTGTCTCCCTGGGGCAAAGATCCGTGATGTGACAGACAGGTGACAAGACTGGTCAAGCCTACTGACCAATACCCCTTCCTTTTGGTCCATGTGGGAATGATTGATGCAGCAAGGCACAGCCTTCAGAATATCAGAAGGGATTACAGGTAAGAAACTGAAAGAAATGGATGCACAGATTGTCATCTCGTCCCTTCTGCCAGTTGAAGGGCATGGTCCAGGAAGATAGAGGAAAATAGCAGATGTCAACAACTGGCTCTGCAGGTGGTGTCGCCAAGAATGATTTGGATTCTTAGATCATGAGCTGCGATTCCATGAAGGTGGAGTTCTGGCAAGGTATGGGCTGCATCACGCCAGTTGGCAGAAACATTTTTGCCAACAGTCTCAAGAATCTGATCAGGAGGGCTTTAAACTGGGTTATGTGGGGAAGGGAGACAGCATTCTGGAAGGCAAAAGGGCTGGAAAGAAGAGTCAAACTGACATAGAGGGAACAAGGCAAACAGTGCAAGGACCCAACAGTAGGAAGCAAAAAAAACATGCACCAGCAGGAAATAAAGGGACACATGGTCTTAGATGTCTCTACACTAATGCACAAAGCATGGGAAATAAGCAAGATGCACTTGCTCCTAGCACAACAAGGGAAATATGATATAATAGGCATCACTGAAACCTGGTGGGATGGGTCTCATGATTGGAATGTAGAATAGAGGGATATAACCTTTTTAAGAGAAACAGGCCAAACAGGAAAGGAGGAGGAACAGCATTATATGTGAAGAATATTTACACCGGTGAAGAAATCCAGGACATCAGTACTGGAAGCCAGGTGGAGAGCTTCAGGATAAAAATTAAAGGGTAAGGAAACAACAGGGATGTTACTGTGGGAGTCTACTACAAACCCCCAACTCAGGCAGAGGAATTGGATGATGGCTTTCTAGAACAGATGACCACACACTCAGATAGGAGAAATATAGTAGTAATGGGTGACTTCAACTATCCTGATATTTGCTGGAATTCAAATTCTGCCAAATCCTCAAAGTCTAGCAAATTCCTCACTTGCCTGGAAAACAATTTCATTGTCCAGAAGGTGGAAGAGGCAACAAGGGAGTCAGCTATTTTGGATCTGACCTTAACCAACACAGATGACCTAGTTAATGGGTGTAAATGGTTGGAACGTTAGGTGGGGATGACCATGTTCTCCTGGAATTTGTTATACAGTGGAAACGAGACACTAGGCATAGTTAGACACGAATTCTAGACTTTAGGAGAGCTGATTTAAATAAACTTAGAGAAATACTGGAGGTGATCCCATGGTCAGGAATACTAAAAGAGAAGAGAATTCAAGACGGATGGGAGTTTCTCAAAAGGGAGATACTGAAGGCACAATTTCAAACAGTTCCAATGAGGAAGGAAAATGGGAGATGTCTCAAGAAACCAGGAACTTACAACTGAGCTAGGTTTTAAACGTAACATGTATAAGAAATGGAAAAATGGGGAAATCACCAAAGAGGAATTCAAACAAATAGCCAGCACATGTAGGGGTAAAGTCAGAAAAGCTAAAGCGCAGAATGAACTCAGACTGGCTAGAGAGGTTAAGAACAATAAAAAGGGTTTGTTTGTTTTTTATATGTCCGCAGCAAAAGGAAGAAGAAGGAAATGGTAGGACCACTGCGTGCAGAAGATGGCAAAATACTAACAGGGAACAGAGAAAAGGCAGAATTACTCAACACCTTCTTTGCTTCAGTCTTCTCAGAAAAGGCAAAGAATGTTCAAACTGAGGACAGTGGAGCAGGGGACAGAATAGGAAAATTTCAGAACAGAACAAGTAAAGATATAGTACAGGAATACCTGGTTAATCTAATGAATACAAGTCTCCAGGACCATATGAACTACATCCTAGGGTATTATAAGAACTGGCAAATGTAATATCAGAATCATTGGAAATAATCTTTGAGAACGCCTGGGGAATAGGAGAAGTTCCAGCAGACTGGAGGAGGGCAAACGTTGTCCCCATCTTCAAAAAGGAGAAAAAAGAGGATCCCAACAATTATCGTCCAGTTAGTCTGACATCAATTCCAGGAAAGATACTAGAGCAGATCATTAAACAGGGAGTCTGTGAATATCTAGAAGACAATTCCGTAATCACAAAAAGTCAACACAGGTTTCAGAAAAACAAGTCATGCCGGACAAATTTGATGTCTTTTTTTGATAAAATTACCAGTTTGGCAGATGAAGGAAATGCTATGGATATAGTATATCTTGATTTCAGGAAGGCCTTTGACAAGGTTCCCCAAGAAACTCTTGCAAACAAGCTTGTAAAATGTTGACTACAGAAGGTAACCATTACATGGATTTGTAATTGGTTGACTGGCCACACCCAAAGAGTGCTCAACAATGGATCCGTTTCAACCTGGAGGGAAGTGACAAGTGGGGTGCCACAGGGTTCTGTCCTTGGCCCAGTGCTATTCAATATCTTTCTTAATGACTTGGATGACAGTATTGGGGACTTAGTTATCAAATTTGCAGATGACACCAAATTAGGAGGAGTACTACTACCCCAGAGGACAGGATCAAAATTCAAAATGACCTAGAAAGACTAGAAAGCTGGGCCAAAGCTAACAAAATGAAATTCAACACAGAGAAATGTAAGGTTCTGCACCTAGGATGAAAAAATGAAACGCAGAGATATATAATGGGGGACACCAGGCTGAACGAGACTATATGTGAAAGGGATCTAGGAGTCCAAGTAGACCATAAGTTGAACATGAGTCAACAGTGTGATGCAACAGCTAAAAAGGCCAATGTAATTTTAGGCTGCATCAATAGAAGTATAGCGTCTAGATCAAGGGAAGTAATAGGGCCACTCTATTCTGCTTTGGTCAGGCCCCACCTGGAATACTGTGCCCAGTTCTGGGCACCACAACATTCTGCTTCCTGTCTAAAAAACAAGAAATCATAGCAGCTACTCCCGATAACCATAAACAAACCTTCGCTCAAGCTGATCTCCTTTATCTGCAGTGGAGAGGCGCTCTGACTCAGGGCTATTTACACGGCGGTATCTTAGAGAGCGCCCCTGAGTTGTAGGTGAGTCTGGTGCAGCTCGCACTGGGGAACTGGGGCACACCCCACTTTTCTGATCTTCCTCTGCCAAACATTGTGTCTGAGACAAAGAGAGAGGAAACCAAAAATGAATATCACACATTTGGCTATAAGACACTGTGGTGAACTTGGCATAGCTTACCATGGGTTTAATGAAAACTAGCATTCAGCCTCACATATATCAAGTAAGACAAGCTGAGCATGGCTATACTGTTTTGTCTAGCTCTATAATCAGAGAGAAAGAAGTGACAAGCAAAAGGGATACAAGCATGGGTTTTTATGGTGGAGTCTTCATCTTACTAGCCACATGCAGAAATTGAGAATATGTTCAAACAGTGATGGACCAGGATAGTGATAATCTGCTGGCAGCATTCCCTTTCTGCATGACACAGAGCTCAATTAAATTAAAGTGCATGCTTAAGAAAGGACTGAGATGCTAGTGTCCTGAGTTTACTCTTGCATGGTTTTACTCATGTTAACAGGAAGTTAATAAAAGAAAACTGTAGTCATCGTTTCCATGAAAAGGATTTTCAACTTTATCATGTAGACAGTCACTATGGTTTTTCATGGGATCTCTTTCAATGTTATGTTTCTCATGCTAGTGAGTACAGTATATCAAAATCAGAAGACATTAGCTCAACATGTTGTTAGGAAGGAGACTTCTTTTCTATGAGTTACTATCTTTACAGGAAGCAAAACAGCAACCAGAAATTTAGATTCTAGGCAATGTACCTCAGCAATCCAGGTACTGAGAGTAATATTTTTATTAAGAGCTGTGACCAAAAGTTTTACAATCTCTTAAGTTCAAAAACAGGAGGAAAAGTACAATGCACTTTCAAGAAAGTCAAAGGCTTTACTTTGCTGATGCTGATCCTGAGTTTGTTGCGGTTCACATCTGTCTCTTCCCAAACCTCTCCTTCATTGAAGGCAACGTTAGGAGCCTGACCCAAGCTTTCCGTTGGTCGGCCAGGCAAGATCGGGGGAGCATTCTCCTGGTCACTCAGGTGCTCTCCTTGCAAAACATCCTCCGTGTTCTCACGAAGCAAATCTCCAGGAACTGGAGTGACATTAACCACACTAGAAGAGATAGAACATGCAAAAGTATCAGATAAAAAGGCCCTTGCTGCACAGTAACCTTAGGAAACATTATAATCAGGCAGTTCCATACAAAGAGCTGGCCAATACCATCATGCATTACTCATTTGCACAAATAACATCTTGCAATGGAGCAACAAAGATTTTAAATATATTCAGAAAACAGGAACCCACACAAATAATTATCTCTTGGTACTCATCTGATCCCAATCTGTGGCCAAGAATTAAAACTGGCTTAAATCTTTGGGTTTAACTGAGAAAAGCACCTACTACTGGCAGCTTGTATATCCTAGAATCATAGAATTGGAAGAGACCTCAAGGGCCATCCAGTCCAACCCTCTGCAATGCAGGAATGCACAATCAAAGCACCCCCAATAAATGGCCATCCAGCCTCTCTTTAAAGATCTCCAAAGAAGGTGGCTCCACCACTCCGAGCGAGTGTGTTCCACTGCTGAACACCTCTTACAATCAGGAATTTCTTCCTAATGTTGAGGTGGAATCTTTTTTCATGTAGTTTGAAACCACTGCCCTGGATCCTGTCCTCTAGCACTGCAAAAAAGAAACTTGCACCACCTTCAGTATGACATCCTTTCAAATATGTACATGGGGATATAATATCTCCTCTTAACCCACTCTCTGAGCCTTTCCTCATATGGCATGGTTTCCAGGCCTTTCACCATTTTAGTCACCCTCCTCTGGACAAGCCAATCAACATCCTTTTTGAACTGTGGTGCCCAGAAATGGACACAGTATTACAGGGGAGGTCTGGCAAAGCAGAGTAGAATGGTACTATGACTTCCCTTTATCTAGACACTATACTTCTATTGTGTCCAGTTCTGGGCAACACAATTCAAAAAGAATATTAAGAAGCTGGAATGTTTCCAGAAGTGATGGCCAAAATAGTGAAAGGTCTGGAAACCATGCCCTATGAGGAGAGACTTAGGAAGCTGGGTATGTTCAACCTAGAGAAGAGAAGGTTAGGAGGTGATACGATAGGCATGTTTAAATATTTGAAGGGAAGTCATATTGAGGATGGAGCAAGCTTGTTTTCTCTGCTCCACAGACTAGGACACAAAGAAGTGGATTCAAGCTACAGGAAAAGAGATTTCTCCTAAACATTAAGAGGAACGTCTTGACAGTAAGAGCTGTTCAAGAGTGAAACATACTCCCGTGGAGTGTAGTGGAGTCTCCTTCTTTTGAGGTTTTAAAATAGGCTGGATGGCCATCTGTCAGGGGTTCTTTGATGGTGTATTCCAGCATGGCAGAGAGTAGGACTGGATGGTCCATGTGGTCTCTTCCAACTCTATGATTCTACAGATGTAGCCTAGCATTACATTGGCTTTTTTAGCTGTTGAATTACACTGATGACTCATGTTCAACTTGTGGTCTACTAGGACTCCTAGATCCCTTTCCCATGTACTGTTGTCCAGCCAGGTGTCCACCATCCTATTTTTTTTTTCCTGCCTAAGTGCAGTACCTTACATTTCTCCTTGTTGAAACTCATTTTGTTAGTTTTGGCCCAGCTTTCTATCTTCTTGCTTGTTCCTTGTCCTAGCTTTCTAATCTTCATGCTTCTTGCTTGCCTTAACATATTTGTCAATTGTGATGTATCTCTACCAAATTAATATGCAGAATAAGACTGATCTTTTAAGAGATTTACCAGTAAGGGCAGAACAATGCAACCAAAATTGAATGATATCTAATTCCACAGAGTTGTACACACATTTATGTTTCCTAATATATTTCTGCACTCAGCGATTGTGTTGTCTTTTCCCATATTGCATTACAAAATAACAATTACAAAATAACACTGGCAGTTTATCTATCTAACAGTAGCGTTTTATTCGTGTTATTCATGGTAAGCTAATTTTCACTGATTTCCCTTCTGCTCTAGGTAACCAGTAAAACATCTGCTCCAAAGACTTGAGTTGCTGCCATGCTGCAGATTTAATGCAATTTGACACTGCTTTAACTGTCATGGCTATATCCTATGAAATCCTAAAACCTGTAGTGACATAGTAACAAAGAAGACTAAATATCACACAAAACCACAAATCCCAGAATTCCATAGCACTGAGCCATAGTAGTCAAAGGGGTGTCAAAGGGCATTAATTCTGCAGCCTTGGTGTAGCTTTTGGAATAGACTGTGTTACCTCTGGAGCTAACTAGCTGCTTTATCACACTAGGGGGCAAACAGGATTTAAACAAGAGTTAACCGAGAGTTAAAAAGGAAATGCCCTATGTTTCTCACAGGATATTTCCTGTTTTATCTCTCGTTTAAATACTGTTTGACTCCTAGTGTGATAAAGCAGAATGGCATAATGACATTAGTCATTTGGAATAGAATAGGAAGTGATATGAGGATAAGCAAAAACTGTATTTCCTCCCCATCTCTGGTGCCCATCTGTCTTTGCTGGCTAATGCCCCTCATGTTCACAGAAAATCGCCTTCAATGAATAGAAAGGCCTTTTTGGATTCAATCTATTTTAGGTTACATGTAAAACACACAAGTATGAAAAAAAATTATCTGAATTATAACCTAAACAATTGGTTATACATATGGGCGTGTCTGTAGTTCTAAGACACAGAGCTCTACTTTTCATTTACACACTTCTTTATTCATACAGAGCCTACAGTTAAAGATGGCCCTTGAAGAATAAGATTAGGTAAATGTTGACTATGTAATGGCAGTGAATATCTCACTCACCCAAACATGGCTGCTGTCTGTCTTGTGTTCTGCTGAGGTGGAGTTGAGGTACTTGTAGATAATAAAATATCTGTACCAGCTTTCTCCCAATCAAAGGCCTCATTTTCAGTGATCCCCCTTTCCTTCATGCTGTTTTCAAACACAGTCATGATCAGCTAGAAGAAAAGTAAATTGCTATAATAAAAATCAAATGTTCATCCACAATCAGAACAAAGAGGAACAAAAGAAGCTACTTTATATCAGACAATGACTATGTCTGTATGTCATTATACATAAACCCTGATTTGATTTGTTGTGATATCTGAACCTGCCTCCACTTACAAGCCAAAGGTACAAACCACAATGAGCTCATGATATGTTACTGGCTTCTAGCTTGTTTAAACCACAGCACATCATCCAAATCAGCAACCATGTCATGTCCCTGACTTGTTTCCTTTGCTGCTCATAGTGAAATAATAGCAGAAAAAATAAGCAAGAGAAAAACAAACCAAATGGGGGGAAAACAAAAAAAAGTTGCATTTTGTGACTCTGAACCCTTGTTGGCTCAAAAAGTCTCATCATGCTATTGAAGACAGGTGTACAGTCAGCCCTCCATATCAGCAGGCTAGCCATCTACAGACTGGAGCATCTGTGGATGGCCCTGCCCCATTATCATCAATGGCGGTGTATGCACCTTGCACTAATGCAGTGACATGCACATCAGCATCCACTGACGGTAACAGGATTTGAGGTCCTGCATTTTTTTGGTATCCATGGGGGATCTGGAACCAGACCCTCACCAATTCAGAGGGCTGACTGTAGTATAAAAGTTCCAAAACCAGTATGTTTTTGTTTTCTTTTTGCAATTGTGGTAAAACCAAGACATGATGAAGGTTCATGTGATAAAATCCTTAGTCACTATAATAAAATGCAATCTTTATCCTTGCTATTGTTATTAAGTCCCTTCAAGCTGATTCCTACTTATGGCAACTCTAGGATTTTCTTTGCAAGATTTATCCAGAGTAGGTTTGCCACTGCCTTCTTCTAAGGTTGAGAGCGTGTGATTTCGCCAAGATCATTCACTGGGTTTCCATGGCTTAGCAGGGATTCAAACCCTGGTTTCCTAGAATCCTAATCCAACACACAAACTTCTACACCACCTGGTTCATTTAGTACTCTTTGTTGGAGAAGGTATCAAGTACTAGAGCTTACATATAAGAGTGCATGCATTCAATTTCATGGGGGAAAGTCCTTTCTTCTTTCCTTGCTATGGTTTGATTTTATTGTCAAATATGCTTTGATTTTCTGTATATAATACATGAAGACAAGCAAGTTCTCTTCAGATATTTAATATTCAAATTGTGAAGGAGAGATAAGGTTGCACTATCTGCATCACCATCATCCTTGACTTTCCTGTGCTGATGGCAAAACTTTGAAGAGAAATTATAACTGCATGGAAGTGATAATGAAGTTGTGATCCTCTGCATATCCAGAAACATGCACTGTGCAGAGTTTACATGGAGGACTAGAACTCAATTGAGCCAAATGTGGGTACAGCTTCTCTTAAGACTTTTCTAGTCAATACAGGAAGGTCAAGGGTGCTGTGGGTGGGAAAATGTAATCCTGTGTCTCTTCTTCAATTAGAATTTGGAACTGAAGCAATTTATAATATACAGAGATATGTGATTGACACCACAACTGTCACACATACACAACAAGATATCAGGAAGAATTCTATTAATCCATTTCTCCAGTCCTCAAGTAATATAATAATTCTTAGCAAATGATCAATTTCAATTTTATCTTGGTACCATCTGTAGTATCTTTCTACCATCTGTAGAAACAGTAGCATGCCATTTTAACTTCTGCTGTCATCAGAAAAGGTATTACTATTTTAAGAAGAAGAAGCACAAACATGTTATCAATGAGGACACTGGTTCCCTTTGGATCATGGTTTTAAAGACTGATTTAACCATAGCAGCCAAAAACAAGTTCAGTTCAAAGACTAATTCAAAGATTTCCGAAATAACATTCCATCTCATTTTTCATATACAAAGAGTATACTCAACATGCTTGTGAAAATCTGTTCGAAGGTTTTTAACCATTTTACTGGAAGAGCAGAGGATAATGAAAAGGACAATCTTCTCTGCAACCAGACTTTAAAACAACCTTCTTTACCTGATAATCTGGTTTGGTGAAATAGTCCAGATTTGCAATGTGATCCAAAAAAAGATGGAACTCTGAAGGCATATGTTTCAGTAGCATTCGATGTTCATATTTCTCCTTAATCATACCCACTTGCTCCTAGAGAGAAAAAGATAGCAGATTTCAGCATCAAAGTACATAGTACTAAACTTTAGGCATACAGAATGGTTGCTGCTTTATTGCAGATCATAGTTAAGAGGATCTTATTCTTTCACTGACAAGCATTTCCTACCTTATCTTTGATCTTGCGCCATGGAAGTTGGCCAACTGCAAATTCTACCAACATGTAAAAAAGCGACCATAGATCATCATGTCGACCCATCTCCTGGAGAAAATTAAAAAAAAAACATCTAAAAATAATGAAGCTGCTTGCTCTATAGCAGTGTTATATCTGAGTATAAGTCTGCTGCCCTGAGACCAAGTCAGAGGCAAAATTCCCTCACATATGCATAAGGAAAATTAATCCCTCATCCATCTTGGAGCAATAGTTTCTAAAACATTTGGTCTTCATGGAAATATTTCTGCACAGTCCTGACTGTTAAGAAATTCCTGCACACCAACCATGCAACCTCTTTTGGATGCAGAGACTATAGCTGTGCTGTGAATTACAGAGGTCAGAAAGTGACAGTTCACTTATCTATTTGTTTCTTAGGGCCACAAGAGTTTGGCTCAAATTGAGGCTTAAGAGATGAGGGTTTAGGGGCATTATGGTGCACACACCCATCTTTCCTCCATAATTCAACCACTGTACTGAGTCTAAGAACATTACTTTAAGTATGTGTGTTGTGGAATGTTACAAGGACAATGCTTAGCAACATATGCATTTGATGTGTGTACTTCAGTATATTTAAAGAAATGGCCTCATAGGAAGAGAAGGGGCAGGCATAGCTTCACTTTGCCTAGCCTAGAGAAAGAAGGACTCTCCCTACATTCATCTGCTGTGGCCCTGGCCTCAGAGGGAGAGAAAGGGCAGGCCCAGCTCCACCAGGCCTAGCCCAGACAAAGAAGAAGGGCCCTTCCTCCAGTCCATCTGCCAGTACCATGACCTCAGTGGGAGAGAGGAACTATTGGATCCCCTTCCCCACTGCCATTGCCTTCTCCTTTTGTGTCATGCCTTTTTGGATTGTAAGCCTAAGGACAGGGAACTGTGAAATTAACAATTTTATAAGCTGCTCTGAGAGCATTTCTAAAGAATGGGGTAATAGGGAGTGAAGGAGAGGCCTAGATACACCATCGGACCCGGCCTCAAGTTGAAGTACACTCTCTCCATGGCAACACCATCTGACCTAGGGCTAGGAGAGAGTGAAGGAGAGGCCTAGCTACACCATCGGACCCGCCCTCAAGTTGAAGTGCCCTCTCTCCATGGCAACAGCATCTGGCCAAGGAGGGAGTGAAAGGACAGGCCAAACTCCATTGGGCCTGTCCTAGATAATGAAGCACAGCCCTCCCTCCAGTCCACCTCATAGAATCATAGAGTTGGAAGAGACCACAAGGGCTATCCAGTCCAACCCCATTCTGCCATGCAGGAACTCTCCATCAAAGCATCCCTGACAGATGGCCATCGAGGCTCTGCTTAAAGACCTCTAAGGAAGGAGACTCCACCACCCTCTGAGGGAGTGTGTTCCACTGTCAAACAGCCCTTACTGTCAGGAAGTTCCTCCTAATGTTGAGGTGGAATCTCTTTTCCTGCAATTTGTATCCATTGTTCTGCATCCTAGTCTCTGGAGCAGCAGAAAACAAGCTTGCTCCCTCCTCAATATGACATCCCTTCAAATATTTAAACAGGGCTATCATATCACCTCTTAATCTTCTCTTCTCCAGGCTAAACATCCCCAGTTCCCTAAGGCAGTCCTCACAGGGCATGGTTTCCAGGCCCTTCACCATCTTAGTCGCCCTCCTTTGGACACGCTCCAGTTTCTCCACATCCTTTTTGAATTGTGGTGCCCAGAACTGGACACAGTATTCCAGGTGGGGACTGACCAAAGCAGAATAGAGTGGCACTATTACATCCCTTGATCTAGACACTATACTTCTATTGATGCAGCCTAAAATTGCATTGGCTTTTTTAGCTGCTGCATCACATTGTTGACTCATGTTCAACTTATGGTCTACTTGGACTCCTAGATCCCATTCACACGTAGTTTCATTCAGCCAGGTGTCCCCCATTTTATATCTGTGCATTTCATTTTTCCACCCTAAGTGCAGAACCTTACATTTCTCTGCGTTGAATTTCATTTTGTTAGCACTGGCCCAGCTTTCTAGTCTATTCAGGTCATTTTGAATTTTGATCCTGTCCTCTGGGGTATTAGCTACTCCTCCTAGTTTAGTGTCATCTGCAAATTTGATAAGTATGCCCCCAATTCTGTCATCCAAATCATTAATAAAGATGTTGAATAGCACTGGGCCCAGGACAGAACCCTGTGGGACTCCACTGGTCACTTCTCTCCAGGTTGAAAAGGAGCCATTGTTGAGCACCCTTTGAGTTTGGCCAGTCAACCAATTACAAATCCATGTAACAGTTACCTTGTCTAGCCCATATTTTATAAGCTTGTTTGCAAGAAAGTCATGGGGAACTTTGTCAAAGGCCTTACTGAAATCCAGGTATACTATATTCTCAGCATTCCCTTCATCTACCAAGCTAGTAATTTTATCAAAAAAAGAGATCAGGTTTGTTTGGCATGACTTGTTTCTCTGAAACCCATGTTGACTTTTTGTGATTATGGCATATGGCTTTTAAATGTTCACAGACTATTTGCTTAATGATCTGCTCTAGAATCTTTCCTGGAATTGATGTCAGACTAACTGGACGGTAATTGTTGGGATCCTCTTTTTTTCCCTTTTTGAAGATGGGGACGTTTGCCCTCCTCCAGTCTGCTGGGACTTCTCCTGTTCTCCGGGAGTTCTCAAATATTATTGCCAGTGGTTCCGATATTACATTTGCCAGTTCTTTTAATACCCTTGGATGTAGTTCATCTAGTCCTGCCTTGGTCCAGGCCTCAGAGGGAGAGAATAACATTTGGACCTAATCCCCTTCCCCACCACCATTCCTTTCTCCTTTTGTCTCATGTCTTCTTAGAATTTAATCCTGAGGGCATGGAACCATCTCATTTAAATAATAATTGTAAGCCATTCTGATAGCCTTTAGGGCTGAAGAGCAGGGTATAAATAGAAGAAGAAGAGGAGGAGGAGGAAGAGGAGGAGGAGGAGGAGGAGGACCATTTGTTGGCATGCCAGTGGCATGTAGTCTTTCAAGGCATGTTTTGGGTTGGCTAATGTCCAGTGACTGGACAAAATTGAGAAACAATGTAACAATGTGCCAAGTGCATTGATCTTTGGAGTGAATATGTGGAATAGCATGCAAGTTTCATGGCTCTAGGTCATTACCTTCTTAGTCAGACCAAGAACTTTTCTACATCCCCTCATAGCTAGCAGGACCACTATACACAGTATACAAGAAGATACAAGAGACTGTAAAAGAATCAATGTGAAGATAAATTTTGACCCCAGGTTTATCTACAATAGTAAATGTTTGAACCCCTTTTGCTCCAGCCATATGCTTTGCATAACTAGCTAGCAGAATATTGAACAGGGGGAGTTAAACTGCTCCCCGCAAAAGAGGGATACTCACTCTATTTTTATGTGCATTCACAGAAGCATAACGGACTGTTCCCCGGAAACCAGCAACATTACGAGGCTAATGGGAAAGAAGAAAAATTAAACTTAGAACATCAAAGTTGAAAATTATCAGAACTACTATTTTTTTTTCCTTTTATCACTCTGGGCCATAAATCATTTCAATTGCATATGTTAATTTGAATTGCAGCACTAGGCAGACTTATAACTGTAGATTAAAAGTTTAGATGAATCCCTGAGGAATAATTAAACTTCATAGTGTAAAAGTCCCTTGTACCTAACAATGACAGAACTTACAGATGATGTCATTACAGGTTAATTTTTACAACATATTTATGAATAAACACCTCCTGCCTGCAGAGAACAATACTTCATCATTGAGCAGCCCCACAATTCTATTTCTCTGTATAAAACCCAAAAACCTTCTGACCGCACATAAATTAACCTTAACAGCAGGTGAAAGGTCCAAAATAAGTTCTGTGTCCTCTCAGTTGATGGCAGAAACCAATTGTGACAGCATCATTCTTCTTAACAAATTTTAATCCTTTCAGTTGCATAGCCCAGTATGCTTCTGTACACTGCTGCAGTTGATTATCTTAATTCACACTGTCAGGGCTCTCTTCTTTCCAAAGACCAGTAACTCCTCATAAAGGGTGGCACTCAGATTACATTTTTTTAAAGTTGTAAAGCCTACGGTATTTTAAAGCTGGGTTTTAAAATATAAAGTATGAAAATCAACAAGTGGAAATAAACCTGCGTTTGAAAGTGAAAATATCACATACATACACTGTTTAATAAGGTAAGATTCACTATGTTTCCTAGTTGAGTGTATATATAGTGACAAATTTGGGTTTATTATTGTTAAAAGTGTCAAGGAATGGAAAATAAAAGGCAATGGAGACATCCAGGCCACACTGTTTTTCACTGACTCTGGCATATATAGATAGTGTGTCAGACCACCCACAGAACAAACTCTCTTTTCTCCCTTCCCCCGCAGTTCTCCCACACCCCATAGATTGGCTCCAGGATATTGGAGGATCTTCTAGATTTGGGAAGTGTGGCAAGTACAGAAATGAAAAAAGAAGACAATATTTCCATGTCACCCATTAACACTGTATTAGACCAAATGTTATGCAATACTAAAATTGGACACACACATCTTCTCTATCTCCTGAGCTTTTATTCCACTGTACAGAATCAAAAGCTCCACTGTCTGGAGCAAACTAGGAAAGGGTTCCTTAACAGTCTATTTAAAATGATAACCCCTCTTTAAAATGTTATATGGACAGTTTTCAGATTTTAAAAATACTAATAATTCACCTGCAACTACAGTACTAACCAAAATAAGCTGAAAAAAGGTGTCTCTTTGGAGGCTAAGAGCAGAGAAACATAAAATTAAAAATTAAAAGCCAACATTGACACTTTGCCTAATCAGGTGATGTATTCTTTGCTGTTATCACTAGGATTCTGTCACTAAAATGGTTGCAATTTGGGGTACATATTTCATCCTGTCTGGTTCAGAAGAAAATAATTTTGTTGGCTATAAGCAGGTGTTGATATATTCCATTCTTGCATAAAAAGGAAAATTAAAATGCAACATTAGGGACTGCTATGAAGTCCAAAGGGATCCCAATGCAGCACAACCTTGAGTCACTGAAATCCCAACACTGTTTGAATTCAGAATTCAAAAGACTCTTGACCTAAGAATTAGAAGGTAAAATCTGTCCTGGTCCTGGAAAGCAAATATATCATGAAAAGCAAAAACAAAAATAAAAGCAAAACTCAGAAGTATAACAATAATTAAAACAAGCAAGCACAAAATAAAATAACATAAACCAAGAAGCATTGTGATGGCTCACTCACAACTCATGGCTCAGATGATTACAAGCAGCAGGTGGGAAGCCAACGCATCAAATACAGTCTCAAAAAAGGAGCCCAAAAGAACTGTAAAACAAAGAGACACCCAAAGAAAACCATGATAATAAAAATGTAAATGGAGGAAATCAAAACAGAAATGAATTTAAAAGTAAAAACATCATCATCATCATCATCATCATCATCATCATATCACCATGCTCTTTCTTTCTCTTGCTTAGGTTACTTAGGACTTGATGTTACAGTGGGCCTTTGGTATGTGCTGGGGTTTAATTCCAGGACACACACACACACAGTGGATACCAAAATTCATGATTCCTCAAGACCCATTAAATACAGGGGCATAGTAAAATTGTGTCCCTTATATAAAATGGCAAAATGAAGCTTTACTTTTGGAATGTATGTATTATTACATTCAGCACTCCATATTGGCAGGTTAGCTATACATGATCTGGAACATCCATGGCTAGCCCTGCCCCATGTAAGTCAATGGTGGGTCATGCAAGCAGCTATACTAACACAGGTATGTACATGTTGCCATCTATAGACTTATACAGACTGGGGAATATTTCTTATTTGAGTGGGGGGGGTGTCACTGCACTACCATGTATTATCCACAACTATGGCTTCCTTTAAAAAAACAGTCATCAAGAAGGAAGAAAAGCAAACAATGTGGTGTAAATGGTACTGTCATATTTCAAGTGCAAGAAAGCAAATATGGAAATTAATGTCACTATAAGGTGTAGTGGTTTGAGAGGTGGACTACAACTCTGGAGACCAGGGTTCAATTCCCAGCTCAGTCATCAAACCCACTGAGTGGCCTTGGGCAAGTCACACACTCTCAGCCTCAGGGGAAGACCTCCTCTGAACCAATCTTGCCAAGGGTTGCCATAAATCAGAAGTGACTTGAAGGCAAACAAAACAGCACAACAGCGATGTCATTGAAATGCAAATACAGTGATGGTGCAAAAGGGCATTTTGCCTTTCTGCTATCTTCCAAGTACAGGAGAAAGAGTTTTCAAGAAGAACGTACCAAATCAACAGACTTGGTGTGATAAGCACCTAGCGCTGTCAACTATACTCAAGTTGCAGTTAGTCTATATTAAAAACAACCATAGCCATTAGAAAATTAAATATTTAAAAAATTGTGTTCTTTCAGGAAATTCTTATGGTCAGTTTATCAATACATTCACTTGAGAAGCCAGTTTAGGACAGGACACTTCAGAGTATACAAGTTGTGTCTCCTTATCTGGCATTCCGAAATCCAAAATATTCTGAAATCCCAAATTGTGTCCATATGAGTGGCCGAGATAGTGACACTTTTGCTTTCTGATGGTTGAATGTACACATATCATGCACAAAAGTATTAATAAGATTGTATATAAAAATACCTTCAGGCTATGTGTATAAGGTATACATAGCATAAACGAATTTCATGTTTAGACTTGGGTTCCATCCCCAAGATATCTCATTATGTACAGTATATGCAAATATTCCAAAATCAAAATCCAAAACATTGCTGGTCTCAGGCATTTTGGATAAGGGAGATTCAATCACTCTCTCTCTCTCTCTCTCTGTTTATATATACTCTATAGCAGGCTAGGGATAGTTTTCTGAAATATGTCATAGCTGCTGAAGTGAAGCAAAATGGATGAAATAATGCTTCCTGATGTGAGAATATCAGTATCACAAGTACCCAAATGTACCCATATTTTCATCTGTGTAGAGTCAAACCTATACTATTCATCAGGGAACTGTAAATATATTTTGTCACAGTAACTCCCTTCCTCATAAGTGGTCAAAATATATAATGAAGTTTGAGTCCACCACCTTACAGTATTATGTTTGTGTGCTTAAGGATCACAGGGTCATTGCACACAAATGAGAAAATAGAGATCCAATATAAAAAGTACATCTTTTACACCTTGACTTGTCTGTCACCAAAGGATCTTATGAAACACATTGTGAGGGGGAAAAATTCTGCCCATCTTGACTGCATTTTAGTCCAGCTGCTTCATACTAGATAAAACTGAATCAGAGTTGGCCATCCTGGTTGTAAACAATGGGCAGTTAAGTGTGACGATCAAAATGTGATGAATCACTCAGTTAACACCACAATATATTTACAGTAGGCAATGACAATGATGTCTAATTTAGCACACTCCAGTAAGCCCCAATCCAAATATATAATTCACAGACCTTATTTAAAAAAACATTTTTACTACAAAACAATCTCCCCAAAATAGTAATGTTTGCATCAGCATTGGGAAAAGGCCCTAACTGGCTATTTTATTTTATTTTATTTGTGCTGAGGTAATAAATTTAGGCTGAACCTGACAGTACAGAAAGCTAAAAATATCATTTTTAATTAAAAAATGATTCATTGGTTCCTGCAATCTTCCAGTTAAACCAGCACTATCTTTTTTTAATATTCTGCCTCAACCATGCAGTCACAGCCACAGCATAATCTGCACTTACATATACATACAATCTCCTCAGTCAGGTATTGCAAACTGCTGCAGTGCAGTCTGAATCACGAGGAGAAAGAGCTCTAATCAATGATCTAGGGCTGAATCAGCAGAAACAGAGGCATGCAATGTACAATTGCCAATCCATGCAAACAGGAGAAGCCTGTCATGACAAAAATGCTGCTATTCACTAGCAGTATCATAAACAATAACCAGGAAGACATGTGTTTCAGCAGAGAGCTTCAAGAGACTTAAAACAACTGAGGCTGTCTGGGGCTGAACTCTTAAAAAAAAAAAAAAAAAAAAAGGAAGGGCTCAGAAAAGTGTTCAGCCTGAGAACTGAAATTTGTATTGTGAAATAAGATTAGGAATTACAAGGGTGTGTAATTCAGAAATGTGGCCTGCCAGTTGTTGAACTAAAAATCCTATTACAGTGGTCCCCCGGGTTACGAAGGTAATCCGTTCCAGATTACCTTTCGTAACCCGGAAGTATTCGTTTCCCGGGGGACCGCTATTTCAGACGCACCGCGCGGCCATTTAAAGGGGCCGCGCGGCTTCTTTTTCCTTTGTATCCCGGGGGATATTTCGTATCCTGAGGGATAAGAAGCCGGTCCGCCGCCTTTCGGATCCCAGGGTTTTCGCAACCCGGGGGATTCGTAAGGCGGGGGACCACTGTAGTCCTATGCCAACATAGTCAATGGCAATGCAAGCAAGAGAACTAATCTTACTCTATTGCATGAATCTGGTCAATTTGAAACTGAAAAGCATACAAAGGTTGAAGGACTCATTTCTACACTTACGCTGATAAATAAAGATGGCAAATATTGGAAATCCTTCTACACAAAGAGACTATGTGGGAGATTAACTATGATAAATAATAAATGTACAACAAATAAAATTGATATTGTCTACTGAAACAAACTTTCATGTTATTTAGTTTGATAACAGCAAAACAGTATTCTATTACTGTAACACAACTGATTGTGATAAACTAGTTCCTCAAGCAGTTCTCTGACAAACCACATTGTTCATGTATTGCCAGGTGGGAAATACTACTGGACCAGAAGCCACTTTTCAAGTTGACCAAATCTTTGTGGATTGTACGTTTAAAAAAAAAGCTGGGGGGAGTTAGTTAAAAAGATATAAAAACAAGTTAAATATATATTTAAAGTAGATTAAAATTATATAACATTAAATAACATTTATGTCTAAAGTAAACTGAAACAGTGGCATAAAAGTTGGCATAGGTACAATTGGAGGAGAGACTGTGAAGGACCTGAGCTTTAGATTTTAGTTAGATTTCCGTTATGATTTTCTTCAGAGCCCACTGCTGTTATGACTTCCTTATTCTTTCTTCTAACAGCAAACTTGGATGGAAAATGGTCTATAAGTCTGGAGGCAAAACAGGCCACTCAAACCATCCTGGGCCAGAAAAAAATTGTCTAAAGCAGGCCTGCCCAACATACTGCCTGGGGGCCAAATGCGGCCCACTAAAGGTTTTTGAGTGGTCCGTGAGGATGTGAAATGACTTCCAGGCTCCTCTGCTGCTTGACCTTCTCCTGAGGAGAAGGCCAGGCAGCAGAAAAGGAGGATGGGCAAGTGCTTCCCAAGCAAGGCTCCTTCATCATCTGGCTTTCTCCTGAGGAGGAGGACAGGCAGCGGAGGAGGAAGATGGGCAAATACTTGCCCTACAAGTGTCCTCCACTGCTAGGCTTTCTCCTTAGGAGAAGGCTGGGTGGAGGATGCGGATGGATGATCACTTGCAATGCTCCTCCGCTGCTTGGCTTTCTCTTTAGGAAACAACCAGGCAGAGGAGGAGGAGGACAGAATTAATATTAATAATGTTAACTATTATTAATTAATCATTATTAATTAATATTTAATTAAAACCTATCTGCGGCCCAAAGAAGTTAACCTATTTTAATTTTGGCCCCTTCCTACTGCCAAGTTGTGCAGGTCTAGTCTAAAGGTATCAAGCCAGGCAGTCTGTGTGTTTTTCAGCTTCAAATTAACAGATTCTTGCAAGACCTGCTAAGGACGATTACCACTCAACTGGACTCTGCTGCAACAGACATGTTACAGGAAAGGGCAGTTGAGTGGCAACCCAAAATTCATTTTTGTTCTTTTACTTACAAAGCGCCATGTACACTGATGGTTGAATATAAATAAATGCTAATATTTATAATAATGACAAACTGTTGAAGGTATTTTTTTAAGGACAAGGAAAAAGAGAAGAAAAATGATTTGTTTGAAGCCCTACCACCTTACGGCATGCTAGAGGTAAATCCTGAATTTGGATGCGGCATATCACGGCATTAAAAATAACCTAACCTCTCCAGTTTGTATAGCAAAAATCAAGCAAGTTAAGTTCTGGGAACCAAGTCCCAATCCTAAATTCTTTCATAACTGAGCTGTGAAAATTTGGAAAGTGGGAAAGATCAACCAACACCAGTTTTCCTAGTCTATAAGGCTTCTGTTCCAGGTGAAAACTTGGAAAGGAGCATGCCTGGTATGGATACACTGGAAAACTGCTGCAGCCCTCAACAGGACATTTAAAACACTACATGGTGCTCTTTATCAGTAAATCAGCAGATCTATACACAACTGTCATACTTCTTATTTTCCACTGATGCAACTATTATGTTAATATCCTTGAAGCAAACCCAGAACAAAGATACAACACAACTTAGACCCCCAAAACACAATATTGCAAAGAACATCGAAAGTTTACAAAATTGCAGGATGAGTTAATAAGAACGTTGATGCATATCTGCTTGTTAGACTCTAAGCCGCATTTAGTATAACACTTGCATATTGAAAAAAGAATGGCCTTTATCCTAAGTACACTTTTATGTATGCACTTTAACAAAGTAAACAGCCTAACGTGATTCTCACCATACCAAAAACTGAAAGTAGAAACAGAAATAAGATTTCTTTTAAAAAATTTCAAAAGTATTGTGTTGTGCCTTTTACATTGTAAGGCTGAGGGCAGGGAACCATCTAATTATAAGATTATATGTACAGCACTGTGTAAATTTACAGCGCTACATAAATAAGGGTTAATAATAATAATAATGAAAAATATTCAATGGAAAAAATATTTAGATGTTGTACACCATGGTTATGTAAGTGGAACAAAGCACAGACAACTGGCTTGCTGTTCCCCATTCCCAGATAAGCCCTGTGAATGCTCCCTACAAAAGTCCTCCAAGTATTTAGAAGGCTCTTTTAAATAGAATGGGCTGTGCCACATGGTAGGAGGGAGGAATCACCTAAAATAGAGCACAGGAATATTGTGCTAGAAGGATCATCAGCTGAAAATTTCCCCCCGAATTTAGGAAAGGTAGAGGTTTTTTTTTAATGGGGGGATTAGAGAGCTTTAGCAGGAAGGAGGTGAAAAGCAATTTTGTGAACAACTTTGGGTGAAAGGCATGGTATAAATCCAATAAAATATAGATTAATTCAACAAGCTGTCTCCTGCTCAAATTTACTGGATACAACCCAGTGTCATGAGATGCATAAAAAAGAGGGAGAGGGAGAGTGCTCCAGCAAATGGAATAATGTGAACAACTTAAAATGGCCTTGTCCTCTTCCTAGGTTCTGACTAATAAGCATAGGCATATACTAAGAAAACCTCAGATTTGAAATCATAGATAGTCTGGCAACAAGAAGATTTTGACAAGTTTGGTTTCCACCCCACCAACCAGCAGTAAAGGTACTGCAAACAGATATTAGTAATAGAGTTTTTAATCCCCATTATTTAAACAGCAGAAGAAATAGAAAAGATATCACTTACAGGTCGAACTTCACCATTGGTATTGGTATACTGCCGGGCCAGACCAAAGTCTAACATATAACATTTCCTGTAAGTGGAGGGCAGGCGTCCCATAGCAAAGTTGGACTAGACAAGAACAACCGGATAAGAAGAATTCAGTATATAATTATCTTTTCATGTTTATCAACAAGAGAATCGCAGTTCTTTATCAATACTATCCTGCTTACAATTATTTGCCACTTGCTACAAGGGCTTCTTCAACTACTATTTTAAGATCTACTGATCTGCCCTACTTTCATAAATAATGCTTCAATATACTGCAGCTCATCAAAAAGAATATTTCCTCTGCAGCCAACATCCCCATTGAAAACTTGTATAACACAATTTATCCCATCTGTACAACACAATAATACTAATTACTAAAATATTACCAAGGAAAGTTTTTATTATTAAAAGGTAGTTTTTAAAAAGATCTATATTGCTGTGTGCTGAGATGTACTGTTTAATGGACTCATGCTCACCCTGTTCTCAGACCAAATGAATCGAAATTTACTCAGCACAACCACTTATGGAAATCCAGACAAAGGTTCAAAGCTAATCCATCTCAAAAACAGTCTAAAATGGGCCAGGTAACTATATTGGGGGGGGGGGGGGTCAGGGAACAGTTTTCACCAATTAAATTAGTTACTGGGCCATAGGCTGCACTCACCCTACTGAGGCCCAAATTATCTTTTTCTTTTTTGCCATTGTTGCATGCCTTCAAGTCATTTCCATCTTATGGAGACTCTAAAGGGAACCTATCACAGGGTTTTCTTGACAATATTTGTTTGGAGAAGGTTTGCCTTTACGTTCCTCTGAGCTTGAAAGAGTTAGGGTGGGTTTCCATGACTGAGCTAGGATTTGAACCCTGATGTCTAGAATTCTAATCCAATGCTCAGAACACTGAATCATGCTGATTCCCTCCCATTTTGCCATATTCAAGCGAATATGGCAACTAGAGCTTTAAGAACTTTAGAAATTTTAAACAACCCTAACAGTAAAAATAGCTGAGTATTCATTTGTGTACCATTATAGTTTGAGAATTATCATGTAGTCTTTCTTCAAACAGTAGGCTTGGGGCTCTTCAGATGTTTTAGACTTAACTTCCAGAAGCTCCAGCCAATAGTAAGGAAGTTGTAGTACAAAACATCTGGTACAGCAGGTGTTCCCCACCATACTTTATAGGAAACAGAGAAGTGAGTACCAATGCCAGCAGCCAGCAAGCACACTCTCCCACCACAATACCTCAGGATATTCCTGATTCCTTCTCCTATTGCAGCTGTTGTTATGATATAGAAATGGTGTGATGTTAAGATCACAATAAAAGAGTCTAAAGAGGTTTTAGACCAAGTTTAAAAAAAAGAAAGGAAGCATTAAGTTCAAGGGGGAAGGGGGCCTTAGAAAACACTATCTGAAATATATCCTCTTTGAGAACAAACCTTATTCTTTTGGACCATTTCCTTCCTTTCTGCTAATAATTTTAAAAAATTGAATTAGAGGGAAGAAACATCACTGATACATTGCAATGTATCCTCCATATTACTATTTTTCCAATTGTAGGGATAACTGTATTTTCTTATTAAAGCTTATTAGTATGGGATAAAGTGAAAGCAACTGCAGGGAAAGGAAACTAATTGTGCAGAAGAAGAACAGTCAGCAGAAACTACTTACAGGCTTGATGTCTCGATGCAAGAATCCCACTGAGTGAATGGCTTCTATGGATTCTAGAATCTGTTTGCCTAACCGGAGGGTTGTGCTCAGAGTAAAGGTTCCCCGGGGCTGGCTTCTTCTGAGGTCGGCAAGATTCCGGCCCTGAAATAGTTGCAAACTGATTTTATAACACTACATTTCACCAACAGATTAAATGTAATGGTATAATGTGATCCACAGCAAGGAAGAAAAAAACCCACCCTCTATTCAGTACTGCCATTTTTAGCAGCCCACATTCCAGTACACTCATTACACAAACAGTCACCTGGTAGCCAATGTTAAGCCACTGGGTGACCTTGAGAAAGTCACACTCTCTCAGCGATCTTGTTGCAATGTTGAGACTAACTGAAAGAAACAAGCTGGTAGAATGAGCTTTCGTACACTTGAGCCTACTTCCTCAGATATTAAAGCGGCAAAGATTAAACTGTGAATTTTTCCTCAGGTGTCTGTGCCACTTTTACATTGATGATTCCAAAACAACACACTCAGGTTGTTTGGCTCTTAGTACCTGGACAGAGCTGGCTAAACTATGAGTCTTCACCTATTTGAGTGCAGGCACCAGCAGTTCGCAAAATAGAAACTCAAGACAAGAAATGTGTTCTTCCACCTGACATATCTCTGACACATGCTGGGAAAGGGAATACTTAGGAGAATCAGGGGGCGACTTCTCTATTTACAGTTTTGGAAGTGTAAGGAACTGAAGTGAAACCTAGGGAATTCAATGGGAGAAAGAGGAGAAGGTTGTGGAGAAAGAAGAAAAGTGCTGGCAACAGTATTGATATGGATTATTAGGATGGAGAAAGCAATGGGTTCTTCTACTTAGCAATGCCACACAAAGAAGGTAGCAATGTACTATGTCTCTTCAATATAGGCCATGTGAGATGAGATATACAGTGGACCCTTGGTATCTATAGGGGTTTGGTTCCAGTATCCCCCACAGATCCCAAAAAACAAGAATACTCAAGTCTGTATTTAAATTTTAAAATTACCTGCGATCAACTGCAGCGAGACCAAGGAGTCCCAGAGCAGTAGAAGAGGCTGTGGCAGCAAAGCCCAGGAAGCAGGCATGCATTCTTCCTGCTTTGACTGTGGCGATTCTGCTCTTTCGTTCAAAAAGTGGAAGCGGCGGCTGGCATGCTCCCAGTAGGAAGCTGGAACTGGAGGCAGGAAGAATGTGCACCTGGGGCTTACTGCTACCACTTCCCCTCCCACTTTGGTGATGGAAGTCAATCCCAGAAAGTAGTTAGGAGGGGAGGCAGAAGCAGTAAGCATCTAGCACTTGAGGCTTGCCACTATTGACTCCTTTCCTCCTGAAGCTTTAGCCTGTTGCACACAGGAGATTTTTGAACTGAGGCTTTTGGAATCTTTGGCACAGCAGATGCAGTATTTGCCAGAATCAACCTGGCATTGACTTCCATCATCCAGGAGCAGGGAGCAGAGTGGCAGCAACAAGCCCTAAGTACCAGGTGCACATTCTTCCTGCTGCCTGCTTGGTGCAAGCCAACCACCACTTCAGCTTTTTCAAGGAAAGAGTATACTTGCTGCAGTCAAAGCAGGAAGAATAGATGCCTGACTCCTGGACCTTCCCGCCACAGCCTCCACTGCTACCCTGGAATGACTACTCAGCCTAGCTGCTGTCCATCACAGGTAAAATAAATAAATAAATAAAATGTTTCTTTATTTCAATCTGCAGCTGCTCAAATCCATGATACTAAACTTGTGGATACCAAGGGCCCACAGTATACGTTATGGCTGGGTGTTGCTGTTGTTGTTTTGCACTTTCCACATGTACACATTTATTTTTTTTAAAAAATCCAGAACATACTTTTGTTTTCAACACTTTCTGTCCTACATTGATTATATTTACTGGTGGTACCAACGAAAGATTCATAGGGGATTCACACCAAAGGCATTGTTTTATCATCTTTTATGAAAACACCTCTTGAAAGTGACACCTCTAGTGCGACAGAACTGGAAAATGAGTTGAGAAGGAAAACCAACAACATTTTCCTCCTCCAGTTTACTGTTTATTAGCTTTTGTGTCTGTATGTGCCTTCGTGTTGCTTGTCCTCTTATAGCGACCTTAGGAATTTCATAGTGTTTTCATAAAATGATTCAAGTTGGAAGAGACGCCAAAGGCCACGAAGTTCAACCCCTGCCATGCAGAAATTCACAATCAAACCATTCCCAACAGAAGGCCATCCAGCCTCTGTTTAAAAACCTCCAAAGGAGGAGACCCTACCACTCTCTGAGGGAGTTCCACTGTCAAATAGCACTTACTATCAAGAAGTTCTGCCTAATGTTGAGGTGGAATCGCTTTTCCTGCAGCTTGCATCCATTGTTCCGCGTTCTAGTCTCTGCAGCAGCAGAAAACAAGCTTGCTCCCTCTTCAATATGACATCCCTTCAAATATTTAAACAGGGCAATCATATCACCTCTTAACCACCTCTTCTCCAGGCTAAACATACCCAGCTCCCTAAGTCTCTCCTCATGCATGGTTTCCAGACTTTTCACTATTTTGATCACCTACCTCTGGACAAACTCCAGCTTGTCCACATCCTACTTTAATTTTGATGCCTAGAACTGGACACAATATTCAAGATGAAGTCTGACCAAAACAGAATACAGTAGCACTATTATTTCCCTCAATCTAGACACTATACTCCTATTGATGCAGCCTGTAATTGCATTGACTTTCTTAGCTGCTGCCTCACATTACTGGTTCATGTTTAGTCCATGATCCACCAAGACTCCTAGATCCCTTTCACACGTACTGCCGTCAAGCCATGTGTCACCCATCCAGTATTTGAGTGTTTCATTTTTACTATCCAAGTGCAGTATCCTACATTTCTCCTGTTGAAATTCATGTTGTTAATTGTGGCCAAATTAACAATAATATGTCATGGTCATTTTAAATTCTGAACCTGTCCTCTGGGGCATTAGTAACCCCTCCTAATTTAGTGTTATCTGCAAATTTGATAAGCATGCCCTCTATTCCATTATCCAAGTCATTGTAGAATAACACTGGGCCCAGGACAGAACCCTGTGGCACTCCACTTGTCACGTCTGTCCAGGATGAAGACGAACCTTTGGTGAGTACCCTTTGGCTTCGGTTGGCCAACCAATTACGAATGCACCTAATGGTTGCATTGCCTAGCTCACATTTTACTAGTTTTTTTGCAAGGATATAACAGGGACTTTATTAATTATTATTATTACTACTACTACTACTACTACTACTACTATTAATTTCATTTGTATACCACCTTTCTCCCGGAAGGGATCCATGGTGGCTCACAGAGAAAAACATTAATTTCTTACTTTCTTAGAAGACACAATGCTGCAAAAAACAGAAAGAAAGTAAAGAAAAGAGAAGAAGAGAAGAAAGGAAAGGAAAAGAAACTCAACTTGGTGCTGCCTAAAATTATTACACATTTACCAGACTCTACCACTTTTGTAGCTAGTTAACAAAGTTAGTTAACCAGTTAGCAAGTCCTATTCTGGAAACATCTTCTGTAGTCAAACCATACCCTTTCAGTCTGTTCACTATAGTCTTCAAATTTTCATTAATCAAAGACATGAAAGACTTAGCCATGAACCTGGATCTCATATAGGCATTTGAGCCAGCCGTTTTGGATTTTTTAAAGGCACACTTATCCAGTTTAGTACAATATTGTAATTATTCCCCTGGGAACAGATATTATGTGTGCCTGTGAAAAAATAATTCTCACCATTCTTCTTTCTCTTCAAGCTTTGGCAAAGGACATGTATCAGCAATTTTATGTTTTACGTTCATGTATCTTTTTTATTGCATCAAAAAGTTACAAAAAATGTGGCAAGCTTTTAAGATCTTAAGATCTCTTCAGAAAGTACAATACAAGGCAATTTAAGTACAATACAAGGCAATTTAAAAAAGAAGAAAAAATGCTGCTGTTCCTGCTGTTCAGAGTTCATCTATGTAAGGGAGAATCCAGAGTGACTGAGAAGTCCTAGGTTTTGCTCCTATTCTTGCTGATTTTATACTGGGCTAAAATAAACTGACCTGGGGAGCTGATATAAAAACTCTCTGACAATATCAGGAATTCACAGAAAATATTCTGTGATAAACACAATGCATATGGATAAAAATAAATAAAATCACAAATAACAGAAACAAAATCTGGACTACATTGTCTTTTTAATCAGTCTGGATGTGTCCTATGAGTTCTTTCTGACTTGCTTCCTGCTTCTTTGCATGCCCTATTATTTCTGGCCTATACAGCAGTGGCTTTGCTTAAAGCAGAGAAAAGAATCCTGCTTCCAAAATTAAGCTAGACGAAAAAGTGGGGACTGCTCCCAGAAGTGAGTATAAACAGAGAGGAGGAGCAATGTTTGGAAGGAGTGTGTCATTTTACCCTGTGGGGTTAGCAACCAAGAAGGCTGAGTGGGACTGCCATGAAGTGCAGTTTAAGTGCTTTTAGTTACCCCGTTTAGGGACAAGAGAAGTCCAGAATCAAAGTGTAGTGTGTGTTGATATCCTGCAGGATTACAACTAGCTGTGGAAAATATTAGGAGCCACCTGAGGAGCGGATGAGGTTAAGAGTAGTTAAGCAGACAAAGTTCAGCTAAATTCAACTTGAATTAACAGCTAAAGAAGCTGGCTATAGGTTCTGTGTGGACCAAGAGTGAAAGGAACTATACATAGTACCAAGTGAGAGAAAGTGATAAGATTTGTAACTACTGAAGCAATTCAAACACTGTAATAAGCTTGAATAACATCCACTAAGAAAAATACAACAATAAACTTTGTAAATAAAGTTCTTTACTTTGTTTTCAACAAGAAGTTGCCTAAAGTGTTTTTAAAGATAACATCATACATGCTACGAAACATATTTGAAATACTACCAAGAAAGAAAATACTCTATATTATTTAGGACATTTCAGATAGTGGGCGTATAATTATAAATTCACAATTGGTGCCAAGCTGTTAGGATTTTAAGACCCCAGAGTGCTGCCGTTAAAGGAGAGCACTGGTGTGGGACTCATAAGTGAGAGATCCAAAATCAAGGGTCTCCACATATATTGGTAACAGTGGTGACACCCAGCATAAAGAGGTTTAAGAAATTAGGAAGTGTCATGTTGTCGCGTCCGTCACGGTCTTTCCTAACCAAATTATTTAAATAAACTCCCTTCCCTTCCAAATGCTTGGTGATGTACTGAGAGAAAGGGAGAGATTTTTTTTACATAGTATTTGTCCATAAATGTGTTCATCTAAAAAAGGTGCCTGGCCACCAATAATGACCCTGCAATAACATTTATGGAACCCTTCCCCCCCTCCTCTCAAAAAAATAGAATATGGAAAGACTCACCTGAAGCTGCATAACAACGTAGTTAAACTTCTCATTCCTGCCACAACCAATAAATCTACAAACATGATCTTTCCCTGCAATCAATAAAGACAAACATCATTAATAAATCAGTCAAAATTTTGACAGTTCGTGGCTACTGTTCAATCAGGAAAGCAGTTTTCAAACCGTCTTCCTAGGGGCTGTGGGGTCCTTATTTGGAAAGCTCAGTAATAGTAAACAAACATATCAAAAAGATAGCTTGTCGGCCCCTTGCAATATTAAGCAAGAGAGTTTATCTTACTCTATATTCTCAGTTAACATGAGGCAGTGGTGATGCCCAAAAATATTGGGAAGGATTTCCTGTAAACATAATATATCCCATCTGAAGAATATGCTCCTGAATTTTCTAAAATGCACAAAGATTCTTCAGCAGAAAAGACTGTATGGAACGTATTCCCTGGAGGTATAAAAACTGGATATGATTTGACCACAACTCTCACAGCATGGTCTGAGGCTACATGTTGTAGCCACTATGCTGAAAATAAACAGATCTGGTAAGCACCACAATGGAATGGTCTTGTGTTCCACGATGGAAGAAAAGTGAAACAAAAATGTACTAAATAATATAGGTTAAAGCAATACAACAAAACAAGGCAAGCCTGAGAAGGTGAGAATTGCTAACAGCATAACAAATAAATTAAAAGAAATACAACTCAGGGTTTTTTTTTTCTATTAATGGCTGGACATTTATATCACTCAGCACTTTCTGATATAAAGAACATTTTAAAAGCAATCCCAATCCACAAGTAAAAGCAATCTGAGTTCCTCTTTAGTTCTACTTAAAAGTGTCCTTGGTATTATCAGTTTCTTCTTAACTTGTGCATACATGTTTAGCAAAATAATATTAGTTATATTTCTCACGATGTCAGATGCCACTGCAGGCCAGAAAAATTAACTTTGCAGAACAATGTTATCCCTTACCTTGTAACTTTTTTAGGACGGCCACCTCCATCTTAAGGACTTGCTTTGGCTGCTGGGCTGACTCCACCTTCAGTGCCACATTCTCACGGGTCAAGAGATCCATTGCTTCATAAATCTCCCCAAAGCCACCACCACCAATCTTCTTCAGCTGAACAAAAAACAAATCATTACCATACATATCTCCCAAGGAGAACCCAAATTTACCTTTTTCACAGTGTCATTTCACACAACCACAGTGGCAGAGATATTTGAAGGATAATATCAAAGCATACAACTGTGGAAGATTATCTTCATGCTTAAACCATCTAAACAAGCTAACACAAAAGCTAACAACCACAACAAAGGATCAAACACTCAAAGATACAATGAAGAAAAATGATAAGTACTTGTGATCTCAATCGTTGAATTACTATGTTTCATGGAAACTTTTTTTATGCAAAAGCACCATGCAGAGTAGCTTAAACAGCAAAAACTTACAGAAACAATAATTTAAAACACATAATTGACAGTTTGGACCAAAACTTAATACACACGTTCTCTGTCTCACTCTTACACACACACACACACACACAGAGAGAGAGAGAGAGAGAGAGAGAGAGAGAGAGAGAGAGTCTGAGAGAATAAAATGGTGTTCAGCAATATTGTAGTAGGGATGTGGGAATATTTAACCTGTCCTTCATTTTAACTCCTGATATACCCACTTGCTTTGATTACTAAGCCACAGTATGTCTACTGCCACAGTGCTGATCTATTACTGTATATCCTCATTTATAAGTTCAGAAATTTTAGTCAAAAAATTGATTCAAAAAACCTGAGTTGACTCAGTCAATGTAAATCAATGGGTCAATGTAAGTACTTTAATTTTTTATTAAGAGAAAAAAGGAACCATCCCCTGGCATAATCTGTCCTGGAAGCACTGACTCCCTCGCCCTCTACTCTCTTATCAATCCAGGCTTTAGTATGACCACAAACAGTTATGTCTGCTGGAATTTTGTAAATTCTTTGGCATTGTTTTCCTTTGCTTCATCCTTTAGATCTTTTGTTACATGCCCCTAGGTTTTATCCTTGACTTATCCACAGGTCATATCAAAATTCATAATTTTGGCCCCAAAACCTTACCTCGACTTGTACATCAGATTGATTTATAGTCAAGTACATACAGTAGTCTCTTCCTCTGCTGCTGCCTCCGCCTCCTCCCCCTCCTGAACCTTTTGAGTTCTGGAAGCTCAGTGAATTTCAGAACTAATAGTAAGCATGCATGCTGGAGACACATATTCAATCCCTTCCCCTGTTCTCTTCCATGAGTCACTCAAACTATATGGCTTCCTGGATTGATATTAAGCATAGGCATTGCCTGAGACTGGTGTTTAAGGTAGTATATCGCCATATGGGATGAGCATATCAAAAATATCATAATCTCCAGACAGAATACCAGGAAGAAGATTCTGGACAGTCTGTGTGGCCAGGTCACATCTGCCATAATCTCAGGTTACCAGCTCCTGCAGCAACACTGTTCTTGCACCCCTACTATCTTAACCATCTGTTGCATTAGCTTCCCAAAGACATGCTTGCTCTTGCTAATCTCCCCATAGCTGCCTTTGAAGCCACCAGTGAGAAATTGATGAAGGTGCCCATAGTCATGTCCAGCCCACACATCTGCATATCCAGGTTCCCAATAACCTCAAGCACAGCAGTCTGGGTCACCTGTGCTGACTTCACAGCCTCCCTCCAAAGCTGAGAGCCATTCAAACATGTTTGCTGCATCTCCATGCAAAGGGAAGCCATAGCATTTAGCAGATGCTGTGCCTCTACCAAAAGTTCTTGTCACTACCCCTGTTTGTATTGGTGAGAACAGGGTCTTCCACACACCTGTAAGTTGTATGGTACGGTCCCACTCCTTGTGAAAGGGCGAATCTTGATGGGAGCTCAGTAACAGTGGAAGGCTCCAGAAGGGCAGGCTATTTGACAGTCTAGGTATACACAAGTGTATTAGCTGCCGGTCTGTTTCTGGCTACAATTCAAAGTGCTAGTTATGACCTATAAAGCCCAATATGGTTCAGGCTATATGACAGACCATATTTCCATATGATCCTGAACAAACCTTGAGATCCTTCTTTCAGTCCTACCACTTTCACAGGTATGGTTGGTGGGGACATGAAATAGAGTTTTCTTGATGGCTGCTTCTAGACTCTGGAATGGCCTTCCTAGGGAGGTTCTTTGCTATCCTTCTGAGAGCAGGCAAAAATATTTTTCATTCCAACATTTTTATAACTAAAGTTTTTAAAGAAAAGGGGGAGAGTCTTGTTTTAAATTGTACTGTTTAAAACTGCTTTTTCAAGCATATGTTTTAAGTGGCTTTAATATTGATAATATTTCAATTCTATTTTAATGTTAATCTTTGCTATGTCTAACTATAACTGGTAGTTTTCAAATAAATAGCCGTGTTAAGTCTCTTGCAACATAAAAAAGAGGAAGGGGTGGAGGGGGGGAATGTGGCAGACTAACTACTTTGTATTTTAGCAAGAGCTTTCATGGATATAAACTCACTTCTTTGGATGCGGTGCCAAGTGATAGAAAGGCCTCGGGTATTAAGCACATTTATAAAGTTGTGGGAGTGGGACAGAATGTAGCAGGACATAGAAAGATACAAATTATGTCTTTTGTCCTAAATTTTAAAAGGGCTGGACAAGACAATGTGGGTCTTTCAGATCTTTACAGTGGTCAGCCCTGGTGGCGCAGTGGTTAAATGCCTGTACTGCAGCCACTGGCGAGTTCAAGGGCAGCAAAGGGCTGAAGCTCAACTCAGGCTTGCATCCTTCCGAGATCGCTAAAATGAGTACCCAGATTGTTGGGGGGCAAATAGCTTACAATTGTAAACCGCTTAGACACTCCTTAAGGGTATGAAGCGGTATATAAATGAAGCTGTTTGTTTTTGTCTGTTAGTGTTGATGTGTTTCCTTGGGTTCAAAATCGTTGCTGAGAAGATTCCTTTGCTTAAATGTGCTATAGTGAGGACTCTTATATTAAGATATGCAATGTGCCATGAAGCCATTGTCTTTGTTCATACCTCTGCTAATGGAATTTGTGAATATAATTTAATTCAGCTGTTTCTCTTTCTAGTTTTCCTTTGTAATTCCCATGTTCAAGGATCAAACCTAATTCCAAGAAGGTTGAAATGTGCTGCAACTAGTTTTTGTGTAAAATGTCAGATTTGTGTCCATTAATCGTCTTGCGTAAAGACTGTCCTGTTTGTCCAATGTATAGTGTAGAAGAGCATTGCTAGCATAGGATGGCATATATCACATAAGAGGAAGAACATGTAAATATTTCTCTGATGAGGAATGGAACATATATAAACATAGTAATAATTGGGGCAATGAGCTTGGGTGGACAGGAATGGACATTTTGAGTCAGATAATTCCACGGTGTTTTACTCAGGAAATTAAAAGATAAGAAGAAATGGAGTGGCATTAATAGTAAGAAGAGATGTATCAGAAGCAGTCAAAGTCTAACCAAATAATATCAAAATGATTTCAGGGAAAACTGATTAATATAACCATAATCCAAGTTTATGCTCCAACTACAGAAGCAGAGGGAGAAGAAAGTGAAAAATTCTATGCTGGAGTCCAAGAGGAAATTGATCACACACCAAAATACAACTTCTTGTTAATGATTGGTGACTGGAATGCAAAAGTAGGAAACAGAACAACAGCAAAGATTGTAGGAAAATTTGGTCTAGGATCAAGAAATGAAGCAGTGCAAGTCCAACAGTTTGTTCATCATTAACACATTCTTCAAGCAACCAGAGAAACAACTATATACATGAGCATCACATAATGGGCAATATAGAAATTAGTCTACATAACTAGAAGCAGAAGATCAAGTTGCTCCATTCTCTCTGCAAAAACTACACCAGAGCTGCAGCCACACTGCAGAAATAATCCAGTTTGATATCACTTTAATTACCATAGCTCAATAATATGGAATTCTGGGGATTGTAGTTTTTTGAGAAATTTAACATTTTCTGTCAGAGAACTCTGGTGCTGTTAACTACAACTCACGGGATTCCATAATAATATAGCACTGAACCATGGCAGTTAAAGTCGTGTCAAAGTGGATTATTTCTGCAGTGTGGATGCAGCCAAGGACCATGAACTGCAACTATCAAAAATAAGAGTAAAGCTAAAGAAGAACACTAAACCAACCACCGTGACAAATTACAATATGAATATCCCTGATGAATTTAGATAATGTTAAATAAAAACAGATTTGCACTATTAAGCCTAATTGACTGGGAGCCCAAAGAACTCTGTACTAAAGCAAGAGACATTGGCAGTCTGCAGCCAAAAACTGAAAGAGGCTTCGGTGGCTGACAGATGAAACTCTTAAAGTAGTTAAGAAGCAAAAGTAAATGGGGACAGAAATAGAGTCAGAAACCTAAATATAACTATTCAAAAACTTGTGCTCAGGGACAAAGAGAATTACTGTAATAATCAACACAGAGAAATGTAAGATGCTAACAACAACAACAAAACAAAAGGAAGAACAAGAGAATTCTTCCACAAGATCTGAAAAATCAAAGGGCCATTTAAATCAAGGGGGGGAATGCTTTATGATCAGCAGGGAAACACATTACATGACCAAGTATAAATAAAAAGACGATGGAAACAATACAGTGAAGAACTATATAAAAGATATGAAAGGACGACAGATTCATTCAAGGAAGAACCATTTGGAGATGAACTCAGAGCACTTAAGATAAATAAATCACTAAGAACAGATAGCATACCAATACAGTTGTTTCATGCTACAGAGACAAAATCTACTCTAGTTCTAATGAAAATCTGTCAAGAAAAAGGAAAATGAAATAGCCCACAGATTGGAAACATTAAACATACATTCCAATCCCCAAGAAAGGGGGCATCAGGGACTGCAGTAACCACAGGACTAAGAGAGTCCACATTCTTATAGGTGAAACCTAGAGATTTTTATTTAAATTTTTAAAATAATTTTAAATTTTGATTTTTATTGCCTCTTTTCTACACACTGTTAAAACTTTTGATACAACTCTCTGCATGATTAACCCTGAGAAGCCCAAATTGCAAAAGGCTGAACTCATTACTAGGTACTTACCCAACAAGAATGATCTACAGTTGGCCCTCCACATTTGTGGCATTGACTTTTGTGGATTTGATTTTTTGCTGATTTGATTAATACGTTCTTCCTTGGAATCTCTAAGTCCTCCAGCACGACTCTGCCAGAAGTTGACCACAGAATCACACTGTAGAACCTAGAAATTTCTAAAGAAAATACTTTTATAGGCATTTGTAGGTCCTCCAGTGCAATTCTAAGGTTAATGTCTGGTGGACACTGGTCATAGAGTTGCACTGGAGGTCCTAGAGATTCCTAAAGTGGTTTTCCCTCAGGTTAAAAAAATTATTTTTTACTTGTGTTTTTTTCCACTTTCACAGGGTTCCTGCACCCCTAACTCCAGTGGATGTGGGCGATCCAATGTAGAATAATTTGCTACTTCTCTCCCTCCCCCACCCTGCATTGTTCTGCTCTATTTTTCTGGTATGTGCACTATAGTCGGCCCTTCTTATCCACAGATTTTTTTTTATCCACGGATTAAAGCATCCACAGCTTGAAAATATTTTTAAAAAGTATAAATTCCAAATAGCAAATCTTGATTTTCCATTTTATATACAGGACATCATTTTGCTATGCCATTATATTTAATGGGACTTGAGCATCCACGGATTTTGTTATCCACGAGAGATCCTGGAACTAAACCCCAGCGGATAACAAGGACCTACTGTACAACCCTTGTTACCCCAGGGTCATGCCCCCCCAATCACCCCTCTCATATTTGATACTAATTTAATATTAAAAGGGATGTTGAGGTGGGTAGACTAAGAGGCATCCCCACTGCAGAAACTTGGCCAAATCATATTTGGCAATCTGGTTTGCCGCAGCATAGGAGGAAACAAGAGCACACACCACAAAGAGATCACCCAACTGACATCAGCATAACCCCTTTTCTATGCATGGTCATTATGGGATTCTGACCTGAGTAATGGTTGTGCATACACAGACAAAAGCTATTTCTTCAGTGCAAGGAGTCTTCCTTTGTCTGAGGTATTCACGCCAATCTCAAAACATTCTCCTCCCTTGGGAAAACCATTCAGCAATGAGGTAATCTATTCATATCTCAGGATATGATTTTGGGTATATATGTCACTACCTAGACATTGGCAATTCATTCTAGTTTGGAGCAGGACAGAGACTCTGTCCAATTTCTACTAGATTCCTCAATAAGTTGGGCACTCCACTTGCTGCAGCAGCTTTTGAGACATCTCTATTCCAGGCACCCCTTGATTGGAGCTATGTTTCAGTATCGGTATAGTATTTCCATTAGCAAGGCCTACAGCTCTCCAACTTCTCCCACCTCTGTTTCATTAGTTTTTGTGTGTGAGAGAGAAAGCATGTGTGTGTGCATGTGCTGATTATTTTAGTAATAAACTACAAAACCTATTTTGAATTACTTCTGGAGTTCTGAGTGGTTTGGAACCGGTAAACACAGGGTAGATCCCAAGCTGAACATTGCTGCAGCTAAGATATACTTTAAATTGCACTAAATTAATTCCCCTATTAAATATTGTTTGTGGGCGCCTTCCTGGGACCATAGCTTTTTGGGTAACACCATTCTAATCAACTGAATTCCTCACCAAAGTAGAAAAGGAAGTACAGGGCAAGGACTCAACAGTAGCAGGCAACGTGCACAAGCAGCAAGTAAAAAGGACACATGGTCTTAGATGTCTCTACACTAATGCACAGAGCATGGGAAAGAAACAAGATGAACTTGAACTCCTAGCACAACAAAGCAAATATTATATAATAGGCATCACTGAAACCTGGTGGGATGCGTCTCATGATTGGAACGTAGAAATAGAGGGGTATAACCTTTTTAAGAGAAACAAGCCAAACAGGAAAGGAAGAGGAATAGCATTATATGTCAGGGATATTTACACCAGTGAAGAGATCCAGGACATCAATACTAGAAGCCAGGTGGAGAGCATCTGGATAAAAATAAAAAGGAGAGGGAAACAACAGGGATGTTACTGTGGGAGGAATAGGTAGGGCCACTGTGTGGTGAAGATGGCAAAATCCTAACAGGGGACAGAGAAAAGGCAGAATTACTCAACGCCTTCTTTGCTTCGGTCTTCTCAGACAAGGCAAAGGATGCTCAACCTAAGGATAATGGGGAAGTAGACAGAATAGGGGAATTTCAGCACAGAATAAGTAAAGAGATAGTACAGGAATACCTAGTTAATCTAAATGAATACAAGTCTCCAGGACCATATGAACTACATCCAAGGGTATTAAAAGAAGTGGCAAATGTAATATCGGAGCCATTTGCAATAATCTTTGAGAACTCCTGGAGAACAGGAGAAGTTCCAGCAGAATTGAGGAGGGCAAACGTTGTCCTTATCTTCAAAAAGGGGAAAAAAGAGGATCCCAAGAATTATCGTCCAGTTAGTTTAACATCAGTTCCAGGAAAGATTCTGGAGCAGATCATTAAACAGAGAGTCTGTGAATATCTAGAAGATAATTCCATAATTAAAAAAGCCAACATGGATTTCAGAGAAACAAGTCATGTCAGATAAATCTAATCTATTTTTTTGATAAAATTACCAGTTTGGTAGATGAAGGGAATGCTGTGGATATAGTATATCTTGATTTCAGTAAGGCCTTTGACAAGGTTCCCCATGACATTCTTGCAAACAAGCTTGCAAAATGTGGGCTAGACAAGGTAACTGTTACATGGATTTGTAATTGGTTGACTGGCTGAACCCAAATGGTGCTCAATAATGGTTCCTTTTCATCCTGGAGAGAAGTGACCAGTGGGGTCCCACAGAGCTCTGTCCTGGGCCCAGTGCTATTCAATATCTTTATTAATGATTTGGATGACAGAATTGGGGGCATACTTATCAAATTTGCAGATGACACTAAACTAAGAGGAGTAGCTAATACCCCAGAGGATGGGATCAAAATTCAAAATGACCTGAATAGACTAGAAAGCTAGGCCAAAGCTAACAAAATGAAATTGAACACAGAGAAATGTAAGGTTCTGCACTTAGGGTGGAAAAATGAAATGCACAGATATAAAATGGGGGACACCTGGCTGAATGAAACTACATGTGAAAGGGATCTAGGAGTCCAAGTAGACCACAAGTTGAACATGAGTCAACAGTGCGATGCAGCAGCTAAAAAGGCCAATGCAATTTTAGGTTGAATCAATAGAAGTATAGTGTCTAAATCAAGGGAAGTAATAGTGCCACTCTATTCTGCTTTGGTCAGGCCCCACCTGGAATACTGTGTCGAGTTCTGGGCACCACAATTCAAAAAAGATGTGGAGAAACTGGAGCATGTCCAAAGGAGGGCAACTAAGATGGTGAAGGGTCTGGAAACCATGCCCTATGACAAACACCTTAGGGAGCTTGGGATGTTTAGCCTGGTTAAGAGAAGGTTAAGAGGTGATATGATAGCTCTATTTAAATATCTGAAAGGATGTCACATTGAGGAGGGGGAAAGCTTGTTTTCTGCTGCTGCAGAGACTAGGACCCGGAACAATGAATGCAAGCTCAGGGAAAAGAGATTCCACCTCAACATTAGGAGGAACTTCCTGACAGTTAGGGCTGTTCAACAGTGGAACACACTCCCTCAGAGTCTGGTGGAGTCTCCTTCTTAGAGGTCTTTAAACAGAGGCCAGATGGCCATCTGTCGGGGATGCTTTGATTGGGAGTTCCTGCATGGCAGAAGGTTGGACTGGATGGCCCTTGTGGTCTCTTCCAACTATTCTATGATTCTCTGAGGGAAGAAACAGTCTTTCCACAGAAGCAGCACATGGCTGAGCGTGCTGTCATCAGCTGACCTACAACTGCAGTGGACTACTGGGAAGGGGGTGAGAAGATTTCCATCACTGTGTTACAAACTGGTTCACTTGACCTATGGCAAGCCTTTTCATGACTAAGCCTTGCTTGAGAGTGAAACAAAGAAGCCAAGTAATATTCATGGTTTGAAACCACATATAAAAGGCAGAGGAGAGAGAAAGAGACAGAAGTAAAGCGAAATTTGTATGATCAAAAGTGGAATCAGGAACTTCTGAGAAGAAGCATCAAAGCTGAAGTAACCCTTTTCCTCTGACATGTTCCCTTCTTTATCTGAACCCCTTTCAACATGGCTTATATAGTACTGACATGCTTCTAATCATAGACATCTATCATGGACTTTTTCATGGGATTATCTTTCAACTTTTGACAAGCCCTTTGACTGACTTCATTCTACCCTTTATCTGGGGCTCTGTCATTGGACTTAGACCAGACACACAGAACATCTGTTACCATAATTCCATAATTGCCAAAACCAGTGTACCTTGCTGCTGACAACATTGTTCCCACCAAGGGCAAATATAAATATAGTGTGCCTGATTGGTATAGATCACATCCAATTTAGCTGACAAAAAAAAGTGACCAAGCAGACTTGAAGAACTATTGATCACTGAAGCACTTTCTTCCTGTCCCAAAAATGCTTCTGTTAGCAGCAAGTGAGATAGGGAAAGCTAAAGAATGCAAAAAAATTCTGCAGAAGCCTGTGGCAGAACCTCTCTCGTTTAACAGATTTACAGTGACTTATTACTTCACCAGCCTAGGAAGAAATGCAAACAGATAGGTCCCTTCTGGCTATGTCATCTGTAGACTGGGGCCATGCAAGGAAGAACTGTCAGCTCAAATCCAACTGCATAGGCAATATTATAATTACAAGGCAGGGCACAAATCATATGGACAACTGAAGACACAATCAGTGATGGTGTCATTCTGCAGTTTTAGAGATAAATGAGTGATGCATTAGAAGTCAAAACAATGCCCCGTGAAAGAATTATTTCTGTTTCCAGAGCTGGAAGTCTTCTAAATTACAAAACAATGGCAATAATGACAACTGTTATATGTTACCTACATATATTTTTATAACCACTTAGGCCTGAACTATACACTACAAGGAGCTTATGGTTGCCACCAAGAAAAGCAGCCCTACATACTGATTACTTATTTAAAGATTTATTATCTTTAAATTATAAGGATAGCATTCGGAGCCAGCAGTTCTATTGTTTCTGCAGGTTTAGGAGCACCCCCTATGGCCAACATTACCTTTCAATTTACTCACCCTCATTCAACCTGTAGCGAGTTTTGGAATTCATTGAGGTATAACAGTATGATAGTCAGTGTGGTGTAGTGTTTGAGCATTGGACAACAACTCTGGAGACCAGGGTTCAAATCCCTACTCAGCCACAGAAACCCCACTTGGCAAGTCACACACACTCAGCCTCACAGGAAGGCAAACCTCCCTCTAAATAAATCTTGCCAAGAAAACCCTGTGATAGGGACATTTTAGGATTAGGCATACAACAACTTCACAGCAAATTCCAAAGCTCAGGATTCATGGTCTCAGTGGGGACAGAATGGAGACAGAATAAATTTTTCAAGAACCTCACATAAGAGTTCCCAGAAAACCTACCTAATTTGCATCTCTCAATCAATATGCAAACTACAATGCATTTCTCCAATAAAAAGGAATGTAGAACATGTGTATTATAACAGAGGGGTGAAACAGAGAGGCAGGAAAAAGTGGCTTGAAGCTGCCTTTTCTGAAGCCACACTGAAACCCCACCCACTGCACTGCGGGCTCCCAAGGCAGCTGGAGTGCTCATGTCATGACATGGCTTCAAGCCAGGCAAAAGTGGAAAAAAGCTACTTCTTTTTGAAACAGCTTTTCTCTGCATAAGGCCACTTTTCTGCTGGCTTCAAGGCATGTGTCATCTAAACGCCACACCTTCAAGCCAGCCTGAAAGCACCTCTTTTTGCCTGTCTGTTTAGCCCCAGAGTCTGCAAAAATGTGTATATTAATGTAAATAACATACAAAATGCATAGTAAAAAAATTTAATTGAAAACTCCCTCCTTCCATGTGTGTGGAAAACATATGAGAGAGAGAGAGGTGCATTTTTTAAAAGAAATCAAACTTTTCTTTTGCAGCTCTTTTAAAGAAATGGAAAACTAACATGGCAATCAGTTGGAATGAACTTAAGAGTGGAAAAACAAGAAACCGGGGAAAACACAAGTTGACAGATTCATTCTTCCTCAGCAGCCACAGCTATTGAATTTCCAGTCAATCCAGGACACCAAGAGGCTCAAGAGAATCTGTAAAGTCACACTTCCACATCTCTCTGCCACTGACTATCATGAACAAAGTCAATCTAGGCACTTTCATTCTACTGGGTCCAGATAATTCATATCATTTAGGAATAGTTGGAGCCACTTAACAATAGCCAGATCATCTTGACCAATAAAGATTAAAAACTATAATACCCCAGCACTTGGGAAATGTATCCTCCCTCCAAAGCAGCCAGTCAGTCACTCTCTCAAATTGACTGAAATGGTATCCTACTTCTAATAGTCATTCTATGCATAAAGCTGTCCACCATTTGACCTGCCTGTTTAGTAACATCCACAGTGGATATTTGTTGTTGAGTAAAGAGAACCAAATTATTTGACTATGTCCTTGGAAGTAAATAATTCAATATTATCCCGAAAAAACTTATTACAGTTGGCCCTCTTTGCAGCTTTGACTTTTGCAGATTTGATTATTTGTGGGTTTAATACGTTCTGTCTAGGAGTCTCTAAGTCAGTGGTGGCAAACCTTTTATAGACCGAGTGCCCAAACTCAGTGACATTTCCACACAGGGTGTAACCAGATGCTGGGGGCAGGACCTTTGGGGAGCAGGACTTTGGGGGGCAGGACTTTCAGAGGGCAGGTCTTTTGGACATGGGACTTTCAGGGGGTAGGACTTCTGGGGGCAGGACCTCCATGAGAAAAACCCAAGGCACACTCTGTCAGCCTCAAGCTAGCAATAGCAAACCCCCTCTGATGAAACATGCCAAGAAAACACCATGATAGTTTCACCTTAGGGTCGCCATAAGTCAGAAACAACTTGAAGGCACCACACACACAAGTCACACTCTCTCAGCCTCAGAGGAAGGCAATAGCAAAAATCCCCTCTGAAGAAATCTTACCAAGATAAGATTCGCCACAAGGTTGTCATAAGTAGGAAAGAGAGTCACACTCTCTCAGACTCAGAAGAAGACAATGGTAAATCTCCTCTGAACAAACCTTGCTAAGAAAACCCCATGAAAACCCATTGAAAAATGTGGGACATGACAAAATAGAAGCTAAAAATACTCATAGAAATCTAATTTTATGCTTCTTAATCATACTCAAAAGGGAGGACCTTTTGAAATTCCTCCTGGACAGAAGGATGAAATGGAGGGTGTGTCCTGGAAAATGAAGATGTCTGGTCACCCTGGCTTAAAATGGATGATGTTATGGAATTCCTCCTGGACAGAAGGAGATGGAAAAGGAGGACGGCTGGCCACCTTGGCTCAAAATGGAGAACATTATAGAGTTTCTCCTGATCAGAAAGAGGTGGAAATGGAGGGCGCATCCTGGAAAAGGAGGGCATCTGGTTACCCTGGCCCAAAATGGAGAACGTTATGGAATTCCCTCAGATCAGAAATAGGTAGAAATGGAGGGCCTGTCCTGGAAAAGAAGGACAGCTGGCCACCCTGTCTCAAAATGGAGGATGTTATGGAATTACTCCTGGACAGAACGAGGTAGAAAAGGAGGACAGCTGGTCACCCTGGCCCAAAATTGAGAACTTTATAGAATTCCTGCTGATAAGAAAGAGGTGGAAATGAAGGGCCAGTCCTATAAAAGGAGAACAGCTGGTCACCCTGACCCAGCCTGTTCTCTTACATTCCAGTGAGTGCAGTGTTGCAAAGTCTTTCCTTTCAAGGAAGGGTTAGGGAAGCTGGGCTCTTCTTCTCCTCTCATCAGGACCCACTGGGTGACCTTGGGCAAGTCACAGTCTCACAGCTTCAGAGGAAGGCAAAACTTTCCTCTGAACAAACCTTTCCAAGAAAATCCCATGATGTTCGCCTTAAGGTTGCCATAACTTGGAAACAACTGGAAGGCACACAATTTAAAAAAAAAAAATTGGTTGCCAGAATCCTATAGCAAGGGGTGGGACATCCACCCGGAAGGGGCAGAACTTTTTTCTGAAAGACCTGCATGTGGCCCAGCTCCTTGTCGAGGCCCAGTTTGCCCCAGGACAAGGGCTGCTGCCCCAAGCTGCTGCAAGCAACTGGCCTAGCCTGGCCACACACCCCTCCTTGCTGTGGATCGGTTGTCCCCCCTTTACCCTTACTACCTCCTGTGGCTAACATGTGCCCTTGCGGACCAGGCTGTAGTGCCATGGGCTCGCCAACATAGATCTAGGTCATTCAGCACAACTCTGCTAGAAGTTGACCATTAGAGTTGTGCTGGAGGACCTAAAAATTCCTAGAGAAAATACTTCTCTAGGCATCTGTAAGTCCTCTAGCATGATTCTATGATCAAATTCTGGCAGATGTTGATCACAGAGTTGCACTTGAGGACCTAGAAATTCCTAGAGAGGTGTTCCTTAGGTAAAAAGAATAGTGTTCTTTTTATTGGCAGTTTTCCCACATTCACAGGGGTCATTCACTCCAAACCCAGCCAATGTGGAGGGACCACCGTAGAAACAATTCTAGAAATCCCTGCTATTAGCTAAAACAATTGTTCCATCAAGGTGGGTGCAAATGTGAGCGACCTTTTTTTACAAAATTTGGGGGGGAGGGGGAGACTTGCTCTGAAAAACTGCCAGAGCAAGCAAGGAATTGCTTTATTCTTTACAGATGAAGAAGGCAGAGTTAGCCACCTACCTCCAAAAGCTTAAATGGATGAGACGGTGTCGCTACAATAACAGAGACATGGTTTCTTCACTGCTATCACCAGAGCTGCAAGTTGAGTGATTAGATTTAACACAAATTTCCCTCCACCTTGCAAAATCATCACCTTAGCTGTCCCACTGAGCTTAGCTCCTTAAAAAATAAGGAGAACAGCTAAACATTTGTATGTCAGAAGTATATTCATCTCACATGCCCAAGACAATTAGCTTCTATCAGAATTTCAGCATGACAACTCATCAGATCACCCCAAAAAACCTTAAAGAAAAATAATCCAAAGCTATCTGGAAAGCCTATCAATACATCAATATATAAGCCTCTGAGGATACAAATTGAGAAGGAGGGATGGGTTCGATAATCTCTTTTTTCAGGACAGTTTCCATCTTTTGATATGGTCAAGGGAGACATGGTATGAAGGATGCCTGAGAAAGGGTGCTGCTAGAATTCGATGGCATAACCTCTTGTGATAATAGTGAGAACCCATCATCTGAAATGATGGTGGCCCAAATAGGATAGAATTTCTCAAGCCTGTTGTGAAAAGGCAGCATTGGTGTTTGTGATCCAGTAGCAGCAAGGCAGTTGTCCTGAAGAAAGTCAAAAACAATGTATGGAAGAGTCTCTTTAGTGCTTCTTGAGTGGACAGACATGAATTTAGATCATGAGCGGTCAACTTCTGCCCAACAGAGGAAGACAATGAAAAGTACAATGATACTGAGTTCATCACTGGCAGTAAGTATGCTTCAAGGTCAAACCATAGCCAAGCTGGACCAAGGGCTTGAATTGGTATGTCTTGACAGTGGACCACATCTTCTGCACATGCTCAAGGTTCACATTGGTTAATAAGGGAAAGGGCTTCAAAACAATTCTGTGGCTGCAAGCTCCCAGAACGATCCCTGGTTTCCCTGCTTCTCTGTGTGACATTCCTCCAGCTGTATACCTCTTCTGTATGTAAAGTGACCTTCTGCTCCCCAGCAACTTCCTCTGTGTGGTCCCATTCCAAGAATGTTCCTTCCGTTCTGTCCAGGAAAACGTCTTGCTCCCTAATATGCTGAAGTGTAGCTACCCTGGATTCCAGCTGCTGTACATTCTCCCACAAGAAGGCTACCAACTTGCACTTGGGGCATGTGAAGTTCCCTACATCTGTAGGCAAGAAGACAAACATCCCACAAGTGTTGCAGTTGACTGATAAGTATTAAGTAATCACCAAAACAGGACTGTGGGCTTCCTCCTAAAAAAAAAAAATCCTCTGGTAAACACGAATGTAAGAGGGCCCTGTTGACCTGGCCTTTTTCACTAATCTATGTTAGTGAGGTCAATCTTCTTGGAATACAACTTTACGGAGATGTCCTGGCTACCAGTTCATTCTGAGGGTAAGTTTTTGATTCACTCACTCTGAGTAAGAAACCCCTCCCCAAGTCCTTTTTGAAAAAAAGCAAAAAATAAATAAAAAATAATGGAGAACCTCTAAAGAAAAAGTTCGCTGCTCCCTTGCTGCCTCTGCTGTACTTTTCCCTGGTTAAAAATAAAAATCATGCATGCTCTGGGAGGAGTTATATAGAGCTAGATGGCTTTGACAGAGGAAGCAGCAGCATACTAAGGATAAAGATCATCACTACTTTTAGGCTTCTATCTCCAGGACTCCCTTGCAAGATGCAAGAGGCGTTCCCGCAAGTAACCTGGGCCCAAGCCAGCTGCAATCTTGCCCTCAGATGCATTCTCTACCTGGGGTTGGTGAATGACCAAAACAACCTGTATACATCAGGTGAATGCTGTGGGGGTCACCAAGACTCAAAAAGGGGCATTTCTTAGCTGACCCAGTAACCTCAGATCAAGCAGGAAGGATGGTCCCTGCAGCTGAACTGTCATGGAAGCTACTGATTCTATCTCCTCTTCTAAAGATTGACCAGAAGTCCAAGGGTGGGAGCATGCAGTCTGATGAGGCATCCACAGATACTATGGTGAAACTTGACTTAGACATTCATTCTCTGTCAGTGTTGTACCAATCAACGTGGAAGTCCGACTGGATGGTAACTAAGGCCTGAGTGCCTGTTCATACAAGAATGCTTTCAAATGTAATTATCTATTCCTTCTTGGTTGAGGTATAAAGGTGGTACAATGGACACAGAAGGTAATCACATGAGCTTCATCAAGGCAGAGAAGACACTTCAGGTGTCCATGCCATTCTGGGATCTTAGCACCACAGGAGATACACTTCTTGTAGGACACGAGTGAGAGAAACAGCCCTGAGGACAAGCGTGGCCTCAAACACCAACACCACTGAACTTCCGGGCGTGTTGCCAGGATCGAATGGGCTGAAGAAGGACTGATGAAATGGAGAGTCAAGCTGAAGAACACAGTTGCTATCAATGCTACTACAATGGTGAACAAAGAGTAACTGGCAGTTTCAATGGGAAGACCCCTATATAGGGCTGCTGGTGATGGGCAGGACTACTGACAAATGCATATGTAATGCTTTAGGAGATTCCAAAATATGTACTGCACAGATGCAGGATAACCCACCTGTGTGAGTAAAAGAGACCATGAAAAAGAATCTTTTTTTTTAAACAGAAATCTGAAAAATTCTGCAGTTCTGTTTTATATTCACAATAACTGTAAAATGAACTCAAAGTACAAAAACACATTTTGCAAAAACACTGCATTCAGAATACAATTTAACTCACATTATGATCTATCAGACCTTTATGATGAATGAGGCCACCTAGTGTTCCATATGTAAAAATAGAATTGAAGAATTGATTCTGAGAACACAGCCACTAAGAGACCTGAAGGATATGATTCAAATTTTGATTTTCCTTGAACTTACTGTTTGGTCTTTTAAAAACTGCTGTCACACAATTTCACATCTGCAATAGACAGATAAATCAGGGAGAATTTTCAAGGCAGTTCAAAGCATCTGTTAACTCTCTCTAAAAGGCAAAAAATACATAGGATGTCATAGGGCAAGGCAGCAGAAAGGATAATGGGTTTCTGGCTCCATAGTAGACAGTACTGTGTATATAGTTTATTAACACCAGTTATGTAAGTGGTGAGGTAATCCCAGCTGAGGCAGATAATGCCGAAGTGAACATCCCATTCCCTCTGGAAAGCACTGAGCCCACACTGGCAAAATATCAAGAAATTATGAATACATTAGAGTGGAAGAGCCTGAAACTCTCTATTCTAGGCAGAATAGCCCTCATTAAAATGTTTATTGTCTCTTGCCTATCCTTTCTGTTTCAAACTATCCCACTTCAACCACCACAGACAAAACTCAAACTTTGGCAAAATCTCATCAATATATTTGTTTTAAACCATAAGAGACCTGGATTCAGGAAATCCACACAACACTGCTCCTCTAAAAAAAGGGGGGGGGGTTAGCAATGCCTGATCTTGAACTATATTTTGCAGCATTCCAACTTAATCAAATCCCTCATTTAATGGGACCTATGGTTACTTGGAAAACTGTCTGACAGAATGGAAAGCTATGCAGGGTGACCAAAGTCAGGGCTTTTCCTGGATAAATGGTTCCCACTCATGGATTTTGCAACTAAAGACAGAAATGTGAGAAGACAACCTCCATCCCATCTGAACTTTTGGTCAGATATTCTGTACTAGACTTACACAAAGACAGCACTGGACTTTAAAATGACTGCTTACGTTGAGCAGAAGCCAAGAAGGAGATCAGCAACATAATTCAAAGTTGTGTGATTGTTTTATTTTGCTTTATTGTTGTGTCATGTTTTGTACATAGTTGTTTACTTACAATAATGATTTTTAAATGTTTAAAAAATGAAATTCTGAATAAAATGTTCTTCCATTGCACTGGATGATCAAAGGACCATGGATGATTTTGAGCTGCACAGTGTCCAAATGTTCAATGTTATCTGAGTAAAAATATAGTTTTACTCCAGAGTAAATATTATTGGATTCAGCAGCAGTTATTTCAAGGTAATAGTTCAGATGGGATGGTAAATCAGTTCATTTTATTAATATATTTGTATTTAATCTGTACTATAAGATTCGCATGAGGACTGAACACTAACAAAGATGAGACAAAGTGGACATTCCTCTGGAGAGGGTGACAAAGCCACTATAGAGGAGACCCATTCCATAGGTTAACATGTTCTCCTCCAATATACTTCAAAGAAGAAGGAGGGCATACCTGGGTCAGTATCCAAGACAGATCTTAAGGTGTAACTTCACATGAATGCTAGAAGTATTAAATAAACATCATTTATCAGTACATTATTAGTGAAATATTCACTTTGGAAAGTGGGGCAGCTTTGGAAGTACCAGGCTGAGTATATGACACTCAAGATATCAATTGCTGGAACCCTGTTGGTGTCTTACATACGAGTATGTTCCCCTATGTAAGTGGTTGAACATTTTTGTACTATTAGGAATGTCCACATTCAGTTCAATATTCAGAAGCAGAGCTGTTCCCCATGGTGACATCATGCATGCAGATGCATATTGAATATAATATATATGTGCACTTTACATGAATGTCCATATATATAGCTGTATATCATGCATAACAAAATTAATCCATAATTGTGCATTGGATAATTTACATTGTCCAACTGTGATGAAAAATTTTGGCCAATATGTTTAGATTTCTCTTGTGACTTATTCCAAAAGCTCAGAATAAGGTAATAACATGCGTGAAATATATTACGCCCCAGAGTTCTACACATCTCAACTTCCATTTTAAAAAACCTACGCCCCAGAGTTCTACACATCTCAACTTCCATTTTAAAAAACCAACAAAACCTGTTTCTGCTCATTATGATTATAGGACTGAACATGACAGACAGTGTTATCACACTAGCAGGCAAACAGGATTTAAACAGGAATTAAACAGGAATTAAACAGGAAATGCCTTATGTTTAACATAGGGCATTTAACATCCCTTATGTTTAACATAGGGCATTTCCTGTTTAATTCCTGTTTAATTCCTGTTTAAATCCTGTTTGCCCTCTAGTGTGATAAACCTCAGAATGTTATCCAGATCCAATGACATCTCAAACTCAGAAGACACTGGAGACATCAATCCTCAAGAGGTTTTAGAGTGTAGGCCTGAGGGCAGGGAACCGTCTAATTAAAATAATAATTGTAAGCTGCTCTGATAGCCTTTAGGGCTAAAGAGCAGGGTATAAATAAATTATTATTATTATTAGTATTAGTATTAGTATTAGTATTTTCAAACTGAAGAATCTGTATCTTCTTTTGGATATAATCTGATGCAGAATTTATACTTTCTTTTGACATAGGATTCATCTGACAGTTTTTATTCTCTCAAGGGAATGAAGAAATTATATGTGAATATTGGAATAGTACAGATGCAAACCATGTCCAGGTGTCCTCAGGGCAGTTATCCTGGCATTGGTAATAAAGCATGTGGATATCACAAAAATATAGGGAAAATTCAGTGACAGATTAAGCATAAGAATAAAGATAGTGAATTGTAAAATTTGACGGTAGACCTATATAAGAATTAGGTGTAGTAAGACTAGTATGTCTGGAGGATTATACTTGCCTGTTTCAAAAGGGCACAATGATGTATACATCTAGGGCAAATATCAATGACCACACTTTAACCTCCAATATCTGCCATATTTGTTTGTAAATCAAGGATAGGTTGCATTCTAAAAATAGGCTTAAGTACAAACATAGGATAGAAGAATCAATGAACCACTGTAAAATGCTGAGCAGATGGAGATGTAGAAAATATTGCCACTATCATGAAGAAAAATCAATAGAATGGAATAGAGCAGACAAAGATGACAGCACGCACTGGACGATCGCTGCATGGTATATAGCGGTTAAAAGTTACTGCTATAGAACTGCCATGGAATGTGATACTGGATAGCCTGTAGTATGCTAAAACTCCTTCAAATGTAAAATATTAATCTCAAACCAGAGGGGCTAAATGGTACTGAGCCACTGCAGTTGTTGCTTCCTAATAACTGCATGCCTATTTTTCAGTTGCCAAGCCAGGGATATTTCACTAATGCATGTACCTAGAAAATAGGACAAGTGCTTTGATTTCACTCAGACAGCAGCTCTTCCTTGCAGCAAGCACATGTAGCACACACCAAAAGAAACAAACTTGATTTGGTTCCCATCTTCTTTTGGGGAATCAGGAGTGCTTCATACATTATTCACATATTACACTTTCTGTGGATTGACTTAAAGCCTCTCATATTTATTTGGGAGACAAATGTACAGTATCAAGATGGCATGCTTGCCACAGATCTGGGACTACCAGTCCCCATTAAGAATAAGCTTGATAAAGCGAAGTTTGCAGCTGTTACATGTGGCAGAATGTCACCTAAAAGATATTGCTCCACTTTTTGCTTACAGGTAACATGATCTGAAACCTCCAAGACCAAATATAAGACTGCGAAATCTGAAATTTGGCAAGAATGTATGTTTGCCAAAATTATATAATGGGAGTAATCTGAATTTGTGATAACACACAAACCACTGGCTGGTAAAGGTGTGGGAGAGGAGAGGTTACCAGAGACCTCAAGGTGCATTTATGAAAGTGCTTAAGCCAATATCTCCAGGATACCGGTGTGTGAGATCAAGCATTGTGTTGCAGCGCTGCTGACGCTGAGAAACTATTCTGTTCATGCTGACTCTGCAAATCCATGGTGCCAATTCCTGTTGTGATCTAATATAGCTGGTCACTATCAATGATTGTGGAATTGTACCAAATCTTTTGCATACAGAAGATTTTAAAAGTCATAATGGTGGATGTAAAGAGAACACTCAGTAGATTCGTTAACACAATTTATTCTGTGTTTATTTTAAACAAGAAAAATGTTTGATATTCCCCATGCCAATTTTTAGAAATTACCAGTCTCTGATGCCAGTAATCTGAACATCAAATGCTTAGAAAGTGGCAGGAAATTGAGCTGTCACCTTTCTAAATGAGAAAAACTGATACCCTCATTTGTCAAAGTACTAACAGTTTGCATTATCTTTGGGATAACTTGATTTATATAAAATTTATATTTTTTAAAAAACATCCTTTCACTACTGGAACAGTGCCAGATCCAAGTATCAAAGGTTCGAGGAGATGTCCCAATAGTTCATCATTACATGAATGGCACATTTGTGGCATTGCTTGGGCTATGTATGTAGAAAATCTCTTCTGACAGTAAAGCATTTTGTTGAAGCATTTCAGATAATGTGAAATATTATTTACTCTATGCTGGTTTCTGAAGGTCAATGTTGTTAACTGTCATGATGTACATGCCTGGCTTCCACAACTAACCAGTCAGCATACCCCAGAGAAAGGTACTGCTAGGATAACAGGTACTTACATCTTCTGTTCCTAGAACAGCATCACAGCATTCACATGATAACACAAGGTAATGCTATGTGAACAGAATTTATGTAACTGCACTTCTGCAGCTAAATGCTTTAGCATGGCTGGTTCAAGAACCAACACAACCAGACAACGGACAAGCCAATTGAAATATTTGGTTCTCCAGGTCCAATGTAAATCTTACATAAGCCATGGAAACACACTGTGAGACTTTATTCCTGATGTTTTCGCCTGCATCTGTGGCTGGCATATTCAGAAGATGCCATACACAGATGCAGCCAGAACATCAGGAATAAATTCTTCTAGAACACAGCCACATAGCTGGAAAAGACCCACAAAAACTATGGATGCCAGCCATGAAAGCCTTTGATTTCTCACTGTGAGACCTTGGACAAGTAACACTCTCTCAGCCTCAGAGGAAGGCAATGGCAAGCCCCTTGGAACAAAGCTTACCATAGGGTCATAATAAATCAGAAATAACTTCAAGGCACATAACAACAAGTAGTTCTGTGGTCAGAATATCAGACTAGCTCTAAGGAGTCCTGGGGTCAAATTCCTAGCCAGTCAGGTAGCCCACTAGGTGACTCTGGCCCAGTCGCCATCCCTCAGCTTAACTCATCTTACAAAGTTAACAATAAAAATGAGGGGTGGAGATGGGGACCATGTGAACTGCCCTGAGCTTGTGGAGAAAGGCGAATAAAAATAGCAAGGGAGGTGATCCCTTCTGCAGTATTCCTACTGCTCTCCCAGCCATTATCATATCAGAGGAAATACTGTTTAAAGATCACAAAAATGTGTGAGTGGGATGCTCTTACTGCAGGATGTCAGCTGTGCACGGAAAATCTCTTGTGCTGAGATTGTAAACCAAGGACAGAGTACCACCATAAGGTTTAAAAGGAACATGGAGCCTTCAAGGTTCTCCCTAAACCTATGCACTCCCTTCTTAAAATGTTATTGAGGGTGGTGTGTGCAACAATTCAATATATTTAGAAAGAGCAATACCATGACTCAGGACTGTGAAAAATCTCTAAACCCAAATATATGGGGAAAAGGCCACTGGTGTTCAGTGATAAAGGACAAAAGACACCCTCTTAATGCTCAGTTGTATTTTTATTATGTATTAATGTAGGGCTCTTTATTTAAAGAACAAGCATAGCCATGACTAGGACATAGAGATGCTACAATATTGTGCTTAACAGAGAAAGGACAGGTTTTATAACCCAGACCACTGACTTTATTAGTGAGTCTTTCCCTTCTGAAGCCTATTAAGAGAGCCCAAAAAACCTTTAGATAACCCTATTCCTTCAGCTTAGTAACATTTTTTTTAATAAATGAAAAATGCCTTTAGTATAGACAGCACTATTTCAAGGGTCTTTTTAATTTCATTCTTTGAAATGCAGTGTGGCTAATATATTCTCTTTGGGAATACATACAGCATGCTTTCATTTTCAAACAGAACACCAGGTTTCTTTTGAAACATCTTTTGTGACACACTCCCTTTTCTTGAGGCTATCCATCCCTTCTGGACTATCAATCATCAGCTCAAGCAAAATCACCTGCTCAGCAACCATCTGGTACAGCTGCTGCTGCTTCATTTTAATTATTTATTCCTGGACACCCTTGGGATGCATATGCTGGACATTACTCAAACCACACTTTGGATTTGATGTTCACAGCCAGATTGATGGCTGTCATCCTAGCTAACTCCATGATGAAGTCAGCTTAAAGACAAATGAAACAAGGACCACATTGCATATTACATGCAAATATACGCAACTGTAGCCTGACAACTTCTGCAACACCTTCCCCTTACCTCACCTCTACCCACCACTGCTTGAATACAAACTTCCCCACCCTCAACGCCTGTCCCTGTACACCACAGGAATGACACGTGGAGGATAGGAAGAGTGAATCAATTCTCCGACACCTTCAACTGCCAACGCACTTTGCCCTCCTGCTGACAAAACTACATCTAATGGGGGTTAAACTATCCAGCACATGCAAAAAGACCAAATTTCTCATGCTGCCAAGTCATGTGCTAGGATTTCACATATTTCTGGAGTTTTTACCCCTGAATAGCTAAACTGACTTTCCCCTCATTCATTGATCTTGGCTAGAATAACTATGGTAGATTCAATAGCTAGTAGCTTGGCTATGTAATTGTTAGGAACTCACACAAATGCCCTGGACCTTACTCTATGCCACACAAATGCACACACGTCAAGACACTCCAATAAACACTCACCTTTTCATAAACTCTATGGCCTATTCTCTTACGTTTCAGAGGGAAAAGGGCTAAGTAATTTTAATTCCAGTTTTAGATTTTATTTTTAGTATAGTTTCTTTGTTTTGTTCCTATGGTTCTTTGTGTTTTTCTTTGTCATTTTAATGTTTTTACAGTATGTCATCTTAGCTGCTGGTAGGTGAAGGGTGTGATTGATGAATTTAATACATAAATAATAAATAAGCACGTGCAACTACATTTGTTCAAAGTCATTGTCCACTGCTGCTTCTGTTTTTTACCTCTCCATTTCTGTATAGAAATTTAGGTTTTTTTAAAGTTACCTGGAACAGAGCCTTATTTTTACTGTATCACATTTCTATCCTATCCTTCCCCCATAAAATTTTTATTTTATTTTAATTTTCCATGTTTATTTCCAAAATAGCCCTGCAAGGAAAATAAGGATTAAGGACCACCCCCCCCCCCCGGTGAGCGTTTCTATGGTTCAGAGAAGATTTGAACCTCGGCTTTCTGAGAGTGATGGCACTATATAAATAAATGAGAAGACCCATTAGCAGAAGCATTCCCTGTAAATAATAATAATAATAATAATAATAATAATAATAATAATACATTTATTTTTAGCCCGCCCCTCTGAACAGGCAATCGGGGCAGGGTACAAGAGAAGTTAAAAATCATCACAATTAAAATATCCAATCCCATTCCCAACTCCCCCCCCCTTAACAAAAGATTAAACCAAAGACAAGTTAAAAACAGTTACAAATAAACAAAATCCACAATGTCACACCAAAAGACTTTCTGAGCTGTTTAACCGGATGGAAACTAAGAACTAGCAAGAGATAGAGTCGGGGATGTTAGACATTTTCCAGGAAGGCCCGCCGAAAGAGATGCATCTTCAAAGCTTTCTTAAAGCTGTCAATTGATGGAATAAGACGCATCTCGTCCGGCAGGTCATTCCAAAGCTTGGGGGCGACCGCTGAAAAGGCCCTCTGGGAAGTCTGCACCAACCTGGTTTTCCTGGGCTGTAAGAGATTCCTCCCAGAGGATCGAAGTGTGTGGGGGGGGGGGTTCGTACGGGGAGAGGCGATCCCTTAGATAGGATGGACCCAAGCCATGTAGGGCTTTATAGGCCAAAACCAACAACTTATACTGTGCCCAGAAACTGATTGGCAGCCAGTGGAGAGATTCTAGCACAGGTGTCATGTGCTCTCTCCTAGATGTACCAGTAATGAGTCTGGCTGCCATATTCTGGACCAGTTGTAGTTTCCAAGTTAAGCACAAGGGTAGCCCCATGTCCAGTGCATTACAGAAGTCCAGTCGTGAGGTTACCAGAGCATGTATCACAGTTTCCAGATCCTTCCTCTCCAGGAAAGGGAGCAGCTGGCGGATTAGCCGAAGCTGGTAACGGGCACTCCTGACCATCGCATTCACCTGACTAGTCACATTTCTTGGGGGGTGTCTTCCTTGAACCCAATAACAGTAAAGTCTAACAGTTTCATATTTTGCAACTCACTTTTTTTTCTATAAAGCCGGAATTCAAATGTGCTGAAATTAAAACCCAATGGTGGATTATGTAGATGGTATGTATTATTGTTCTAGATCCAGAAATATATGGACAGAAAAAGACTTCCACTTCTGCAAAGCAGACCTTTCTAATTCTTTTAACTGGGCTCTCTTACTGGATCTTTCTGTGTCCCTGACACATCATTCCACAATGTCTCAACTCTGAGATGCAGATGTGGGAGAAATGGGGGCACCATAGTAGAGGAAATGAGAAAGCCATGGTGCCCTCTTTTATCTCTGAATCTATTCAATTTTTTTCTTAAGCTAATATATCTGACACAGACAAATTGGGTTTAGAATGTGTATTCCATTACTATACCAACAATTATTTCTGCTGTGTTGTACAGAGTGTTCTGAAATATAATGAAATAAACATTATTTACCGTAACTCCCACTCTTTGAAAAGAAAAGAGGTTCGACCCAGACATTAGGAAGAACTTCCTGATGGTTAGAGCAGTTCAACAGTGGAATCGGTTGCCTCAGAGTGTAGTGGAGTATCCTTCTTTAGAGGTTTTTAAAACCATCTGTGAGAAGTGTTTTGATTGTGTACTCCTTTCATTGTGTACTCCAGGGGGTTCGACAAGATGGCCCTTGTGGTTCCCTCCAACTCTGTGATTCTAGGATTCTATAGAATCCTAGAATCACAAAATCATAGAGTTGGAAGAGACCACAAGGACCATCCAGCCCAACCCCCTTTCCATACAGGAACACACAAAGCACACACACACGCACCCCACAGATGGCCATCCAGCCCCCGTTTAAAGGCGTCCAAAGAAGAAAACTCCACCACCCTCCAAGGGAGTGTGTTCCATTGTCAACCAGTTCTTACTGTCAGGAAGTTCCTCCTAATGTTGAGGTGGAATCTCTTTTCCTGTAGTTTAATCCATTGCTCTGGGTCCTGTTCTCTGGAGCAGAAGAAAACAAGCTTGCTCCATCCTCATGAACAGGACAATGCAAAGTGCAATAAACTTTATGTCTGATCTGATGTTACACTGGAGTGGGAGAAAGAGTGGAAAATCCAGCTTTAGGCACAAGGTTTCTCCAGTTCTAAATACCAGGAATTCCTTGAACATTGTCTAATCACAGGTAACAAAAATACATAATAACAGAGATAGTCTTTTGTCGCCTTTTGCCATGAGAGGTATATACAGTGACTCTAAAGGAACACAAATTTTTCTCACACCAAAGTAAACATAGTTAAAACATGATGCAAATCTTAATTTCACTGGTCTGCAGTTGCACACTCCAGTTGGCTTTGAATTTTACAAATCTCAGAGATAACTGTTTATATCACTTCCAGAAAACAAGGAACATAGACTTAAACTGAGGGGAAGGAAGAAGTTACCAACACAGAAATTACAGACACCTCTACTACCAGAGCTTCTTCAGAAACCTCAGATTGTCAGCCAAGGAGTAAAAAATGTGTGTATATATAACAATCTACTTATAGGGAATACATCTGGCTTTAGGGATATGACCAAGTTTATAATATTTGTGCACTCCCTTTCCCACATCAGATCTCTCAGTACTCAGCCATGCAAAAGAACATGCTCAAGGGCAGGTATTGCCACAAGTTTCAATTTTTAAATTATTTTAGAAGAAAACATCCAAAATGGTTAAGGAAGTAAGGATGATACACAAAATAAATATATCTACTTTCCTACATTAATCCATTCATATGTAGGCAAAATTGGATTAGAATCAGTTAGAAAGAATATTACTTTTATTTCTCGTATCTACAAGTGGGGATTGAAAAAGATTTCTCCCTTTCTGACTATTCCAAGAGATTCAGAGGGTTCCATGACTGAACTGCTCCTAGGCCAGAAATCAACTGCAGAAATCAGGTAAAAGTCACACCTATTCATTAACAATAAGAAGATCATCTGGCCAGAGCCAATTCAGCAACAATTGCAGCATTAGAAGAGAACGTGACAGTACTGCTATAGCAGTCAATATTTTCACAAAAGAGAGCAATAGGACAATAATGGCAACATAAAAGCCAAATAATCTCGCAATTGCATTACGCACATCTCTACTAATAAAGCGTTATTACATTGTCATTGCCTGTTTAGCTCATGCAACATTTCAGTGCAACGGTACATGTTTTGCACCAAATGTTTCCCTCCCACACAATAAAATAAACAAAGTAAAATTTACATGTTACTTTCATCCAATGCAAACAAATTTGTGCCCCATACCTTACAAATAAAACCTAATTCACTGCAACTCTGATCACAGTCATGAGAAGGAACCATCACTGGCAAAATGCATTGTGGGTAAATGTTCCCAACTGCTTCCCCAATCACGAGAATGAAACGTGGTTGATTTTTGCACCTACCCAATAGTGCTTCATTCTCATGACTGAGAAGCCATTCACAGGATTTTCTTGTGAATGACTTGTTACTGGAGGATTCCAGGGTCTTCACAGGAGAGCCCCCAGATAAGCACAATGTTGTGTGAAAAACCTCATCACAATCTCACAATTATATCAGGAACATACCTTTTACTTCCTATTTTTCCGCTCGTGTGATAATCTCCTAAATCAAACAAATCGGTCTTTAAACAGATCAAGCCAAAACTCTCCTTGGAAGCCAAGGTGATCTAACTGAGGCTGTCATACTCTGGCCACATAATGAGAAGACATGGATCACTAGAAAAAACAATAATGCTAGGAATGGTAGAGGGTATAAGAAGGAGGGGAAGACAGCAAGCAAGATGGATGGACTTAGTCAGGGGAGTCACAGGCAAGGGTTTGCAGGGACTGGACAAGGCAGTAGAGTATAGGGAGTCTTGGAGGGGTGTCATCCGCAGGGTCTCCATGAGTCGAGACCGACTCAAGGGCAGTTAACAACAGTTGCAAGAATAACTAAAAACAGGCTTGGGCAATAGATGTGAGGAAACCCACCAGTCCTGAAATTTTCCCCTTATTCTGTTTTTATGAATGGAGTTGAGGGGGCTGCAAGGATGTCTGTTCCCAACACTGTGGGATCACTCACTTCCTTATGGGAAAAGATTACCAAAAGAGTAAATTTTCATCTCAGAATATCAAGCACTCACATGTGTTCTCATAGGAAGTTAACTGTAGTGGCCAAAACAAGAAAATAAAAACACTACAGGTGGAGATTGACATGAGTTGCTATCTGAAATTTCAGACCTCTTATCTGTTTTCTAACACAGGAAGTAGCAATACAATGCTGATGCATAACCAAATCTGAGGCAGTCATAGCCCCTTTTGTCACAACAAGCTAGGTGCATTTAGGAATCATCTTGACGATTAAGCAGAAACTTGTGTAAGACTCATCTTTGCATAGAAGAACAAAGAATCTTCACAGAAAATGGCATTGCATGAAACATACTAGCTACTATGCAGATTTTATTTTAGAAAAGACAAATCTCCTGAGATAACATGAACAGGGAAGGGTAAGGAGGACAGAAAGGAAGATTAGTACGTGAAAAGATAACAGAACATTGATAAGGCACAGCACTTTGATTAAGGTATTCTGAAAAGCTAATGTCCTTTGAACTATGATGTTTAGCATATGCAGCCTTTCCCTTAAAAATGTTTAATTCAATCTGCCACTGGATGGATGACTACAACAGGAAATGATCTTGCTGGCTGTGTGCCAGGCACTCCAGACCACAACCAGCATGAAAGCCACATTAACAGTTGACCTCCTCTGCTGCAGTTCATGTGTTCTCAAACAACATAAGACAGTATGGAAGGAAGGAGGAAACAGCCACCAATTACCTTGCTACAGACAAACCTGAAAAACTACCGTACCAAGAACTTTCATGCACACACACAATCTACTGCAGAGTAGGTTTGCTGGAGAAAGCAGAATTCTCATGCATTTCTTGCTCTACTGAAATGAGCAAGAAACAGTGCACCAAGCTAAGCTAAAGCAGCAGTGTTAAACCTGGAAGACTCTAAAGTGACTGTGCACATCATTTATCAGATGGCCAGGGTTTCTGGCAGAGTTAAATTCAGTGAAGTGCATAATGTGTACAAAGTACTTTTCCTGTTTCATACAGAGGAGCTAGCTTGATTATTAAGATAATCCAACTGTGATTGAGAGCATGCCCCTGCCAATGTCTGTAATATATGGGTCCACCAACTCAGAAAGCATGAAATGGCAAATCTTTTGTCAGATACACATTTTGTGAATAACTACAATCCTAACATATATGAATAAACAAAAGAAAAGAAAAATCCAGATCAATCTTTGCTTATAGACTGTTCAGATTATTTCTTCTAGCTTTTTCACTGGTTCCAAGCCTCTACCTTCTTCATATGGAATATTCAGCTATCATTATGTGTTTATATTGGCAATATTTTTTTAAAATTGCTTACATAAAATGGTTCAGAGAAACAAAAGTAATCCCACTCTTTTCTTCAGGGTTAATTTTTCCTGATAGCATCAGGAGGCAAACCCACAGCACTTACTTCAGCTTTAACACTGGGACATAAAGTAGTCACGCATCATTCCACAAACAATAAAGTCCCTTGACAAAGATACATCTATTCAAAAGGAAGTATGTCCCAGAAATCACAATAGGGGAAAATAAAGTACAAAGATTCTTAGATATGTTGTCTCCAGACCATTTAAGAAGCTCATAAGGGGGGGAAATCAGCACTTTGAGATCTACCCAAAAGATCAGAATAAACCACTGTAGGTGTCTTGACAGCTGCTGCAATCCATTCCAACTGACCTATCATCCACCCCTATATCCCAAACAGGAAGGACATTCAAAGTTGGCTTCATATGCAGAGTATATTTATAATTTGACAACAAGTTATTGGTTTAAGTACCTTACTAAAAAATGTCACCAAAACCTGACATCCACATTCTCCTAGAAATTTCATGGCAGCCATTCACTTGTGGAGAAATAATCTGAATCGTATAAAAGGTGCAGGGCACTTGGATGATATGGCGCCCATCTAAACCAAAAAGGGGGGGGGAGGTTTTAGAAAGATATATACTCACCACTTTCCAGCGGTCCTTCACCACATAGTTGGCCGGCAAAATGTCGACCTGTTCCCCTCCCCCACTCATGTTTGGTTCGTCCTTGATAGCAGCTGCTAGGCACTGCATTTGCCAGCCAGAGAATATTTTAGTGGCAGCTCCCAGTTTAAATGAGCCATTTATCTAGGAAGAAGAGAAAACATACACACAAAAGGGGAGGGGAAAAACACAAAAGAATTAATGCAGTTCATCACAGGTGGAACATGCTGGTGAAACAAACTCAATTTAGACCCGGCAAGGGACAGAAGCATTAGGAAGGTGACAAACTCACCTTGGAGTCAGAGCACAGCTTGCGACAAGCCTTGCTGCCCAAGCAATTGCCCTCTTTACAAAACCCTCAGCTGTCCTCATGCACAAAAGTAGCAGAAGCAACCATGCTGTGAGTCAGCAGAACAAACATAAGAGTAGTGATACATTACTGGCTTAGACCATGCAGGGTTTTCAGTGATCTAGGATGAGGTGGGGGTCTGAAAGCCAGCTACTCAAAGATAGGATGAAGGCAAAGTCTTGGATATTACCTGAGTACCAGTCAGAACAATAACCACAATTACTCCAAAGACCTAAATTTTCTTGCTAAAATAAAATATTGCTGAATATTACCCTTTCTTCAAACAGCCCCTCACCTCCCCAAAGCTTGTCAAGTACCAAACTCACTAAGCACCCAAGTGGGCTAGAATGTTCTTTTTGAGTACCAACTTCACGTTAAAAAGTACTACTTCCAAACAGGAAAGGGCACATATTCAGAAGAGTTCTAAACCACAATATATATTCCTTTCAACAATTATGTAAAGAACAGAAAGAGGGGTTATGTCTAATCCTCACCATGCTTGCTCAGAAGTATGTGCACTGCTCTCAATGGCATTTATGTGTAAGGATACACATTTATGATTTTCACCTTTGTTCCTGATACCTTACCTTGTGTCTAGGGCAATGGCTTCTTATTGCCCACTCACATTCCATTCCAACTCCAAGTGTCAAGAGGAGTTTTAGCAATTTTCCTATTAAAGTACCCATGAACCACAATAACGTTGGTCTTTATTTTCTTCTCAATCCCTATTTAGTTCTGTATGTCTGAATGAATCAACCATTGTTCTATTTCATTAAGTAAAATTATTTGTTTCTTCAGGTAGGTTACTTTATGACTTTGTTGCCACCTTTTATAAACTGGAGAAAAAAGAATTGTTGGAATTATACCTTTCTGTAGCAGTTTTAGCTTCCATTTGTATAAAACATTTCTTGTTTTGCAGCTGCTTTGGGACCCAAGACTAGGAAAAACTGCAGCATTTTCTATTCTCAGAGGTATCACTGTCTGACCAAGCATCAATTCTGAAGAAATATAAGCCACTAAATTGGATCACAAGCTCCCTGGTGTGGCAGTAAGACATATATTAATCATGATGGTTAATGTATACTTGGTCTTATATTTTGAAAGTCTTAAGTTTTTGAGAGATACAGGCCTCAAACTGTTAGGCCAAAGGGCCTCTGTTGGGCCACACTGAAGGTGTGATGTTTACATGACGCACACCCTGAATGTGGCTAGAAGCCACCTTGAGTCCACACCAACCCAGAAAAGCCTGGCCAAAAAGGAGAGGGAAAAATCTGCTCCTTTTTGGCGGCCCAGTTCAGAATCGAAGTAGTGGGCTGCATCGGGGCTGGCATTTGTGGTAGCCGTGGTCCCCCAGCGACTGGGGTGAGAACAGCCTCTTGTAGGTCCTTTTGCTCCCTCTGCTTGAGGCCACAGTGATCAACGCCACTATATTTTAAAGGTTTATTTACTGTTTTTTTAATATTGTTTTTCATTTGTAATATGGTATGGATTTTATTATAATAAAAATTCAAGTACTGGTCTACAAAAACTTAGCCCCTTTGAATCCAATTTTGGGAGAAAGGTGGGATATAAGTGGAAGCAAGCAATGCATAAATAAATAAGGCACAGAAATTAACTTAGAACATCTAGGTTGCAAAAATATTGTCTGAAACTGTCCAGGAAGCTAGTGAGCAATTAGATAAATATGAGTTTCCCTTTTTTTGCCCCTGGAAGTTCAGCACAACAGACCTGAGCCCCTTTAAGTTTCTTTAAAGCCTTCTAATTGCTTTCTTGCTTAGTATGACTTCTTTGACAACCTACTGGATGGGATGAGAAAGAAGGCTTTTATTGCGAAACAGATGCCGTCTGCAAGCAGAATCCAACCAGCCCTGCAACTCTGTGAAATTTCACTCACAAGACCCCCCCCCCCTCCCATGAACTTCATGGCAATTTGTGAAGTGACTGTAATTAGAAATCTATTACAGATTATAAAGCAGAATGATATTGTATAAAACTGTCATTTTCTCATTAAACAAGATAATTAGACTTAGTCACTAACAAGATAACATAAAACCTAAACTGACTTTATTCAAGTCAGATTAGCCATAGTTACTCATGCTTTACCCATCTCCAGATTGGATTATAGTAACAGGCTTGACATTGTGCTGCCCTTTGAAGATATCCAGAAATTAAAAGTGGTAAAAACAGAGAGTGAGGCACACTTTCTGAAACTCCAAATACAAGCAAGCCATTCCCTCATTCTGCAACCTGTAAATGGGGATGCAAAATTAGGGAGAGGCCATTATGGCCCACCTTATGCAAAAATCTGTGGTTAATCTTGTTATCATCACTGGCTGTTCAGGACACATTGCTCCACTAGTGTTTGATAAGCTTCATTACTGTGTCCAAGTTCAGCTAAGGTGTTGGTCCTTAACTTAAAACCACATAAATGGCTTGGGAACTATATATCTTACAGAACACTTCCTCCTACTGGTATATGTACATCCCTATGCAATCTGTTCAACATCTGAAATCCTGCTTTGAGTCATTCTATTGATTAAACAATTGTGCCCTCTATATAGATCACTTGGTCATCCCAACACTGAGTGCCCTCAGATGCCAGGCTTTCCAAAAAGGTATTTAAAATAAGTGATTTCTGCTTTGATTCTATTTAACTTAGGGGCTGTATACACTATAGAAAAAACATAATTTGACACCACTGGCACAATGCTATGGAATTCTGGGACTGGTAGTTTTGTGAGACATTTTGCCTTCTCTATGGGAGAGCTCTAGTGCCAGAATAAACAAGAATTCCCAGAATTCCACAGCACTGAGGGAGACAAGGTGGTGTCAAACTGGATTATTTCTACACTGCAGATGCAGCCTTAGTGCTTATGACCTGCTACTTTATTTTTTAAATAATTTTGTTCCCTTTCCTCATTTTCTTTAAAGGCTTCTTTTAAAATAAATAATTTAAAAGGATTTTAACATGTAATTTGTTTGGCGAAAGTTTTTGTTTCCTTCAAATATCAGTAAATTGCATTCCATCTATAATTTTGTCAATTTCATTTTTAAAAGGTGGAAATACCTAAAAATACATTATCAATCCATTTTCAGGCTTACTTTTAAACACAAGGCGGTAGTTTGTTAACTTATACACTGAGTGAATGTTCACATGGACAATTAGTCATGAGAAGTCGCTGCCTTGAATGCAAGGCACATTGTGAGCACATTGTGAGCTACACAAGGAAACCCACAGAATTTAAGTCTACACACATGTCAGATATGTGTGTAACTGTGGCAGCCAGTTGTAACAGTTTGGTATTCAGGAACATGGGCATGAGATGAAAAAGAAGCCAGTCATGTCGCTATCGATTGGTTTTAAGAAAGAACCCTTTTTTGGGTTATTACAACTTGAAAAATAGCATCCAACAAGATGCCAACAATATCCCTTTGGAGACTCTGGCACAGGTTTCAGCATCTTTATAGGATCCTTATAGGACTCCACCAATTCAGTGATTATAAGACCAGGAAAGCAATTTCTTTAACAGATGCTTAATTGCCATTGTGACTACTGTATGACACAAATCTAGCTCTTCCACAATTTTGTTTATATTTATCATGCAGAACAGTATATATTGAGGTCAGTGTAACATAGTCAGCATAAACCTGGCTCTACCAAAAACTTCATATTTATTCCATTTCCTTACCATTGACATTTCTCTGCAGTTTTCTTTTCCTAGTTCTTACTGCACCCTGTATTACTTTTTGTGCATTCTTCTACAAATCTCAGCCAGCCAACAGTAGGCTTGGGCACTTACACACCCAGCTTACTATTTCAAGCGCCCAAGCACCCATCTGCCATTTCAAGTGCTAAGCTTGCAAACTGAACAGGAAGACAAGCAGGCAAGCATTGGGAAGAGAACATGGACAATTTTTAAAATCTCTCTCAGGCCCTTGCTAAATTTAATTTTCTGCAATATACTTCAGTCAGTCAAACACTTTCAGTAGATGTTGAGTGATAGGAACAGGACTTTAAGGAACTAAATTTTATTAAATTAAAATTAATTTAAATTAATACTTTGGGTGGAAAATAAGGATGTGGCCCCTTTGGCATTCAGTTCATTTGAGTTTTATGCAACATAAGTTTGTTGAAGCTTTATTCATAATTTTAGCACTTTTGCTTGTGAGTGCAGCTTCTGCTAGTGTGCCTGCCAATCCTCAGAATTATTTCTCTACCTAGCTTTAGTTTATATATTACATCCAGCCAGAAAAAGACAAGAACACTTTTAAGGGAGTGCAGCTGTCTCAAATTCCATTTTGGGAGAAACTCTTACAGGTGAGGTACTCTTTTACATAATGTAAATAAATGATTAGTATGGTTACCTCTTTTATCATTGAGTCTCTCAAGAAAGCTGACACCATTGCTGTCTATAGAAATCATTTCCATTAGCTTAAAGCAGGCAATTGGCTAGACCAGGCAGCAGGAAAGAAGCTCAGAAAATAAAGCCTCTAGGAGATAATTATTTTCAGTACAAAAATTGCCTGATATTTTCCTACATGAAAGGCAGCTAAACAAATAAAGTTTACAGCCCTATATTAAATAATTAGTAGTACATTTTCTCAAGTTATAGTATAATATACATCCCATTGAGAAATACTGTGTAGACACCTAATCTTAGCAGAATTAGTCCTTTTAACTAAACATTTTATTTTACCTATTAAAATGTTACCAGTTTTGTGAGACCTGAGTTATGACAGGATTAAAGCCTGTTAAATACAGGACCTGTATAGTTCAACAGTGTTTTTGTATTTAAATATCTTCACGTTCATATTTTCTTGCAGCCAAAACGTAAAAAAAAATCCAAAATCTCTTCAGAATGCTCCATTGTCTCCATTCAGCAGAACAAAGCTAAGGAAATCTGGCTCTCACCATCTTACTAAAGGTCCTGGGAAACACTTAAGCGTTTTATACTCAGTGCTGAAGAACTGCAATATCCCAGTTTATTTCAGGATACATCCTCACCTCAGGAAGCCTATGAATTAGAACAAGCAATGTTTATTCAAGCTGTTGGAAATTATCACCACCATCACCCCACATAAAGATTCATTACCACATCAGTATTTGCCCATCCAAAGTAAAGGCCTTATTTAAACTTATTTAAAAACTTATTATTTAACATATCTAAATTAAGGAGAGGTTTCTATAAAGAGCTAAAGAGAAAAGACAAACCTGATCCAGCTATTTGTTGCCCAGGTGTCGCCCCAACATGCTGATCAGATTTTGAGAGTATGGACTCCCTCTCAAAATTAGAAAGGGGGGAAGAAGCAAAAAGATGCATTGAGAATTTAAGCCAACTTTTGTGCTTAAATTGTCTAAATTATCTAATTTCTAAATTATCAACTATCTAAAATGCATAAATGCAGAAAGACATGTTTTGTACTCAGGCAGACTATAAAGGAAAAAGACAATAGAAGAACCAACCAGGAAGGAAAACCATGTCATTTGTTTGTCATGTCGTTGGGCCAGGCTCCAACGAAAGTAGTTTATGACAGTTGACAAGTGTATGCTCCTCTTTCTTTGTACATGATGCTAGCACATTTGTCTTCTCACATGTGACAGGTTGACTGTCTGATTGGCCAAAGGTACATGGCTGTATCTCCCCCATCCAGGACCAATACCCTAGCCACTACACCTCAATGGCTTTAAAGTGTATATTACATGTATGGTACATCCAGAAATTCCCAATTTGACATAGCTTGTTTTTTCTGTCCTAATTATTATTACATTTTGAAACAAAATTAGTCCCTGTATCCATGGATTCCTTATCCACAGATTCAACCACCCATGGTTTGAAATATTTTTTAAATATATAAATTCCAAAAATCAAACCTTGATTATGCCATTTTATAAAAGTGGCACCATTTTACTATGTCACTGTATTGAACGGGACAAACTTCCATAGATTTTCGTATCCATGGGGGGTCCTGGAACCAAACCCCAGAAAATACCACGGTCCCACTGTAATTTTTAAAACTTGCACAATGTTTTAAAATGATGCCAAAGCAAATGCAATGAATGTATTCATAAAGCTGATAACAAATGTTTAATCCATGATAAAACATTTTTTATTGTTTTCATATTAGAATTAAAAAAAGAAAAATTACAAACTTATAATGCTACATGCATATGACAACATCAATCATTCCATATGTTCAAACTTGTTAATTATCTTTTATAACTTATGTCCCATACATAGTATACTTTGTTCTAACGCTAAGGAAAGAGGAGGTCTCGGAGTACCAGAACTAAAGCTATATCATCATGCTATGTGCAATAAACTGGGTAAGGGATTGGGCTAAGTTGCAAAACCCAAAACTTTTAAATCTAGAAGGGTTTAACATAAACTTTGGATGGCATGCCTATATGTGGTACAACAAAACGAATGCATGATAAAACATTTTAAAGCATTTTAAAGCTTAGGATCAGATTCTGCAACAATGAAAACCATACACTGACTAATGTTATGGTATGAAAGCAGTGGAAGAGCAATAACTGAAAGCTGAGCCCTACTTTTCATCTTTCTCTTCAAGTATTTCTCATTTCTCATGGATTAGGATGCTGTTTAGGTGATGGCTACAATCACCATTTCTACCCAGACTCTGAAATAGTCAAATGTAACCATGACAGGTCTGGGGAATACCCTTAGCTACTGGAAGTTGGAAGCTGCCATGAAACTATTAGTTCAAACTAACCAATATGATCCTTCTTGAAATGTATTTTTAGGGTTTGTGGGGCCTCCAGAATGCCTCAGAAATGCTGAGATGGTCCTACTGAGGATCCATCATCCACCTTCTGAAGCAGCAGGAAGGTTTAACATGTACTGTACTTAGATCTGATAAGAGAAGAATCTGGACAGCAAATTACAGTACATACAAGAGGCTTCACTTCTTGTGAACCCACCCTTGGCCCCAACAGTCACCACTGTTTACATAAATTCTATATAAAGATTGCCTTGATCCACACACACATACAAAAGAGGTTAGAGGTTTTGCAGGAATGCTTGCTTCTCTCACTCCCATGTTTTAAACTGAACTCATTTGGTTCTTTCATATAAAGGCTTTTTTGTTAAATCACTATCCTCATTCATGGATTCTGTCAGGGTGTGTGTTACTGGTACCTTCCATGTTTTCCTACCAGAAAATTAAGGGAGGAAACTTCCTCTGAATAAATCTTTTTTAAAAAAAGCTCTAGAATAGTGTTGGAGTCAATTAGGGGAACATAATAAACAACAAATCATTCAGAGCTCACTCATTTAGGTATGCCAGGCACATATGCCAAGAGAAATCATTTAGATAGCTTTACCTAGTTCTTGAAAATCAGGTCCCATCATATGAGATGTCAAACAGTTTATACCCTCTGTTATATGATTATTATATCATTGCATAGCATTATGCACATGTAACTATGTGCACGATTACTGAGTATGCGGTTAGTTCCTTATGTAACACTGGAAAAGATACTGAGCTGCTCCTACAAATGAACTAAAATGCAATGTGACTAGGATTCTTCCTCCTGGTTTTACATAAGGGTACTGTATTAATCAGTTTAATCAGTTAACAGCATTTTGTAAAATCAGAAATAATTAATAGATACATCAGAAGTAAGTGCTAAGTGTACCAATCAACCTATACCTTCTGGGCTGAACTGAAGAAAATAATCAGATAAAAAATATAAAATATTTTTCTGCTTGAGTTTGTCTCATTAATAACGCATACTTAGGTTCAGTTCACATTTCTAAACATAATAATAATAATAATAATAATAATAATATAATATTATTTCTATTCCGCCCCTCTGAACAAGCAATCGGGGCGGAGTACAGCAGAGGTTAAAACAATATCAAGTTAAAATACCCCTTCCTTACCCTTACCACCCTCCCTTAAAAAAGAATTAAATCACAATGGAGTTAAAAAACATAATAGATTAAAACAGCAATGCACAATAGTAGGGAGTGGACCCAGCTTAGGTTGTATGGAGAAAAATGCAGGAAAAGATTTTAAAAGCCCTTAAAACCTAGGTATGGAGCTGGGGATATTCACATTCTCTGGAAAGGCTTGCCGGAAGAGATGCGTCTTTAGGGCTCTTTTAAAGCCTTCTAAAGATGTAATGAGACGCATCTCGTCTGGCAGGTCATTCCACAACATCACCAAAACAGCATTTGATGTAGCACTAAAAAGGATAATTTGTGGAATGAGAAAGAATCACAGCATAGGACATTATCACATGGGAGGAATTTATCTCAATTTGGAAAGAAATGAAATTGGGGCCAGTTCGGAATTGAATGAATTCGCTAGTTCAGCTAATTTACGTGATTGCATATTGATGCCACACTGCGCTCGGAACTGCCCGAAATTGCGTCCCAGTGCCCAAAATTGTGTGTGATAGTTTCTCACGCAATAATGTGAAACCCCATGATTGCGTTCGGAAGGACTTCCCATTGCCCGAAAATGCATGTGATCAGCTTTCACACAATAACGCGAAACCCCATGATTTCGTTCAGATTGCCATTGGATTATACTTTCAATTCCTGTCTTGTGATAAACTCCAGTGATAGGCCCCAAACACAAGGTTGCCATATTTCATATAAAATTACATTTGATTGAACAAGTGCAAGTGAAATCAGCTTCCATCTGTACCTAAATTTTTTCTTTCTGAAAATATTTTCATTTTAGATACATTAAGCTCTCACTCACACCTTAGCTAGCTCCTAAACCCTAAACTACTGCAAGGGAATTGCTACAATCGTCCACTGGATAAATTGCTATATTTTTTGCTGTAGGTATTTTCCTAAACCCCTTAAACATACTTGATTACAAAACTTAGATAGGACTCTGCTTTCTTCTGTTTCAGTGTCTTCTGCTTCATATTCTATTTTCTTCCTGCTTCAAGAACTACTCTTACTTTCTATTGGCATTTCCTATTTCTTCTTCAAAACTTGTCAAATTTCTTCTTCAAAACTTGTCCTCCTCAGATTTTGATTCCTTCCCTGCTGCTCGACACTAGTTCTAGCTATGATCCTCATTCAAACCTCAGCCGACAATCTGACTTGGATCTGTTCCTGAAATTTACCTGGCTTTGCCTCTGTCATATATGTTCATTCCATGATTATTTCCTTGTCATTCAAAATTATGATTGAGTCTTAAAATTACAGAGTAATTTTTAAAAAAATCTATAAAAGGTAATTTTACTTTATGCTAATGAAATTTCAAAAATACATGCTTTTAGTCCTCACTTCCCCTTGGCAAATTTTACAGTTGTCACTGTCTTGTAGGATTCTGCAGGCAACATAAAAAGAATAGGGGATGTACACGTTGCCACTTAGCTGCATTAAAAGACGTAACAATCAAACAAATCTTACTGCGTGACCTATGCTATTAAATACAGTGGTCCCCCGGGATGTGAATCCCCCGGGGAACGAAATCCCCGGGACCCAAAACCGCCGGGGCCGCAAAAAAGCCGCCGGGATCCAAAGAAAACCCCAGATTGCGAAAGGGAAAAACCGTGCAGCCCCTTTAAATTTGCCACGCGGTCCGTCCACTAAAGCGGTCCCCTGGGAAACGAAGATTTCCGGGTTACGAAAAGTAATCCGGAACAGATTACTTTCGTAACCCGGGGGACCACTGTATTCCATTAATATCCAAGGTTCTGGTTTTTAATCAAGTATGGGGGGGGGGGGATAATTTTAAAAGCTCTTTAAAAATCAGTCCTAGTAGAACATTTTTGTACCTGAGCTGAAAAAAGGGGCGAAACAGAAAACATACCTCCTGATGTGGAAGGGGTTCCCCCCATAAAATTAATAAATTTTAAGACTATAAAATGGTTCCAAATAGTTATAAGAAAGTTAAACACTTTCCTTCCTGTAACCATGACACAAATATTACAAAACTTTTATCTGAGGGAAATGAATAAATAAATACTGAGCAAAACAAATTCCAACATAGATATATTTGAGGTCAGTCCCTGAAAAAAATATACAAGGGGAGTACAGACATGCAAAAAAAAGGTGCTTTCAGGCTGCCTAGAAGGCGTGACATTTAGATGACACCTGCCTTGAAGCCAGCAAGAAAGTGCCCTAGGTGCCTTATGCAGAGAAAAGCTGTTTTTTTTTAAAAGCAGCTTTTTTCTGCTTCTTCCTGGCTTGAAGCCATGTCAAGTGGTCATGACACGAGCACTCCAGCTGCCTTGGGAGTCGGTGGTGCGGTTGGTGGGGTTTCAATGTGGCTTCGGAAAAGGTAGCTTCAAGCCGCTTTTTTCTTCCCCAAGCTTTCGCCCCAAGGTTTACTGAATGTGAGTTTGTGCATTAAAAGAACCAGCAATAAGTTAATGAAAAATAAGGACTGTGCATCTTCCATGAGCAAGATTGAAGACAGGTAAACTCTTTAGTCAACTACTACAGTGGTCCCCCGGGTTACGAAAGTAATCCGTTCCGGATTACCTTTCGTAACCCAGAAGTCTTCGCAACCCGGGGGACTGCTTTGTCTGCTGCACCGCGCAGCAAATTTAAAGGGGCCAGGCTTTTTTTTTTATACCCCGGGTTTTTTTTCAGGAACCGGGGCAGTTTTTGCGGCCCCGGCTCTTTCGTACCCTGGGGGATTCGTAACCCGGGGTACCACTGTAGTTCATAATTGGTCAGCAAAATTTCTGAGACTGTAAGCAGGTCAGGGGCAGTGTGTGTTGCAATTCTATCATAATGCAAAAAAAAAAAAAAAAGGTACCAAATGTAGTGGGAGACACTAAACAGTTCCCCCAGAATCATTATTCTCCTTAAAAATAATTGTAACCCTTTTAGTTGCTAAGATATGTTTGAAAATGAATCAACAATGACGATCAAAATCAAGAATAAGATTTCCAGAGGCTGGGCATGGGCTTCAGTATCTTTACAACTAGCAAATGGGTAATGCAAAACAGTGAGAAATTCACAGTTTTCATAAAAATATTATGACCATTTACTTCATTTGCTGACTTCATCTAGGGGTCAAACTAGACCCAACTTGATAAACAAATCATCAGACTCTCTCATCTTGAGGGAGATTTTGCAGACTGCAGAGTAGTGCTAGCAAAGGATGGGCTGTTTTCCAATTTTCCAGCCCCAAATGCTGCGATTAGTTTCATATGAGTGGGAGAAAGGACCTATATGAGACTTGGATATTCTTCTCTATGCATGCATCAGCTTTAGGCAGAACTTCGACTGGGAAAATGGCACTGGAAAAATGAATGTAACCCACCCTACTCCAGCATGATTTCCTCAGTCATGTCCACTTTGGCCTTAGCCTGCAGTATTCAACTTTGTTGGAGTAGAATTTCAAATTGTCTCCTGCACTTTTTGGCACTATCAACCCTTCACTTGCATACTGGGAGTGGTACATGAACCTATGCACTAAAAGAAAGAACAAAAACTTAACTGACTTACACCTCAAAAAGTGAAGAAACCTTCCTTGAGTATTTCATTCTCCAACCGTAGGAAGATTGATGTGCATCACCAACTCAATTTAAGATAGGAGACTGTTAACACCCTCGCAAAGTATACCCTCTTCCAGATTCTAACTAAATATAACTAATTAACAATGAGAAAAGTAGAAGTGTACAAAGTTTTGACAAATGATTCATCAAGGAGTCACCATGAGCAGCACCAGAAACACATTTATAACTGTGAACAGACTGAAAAAAGTGGGCACAAAATATGTTTGCACTTTGCTGCTGTTGTTGTGACTTGCTCATGGTCACCCAATGGGTTTCATGGGTCAGTGGGGATTCAAACTCTGGTCTTCCCCAGAGTCATAGTCCAGAATTTATTACATTACACCACACTGGCTCTTAGAACAGCAAAATTCCACTTCTGCACAATGACCAGCCAAAGGGAAGGTACTGTGTGACTCTTTAGATGCTGCAACTCTCAGCAGCCCTGACCAACATAGCAAAAGGTGAGAAACGCTGGTACTTGTAGCTCAGCAACATCAGCCAGCCTGTACAATTCCCATTCCTCAGCTAGCTCAATCTGCTACCTTACAGAATGACAAAATATTAAACTGAAAATCAACTGTTAATGAATTATATTAAAGGGTCCTTCTATATAATTATTTATTTATTTATTTATATTTCCCTCCTCTCCCTACAGATCGAGGCGGGATTACAGCACAAAAAGCAGTAATACATATAATATCAATATATAATTACAGCAATCAGTTAAAAACCATCCAATTAAAACCAATAACATCCGCCATGTGATCTATATCTAGAGGGTTTCAACAGTGCAGGGGTTCAGAGAGATATTCTACCTTCTCTCCAGACTGATCACAGGGATAATCCAAAAGAGAGGTTTGATACAACTGCAACAATGAGATACACCTGACTGTTAATACAAAGAACTCAAGAGGTTCAATGAAGCTCAATGACAAAATGATGCTCTACATATCACAGTTCCACTGAGTTCACCACACTGTGAGTTAAATGAGAGAAACTTGGACAAAGAAATCTAGTCATACTCAATTGAGAAATCCCCTTAATTGCCTGCTTTACAGAATTTAGATCTCTCATCTAAAATATTCATACATGTGTTATCTTAGATACATATTAGTGGGGCTGTTACTAATTTGTGTTTCTCTGAATAAAATTCAGACCATATACTTAGATCTAGATATAGTCACACCTAGTATAGAAACACCTAAATTAATGGGACTTAATATAGCAATAATCAGATTTAATTTAGTTCTAATTCCTAGATTTGCATGGAGAAGGCCTGAGCTTCCATTTTTCCATCATTCTGTCCATCATAGGACCTCAACAAAGAATGCCGGATATGATTCTGGGCCCGAGACTGTGGAAATTAAAACCAGCAGCAAACTGCACAGAATGTTAGTATGACTCACATGCAAAATATAAGATCATAAATACAATCCTCTGTAAACTGACAGCAGCTGCATCTGCACTGCAGAAATAATCCATTTTGATACCAGCTTGATCTGCAGTGTGTTATGTAACAGAGCTGACAGAGAAAGCTGAATGTCCCACAAAACTACAGTTCCCAGAATTCCATAGCATTGAACCATGATAGTTAAAGCAATATCAGGAACCACGATAGTTAAAGCAATATCAAACAGGATTATTTCTGCAGTGCGGATGCAGTCAGTGTGTATTTCTTCTAGGAATCACCATTTCAAATGCCCCATTTCTTCTCTCAATCTTAGCAGCCAATTCCACTAACAGTTTTAAGTTTAAGACTTCATCCTCCGATATCAAATGCTCTTCAAATGAGCTAATTTTCCCTCCTTTTAGATATAGCAATAGCAAGTACATTTCTATACCATTTATCAATGAATTAACACTCCCTAAGAGGTTTACAATGTGTAAATCAATTGCCCCCAACAAGCTGGGTACTCATATGTTCATCAGCTAACACTAATTCCAAGAGAGAACAAATTAAATGTTCTACCTATTGTTTTTGATATCATCAGAAAGTGTGGACTAAAGTAAACTAATTGTAAGAGGATGAACTGGATCCAGACTTGGTTATTTTTAAAGTAGACTTGTAGACTTTCAAATACAAATGGGACACTCTGTAGTAATTTAGATCCCCCTGATTTAAATGGCTCTATTCATTCAGTCTGGACCCAAACAAATGTTTTTTTAAATAAAAAAAAGACGTCAGGCAAAGTCATATAGTAATAAAAGAATCTAAAGAAGGAGTGCTTGAGCCTCAGAAAATAATTCATAAAGGAAAGGAACCTATCTCTGCTCCTCAAACATGCCAGTTGTTTCTTCAGTGCTTACCTGGGGGCTTAAATAAACACCTGTTGGAACAGAGGCAGATAGTTTTGAACAAGGATTAGAATCAGTAGGAAAGCCAGTTCTTTTTTATTTCTGAAGCTCATGGAGAAAAACTTGACTAATTACTTGGTTAAGTCATTTGGCTCTATGGTAGACCTCTATTCCACTAATTTAGCTAATAAAGGAGTGAGCAATTTCTGACCTGCCTTATGCTGTTTTACTGGAGATCCCACCATCCCTTAACACTGCCTACGCTGGCTAGCTCTGATAGAAGTTGCATTCCAGCAACATCTGGAAGGCAGTGTTGCCCACTCTTGCTCTAAAGTGCCAATGCTTATCAGTATACAAAGTACTAAACTAGATGTACCCATGCCCCTCTCATTATAAGGCAATTTCCTGTGATTTAGAGAAATTACATCCTATATTTTCATTTCTGTGGAAGTGGACATACATTCTCTTGGCTTTACAGGGTCTTTCTTGAGGACAGACGGCAGATTGCTCTAAATATCAATGCCTCACAAGTATCTTCTAACACTATGAGAGTTACGTGTCTGTCTGTCATACTGGATCCTGCACAGGTAGCAGTGAATTCTAACTTGAGAAGATGTGTCAAAATGCAGAGTAACGAAAACCCTGCAGTTTCTACTTATCATGGTGATAGAATTTGCTTGTTTAAACTCATAACTACAATGGTAAGTGCTTAGTTCCTCCTGTTCTTGCTCATTGGCAGCAGTTATGATCCACACCAGCACAAACCATTCAAACAGTAACCAAATTGATCAATAAAAGATTGCAGTTTATTGTGCTCAAGGTGCCCATTCAAACGTTTCACTACTACCGGTATCTGAATAGTGTTAGGGACTAATAATTAGTGGGAAAGGACAAAACTGCAGCTTCCCAGGGCGTTGAAAATTTTTGGTTCCTCAAGATCTTGGCATAACAAGATACTGAGTTGGATGAACCATGACCTATTGACATCCACACAGTCACCAGATCATAAGATACATGGACAATGACTTGCCCTAAATAAATGTCCATGGGGAAAGCATGGAATTCAAAACTCAGGGAAAGAGACTGTGTACTGTTATAATTTCCTTGGCACATAGCGGGGTGTCACATTTCAAGGATGTGACAAATTAGAGAGCATTCAAAACAGAGCTATGAGAAAGATAACCCTAGAAAATGAGCCCTTAATAGGTCATTATATACGTAACATAAGCTATCTGATCTGTGAGGTAGAGAAGAGACTACAAATGGTTTAAATACAAAGCAGAATCAATATGGTGAAGAGTCTGGAAACCATGCCTTATGAGGAGAGACTTAGGGAGCTGGGTATGTTTAGCTTGGAGAAGAGAAGGTTAAAAGGTGGTATGATAGCCTTGTTTAAATATTTGAAGGGATGTCATATTGAGGAGGGAGCAAGCTTGTTTTCTGCTGCTCCAAAGAATAGGGCATGGAACAATGGATACAAAATACAGGAAAAGAGATTCCACCTCAACATTAGGAGGAACTTCCTGACAGTAAGGGCTGTTTGACAGTGGAACACACTCCCTTGGAGAGTGGTGGAGTCTCCTTCTTTAGAGGTCTTTAAACAGAGGCTGGATGGCTATCTGTCAGGGATGCTTTGATTGTGTGTTCCTGCATGGCAGAATAGGGTTGGACTGGATAGCCCTTGTGGTCTCTTTCAACTCTATGATTCTATTATTCTAAAATAAACAGGAAGAGAATGTTTTAAATTCATAAGATCTGAAGATAAATCTCAAAGATTGCAAAAGCTATGAATTCTTCATTCTTAACATTCTTCCTCCTGGGGCGTTTACCTTCTTCATGATTAATGCAAGAGTTTATACCATGGAAAAATGAGTTTTCTACCCTTCTTATATTACCTCCCATTACAGGATACACAGGACTTCACACTATCATTCCATTTCAACCAACAGCTTGGCCACCCAGGATAACTGTATGACTATCACACACAATTTATGATTTCACCAAGGCAAGTGTCCTGTTGTTGCCAATTTCAAATACAGTATTCTGTTCAGGTTTATCACCTATCAGTCCCTTTTGTCACATTCTCCCGCCACCCTCTGTGAATGTCCTGCTACACTCATGTGTATGTATGATATCATCTACTTATTGGGATGACTTCATTCCTACTCCAGGCCAACTTCTTTATCAAAGTTGTAATCACCTTAGCCTTTCCTTATGTAGCTCTCCATTGACATATTGAAAGTCCTATCACCATTTCTCAATGGTCAGTCTTCAACCTTTCCAGAAACTCTACTGTTGCCTTTCATATTAGTTCATTGCTGCGTTCTTTCCACTGCCAGAAGTGTTTTTTCCAGTGCAATTAGAATGTTCTAATAGGTACACAGTGTTCACACCCAGGAATTTTAAAATAATGTTCAGCTAAATAAACTCAAAGATTCCCAGTTGGGTCAAGTCACACACTCTCAGTCTCAGAGGATGGCCATGGCAAACTCCCTCTGAAGAAACTTGCGTAGAAAACCCTGTGACCTTAGGGTCACCATAAGTTTGAAAAGCCTTGAAGACACACAACAACACAATAGTCATTCATACTTGGGGTAGCTGTGTTGGCTATACAGCAAAGTACTGTGACACCCAAAATCCACAAAACAGTTGGCCCAATAAAGGTATCACTGTTTTGTGGCTTTTTAATATCCAGAGCAAGGGAGTGGTGATGGCAGTTTTGCTATTTGCCTATATAGGTCAAGCCTGTTCACATCCCTGGTCTGAGATCTCCATTCAAAAGGTTGGGTACATTTGCCCCTGTAATATAATACAGAGACCCAGCATCGTGTAGTGGTTTGAGCAGGATTCAATTCCCTGCTCAGCCATGGAAACCCACTGGGTGACCTTGAGTGTCACACTCTCTCAGCCCCAGAAATCTCTGTGATAGGTTCGCCTTAGGGTCACCATAAGTCAGAAACAATCCAAAGGCATGCATCATCAACAAATATATACTATTGTGTTGTATGCCTTCAAGTCATTTCTTACTTATGGGGATCCTAATGTGAACCTATCACGGCAAGATTTGTTCAGAGGAGGTTTGCCATTGCCTTCCTCTGAGGCTGTGAGCGTGTGATTTGCCCAAGGTCATCCAGTGGGTTACATGCTTTAAAATGTTCAAAACTGCTTTAAAGGAGGTATAGCTATGTTGTTATGTGCCTTCAAGTCACCTCCTACTCATACAGCACCCTATCATGGGGTTTTCTTGGCAAGATTTGTTCAGAGGTTTGCCATTGCCTTCCCTTGAAACTGAGAGTATGCGACTTCCCCAAGGTCACCCAGAATCGTCGTCCTACACTCAAATCACTACACCATATTGGCTCTCAAGGAGGCTATACAGTTGGCCCTCCATATTTGTGGGTTTCACTTTTGCACATTTGACTATTTGCGGTTTTGGTTAATACATTCTCTCTAGGTGATCCGGCGCAACTCTGCCAGAAGCTGACCACGGAGTCACGCCGGAGGACCTAGACCAGTGGTTCTCAACCTTCCTAAGGCCACGACCCTTTAGTTTAGTTCCTAAACTGTAACGTTATTTTCGTGGCTAGTTAGTGCGACGACGTCCTGTGTTTTCCGACGGTCTTAGGCGACCCCTGTGAAAGGTTTGTTCGATCCCCAAAGGGGGTTGCGAGCCCCACAGGCTGAGAACCGCTGGCCTAGATATCCCCAGAGAAAACACTTCTCTGGACATTTGTAGGTCCTCCAGCATGGCTTCTATAATCACCTTCTGGCAGACGTTGACCAGAGTTGTACTGGAGGACCTGGAGAATCTTTGGCTGCATTCACACTGGAGAAATAACCCGGTTTGGCACCGCTTTAAGTGCCCTGGCTCAAGGCTATGGAATTCTGGGAGTTGGAGTTTGTTGTGGGCCCAGAGCGGAGCAGAGCTCCGCTCTGGGCCCCACAACAAACTCCAACTCCCAGAATTCCATAGCCTTGAGCCAGGGCAGTCAAAGCGGTGCCAAACCGGGTTATTTCTTCAGTGCGGATGCAGCACTAGATAGGAAAAAAGAACAGTGTTAATTATTATTTATTTGTGGATTTTCATCATTCATGGAGGCCCTTTGCCCCTAACCCCAGAGAACATGGAGGGACCGCTGTACTTTTTCTCATAGAAAGAGAAAAACACCTCTGTCTTGCCAATGTCAAGGGGAAAGTGCCACCTCTCCTTTCACACAGGTGGAACCTGCCTTGCCGCTACCCCAAAAAGAACCCAAGTGTTAAAAATTAAAACTTGTCATGGCCTCCCTTCCACATTGTTTGTTTGTTTTAAAAATAGCCAATTATTTGACTGGCCCCATTTTTGCAAATTGTACCAGCAGGCAAGAGATTTGAATCTGGGACCCTACACTAAGGAAAGAATACACTGGGGTACTAATATTACAGTAATACATAATTTTATTAATGGTGAAGAATCAAAAATATATCTTATGACAGCTCAGTACTGAAGCAAAACAATTCATCTGAGATCTTCACATGGGGGGCTGACTGAGGTAAATTGTAGGGGCGATGGAGACATATGGTGTCTACATTTATTTTAACGTATTGTTCTCGGTGGTATTTATATTTTTACTCGTTTATTTTTAATATCCTTTTTATTTAACCTTTCTTATACAGAGTGTTATACAAGTTTTGTTGTAATGTGAGGTGGCCCACACAGGCTAATAAATAAACACTGCTATCGTTGGACTGGATCCATTTAGAGGGCACTCAAGGGTCCCTCAGGCAGGCTCTGAGGTAAAATTTAAATAACAACGGTCATTCTTCCTCGCGGTGGGAGGGGCTCCCAGGTGAAGAGCGCGCGACTGGGGCGAGGAGGAGGAGGAGTCCCGCCCTTGCCGAGGCCCCGCCCTCTTCCCTCTAGCCCCGCCCCCTTCCTTGCCCGCACTGCAGCGCGCTCAAAAAAAAAAAAAAACCTCCCTTGCTCGGGGCCCACCACCACCGCCACCGCCACCGGCTTTGAGTTTCCACGCCTACTGGCTTAGGCGCCTGTCAATCATCACCGTGCCCCGGGGCACCCTGGGAACTGAAGGAATTTTTTTTTTTAAAACCTTACCGCTACCACATTTTCACGTCGAGAGAGGGGACAGAGGCAAAACTACAATTCCCACAATGCGCTTAGCTAGCGCAGGGTTGTGCCCCTCCCTCCGAAGGGGGTGCCGCCGCCGCCGCCGCCTCGATAATATCCTAATCCCCCTCAATTGCCAACGGTTTTCTTCTTCAGTCTCACCTGGTCGTTGCTGCTGAGGGCGGCGCATCTCCTTTCAGTCTCTCAGAGAGTGCGGCAGCGAGCAGAAGCAGCAGCAGCGTCGGCGCCGGCCCTGCCCTTGCCCTGCTGCTGCTGCTGCTCCTTGCCCAGCCCAGCCACGACCGCCGTGTCCCTGATGCTGCGTCCCAGGAAGGGGCCGCCCGGGGAGCATCCTCCTCCTCTCTCCCCGCCGCACCCTCCGGACCCCTGGCCTCAGCAGCAGCAGAAGGAGAAGGAGAGAGGTTCGAGGAAGGAGAGGCGGCGGCGGCGGCGGCACTGCTGCTGCTTGGAGAGTGCTGGCGGTGGGATATGCCCACAATGCACCGCGCGCGCAGAGCATCACCAGCAGCAGCAGCAGCAGCAGCAGCCTGACATCAGCAGCCAAGGCTTAAAGGAGGCAGCAGCAGCAGCAGCAGCAGCAGCATCCTCTCCAGGGCAACCCCATTCTGCCATGCATTCTCACATACTGCACTAATGGCGCACACACACACACACACACACACACACATATATATATACTATAATAAAATATAATATAATGATATAATATATATTATAATATATATATATATATATACATAATATATAATTATAATATATATTATACATATATAATATATATATTATATTATATATATAATATATAATATAATATATTATTATATAATATATAATATAATATATTATATATTAATAATATATAATATAATAATATATTATATTATTATATATAATAATAATATATAGTCTATCAAGGCTTGTGAGGAAGATTCCTCCCTCCACCATCTTAGGGAGAGAAGGCAAGCCAGTTCCAGCAGGCCTTGCCTAAAAAGAAGAAGAGCCCTCCCTCCAGTCCATCTGCCATGGTCCAGGCCTCTGAGGGAGAGAAGAACTGCTGGACTTTCCCCCTTCCCCACCACCTCTCCCTTTTGCTTTTGTTTCGTGTCTTTTTAGAGTGATTCTATGTAAGAGAAATGTCTAATTAACAAATTGTAAGCCACTTTGATAGCCTTGGCTGAAAAGCAGGGTATAAATAAAAAGTATTATTATTATTATTATTAATATATTATTATATATGTATGTCCCTGGTTTCCACTCCTCGACATGCATCTGAGGAAGTAGGTGAACACACGAGGCTGCGTCCACACTGGGGAAATAACCCGTTTTGGCACCGCTTCAAGTGCCTTGGCTCAAGGCTCTGGGAGTTGGAGTTCATTGTGGGGCCCAGAGCGGTTATTTCTCCAGCGTGGATTAAAAAGACTCACGCTGCAAACTTCTTCTTTTTTCCAGTTAGTCTCAAAGGTGCCACAACATAGAATCGTAGAGTTGGAAGAGAGCCCAAAGAAGGCCATCCAGTCCAACCCCCTGCCATGCAGGACCTCCAAGTCAAAGCATCCCCGACAGATGGCCATCCAGCCTCTGCTTAAAGACCTCCAAGGAAGGAGACTCCACTACACTTCGAGGGAGTGTGTTCCACTGTCGAACAGCCCTTACTGTCAGGAAGTTCCTCCTAATGTTGAGGTGGAATCTCTTTTCCTGGAGTTTGCATCCATTGTTCCGCATTCTAGCCTAGGCAGCCATGGTTAGATTTAAACCATTTCTAGATTCCAAAGATGGTGAGTTTTTCACCGGTTAAGAAGCACAGGTACAGCCAGTCTTTTCAACTGCAGATTTCTCTGAAGATGCCAGCCACAGATGATCTATATATAGAATCATAGAGTTGGAGGCCATCTAGTCCAAACCCATTCTGCCATGCATTCTCACATACTAATTCCATACATGTCTGTCCCTGGTTTCCACTCCACTACTTGTAATCAACGCCTCCTTACAACAAGGCAGAATTCCATCCTGCCTAAAGGAGGCTGTTGTCAGGTCTCTGTTTTAAAAAAGTCATCCTTGGATCCCACAATAATGAATAACTATCGGCCAGTGTCTAACCTACTATTTCTTTGCAAGGTTTTGGAACGTGTGGTGGCTTCCCAACTCCAAGGGTTTCTGCATTAAATGGATTATGTAGATCCATTTCAGTCCGGTTTCAGGCCTGGCTATGGAACAGAGACAGCCTTGATCACCTTGGTGGATGACCTACGGAGGGAACTGGACAGGGGGAATGTGCTCCTGTTGGTTCTCCTGGACCTCTCAGTGGCTTTTGATACCATCTATGGTTCCTTCCTGAAAGGGTGAACGCAGAAGGTGGTACTGGGGGACTCCTGTTTGACCCCCTGGTCATTGACCTGTGGAGTCCCTCAAGGTTCTGTGTTGTCCCTTATGCTGTTTAACATATACATGAAACTGCTGGGGGAGGTTGTCCGGAGTTCTGGGGTGTGATGTCATCAGTATGCAGATGACACTCAACTCTATTACTCCTTCCCACCTCAACCCAAGGAGGCTGTCCTGGTCCTAAACCAGTGTCTGTCTTCAGTAATGGACTGGATGTGGGCAAACAAGTTGAAACTTAATCCAGACAAGACAGAGGTGCTCTTGGTCAATCGGAAAGCGGATCGGGGAATAGGGATCCAGCCTGTGTTAGATGGGGTTACACTCCCCCTGAAGACACAAGTTCACAGTTAGGGAGTACTCTTGGACTCAGCTTTGAACTTGGAGGCCCAGGTCTCTGCTGTGACCAGGAGTGCTTTCGCACATTTAAAACTTGTGTGCCAGCTGCGGCCATTCCTGGAGAAGCCAAATCTGGCTACGGTGGTACACACCTTGGTTACATCCCGTTTGGACTACTGTAATGGGCTCTACATGGGGCTGCCTATGAAAAGTGTTTGGAAAATTTAGCTGGTTCAAAGAGCTACTGCCAGGCTGTTAACAGGGGCAGATTAGAGAGACCATACGACGCCCCTGTTGAAACAGCTTCATTGGCTGCCAGTTTGTTTCCAGATACAATTCAAGGTGCTAGTTGTAACCTATAAAGCTCTACATGGCTCAGGTCCACACTATTTGACAGACCGTTTCTCCTGGTATGAATCGGCCCGGACTCTGAGATCCTCTGGAGAAGCCCTTCTCTCCATCCCAACATCATCACAAACACGGTTGGTGGGAACACAAGAGAGAGCCTTCTCAGTGGCTGCCCCTAGACTCTGGAACTCCCTGCCCAAGGAGATCAGAATGGCTCCCTCCTTGATGGCCTTCTGCCGGCAGGTTAAGATCTGCCTGTTCACACAGGCGTTTAAGGAATTGTTATGAGGACAGGCGGGGATGTTGAATAATTTGTTAATGTTTTAATTGTACTGTTTGTAATGTTGTGAAGCCACTCCTGGGAAAAGAGCGGGATACAAATAAATATAATAAATAAATAATATAATAATAGACTGTAGGTGTCACAAGATCTCTCTACATATAGACTCATACAGTTGGAAGAGACCTCAAGAGCCATCCAGTCCAACCCCCTTTCGTGCAGGAACTCACAATCAAACCATCCGTGACAGATGGCCATCCAGCCTCTGCTTAAAAGCCCACAAAGAAGGAGACTCCATCGCCCTCTGACAGTGACGTCCACTGTCAGAAAGTTTGTTGGAATCTGTTCTCTGGAGCAGCCCAAAATAAGCTTGCTCCATCCTCAACATGGCATCCCTTCATATATTTATCATATCACCTCTTAACCGTCTCTTCTCCAAGCTAAAATTCAAGAGCTCGAAAGCGCCATCCAGTCCAACCCCCCAGCCATGCAGAGACTCATCATCAAGTAGCCATCCAGCCTCTGTTTAAAGACATTCAAAGAAGGAGAGACCCCAAGGGACTTACAGGCCAACCCCATTCTGCCATGCATTCTCACATACCAATGGCACATATACATATGTATGTATGTACCTGGCTTCCACTCCACTAAACACATCTGAGGAAGTAGATTGTAGTCTACGAAAGTTTATGCTGCCAGCTTCTTTTATCAGTTAGTTTCAAAGGTGCTACAAGATCTCGCTACATATAGAATCATAGAGTTGGAAGATATCCCCAAGGGCCATCCAATCCAACCCGCTGCCATGCATTCTCACATAAAAAGGTAAAGGTAGTCCCTTAACATGAATGTTTCGTCATAACCCACTGTAGGGGGTGGTGCTCACCTCCGTTTCTAAACCAAAGAGCCAGCATTGTCCAAGGACTGCTCTGGCAGTCATGTGGCCAGCATGACTCCACCGAATGCTGTTACTTTCCCACTGAGAAATGGTACCTATCTATCTACTTGCATTTGCATGCTTTTGAACTGCTAGGTTGGCAGAAGCTGGGACTAGTGACAGGAGCTCAACCCATCATGCAGCACTCAAGCCTCGAACTGCCAACCTTCTGATCTATGGCATATGTATATATGCCTGTCCCATGTTTCCATGCAATGCATCTGGGGAAGTAAACTGTAGTCTACAAAAGCTCACTCTGCCAACTTTTTTTTTCATTTAGTCTCAAAGGTGCTACAAGATGTCCCTACATATAGAATCATAGAGTCGGAAGAGATCCCAGAAATCAGAATCACAATCAAAACATCCCAAACACATGGCCATCCAGCCCCTGTTTAACAGCTTCCACAGAAGAAGGCTTCACCCCTCTCCAAGGGAGTGTGTTCCACTGTCAAATAGCTCTTACTATCAGGACGTTCTTCTTGACATTTTAGATGGAATCTATTCTCTGTAGCAGCAGAAAACAAGCTTGCTCCACCCTCACCATGGCATCCCTTCAAATGATTATCATATCACCTCTTAACCATCTCTTCTCCAGACTAAAGCTCAAGAGACCACAAGGGTCATCCAGTCCAACCCCATTCAGCCATGCAGGAACTCACAAGCAAAGTTCCCCTGACAGATGGCCATCCAGCCTCTGTTTAAAGACCTCCAAAGAAGGAGATTCCATCACCCTCGGAGGGAGTGTGTTCCACTCTTCAACAGCTCTTACTGTCTGGAGGTTCTTCCTAATGTTGAGCTGGAATTTTGAGCAGGACTAAGAGCCAGAGCAGACAGGCAGGAAAAAAGCGGCTTGGTCCTGGGTTTTCTTAAAGGAGACTGAAATCCCACTGTCCACCCAGCCTGGTCCCCAGGGAGGCCAAACACCCACAGGCTGCACCACGAAACATCAAGCCACACTGTGTAGTTTGTATTTTCACCTCCCCACCATCACACAAAGAGACCACCTGTGACCCCCAATTACCTCCCTCTTCCAACCTAGATGCTATTCTGTTCGACTCCCACCTCTATGACCAGCCACACAGTCACCCGCGTGATGCACTGCCTGTACAGTGCATCAGTGTGCCCAGTGATACATTGGCAAAGCACAATCATGCTCCTTTCACCTCATGCCCCCTCGCTGGGCTATCTGGTTTGTATATGTTGTGATTACATCCATTGCATTATTGTCCATCACCTTTTTGTTTTGCCGCAGTCCCGTACTGCCCCCGGACTTTTTATATGCCAGTGCAATGATGCACTTTTTCCACCTTGAGCTAAAATATTCCAGCTTCTTTTTGCTCAAGTTTTTAGCTCCAGAGTGTGGCTTCCTTTCATTTTCCATCCGGTTGTGCCTCCTGAGACATCTAAACATCCCACCATCAAAGTGGTTAGAAGCCACTTTATTTGGCCAGTGCAGACCACTGATAAGAAGCCCACTGAGTAACATCCCATTTGCTCCGTTTCCCACACTATATTCCAAGGCTCATTCATGGGATTATCTATTCTCCTGCTGTAGTTTACAGCTATCTGGCTGCTCTTGTTCTTCAATGACCACAGTTGAAACTGCACTTTCCAAATCATCTCCATATCCATAAATTTTGAATTTGAAGTTCTCACACATAAATGGCTTATATAAGTCTGTCTCTTGAGTTCTCCGCTCCAAAAACATGCATCTGAAGAAGTAGGATGAAGTCTATGAAAGCTCATGCTACTAACTTCTTTCAGTTTGTTTCAAAGCTGCTACAAGATCCTTTTGCATCACATTTAAGTCAAGGGTTTGTTGCTGGTAATGTAAAATTTTAAGCATTTGTCTTGCTCAGAGTTTTATAAGTATATTGCAAGACAACAAGGCATTTTAACAAAGATAAGTTCATCAGAAAAATATGGTTGAGTACATAATACAATATAGTATATGTAATATAGCACTTTTATGTGTTGTAGTCTTGCTTCCGCCCCCCCCCCCCCCCCCCCCCCTGTTCAATGCCCTGCCTACATTTTGAGATGCCTTGTCTTCCTTTGTGGTTATGACATCAGGTCATCCTGTATAAGAGGGTCTGGGTCATGTCAGAGGACCACCTCCCTAAGTTGTGTTTGTGTAAACAATAGAAGAAGGTGGCTGGGTTAAGTTATGTCAAGATTACATTTCTAAGTATATAAGTGCAATCTCTAAGTATTCTCATTCAGCAAACACCATGTTTGCTGTCCTTCTCCCCTCAGAAACAAATGTGCCCTGAGCCTTGGGAGCAAGTCTTTGCTGCTGCTCCTAGGATAAAAGAACTTTCGAAGGATCCATCCTATCCCCCTACTGCAGTGAGGACAGGATAATAAAATATCATAAAAATGAAAATAAGAAAAGGATAATAAAATACAGTATTATGTAATTAGCTGTAAACAGACTATATACAATAGGAAAATCAAATTTGAAATGGCTGAATCCATGGATAAAAAATCTGTAGATATGGAGGGCGAACCATTTTTCACTTTTATTTTACATTTTTATTCAGTGTCCTACATTTTGCAGTGCCTTGTCCTCCTTTGCTGTTAAGACACTTGGTCATCTTGCTCAAGTGCCTCTTTCCCACTCACACTCCCAATTTAATCTTCAGACATCGCCTTCTAGCCTTCCCTCTCCACCCAAAAAAAAGACACACTGCGTACATCTGAAGCTAAAAAAATGATCTATTGCCAGGTCCTGATTGCACCGCTACATGATAATCTGACACGGCAAGGGCACCTTGGAAGCATACTTTCACAGCCTGGGTAACTAATGCCATACGCTTCCTACTATTGGAGGCAATCGGTGGCACTCCTTTGCCCATCTTCCTGGAGATAACAGAGAGGCAAAGGAAGAGCATATCCCATAGAATGCCTTCAGCAATAACAAATGCCCTTAGGGAGGCTGGTGAATATTATTGCAATGTGTTCGCTTACGTAATGTGCTGGAATTTGAAGACGTGGCCGTGTTAGTCTGGAAAATCAGTATATAAGGGATCTTGTAGCAACTTTGAGACTCACTGAAAGAAACAGGTAGCATGAGCTTTCGTAGACTTGAGCCTACTTCCTCAGATGCATGAGATTTCAGAGACTTGATTCTACTTCTTCAGATGCATGAAATGTCATAGACTTGAGCCTACTTCCTCAGATGCATCTTAAGTCTACCAAAGCTCATGCTACCAACTTTTCTCTTTCAGTAAGTCTCAAATGATACATTTGCTATAAATGCTACAAGATCCCTTTGCATAATGTGATGGATTTTACTGTTTGCTGTTTGTTTGAGGTTGATGTTGTTGTTTTTTAAATGTATGTCTTTGACAATTTTCAATTTGATAGTTTAATTGTATTTTAAGCTTTTGTTAACATTGTGAATTTTTAGCTATGTTTTAACCAGTTTGAGTCCTGAAAAGAAAGGCTATAAATAAAAATAGCAATTCACTGGTGTCAGATTGTCTCACATGAGTGTAATCAAAATCTTCCATCTTTGTCAAATAAGTTTTAGAAGTAATTTAATTAAATATGAAGAGAATGGAGCACTGAAGCATATTCACAAGATCAAGGCTCCTGGATACACACTGTCTGTAGGGATATAAATGATGTGATCCCTAGTTTTTTTGTGTGGATGTCCATCGATATGGGATTCCATTTGAAAGCAGTGGTGGGTAGCTGTCAAGGCAGCACAAAGACACTTAAAATAGCACATGAAATGATAGCAATAACAGGAGGACGAACTAAAATTGCATATGAATTTTTAAAGCCATGGGCAATGCCTTACTTTAGATGCCACAAGATTTCACTACTCAGAAGTTCATAAAAGAGGTTTATAGTAAGTGGGTTTGCATACAGTATTATTCAATAACTGGGTGGAACTGTGCAGCCCTTTAGGTGCTGGACTATAATTCCCAACAGTCTTAGCCAGCTCCATGAAGAGGTATATCATGAGATGCAATTTTAAGAAAATTGAGAGAGTCAAAAAATTCCCAGTTAACAAAGATTTTGTAGCACTTTTGAGACTAACTAAAAGAAAGGAGTTGACAGCATGAGCTTTTGTAGACTTAAGTCTACTTCCCAAATGCTTCTGAGGAACTAGACTTAAGCCTATGAAAGCTCACGCTGCCAACTTCTTTCAGTTAGTCTCTACGGTGCTACAAAATCCCTCTACGTACTGATCCTACAAAGTAATGTGTACCCACAGCATTACTTCTTTAACAGAAAACTTGGCACCAAAGGCAGAACTAGCATGGAAGGAATAGGAATAAGTTATGATGTAACAGAAAATATGAGTGGTTCAACAATTTTCAGCTGACTGTATTCAGAATAATGAGCACAACATAAAAGGGGGGGATCAGAGGGGGGGATCAGATAAGCCTTTCATGAGTAGACAAAATATTTTCAGCCTTCTAGAAACCACCCGAAAGCTTGTTCCAAAATACAGCAAGGGATGATTTTTTTTTTCCTTTCACCAGCCTCCCCCTTTTTTCCATTCAGCTGGGCAGATCACTTATAAATCTGTTAATTTTTTTTAACATGAAAGGGGTTGGTGGTGAGGCAGGCTGATCTGCTTTCCCTTTTTTCCTGTTTTGCTGTTCACTTGGGTTTGGTAAGGCATTCTGGAGGCTGCTCCTGTATACTTTGCCTGGCTGACCCAGCTAGAGTAGGATCGCCTAGAGTATTTATTATACAGTATTATATTTATTTGTATCCCGTTCTTTTCCCAGGAGTGGGACTCAGAGCAGCTAAAGGATACTATTCTTTCTCAGGTCATGCTTTATTTAGTTGTTCACTGCAGAATGCTGCTCTAACTTAGCATTAAAAGTCAGTTTTTTCTATCCTTCATTCACCATTCTCCCAGTACTGGTGCTGCTAAAAATGTCCAGCTAGACAGAGAACAAAGACGAAAATGGAGGGCAGGTAGAAAGGGACTTTGCAAACTTCTTTGTCAAATGATGTATTCTGGATCAATAAATGCAGATCACACACACCTTTAAGAAAACTTAGTTAAAGTAAACTAAGAGCATTCCAGACTTCACTACAGTGAAGTAGATTACTGTAACCTTCTTCTGACAGGGCTTCCTCTCTCTCACCTCCATCCGTTAATCTCTGTCCAGAACTCAGCTGCACGTATTATCACATCCACTCGCCGCTTTGACCGTGTTTCTCCTCTTTTCTCCTCCCTTCATTGGCTCCCCTTCCTCTTCCGCATTCAGTACAAGCTTTTGTTGTTGACTTTCAAAGCCCTCCATGGACTGGCCCCTCCTTACTTGTCCGAACTTCTCTCTCCTCACACTCCTTCTCATACCCTTTGTTCTGGTAGTCAAGATTTCCTGTCCCAGCCGAGGATCTCCACTGCCCCGTCTTGGATTTGTCCCTTCTCACTTGCTGCCCCTCACTCCTGGAACCTTCTTCCTCTACATGTGTGCCTCATCACTTCTCTAACCACTTTCAAATTTAAGTTAAAGACTATATTGTTTAGGGAAGCGTTCCCAGAATTGTGCCATCTGCCCCAGGATGCCTCCTTCTAACTATGTATTAAGAAGCTGTGCCCTCCCTCCACTCCATCTGCTTTGGTTTAGGCCCCAGAGGGAGAGAAGAACCACTGGACCTCATCCCCTTCCCACCACCTTTCCCTTCTCCTTTTGTGTTGTCTCTTGTAGATTGTAAGCCTGAGGGCAGGGATCCATCTAATTATAAGATTGTATGTACAGCACTGTGTACATTTACAGCATTATATAAATAAAGGTTAATATTTTAAGCATAATGTACTAAAAAATTGAACTCCCAGATGTTGAACTATGCTTTCATTTTAGTGAGAAAACATTCTGCCTGGACACTTTTCAAAGTTATCATGGTTGTCCTTGAACTGCCATTAAGAAATAAAAGTGTATAAATAATGTGCATAGTATAGCTTTAACAGGGAGCAACAATCTGTTTAAAGCAGGTTTGAGCATAAAGTAAGCATGACAGCATCCAGTTTTCTTTTGGCTCTTACTAGTTAGGAAATGTTAATTGCAAACAGCAGCTGGATGAGTTTTTATGATTGGCCTATTTACTCATCAGGTTCAAAACAATTTAAAAGGGTTTCTGATTTAAAAGAGTTTCTGATGTAGAAAATGTTTTTCAAAATTTATCTTTGGTAATTCCTAATTTGAGACTTCTCTTGGCCCCTCACCAACTGTTCTAACAGGAACTCGATTAACAATAAACAAGGATGGGAACCTGTGATGTTGCAGATGTTGGACTACAACTCTCACTTTTAGCTAGGCTGGCTAGGGCTGATGGAGTTGGAGTCCAACAACTGGGCAGCCATTGATTCCTTTCTGTGCCCTAACAGAATATTAACACCTATTTAAATGATGTTTAGGTCAGGAAAAAGTGTCATTGCTCCTGTATGAGCTACTGAGAAGCAACTTCTAAATGAAGAGAAACACAGCCTAGCTAGGACCCATAAAATCCTGTTGACTTTGCTCATTACCCCATAATGCCATGCCCCCCCCCCCAAAACAGCACGACTGACAGTAGAAAGCACTGAAGTAGCAAAGATGATCCCTCTTCCTGAGTCTGATGCCTGCAGATGCGAAAGTAAAGTCTTTTCCCCACACATCCTTGATCACACAAAATTGAAATGCTCCATTCTAAGTGCCAATTCACATATCTAAAATCAAGATAATGTACCAATTGAATACAAAGAGTCCTAGTTACAGTCTGTCTTCTTGCTCAGAGATTGTTGTTGTTAACTGCCTTCGAGTCAGTTCCAACTCATGGCGATCCTGTGGATGAGACATCTTCAAGAATCCCTATCTTCCACTGCCTTGCCTAGATCCCTCAAGCCCTTGCCCACAGCCCCCCTGGTTGAGTCTATCTATCTGGTTTGTGGTCTTCTTCTATCTTCTACCCTCTACCTTTCCTAGCATTATTGTTTTTTCTAGCGATCCATGCCTTCTCATGATGTGGCCAAAATATGATTGTCTCAACTTTATCATCTTTGCTTCCAAGGAGAGCTCTGGTCTGATCTGTTCAAGAACCCATTTGTTTGTCTTCTTGGCTGTCCATGGTATCCTAAATACTTCTCCAGCACCACATTTCAAATGACTTAATTTTCTTTCTGTCTGTTTTCTTCACCGTCCAGCTCTCCCATCCACGATACACGGTAATTGGGAACATAATGGCCTAGAGGATTCTGACTTTGGTGCTCAGTTGTCTTTGCTCTTCAGTATCTTTTCCAGTTCTTTCATAGCCGCCCTTCCTATTCCTAGTCTTCTTATTTCTTGACTGCAGTCTCCATTCTGGTCAATGTTTAATGCTAGGCATGGAAATTCTTTAACTATTTCAATTTCCTTGTTGTCTAGATTGAATTTGTGTATTTCTTCTGTGGTCATCATTTTTGTTTTCTTTATGTTCAGCACCAGACCTACCTTTGCACTTTCATATTTGACCTTCCTTATTAACTGATCCAATTTCTGAATGTCTTCTGCTAACATTATGGTGTCATCTGCATATCTTAGGTTGTTAATGTTGCTTCCTCCTATCTTCTACTCCTTTTTCTGATTCTAATTCTGCTTTTCTTATGTTTTCAGCATATAAGTTAAACAATTTCCCCGAATTCTGTTCTGATGATGGCCTCTTGTCAGGACTATCAGATGTAGTGGCACTCCCATGTCTCTGAGTGCTTTGAATAGCTTTTTGTGATCTATACAACCAAATGCTTTGCTGTAGTCTATGAAACAACACATGCTGATTCTTTTTTGGAATTCTTTGGTGTGCTCCATTAGCCATCACGTTTGCAATGTGGTCCCTAGTGCCCTTTCCTATTCTGAGTCCTGCTTGCACATCTGGAATTTCTCTCTCCATGTATGTTTGGAGTCTATTCTGCAGAATTTTGAACATTATTTTGCTCACATTAGATTAGTGCTATTATCCTATAGTAGCTGCAGTGTTTTGTATCTCCTTTCTTGTGGATTGGTATATATATTCAGTGTTTCCAGTCTTGTTGGCCACTGCTTTGTTTTCTGTATTTGTTGGCATATTTCAATTAGCACCGAAGTTGCCTCTGTCTCTAGGCATTGTAACAGTTCGACTGGGATATCATCTGTTCCTGGTGATTTATTTTTTCTCATTTCCTTTATTGCAGATTCCACTTCACTTCTTAGAATTCGGGGTTCATCTTCATATGGCTCCTCATTCCAGTTCAAAGATAAATGAAGATATATGCCTGAATGTTCCAAAAGAAAGAAAGAAAAAATTCTATGGAATTAATAATACATCCTTTGTTGTTAATCGCCCTCAAGTTGGGCTTGACTCATGGCAACCCTATGGATGAGACATCTCCTAGCCCTTCCTATCCTCAACCACTCTGCTTAGGTCCTGCAGGCTCAAGCCCATGGCATGTGGTCTTCCTCTTTTTGCTTTCCTCTACCTTTCTTAGCCTTATAGTCTTTTATAGTGACTCATGCCTCCTCATGATATAGCCAGAGTACAACAGCCTCAGTTTCATTATCTTGGCTTCCAAACAGTGTTCAGGTCTGATCTGTTCTAGGACCCATTTATTTGTCTATTTGACCATCCGCAGTATTCTTAACATTTTTCTCCAGCACCAAATCTGAAATGAGTTGATTTTTCTCTTTATCTGCTTTCTTTATCTTTACTATCTAGTTCTCATGTCAGTATGTGGTGATGAGGAATATAATGGCTTGGATTATTCTAACTTTAGTGCTTATTTGAATATCTTTACACTTTAGAATCTTGTCTAGTTCCTTCATGGTTGCCCTTCCCATTCCTAGTCTTCTTGTTTCTTGACTGCAGTCTCTGTTCCGAACAGTTTGATACTAGGTATAGAAAGTCTTTAACTAGTTCCGTTTCCTCATTATCTAGGTTGAATTTATGTAGACTCTGTGTGGTTATTATTTTTGTTTTTATTCTTAGTATATTAAAGGCGGTCTACAGGCTATACAAAAATTTCTACAGCATCAGGAATTTTAAAATGCTGAGAATGGCAGCTGGACACTGGAGAGCAGGATTTAAATATTAATAATAATAAATATGCCAGGAATGTCATCAGAGGATATCATCCAGATTAAGAACAAGACATACAATGCCTATTAAGTGTTCCAAAAGCCTCTCATTCAACCTTGAAGTATTTATTTCCAGGCTGATCTAACGTGATAGTCATTCTTAAGATTTTGGCTCAGAATGTATTCTATCATGCATGAATTCCAGCCAAAGCAAGCAATTCTGGAAGCAACCCAAACTAATATGAAATGTGTGTGCGTATAAGAATTGCTCTGTAATACATTTTTACATGTAATTTCTACCTGACGTATGGCCAGGTAGAAAGAGAAGCAGAGCTATTAGTTGTTTTGTTGTTGTTCAACTGTAGGTCTTTTTTTTTTTTTTTGGCAAGTCTCCAGTGTTCCTATCTGACTATAAGATACTGTATATACTCATGTATAAGTCTAGAAATTTAGGTCAAAAAATTGACCCAAAAAACCTGAGTCGACTTATCCACGGGTCAATGTAAGTACTGTATCTTAACTCTTATTTAAAAGAAGGAACCATCCCCTGGTGAAAAGCAAGAGTATAATCTGTCCTAAAAGCACTGACCCCCTTTACTCTCTTATCCATCCAGTCCTAAGAATAAGCACAAAGAAATATGTCTGATGGACTTTTGGAAGTTATTTGACATTGTTTTGCTTTGCTTCATCCTTCAGATCCTTTCCTATATCCCCCTAAATTTTACCTTCGACTTATCCACGGGTCATAGCAAAATCCATAATTTTGGCCCCAAAACTTGGCCTCGACTTATACATGAGGTTAACTTATAGTCAAGTATATACGGGTATTCTTACTATCTTCTCTCTTTCCTAATTAACCTATTCCCACTACTAGTTGCCTGTAAATAATATTTATAACTAAGATGCTACCCTTCAGCATAGGATGTATTTTACTGTCACTTTTCCATACTTAATTGCAGTCCTTATCCTTCCCCTTTCCAGGATTTGTTAATTTTCTCATCTGTTCAAAATATTATTCATTTTCATCCCCAACATATTTAGAAGGCTTACTTTATCTGTAGCTCTTGCTTTGCATTGTGAATGGTACCTTGTGGACAGGGAAAATGAAGACTATGTTACCATTTAGTCTGGTGGGAGAGGAAATTTAGTTTTAGAGCTGTGGGACAGAGGAAAATGAGGGGCAGAAATACTGCATTTCTACCACCTTAATTAAAAGCATACATTTAATTACAAAAGTCTGCAATTAAAATAAATGAAGAACTGTATATATTTATAAAATTCCCCAGCTTAAATGGCACTGTTGCACAAGTGTATTCAATTTTACAGAATATGGCCTTTTTTGCTGTTTCATTTTTCAAAAAGAGACTTGCAGCCAGATGATATGCATTGTTGTAAGGATGTACAGCAGCCTTGTATCTTCCTTGTAGCTTCTAAGGATCGTCATGTTAAGAAATACATGTTGAGCCCCCCCAGGCTCCACTGTCACCCACCAAGCCATGAGGTAGAGCTGTGACAGGGTAATTCAGCAAAACTATAGCCACAGGATGAGAGATGTGACTGCTTCCAGGAGAAATCCTGCTTCATTTGTAACATCTATCTTATAAACCAAGGTTTGGGAAACTGCAAGTAGAAGAATGTAAGACAACCACACTAAAGACAATAGAAGAAAAACCGTTTATTTCATAAACAGAGGTTGTATAATCTTGTTCTGTCAGGATTCTTTTTAATTTTCAAGAAAAGATAAAGCATAATAATCTGAACAACCTCAGCTTCTGCATATATATATATATTTATATTATATATATGAACCTCTGAACCTCTACATCCTGCAGAATTTCCATCTGAAGGAAGAGAAGGCAATGATTCCCATGACAAGAAACAAAAACAAAAAAAAAAGTACAGACAACTTGCACCTCAGTGAAAGAGATGCACATAAAAACATGTCCATTTAGAGCACTGGCAATCCAAAAAACAACCTGTCACTTCAAGAGCAGGCCACTTTTGCTCAATTTGGGACATTTTGTTTTAACAATTTCACTAGCACTTATCGCCAAACATTCACAATGACCTAAATCGCCTAATATGCCTTCTCTGTAGCTTGACAGGACCTTCCTCTCTGTGCACTCAAATCCAGTAGAGTGCTCTATTCTGCAGTGAAATTAAAAGAATTGCTCTTTAGTTTCTAGAATTGTGGTAGAACAGAAATTAGAATCACTCTTGCAGACACAGGTCTGTAAGAGATTTTGTGTATTATGTCCATACATGCATTGGTATGTCGATCTATTTGTCCAATGAAATATTACTACCAGGAAATAAAAGTCACTGGGCTAAAGCATAAGGCTGTATTGTTACTCTTTCTTGGTATTTTTGTAATTGTTGGGCAATATTATAAAATCAAGTAAATTTTGCCAAGGCAGGAGTTCTGCATAATAATAGCAAATGGGCAATAAGTTACAGAGAACACAGGCAAGAGTGGTGTGTAACCATTCACACACACCAGTGACATGTGGCACTCCCTTAATCTCTCAAGGCCTTTAGTGGGGTAGAGAGAGTCTCTATGATCTTATTCTCTGAGGAAGTTCACATGAATTCATTAGGCACAACAGCCTCAAATTTTTTAAATCAGAAATCATAAGTTACCCATCTCCAAGAGAACAGTGCCTCTTGCTATAAACTATCATACAACTCACTCCCACCTGACTGAAACCTAGTCCTCTTCCTGTCAGTTTTGATTTTGACAGAAACAGAGTACAGAATGCAGCAGGAACAGGGCTGTCAGTAATAGGCAATTATTTTCCTCCAGAATTCTCTGTGGTGAATTTGGAGTGCCAGAAGCACTCTACTCATAAGCATCATCTTCATCTTCAAAGAAGAAAGTATCTCTCTCCAGATTTTCTGATTCATCATCATAGGAAATATTGTCATCATCAAGATCATCATCATCATAATCCTCTTGCCACTCGGGGACATACTCCTCATCTTCATCCTCTTCCTCCTCTTTGCCATCATCTGTGTCAGGTGAATCAGATGCCTCATCAAAAACCAGTCTGTGAAAAAATAAATTAAGTGGTCAGTGGACTTCATATTTTTCATGTGGTGCTTAGTCATAATGAAGCAGATATCTCTCAGGTAAAAACTCTCTAATTCCCAGCAGCTTGTAGATCCTTCTTCTTTTGTAAGACAAAGAACAAACATGCTGCAGGCAAGTCTCTTTATCTCCAGGCAGTTTTGAGTTGAAGACTTTACTAAAAGTCAGTATCTACAATAAGAATTGTCATGTTGTTCCAAGATCCAACAGAAAAAGTACTACTGGATTGTTGAAAAACATGTACTGTTGGGAGGTGCACAGCATTGGAAGAATGTAAGTAGGTGTTTAACATTTTGCAGTCCTGTGTCTGAACCACTACAAGTCTAGCTAGAACTGGAGCAACAGATCTATCTATTACACTTGATAGTGCGCAGGGTATAAATACCTGAAATAAATAAATAAATGAGAGCTTCTTCACAAGGCCACTTTTTTGGGTCCAAAGATAACCCACTGAGTCACTGAGAATTTCAATCAGCTGGCTCATTGTAGAAAATAGAAAACTGAACTCTACAAAAGATAGGGTATCTCAGAATAGAGTGGGAGCAAGTGCATCCTGGCCCAGGTAATATTTCAAAACAAACAAACAAACAAACAAAAAAAACCCACAACAAAACAATCCCTTACATTAGATGCTACCATGAGCAATACTGCATCTCCAAGAACATAAAACTCATCACAACCTGGTCCTATTGTCCTGATAACCCATCAAAGAAAACTCACTCTTTATATGCAGGAGTAGCATTAGGCACATTGGATAACTTCACCTCCATCTGTTCAGAACCTTGTCGGGTCTGAAACCCCACTCGGAAATCCTGCCGTGTAATAAGAACAGTCAAATGTTACCATCAGAGATTTCCCTCCTAAACAAATGACACTAATTAAGAATCCTTGTTTGCCTTTCTACTATTTATCATTTTAACTCCTGCTAGAAAAAATATAGTCCTTACTTGGGTGGCATGCTGCAAAATGGCAAGGAGTCGTTCTTGGATTCTGCGTACCAACTCTAGTCCCGTATTAAAATGTTCTGCTTTCAGCAGCCGTATGGAAGAAGCAAGATCTTGGCACTGCAGCAATGTCTCTTCTGAAATAAAGGGGAAAACAATATTTTTCAGGCATCAGGCAAAGTTGAAGCAATCACAAGTAAAGCAGAATCAACTAATCTGCAAGAGTTGCAGGCAAACACAGTGGTTTCATTTTGCTTCACTTGCTGTCAATTTCAAATAAATCTAGAAATGCAATGCAAAATTGTGTTGTTCCTTCCCTTGTTCAGTTTTTTTTCTTGCTTTGCTACTGAGGAACTATTCCCATTGTTGGACAAAAAGGAATTAAAAATGCCATGTTCGCCTTCCTATTTGCTTATTCTCCTCTTTTGCTTGTTATGGAGTAAAAACGAGAATACTGATAGCTATAATGGATGGAGGCATTGGTGGAAGAAAGGAGCACTAGTTAACAATGGACATATTCAGCCTCAATACATAGAGCATTTAAAAGGATATACCCACACGAACACACACACCGAAGGACAGCACCCTTACTTTGCACTGTATATTACAGCCACAGTTTCCAAGGGAAAAATCATCAACCTCAGTATATTACTGGCCTATTTATTCAATTAATTTATATCCTGCCTTTCTCCTAATAGTGGACTCAAAGCAGCTTTCCATAAAAGTGAAAACAAAATAGCTATTAAGTACAAAAGGTTTTTTTAAAGGACAATTAGTCCAATTAAAAATTAAATGTTAAAAACACATTCAAAACATAGTAAAGAAGACATTTTAAATATTTTTCTATCAGAACCAATTCAAAGCTCACCAAGAACTTAAATGCTGAAGGCCCATTTAAGAAAAAAAGGCCACTGATATTAAAAAAAAGCAGAGAGGGGACCAAACAAGGATGTGCCTTTCAGCATATAGAAATCAAGCTGGAAACAAACACTACATCTCTGGAAGTCTCACCTTAATAACCTGCTCTCTGATAGCAGTCCACATTCCACCCCCAACAAAGTACGGGCTTGAAAGAGGGTTGGATTTCATTATTAATACAGGTATTTTATTCCAGCTACAAACATTTCTATGGTCTACTTTTCATAGATTTCTTATTTATTTATTTATTTATTTATAAAACATCTTTATTGTATAACCTTGAAGTTACAGTAGCTTGCAATAACTTCAAAAACATTAAAAAAAAGTTTACAAAGTTCATCCGTATACAAATTTTCCCTTTTCCCTTCCCATCCTACCTTTAGTTTTAAAGACAACTATTTAGAGCTCAACCTGTGTTTTCCTCTTAACTATACACCACTTTAACCTCATCTCTCATTTCATCAGGAGCTTGTTTCTATTTGAACAGGACTGTGTCATAACTCATATCAAAAAAACTGATAAAATTAGCACATTTTCCTTTCTACTACATTTTCTTTCCATACAATCCACAGATTTCTTAGTTAATGTTTTTCAGACCTGGGAAGCCTGTAATATCATCAGGGGGTAAAAGTCTGAGCAAGCCAAAGTGTCATGACAGAACAGTCAGAGAAAAACAATACTTTCAGTGGTATATTAAAAATAAAAAAAATGTAACCCAAACAACATAGGTCAAGTGCTGTACCTCAATTCTTATCAAAAAAGGAATCCTTCCCTTCTCTGTATAGAGTGTCAAAAGGCGAGAGCTTAGTCCATCCTGGAAGAACCTAAAAGAAGCACTGACCACCTTCTACTCTGTCCACCTTGGTGCTGTTCCTGGCCATTCTGAATGCCTGGGCAGAAAATGGCACCAGCAGGCTCTTTGGCTCCTCCCTTCAAAGGACCACTGAGAGAATAGAAGGGGTTGGCATTTCTTTCAGATTCTGCTGGAACAGATTAAACTCTTGCTTTTCATCACTCTACTCAGAGAAGAGGATTTCAACAATGTTATTTGAGAGATTCGGAGTCAGGCTTTGAAGGATTTGAATAAGACACTCGTGTACATTTGTCAGCTTTTCTGAATTAAAATCAGGCAAAGTTATCACATTGAAGTTAAGGGCTGTAATCACAGCTAAGATACCACAGTTGCCATTTTCCTTGCTTTTCCTTTACATCCTTTTTGACATATGCATGCTTTCTTAGCCCTGCCCATGCCAGGTTGCCTCTCTCACACAGCCAACATTTACCATAGTTCCTTCCTCATCCATCTGGCACAAACACTTATGCCTACTGGAATTTTGTAAGTTTTTTGGCATCATTTTCCTTTGCTTCATCATTTACATCCTTTGTTACATGCCCCTAAGTTTTACCTTTGCGTTATCCACAGGTTATATCAAAAATCCATAATTTTAGCCTCAAAACCTACCCTTGAATTATACATGAGGTTGACTTACATATGAGTATATACATGAGTATATAAGTTTTTCAGAAGCTCTCATATCACAGAGCTAAAAGCCAGCCCAGGTATACAAATGGTAGTGACCCAGTACGACGGCAATGAGGAAATACTCTTATCATCTTTCCCAATAATCAGTGTTTTCTGTTGTCCACAGTATCAGCATTCTATGAACCTGTCTTTTAAAAGCAGCGCAAATCACTTGCATGGCACCATTGGCTCAATTACTTTTACTGACCCAAAAGGATTTGCAAAGCATTGGTATGCAACTCTAGGTTCTCTGATTGCTGTTCCATGATATCCATCTTTTCAGTATCTTGATTATAGTAGCTGTAGACACAAGAGTAAGCCAGTACCTGAAAAAGAACATATATCACACCACCATATTATAGAGAGAACGGAGGGACGCAGGTGGAGACTAATTAATGCTCCTCAGCCAATAGAACACTTCAAACAAGAGAATGGGAAGAAGGAGATTGTTATTTGTTGTTGTGTGCCTTCAAGTCCTTTCCAATTTGCTTTAAGGCAAACCTATTAGGTTTTTTTAAAACCAATATATTATTTAGGGGTGGTTTGCCACCACTACCTTCCTCTGAAGCTGAGAAAGTGTGACTTAGTCAACCAGTGGGTCTCCATTGCCAAACAGGGCTTTGAACCCTGGTCTCAATAGTCGTCGACCAACACTCAAACCACTACATCATGCTGGCCTTCTGAGGGGAAATGCCCTTTCCAAATCATTTCTAGGCATTTGGGGGACATTTTAGAGCTGCAAGGGAAAGGAGAGGAAGGGAAAATTCTACTGTATGGCTTTGATTTTTCCCCCCTCTCTCTCTCACGTACACAATACAATAAAAACAGTGGCTAGTAACTACTACATCATAATGCTAAGTTTTCTTTCCCTGTGCTATGTCTGCCATAATCATATACATAACAGAGCATCTTTTTATGGGTCTAGCCAACCTTGAATAACTCAGAAGAGAAAAAAAACTTGAGGTTGATGACAGTAAGGCAAAATCAGTGGGACCCTAACCTTTCAGTAGGGGCCACAGATCAGTGGTATCTCACACATTTTGCATTCAGTGCAATCAACATCTCCCCAGCTAAGAATCCTATACCAAACCTTGGGAAGGTGCTACCAATCAGCATCAACAATACTGGGCTAAACAAGTTTTAATCTACAGAAGGTACAGCTTCCTGTGTCATCTGTACATGGGTATGTACTGCAAGTAGGCGCAGATTCAAGACCTCATCTGAAATAAAAAGTCTGTACTAGGATCAACACAGGCATGGTTCAAGGATCTATTTCATGACCCAACATCCTAATTACTGGTTGCATTCTAGGTTGTTACATTCTTATTACTTCATGTCATTATTTTATTTTGTTTTATTTATACACCTCCTTTCTCCCAAATTGGACCTAAGGCAGCTCACAAATGATGCTTAAAAACAACAACAAAACAGTACAATTTTAAAACACAATTAAAATGCCACATTAATAAGAACTAGTCAAAAATGTAAAATCCTTAAAAATACTAAGTTAAAAATATTAACTTAGCCAGTGAAAGTACTACATATGCATAACAGAGGCCTCTCCACAATATTTCCCTACATGATTTACTTACTTTTCGTGCCTGTTCCAGCATTTTGCATGCATCAACAACAAATTTGAAAGTCCGAACCTGTGGCACATCACTGACAGTGGAAACCCTATTTCGCAAGTTCATAGCAAATTCCTGAAATGGAAGACAACAGTCCCATTTCTCCTCCTTTCTGTTCTTTGTTAATCATATTACACATGAAAATGTCCTAATAATCTGGTTTTGCATGCACCCTGCCAAAGCAGTGACTGACTAAAAAACTTACTATGGCCACCCAACAATCTTCACTTCAAAACAGTCTTATCCAGTTTTTTGATAATAAACTATCTTTCTGTGCTGCTTGACCAATTGGCTATTCTAGACACACAGACACACAGCTCACATGACTTAACTTCCATTTTTGAGATATATATGTGTGTGTGTTATACATATATATATTCTTCATAGCAAATTTCTACCACTAGTACCAGGTTCAGCTGTTTATGAATTTGCTCACCCATCATGATCACTAGAACTTGATGAAGAGCATGCACTGTTCTTTTGAGATATATTTATTTTTAAGTATCTGAACACGTAACTTCTTAAACTAGCCAAGGATCACTCAATATCTGTTCTCTAATAGTCAACCCCACCTCCACTTACATTAAGATACAGAATGAAATTCTACAGAGATCTGTCAGATTACTGCCTTAAGCATAATGTATGGAAAACTGATAGTCCCTGTAAACAGAGGGGAGGAGATGATCTTTAGAAGCTTAGAGTTTCATGATGCTTCTTAAAGCTTTCTGGATGTGCTTTCTCACCAAACATATTACCCCTCCCACAGCCACTGCATTATACTGAACAAAATGATTCTTCAGTCCAGCCTCTTCTTTTCCAAAGGTCCCTTCATATCTGAGGTGAATGTTATAAGGGAGAAAAATGTTTAGACCTTCCTAAAAAAGTGAGAAGAGCGAGAGAACCAAATCTTACATTTTAAGAGGAGAAAGTTCTTTAACTTTGAAAAGTCTTTCTCCAAAAAGAAAAGCTTCAAGAGATCTGCTCTCCTGCTACAAGGAAAAATTATGTGGCCTATTTAGCAGGCCCATTGTTCATATGGTGATATCAAGAAGATTAAGTCTCAGTCTCAGATGCTGAACCAAGCAATAACTCTTTCCAGGGGATCTTTCCTCACTGGATAAGGTGATGCCAAATTACTAAGGCTTCCACTGAACTTGTTGATTTGAGTTAATAATGGCAGCAGACTCTAAGATGACCTACAGTGTGATGAAACAGGTACTGAGAATCAAATTCAAGTACAGGACAGGGAACCTTACCCTTGCTTGATGATGGAAGGTGCATCTTTCATTATAGTCTTGGAAACGCTTCTCCTGACGAGCTGCTTTGCTCACCTGAGGGAAGGAAATGCAAAATACTTATGACAAAAACGTGCACTACTAGTTCCTTTTTAATCTTTCTTCCAAAATTGAATCTAGAGCCATGTGCAGGCATAAACATTCTACATTATAAATGCAATACAGTTGTTTAAAAATCAGCAATAAAAATTCAAGAAGAAGTAAACAATAAACCATATAACTAGGGGAAACAATATAATCAAATACTATCCTTGGGCAAATAAGAAGGTATTGAACGAGGTGCAGAAAAGACTGTAGCATTGGCATTAATTAAATTTCCATGGGTGTTTGGGTGATCCCCTTACACTACTCCTACTGATGATACCCACAGAATGGTCTTATCCAATAATCTGGATAATTGTAGGCAAGAAGAGATTCATATGACAGGATACAGTGGGCTGTTGGTATCTGCTGGGGTTTGGTTCCTGGACTCCCAGTGGATATCAAAAGCCACGGATATTCAAGTCCCATTAAATAAAATGGCACATTCAATTGGTGTCCCCTATAAATAAAATGGTAAAATCAAGATGTATTTATTGGGGGGGGGGGGCGTGCAGACCATGCTAGATGACACCCAGGACAGAGGTAACACCCAGTTGGGCCCTCCTTTCCCTTTCGGTCAGGAGGTGAGTGTGCACCCTTGTCTGCTGCTCTGTGCCCAGTCTTCATCCCAGGGGAGAAAGCCAGAGAACAGAGGGGTAGGCACACTCCCTTTCCGTACCGAGTGAAACCAAAGTTAGTGATGCCACTGATCACACACTCACCATAGCAGAGCAGTTATAATAATCCTTGTGGGTTGGTTTCCAAGGCTTCAAGCAACGCCAGCAAAATCCATGGTTACACTTGGCACAAGTCATACTGTATGGAATGGAAACAATAACAATTAGTTTAACTTATCGCTGTGGCATGAAACTTCATTCCTCAAATATGTAAGGTGGGGCAGAAATTTCTGCAGTGACAAAAGGTAGCTGCAGGACTGTTGAGCCTTTTTCAACACACTGACTGAAAATAATGATAAAATCCCAAGCTTTTGAACAGAGTGATTTCACATTCATAATAAACATACCGTATATACTCGACTATAAGTCGAGAAATTTATGCCCCAAAATGGACTCTAAAATCACAGGTCGACTTAACTATGGGGCAACAAGTTAATACTGCTTGAAATTTTTCTTAAAGAAATGCCCACCTTCCTCTGCAGCATAGGACCAGAAACAGAAAATGCAGGCCTATGACTAACATCTTCCTTTTTTCTCTCCTGTTTCCCTGATGAAGCCAGTGTGACTTTGAAAGCTTGCAACATGTAATTGTGCATTTTGATTGTCCCAATAAAGGTATCCTTGTTTGGATGTTACTAAATTTGCTATATGGCCAACACTGCTAGCTCTAGATGTTTTCCAAGACAAAAGCATTCACTAGAGGATAAATTCTTGTCTGAAAACAGTAAAACTAAGGCTAAGAGCATGCCTTCTCTGAAGAATTCTAACAGACACCCAACAACTACACCAACTCAGGCAAAGAGAAGTAACACCACAGATGAATACTTATTAACACAAATTAAGATATTAAAGCTGGCACTCTGTTTTCATGGAGGATCCATTCCGCCCCCCCCCCCCCCCCCGCAATGAAAATGGAGGCTTGCACATATTCAAACCCCATAGACTTGAATGGGGCGCACACCTGTGCGGAGGTCACTCCTCTGACGATATTCAAGGTTGCAGATCTTAGATCCACTAGTTAGGAGAGGCGACTGTATACTCTTCAGTATGACTGAAATTTCATGAAGGAGTGGAGCTGTGTATGTACTGGCCCCAGCCCTCCAAAACTGCAGTTCCCCCCACTTCCACCCACAGATTGAGGGCTTGTCTGTAAAGTATAACATGCAAAGGGTCTTCTCACAATGCCTGGGCAACTATGCATTATTAGGATTTCCAGTTGGGAGGACAGCCTAAACTCAGCAGGTGGGACTGACAAGGGACTGCAAGCAAGAACAGAACAAGAAATCCAATTCTTTTCACATACAATCTTAACTACATTAAGAGAATAACCTTGAACTTTAGGCTATGTTTTATTGAAAACAAACCCCCTATTTGAGCTTGATAAAACCAAACTAAGGCCAACTGAAGGCCAAATTACATGTTACAACTCACTTTGTGGTAAAGTTAGCCAGGCCCTTCTTTCCTCACTACACAATGTTTGCAGAAGGCAGAATTTTGTGACAGAGAATGACTATTGGGAGCGGAGGGGACTTAATAAAGAAGAACTCCCCAAGCTGCTCCCTCCTCAGTTCTTCCAGATACTTTTTGACTCCCCAAATAAGGCTCTGCTATGGCTTGTGGTAGGATTTCAGGAGGAAATAATCAAGAATAAAAAGGTGAAAGCACTATCTTGCCCACTATCTCTTCCAAAGTGCCGCCTCCTAAAAGCACTTCACAGAAGGGAAGAGGCCATTTAGTTAAGATTCCACATGGCTGTAGTGTAATGAATAGTTTGATTTTGGACTCAATGTACACTCTTACATATATAAACAATGACTGAGGTAAGCTGCATCTAAGAATCGTATATAGACTTTATTAAAAAATTCTGAATGATGAATGAACCACTCCACATTTTATAGGGAGGTGATCCAAAGGGTAACTACACTATCTATTATAACAAACTACGTACAGTTATTAATGGTTCACTGTAGCTGATTTTCAAAACCACCTTTTAGATCTAAGAGATCTATGCAGTAAGTCCTTTATTAAAACCATCTTTTGCAAAGATATATATTAAGAGACCATGAAATTGTTGCTTCACCTTTTCTTCAGTGAATGACAGAATGCTAATCTCCTTTAGTCACCATGGCAAAGCATCCCCCCTACATCTCTTTCAGAAGCAGAAGCGACTAGAAGTACATCTATTTAACTTGAGAATATCTCAAAGAATATGATCAGAATACTCTTGGAGACATTAAAACCCATGATTGAATCAAATCCTTGTATATCTCATAAACAAACTAATAAACCATTGTGTCCTGGCTCTTCTTTGTTTCTCCTACAGCTTCTCACCTCATAAATGACCAAATGGGTACCAGCTGACTATTTTAAGTACAGAATTTTGCAGCACAGAAAGTGCAAGAAGAAAGGGAGTGCTGAACCCCTCACATTCCTCCGTCTTGGGGAGCATTCTGATATGGAAGACCTAGCTTTAGTACAACTAATGATCCAATAGCCAAAAAGCTAAGAAAAGATTTGGAAGACTCCCACCCCCAAAATCTTGCCTTCTTAACTGAATAATACAGGGGAGAAAAGCTACTCACTGTAGACAGCCCTCATTTTTTTCTATTTGGGCTTGGCAACTTGGACAGCGCTTGGAAATGAGTTTGGCCAAGTGCTTGCTTTGGGCTTCCACAGTCATCCCTTCATAGAAGCCACCATCATCCATCCATTGGGACATGTGGCTACAGCTGGCAGGATAGTGAGCCTGCAAGACATACAAAGCCTGAACTGCATGGAGAGCAAAAACCCACAGTAATGGTCTTGCAAAGGAAACAGCAAGTTCCTCCTCCAAGCCTTATCTTACCCTTACCTCAGGGAAATTGCAGTTGAAGCAGGAAATCCAAGAGCACTTTGAGCAGGCTTCTCCACAACCAAGTCCTTCCTTGCAAAGGATTTGGTCACAGCCCTGAGGGTTGGTGCACCATGTGAGGTTTGAACAGCATTCGACATAACCCCTCAAAAGTGCTTTCTCATACTGCAGAGAGAAAACACAGAAATGGGTTTTGGTGTTCTCAAGCAAAATGTCAGTACTATCTCTAATCTTGCAACAAGCTTGGAAACATTTTGAGACTAATTATGAAAGGCTGAGCAAAAAAACATAAAGAAACTCACAACAAAGCAGGCAAAACAACAAGTGATACAAACAAAACAAGAAATAGATCAAAGTGCAATTAAATTATCAAATTATGAGGTGTTTATATTTTTAACTGTCTGGTTAAATGTAAGCATTTTTATAATATTGGCTGAATTATATTTTAATGTTGTATGGGGAAGTTTGCAAGTGTTTAAACAAAGAAAGATTAATCTTGCATCTAGAACATAGCAAGATGGAGCTAGGCATACTATCCTGGGAAGGACATTCCATAACTGAGACACCTTCTCTTTAAGTTCTAGTTTCTTAACCAAATATTTTCAAGGAAATAAAGAATATCTGCAGTGTACAAAACCTAAAATTCTGGAAAGCGTTGTAAAAACAAAGGTAACTTTATACATAACTGAAGAGTGTGTTGGTTTGTTTATTAGATGAAATTAAATATGTTGAATAAGTAGTTGAATGAACTCATTAACCCCTGAAGCTGCAAGACCTGTATCAGAAAACTATTACATGAGAGTACACTTTTAATACTAAAATGTTAATTGCTATTAAATAGAAATTACAAAAGGTTTTGTTGATATGCTTGACAAAATGTGACAAACAACAATGTCCTGCATCTGGGCACTAGACTAAATGACTCTTGGTATTCTTTTCAATTCAACAATTCTGTAATTGTGTACCAGTAACACTTATGGTCAAATTGGATGGAATCAATTGTTGGAAATGTTATTCCATGCAATATGGAGATATTTAGAACACAGTGAATCTGTCAACATAATTTAAACCAGGGGTCCAGGACCAATTTTCAGCCCACTGAAGGCTGACCTAGCTTTAAAAGAACAAAAAACAGAGGTGATTTCAGAGCCCATTTCTAGTTTAATAACCCCATCCCCTGAAGATATTGTGACTTCTTTTAAAGCTGCTTCCAAGAGTAGCAATTAACACCTTTTTAAAACTAGGAGGGAAAGGGAGGCAATCCAAGTGAGGCTGAATAACTGGGGTACATGTGTGTGCACTAATAGCCCACATGTTTCTCATTCCTGATTTAATAAATGTATTTACCCTTATTCTGATAGCTCAGTTAACAGTAGTAATAGTAATTTAACATTGAGTTAACATTCAGAGAGTGACAATCAATGCAAGAAAAAGCTCTCACTAAGGGACATAACAAATGAATGTCTCTTCATTATAACTCCATTTCCAAACAGGAAGATTCTTGCCGCCTTCATATCTCTTGCCTATATGACTGTGATTGCAAGATCCAGGGTAAATCTTTTTTAAAATTAGTTTCTCTTCTCCAATTCCTTTTGAACTCTGATAGCATTGTAACAAAGATTCCAAGGCTTGGCTCTTGGTTCAAAAGACAGAAGTGCTGCTCTTGATTTTAAAAATAAATAAATAAAATTATTTAAATTCCAGAGAAGAGCTTAGGTTAATAAAACAGTGGGGCTTAAGAAGCCTACTTGGTATTTTTATCAGTAGCTTATCTGTCTGTCATAATTCTAATCACAATGCAGTTTCATTTTGAGATATGTATCTGTTGACCTATAATACTGAGGATGTTGTATGTCATGAATGTTAATCAGAGTACTGGATGAGAATACAAAAACTGGTGAACAAAGAAACGACATGTTCTGAAAATGGACATAATAAGAATGTCTTAAAGTTGGTTAATAATTTGATTAATGGGAGATTTAACATACATGGAAAAAACAGAATTAACAGCATAACTTACTAATGGCAGATATAGTCTATGACGGTGAAAGGTGTTCTTTTGTAAGGACAAATCTGGTTCTTAAAAATCACCTTAAAGTGGATTTCAGTGGACTAAGTTTACACATTAAAGTTATTGTGCTTACCTTGGCAATGACCTCCTTGGAAGAAATAATAGAACGGATAAAATCAGTAGTGGGTTGTGCAGGGCAATCAGATATAGGACATATGCAATTCAAAATTAGGTTTTGTTCAATCCGAGTTGTCAAGTACTCATTCCAGCAGGACTAATGGAAAAAAGAAAAGAAAAAGTGGGGAGACAAAAAGAAATGGGTTGGTCAGTTCTAAATATTTGCAGACAATTGCACCATGAGCAGCAAGAAATCATTTGCTAAATCTTACAAATAAAATTTCATGGGTGTCGGTAGGGGAAGGGTGGCAACGATATTCCAGCATAGATTTGAATGTGAACATAGTAATCTGAATCCCAAAACAAACTAGGTGAACATAGAAGGAAAAGAATTGCCTCATTTTTATCCTAGGGCAAGTACTCTTCATCATAGCAGAAGTGTAGGATGGTGGCATACAAGGTTCAGCAGTACTACATGCGAAAAGGACTTTGAGATTGTCAATCATAAATTGAACATGAACCATTAGTGTGATGTTGCAGCAAGGAAGACAAATGCTATTTTAGCTTGCCTTAATAGAAAAATAGTTTCCAAGCTGAGGGAAGAAACAGTCCCACTATATTTCAGTTCTGGGTGACTCATTTAGAGAAAGATACAGACACGTTGGAGTAGTTTCAGAGAAAGGCAATAGATATTATAAGAGGTATAAGAGAACAAAACGTATGAGGAAAGGTTGAAAGAGATGGGCTTGTTCAGCTTGGTGAAGAGAAGACTGAGAAGTGACATGATTGCACTCATTAAATTGCTCAAGGGTCGTAGATGAAAAATAGGTGTAGGTTTGTTTTCTGCTGTCTCAAAGGCTGAGACTGTTCCTCCTCTTCCCGGGCCTTCACCTGCCTCCAGAAAGGTAGCCGAAGGCCCAGGAGTGTGAAGGGGAAGAAGTCCCATCCCCAGCACTGGGTAATAGCCAATCTAGAGTTATGGATCTGTAAGTTCTCTGTATTCAATACCACGTACAGTGGACTGTTGGTATCCATTGGGATATCCAAGACACCCCCATCCCCACCCGTGGATACCAAAATCCATGGATGCTCAAGCCCCATTAAATAAAATGGCACAGTCAATTGGTGTCCCCTATAAATAAAATGATATTGTAAAATGGTGCTCTTTATATAAAATGGCTTAATCAAAGTTTGCTTTTTGGAATTTATATATTTTTAAAAATATTTTCAAGCTGTGGATGGTTGACTCTGTGGATAAGGAATCTGTGAATATAGGAGGCTACTTTTGTTTCAAAATGTAGAAATATTTAGGACAGAAAAAGCAAGCTATCTCAAACTGGGAATTTCTGGATGTACCATACCCGTAATATACACTCAAATGCCAACAAATAGCAAAATGGTGCCCCTTATATAAAATAGCAAAATCAAAGTTTGTTTTTTGAAATTTATCTACATATATTTTAATATTTGCAACTGTAGATGACTCTATGGATAAAGAATCTGGGGATATAGGCCGAATGTATTCATGATTATGGCACTATTGTCAGCCTCAGAAACCCCCTTAACAGTCACCTTAACAGCGAGAAGCTGTATGGGACAAGGGAAATGTGTTCAGCAGGTGACTGGGGTGCAAGAGGATGACATTTGCAGACCCTTCCCACTAGCAAGTGAGGCTGTAACAATCAGATGCAGGACAGCTGTCACAATTCTTTATTGCAGCCTTGCCTGGTGGTGGGAAGGGACTGAAAACATCATTCTCTGGCACCCCGTCTGCCACAGAACAGACCTTCATTGCTCCATGAAGCCGCTGGCTCTAAAGGTAGGTTTAGGAGCAATCAGACAGAAGACAGGGGATTTAAAACTCTCTATTTATCCTCCCCACACCCAAAAGGGAAAGGCTTCCCATAAAGAAGGGAGCAGGTACTCACCAGGCCATCCCAACCACAACTGCCTCATCCCCTGCCCCGCCTTTGCTACATGCTCCTGAGTTATACCCTCAACTTATCTATGGGTTGTAGAAAAATCAATAATTTTGACACCAAAACCTGCCCTCAACTTATACATGAGGGTGATTTATGCACAAGTATATACAATAGAAATAGCTGGAAACTGGAGATCTATATGCACTTACTTTCAAAAATTGGTTAAATAAAGGCTGCCATACCAATTATTGTCTCTACAAACAATGGTCAAAATGATCATAGAATCACAGAGTTGGAAGAGACCACAAGGGCCATCCAGTCCAATCCCTTGCCATGCAGGAACTCCCAATCAAAGCATACCCAACAGATGGTCATCCAGCCTCTGCTTAAAGACCTCTAAGGAAGGAGACTCCACCACACTCTGAGGGAGTGTGTTCTACTGTCAAACAGCCCTTATGGTCAGGAAGTTCCTCCTAATGTTGAGGTGGAATCTCTTTTCCTGCAATTTGTATCCATTGTTCTGCATCCTAGTCTCTGGAGCAGCAGAAAACAAGCTTGCTCCCTCCTCAGTATGAAATCCCTTCAAATATTTATACAGGGCTATCATATCACCTCTTAACCTTCTCTTCTCCAGGCTAAACATCCCCAGCTTCCTAAGGCGTTCCTCATAGGGCATGGTTTCCAGACCCTTCACCATCTTAGTTGCCCTCCTTTGGACATGCTCCAGTTTCTCCACATCTTTTTTGAATTGTGGTGCCCAGAACTGGACACAGTATTCCAGGTGGGGCCTGACCAAAGCAGAATAGAGTGGCACTATTACTTCCCTTGATCTAGACACTATACTTCTATTGATGCAGCCTAAAATTGCATTGGCCTTTTTAGCTGCCGCATCGCACTGTTGACTCATGTTCAGCTTATAGTCTACTTGGACTCCTAGATCTCTTTCCCATGTGGTCTCATTCAGCCAGGTGTCCCCTATTTTATATTTGTGCATTTCATTTTTCCACCCTAAGTGCAGAACCTTACATTTCTCTGCGTTGAATTTCATCTTGTTAGCATTGGCCCAGCTTTCTAATCTATTCAGGTCATTTTGAATTTTGATCCTGTCCTCTGGGGTATTAGCTACTCCTTCCTAGTTTAGTGTCATCTACAAATTTGATAAGTATGCACCCAATTCTGTCATCCAAATCATTAATAAAGATGTAGAATAGCACTGGGCCCAGGACAGAACCCTGTGAAACCCCACTGGTCACTTCTCTCCAGGATGAAAAGGAGCCATTGTTGAGCACCCGTTGGGTTCGGTCAGTCAACCAATTACAAATCCATGTAACAGTTAACTTGTCTTTCCCACATTTTGCAAGCTTGTTTGCAAGAATGTCATGGGGAACCTTGTCAAAGGCCTTACTGAAATCGAGGTATACTATATCCACAGCATTCCCTTCATCCACCAAGCTGGTAATTTTATCAAAAAAAGAGATCAGGTTTGTTTGGCATGACGTGTTTCTCTGAAACCCATGCTGACTTTTTGTGATTATGGCATTGGCTTCTAAATGTTCACAGCCTCTCTGCTTAATGATCTGCTCTACAATCTTTCCTGGAATTGATGTCAGACTAACTGGACGGTAATTGTTGGGATCCTCTCTTTTCCCCTTTTTGAAGATGGGGACAACATTTGCCCTCCTCCAGCCTGCTGGAACTTCTCCTGTTCTCCAGGAGTTCTCAAAAATTATTGCCAATGGTTCCGATATTACATTTGCCAGTTCTTTTAATACCCTTGGATGTAGTTCATCTGGTCCTGGAGATTTATATTCATTTAGGTTAACCAAGTGTTCCTGTACTATCTCCTTACTTATTCTGTGCTGAAATTCCCCTATTCTGTCTTCTGTTCCATTATCTTTAGGTTGAGCACCCTTTGCCTTTTCTGAGAAGACTGAAGCAAAGAAGGTGTTGAATAATTCTGCCTTTTCTCTGACCCCTGTTAGCATTTTGCCATCTTCTGCACGCAGTGGCCCAACCATTTCCTTCTTCTTCCTTTTGCTGCGGACATATCCAAAAAAGCCCTTTTTATTGTTCTTAACCTCTCTAGCAAGCCTGAGTTCATTCTGCGCTTTAGCTTTTCTGACTTTATCCCTACACAGGCTTGCTATTTGTTTGAATTCCTCTTTGGTGATTTCCCCATTTTTCCATTTCTTATATATGTTCCGTTTAAAACTTATCTCAGTTGAAAGTTCCTTAGTCATCCATCCTGGCTTCTTGAGACAGCTTTCATTTTTCTTCTTCATTGGAAATGTTTGAAATTGTCCCTTTAGTATCTTCCTTTAGAGGAACTCCCATCTGTCTTGAACTGCCTTCTCTTCTAGTATTCCTGACCATGGGATCACTCCCAGTATTTCTCTAAGTTTATTGAAATCAGCTCCCCTAAAGTCTAGAGTGCGTGTCTGACTATGCCTAGCTTCTCCCTTCCACTGTATTACAAACTCCAGGAGAACATGGTCACTTCCACCTAAGGATCCCACCACTTGCACCCCATCAACTAGGTCTTCCCTGTTGGTTAAGATAAGGTCTAAAATGGCTGATCCCCTTGTTGCCTCATCCACCTTTTGGACAATGAAATTGTCTTCCAGGCAAGTGAGGAATTTGCTAGACCTTGAGGATTTAGCTGAGTTTGACTTCCAGCAAATATCAGGATAGTTGAAGTCACCCATCACTACAACATCTCTCCTTTCTGAGTGTGTGGTCATCTGTTCTAGAAAAGCATCATCCAATTCCTCTGCCTGAGTCGGGGGTCTGTAGTAGACTCCCACAGTAACATCCCTGTTGTTTCCCTCTCCAGTATTGATTTCCTGGATCTCTTCACTAGTGTAAATATCCCTGACATATAATGCTATTCCTCCTCCTTTCCTGTTTGGCCTGTTTCTCTTAAAAAGGTTATACCCCTTTATTTCTACACTCCAATCATGAGATTCATCCCACCAGGTTTCAGTGATGCCTATTATATCGTATTTCCCTTGTTGTGCTAGGAGTTCAAGTTCATCCTGCTTATTTCCCATACTCTGTGCATTAGTGTAGAGATATCTAAGACCATGTGTCTTCTTTACTTGCTGCTTTTGCATTATTATTATTTTTGCCTCCTACTGTTGGGTCCTTGCACTGTTTGCCTTGTTCCCTCTATGCCACTTTGACTATTCTCTCCAGCCCTTTTGCCTTCCAGAATGCTGTCTCCATTCCCCACATAACTCAAGTTTAAAGCCCTCCTGATCAGGTTCTTCAGTGTGTTGGCAAAAACGTTTTTGCCAACTGGCGTGAGATGCAGCCCATCCCTTGCCAGATGTCCCTCCTCATGGAACCGCAGCCCATGATCCAAGAATCCAAACTGTTCTTGGCGGCACCATCTACGGAGCCAGTTATTCACCTCTGCTATTTCCTCTCCCTTCCTGGACCGTGCCCTTCTACTGGGAGAAGAGATGAGATGACAACCTGTGCATCCATCTCTTTAGGCTTCCTACCCAGAGCCTCATAATCCCTTATGATATTCTGAAGGCTGTGCCTTGCAGTATCATTGGTTCCCACATGAACCAAAAGAAAGGGGTATTGATCAGTAGGCTTGACAAGTCTTGTCAGCCTCTCCGTCACATCACGGATCTTTGCCCCAGGGAGACAACACACCTCCAAAGACATCTTGTCAGGCCCACAAACCATTGCTTCGGTACCCCTCAGCAAGGAGTCCCCCACCACCACCACGCTCCTCCTCCGAGGCTTAGCAGTGTCTGTTCCCTTATGTGGTACTCTCAGGCTCTCCTGCTCTGTCCCTGATGTCTGTCCCTGCTGCTTTTCCTCATCATCTCTGATAACAGAGAGAGATTCAAAGTGATTCTGTAGCTGCAAGCCGCTCACAGAACGTTCCCTGGTTTCCTTACTTCTGTGTGTGACCTTCCTCCAAGCATCTACCTCTATTGTATGTGGAGTGACCTCCTCCACCCCAGCAACTTCCTCTGTCTGTTTCCCACCCAAGACATTCTGGTCTGTTCTGTTCAGGAGAATCTCCTGCTTTCTGATGCTGGAGTGTAGATACCTGCTCCTCTAGCTGCTGTACTTTCTCTTCCAAGAGGGCTACCAACTTGCACATGGACTAGAGCCTCCTCCTCCTCCTTTCTTAAAGGAAATGAACCCACTGCAAGCCTTGTGTAGACTTAAGAGGTCTGGCTTCTCCCAGCAATGACTCCCAGAATTCAAATTAGATTAGATCTCACCCAAGCACATGGACTAGAGCCTCCTCCTTCACCTTTCTCCTTTCTTAAAGGAAATGATAATTTCATTTAAATTGGGTATCTCTTTATTTCATATGCACATCGTGTATCAGCCTCCTTTGGTCCTCTGGAAGCCTAAATAAAGTTCTGGACAAGTGTTTCACAGTTTCCTCATTTGAAGCTTGGCAATACAGTAATTCCTTTATTAGCATTTCTATTTTTTTCACCTACTGCAAAAGCTTGTTTTTATGCTATTGTAATACTAATACCATTCAATAGATATTTGTTAAAAAATTAAATGAAGTCAATCCTCACCTTACAGCAGTAGTGCATGCAACAGAGAACAGGTGGATTGTCTGCTTGACTCAACTGATTCAAACAGACTGGACAGTGAGTGACAGGACTTGAGGGTGGTTGAGGGTTTCGAACTTGCAGCCCTGACGAAAACAGCAGCTGCTCTGAATCTTCTGTGTAGCGCTGAATCAGAACATCCACATTCCATTTACAGTGTATAAGCAAGTGCTGGGCTATATCAGCAGTCACGGTTAGAGTGTCTGCGACTCTCTGCACTGTTTGGTTCATCAGCACCTCAACCTCTTCTTGGTTCATAGTGCGCCCCATGGGCAACAGCACCGTCTCCATCAGCACCTGTTCAGTACCAAGCCCAAAGGTGTCCAACCTGACAATAGGAAAGGTGTTATTAATAGCATGTGGGCAGGATCTCACTTTGGCTATTGTTCACCATATCTTGAAGTAACATAATGGATAGGTTTCTGATTCTGAGCCTGTCTTTTTGCCTCCAGAAATGGATCCAGGCAAACAACAGTAGATGCAAACTGATACTTTACACTTAACTCTTCTTTACTAGGTCTGCAACCACCAATTTGAAGGCTAATCTAGCTACAGATCTAAAAGCTGGGGGGGGGGGGTTCTTTCTTTTAGTTTGTTCCTTCATTTTCCCCTATTTTTTATTTTTTGTATCAAGCCTAATGAAGAGTTCTGGAGAACTCAAAACCTTGTATAATTTTATGACATTTTGCTTAGTCCTCATGAAGCTTTTATCCAACTCTCCTATAACATAACATAACATAACATGCTACCTGAAAGGAGAGAATTTATTGCTTGTATTTGTTTCAGAAGGGGTATTTTTCTTCTGACCATCAGTGCTCTGAAAGATGAGCTGAGCTTGACCTCTGTGAGGTGTGGTGGGTTCTGCGGAGATGTACTCCAGGAGCTGTGGGCTGTCCTCCTGGCGCTGGATGTAGCCCTGGCTGAGCAGATGCAAGATGCAGGACAGTACATCAGTGCTGCTGCAGCAAAAGCTCAAAAACTTTAGAGCTGACCCTGACTCCCACTTCTGACAGGCATCAATAACCTGAGAATAGCAAAAGAAAAAAGAAAAAGAAAAAGAAAAAAGAATTAGTTCTGCTCTGGTTACCAGTTTGACTCAGCACAATTATGGATCATTGCTCTACATACTTTAAAGACCAAGTTGTCAATGTGTATCTCTTTCTCCTCTTTCAAGATCTGGATGAGGAGACAGCAGATGATGTTCCTTTTCCTTTCCAGAGCACTGCCTTCATCCTCTTCCACATTCAGGTATGTCTGTTTGGGCAAGAGCCACAGACGCTGGCCAGACAACTGTGCCAATATCCTTTCATTCAGTTTCAAGACAGCTGGAATCAAAGGAAATGTAACTTCAGAGCAGCAAAGGCACTGCAGTCTTCCTGAATTCACAGCATAAGATGCTTTCTGAGATGACTAACTAATAGAAAAGCTCTTTTCTGTGAAAGCAAGCAAACCTGATACATCCAAGGGTTCCATAGCTAACCCAGTCTCTCACTAGGGCCCAAAACACACTGCAGAAATAATCCAGCTTTGAGGCTGCTTTAACTGCCCTGGCACAATGCTAGAGAATCCTGGGAAGTGTAGTTCTGTGAGACCTTTAGGCTTCCCAGTCAGAGAGCTTTGGTGCCACAATAAACTATAGTTCACAGGATTCCCTAGCACTGAGCAGGGCACTTAAAACAGTGTTGAACTGGATTATTTCTACAATGTGTTTTGGACCTATGTCAAGATGCCCTTTCGCCCATAACTGGAAGTACCTCCATACTTACTTTCACTCTGGATAAGGATCCCCTTTTCCTTCGTAAGAGGTTTCAGTGCATGATTCAAGAGGACAGGAGAGAGGCCTGTGCTTTGCAATAACATCTCCATTGAAACCTCCTAGGACCAAGAAAGGGAGAAGAGAAACTGAGTCCACAAACATAAGAATTTGGGTTATTTATAGGCTTTGAATCCTACTTTGTCCCCCTGAGAAAACCTGCAACTGTAGCATCTCTAATGTAGCCTTAGAACCATGCTAGCCTATTTGCAGGGCCCGGCAAACTGGAAAGAACACCTGCCAGGTAGAAATTGTCAGTGTAGATAGGACTCTAGGCCTCATCGTCATTTCAGTACCTTCCCTAACTACAAAATGCAGGCATACCTTAGTTAACAATGTCTCTAGGAGTGAAAGTTCTTTTTACAAAGACTTTTGGGCACACATGTCTAGGGTGGGTTCCATCCCACTCAGTAGAAGAGAAAAGCCTCCCAGTGCTGCCAAGCAATCCTCTAGCCTTGAAGCTTTGGATGTGAATCAGTTCTATATATGTAGGAACAGACTAGACAGGAGAGTCACTTTTTAAGCTGCTTAAAAGATTTACAGAGGTAAAACATATTCAGTGTACAGCACATTAACTCTGATGTGAAGAGAGACACATAGAAACAGGAAGTGACTGTAAAGGATTCCCAGAGGGCCTCCCCAATTCAGTAAATACAGTGGACCCTCCACATTCACTGGGGTTAGGGTCCCAGGACCCTAGTGAACGTGGAAAAACTGCAAACAAAAAAAATCAATTTTTTTTAACCTGAGGGAGCACTCTTCCGTCACAACTCTATGGTCAACATCTGCTAGAAGCTGCTAGAATTACATCAGAGGACCTACAAATGCCTAGACCAAGGGTTCTCAACCTTTTTGATTCACACAGCCCTTATTTCTATGGCAGAGCCCCTAAGAGACCTACCCTATGCCTTACAAGTTAATGGTGTATAGGAGTATATGTAAGACTATATTCTTATACTTTAATTTCATTCCATTTTTATTTCTTTCATTTTCCTGGAGCGGCCAAAGAGCACCTGGAAAGTGCATGCACAGCCATAAGGGCTCCTTAGAGCACAGGTTGGGAACCCCTGGCCTAGACAACTGTTCTCTCTGGGAATTTCTAAGTCCTCCAACATGACTTCTGGTAGACCTTGTTGGAGGACGTAAAGATTCCTAGAGACAACAAATTAACTAAATCTATGAATAATCAAATCCACAAAAGTCAAAACTGCAAATGTGGAGGGATGTTTGTATAGGTTAACGCTTTGTATTTTGGTTTTCACTTACTTCAATAGAAGTATAGGAGAACTGTGCTCAGAGCTTTATGTTGGTACACTGAGATGCTACAAGATAGTTTAAAAAAATCAAAGCAAACATTCATGTATTTTGGACAAAACTGTGTAGAAGGCTCAATTTTATTTTACTTTTGTTCACTTATGCAAGGCTTATCTGATCTGGTTGATTCATTACACACATGCTTTATGAGTTTGCTTTGTTTGAATTGTTTTGTTTGTATTGTTTGATTTTTTTTAAAAAAAGTCCTGAAACATATTGAACTAATCTTTTTTGGCATGTAAGATCTTATCCCTATTCCTTCTGTTATTTCTGCCTCTGGCACCAAATTTTCTGTTAAAAAAAGTAATGTCCAGGCACATACCTCCTTCATTAATTGAGATATGCATATAATGTTCCTAAGCTTCAAGTTTACTAGCTGCACCAGCATTGTGACACTGCAGACAATTATTGCCTGTCTTACAACAGGTTTTCCTAGCCTGTCTTTAAATTCAGTAAATATAATTATTTTCATTGAATTTTGGCACAAAGGGCAAACAGAAGCCACTGGTCCAAAACCACATTCTACTTCCCAGTACGTTCACTCTAGTCATAGTAAGATAAAGGGAAAACTTAATATGCCTACGTGATACAGAAGCTGACTCCCACACAACCACAGTTAATTTAATATGGTTTGGGCCCCAGAGCCAAATTAATCCATGGGACTTGCAAGTATCAGTTTTCATCTTTCTGAACCTTCAGGTACATTGTACAAGATGCAGGGAGGGCCTGTAAGAAGGGATTGTATTCTATACTATGAATCACAAACAGATCAGGCTGACAAAGCCAGTAAGATTCAAGACAGTCAGGACCTCAATATTGTTGAAGCACAGAAGGATGTACATCTGCAGCGTAGACACATGCAGGGTGCAGCCCTGGTACTCAAGCTCTGCATGGCCCAACCAAGTCCACTGTAAACGCCGTGGCTTTGTATGCTCTAGCCCAAACCGACTTTGACCTATGAGAGATGAGGAGTATGGACAGAGAGAGATAAATTGACAAGACTGATAAAACAGCTTCTTGAGCCCTTGGGCCCAAACAGCATTAAGATCTGAGACATTTATCAAACAGAAAAGGGAGACTAAACAAAGTGCCAAGGTAATGGGTATTCCCACATACTACATATCCCAACAAATGACACCAGTACTTAGACTGGATACTAAAATTCTATAATACATCGAAACAGCTAAAAAGCTCCAGAGGTAGTTGTCTTGCTTGCTACCTGAAAAATTTGCTACTTAAAAGATTGCTGTTACTGGTAAATCAGCATTGAGATAACTTCACTTTTGTGTGACATCTGCAAGAATTGTTACTTGCAAAAGTGCCTCTTACTGGTAAATCATCAATGTAAGAGTTTCATCTTGTTTTCTGAAAGACAGACACTTACTTGCAATGCATCATTGAGATAATAACTTTACTATGAAGATTTAATACAGCATTTGTGATACTGATTCCACTAGCCTCTTATTACCACTAGCCTTCATGTTTTCTACGAGACCAGAAGGACTTGGAACAACTACTGGACCTTTTATAAGTAACTCTGTTGTATTTACTATTGTATGGATTATAGATGGTTTTCACTGTTAACCACAAGTGTTATTGTATAATAGAATTTTAGTATCCAATCTAAGTAGTGGTGTCATTTGCTGGGATATACAGCAGGTAATGGATACCCATTACCTTGGTACTTTGTTTAGTCTCCCTTTTCTATTTGATAAATGCTCGTGAAAACTTTCTGTTGTTTTGTTCCAAGATCTGAGACATCACAGATCTTTTCCTTAAAGGACAGCAGCACCCATCACACAACAGCTGTGTTCAAGTCAAACACTGAAGCAAAAGGATACAAAAAGTGACCCCCACACTCAAACATATAGAAACAAGTAATGGGCAGTACCAATAAAGTAATCTTAACCTTTTCCCCATATCTTTTAAATGTGACTATGAGAAACTTGAAAGTTAAGTTTCTGCATTTCTTATAGATGTCAAAAGAATTAGGCTAGTTTCCCACCCTTCTCTAGTCATAAGAACAGGGTATCACTATGCCACGTGTTGAATTTGCACATACAAAATAGGAAGTTAATCTTTCCATTGACTATGGTGTTCCTTGAATCCTAAAATTAGTCCCTCCACAAATGATGAACCCCTTTAATGCTGCTTGTTAGGAATTCTGAGATTGCAAACTTTAGCTACTGAAATCTGCATGCCACTCATTCCCAGATTTGTAGACACTTCTCAATTTTGGCACCTTGATATGAAGTAGAATGCCTCTGCTCATAGTCATCTAAGCCTGAAGGAGGCAGCATAGCTCATAGGAACCATCCCACCCTGCTCAGTTTGGGATCAAGAACAGCTCTACACTCACTCTGAGTATAGAAGTCAGCAAACCTGCCCAGCTGCTGACTGAGGGGTGATGGGAAAAATTTGGCAGGTTCTTCCAGGTAGCAGTGTGGAGAGATGGTCCAACAGCGTGGAGACAAGGCCAGCACTTTCACCTCTGTCTCTTCTTCCTGAGAAAATGACTCTTCATCCTCCATCATCTGGGAGCAAAACAGTAATCATGTGAAACGACAGAAAGGCCTCAGCTTTCAAAAGACCCCTTTGGCTCATAAGAAGGAGATTATGCTCCTCTGTCCTCCTTCCTTGCTCACCTCTCCTTCCTGCTCCTCTTCCTCACATTTCCCATCACGATCAAGTTGAAGCAGACGTTTATCAAGCTGCTGCAACTGGAAGAGATGAAATTGCTGTTGCTGCTCCTCCAGCTCACTGAGGTTCTTCAGCATCTGTTGAGGAAAACGGTTGGGGAAGCAGAGTCCAATGTGCTCCACCACAGCACACTCCAACCACGTCTTGCCCTGGGACAGGAGCCGGTCTCCCAGGTAGTACCTAGAGAGGCAGGAAGGTCAGGAGGAGAGAGAGGGCCAGGCATCCCACATTGACCACAGTTCGTTCCCACCTGTACCTATTCTCTCCCTTGGAGGTCCAGGGCCTAGTTAGTTGCCCTGCAAGAGCCAAGACCACTTCAACCCAGCCCTCAGAAGAAAACTCAGGGACTGAAGTTTCATCTGTACTGCACTCCCCACCGGAGTCCCACCTCTCCCTCTCCTTGGCTCTGTACCTCTTCACCACCACCAAAGCCTCACCGATAGAAGTGCTCAAAGGTGTTGGCCAACTCCAGGCCTGCCAAGAAGAGGACAGGCTCCAGGCTCTGCTGCAGGCGCTGTAAGGTCTCCACATTGCCTGAATCTGCCCAGCTTTCCTGGATCCAGTGGTCGATGTAACGGGCAAACTGCTCACTTACCTGAGGGTCACAGAACAGGAGGTGAAAGGTGAACTAGAGCAAAGGAGATACTCCATAAAGCTCAGTAGAAAAGGGAAGGGCTGAAAGGAGAGACTGATGGGAGGAATGTATGGCTACAGCTTCTCAGAGTTGTAAGTTCTTCTAAAACTAGAAGGAGACTGGGGGGGGGGGGTATATCCACAGGCCAGATTTGAGTCTCAAAATGGATTTTGAACCAGCAACGATAAGGCCCAACACAGTGAAATGAAGTTTCACTTGGTCAGAGCAGGGGGAATGAACTTGAGAGATAGATGCCTGGGTTGATGGGGCATGACCAGTTCTGTTCCTTCCATCAATTGGACGCAGGGAGATGCCCAACTGCCCTCCCTAGCCTTCCCATCCACCTGTCCTTTACTTACGTGCATAGCTGTCAGGAAGGAGAGCTGCAGCAAGCCCCCAGAGAAGCCCTGGCACAGGGCCAACATGAAGGACATCTGCTGTCCAAAGAGCTCCTCCATGGCGGTGCGGAGGCGCAGGTAAGTGCTGCAGTACTGCTCCACAAAGTCTGAGGCTTGCCAGGAGGACTCCAGGAACCGCTTCACCTGGATAAAACCACAGGGCCATCAGTAAGACTACAGAATCCAAACCTACAACCTATTTGGTGGGGATTTTCATTTTTTCCTAGAGGTCCTCTTTCTGTGGGGGGCTTTGCAGGGAGAAATGATGGCTAAGAATTGGTAGGATTGTTTGGAGCAGCCTTGAATTTATCTTGTACGTTTTCAAACAGCCAGCAAGTATTTTCAAAGAGTGGGAATATTCATTTTAAAATGGAACAATCCCATGCTAATTCAGCATTGTGATGTACACAACCTAAAGCCAAGAACACCCCTTCCCCTAAAGAGCCTGCTTTCACACCCAGATCCACTGTTCAACCTAAAAACTCCTCTAATACCTTAATGACTGGGCAAGAAAAGAGTACAGAACTACACTATACATACTGAAATAATATGAACAATGCAGCCGGAGTAGTTGATGTGCTGTTATAGAAGATGTCACCATGAAGATGTCAGCTTGCATCTTCAGAGTTTGTGTGACTAATCCCTGCCCTACAATTCCCTGCTTGGCACACTCAGACCCTGCTATTGGACTATACCATCTCTGGACCACCTACCTGCTGTTGGACCACACCTTTCCAGCACTGTGTGATGCCTGTTGTGCTGCTGGGTTTCTTCACAGCTGCCTTGACAGCCCCCGAACTTGACTCCTTGTTCTTCCCATTCTTCCCATCTGCCATGTGAGGTTAACACAGCATTACCAATGACATTTGAACATAGAGGTACCAGAGTTCTCAGCCACCTCCAACTTCTCAGTCCTTCAACAGGTTTCTTCCTGCCAAGCAAGACTCCTCTGCTACCCACTCTATACCCCCTTCCTCCATACAGTCTCCACCTAGGCTTAGAGGGACCTATATTCTTGTTCCTTCCAAGACAGCCATAAGGACTCCCCTACTGTTTCCTTGCAACCTCTTGCTTACTGTCTCCCTGCCCCTCCTTACTGGATTTCACAGGGGGCTTTAGCTCCTCAGGCTCAGGACTGCTGGAGTCCACATGCACCAGAAGGTGACTCAGACGCCGGACGCGGGAGTTGAAGATGGCAGCTCGGCTCTTGGCCTTCCGAGCTGCTTCCAAATTCTCCAAGTACTGGCTTAACAGCCATGACAGGGGGCTGATGCCACTGGGGTCTGAAAGGCCAGAAAGCACCACAAGTTAGTAAGGTTGCCAAAAAAGGGAAGACTGGCCATGTGTGACCACCATGGTCCTTGGCATGGAAGAAGGAGATTCTGCACCTGGAGATGTGATGCTCTGCACCAAAGGAGTGATCAGGGCCTCCCAGCAGGTCTTGCCCAGCGCCTGGGCAGCTTCGTCGTCAGGAAGGAAGCGATCAGCAAACACTTGCTCATGGCGTAAGGCACTGTTCAACCTTCAGGAGCAAACAGAGACAGTATGAGCTACTGACTTCATGGCTCAAAGCATAGGGACAGGTGCATTCAGCAATGCCAGGGGAGAAGAGGGTAACATCTTGCAGTATGTTGGGAAGGGGGAGATAAGAAGTTTGGTCCTCTTATGCCACAAAAAAGAGCACCTCTGGAAACAAGATCCAGATGAGATTCCTTCCTCTTTCACTCCACCCCAGACCATCCCTTCATCTTCCCCATCTGCAGCTCTAGATAAAGGAAGTCCACCAGGAAAGGCTGACCTGTTGAAGAGTTGCAGCAGCTGCATCCGGTCTTCAGAGATTTCCTGACACCACGTGTGGGCCTTGGTGGTGTAGAAGAGGAAGGTGCGCCTGCAGAGCTGCTCCTTGAAGATGGGCCAGAAAGTGGGCTTGGGACCCAGCACCTCAAGGCCACGCACACGTGTGTCAATACCACCCTGTGAATGACACAGGCCTCTTCAATGAGCAATGCTTCCAACAGAAAAGTAACTGTCCAGTATTGTACTCTATCCACAGTTGTTTCCATATGACTGAAGAGTACTTCAACTATGCTTTCATTACTGGGTGACAATTTTCTAAATAACATAATAGTAAGAAGAAGCAATGTTGCATATAGACTACAGCGTTTTGTAGGATATGTACAGTTTCTCTTTTCAAAGCCAACTATACTGTCAAACAAACATACGTACAGATTTATATATGAGTCAGACAACAGAGAAACACTTGCACTCCAATGTTTACCTCTTGAAAACAAGGGGGGAATATAAAGGTTATCCCTAAAATAATCCATATCACATTATTCTCAAGCAATAGAAGGAATAGGTAGGAAAAGACAGTATTTTTCATTTGCTACACAACATATCACAAAATATACCCTGTACACCTCCTCTTGTTCGATTACACACTGTCATTAAAGAATCTGTTATCTACAAAACATTGTCTCATTTTTCCAAGTCTAAAATATGCTTTCAGTGCACTCCTTCAAGAATGCAATAGTTTTAACCACCACTGATGTGAAGGAAAGTGTGTGAGCAAATGGTGAATGTTATATTTTTAAAAATTTACAGAAACTGATTATACCTAGCGGAAAATGGGTCTGTGAGGAGGCCAACAAATTTTCCTTCTGCTTGCCTTGATATAGAGTTCAATGCACATCCCTACCTGCTGGCAACGCTTGATTTTGATCTGTATGATTGGCCAGAATCGGACCATATTCTCCAGAAGAACTACCCTGCTGGCTGAAGGTAGGACATTCACCTGTGAGGGGGAAAGGCAAAGTGTGAATAGAAGTACTAATTAGGTAAACTTTCTTGAAAAAGACTGCACAATGAAGTATATCTGTTTTCCTGTAAAAGTAAGGAACCAGTGCTCTTTTAACTGCAAACTGTAGAGAAAATGAGTCAAGCTTTGCTGGTGGAGGTAGAAAACTGCTTCACAAACACCCAGGACATCTGCCCTCTCAACCTGAGTCTTTTTGGAATGGGAAGATACCATCCAATCTTTCTGTACTTCTAAGAAGCCAAAACTTCTCCCTTTCCTCATTGCCAATAGGATTTCCCAAACTACTTTGGAAGACAACCTTGGCCAACAACACCATAGAACATACCACTAAATCTTCCTTGTTAAATGGTGTCCTTTCTTATAAATCCTCACACTACTGGTCTCTGCAACAGCCTAATAGCTCTGGGACAACAAGATATGCTAATCTGAGAAGGGCCAAATAAGGCAAGTTAGAAACTAGATGCCAAACTGCAATCTGGCATCCAAAACTCACTATGCAGCCCCACCTTTCATCAAGGCAGTTGTGAAGAAATCCTCCTTTCTCTTTGCTACCTAAATCTTTTGTTGTTGTTGTTGTTGTTGTTAACTGCCCTTGAGTCACCCTGACTCATGGCGACCCTGTGGATGAGACACCTCCAAGACTCCCTATCCTGCACTGTTCTGCTCAATCCCTGCAAACCTTTGCCTGTGACTCCCCTGAGTGAGTCCATGCATCTTGCTTGCAGTCTTCCCCTCCTTCATCTACCCTCTACCTTTCCTAGCATTATTGTTTTTTCTAGTGATCTATGTCTTCTCATTATATGACCAAAGTACAACATCCTCAGTTTGATCATCTTGGCCTCCAAGGAGAGCTCTGGTTTGATCTGTTCAAGGACCCATTTGTGTGACTTTTTGGCTGTCCATGGTATCCTAGGCACTGTTCTCCAGCACCCTATCTTGAATGTATTGATTTTCTTTCTGTCTGCTTCCTTCACAGTCCAGCTTTCACATTTGTACATGGCAATGGGGAATACTATTGCCTGGACAATTCTGACTTCAGTGGTCTGTTGTATATCTTTGCTCTTCAGGATCTTTCCTAGTTCTGTGATAGCTCAAAAACTAATTAGAATGGTTGTGTGCTCTACTGACAAAGATTCAAAATTTGGACTAGTTACTTTTTTGGACAAAACTTCTAAGAATATCCAGACGGTGTGTCCACATTATAGCACAGGGTTGTAAGGAAAAGAGATGGTAGGTCAGGGTGGGTATTCCAAGAAAACTGAATTTCTGGCGGTTTTATTTAATTATTAAAGGATGCAATCATTATAGCAAATGGTTTTGTACATGGTAAAGACATTTGTTTCAACCATGTACTTTGGAAGGAAAAAGCCACAGCTCAGATGCAGAGCACATGTTTCTATTAAAATGGTCAGGAAGCAGAAGAAATGGGAAAGAACCCTTTCTATGGATAAAGACTTTTTTTTAATTCAGAAAGGTTTTGGCCACTAACTAGTGCTGCAGAAGGAGATGATGTATTCCCTAACCCAGTTATGTTTTAAATAATTTTAAACTGCTGCATTTAATTTAGTGCTCAATTCCAATATCTTTATCACAAACAATTGTTTATCACAACTGTTTATCAAAAACAATCATTGGTAGATTTTAACTGATTTCCTTCTGTGGTCACTCTAGGTTCCACCTTAGGTTCCACTCTCAAAGAAAGACACACACATATAAGATTTTTCTTCAGTGTTGTAATTGTTATAACCAATGGACGTTTAGAGGTGACCTCCAGCTGAAACAACCACAATTTGCTTATGCATACACACAAAAGCCTGTATTTCAAGGGGAGCCTTACCAGGTGGGTAAAACCAGCATAGGTTCTTGGGCAAAAACACACCACTTCTGGCTACAGTTTAGTGTTTGTGCTACTCTCTCCATCACTCATTGGTGCATTTTTCTGCCCTGGTGGCACAGTGGTTAAATGCCTGTACTGCAGCCACTCACTCAAAATCATAAGGTTGCGAGTTCAACACCAGCAAAAGGGCTCAAACTCGACTCAGGCTTGCATCCTTCCGAGGTCGTTAAATGAGTACCTAGATTGTTGGGGGCAAGTAGCTTACAGTTGTAAACCACTCAGACACTCCTTAGGTGGTATGAAGCGGTATATAAATGAAGCTGTTTGTTTGTTTTTGTTTAGACCTGGAAGTGTTACATTTTTGCACTGCTGTCACTGGCTGGGGGAATGCCAAAAGCTGTACTTCAAAATGACAACGACGAACATCTCCAAACTGTAGTTCAATCACACACATTAGCACTCAGACCAGTCCCATCTTTTCAGCAACTATGGACACAGTGAGTCTCAAGGCTAGGAGACCACAGCGAAAGAAATAAAGAGGTCTAGGTGAAGCATATTATCTGTCAGTGGCTGTGAGACTCTCAGAGTGTGTACAAATTGACTACATTTTCTTGTTCTCCTCTGCCTTGGAGCTATTCAACATCTCACAACAGTAAAACATATCTTCACTGGATGAGATGGGATATAATTGTTTTGAGAAATGGCAGATCTTCAATATAGTATCCAATATAGTCCAGGGCTGTTTGGTTCAAGACAGATGCAAATTACATAACAGTTCTATGATTGGGACGTCCACCTAAGCAACACTGTAAGGAAATGTATTCATTTGTTTGTTTATTTGATATGCTGCCTTTCTCCCAAACTAGACACAAGGCAGCTCACAATGCTTAAAAACAGTAACAACAACAAAACAGTACAACTGTAAAACATAATTAAATACAGTAAAACAGGTTAGAAATGTAAATTCCTTAAAATACTAAGTTCAAATTATAGAACCATTAAAATCATATCAAAGCAAACAGCCCAATAAGAAGCTTCTCTGGGTGCAAATATGTATTAAAATCCTGCTGGAAAAGAAACATTTTTGCCTACAAGCCTGAAATTTGAGAAGGAATGTAACTCCATTTGTCCCTATTCCCTGATTTGCATTTTGACTGGCCAGGAGCACCTCTGCCTTGTCTGGATTAAGTTTCAATTTGCTTGCCCTCTTCAAATGTGGAGCATTCCATTCTGAAGCTCATGGCCAGGTAAGAGCTGGCCACTTTAAGGGAAAGATTACAGTACTCACAGTATTGAGCTCAGTAGTAATGCTGGATGCATTCTCTCCTCCCATGACTACAATCCGAGCTGGCATGTAGCTGGAATCTTCACTGGCCACTAGCAAGGTCATCTGCCTACAGCAAGAGAAAAACAGTGCCTTCAGTGTGCAAACAAGGCCTTTGGCAAAATCTCAGCATCCTCCACCAAGTTGAACAATCCTCTTTCCTGAAACCAAAAGCATTATACATGTCTGTCAATATTTATCAACCCCATTCTCAGTTCTGTTCATCCCTGCATGGATACACAACCACTTCTTAGAATGTAAGCCTGAGGGCAGGGAACCGTCTAGTTGAAATAATGATTGTAAGCCGCTCTGATAGCTTTTAGAGCTGAAGAGCAGGGTATGTATAAATACATAATAATAATAATAATAATAATAATAATAATTATTATTATTACTATTATTATTTCACAACACAAAAAAGTGAAGGGGCAACATGCACCATCACTCAAACCCAGCCTGCTTCTTTTACCTAGGAGAGCTCCTACGACACTTAGCTCAAGTGATTCCTCACCAAATCCCACTGGAAATTACCTGACTACCACTCCACGGTGCATGTAGACATTGATGTAGTGTGAGCCAGTGCTGCCATTAGACTCCCAATATGTCTTTGGATTCCTGTCTGTCAGCTTACTGGCTCGGTGGGGGTTGGAGGAAACTTCCACCCTCTCCCAACACTTGTCCTCCTTCACTTCAACATTGGAACCTAAGTCAAAAACAAATCCAGAGTTTGGGGAAATCAGGACACACACAAGCAGAATCATGCAAATGAATCCTCCACGTTTCAGTTTTTCTTCCCAAATATATACTCACCTTGGCAAAGGTTGCGCAGGAACACATCAAAGAAGGGAATGTTGATAGGCAGATGACTACGTCTGTGTTCCTCTATCTGACCTAGAACCATCTGTAGGAACAAGCAAAGGCATTAACAGAATCCCACACTTTAGTGGAGAAGGGCATCTACTCTTTACTCCACCAACACCAACAGCCTAAACTGTTAATATAGCAGACCATCTACAGGAAAAATCAGTCAAAATTTCTTAGGAGACTGAAGAGCGAACTAAGGGCCAAACAGACTACAGAAATAATCTATCTTGAGACCACTTTAATTGCCCTGGCTCAGTGCTAGGGAATTTTGGGAACTGTAATTTGTTGTGGTACCAGAGCTCTCTAACAGAAAAGACTAAACATCTCACAAAACTACAGTTCTCAGAATTCCCTACCATTGAGCCAGAGCATTTAAAGTGGTCTCATGATGGATTATTTCTGCAGTCTGTTTTGGCCCTAAATCCAAGCTGGTCTCTTGGCCATTTTTACTCTAGATCCCCTTGACCAGGCTGTTGATATGCTGTGCCATGCCTGTTGTTTGGGCAGCCATTCCAACCCATACATTCTACAAAGAGTATCAAAGTCACCTGGATGCAACCAGCCAGGATACTGGTTGTCATCTTCTTATAAAGGCTGGCATATTTCTCACAGTCTGTCACAAGGTCACGCAGTTCTGTCACTAGCAACAGGTTAGAATTGTGCTTGTCCATAGCTTTGGTCAGAGCCTCCTTTGTGCCAACTCGACACATCACAACAGCACAATCTTTGTTGGTAGTGGCCAGGCGATGCAAAAAGCGGATAAACTCCTGCACAACCTGTGGACAAAAAGACAAGAATGCATAGTTGGGAGGGCACAGAAGGCTATTTTTAAAAACTCCCAGAAGCTTTTGGAAAGTCAAAAATTCTCCTTTGTTACTCCATTTCCCTTTCTGCCCTCCATCTCTAGATGAACCTAGATTATTACATTACAGTCTTATAGCACTGCTATTCCACTTTAACTGCTCTGGTTGCCTCTTGTTGCATTCTGGGATTTACAGTTGAAGGAGGGGCATTTAGAATTCTCAGTCAGGGAGCTCTTAGGCCTCACTGAACTACATGCCTCAGAATGCAACAGGAGGCAGCCAAAGCAGTAAAAGTGGAACAGCAGCACTATAAGGGCATAGTGCAGTAATGTGGATAGTCCCCATTTGGCCCATGCCTATCTCTAGCATCCCGCCATTCAGGAAGTACTGTTGAACCAGAGGGTCAATCTACACCAGAGATGAGAAATCCCTGAACTTCCAGATGTTGCTGAATTCCAATAACCATCAGTCCCAGTCAGAAAATTTAAGTGATTATTGGAACTGGAATACAAGAATAGCTAGGAGGTCACAGGTTCTCCACTCCAATCTAAACTTTTAAATTTACCTAGATGAATCTGTCTTCCTGGTCTTGTTTCTGCCTGGTCTTCAATATAGGTAGAACTCTATTAGTGTAAACTTTGACTGATGATCTATGTTTTAATATTAGTAAGGAGACTCAAGCCTGCAATCCCTGGAACCTTCCCTGTGAAGAATCCTTTATCTTTTGTAAGAGAGGTATATTTCTCCTTTTGGTAAGCATTCAATTATTTGAATATGCTATCTGTATATTAAGTATGCCAACCAAACTTCTACCCACTGTTATCCAAATGCCTTTAAACTTCAAAACTGGCAGAGACAAATGAAGGATACAATTATAAAGCAGACTTATAAGAACACAACCATTATAGCATATATTAGAGACTACAATAAAAATAGTCCATTATGTCCACATATGCCTTAGTCAGTCATTTAATGTCTAAGGACAAAAAAAACCCTCAGTTGTTGTAAAGTTCCCTCTTGTTGTCTGAAGTGACAACCAAAATGGCAATTTACAGAAAGTTAAAGGTTAAATAGTTCTGTTTAAAAACTAGAGATAATTGTCTTTAGAGTTTCTCTTGTCTAATTTAATGCTCTTACATGCTTATAGATTTGTTGATTATATACTACAATTATTAATGTATTGTTTAACCTTGTTGTAATAATGAATTTTTAATAAAAAGTGCAAAAAGAAAAGAAAAGAAAAGGGCTATTTACAATATGGGACTGTAATTTACCATACTAGACTAAAGTACAGTGGTCCCCCGGGTTACGAAAACCCCGGGGTACGAAAGAGCCGGGGCCGCAAAAATGGCCCCGGGATCCGAATAAAACCCTGGGGAACGAAAGGAAAAACCGCGCGGCCCCTTTAAATTTGCCACGTGGTCCGTCAACTAAAGCGGTCCCCCGGGTTACGAAAATTTCCGGGTTACAAAAAGTAATCAGGAACGGATTACTTTCGTAACCCGGGGGACCACTGTAATGATTATTGATAAACCTGAGATAACTGGACATTGTGTGTGCATTTGGACAGCTCCTAACTCGGCTCTAAGGTCTTTAACTAGAAAAAAGACTGGAAACATCTGAGAGTGAATGAGTATGAAGATGCAAAACAGAGATTTTATTCCAGAAATTAGCCCAGCACATTTCGGATGGGAAATATTTATATGGCTTTATTCAGGAGCTGTTAAAATAGAAAAAATAGAAAGTGGAATCTAGATTTGGAGCCATCTCTTTATAAAATGCCTGCAGGCTGATTTGTTAATGCTTTTTAATCAGTTTACATGCACATGCACCTTTTGTGCCTTTTCCACCCACGTCTAGTTTAAAATTACCAATGTATGTGTACTGTCACTTTTCATATTTTTAAAGTCCCTTATGAAGGACATATAAATATTCCCTGGTTGAAACACAGTGGACCAGTTCCTAGAATTTGGCATCCTGAGAGTCTGCCTCGCCTTCATATAAGGATGCAGTCTTTCAAACTCTGTTCAAAATTAGCCCCGCACCTCTCGTTCGTTGCTGTAAGTGCTCATTGAGGACAGACAAGGCTCAATGCACTCATGCCAGGGCAGCATATCTTCTTGGGAAATGTCCAAAAACTTATTCAAAATCCTGCAACAAAGAGAAGACTGTCAGCAAAACAAAGTTCAGTTCTTCCAGGATTCCAACCCAAAACAAAATCATTATTTCATATTTTATTTCATTTCCAATTACGTCTCTTTTTTAAAATAAAGACTTTTTTTTGTTTCTTTCAAGTGAAAGAAATATTTCAGGATTAAGATGGCCACCTGTCAGGGATGCTTTGATGGAGAGTTCCTGCATGGAAGGGGGTTGGACTGCATGGCCCTTGTGGTCTCTTCCAACTCTATGATTCTATGGTTCCTAAACAAGTCACACCCTGCACCACCACAAAAATCTTAGCCTTCACCCAGAAAGAACCTTTCCAATAATCTAGGGTATCCCTCAAAATAGTTTGGTGACAACTACCACACTATTCAGAGCTTTTCTCCTCCTGAGTCTGATCACATCCCCCCACCCCCACCCCATTTGTATTCTGCTTAAGTTGCTTCATATGTTGGCTGAGGAAACTTTCTTGCATTGATTCTTCTGGAGAACCTTTCAAGTGTGAGGGTCTCAGGATTCATTGTAAGCCCCTTTCAAAGGTATAAGAATTACAACAGGTCCCACACCTTGTCATGAACTGGGCCAAGCCAAGGCTATTTACGTCTTAAAACTTCTTGTTTCTGTGCCTTAAGCCAGGTGGAGAAAGTGTGTGGCCCTCCAGATGTGGGTTGCAACTCCCAGCATTCTTTCCTATTGGCTATGATTGCTGCAAGTTGCTTTTTTACAACATTTGAAAGGCTGCACAATTCCCATCTTATAAGCCAGTTTGTGGTGCTGCAGGAAAGGCAGACAGCTGCTTTACTTGCTTTTACATCCTCCACCCCTTCAGCTCCTGTGCCAGGTATTCTTCTATCCTATGGAAGGATAAGGTACCTGAATAAATAATTTTTCAAAATACATTGCTTCCACTGAATGCAATATATCAGTTCTAAAGCATCTTTCACTCCCAGACTGTAAAAGTTACTCTTCATTCTTAGAGCCACAACTCAGGCACAGACTGGTTTGTGGGGGTTTTTTTCCACTTCACCTCAACATGCCCATCTGCACAGTCTTCTCAGCTCCCAGCTGTTCTAGAGTTTTTAGCAGCAGCAGGAAGTGCTCACGGTCTGGCAAAAGCTCAGTGCTATTTCCCTCAAGGGAAACACCTTCATCACAAAGGCAGCGCTCCAATGCCAGCACTACCTCCTTTGAGAAGCTGGTCTCACGAAGGATTCTTAACAATGTTGGTACACCCATGTCTTTGAGTTCAAAGTTAGCCTTGGACTCTGAGAAGAAGAAGAAGAAAGAAACACCACTCTAAGTCAAAACACAATTCCCTTAAATGATTAGTGGAAGAAACTTTAGTTGGTGAGATTGTTTAAAAGGCCCCTAGAAAACAGGCTTGAATTGTGTGGCCCTCCAGATGTTGTTAAGACTGCAAACCCCAACATTCCTCACCATTGGCTGTATTGGCTAGAGCTGCTGAAAACTGCAGTCAAACAACATATGGAAGTCTGCACAATTCCTACCTCTGCCCTAGAACAAGGAACAACGTCACAGAGAGACCCATCATGAGCATTTAACTGTGAAAAGGAGGATTGTTTCCGGGAGACACAAGCAGAAAGTGCTCTGGAAGGATAAGAGACCATGGCATAATTGACCAAAAAACAAACAAACAAACAAACAAACAAAAACAATAAGATTGTAAGAAGCAGACTTGGCTAAAAGTACAAGCAAAGGAGCCAAGGCATTCCATATTTATGCTTGCCAGTATGGTAGAGTTTGACAGAAAGGAAGCAAATAATTCTCCACTTGCACATTCCAATACTGAAATGCAAAGGGGGCTAAGGATCAGAAACTGTAAGATTGGAGTAATACCTACCTGCATTGTCCTGACTCAGTGGTAACTTATGTTCAGCCAGACGGTTGAGTACTATTCGAGCCAATGTTTCATTGGAACTTTGGCCTGTTTGGCAGCAGTTCTGCAGGACAGAGTGGAGGTCACAGTTTCCCAGCTGCTCTGCCAGGCCTTTGTGATTGTTGATCAGCATGTTCAGCACCAAGAGCCCATTCTGCACTGCTGAGGAAGCCCTGAGGAGAGGAGGGGAAAAGGTGACTGCTCAACCCCAAGGGGCTTTGCCATATGAGGAACGAAAGATTTTACACAAAAACGATCCATGTTCAGCATTTTCCACCCTCAGAGAGGCTAAGTAATCTGACCCAATTAAAGATCCTCTCAGATTGCCCCTGAGTTTAAACTGAAGGGGAAAGAATCAAACAGATGATATACTAATCAAATTTCTGCACCCCAAAAGCTATATATATATATATATATATATATATAGTGTGTGTGTGTGTGTGTATACATAAACACACACACACAGAGGTATATAAACCATGGGCCACTTAGAGCCTGAGAACACCCACTGAATTTATTGCCACGGAGGTTTGGTGGTTCAATAAATTGCGTTTTTAAGGGGAAATAAGGCACAGGGAGTTTACACCATTTACAGCAGTTTTAAATCAAAAATATGTTTCTGTGTAAAATGTCACAGAAATTTGGCAGCATGCAGCAGAAGACTGTTGCCTATGGAGAGGAGGTTAAAATTGATTTCTGCTGAAATTGCCCACCTAATTGTACGGAAGCATAAGGAAATTCAATATCTCTCCTTACTATCAACTAATTTTAATTCACTTAATCTACTAATACTCCTCTATGTTGCCAGTATTACTTCTTCATCTTACCCATGTGTGTCCAACATCTTCTCGATGGCAGTAGAGATGGCACAGAGCAAGTTATCAGAATCCTTACAAGAAGCAGAGCCAATGCTGGCAAAGATCTCCCGCATCATCTGAGCATCCGAATGATTCAAAGGGTATGACTTCCCACTGGTACCCAAAAGCTCACAATTCCCAGCACCTACCAGGACTTTCAGTGCCTGAAAGTGTAAAAGTAGGAACTGAAGCAAGATGGCAAACATAAGCAAAATATCTCTCAGTTCTGACACAATGGCATAATCACTACCATTCTTGCCAGCACAGTTCAGTTCTTGCTCCTGCTCATCTTCAAAAGAATAACAATCCCTGAATAACCCCAGCATATCTTGTCCTCCATTCTTCTGATTTGCTCTCCTTTTCTAATAACCAAATAAGTATGAGCACACTTTTGATTCCCCTTGATCCTTGTGTAACTGAGAGCCAATTCAGATAGATGAATTTCACACATATAAGCAAGGGCACTCATCATAATCTTCCAAACAAAAGCATTGTAAATTCACCTTTTTTGTATAGTAGCTATGCTATGTATCCCATTCTTATAACGCAGCTATGCTACACATCCCATTCTTATGTAGCATTCATCACCCAAAGTACTTGTGTAGCTATGTTATCTTCAATATTTGTTAACTTTTCACATTATAGTGCACTCCTCTGAAGCTACAGAACTAGTCTATGTATTTTTTTAAAATTCCCCATGTCAACTGTTCATTCAGTGCTTCCCAGCCTTTGGTCCTCCAGAAGTTTTGGACTTAAGATCCCATAATTCCTTGACTGTTGGACAAGTTGGCTGGGGCTTCTGAGATGCGAAGTCTAAAATAAATGGAGGACCAAAGGTTGGGAACCACTACCCTAAGATATCTCACTCCTTTAAATTCTGTTCCCTCACAGGCAACCTTAGTCTTGACTGGAAGCAGCTGCTTCAGGCAGGATTCTTTCCTAGCCCTAGCTGAACTAGATTTGGGGAGCTCCTTGGGAAACTTACTGCCAGGCCAGCTTGCTGCACCAATGCTGATGTGGGATACTCTTGCATGCAGCCCAACACAGCACGCACACCACCTTCTGTGGCAAAAAGAACTCGCCAATCGTACTTTGCCATGCATACATATAGTAGTCTCAGTGCCATCACCATCAACAGCTTTTCCTTCACTTGGTTGGTCAGCAGCTCCACCAGCATCTTCACCATTTTTTCTCTGAGAACAACAAAGACGCCTGTTACTTTTTAGATCTGTAATTACTAACACCTGGACAGAGGAAGCCCCAGCCTGTGTTCATAGACAGTTTCTCAAGAGGTCAACACAGTCATTTGACTCACAGTCATATCTGAGAAGCAGATGGCTGAGCTCTACAGATGGATGGGAGAAACAACACACTATTTGACAAATCATAGAGTTGGAAGAGACCACAAGGGCCATACAGTCTAACCCTCTGTCATGCAGAAATTCATAATCAAAGCACTCTCAAAAGATGACCACCCTACTTAAAAACCCGTTTAAAAATCTCCAAAGAAAGTTTTTAAAAATGTTTCCTCTTTAAAAGCAGCCCTTTATTCACATGAGTAAACATGCACCTTAATATTAGAGACATTGAATATAGCCAACCAAGTATCCAAACCAACAATTTCGTGTATATATATACATACATACATACATATTCTGTTATTTATAAATAAATACAATGTTCAAGGTTTACAGCAAGAATGGAATAAAGAATTGAAGTATCCAATTCTGACTATCAATGGCCACCAGTTTTGACATCTATAACTAGTACGGATATAGATTCCCAACTACAGCTGCATCCAAATTGCAGAAATAGCAGAAAGTTCTGCTCTGGTGCCACAACAAACTACAATTCCCAGAATTCCACAGCACTGAGCCATGGCAGTTAAAGTGGTGTCAAACCAGATTATTTCTGCAATGCAGATGCAGCCCATTCAGCAGAAATTGCTTGCTTGGGCATATGGGTCACTACAAGTGTCTATTCATGAAAGGGCTTTCTAAATTAGCAGACTGTTGCATATGCAATACTACTAACTATTCATTAATGTATACTCTTTAGAGCTGTCCCTTAGTAGTTACATTTAGAAGGAAGTAATCACACAAGTGAATAATACTTTTTATTTATACCCCGCTTTTCAGCCAAGGCTATCAAAGCGGCTTACAATTTTAAAATAGGGAGGGGAAAAAGAAGTGAGAATCAGCAGCCCTGTAGATGATGTTTTACTACCATAGCCCTCATCATTATCAATTCTAGCTAAGGCTGCCAGAAGTTGAAACCCAACAGTATCTGGAGTCACTCCTCTCCATCTGCAAGAAACGTTAAGAAAAAAAATCCTCCCTGAAACCTTAGAGAACCTCAGTCATTCAGCATAAGCGCCCTATATTCCTAAGAAGTGAAGCAGTATTCTTGAAAAGAAAAGACATAAGCCCAAGGCTCAGTCACATAACACCAAACAATGAATGAGCTTGATGGAACCACAGTCAGGCATCTTATTTCAAAAAGAGAGAAGGAGAGCGGGAGCGTTTTGCGAAGATCTACCAATATGCTCGTGCTTTTGTAACCACAAGATCCTGGACTTGTTCTCCACTGGAAGACTAAAACTGTCATGTGACCCTTCTGAACCTACCACCTGTGGCAGGAATAGAACTGACCTGACTGTAGGTCCACCTTCTACTTTGATGACTTGTCTCTCTTGACCAGGTTCATCCTCTAAGATCTTTGTGATGAATCTGAGTCCAGCCATCTGCAGGGTGACCTCAGAACCAGATTTCTGGATCATGTCTATGATATCTCCTATCTTCTCCAAACAGCCTCTCTTCACTATCATCTTCGCAGTCCCGAAAGCTGATCAGAATCCAAAGACAGATCAGTACAACAATATACCGTCCAACACCCCATTATAGCACTCTCTGCCTATTAACACCATGACATACATTCTATTCATTTAACCAGCACCCCATTACTACATTCTGTCTATTACCACCATTATATGTGATTCTCTATCCTCTGTCTGGATTAGAAAAAATAAAATCTTTCATCACCCAAGATAAACTCAGGTGGAATTCCTGGCACTTACCTTTGGCTTTCTCATCTAATGTGTCTGGGAAGGAAGGTTCTTCCACTTTGAGAAGCTCATTAATCAGCTGTGTGTCAGTCTTTTCTACAACAGATGGGACTGGAGAAGGCACCTCAGCAGAGAGCAACTCCTTCTTTGGCTTCTTAGATGCCATGGTTTCAGAAAGGCCACCAGAGATTGTAGGGATCCCATTCACGTTTTGGCAGTTCTGCTCTGGCCCTCCTTTGCCAAAGGAATACTTGAGATAAACATGGGAACTTTGCAGGTCACTTTGGGTGCATCCCTGGCAGTGTTTGCTCAGGAGCTGCAGCACTTGCTGAGCCAGCTCTACTGATAGTGACAGCTGGATCAGGCTCCCTTCATCTAGCTCTGACAGCTTGAAAGACAAAAAAAAGTTTAAGTATACAGGAATGTCTGTAAATGCTATCCCTCTCAAGTTCAGTTACAGCCATGAGAGGGTAAAGTAAAGAGGGAAATTCAGAACCCATTCATCCAAAGGACCCATCCATATTCTAGGGAATGGTAGAAGAGTTACCTTTCAGGCTACCAGATCCCATATCAAATACAAGAATCTGGTGGGTTGGGAGTCACCATTCCAAAACCCTCCTTTCAGCATAGTTAAAAATCAGTTCTCTTTTTCTCATGCTAGAGTTGATCCACTTACCTGCCCTTCATGATTCTGCTGAATGATATGAAGAATGTCCTGTTGTTCGTGCTGTTCTAGCTTCTTAATGAAGAAAAGCAGCTCCCACCATTCAGCTCGACTTAGGTTCCCAGAGTTTTCATTCATCTGATCCATCAGATATGGCAGAGAGTATAATCCCCCAAGTGGTTTGCAGTAGAAGGTCTGAGTAACAGCTTGCAAAAAAGAAAACAAAGTAAAAATTTCCAGCCCCTCCTGAAACACAACATGAATTTCATAATTTAAACAAGTAGTCTGTTTGCTCATAGTTCTACTCAATACAGCTTCAGAGATACAGTATAAGCTAAAAGAAAAAGAGACAAAAGGGGCAAAATAGATGTGACTATGCAGAGCTAAGGAGGCAGAGGCGATGAGTATATGCCCAGCATACATAAAAAGTCATCACGTAAATGATAAAATTATATCTCCATTGTGGTACTTCAGATTGCATGCAAATCAAACATGAATTCTTCCCAACTTGGAGACAATGCTGAAACCACTCTCACGGTCCAAAAGCATGGAATGTGATATTTGCCAGTTCTTCATCCTTTTGCAGCCCTCTCCAACATTCACCTCTCCAGTATTCCAGAGTGCTGCAACCCACTAAAGCAAGGAAGAGCTTGTACATAGGAATTGGAGAGGGAGGACAGTGATGAAAAACACTCTTCTGCCTGTTTTATCTGTGGAATTCCTGCACCGGAGTATAAACATGCTGCAGATTTTGGAGTCATAGAATCATAGTACCCCTGACAGATGTCCACCCAGCCTCTGTTTAAAGACCTCCAAGGAGGGAGACTCCACCACTCTCCGAGGGAGTGTGTTCCACTGTCAAATAGCTCTTACTGTCAGGAATTTCCTTCTAATGTTTAGGTGGAATCTCTTTTCCTGTAGCTTGCATCCATTGTTCTGTGTCCTACTCTCTGGAGCAGCAGAGAACAAGCTCACTCCATCCTCAACATGACATCCCTTCAAATATTCAAACAGGGGTATGATATCATTATGTCAATCATATATTCCAACAGTGGGCAAACCTGGTGCATCCACACCCAGTTTTGTTCCCTTCCTACATGCATTACAGGTCACACACCACTAACACCCACATTTTGCTGACAATATTAAGGAGCAAAGCAGAAAGCATCAGTAAAAACAATCCTGAAGCCCATGCACAAAACAGAGTTTCTACTGGTCTAGTAACTTTTCCCAGTTTGCCACCAAATCTTAATGACAACTTTGGGAATATCAGAGGGGTGCAAAACAGCCTTGGCTAAGATCCCACCTTTTGCACTATTAATGATACACTCAAGAATTTTTTTCATGAAGTGACCTGCACTATATACGTACCAGAACAGTCCTACACAAAGTGGTGGTCCCTGGTCTGGAGAAAATCCCTGGCCATTTTCCAGAAAAGAAAGAAATAATTGTACCCCATGGCCATAAATTCAATGAAAGGCCCTAGGGTGCTGGGGGGGGCAAGAAATAAGAGCAAAATGTTGGACTAAACAGTCCACTCAACCAACATGACTCTTACATAGGAGGATTTCAAGTTGGGGGTTTTCTATGAATAAAACAACTGGCATCTATTTTAAGGGCGAGAGAATGGACTGTTGGTAGTGATGTATACAGGAGTCACAGAGTGAGAGTTGGCTCTGTCAAGGTAAGGATTTAGTTAGAGTTGGGTTTAGGAGTTTGAGTGGTTAGAAGAATTAGTCAAGATCAGAGATAGACATTAGAATGAGGCTCAGAGTTAACTAGATGAGTGTGAAAGAGAGGTGTGATTTAGATGTTTTAAACAAGTTAACCTGTGATGTTATGTTCAATTTCTGTTAAAAAAATCATTTGTTTATATTATTCACTTTTCTGTCCAAGAACGCTACATAAGGGATAATGAAAGGCTTATGTCCTGACACACAGTGTCTGTGGTTGCAGCAGATAAACAAGGGTGGTGGTGTCCGGTGAGGATATAAGATGAATAAATTCTCACAATGGAACCACAAGGGCATGTAGGAGGTCCTTGCAGCTGGTGGCTATAGCTGTAGGACACATTAGTGGCAGATGCTTGCAATAAGTGGAAGTCCCCCAAAGTTGGCAGAACAAGAGGGATTAGTAGAAGTCCTCACAAGTTCTCTTTGTGCAAAAAATGGGAAGACAAAAAATATTTCTCTCTCAAATGGAGAGTGTTGCAGAAGAAAGGTGTGGCATTACCTTCTTCTATCTCATATGTCCTTAACTTTAACAGCAAAATACTAATACTAACTACAGCCTAACTGAGCACAACTGATTTTCTGCAAGAATATATCTAAGCTATTACCTTTCCACCTATGGAATGAAAGCAAAAGAAGAAAAGATAGTGAAACTCATAAATAAGGACGGAATAGTACAAATTGGAGCTGGATGCATGTTTAGAGTGCTCCTAAACTCACCTGTTGGTAATTTGAGCTTCTCTGTTAGACTGGATACCTTTTCTTGGGCAACCTCCTCTTCAAGCTGCTCACCAGAGCCAGTAATCTCTACCATGTGCCAGTGTACCCAATAAGTGCGACCAGTAGACTGCCACAAAACCTAAAAGATAAGTAGATTAGACTTGCATTAATAATACAAAATTGTATTATTAGACCTATCTCAATTGTTGGCTCACATCTTCTGTTACATAAAAGAAATTCTCAAATGAAGAACAAGAAAACTGTCACAGATATCTATAACAAGTTTAAAGAGATACACTGATAACTACATTCAAGAGTATATATGCCCATTTGCTTCCAATATCGATTAATTTACAGTCAGCTCTCTGTATCAGTGGGGGCCCCTCACAGACACTAAAAAGCATAGGACCTCAAGTCCCATTATTGTCAATGGACACATGGCGTGCATGCACCACCATTGACAATAATGGGTCAGGGCCATCTGCAGATGGTTACCTGCTGATATGGAGGGCCAACTGTAATTACATTCATTTAAGCCCACACTAATATTGCCAACTGCCAATTTATTCCCCGCCCCCCAAAAAACACATGAAGAAAAGGATCCACCCCCAACCACATATATTTATGGACAGCTTATCTAGCATCCTAAATATAATAATGTTCTAAATATCCACAACTAGCATCTCTCTCTCTTTCTAAGGAAAACATCTTTTTATTTCCCAGAAGCTGGTTACAGAATAACTTCTATCCATTCACCTGCAACATTTTCAAATAAAAGCCTTTATCTTTTTGCCCACATATTGTGCCATGTTTTACAACCTCTCTTTACTCCACTAATAATAAAAGTTACAAAAGGCAAGTCAACTCTACTGATACTGACAGCTGGATCAGCCCCCCTTCATTTAGCCCTAAATATAATAATGTAAATAGCTTGCGGTGTCTTTTTTAAAAAATCTAAATTTGTTATGAAAATTTGACTTAAAATATTTACAAATATTCTAATAAAATTAATTTCCAAGGTAAGATCTGAATTTGTTTGAATATAACATTTAAACACCATTAGGTAAACTTTAATTTTTCTCAATAAAAAACAGTCCATTTCAGCTACATTTTGCTACTGAAAACAGGTATTTATAGGTCATGTAAACTTAACGTGGAATATACTTTGTTCTATTTACTAAATGAAAATCATACAAAAACACTATAATCAAGTCCCTATTTATTTAGGATAGTGGAAAAGTTTCCTAATCAGCCCTGGTGGCGCAGTGGTTAAATGCCTGTACTGCAGCCACTCACTCAAAACCAGAAGGTGGCGAATTCAAGACCAGCAAAGGGCTGAAGCTTGACTCAGACTTGCATCCTTCCGAGGTTGCTAAAATGAGTACCCAGATTGTTGGGGGCAAATAGCTTACAATTGTAAATGAAGCTGTTTGTTTAACAAATTGTAAGCCGCTCTGATAGTCTTGGCTGAAGAGCGGGGTATAAATAAAACATTATTATTATTATTATTATTATTACTAATCATTTTCCAGAATGTACACATCACTGATACAGGGAAATCACTTTGGGATAAAAGCTAATGAAGACCAAGTACTCTGAATTGTGAAAGATATTTTCAAAATATCCAGTCCATCTGCCTTGGTCCAGGCCTCAGAGGGAGAGAAGACCTACTGGACCTGATCCCGTTCCCCATCACCTTTCCCTTCTCCTTTTGAGTCGTGTCTTTTTAGACTGTAAGCCTGAAGGCAGGGAACCATCTAACTAAAAAGACTGCATGTACAGCGCTGTGTAAATTTACTGCGCTATATAAATAAAGGTTAATAATAGTAGTCATATTTAATTTTATAACCACAAGGTTTACCCTTCATTTCAGCATGAATTAAAGGTAAATGTTCATTTATTTACTTACTGGAGATACACACACACTCACTTTTACTCAAAGATGGTAATATTAAATCAAAGATGGTAATATTAAATCAGGAATATTAAATCAAAGAATGCAAGTAAACCACAAAACAAGTTCAACTGTTAAAAATTAATTTAAAACACTATTTAAAATCTGTTTGCAACCTGTTGGTAGATTTCTCCCCTTAGATTATGGAAATGTTGGTGTATAGAGTATTCTGACAAGTGAAGACAAACTTCTTTTGCACAGCTAGTGCTACAAGATCCCTTTGCATGCTGATTTTACTTAAGTAGTTGATACAGAATTCCAGCTAAGAATAGTACTAATTGCCCTTTCCAAACACCATCCCTCTACTCAGATCTTTAAGGGAATTCTGGGAAATGTAGTTATGTGAGACATTTAGCCTTCTCTGTGAGCGAGCTCTAGCACGGATACTAGCACGGAGCCAGGGCAGTTAAAGCGATCTCAAACTAGATTATTTCTGCATTGTGTTTTGGATCTTAGACACAGAGGCACAATTGTAATACATACCTATTACAAAGTTATGTAATGATTTTAGCTTTGGACTACAACTTTGGAGATCTGGGTTCAGTTCCCCGCTCGGGCATGGAAACCCACTGGACAATCTTGGGCAAGTCACATACTCTGAGGCTCAGAAAACCCCATGATAGATTCACTTTAGGGTCACCATAAATCAGAAATAACTTGAAGGCACACAATAACAAAACCTACTTAATAATGTTGGTTATCTTTCTGTTATAAAAACATAAGGTGTCAGGTATGGGGAAATTCCCAATGCTTAGCCTTCTAGAAATGTGAAAGAAAGCAGATGCTGAAATCTGACTGAGAATGCTTTCAAGAATCTGAAACCACAGCGGTGCATAGTATGTACAGAAAGCATTCCCCAATATTTTTTAAAAAAACGTTTTCCAACTATAAGCAGAAATTTCAAGAAGGATACAATGAACCTGAGGAAATCATTCCTAAAGGTTGTCTGAGGACACATAGGAGCTCAACAACTACAATGGGTTAAAAACAGAGGAACAGTATTTAGCTGTAACTTACAAAGAGAAGTAAGTGGAGATAAGAGGGGGGAGGCATGAATGCCATACATAATAAAATACAATGTGACATGTACAAACTAGTAAAAATGTGCCACAGAACATGCAAACAAATACCAGATGCCAAACAGAGCAATAAACCCTATGAATCATTATTATAGTTTAGTGTCCCAGAAGTGATAGTTCATTTTGGGTCAAATTTATCTGAAAGTAAAGAATGAGGGCTGAACGAAAAGAGGGAGCAGACCACATAAAAAAGAGAGAAACTATCAGCTATTGTTTGGAAGAAGGAGTAGCAAAACATTTCCTCATTCTAAGTGAGAGCAGAAATGATTGTCCTTCCAAACTGGCTACTAAATGTATTTTACCACCATATGTCTATGCAATAGTACATGATAGTACACAATTGTCAATTTTAAAAAAATAGCCCTGAAGTCCAAATTAGGGAAATATATCACCATGAAACTTGCTGGGTGACCTTGTGTAAGTCACACTCAGCATCAGAGGATGACAATGGCAAACCCTCTCTTAAGAAACTTGTCAAGAAAACCCTGTGATAGGTTTGCCTCAGAGTCACCATGAGTTAAAAACGACTTGAAGGCACACAACAACAACAACAACAACAACAACAAACCATTAAAAAAGGCAAGTAACAGCACAGCAACACATTAAGTGGAAATAAGGGTGGAGGTTAAGAATGTGTTGAAGCCCCACCTCTTCAAAACATCCTTTTTGCTCCCTATTTTCTGTGAATATAAATTCAGCTCAGCCCTATACAATGCCTAGTTAATTACACAATGAATTGTAGAAAGAAAAAGGAAGAACAAGTTAATTATTTACTCTGCTGCCAAAAAGTCCAAATAATTGTTTAAAAAATGACACTGAAGAAGTCAGAACCACAGAATCATAAGAGTTAATTCAACCCCCCTGCCATGCAATGAAAAATGTCCATCCAACCTCTGTTTACAAACCTCATCTACAGAATCTATTTAGATATTTAAAGATAGCTATCATAGCACCACTCAGGCTTCATTTTTTCAAGCTAAATATATCCAACTCCCTAAGCCCTCATAAGGCTTGGTTTCTAGAAGTTTGATCATCTTAGTTGCTCTTCTCTGGAAATGTTCCAGCTTGTCAATATGCTTGAGTTGTGGGCACCGCCATTCAAGCATATTGACAAGCTGGAACATTTGACAAGCTGGAATACTGACACAGTATTCCAGATAAAGTCTAACAAAAGCAGTATAGGATGGGACTGCTACTACCCTTGATCTGGACACTATATTACTGCTGATATAACCCAGAACTGCATTGGTTTTTTGGGCACACTTCTGACTCATGATTAACTTGTGGTATACTAAGACTCCTTGATCTTTTTCAGACATATTTCTTTCAAAGCAGGTATCACTCACCCATCCTGTATTTATGCCTTTCATTTTTTTCTGCCTAGATGTAGTACCTTACCTTTATTTCTGTTGAAATTTATTTTTTAGCTTTGGTCTAGTTCTCCAATATGTCAAGGTCATTTAAAATTCTAATCCTGTCCTCTGGAATACCAGCTGTTGTTGTTGGGTATCTTCAAGTTGTTTCCAACTTATGGCAACCATAAGATGAATCTATCACAGGGGTTTCTCAGCAAGATATGTTCAGCTGGGGTTTGACTTTGTCTTCCTCAAAAACTGAGAGAATGTGACTTGCCCAAGTTCACTCAGTGGGTTTCCACAACTCAGGAGGAATTCAAAACATGGTCTCAAAAGTCATAGTCCAACAATCAAACCACTACACCACACCGGCTCCAAGTATCAACTACTCATAATTTGGTGTCATCTGCAAATTTGATAATCATGCCTTCTATTCCATCATCTATGTCATTTATAAAGATGTTAAACAATACCAGGCTCAGGACAGAATCTTGAGACACAGCACTGGTCCTTCTCTCCAGAATGAAGAGCAACTGTTAATGAATACTCTCTGTGATTGTTGTGCCACCCAATTACAACTTTACTGAACTATAAAACTTCTGAGCCCACATTTCACCACCTTGTCTGAAGGATACCATTTTAAGCCTTATTGTCCCATATTTTCATAGTATACTACTCACTGTGCTACCTTTTATTACCAGGAATTTGCCAGCATAAGCAGTGCCAGCAGTGTAAAGCCAGGAGTGCTTGAGCGGCATGTGATACACAGGACGCATGTGATACATTCATCCCCACCTTATTTTTCATAGTGGTGTAACCTTGTGTGTTCCTCCACACCACTGTGAACACATATGATATTGTCTGATTTTGAATGCTAAGCAAAGCCAAGTTCACTCTGAAACCATGGAGAGTTATTACCACTAGGCAGGATGAAACAGTGATCTTACCAGTGACAGACAGCTTCCTGTTCCTATTAAACAGAGACATAAAGACTATTAACAAATCTTTTGCTAAAAAACTAAGCACCATCTAGATCTTAGGAGGAATCTTTGCAAAGTGGAAGGGGAGGAACCTTGCCATCCAATGTGCAGAAAGGTCTGCAGAAACCCACTCCCCCATAGTAAAGAGACTTCTTATGCCACACACTTTCCAAATTAAGAAAGCAAGTGACAAGCAAGGGAATCCCATTGTTGTTTCCAATCAGGGCCTGGAAGTGGGCATATAAAAGTGAGTTCCTCCACACATATCTGAAAAGGTACTTAGAAGAGCATCTCCAAGAACCAGCCAAATCCTTTTCATCAAGAAGAGGCGCATGGCATGGTGTCTCTCTCTCTCAACAAGGAGGGAGCTGAATCAGGCATTGGGGAGGAGCCTGATATAAATGGAAGGCTTAGAAGCAGAGTCCCACCCAATGATGCCATTCATACCCTGAGAGAAAATTAGTTCTTCACCCCTTATCTAGATCACTGTGATTTCCAACAGATGCTAGCTGGGCACTTCTAGTATGTGCAGATCTCTGTCTCCCCATCCAAAAAGTGGCAGAGTCAGAACCAGAAAAACTCTAATTTTCAAGCAAGATCTGCAACCAGTTCCCCATTTCCTCAGCACAGTAGAGCAGAAAACTGGACAATAAGGATGCAGTCCTCAAAATAGCTGCCAGCACAAGTAGCATGCATTAATGCTTGTCTAGCCAATCCCCTCAGGACAAATTTGTCCACATTCCAACTTAATGGTCTATAGACCATAAAAATCATTTCCTCTCAGCGGGGTCCCATCTGAAATGTCATCAAGGACTCCCAGTGGGACCTTAAAGGAAATAGCACCTGACACTCCTAATCTTTATAGTCTGCAGCCACTGCAAACACCCTCTTCTCTTTCTGCATTTTTGGACAATCCCTTTTAAGTATCCCATAACCCCACAGAAAAGCACTTCTGGGGACTAGTGGTCCATCCTCTACCTTCTGTGGAAATGCTTCCTCTTCCATTTCTTCTTCCCCTCTGGGAAAAATATCCCCTGGCTCTTCCATGTCCTAGTCCTCTCTAATTCCTCACACATCCATGACATTCAGCTTCTATTACAGATTTAACAGATGGCTTTGAGCTGCCCATCCTTTCAAATGCCTGAATCTTAAATAAATACATAAATGTTTGTAACTGTTAGCTGAAAGTTAACCGTTCCTTTTGCCTAATAAGCAAATTTCTCTATATACCAATGAGAATAAAATATTTTTCTCAAAGAAAATTGGTACTCAGTCACTAAGACAGTAGCCAAACAGCAGGCTTGCAAAAAGCTACTAAAGGACATTTTGGTGAGGAGCTCTTCCTAAATAATAAGGAAAGAAGAGAGATCCTTGCTCCAAGGAGCTTATAACACTGAGAGAGTCAACAGTGGGAAGGCAACAGTTGGGATACAAAGGACTGCATAAGGGACCTGAACAAAGCTGCCATAAAGGCAGTGGAATCTTTCCCAATGGAACTCTAAAATACAGTATGTTTTAGGACCTCCTGCCTGATAATTTAGGGGCTAAACAGACAGGCAAAAAGAGGTGCTTTCAGGCAGGCTTGAAGGTGTGGTGTTTAGATGACACATACCTTGAAGCCAGCAGGAAAGTGCCCTCTACGTGCCTTATGCAGAGAAAAGCCGTTTCAGAAAGAATCAGCTTTTTCCGCTTCTTTCTGGCTTGACGCCATGTCATGTAGTCATAACATGAGCACTCCAGCTGCCTTGGGAGCTGGCTGTGCGGTTAGTGGGGTTTCAATGTGGCTTCAGAAAAGGCAGCTTCAAGCCACTTTTTTTCTGCCCATCTGTTTCAATCCATAATGACTGAAATCAAGTGAACAACTTATTGACTGCAAAGGTACAAGGGGTGACTCTGGCAAGTCAGGAGAAAGGAACCATTTATCTGGCCTGCAGCTATCCTTCCATGAACAGAAAAAGTATCTCATTTTTAAAATCTTTCAAATTTACAACAGTCTCTGATCCTCTAATTAAAGTTTTGTTTAAAGAAACAAGGGGGCTAAACAGACAGGCAAAAAGAGGTGCTTTCCAGCTGGCTTGAAGGCATGGCGTTTAGATGACACATGCCTTGAAGCCAGTGGAAAAGTGTCCTTATGTAGAGAAAAGCCATTTTAAACAGAAGCAGCTTTTTTCCGCTTCTTCCTGGCTTGAAGCCATGTCATGTGGTCATGACATGAGCACTTCAGCTGCCTTAGGAGATGGCAGTGCGATTGGTGGGGTTTCAATGTGGCTTCAGAAAAAGCAGCTTCAAGCCACTTTTTCTTGCCCATCTGTTTCACCCCAAGGAAACCAGATACATTAAATATTGTATCCAAAGAAACAGCATCTGAACCAGAGAAAGAATCATAATCGAAATTCTCCTCTCTACCTCCTGTCTCTAATTCTGCTTCATCTTTGCTTCTTTGTCCAAATCACATACCTGTACTGGAGGCATCCCACTATTGCTTTGGCGAAATTCACCCTCATCTCCTGCGTTGATCTCCTCGTAGTCTTCCAGCATCCGAACAGTCATCCCCGGCTTCAGATTTTCCTGCACATACTCTACATAGCTGCTGCGACTGGTGAAATCTGACAAAGTCAAGAATGCTTGCCCTTGCTTTTTCCTGGGTGAGGGTTTTGGAGTTACCAGAGGCACCTGAACAGCCGTACAGCCAGAACCCTTGGGCTGGAAAATGGACCGAATAACTCGAGACTGTGTCTCCTGCAGGGAAAGAAGTTCTCTTTCATGTCCACGGTCCCAGCCCATGACTCGCACAAGCTCTGATATGAGATTAGCCATGGCCATGCTGAAATCAAATTCTCGTTGCACTCGACTCTTTTCCCCAAAGTTTGCACTGGGGTCTGCACAATCTTGGCGCTCTCCTCCAAGTTCTGTAGTACTGTTAAGCTTGTCCATAAGGGAGGTAACACAGAGGTAGCGTTTCACCAGAGAAAATAACAGCTTCCCTGGAATCTAAAATAGACATAGCATGTTAGTCCAACTTCTAAGAAATTTTGTTGTCTGTTCATTAGCTGCCTAGATTATTCTGCACTACATAGTGATTTCTGATGAGTTTGCTGCCCAATATTTCATTTCATTTCATTTCGAGTATTAATACCCTGCTCTTCTGCCACAAAGGCTCTCAGACAGGCTTACAAATTGTTCATTAGACAGTTTCCTGTCCTCAGGCTTACAATCTAAAAAGACATGACACAAAAAGAAAAGGGAATGGCAGTGGGGAAGGGAATCAAGTCCAGTGGATACTTCTGGTTCTTCTCTATCTCAAAGGCTAGGGTGGTGTCAGCTGGAATGAAGGAAGAATTTCCTACTTTCTCCAAGCCTATCACTATTTATTTTTACAAGAGAAAAGGTCATCTAGTCTTAGTCACCTCTAGACTAGCCTTCTTTTCTCATTCATCCCATCTTCTCTGTCTCTGACATGTCATCAAGTTACTGAATTTTACAGTCATTCTCTAACAAGACATATTTCCATGCCCATATGAAAGTCAATTAAATCAGCTTGTACCTGGGGAAGATGGATGCCTTCAAAGGACATGCAGTGCTCTTCAGAAGAGGTGGTCTCTGCAAAGAGCTCCAAGAGAGTATAGCGACTATCAAAATCCATATGCTGCTCAATGCCATCCTGTTGGCTCAGGGACAAGAGAACATAAGCGCGACTTCCTGAAACCAAAAACAGAACACGTGCTGTCCCTCATCATCTGCCAATTGGAGAAGTCCTTCACAAAACTGAGAAGGTTCTCCAGCATTATACAGGTATATCTCATTTACAAAAACTGCTGACATTTTCTATAAAGTCTTTTTACCTCTTCCCCAGTCTTCCCATTTCCTCTTCATTCTCTATCTATCAACACGCTGGGGCTTGGTATACCAGAAGCCCTCATGGATACCAAAATCTGTGGATTCTCATGTCTCATTAAATACAATAGCATAGCAAAATCATGTCCCTTATATAAAATTGCAAAATCACAATCTGCTTCTTGGGAAAAAAATTTTTTTTAAAAAAAACTGCATATCATGGATGTTGGAATCCATGCCTTTCCCCTCAAACATTTATTTTGTTATTTTATATAAAGGGCACAATTTTACTGTGCCACTGGATTTAATGGGACTTGAGCATCCATGGATTTTGTTATCTACAGGGGTTCCTGGAACCAAACCATGAAAAAGGAAGGTCTGAATGAATTTAATATGTAATGGTCATTTTAACCCTATGTTATTGTGCTACATTATGTATTTTAACTTATGTGCTTAAATGGTTTTGTGTTTTAGTTATATATTGTATTTTCATCTATGCTGAATCTTGCCTCAAGCCTTGGGAAGAAGCAAGTAAGAAATAAAATTATCATGACTATTATTAAACAGTTTTTTTCTTTTCAACTAACTTATTTACTTCTCAGAGAGATATAAAATAAAATATTCAATTTTTTCAGGATTTCTGGTATTTCAAGAATGTGCCTTTCTATTCATCTATAAAGTATGAATACATTAGCATCTACTTTCTTTCAACTTCTGTAGTTAACCATATCTCCCATAAATAACTTTACCCATTTCATAATCATTTTATTTAAAACAATTTATATTAGGCAACTATGAGATTTACTGCACTGTTAATCTGAACATAGGGGGAAAGAACATAGAAATGACAGCACTAATGTATTTTCCATCAGAGAAACACAGAGCACTTATTATCTGGTTAGTACAACCATAATGTTTGAAGGTTGCTTCATGTTATTTTTTACAATACCAATTCTGTGTCAGTACATAGGAGAAAGTAACAGAATAAAAGGAATCAAGAATTTCAGAACAGCTCTTTGCTGTCTCCTCTCTGGACTTACAACCCCACTTTTGGGTACAGTTTGCCAGAACATGAATGGGGACCTAGCCACTCAGATCTTGGAGCACAACTTGGTGGAAACCTCTTTGGATGGCTCAGTAGACACTGTTAGTCGAAACACCTTATATAATGTTAGAATGCAAATTTCAACTTTCTGAAACATCTGCAGGCTTTTCCTAAGCCATCTAATAACCAAAATCATTCATGTGAACTGAAGTAGGGCTGAGAACTATTTACCTAACGAAAACACTCCAATCCAGGTATTATCTGCACCTCCATATGAAGCACTGCATCATAACATAATTGACAGAATACCCCAGGGTTACAGAATCCTATCACATACAAACTTATTTTACCTAAAATTAATACAGAAGTAAAAAATTAGATCACCACCCTCTGCTTTGAACTAATGGCTTTTTCGCTTAGGATTTCTCATTGAGTATGAGAAAATGAATATGAAGAAGTAGAGTTTGCTAACAATGAGTGAAAATAACAGATGAACAACAGCAGGCTAGCATCTGGAGGCTTACTAACAAGAAGGAAAGTTTGATGTTGTGTAAATACAACTCCAACTGTCCCTCACCACTGTTTATGCTAGCCAGGGCTTATAGAAGCTGCAGTCCATTGAAAACTAGAAGGCCATTTATTTCCCACATCTGATATACAACGTCAGTTTTAAGTTCAAATCCTAGAATTTATTTTGAGAAAATGTGAAAAGTTACCATGATTGTTAGCCGTGATTGTTTCTTAAACCAGACGTAGACAAAATGCAGCCCTCTAGATGTTACTGGACTACAACTCCCAGCAGCCCTAGCCAGCACAGCCAATTGTGAGGAATGCTGGGAGTTGCAATTTAATTATACCCGAAAGTTCCACTTTACCTACACTCTATTCCACATAATTACTACTTCTGCCTCAAAATATATTTCAGATAAAAGATCTCACAAAATATAGTTTTTCTTATGAATACATGCTGGATCTAAAATAATTTAGTATGTCTTGGAGATACAAAAAGTTCTTTGCAAGTATCTCCTCCTGGTTGTGTAAGTCACAGCTGGGGGGAAGGATATCAGAGCCACAACACATATGCCAGCCTTTCAGAATTTGATATCTCCCAGATTTGTTCTTCTACAAACAATCTTACTGTTGTTATTTGTTGGGTGAGGGTGGAAGTTGCATTCCAGTTCATCTGTAGGTCACAAGGTAGGAGAAGGCTGACCTATACCAGGGGTGGGGAATGTGTGACCTTCCAGAGGTTGCTGGACTACAATTTCCATCAGCTCTAGCCACCATAGCAAATTGTGAGGAATGATGAAAGGTGCAGTCCACAAATATGCAGAGGGTCACATGTTCTCCATCCCTGATCTATGTTGTGATACAAAACAAAGTCAAATTGAGCAAGAATTCTCTTCCCAGATCACAACAGCCAAGGTCTTCAGAAAGCTTAATCTGGAGTAATCCATCTACTTAACATTTTCATAGCACGTAGGCTACAAACACTAAATGTGCAAGTCTCTAGGTGCACCCTCTGCTCATCCAGGAAGCAAAGCTGGGAAAACTTTTGCACAGGGCTCTAGAGAGCACATTAGTTTACAATTAGTGTTGACTGCTCTGGGCTAAGTAGGCTAATGTTCTGATTCAATATAGGACAGCTAAGTTCCTTGTATTTTGTTTCTAAATTTTTATTTAGCAAAAAAAATCAGAGGAAGTAAAGCTGTGAGATAGGCTTAAGGCAAAACAATGAATCCATGGAAGAAGTGGAATATGAACTCATACCTCCTTCATCTAAGTCCAACTCACTAGTCACCTGCCCTTGTTGGCTCTTAGTAACTGACAAAAAGAGGCTTTGCATAATTAATTTAAAGAGTAATTTCTCAACATTCTTTCTGTAAATTAAGAAGAGAACAGCACTTTAATTCTCCCTTACTATACTAGCAGGGCTCCTGAAGTGAATATGTTTGTTGGCCTCCTGAGTTACTGTATATGAAAAGAACTTACAATATAAAAGGAAGCTAAAGGATTGTTTGAATACATACTGAAGACATCCCTACATAACCTTCCTACACAGTATAGCAGGGGTGGGCAACATTCAGTGGTCACCAAGAGTTCATTTGCAATTAAAAACAGTGCACCAGCTGCACCCATTTCTTGAGAGGCCAGATCTGGCCACAGTAACACAAGTCTTGATTATGTCTTGACTGGATTACTGTAATACATTCTATGTGGATCTGCCTTTGGAAACTGTTTGAAAACTTCAACAGGTTGAAAATACTGTGGCTAAACAGCTGACTGGGGTTGGTTATAGGATGTGTATAACTGCCTTGCTGAAAATAGCTTCAGTAGCTACCAGTCCACGTCTGGGCACAATTCAAAATACTGGTTTTCACCTATAAAGCCCTACACAGTTTAGTTCTAGACTATCTGAAAGTCTCATATGAACCTATCCAAGTCTTAGGAACCTACAAGGAGCCTTGGCGCCACAGTGGTTAAATGACAGAACTGCAGCCACAAGGTTGTGAGTTCGATCCCAGAGCTCCAAGGTTGACTCAGCCTTCCATCCTTTCGTAGGTTGGTTAAATAAGTAACCAGCTTGTTGGGGGCATTTGGCTTACATATTGTAAACCACTTAGAGAGTGCTGACTTCACTATTAAGCAGTGTAGGAATGTAAATACTATTACTATTGCTATTAGGAACTTCAGAGGAGAGCCTTCTCTCCATTTCATTGCCCTCCCAGGTTCAGACACAGAACACAGCCTTCCCAGTAGCTGCCCCCAAGCTTTGGAATTCCTGCCAAAGGGAGGTGCGATCTGTTTCTTCTCTGCTATCATTTCACCAGCAAGCAAAAACTTTCATTTAAATAGATCTTTAGCCTTTGCTGACTAGGGTGAAGTGCATCTTGCCGTACTCTTTTTAGTATCTAATGGGTATTTTAATTCTTTTATTTTTTTTATGTTTTGAAATGAGTACTTTAACTGAATATACAGTTTAATTTTTTTTTCTTTTGTGCACCATAAGGTTTCAGATGTTCTATTTTAATTTATATTGCAAGCTGCTTTGAATACCATTTGAGAGAAAAATTGGGATATAAATCACATCTAAATAAATAAATAATCAGGTGTTTCCTCCAAACATGTTTTGCAGTCCCCCCAAGTCATGCACAAAAACTGTGCCACTGAACATTGGCAGCAATTCAGTGATAAACTATGAAAACCACATTTAAAACGAACACCTCCAGTATTGCTATAATACTTCTTTCTGTTGAAACTGGGCAGAACCACTTGTCATCAACTTTGGTCTAAAACACACTGCAGAAATAATCCAGTCCGAGACTGCTGTAACTGCCCTGGCACAATGCTAGGGAATTCTGTGAACTATAGTTTTGTGAGACATTTAGTCTTCTCTGTCAGAGCGCTCTGGTGCCACACCAGACTACAATTCCAGGATTCCTTAGTACTGAGCCAGAGCAGTTAAAGCAATCTCAAACTGGATTATATCTGCAGTGTGGTTTGGACCTTTGTCAGCATAGCAGCAGCTGTGGAAGCCCAACATATGTCTAGAGGGTTAAATTTCCTCCTGGATGCACCAAAGCTGCCCACTCTGGCAGTACAACATTGTTGTAAAATTCTTTTAAGGGGGAGGGGGCATCTTGTCAATCTTTTTAAACACACTTAAATCTCTTTTACTCCAGATAACTTTTGGCCTTTCCTGCTCAAAGGGGAAAAAATCTCCACTGACTCTACTCAACATGGGGTTCAGGGCCAGCCCCCAGCTTGAGTCAAAGCCTGAAAATACAAATTTCTTATGTGCTTTTTATTCCCATCTTCAACATCTTCAACAACATTTAGCACAGAGTGGACAGAAAATCACCACCATGACCTTTTTCTTATCAAAATGTCGTCTGCAGAGGATCTTTGGTTTTCTTGATAAGAACATCATAACATGAGGGGGGGCCTAACATGCAGATACAGTGGTCCCCCAGGTTACAAAAGTAATCCGTTCCGGATTACTTTTCGTAACCCGGAAATTTTCATTCCCCGGGGGACCGCTTTAGTTGACGGACCGGCGCGGCAAATTTAAAGGGGCCACGCAGTTTTTCTGTTTCGGATCCCGGGGTTTCTTTCATTCCCCGGGGGATTCGTAACCCGGGGGACCACTGTACAGTGATCCATCACATTTGCTGGGGTTAAGGGTGAAGGACCTAATGAATGTCAGAAAACCACAAATAAAAAAAAAATGTTCTTTTTACCTAACAGAACACTTCTCTAGCAATTCCAAGATCCTCCTGTGCAACTCTATGGTCAACATTTGCCAAAGGGTGATCATAGAATCATGCTGGAAGACCTGCAGATGCCTAGAGAAGTGTTTTCTCTAAGAACTTCTAGGTTCTCCAGCACAACTCTATGGTCAACTTCCAGAAGAATTGTACTGGAGGACTTAGAGGTTCCTAGAGAGAACACATTAATCAAAACTGCAAATAATCAAATCCACAAAAGTAAAAGCAACAAATGTTGAGGGCCAACTGTAGTCTAAAAGATAGGAGCAAGGTAACATTGTATACTGTAGCATATTCTACTCTCTATCAAGTAATTCACCAAACCTGAATAGATCTGAGGTGGGATCAAGCCTCAATAACTTCAGTCCAACAAACAAAAGCTAACGGGTAAAACTCAGACTTTGTTCATTGTCAGAGAAGACCAAGTGAAATAAATGGAACATAAGTTAGTCATAACTTAACTCACTCATTTCAACTGGTCTGATGTTGTGTGCTTTCAAGTTGTTTCCAACTTATGGCAACCCTAACACAAGCATGGGAGAGTGGTTTGAGTGCTGGACTATGACTCTGCAGACCAGGGTTCGAAAACCCTGTGATATGGTCATCTTAGGGTCGCCATAGGTTAGAAACAACTTGAAGGCACACAACATTAGCAGCAATAGCAACAACAAAGATAACTATCATGTGGTTTTCTTGACAAGATTTGTTTAGACTGGATTTGCCATGCTCTGAGGCTGAGAGAACATGACTTGCCCAACGTCAACCAGTGTGTTTCCATAGCCAAACAGGGATTTGAACCCTGGCCTCCTAAGTCTTAGTCTAACACAAACAAACAAAACAAACAAACAGCTTAATTTATATATCACTTCATACCGCCTAAGGAGTGTCTACGTGATTTATAACTGTAAGCTACTTGCCCTCAACAATCTGGGTATTCATTTTAGTGACCTCGGAAGGATGCAAGCCTGAGTCAAGCTTGAGCCTTTTGCTGGTCTTGAACTTGCAACCTTATGGTTTTGAGTGAGTGAGTGGATGCAGTACAGGTATTAAACCACACTAGCTCACTTTAACTGCCCTACTGTAAGCATAACAAACTGTGGAATCACATCAACATTCCTCCTCACCCACTCATGTACAAATTGTTATTTCAGTAACAAACATCAAAGCAGAAAAGTAGGCGAGTACCCTTAGCACGTGAAACAGCAAGATCAGAAGTTAAGTACATAATTAAACATTAATCACTGAGATAGCTATATAAAGTATCAATGCAACCTATATGCCCTTTTCCTTCCTTTAAACTGACCAAAAGTTAAACAGTCTTTAGTGTGAGAATTTTCCACATGGACACAATTGCCAAATGCCTCTGGGGAAAGGTTCAAGAGAAAAAAAAACAACTGGAGTGAAGCAGTAGCTTAGCCTTAGGCTTTAATGCAACGCCCCACTCCAATGAAATCACAGCATTTTTGCTAAACCAATTAACAAAGACAAGTCTATACTATTTAACCTGGGGCTTTCCAGATGTGTTGGACTATAACTCCCATCATCTGTGCCTACAAAACTATAATCCAACAAAAATGGAGGGCAGCAGGTATGAGATAAAGCTCCAACAAGGGAGCTAAAATAATACATTTAGTCTTTGAGATGGCATGTCCAAATCAAAATATTTGTTTCCAAGATCTTAGTTCTCCTACCCAATCATATAAACTCACTACATCTCCCTCACAATTTTAAGCTCTCTGAGGGAGACAGAAGGCCATTGAAATTAACAGTGTGGCATAGTAGTTCAAGCATTGGACTACGACTCTGGAGACCAGGGTTTGAATCCTGGCTCAGCCATTTACACCCTCTGAAGAAACTTGCCAAGAAAACCAGACGATAGGGTTACCATAAGTTGGAAACAACTTGAAGGCACACAATAACAAATACATAAAAGAAATGCAGCATACTTTAAGTGTACTGATTCTGAAAGCAGCTCAGTCTTATTGTGTGTAAATCTAACACCTTCACCATGTTCAGAATCCAAACTCTGTTATCAAACTGATAACTTTTTAAGATGCAGGATTACTATAACATCCAAGTAATGCTACTCAGTATTTGTCATTATGAAAGACAAAAAATAAGAGCCTGAGCAAATTCAAACATCAAAGGGAACTGCAACACCACTGCCTATGAATTACATGCATGATTCAGTTTCTCAAACTGCTTTAGCAGTTGTCCAGGAAGAAACCTAGAGAACTTGACCATTCAATCTCACCTGCATCATGGGAAGCCAAAGCCCTCAACATCTTGCCAGCACTGCGACGAATTTGTTTTTCTTCATTACACAGCATCTTCATCAACAGATCCAGAGCACCTGTTTCTTTGAAGACACCTGTCAATGAGCCAATACTGGCATAGGCACTGAGCACATGGATGGTGTTCAAGATAGAAGATTCTGGGCCTGTTGTTCTGGCCATTTGCCGAGCAGCCCGCTGTACCAGGTTCCTAACATCAGCCTTCATTTCACGCAGGGAAGCTTCATCCACTGTGACATCAGATGGAAATGTATTGCTGGGTGCTTTCTCCTCCTTTACCCTCTGACCCTCAGGTTTCCTCTTACCAAGCAGAGTGGGGCAGTTAGCATAAACCTCCTCTGCTGACATCCACATTAGAATATTTTCTGTCTTACTCTCAGTGGATGCAGCATTAGTGCTGTTACCTAGACTGTCATCCAGGCTAAGGATGTTCCAGCGAATCAGATATTCAGTGTGTCCATCATGACCACGACGCTGGCGAATTAATTCCTCAGGATAGGCCTGCAGCTTGGGCCCAAGGTGTACCAGCAGGTTTCCATTCCGCCTTTCGCCCACCATGATGGAAACAGATCTATAAACAAAGAGGAGGGGAAAGATTAGGCTCCCAAGGAATGCCCAGAAATGCCATATCCGGCAATCTTTATCTGTCTAGACGCACTGCTCTGTTTCAAGCAAACAAGTTGCTGTAGTGCAAAGTGCTTATCCTCTCAACACCTGTGGAATATTAAGCTGAAAAACACTCCCAGACATTCCTCTTAAAAGGAGCTGACACATCATTAACACATATTTTGAAACATTTTGCTTCAAGTAATTCAGTTCATACACCTGCTGATGTAACAATATTGCAAAACACAATACTCTTTGGATTAAAGAACTCCAAAAAACAGAACAGTTCTGTATTTACATATTTTCCAGGATGCCTTACAAGCTCCTTGCCAAAATCAATAGCAATGGGAGCTATTTCATGTAGAGATTTCTAAAGAAATCAAGGATTCCAACTGGCCAATTATGAATGATTCCTCAGACAGGAGTCCCACTAAGGTCAATGGAATTTTTTCTAACAAGGGTTTACTGTGCATACTCATGTGTAAGTCTAGAAATTTTAGTCAAAAAATTGACTCCAAAAACCTGAGTTGACGTATCCATGGCTCAATGTAAATACTGTACTTTAACTCATATAAAAAGAGCAACTATCTGCTGGTGAAAGGCAAGAACTTAATCTGTCCTGAAAGCAATGCCCCCCCTCATCCATCCTACCTTTAGTGTGAGCACAAACAGTTATGCCTGTTGAATTTCTTTGGCATTGGGGCTTTCTAGATTGGCAGGAAAGTGTGACATGAAGTTGCCTTTTCCTTAATGCTTAGCAGCTGCACCGCAGCCTTTAGATGGAGCTGCGCTGTTCCGCAGTTTTTAAAAAAGAAGCTGGGAAAACCAGCACCTTTTTAAAGGCGCTTCTTCTCCCCTAAAACGCAAAATAAATAAATAAATAAATAAAGCATTTTCATGGCACACTTTCCCTTTTTCTCATCTAAAGGCTAGACTTTCATGCAGCCATGAACACACTTCTTTTTGCCAATCTAGAATGCCCTATTGTTTTCCTTTGCTTTTCTCCTGGAAACTGCTTTTTTTACATGCCCCAAAGTTTCATCTTTGACTTATCCACAGGTCATACTAAAATCCATAATTTTGGTCCCAAAACCTGCCCTCCACTTACACATGAGGTTGACCTATACATGAGGTCAATTTATAGTTGAATATAGGCAGTACCTATATTACGTATAAACCCCAAATTACCTCTGGGCTGGCTGCATACTGTTTACACTACACAGCCCCCAAATCCTGAAACAAGTCTGGGCTGGTTATACAACACTGGACCAAATTCTGTGTTTCCTCCCCTTGCCCCACATTAAAAAGACATACTTTTTAAAAGAAATACCCGTGGACACGAATCACTCTAAGATCAGAAAGAGATAACTAGTATTGATAACATGACTGGGTGCCTTGTTCTGACCTTAGAGTAACTTGTGCTTATGGAACCAACTTTCAAGGACTGTGTGAGAAGGCAGCTGCCAACCTTTTGCCAAAATCCCACAGCAGGTAAAGGTTGGATTTGGCAGGAATTCAGGGCCAGAATATTCTGGGGGCAGTCTGGGGTATTCTGACAAATGTTTCTTGTTGTTGTATGGCTTCAAGTCATTTACAACTTGCGGCAACCCTAAGGCAAACCTATTATGGGGTTTTCTTGGCAAGATTTGTTCAGAGGAGGTTTGCCATTGCATTCTTCTGAGGCTGAGAGAATGTGACTTGTCCAGGTCAACCATGGGATTCCATAGCTGAGCAGGGATTTGAACTCTGGCCTCCAGAGTCATTGCTCAACATTTAAACTACTACACCACGCTAACAAATGTAGGTGAGCTGTGGGTGTGAAGAGAACTGTAGCCAAAGTCTTTCCTCTTCCCCATTTCACATTTGTTTTGGATCACATTGAATGCTATGTCAGATGAACCAAAAATAACATTTTCAAAAAACAAAAAGTGAAGTTTACTGAACAGTTCCAAATTTACACAAAAATATCCAGGATGTCGGCCTCCCTTCATCTAGATTTGAAAAGAAAAGGGGAAAAAAGAAATCTGAAACATTTTGGGGGGGGAGTTAGCTGAAGCAGTTGTTGGGCTGGGTTCAAATTTTTATTACAGTCTTCATATTGATCCCATCAGAAATCATACAGAATGAGTCTCCCTTATCTAGAATTTTGAAATTCGAAACTCTCCAAAAATCAAATAGGTGGCTGATAAAGTGATACCTTTGTTTTCTGATGGTTCAGTGTACACAAACTTTGTTTCATGCACAAAATTATTTTAAAAAACATTGTATAATATCCTTCAGATTTATGTGTATAAGGTGTACCATATATGAAAGATAATTTTTTTATTTAGACTTGGGTGCCATTTCCAAGATATCCCATTATGTATATATATGAAATTCAAGTATTTTTTAAAAATCCAAAATCCAAAACACTTCTGGTCCCAAATATTTCCAATAAGGGAAACTCAAACTGTACCATGTTTGGGGACTCTGTAGTCACTTTAAAGACAAACTTCAAATTAAAATAAATTTCAACAAAGAGAAATACTTTAAATTGCAGTTTATATGTGGCTCCGGGAACATCAACCTTCTGGGACAGTATCTGAAAATAAACACCTGCAGGACTTATTAATTTGACACATAACTCAGGTGAGGTAATGAGAGTTGTAGTCCAAATATATTAAGGGTCGTGGGTCCTGGAGGTTTTGGAAGCAAAAAAGGAGGCTCGTTACATTCTGAAAAGATGTGGGCTTTATTGATCTGTAGTTCCTTCCCTGTCCAACACCACAGTTCTAGCCTTTCTAAACACTCAAGAGAAACTTTTCAGCAGGTTATCTATAATTAGAGCAGGTTGTTCTTTTAAAAAAACTGGCCTGGATAAATTAATAAATCTGCTGCAAACATTACAGAGGGCATCAGCAAAGGGAAGGTAGTATTAAAATGGAATACAAAACAACACGATTAAATGAACATATCACAGCAGATGGAGTCTAAGACAATGACACTAAGGCTGCATCCACACTACAGAAACAATCCGGTTTGACAGTGCTTTAATTGCCATGGCTCAATTCTATGGAATTCTGGGAATTGTAGTTTTGTAAGGCATTTAGCCTTTCTGTCAGAGATCTGGTGTCACAATAAACTACAAACTACATCTGGAACACCTTTCTTTTCTCTGCCAGAAAGTCACCCTCTCTGGCTTTTAAGCTCTACCATTCTTGAGTTACTATCTACTCTGTTCCCCACACTGACATCCATATATCAATACTTGATGACAGCTGCCAAACCCTAACTCATCTTTCTGTAGACTATGAAGTTTATAAAACAAAAACATGTCTCTCTTCCCACCCCACAACCACCAAACCAGAATGTTTACACTGTAAACCTAAAGATGGAGAGCAAGATGTATCACTTTGTTCTGTACAGTGCTTGGCAAGATCACTTCTATCAAAACAGACATTTCTCTCTTGACTACTTAGCATTTTGGGAGAACTATCAAGCAGCCTGAGCAATGATACCATCAATCACCATGACAACTTTCACTCTGGCCTAGACATTACCAGTTCTCTTTTCTAGTTTCTCCAGTCTGGCTTTTCAATAATAATAATAATTATTATTATTATTATTATTTATACCCCGTTCTTCAGCCAAGGCTATCAGAGTGGCTTACACTTTGTTAATGAGACATTTCCCTGCCCTCAGGCTTACAATCTAAAAAAAACATGACACAAAAGGAGAAGGGAATGGAGGCCTGGACCAAGGCAGATGGACTGGAGGGAGGGCTCTTCTTCCCTTCAGGCAAGGCCTGTTGGAGCTGGCTTGCCTTTCTCTCCTCCTCAAGATGGTGGATGAAGGGAGCTATAGAACACACTAGACATCTCACATAAAACTTTCTGTAAATTCAGTTCCCACCATATTCCGCCACTTTTTCTTCTGGATGCATACATTTTCAAATGCTCACTTAAAATGGCTTTGTGGGTGTTGACAATATTGTCTTACATCTGATAAGCTCCCACCAATTAATAATGCTTCTGTGCTGGTATCCTGGCAGTCTTCTTGTCATCCAGAAAAGTCTGGCTCCAACAAGGTGCTTCCATCAATTGCCATTCCTAACAAGCCACATCATCAGTGAGCCCACTCAAAACTCTTACTGACATCAACATGGAATTGATTGCAATCTTAAAAGTCACACTTTACAGAAAGTCTGATTGCTCTCTGCTAGCAGTAATTGTATTTACTGAGAATGTACACACTGACAACACACAAGCACAATACAGAAATTACTTGTGGGGCAGGATTCTATAAGCAGTGCACATAATCTGAGCTACCTTATGTACTTGTGTAGATGTTGACCTCATGTATAAGTCGAGGGAAGGTTTTAGGGACAAAATCAGAGATTCTGATATGACCTGTGGATAAGTCAAGGGTAAAACATAGGGCCATGTAACAAAGGATGTAAAGGACAAGACAAAAGGAAAACACCATTCCGCTCCAGCCACTAAACACCACTTCTCTGGTGCTGGAGGAAAAGGTTTTAACATCCAATTGAGAAAGGAAGGAAGTGGAGGGAAACAGGATGTTCCATGGTCAGAAAGATCCAGAGGAGGAGGATGGGGAGGGAAGGTTTTAACATTCAACTGAGAAGAGAATCACCTCTTTCTCACACACACACACACCTGCCTTGGCAGCTCTTACAGAAATCACTGCTGAGGCACGGAGAGTTGGGCAGAGTTTTTGTCTGGACCTTTCTAAGTAGTGTTACTGTATTGATCTGTATATGTCAACCCAAGATTTTACAGTCAATTTTTGGGCATAAATTTGAGTATGTGAATGTCACATGCCTGCAACAACACAGTGTAAGAACTGAATTTTGTAATAGACGTAGAATTCTGGGAATGGTATTTCAAGTGAATACAGTAGTATGTAAACAGGTATAGGCTGAGCATCCCTAATCTGGAAATCTGAAAACTTCCAAATAGTTAAACAAAAATTGCCACCAGCCACCCAGTTCCACCTTCAAGGAGGCAGCTGTGGTGCTCCTGTTGTTTTGCCTCTCAGACCCTCAGTCTCTCTCCAGCCTTGCATCTCATACACAAAACAAGTAGCAAACAAATGAGATGTGAGGCTGGAGAAAAAGGCAACTTGAGAGAGATGGAAGGATTTTTGAAATGGCAAGTGGCATGGATTCACATCAAGCAATAGCCATCGTGTATGTATGTATGTGAGAGAAACATTTCTGGTTTCAAGCATTTTGGATAAGCTGTATTCACCCTGTACAAGTGCACGTAAGGCCACCCTTTAAAGCCTACACAAAGAAATACTCAAATACTCAAAAATCCAGTGAGGTATTTAGAGGTTAAATTACACCTGTGATGAGGATTTAGACAAAGACACTTACAACACATACATCTAGTGAATAGCAAAATACTGCATTTGGAAAACACAACATAAAACAGCAACACAATAAAATGGCCACATTACACTCAGTAAAACTTTTCGTAATCAGCTTAACATTAAAAAAATACTAGTTAGAATTTCTAAATAGATTCCAATGAAAATGATACATTCATCCTGAAAAGTATTTTATTCTTAAATTTGATTGTTTATACTCAACATTCAAGAAAACTTATTTGTGCTCACATTTTAAAATAATTAAAAATTCAAATACAGCAGTTTTACAATACCGCAAACCGGCTTACCAACATATTTAACACAGGTCTTTTAAAAGGTATGTTATCACAAAAATGTCTCTTTGTTCCCACATCCATTTCTAGAAACCGGCATGAACAAAGAAATTCTTGCACCACTGTGGCCATCAAGCTATACATTACATGAAGAGATAATTAAGAGAGGTTTATGAGCCTGCCCCCATCACCCTTCATGTGAATTTTGGCATTGAAGTTATCTGATTAGATATTTTCAAATGGCATTTATTATGAGTGCAATGTAATGCTAAGGAATTGAGCTAAAATGTTTTGATGCATCCATGCATTCACAATGAAAAAGAAACTAACTTTGGATCGTAAAAAGAAAACCCCAAAAAAGCATAAAGTGGGCTGTTAAAAAATTAAACTTTTTTATTTTTTAAATAAAGGAGGCAATAAAAGAGAAAATGTTAACAGTGTGTTCTATTCTGACACTTTTAAACCGTATTTTCAACGTGTTGGTCCCTATAAGCTCATTGGATAGAATGGCATAGAAAAAGAATTAACGCAATCAACAAGCGATTGCGTTAATCGCAATCTCTATGATTCTATGATTCTAAGCAGTTAAAATGTAGGTCAGTATTTTAAACTAGAAGTATAATACTATCATATTTTGACTTTCATGTTTTGAAACTGATTTTGGTTTCAAAGCCACTATAAAACAATATTACATATTCCCAAATTTGGTAATATTAAAGATCGACTACTGTTATCTCCTGTTAAGAACTAACACAATTTAAGCTCGTTCATTTCCATTTGTACCCAATCCGGAATAACCTTTAAGCATTTTTAAAAATTAGTTTATCCCACCTTTTTGTTATTCTCTGGATATATGGGTAAGGGAATAATAAAAAACTGGTTTCTGCCTTTCTTTGAATTCCCTCAAGTGAACTTCATACTGGCCTCTCCATACACAACTCTACTTTTGTTAAAACTGGAGCATTCTTTCCCTTCAAAGCTCTCAAAATACTTATCATTTTATTTAACTTCAGACCTCATTAAACTCATTTGGCTCTTGATCAATTCAACTCAATTACTTGAAAAAACATTTTAGTCACTTGATAGACTTTGATAAAATTCTAATGAGGCATAAATTTGTAAACATCATTTTCTAGTGTCACATGTCTTTCACACCAGCAGTAGTGCCTTTGAAGATAAATTCTTAAGAACAAACTCTGACTCACAAATTCTAGAGAACAAACTTTGACTCACAGATCTGATAAAGCAGGCTCTGGACTATCTAGGAAAACTGATGCAACAACTGTGTGTTATTTCTTCAAGTGCTACACCAACAAGAGATTCTGTTGCAGAATAAATTGATTTAAATTACACCAATAATAAAAATTGTCATTTTAAAATACTGAGTTTAAAAAAATCCCATGTTATAAGTTGCAGACATTTCATAACACTTTTAACACATCCTAATCTACAGTAAATAAAGCGTAATCAAAAACCTTTGGTCACATATTTATAACAAGTTGCACCACACAGCTATAACTGATGAAAAACAAGGGCATAACTATAATATTGATGCATTTGTGTCAAAAAGTTTAATTTATTTGAAGCCAAAGTTAAGTTTTTTGGATTGTGAGTTAAAGGCTCTGAATTGTAAGGCACACAGAGTGAAGAACATTATGATATGATGAAAATCAGACATCCATACAGTTCTGTTATTACTGGTAGTGAGCAATATTAATCATTGACCATAAAAATGTTTTGTAGTTATCCACTGTTGACGTATTTATGTTTGCCCTCAAAAATAAAGCATTTTCTTCAATGGCTTTTTCTTTTATGAAAAATAAGTAAACATGTGGCTCATTGGGGGGGGATTAAAATATATACATATAATTTATTAATAGTGCAATCATATACTTGAATACTTAGAAATCAGCCTGGGTTTGTTCAAAACACAGTATGCATATAAAACTGTAACCAAACATGTTCTTATCCCATGTTTTTGATATAACATATATTAAGCTTTTCAATGTTGTATGAGATCTCTGTCCCCTTTTATCTACATCACACCACAACCAACATTTCCAAGAATTTCAAATGAGTACATCTAGTCAGATATACAGTGGGCCCTTGTTATCAGACGGGTTTTGGTTCCAGGACCCCTGTGGATAACAAAGTCTGTGGATGCTCAAGTCCCATTTAATACAACGACATAGTAAAATGGTATCCCTTATATAAAATAGCAAAACCAAGATTTGCTATTTGGAATGTATACTTTAAAAAAATATATTATTAGCCTTTATTTATGTAGCGCTGTAAATTTACACAGTGCTGTACATACAGTCTTATAAATTAGATGGTTCCTGCCCTCAGGCTTACAATGTAAGAGAGACAACAAAAAAGAGAAGGGAAAGTTGGTGGGAAGGGGATGAGGTCCAGTGGTTCTTCTCTCCCTCTGGGGCCTGGACCAAGGCAGATGGACTGGAGGGAGGGCGAGGGTCCTTCAAGCCATGCATGCTTGAATCCATGTATTAAAAATCCGTGGATAAGGAGGGCCGACTGCACAACTGAATACAGTTGTCCCCCGGGTTACAAAGGTAATCCGTTCCGGATTACCTTTTGTAACCCGGAAGCTTTCATTCCCCGGGGGACCGCTTTAGCGAACGGATCGTGCGGCCGATTTAAAGGGGCCGCGCGTTTTTTTTCCCGTATCCTGGGGGATCTTTTGGATCCCGGGGGATACGTTAGCGGTCCCGCCGGTTTCGGACCCTGGGGTTTTCGTACCCCGGGGGATTTGTAGGCTGGGGGACCACTGTACTAAGGTTAGCAGTGTTCTAGCCATTGGATTCCCCATCGCCATGTACAGATGTGAGAGCTGAACAATGAAGAAAGCAGGTATGAAGAAAATAAATCCACTTGAAATGTAATGCCACATAAGAGTGCTGAGGACTTCTGTGGATGGCCAAAGCAAAGAAACAAACGGATCCTAGAAGAAATCAAGGCTGGACGGTCCCTGGACACAAAAATGATTAAACTGAGGCTGTTATGTTTTGGCCACATCATGAGAAGGCATGAACCATTAGAAAAGGCAATGATGCTAGGAAAGGTAGAAGGCAGCAGAAAGAGAGGAAGACTGCACACCAGATGGATAGACTCAGTTAGGGGGACCACAGGCACGAATCTGCAGGACCTGAGCGGAGCATCGGAGATGTCTCATCCACCGTGTAACAGGAGAGTAACAAGGCTGAAGGCAGTTAACAGCAACAGCGGTCCAAAACACAATGTATAAATAATATCCATTTTGAGACAGGTCTAACTGCCCTAGAAGTCGCAAGTTCTGTACATTGGGGTTCAAAACCATATGCATTCCTCATATAGAGGTCATCCAACCTTGCCTCAGATGTGGTCACAGTATCATAGAATCATAGAATCATAGAGTTGGAAGAGACCACAAGGGCCATCCAGTCCAACCCCCTGCCATGCAGGAACTCCCAATCAAAGCATCCCCGACAGATGGCTATCCAGCCTCTGCTTAAAGACCTCCAAGGACGGAGACTCCACCACACTCCAAGGGAGTGTGTTTCACCGTCAAACAGCCCTTACTGTCAGGAAGTTCCTCCTAATGTTGAGGTGGAATCTCTTTTCCTGCAGTTTGCATCCATTGTTCCGCGTTCTAGTCTCTGGAGCAGCAGAAAACAAGCTTGCTCTCTCCTCAATGTGACATCCCTTCAAATATTTAAACAGGGCTATCATATCACCTCTTAACCTTCTCTTCTCCAGGCTGAACATCCCCAGTTCCCTAAGGCGTTCCTCATAGGGCAGTTTCCAGGCCCTTCACCATCTTAGTTGCCCTCCTTTGGACATGCTCCAGTTTCTCCACATCCTTTTTGAATTGTGGTGCCCAGAACTGGACACAGTATTCCAGGTGAGGCCTGACCAAGGCAGAATAGAGTGGCACTATTACTTCCCTTGATCTAGAAACTATACTTCTATTGAGGCAGCCTAGAATCGCATTGGCCTTTTCAGCTGCCGCATGGCACTGTCGGCTCATGAAGCGGAACCAGGGGCGGGGGGGTGGGGGGTCCTGAGCCTTGGCAGCCTGGAGCCCACTCCTTCCTCTTCCACATCCGAGGCCTCAACGCGGCCAAAGAGACTCCTCCGCCGGGAGAAGGAAGAGGAGGAGGGAGAAAGCCACCCATTCCTCCTCAGGAGCCCGTTACTTACCTGCTCTGCCTCCAACCAAACGCCGAAGACCAAAGAAGCGACGCCTCCTCCTCCTTTTCCCGGCCGCCGCTACTTCTTCAGCCTCCTCCTCCTCCTCCGCTTCACAACTTCCGGGTGGCCCAAGCGCATGCGCGAAGGAAGGCGCGCGCGAACAAACCCCTCCTCCGCCTTTCTGCTTCCCTCCACTTGGCTCGGTCTACGGATCCCGACTAGGGACATAAAAGAAAAAAAAAACATAGCCCCGCTCAGCCTTTCTCATTCCCTCCAGTCTTGGCTCGGACATCTACGGATCCCGACTAGGGACAAACAAAAACAGCAACGCGCGGCCCCGCTCAGCTTTTCTGATTCCCTCCAGTTTTGGCTCGGTCGGTCGTCTACGGGTCCCGACTAGGGACAAACCGACATAGCAGCGCGCACGCGCGCCACTTTATTCCATCCCCAACCGTCTCTGGCTGCTTGAGTCGTACTGACTGCGCCTGCGCAGAAGGCACCCACTGCCCCCGCCCCACCCCAAACACAACGCAGAGAACAAGGAATCTTGGGAATTGTAGTTTATTTTTTATGGCGCCAGCAGTAGCAGCCCATATAGCTCTTGCTTCTTCTCCTGACAGAGATAGAAGGAGGCTAAAATGTCTCACACAAAACTATATCACAGTTCTCCCAGAAATGCTCAATCTGGGTTATATTTCTCCTCTTAAAACACCACAAAATATGCAAAAATACAAGTTTAAAAATAAACACAAAACAATCAAAACCATTAAAAACATGATCATGAAACAGTTAAAAGTTATAAGTGTTTTATTCTGTTTGCAAAGCACAGAATATTGTTATTATTAGTCATTAATTTTAATAATGTTAGTAATAAATATTTATATCATTATATAATATTATTATTAAAAACTTTATAAAGCGCTGTATTTTATTATTATATTATTAAAAACTTTATAAAGTGCTGCAAGTTTACACAGTGCTGTACATAAAATAAAATAAAATTGACCTTTTATTATATTTATTTTTATTATTATATTTATTCGTATCCCACTCTTTTTTCCCAGGACTGAGACTCATTATTACGAAACTTGTTACTATTAAACACTTTATTTATAAAGCACTGAAGGTTTACAAAGCACTGTACATAAAATAGAATAAAATAATATAAAATTGAATTGCCAGTAGTGTACTTTCTAAAAAATCATCATTGCTATATAAATGATTATGATGATAATCATAACAGCAACAACTAGTGTTATTATATTTATTATTATTTTGTATCCCACTCTTTTCCCAAAACTGCCTTCACGACATTGATTTATTTATTTATGGTATTTATACCCCACTCTTCAGCCCTAACAATTATTATTTAAAAACAGTACAATAAAAAACGTAGGGAAAAAAGTACGTTAAAAATGAATTAAATTATTACAATATTAAAACAGATAGTTATTAAAAGAAAGAAACACATTTTAAAGAGATAAAACTATATATATAATTTTACAAAAACACTATGTTTTTACCTGAGAGGACACCTCTCTAGAAATCTCTAGGTCCTTCAGTGCAATGTTTGGTTAAAATTGACCATATAGTTGTGCTGGAGGACCTAGAGATTCCTAGAGAGAACATATTAAGAAAATCTGTGAATAATTAAATCCACAAAAGACAAAGACAAAAACGTGAAGGGACGAGTGTATTTTGATTTATTCAAATCAATAGCAATATCAAGTACATTTCTATACCGCTTATCAGTACACTCAAGCACTCCCTAAGCAGTTTATGAAGTGTAATATAATTGTCCCCAATTATATTCAATCAAGCCTGAGTTGAGCTTGAGCCCTTCGCTGGTATTGAACTTGCAACCTTATGGTTTGTGAGTCGCTGTAGTACAGGCATTTAATCACTGCACTACCAGGGCTCAGTTTATGTAGATCCTCTGTGAACATTTTTTTTGTTTTTTCTTTATGTTCAGCATTAAATCTGCTTTTGCACTTTCTTCTTTGACCGACCTTCGTGATTTTTCCAGAGATTTGTAGCATACCAGTTGCCCTTTTGTTTTGAGCATTAGCTGGATGACCCTTTATCTCTTGCCTTTCAGACTGCCAAGGAGCATGGACTCATCTGGAATGGGACTTACTTTATTTACTCATGTATAAGTCTAGAAATTTAGGTTTAAAAACTTGGATCAAAAAAACCTGAATCAACTTATGCACAGGTTAGTCTAAGTACTGTAATTTTAATTTTTTATATATATATATATATATATATATATTATATACAGACACACACACACACATATATATATGGTGACAGGCAAGAGATTAATCTGCCCTGGAAACACTGACCATTTTTATACTTTCGTCCATCCACTCTTTAGTATGAGCACTAATAGTTAAATTTTATATTTTACTGGATACAAATATATACACATAACAAAATCATGTAGAAAAACAACAAGCATAAAACAATAAATTATAACTAAAATTAAAAGACTATTAAATTAATATTAACTTGAACCTCAACATCACTTCCTGAATAAGAATATTTATCTTCTCAATTTACAACATAAAGAAAACAGCTTCCTATCATCTTAAACTTAATCTGACTGTGTTTTAAATCATCTCTCTCCATCTTAATAATAATAATAACAATAATGTTTTATTTATCTTATCCTTCTTCCTTGTGATGCAACTATTTTGTATTCAGTTGTGTCAGTCCTTTAAAGAAAGGAGAATCTAATGCCCTGGTAGCACTCAGAAGCCACTCACTCAAAACCATAAGGTTGTGAGTTCAATACCAGAAAAAGGGCTCAAGTTCGACTCAGGCTTGCATCCTTCCGAGGTCACTAAAATGAGTACCCAGATTGTTGGGGGCAAGTAGCTTACAGTTGTAAACTGCTTAGACACTCCTTAGGTGGTATGAAGCGGTATATAAATGAAGCTGTTTGTTTGTAATACATCACTAATAGCAAATATAGGTAAAATAATATATATATAATTTAGGTTAAAAAATAGACCCAAAAAACTTGAGTTGACCTATCCACAGGTCAATGTAAGTAGTGTATATATGGTGAAAGGTAAGAGTTTAATCTGCCTTGGAAGCACTGACCCCCTTTTACTCTCTCATCCATCCAGCCTTTAGTATGAGCACAAACAGTTATACCTGCTGGAATCTTGTAATTTATTTGGCAATGTTTTCCTTTGCTTCATCCACTTTTGATCCTTTGTTACATGCCCCTAAGTTTTATCCACAGGTTATATCAAAATCCATAATTTTGGCCCCAAAACTTATATATGAAGTCGACTTATAGCTGAGTATATACGGTACCTTCCTCCTCCTCCTCCTCCCTCTCCAACTCTACCTCCCAGCTGTTTAATGTGTTAAGGTGGAAGGCTATGAAGAAGGTAGGAGTTTAGAAACAAGGTAAACTGAAACTTCATGGGAAGAGCATGAGAGGAAAATGCAGGCTTTGGGCTGAGAAAACTAAAGGAGTCCAGAGGAATTTATTAGGTCATGTCAAGTTTTTTTTTTTTAAGTATTTGAATTTTTGAATTTTATTTATTTACGGTCTTTGACCAAAATATATTTTTTAAGTACATTCTACATATTGTGGAATATTTTCCTACCCCAATGAGAATTCCTCTGTATTGCAAGGTATAAAAATGACTCATAAATAAAGATGTGTTTGCATTTGTACCCAGAGCCAGATAGAAGTAAAATAAAATGTAAAATTATATAGAATGCAACATACACTTCTCATATCATGAGCTCTTTTCCTATCTCAGTGAATTCCAATGTCCCCAATGACAGCCAATTGTTGAAGTCGATCTACCCGAGTACAGTTGCCTTCAGCTTGAGTACGAAACACGAGTACTTTTTCCTACAGCTTCACTACATCATGGCCTGAACTTTGGCAGACTTGAGGTCTAAAACATACTACAAAAATAATCCAGTTTGAGACTGCTTTAACTGCGCTGGCACAATGCTAAGGCATTCTGAGAACTGTAGCTTTGTGAGACATTTAGCCTTCTCTGTCAGAGAGCTCTAGTAACACAATAAACTATAATTCCCAGGATTTCCTAGCACTGAGCTAGGGCTATTAAAGCGGTCTCAAAAAGGATTAAAACTGGAGTAAAACTTAGGTGCAAGTAATGAAGGATATAAAGGATGAAGCAAAGAAAAACAGTGCCAAAGAACTTACAGAAGTACAGCAGGCATAACTATTTTTATTCATACTAAAGGCTGGATGGATGAGTAGAAGGGGGGTCTGTGCTTCCAGGGCAATTAAAATCCTGCCTTTCACCTTTCACCAGGGGATGGATAGATGCATGATTGGATGTGTATGTGTATGTCATTGTGAGTTAAAGTACAGTACTGTACTTACATTGATCCATGGATCAGTCCACTCAGGTTTGTTTGTTTGTTTCTTTTGTCAATTCTTTAACCTAAATTTCTAGACTTATACATGAGTATATACAGTATATCCAGCTTACTAGATCATGACATGAACACGGTTAGGGTGATCACTTTTTCTTTCTTCTGGCAGCCAGTACACTCTCAAAGCAAGCCAGTTTACACTTCTGGGCCAATAATTTATTTAAAAGGCTGGTTTTTATAGTCCAGATGAACAGTGTGCCACAAGCAAAGCACAGCACCAAATTGATGACAAAAGGAAACAGCTTAGCATTAAACCAATTCTTTAAATCACAGTTGGACAATTCCTATGTTCAGCATATTTATGTTCTTTATTTGTACCGCTTTTAGCTCAAACCAGAGGTGGAGATCATGAACCCCTCCAGATGTACCGTAGTTGCATTGCAACTCTCAGCAGCCCTAGACAGCCCTAATTATGTGGCAATATTAGAGGCGATGTTAGTCCAACAGGTGAAGTTTGAGATTATCAGCACACATACACTCCCTGTGATTTTTGAATGTCTGGGGGCTGATTTCCAAAGAGGCTTTTCATTTACAAATATTCCAGAATGCTTTGTTAAATGGTCAAGTGATAAGATTCTGGAATTGGTAGAATGTACCACTTCAGAAAAGAATTTTATGAATGCTTCCCAACGTAAAAAATATTCTCTAAGTGGAATGCCAGACCACAGTGCTTTGATGCCTTTTTTTTAGGCGGAGGTGCTCACGGTAGCAGCCCCGAAACCAAGAATTGGGCTGCAACCTCCAGTCCTGGAGGGGGTCACACTCTCCTCCAGTGAATGTGTTCGCAGCTTGGGGGTGCTCCTTGACTAGTCGCTCCTGATGACGAATCAGGTAAATGCGACAGTCAGGAGTGTCTGTTATTAGCTACGGCTGATACGACAGATGCACCCTTTTCTGAAAGTAAGGGATCGCAAGACCATTGTTCACGCACTGGTAACCTCTCATCTAGATTTCTGTAATGCGCTCTACATGGGGCTACCCTCGTGCTTGGTTCAGAAACTACAGCTAATACAGAACATGGTGGCCAGACTAGTGTCAGGAACATCTAGGAGGGACCATATTACTCCAGTATTAAGGTCGCTCCACTGGCTGCCTATTAGTTTCCAGACCCAGTACAAGGTGTTGGTCATCACCTTTAAAGCCCTAAATGGCTTGGGTCCAAGCTATCTCCGGGACTGCCTTCTTCCATATAATCCTCCCCGCACACTCCGGTCCTCTGGCAGGAACTTGCTGCAGCCTCAAAAATCTAGGCTTTCAGTTACCTCCCAGAGGGCTTTTTCCATTGTCGCTCCCAAATTGTGGAACTGCATGCCAGATGAGATCCGTCAATTGACATCTTTGGCAGCTTTAAAAAGGCTGTCAAGACGGATCTCTTCCGGCAGGCCTTTCCAGGATAGATACCCCAGCCTTAGGGACTTCCTCTTCTGTAGACTCCCCAATGTCTATGTAAAAATCAATTAGGATGTTGCCACGTTGTCCTGTTTGTTTTGTAATTTGTATTAATGTTTAAATTTTCGGTTTTAATCTGTAATAAATATTGTTTCAAGGGGGGGAGGGATGTAGCTGTTTTATTTGATGTAATTGTATTTTAATGTTGTCAGCTGCCCAGATGATCTCAAAGGGGCGGGGTATAAATTTATTATTGTTGTTGTTTTGTTATTATTATTATTAAATTGCTATTTCTGGGTTGTTTTTTAACATGGGAGAACATTCAAAAATTACACTTCTTACATATCATTTGAATCAGTACAGCTGCCTCTGTCACCTTACACCACTCCACTGCATGGTTAAGCAAAGTCCACAACCACTGATAACTTTAGATTTTATTGTCCTTTGTAGATCTCTTGCATCCCGTGCATTTTTGGCTTGTGTGATCATCACACAACTTTATGGGCAACTCAGGTTTATTTTCCTGGAAACACATAGGCAACACCAGAGACATAAAGTCTGTGCACAAAATGATACATTTATTGAAAGAGTATTTTTTTCTTTAATACAAAAGAAAGCTCTGTACATAGTACTGCGATTACTGTCACATCCTTCCAGAAACACAACCCTGGAAATTAACAAAACCACACACACAGCCACTCACACAACCACGCACACGCACACACAAAACCCCAAAACAATCTGTAAAGTGAACTGAAAAGGTCACCACACAATAAATGCCATGTCATCCCTGATAAGTGTTCTTACAAGTCAACACTTTAAATTGCATGCAACATTAGCGTTTAATCTGCATATCCTTCCTTAGAGGGCCGCATTTCCTAAAGGAAGAGCAGGAAGAAGACTGATTCAGCGGAGATCCAGAGAACTAGAAATCAGGAGAGAAAAGGAAATATAGGGGGCAAATTCAGAGAAGAGCTTGCATTTATTGAGTTTGGCATTAACTATGCATTAGAAGCTGAGCCCTCCCTCCAGTCCATCTGCCTTGCTCCAGGCCCCAGATTGAGAGAAGAACCACTGCATCTCATCCCCTTCCCCACCACCTTTCCTTCTCCATTTGTGTCATGTCTTTTTAGATTGTAAACCTGAGGGCAGGGAACCGTCTAATTATAAGATTGTATGTACAGTGCTGTCTAAATATACAGCGCTATATAAATAAAGGTTAATAATAAATAATAATAATTTGCATCCTTTCCTAATTTAGTAGGCACCTTTTGGGTTAGAAACATGATTTTAAAATTCCTGCTTGGTGGATGTGCCTCTCTCCCAATCATCTCCATAACACTTCCTCCTGGAAAAAAAAAAAAATAATTCTACACACTGATGGCAGCATCCAGTGATCCATATGTGAACTTTGCAGCAGGACATATGGTATTACTGGACAGCAGTAACAAAATTCATCATATTCTTAGCCCTTTAACAGCTCCTCAGTGGATGAATACAGCTGAAAGTTTAACAGATCAATGTGTCACCATATAACTGTCTGGAGCCAGTTATTTTTTTCTATATCTGCCAGGGGGAAAACACCATTACCTTTCTTCCCTGGTACATGAAGAAGTATTGTAATTTTTTAATCCACACACAGCTCAGCACAGTAGTTTCACACAGATAAGAATGACATCCATTTATTCATTTCTATCAGATCTTCTTAAGTCCACATATTTGTTATAAAGATTGGGTCAAAAAGGCTTACAAAGTTTTTCAAGTAACTTGGGAAAAGGGAATTTTTTAAACAAAAAGACTCTTGGCAATCATGTATTCTGGAAGAATTAGATTTTATGATCTCCATGTCTTTTAAAAGAGGAAAGACTTCAATGATGGAAGAAGTGTTCAGCTCAAAGCTTAATGGAAGAGTTTGCTGTACATCATTAGCGAGAGGTTGGAGAGGGAAGAAAACACACACTTATGGAATTTAAAAGTTAGTTTTCTTGAGCCACAACTAGTGTTTCAGTGGATTGTCAAATCTGAAGATGGAAAAAACCAGAGAATAAAATAAGATGAAGTTTTGCCATCACTCTTTAACCATCGTTCAGTATATAAACAAAATAATCACTCTCCTCCAGTTGCTGGATATTGAAGACATACCATAAATACATCAGGCCTAGGTGAGATCTGGCCATCTTCATATTTTGGATTTCAATTCCCAGAAGCCCCAAATAGCATGACCAGTGGTAAGAGGCTGTGGAAGCTGTAGACTGAAACATCTACAAGGCCAAATGTTTCCCAGCCTTGAAATATACATTGGTTGAGGCCTGACCCTTATATAATAATATCTAATACACATCTTAAGTTATACTGCACATTTTACTACCAGTTGTAAATCAGAGTTTGAAAAAGTGAGTTATGGCAAATAACCCCCAGAACCTCCAGCCAGCAACACTATGCTAGCCAGGAGATTCTGGGAGCTGTAGTCAAAAAATATAATGTTTCCAAACCGTGTTGTAAATCAGGTCTGAGTGAGGTAACTTCCAAGTAAGTGTGAGCTCCCTTCCCCATCTGCTCAACCTTGACACAGGTACTTGAGGGAGAAGACCAGTTTAAACGCTAATGTTCATACAAAGCATTTCAAAAAGTTACAATACAAATTTAAAAGGCCCCTTTCTTCTCCTTTCCCCTTCCCCACCCCATGGCCCTTTCCTCACCCACCCCCATCCCACCCCCAAGTACAAACCCTATGAAAACTGTACAGGAGCCAGACTTTAATTCCTTTAAGAATTACATAAATACTGAGTTTTAACACTTAGAAAAATAAAGTCATTTTTTTCAAGGCTTCTTTTGTCTTTTAATTAAAAAAGAGAAAAGAGAAAAGTTACAGTAGCTGCTTCCTTTCTCTAAAAATCTGCAGCCTCTTGCTCCAAAGCTGGCCCTTGTTGTGAGGGTGAGGGTAGCACATGTAAAGACCACTGGGCTGTTCACAGCAAGATAGTCCATGTTTTCCATGGTGGGGATGAAGAATTGGTTTCCCTCCAGCTCGGTGAGAATGAAGTGCATGATTGTATGAAAGCAAACTAGGTGATGCACAACTATACCATCAAGCACTCCCCTTCCTATTCAGAACTCAGAAACGTTACTTCTTTTGAACTATAGCTCCCAGAATCATGCCACCTAGGGGATTCTAGAAGTTGCCGTCCCAAGAAGTAACTTTTCCAAGCTCTACCTCCCACTGATAGCATGGCTTGCCTCCTGTTCCCCATTGCAGACCCTGTAGTCCTGCAGCTTTTCCCTTTTTTGTTTTTGCGTTTGTTCACCCCCAAAAACATCTGTCAGTCAACAACAAAGAGTTTTTCTAAAGCACATGGACATGACCGTAGGTGACCACCACTCCTGTCTTGCCCCCTATATCACACAGGAAGAGTCTTTCCCAACTGCTCTAGGGTTAAATCTCTCTTATTCCAGCACTTCAGAAAGTTTTCTCGTTTTTTGTTTTGTTTTGTAATACATGACCTAGAATACCCAGTCAGCATGGTCAGTTGCTGTGCTAGCTGAGGGATTCTGGGACTTGCAATCCAAAAAACAAAACAACAACAACAAAAAACTTTTCCAAGCACTGGCCTTGACCCATCCAATTGGTTTCAATTTAGGAACAACACATTCCGAGGTAGTATCCCCTAGCAGATGGAGACTGAACGTGCTTCATGAAGATAAGGCAACACCCAAACTCATTTTGGCCATCTGGGGAAGAAACAAAAAAAATGCCACTGACTGGTAGGGATGACTGCCAGCAATCTCATTGGAGAGCTGGGGTATAAATAAATTCATTATTATTATTATTTCATTTGTGGGTAAAACTGCCTTGGGATGACCACTGAGTCAAGTTTTAAAATACCTCCCCTCCCCACATTTTCCAAATCCATTCCTCACTCCATTCTCTGATTAAAAGGGACTATGGCTGCTGCCACACTGCAGAATTAATGAAGTTTGACACTGCTTTAACTGCCATGGTTCCATCCTATGGACTCCTAGGATTTGTAATTTGTTGTGGCACCAGAGCTCTCTGACACAGAAGGCAAAATATCTCACAAAACTATAAATCCCAGAATTCCATAGCACCAAGCCATGGCAGTTAAAGTGGTGTTAAACAGGATTATTTCTGCAATGCAGATGCAACCCAAGACCCCGCTCTTCTTTCTTCTCGAGAGAAAAGCACTGGCAAAAGAAATCCTGAGACGATTATCCCCAAGTATCTAACAGGGCAAGGAACAATTGCAGCTACCAGGCTTAAGAGTCACTGAATGTGTTTCCACGAAGAAGGAAATGTGGCTAATAAACACTGTTTTTGTTTTGTTTTTTGCAGTGAAACAGTGGTGGTGTCACCAGGCAAGAAGCTGCTGCCTCTCACACCACGCAGCCAGTTAAATCTGTTCCTATCCACCAAAACATACATTCAGGGAGAGGAACAATTTAGGAGGAAGTTCAAGATGCTCTGCATTCTGTCCTCTCCCGGCCTAAGGTGGACGCCAGTGGAACAACAATCCCTCTTCACAAGCTGAGGGTAAAGGCAAGAGGCCATTGTGATGATGGCCAACCCACAATGCATCACTGATTGCTTGAAGGCACAATGCTGCAGCCAGATGGAGGACCTGAACCTGGGAGCGAGAGAAAAGAGAGAGGGCTCTTTGCCCCAGTAGAAGGAAGGAAAGATGGATGTCTATGATTGACAAGAAACTCCCTTTTCATAATGGCTTTGAGCCTTTCTGCAATCCAACATCTCCCTCCAGCCTCAGTTGCTCTGCCTGGCAGGCAATAAAACTGGGGATGTTGCTTGACATTCTACGGGTATATAAGGATGGGAAGTGAGAGTGAGAGAAAGCCCTCCCACAATGAAAACAAAGTGTTGTATACACAGGGGAGCAAACTCTCCCACCTGTGAGAGACAATTTCTTTGGCTGGAGTGTAGAGGAAAAATGACACCCACCCACCCAACAAAACACAAAAGCACAGTAAATGCAGCATTCAAAATGCAACAAAGCTCCCTCCCACCCCAAATAGCCCAGGCTCAGCTCCTGCTGCTGGCTATGCAGCCACTTTTAGTGTGTTGTGTGTGTATGTCTGTTTGTGTGTGTGTGTGTGTCTTGTGTTTATGAGTCAGTGTAAAGTGTGAGAGAAGAAAAAAAAACGTGAAAAAGGCAACAATAAATAAGTGACGGAGTCCATACAAAAATAGGGACCGCCAAGATCCTGGTGCAGCTTGAGGAGTGGCACAGATCCTGAGGCTAGTCTGCAGAACACAGATGCTGGAGGCGATGGCGGTGGCAGCTGCAGGTTTGCCTGCCAGGTTCACTCTTCCTTCCCTCCCCCCACCAGGTCCTCCCAGAGTTGCTCAGTCACTCTTGGAACTATGTGACGTATCCAGGTTGACTACCTGCAGCTCTGTCAAGTTGGTACTGCTGCTGGACTGCTGCCCAATAACGGCCATCTGGAAAGACAAAAAGGATAACACAGGACTATAAGCAGAAAGGGCATCACAGCCCTACAACTACCACTTGAACTTGGAAAGGTTGCTTCCTCAGACTCCAGCTCCCAGAAGTCTCCCCAGCTAGTAGTCAGGATGTTTCTGGGAGCTGCCTGGAAGTTTCTGGGAGGTGCAATCCAAAAAGTGAACTTTTCCAAGCTCCTGGCCTCTTAGAATCTGTTTCACCGTCATTTAGGAAAAAGAGACACAATGGGCATAACAATATGACAGAGGTGTACATCTGCCCTTGGCATCCAATGGTTTGGTTCCAGGACCACCCATGGATACCAAAATCTGTGGATGTTCAAGTCCCATTAAATTTAATGGGACAGAGGATAATAAAATGGTGTCCCTTGCATAAAGTAGCAAAATCAAGGTTTACTTTTTTTGAATGTATTATTTTCTGAATATTTGCAAGCCATTAATGCTTGAATACATGGAAAAATAATTGGTGGATCAGGAGGGCCGGCTATACATCCAGTTTTAATCTAGGAGGGAAAGATCTGTGCCACAGTCCTGAAGTATCTGGCTATGAAGAATACATTTGCCTGATTACCTCAAACGTCACCTAACAACCTGGATGTCTGATGCAGCCACATCAAATGACTGCATGCTTCCAATTCCACGTAGTTCTCTCTCTTTAATAACTGAGGCCAGAGAAGAAATACATAAACCTTTCACCTAAAAGTGGAACTTTCTTGTTGTGAATGTGTACACAAGTGACAGAACAAAAGCCATACGTTGGGGTTCAGGAATGAATGTAAAACGGAATTAGTTGAAAGTGTCTAGCAAAAACCACAGAAAGAAGATCTGCAGAAAAACTTTAGTATTCCAAGCAGCAAAGATGTTTGTGTGTGCCTTCGTGTCATTTGACAATTTATGAGAACCCCATGAGGATGCAACATCTTACTGCAGGGGATAGAAACATAATGCCCTCAGATGTTTTGGACTATAATTCCCATCATCATCAGCCAACAGACACTCATCAGGGATTTTAGTATTTGTAGCTGAAAATATTTTACATTTGCGGTCAGCATTTTATTGTGCCATTTTTGGTCACCATTTTACTGTGCCATTGCATTTAATGGGACCTGAACATCCATGGGAGGGAGGGTCATGGAACCAAACCCCAGTGGATACCAAGGACCCACTGTATTTATTTATTTATTTGATTTGTTTGCTTTAAATGTTGTCTTTCACCCAGAATGGGACCCAAGGCTGCTCACAAATAAAATTGGTTAACTGAACACAACAGGATGTATGTTCTAGGTATGCACAGGATTGCAGCCACAAGCGGTTTTATGTGTGCTGACACACTAACATGCACACACCTACACAATGCACCAGTGTAACCAACACTTTGTCAGAAGAAAAGCTGGATTTTGCAACTTGTGTGAATTAAGCATTTTTTAAATTTTGCATAATATATCTGGCAGTTTTTATTCTGCTCTACATAATGTATTCTCTGTAAATTCCACCACTGCTTAAAAGCTAACAAATTAGCTCATTATTCAATTAATGCGGCTGAGTAATTTTTATTTTTTCAATATTAACAAAAACAATTTATTTTCCCCCTTTACAACTATCAAGTTTAGTGGATTATTTTTTAAACTATGCTGTCCTTATTCCTAAATAAGTATGCTTAGGATTGCAGTGTCAGTCTCTTGGGGAAAGCATAACTCTCCAATGAAGTGCAGGTGGCACAGGGACTCTGTTCTCAACCCACCTGATGAAGCTGGACAGCTGAAACTGGGATTTGAACTGTTCCTGATGGTGCTGTAAGGAACACCTGAGGGACACCACCTGACAAACAGAATACCAGAGGCATGCTGTTAGTCTTAATCCACAATTACCAACATGACAAGACTATCTTTCAAGGCTAGAGGATGAATCAGCTGTAAATCAGAATGGCCAAATTGACAAACTCAGGACCAGGAATGATAAAGTGATTCCCCAAATAAAGCCACCCAGACAAAGGAAGCAGTACTCCACCATCTAAAAGACAGTATCTCTCTGTATGAGGTAGCCAGGTTATACAATCTCCAGAGAAGGGCTTTCTCCCAGCTGCCACCACCATCATCCTTGGCCTTTCTGCACAGACACAATGCAATGGCCTTCCCTGTTCAGTGTACAGTCAGCCCTTTCTATCACAGATTGGAGCATTTACTGTTGACCCCCCATTCTTCCCAATGGCAGCATGTGCAGCGCCATTAAAATGTGGTGTGGGGGTGGTCTGGAACAGAACTCTGCAGATACAAAGGGCTAAATGTATGCTCTGCAGGGAGACTGGACTACATACAGCCCAAACCCTGGTTCTGGTGTGAACAGGCTGGACAAGCCTATGCATACCTTAAAATGAATTGTTGTTGTTGTTGTCCCTCCACATTTGTGGCTTTGACTTTTGCAGATTTGATTATTTGCAATTTCATTAATATGTTCTCTCTAGGAATTGCTAGCTCCTCCAGAGAAACTCTGCTGGAAGTTGAACACAGAGTTGTACTGGAAGACCTGGCGGTTATTGGAGAAAAGACTTCTCTGGGCATTGGTAGGTCCTCCAGCATGATTCTATGGTCAAATTCTGGCAGATGTTGACTACAGAGTTCTGCCGGAGGACCTATAGATTCCTAGAGAGGTGTTCCCTCAGGTTAAAAAAGTAGTGTTTTTATTTGCAATTTTCCCACTTTCACAGGGGACCTGTGCCTCTAACCCCAGCCAATGTGAAGGGCCTACTATATTATTCATTTCATTTGTATGCCACCTTTCTTCCAGGAGGCACCCAAGGCAGTTCACTGATAAGAAACATTTTAAAAAATTCAATAAAATTCAAAACAATTAAAATAATCTATGAACAATATAAAATCACATAAAAATATACAAAAGTTAAAAGTAGAACTAAAGCTCACTTGCTCCATGAAAAAATTATAAATGTTTTACTCTGGATCTTCCGGGAAGATCCGAGGCCCTCCATTCCAGCACTGTCTGAAATGCTTCCCACTGAGCCACCCAGCACATCCATCACTGCTGTTAGTCACTTGCTCTGAAGTCAAAATGAGGCTCCCAGCTCATGTGATCATTGCTGGGCACCTCATTCTGACCTCAGAAGGAAGTGACCAACAGCGGCAGCAGATGTGCCAGGCATCTCAGCAGGATGCACATGAGAACAGCTGCCTGGCATCGAAGCAGAGGGCTGGGTAATGGGGGAGGAGGCCAGGGCAGATCAGGAGCCAGGACACTCCAGACTGCCCCTAGAGTATCCTAACCGGTGCAGACAAAGCCCTAGGTATGTATATTTGGTATGGAAGTGGGAGAGCATAATCTCAGTGGCTGCCCCCAGCCTGTGGAACTGCCCTCCACAACACGTCCTGATACCTCCCTCTCTGCTCTCCTTCTGCCAGCAAGCAAAGCCCTTTCTGTTTAGGCAGGCTTTTCATTTTTAATCACATGGCAGAAGGGGCCTGAAAGTGCTGTGTTTTTATCTTGTATTGTGCCAACTGCATTTAACTTGTATTTAAAACTATTTTATTAATAAAGTCATTTTATTGCAGAAGATCAATCAAGACAATATTATTAACGATTTAAAAAAGAACAAACTTAGCAATTCCACCAACAAACAACAATACAACAAAACAAACTGTAGAAGCTGTGTTTCAAAGTCCAAAATAAAAGTTAGAAGGAAAATTTAAAGTCCTTCTATTACTGTCTCAGAGTATTATTCCCTTATGAAAACTCTTCAATAAAATTGATGTTTAATTGCTTTTTAACATTTGTAAAGTAAGATTTTAGCTAAACTTCCATTCGAAATTAATGTAAGCTAATCCAGGTCCTCAGAAAGGAGAAAAGCAGGATATACATTGATGCAAAAATAATAATGGCACCATTGTAAGTTGAAACCAACTCGACAGCAAATAACAACAAACCCACATGAATGACTGTACTGGAAGAAGTCACTTCTGGTTGTGGAAAGTGACAGTCCTAATTTTTGTCAGTTGCCTCGCTCATCAAAATTCAGCTTAAGCAAAGTTATGGAAGCAGTTAGTTCAGACACCACAGAATTGAACTCTTAGGCCAGAGACTCTCATCAGAACAAGAGACCAGTCCATTCACACTGGCTGGGTGTATATATTCTCTCACAATTGGTCAATAAGCAAAACATGTCAAAATTAGACTGTCCCTCATGTCATAAGAGCCATTGTAAATAACTATTCAACTACAAGCTTACCTTGATCCTGGACCTGACTATGTGAAACTTGCATTGCTGATGGCCCCTGGGAGAAAGCGTTGAGAACAGCAAGCCCACCATCCCCAAGGCCTGACGTTGGAGCATACATCACTGCGTGAGAGCTGGGGTACATCATGTGGCCTCCCACTGTGGTTGGCACTGATGAAGTCATGATAGTAGCTGGCAAGGTCACTAGAAAGACAAGACAAGAAAGGGGGGGGGGGATGAAGAGTACCAGTCAAATAGATGGCATTACACCTGCAATTCCTCTCTCTCCCATGCTTCAACTATTTGAATTAGTTGCCTCACTCAGTTTTAAATACAGAGGACCTGTTCACATAACTATCAAGTAGATGGTGGCTAAAGGCATGCTGAAGATCTGTTTGAAGGAACACATCTTCTTAATAGCTGGAGGAAGCAGGTCTTGGGAGCAATATGGATTGTTACATGGACAGCTAGAGCAAGAAAGAGCAACTAAATGACATGAAAATGGGTTTTTCAACTTATGCAGTCATGAAAGCAAATATTAGTGCAGACATCACAGGATACAACTCTTAGATCCTGGAGTATTCTGGCCCTGTATTTCCCACGAATTCTCACCCCAGCTGCTCTCTTTTGCTTTGGATTTTCAACTCTTCTAGCAAATGATAGGTGGCTGCCTTCCTATTCAGTCTCTGTTGCCTGGCACTACTGCTGAGGTCAGAATAAGATAGCCAACAATGTTATTAATGCTGGGCACCCCGTTCTGGTCTCAGAGCAATTGACACCCACAGTGGCAGCACCGGGCTGCTCGCAGGGACTGTGTATGAAGTCAGAGGATGCCATCACTGCAAAGAGAGCTGAAAACCCACAGCAAAAGTGGAATTATTTATCATATATACTAATCTATAAGTCGACCTCACATATAAGTTGAGGGCAGGTTTGGCGGCCAAAATTATGGATGTAGATATGACTCATGGATAAGTTGAGAGTAAAATTGAGGGGTATGTAACAAAATAGGCAAAGGATGAAGCAAAGATGCAGAAAGCCGGGGGGGGGGGGGATTCAGGGTAAATCACTCATGTAGACAAGCCCTTAGATTCCTCAGAACATTTATTTGCAGAAAAACCCACATGTATTGCCGCACAGATGAATCCTTTGCAAAGTCCAAATAGTCTAAAATAAATAATAATTTAATTTTTTGTGTTTAAAAAGCAGCACACCTACACTTGTCTTTTATAGTTCTATTTTTTCCTTTTTTTAAAAGAGGGATGAATTTTTATTGTTTAAATGAATAGCACACAAAAAGCATTCCTATTGTTTAGTCATTTGCAAGCTCATCATACTCACTTAAACTTGCTGAGTAAAATAAGGGGTACAGTTCCTGTCCCTTTAATGGTTGAATAGAAAAGGGAATTTCATTAGGTAATGGGTACATCCTTTTATTTACCTGGCAAGAGGCTACAAGAAAAGAGATTCCACCTAAGGATTAGGAGGAAGAACTTCCTGATGGGAAGAACTGTTCAACTGTCTCCGTCAAATCACCAACCTGGATAGCTTCAAAAAATCTATTAAGATGGATCTCTTCTGGCAGGCCTTTCCGGAATAATTTTCACCCAGCATGAAAGAATCTCCCGCATATCCTGAATATTTTATATTATGCCACTACTCGCCTGTTGTTATTGGTTTTAATAGTTTATTTAATAGAGTGGTTTTAATAGTCATATGTTTAATTCTTTTTTTAAGGGGGGGTTATGATATATTGTGTTGTGTATGAGATGTTTTTATACTGTAAGCTGCTCTGATTGGTAGAAGAGTGGGATATAAATAAAAGTTTTTATTTATTTATTTGCATCAGAGAGTGGTGGAAACACCTTCCTTGGGGTTTTTAAACAGAGGATGGATGGCTATCTGTCAGAAGTGGTTTGATTGTATATTCTTGCATGGCAGGAGATTGGACTGGATGGCCCTTGTACTCTCTTCCAACTCTATGCTTCTATGAATTCTATGCACCATTGACACATCCTCAGCTTATCAATACAGGTGCCAGAAGAGAGATCCCATATTGGGTAGCTGTTCTCCAAGGGGAAGGGGCGTGCGCATGACAAGAGCTCTGAAAAGTTATTTTTAAGACTACAACTAGACAACATGCTGCTTGAGGGATTCTGGGAGCTGTAGTCCACAATGGATCTTTCCCCAGCTCTGCACGGGATGGTATGTGTCTATTTGTGTGTGTTTGTGCATGCAAAGAACTAGAATGTACCATTAAGAACAGGATTCTCCTCCATGTGCTCAAAATCTAGTTCTCTTCAAGCTGGTCTTTAAATAAAATTATCTACCTCCAAATTTTCGCCTTAACAAAAAAGGACATTAACATTTGTGTTTATAATGCTATTTTGTTCTTTTGTTTTTTGGAAAATATACACAATTTTAAAAATTGTACATCACCCTAAGCACCTTCTAGGCAAAGGGAGTGCTTTTATAAATCTGACAAACAAGTGTACACAAAAAAACCCGACATAATCCCAAAGCATGAATGTTTGAAACATGCAGGCTGGCAAATCTGCTTAATGTACATGAGGACTCATCAGGAAACAGTGTTACCCACAGCTCTCTCTTGTCAATATAAAGCAGAGGTTGGAAAATTATTTTGGGGACTACAGCTCCAAGAATCTTCCAGCCTGCATCACCAGTAGAACTGGCGGATTCTAGAAACTGAATTCCAAAAGAATGATTTTGTCAAGCTTTGGTAGGGCAGATTTTGCGAATGCATTGCCACCAGGAATTGGCTGAGTTGGAAACGATCACAATAGACCATCTCATCTGGATTTTTTTACAGTATAGGAATTTTAATAGGAATGTCAAGAAGTTAAAAAAAATCTGTGAGTCCCACTAGATGGCACTCAAGTGTCACTGTAGTGGGAAAAAGTAGTTTTCTCAGACTTTCCATTAGAAAAAAACTAAACCCTATCTGCGCTGACTAGTGAGGGGCTGCTGAATTCAAAGGAGATTGTGACCTTGTAGACACTGATTCATTTCTGCACACAGAGCAGTGCCTGGGGCAAGAATAATTTAGAATAAATGCCAATTATTGTGAAGAGTTGCCATCACCAAGAAGAGCAGATGGCACTCCAGCACCTTTTACAGGGGGAAAGAAAGCATTTTAGAGCTGGAAAGAACCTTGGAGGTCAACTACTCTTCAGCCTGTGTGCAGTTCAGGATCTGCAATGCAGGATGCAAAAGCAGCACCCTGGACATAGGGCCACCCAACTTTGGCATTAATACCCCCTGGGTATGGAGATGCCAACACTTCCTGAACCAGTCTGTTCCTTTGCTGAGCAACAGTAGCGATCGGTTCTCTTGCTATCTCTTGATATTCAACCCAAAACTTATGCCCTTCAACTACCAGCCCATTGGTTCCACACCTGTCTCTGGAGAGCAGCTCCCTTTTTCAGTTCAACAGTCCATCAGATGTTTCTTGAAAGAAGCCTAGGCTGGCAACGACTAAACAACTATGTAATCCAGAGGTGACAAGCTATGGAAAATCTGGAGGCGGCAATTATTCTTTTTCCCAATGGCCATGGTGGGTTTTTTTTAAAAGGCTGCTTCAATCATTCATTTTGGCAATCAGAACTGAAAACTATGATAGCAGATACTGCACTGGCACATATTTGTTCTTCACCCCATTACAAATCCTGTTCAGCATCCGTGGGAGAAAATACTCTAACCATCCCTCAATGGTATCTCACACCTGTCACACTGTCTAAAATGTTTAAAGAGCTTTCTCTGGATTTCTGGAAGGGATGCAAATCTAGAAGCTCTTATATGACATGTGAATTGAATGTCCCAAAATGAGAGAATTCTGGGATGCAGCCCTATATCAAATTTCATGTATCACTGTTCAAATCATAAATTTCTGTCCAATTTTGATTTTGCTGTCTATTTTTGTTAACAATAATTCTAAACTGAAACATATGGTAGGAAACTGATCTTTTTTCATTACTGCTGCCAGATTAGAAGGGCCTTCCTTTCGTTAGGCGCGGAGGCCCAGCCTGGCTTCCCCAGCCAGGCTGGGCCTCCGCGTCTGAGGCAAAAGGAAGGCCCGATCCACCGGATCGGGCCTTCCTTTCGGTAGTCCGTCCCTTGTCCTCCGAAGCCTGGCCTCGGAGGAAAAGGGATGGGAGTCCGTCCCTTGTCCTCCGAAGCCTGGCCTCGGAGGAAAAGGGATGGGAGTCTGTCCCTTTTCATCCGAAGCCTGGCCTCGGAGGAAAAGGGATGGGAGTCCGTCCCTTGTCCCCCGAAGCCTGGCCTCGGAGGAAAAGGGATGGGAGTCCGTCCCTTGTCCCCCGAAGCCTGGCCTCGGAGGAAAAGGGGTGGGAGTCTGTCCCCTTTCCTCCGAAGCCTGGCCTCGGAGGAAAAGGGATGGGAGTCCGTCCCTTGTCCCCCGAAGCCTGGCCTCGGAGGAAAAGGGATGGGAGTCCGTCCCCTGTCCTCTGAAGCCTGGCCTCGGAGGAAAAGGGATGGGAGTCCGTCCCCTGTCCTCCGAAGCCTGGCCTCGGAGGAAAAGGGATGGGAGTCCGTCCCTTGTCCCCCGAAGCCTGGCCTCGGAGGAAAAGGGGTGGGAGTCTGTCCCTTTTCATCCGAAGCCTGGCCTCGGAGGAAAAGGGACGTCCCTTTTTTTCGGATCCCGGGGGATCCTTCGGATCCCGGGGGATAATTTTTGGTCCCGCCAGTTTCGGATCCCGGGGTTTTCTTAACCCGGGGGATTCGTATCCCGGGGGACCACTGTAAATCAACATTCCCATCACCTCCAACCTCCTACTTTGCAGAGAAAGACACTCTATAGCTGGACAAGATGAACTCACCAGTTTTTGCTGAGAACCTATTTCTTGATTCTGCTCAGAATAATTGTTTATTAGATATATACCCTTGCCCCATGTTATCAATTGCTGTTGTTGTTCTGCATTTCTTTTTGTCATTGTACAGACTGTACATTTTATTGCAAAAACTCAATTAAAAAAATTTAAAGGCTGCTTCAGTCTTCTGGGACAGTGGTTTTAATTCCCTGCCTTTTTTTCCCAGCAAAGAAGGCACAAGGGGGCTTTGGCAGTCCATATAAAACCTGAACGAGTCTCATCACTTATCACGAAATCAGAAACTGGAAAGATATAGGTCTGTATAGGAAAGTGTACTGTCCTACTTCGCAAGACCTAAAGCATCACTTTCCCAAGATGGTGCCCTCCAGGTATGCAGAATGCAATTCCCATCAATCCCAACTGGCACTGCCAGAAGTCAGGGCAATCATGCAGAGGATGACATGTTGGCTGGCCTGGGAGGGAGTGAAAGGATGGGATGTACTTGATGGAGACTTACCTGTCCCACTGGAAGAGGTCTGGGTGAGGTCAGTGCTGCTGTCGCTGGTGGGAGGCGTTTGTTGGGGGGCTTGATGCACCTGGATGGCTTGTACGGGGACTTGCTGAGCCACAGCACCACCTGGGAAGAGAAAGGATTGTTCCTTTGATCTCCTGGGGTTGACTTCATCATTTTAGTAATAAAATTCCAGGACTTGGAAGTGTGATTCAGACAGTTCCCAAATTCCCATCAGCCAGGCTGGCTTAGGGGATTCTGGGAGCTATAGTCCAAAAGTAATTTTCCCAAGCTCTGCAAAATTCAAGTCAAGGTATTGCAATCCCTATACAAAATAGCATTTTTTTTTCAAAATTGCTTTTAAGCCATTTATGTAACATTATAGATCACACCTCCACCCGCTCATAGCAATTTACAAAATGCAAATTAAAAACAACAGTAAAAGGAGAATATAGCAAATATATAAAGACAAATGAAAAAGAGAAACTGGAGAATTTTGTCACAGTCAAATGGAAAAACAACAATGTAAGCCATTAAAGGCTGAACAAAACAATGCAGATCTCACTGCCTATGTAAAGCATAATGAACGAAATGCAACGAAAGGTAACTCTGGGGAATTAAAACAAGTATTCAAGAAAACATAGCCTCTTTTGATAAATGATCTCTATAAGCTTATACAGCATGGTATAGTGAGTGGTCTGAGCATTGGACTATGACTCTGGAGACCAGGGTTTGAATCAGCCATATAAACCTACTGAGCGAACTTGGGCAAGTCACACTCTCTCAGCCTGAGGATGGTAATGGCAAACCCCCTCTAAAGGGTCACTGATAAGTAGGAAACAAAGGCACACAACAACAAAACATATACATGGTGCACCAACATGTGAAGGAAGTTGATTATTACAAGTGAAAACAAGTGAAGCCTAGATTCCTTTCTGTGTGAGATTACAGTCATTTGCAGCACAATGCATCTAAGCTGGCAATACTCCATGGTGACACTAGTCCCTCCACAAATGATGAAAGAACACTTAAAGAGCAAACTAAGAGATCAATGCAAGGAAAGCCCTGCTGGTCAAATACCAAGAATCCATCTGATGTTGCATCATGTTTCCAACAAGAAGGCCAAGGAGAGTGCCTCTGGGAAACCCAACAGCCAGGTATTTTCAACCCTAATGCTTATCATTTATGGCCATGATGCCTGGGGCTTCTGAGATTTGTAACCCAAAACATCTGGAGAAAACCATGTTAACTATTCATGACCTAGGGCTGTACTTCTTAAGCTATTTGGTTTGAGAACTGGCAAGGATTTCCCTTCTCAATGTGCCAGTGACTGGCACCCTATTTATACCCAATGATTAAAATTTTCTTTTTTTTCCCAGGTATACTCTTTCAGGGACTTTGAGTAGCCTTTCAGTAGCACTGATCTAAGGATTCCAGAAAACAATAGTCTTTGGCAAGCCTAAACCACATCTCATAGATGACAACACTTCAGGCAGTTCTGTTTCTTGTGCTTTTGTTCAGAACAACAACAACAACAACAAAATTATTATAGTTACTAGAATCCCCTGTGGTCATGCTAACAATAGGATTTAGAAAGTTGTGGCTCAATAAAGTAACTTTTCCATCCTCTGATTCAAGCCATGAAGACTACATTCTTCAGCAAACAGGCCTTATCAGTTCCAAAGGTCTTAAGAGGAGGATGGGATTGTGCCATTGTCTTGATAAACAGGAAAAAAGCACACAGAACAATCATCACTCACAAATGAACATTTGCAAACTTGCAAATTGTTTGCCACCAATGCATAGGAATCTGGCAACCATTTAGAAGATAGGGATGCTCAGACAATAGGTAGTGAACCAACATGGAGCAAAAAGAGGGAGATAGAAAGTGGGTTTCTAGTACCATAGAGCCAACATGGTATAGTGCTCAGCCACAAAAACCCACTGGGTGACCTTGGGCAAATTACACTCTTTCAGCCTCAGAGGATGGCCAAGGTAAACCCCTGTGAAGAAACTTGTCAAGAAAACCTCATGATAGGGTCGCAGTTAAGTTGGAAACAACTTGAAGGTAGACAATGTGAAGCAAAGAGAGGGAGACAGAAAGTGTATTCAGCTGAGCTGAACCAACTGTCTCTCATTTCACTGTCAGAACTCCCAACCCTGTTCAATGCACAGGATGTTTATATCTGAGGAAATATTTATACACACTGCCCTAGCAAAAAAAGATCCCCTCTTTCTGCACAGCGACCCAAACCTTCTGTACACAAACCACACAATGGGAGGCCAAAGGGAAGGCAACTAGTTCCACTGCTAGTGAAGCGTTCAGTTAGCTGCAATCTCCAGGCATGACACATATGGACTTTTGCCCTTTTCAACCAAGCATGCTGGACAGGGCATGTAGCAGTATATCCTACATCACTCACCCTTGTATCACAACCCTCCAACTTACAATTATTTTTGACCTATTTTGAGCCTCTTTTCTCTTCCATAGAAAAACAGAGGGCACTAGAACATGAGTGGAAGGAAGATTCTCATTTCCAGTCCTGGTTTGTGTTTTCGTTCTCGTTTTAATGAAAAGCACAGGAGGTTTGCAATGGGATGTCTACGACAGTCTGCACATCTCAAGAGAATTACATTCATAAATCCTCATTAATACAGAAAAAGCATTAAGGGCTGGTGCAGTGAATGCAAGGAGCCAGCGTGGTGCAGTGGTCTGAGCATTGGATTATGACTCTGAAGGCCAGGGTTCAAATCTCAGCTAGACCATGTAAACCCACTGGGTGACTTTGGATAAGTCACACCCTATCAGCCTCAGAGGGAGGCAATGGCAAAACCCCTCTGAAGGAACATGTCAAGAAAATTCTATGATAGGATTGCCTTAGGGTCGCCGTAAGTTGAAAACAACTTGAAGGTATACAACAATAACAACAACAGAGCAAGTTAGGCCATTGGTGCTAGGAAGATGGGCTTTAGAGTCCTTGTTGGCATCATGGCCAGTCATTAACACTTGTCCAGTACAATGAAAGCATTTGTGTTAATAGCCCTATCTGATAATTCTTTCATTAGCTTGTCAATTTGAAGCTGGGAAAAATATGGAAGATGGGACTGGACTGGGGAAGCAAATTTTCCCATGTTACTAATCTGTTTGGACAATTCTCATAGCTGTTGAGGAAGGAGTTGTGTCACCACTTAGCACTTTGACTTTGTTTGCTTCTACACTGTGTAACCCTTGGGAGTCCCTCTTTATATCAGTCTCGCCTTGGAGGGGAGCACACTACTCCATGGCCCCAACAGCCAGCAATGGGAACTGAGTTTAACAATAATAACAATAATAAAATTTATTTGTATCCCGCCCCTTTGAGAGCAATATTAAAAAACACAATACATAATACAGTAAATTTCAAAATTTCCCTTCCCTCCCCCCTTAAAAAGTTATTAAATCACATATGAAATTAAAACCAACAAATTAAGATTACAACAATAAATATCGGATTACAAAGTAGCAGTAAACTAGAGCAGCAATAAATTAAATTCAAGGGAAGACATTAGGGACTCTCTTAAGGAGGGGTCCCTGAGGCCGGGAATTATCTAACCTGGAAAGGCCTGCCAGAAGAGATCCGTTTTAACAGCTTTTAAAAAGCTGTCTAAAGATGTCAATTGAGGAATCTTGTCCAGCAGGTCGTTCCACAGTCTGGGGGCGACAACAGAAAAAGCCCTCTGGGAGGTAGCTGAAAGCCTAGTTTTTTGAGGCTGCAGCAATTTTCTCCCAGAGGACCAGAGTGCGCGGGGAGGATTGTAAGGGAGGAGGCGGTCCCTGAGATAGTTTGGGCCCAAGCCATTTAGGGCTTTAAAGGTGATAACCAACACCTTGTACTGGGCCCAGAAACTAATGGGCAGCCAGTGGACGGACTTGAGTACTGGAGTAATGTGGTCCCTCCTCGATGTTCCTGACACTACTCTGGCTGCCATATTCTGTACTAGTTGTAATTTCTGGATCAAGCACAAGGGTAGCCCCATGTAGAGCGCATTACAGAAATCAAGACGTGAGGTTATCAGCGCATGTACAATGGTCTTGAGATCCCTTACTTCCAGAAAAGGGCACAGCTGGTGTATCAGCCAAAGCTGATAACAGACACTCCTGGCTGTCGCATTTACCTGATTCATCATCAGGAGTGACGAGTCAAGGAGCACCCCCAGACTGCGAACACAGTCACTGGAGGAGAGTGTGACCCCCTCCAGGACTGGAGGTTGCAGCCCGATTCTTGGTTTTGGGGCTGCTACCATGAGTACCTCCGTCTTATCCGGATTCAGTTTCAATCTGTTTTTCCTCATCCAGCCCATTACTGCTCAAAGACATTCACTGAGAGAGGAGACGCCATCAGAATTCGAGGCCGATGAACAAGACATGGAGAAACAGATGTGGGTGTCATCAGCATACTGATAACACCCAACCCCACAGCTCCGAATAATCTCATCCAGCGGCTTCATATAGATATTAAATAATATTGGGGACAGAATAGCACCCTGAGGTACTCCACAGGTGAGCTCCCTTTTACTGGAGCAGCTGTCCCCGAGCATCACCCTTTGGGACCTGCTCGAGAGGAAGGAGCGGAATCACTGCAGTGCAAGGACCAAGGACCATCTGAGTTGTTGTTGCTATTGTTGCTGTCATCCTGCTTTCCCAAAAAAATTGGGATTCAAAGCCGCTCACAATCTAAAAGAATAAAACAATTAAAAGCACTGTAGAATAGAAAATGTTTGGTGGATCAATTCTACCACTGATTGTGCAGAGATGCTGGACCCCATCAGAAAGCTTCTCTGCTGTATACCATCTGCTGCATCTTTTATTGTATCACTGTTTGATTAGTGATTACTGCCTTCTAATCATTCCCGACTTATGGTAATCCTAAAATGATATTATCATGGAGTTTTCTTAGCAACATTTGTTCAGAAAGGGTTTGCCTTTGCCTTCCTCTGATGCTGAGAGAGGATGACTTGCCCAAGATCATCCGCTGGCATTCCATGGCTGAATGGAGATTCAAACCCTGGTCTCTACAGTCATAGTCCAACACTCAAACCACCAAAGTTACATCAAGTATTTTATCCAATAGTACAATCGGCCTTCATTATCCAAAGATTTTTTATCCATGGATTGAAGCATCCAAGGCTTACAAACTTTCCAAAAAATATAAATTCCAAATAGCAAACCTTCATTTGCCATTTTATATAAGGGACATCATTTTGCTATGCCATTATATTTAATGGGACTTGAGGATCCATGGGGGATCCTGGAACCAAACCCTAGTGGATAACAAGGACCCACTGTAATTAAATACACAGGCTAGGCATCATATGGCCTTCCAGATATTGTTGTTTCCCAAGTCCCAAAAGTCCTAATCAGCAGCATTCTCAAAAGTAAGGAATGCTGGGAGCTACACTCTGAGTGGGTGGTGGGATTGAAAGAACCATCCTCCAAAGGTTGTAAGACTTGAGCAGGCTCATACGGGCATTCTAACAGTCTGGAATTATATGACTTGATGGGCCATGACAGGGCTTTGAATCATGCCCAGAAACAGACCAGTAGCCAATGAAGCAGTTTTAACAAGAGGGTTATTACATTTTGTCTTGACTGCTTGTACTTGCGACTGATTGAGAAGAAATTTTATGAACTAAAAACAAGCTTAGCAGTGTGCTCATTTGTTATTGCATCATTTACCACCAATAAAGCTTATCTTATTGCAGAAATGTGTGTCAGTATTTGGAACCAAAAGAACTCTTGGAGAGGCCTAGAACTACATCCAGTTCTGGCACAAACAGGTGGTTAAAGACTACAGGGATCCCGTGTTTCTCTGTTGCATCAAATATAAGTGTCTTATCAACTAAGTGTCAACTAATCAGTTTAATTTTGCACAAGCATCCGTGGTGGATTCCAGTCTACTTCATCTGCTACAGGTGATGAAGTGGGCTGCAGTCCACAAAACCCTATGCCAAATCACTGTTTTTTTTCCCCCTAAAAGCAAAGTTATCCAAATCTCATGCATTTCATGTGGAAATGCCGTCTTCTTTCAGCACCTTCCACACTAATTTATTTCCAGCACTGTGTCTTCAGGACTACCACGTAATAAAATAGTTCTTTGTGAGAAGTTGACAAGGCTGATTTAATTTATATCACACACTCACTTATGTGCACTGTCATGTCAACACAAATAAATGGAATTGTAGTTAGAATCATAGAGTTAGAAGAGACCACAAGGACTAGCAAGTCCAACCCCATGCCATGCAGGAAATACACAACCAAAGCGCCCCAAAGAGACGACCATCCAGCCTCTGTTTAAAAACCTCCAAAGAAGGAGACTCTACCACACTCCAAGGCAGCATATTCCACTGTCAAAGAAGCTTATTGTCAGGAGGTTCTTCCAAGTATTGAGATGGAATCTCTTTTCTTGTACCTTGAATCCATTGCTCTGGGTCTTATTCTCTGTAGCAGCAGAAAACAAGCTTGCTCCATTTTAACAGGGCTATCATATCATCTCTTAACCTTCACGTCTCAGCTCCCTAAGTCACTACTCACAGGGCAGACTCCTCTGCAACATGAAGAAAAGCCATTGCTGAGCACCCTTTGGGTTTGGCTGGCCAAACAATTACAAATCCACCTAACACTAGGCATTTCTCTCCGAGATGAAGAGAAGCCATTGCTGAGCACCCTTTGGGTTTGGCTGGTCAACCAATTACAAATCCACCTAACAGTTACATTGTCTAGCCCACATTTTACTAGCTTGTTTGCATGAATATCACGGGGGACTTTGTCAAAGGCTTTATTGAAATCAAGATATGCTACATCCTCAGCATTTCCTTCATCTACCAAGCTGTTAATTCAACAATATCAACAAAAACAACAAAAGAAATCAGATTAGACTGGCATGAATTGTTTTTGAGAAACCCATGTTGACCTTTTGCAGTTATGGCATTCCCTTCTAAATGCTTATAGACTCTTTGTTTAATGACCTGCTCTAGGATCTTTCCTGGTATTCATGTCAGGCAAACCAGGTGATAACAGTTTGGGTCCTTTCCCCCCTTTTTGAAGATGGGGTCAACATTTGCCCTCCTCCAGTCTGCTGAGACTTCTCCTGTTCGCCAGGGATTCTCAAAGATAGTTTCTGAGATTACATTTGCTAGTTCTTTTAATACTCTTGGATGTAGTTATTCTGGTCCCAGAGACTTAAATTCATTTAGATCAACAAGCTATTCCTGTACAACCTCTTTACTTATTCTGTGCTGCAGTTCCCCAACTATGTCCTCTGCTCCATTTCCCTCAGGCTGAGCACCCTTTTCCTTTTGTGAAAAGATTGAGGCAAAGAAGGTATTGAGCAGTTCTGTCGTTTTTCTGTTCCTGTTCATGGGGGGTCACCATAAGTCAACAGGTGACTTGTAGGTGTGCATACATACACAGACAGACTAACATTCCTGGAAGGTACACATTTAGAGGAAGACAAAGTTGTTGTATGATGCACGACCTCTGTAATTTGGGGCACTCTTATTTCTCAGTTCCATCAAATTCAGATGAAGCTCTGGAGATGTTATGCTGTAATCTAGGATTTGCACTGGGCTAGCTGCACACAATGGAATAATCTCACCCCAACAGCCATAGAGTGTTTGCACCCACGTCTTGGCACCATATTCAAGTATGTCCTCCCTGCCCCTAATCATCTGTTTGTTGGAATCAAAAGAACAAGTGAAGGGTTAATCAAGTAAGGAACAGCTATCTTAAACATACAAGGAATGATTATACAGTACAACTAGAATTAGATGGCTGCCTAGTTTTTAAGTTGTTGCAACATTAACCAAACAGTGCAAAAAATTGAAAGCAGAGGGAATAGAGGACGCTTGGGAGGCTAGATGTGGCCGAGACACTGGCCCTTGCCCACCCATGTGTTGAAAAGAAACCAGGTTTCATAAGAACTGGCTGCTCCAGCAGGCTACATAAAACAGGTCAGTGGGCACTGAATTTCACACACCATTATTCTGCCCAGTCACCACATTCTTCCCTTGTGATCTTCTCTAGATTTCCCTAATCTGATTCATTATGCTACTTTGAAGACATGACCAGCTCAGCAGTGTTCTCCATTTCCCAATTCAATCTATCAAAGCAACTCCATTACAGATCTCTAGGGTGCACTCACACAATTCAGCAAACTCCTTTTTCGGTCTCTCAGGTCTGAGAACAGGGAACAATGTTTGCACCTCCTACCATGACTTCCACCTCAGTTTACAGAAGGAGGAAAAACACAGCAGCTCTGCACAAGAAGTGCACCATATAGAAAATGTAGCCTCCACCACATTTTTGGAATCATTCAAAGAAACACAAAGAGTGAGGGGAGATGAGGACATGTTGATGTTTGGCTCAGCATATCAATGGATACTATCCATCTATATGTTCTCCATGCATGCTCTCCAGATCTTTGTGCCTACTTGTCTCATATATATACACACACAGAGAAAGAGAAGGTTACCACAATGTAAGTGGCCACTGTTCAACACCTACAGGGCAACAGAAACCATAGTTTCATAAGTCAGCTGAGCACTGCACACCCATCACAGGACCTGCTCTGTGTCCACCAGCAAACTGAGGAGAGCCCCATAATGGCACAAAAGGTTTGTTTTGGCCTCTATGCTTTTGAGTACACTTCTGAATACTGCTCTTTTTGATTCAAGCTAGTGAAAATTATACTGGTTTTGTTTGTCTTCAGGATAAGTAGTAACTGGATACTGGTCTAAAAATGTATGGTAATTGCTCCTGCTGACGTAATTTTATTTCTCATGCTTTAACTCCCTGTGTATCTGTTTTTCAGCTTTTTATTAAATTATTTTTAAAATCTCTTTAAATATACAGATCTTCAGAGGAGGGCCACTGGAGATATTCAGTGACAGAATAGGATATTCAGTGGTATCTGCCTCCTTCTTATTGTTTATGATGGTAATGACATTTGAGCCAGAGCTGTCACGGGTTCTTGGTGTGTCCTTGAAAAAGAGGTTTGAATGCTAAGTGAAAGATCATAAGAGACCTTGCACATTTTCCTACAATTCCAGCAGCTTTAGTAAGTGATTAAAAAATGGAGGTGTTTCCAGACAAAGAGCTCCAATAGCAATCAAAGGATCATCTTCAGCTATTGAATATTTTTCACCATAACAGAATGTTTATGGAAAGAAAAAAGATGGAATTTGGCAGTAAGAAAACAAAGTTGGGTTAAAAGTAGAAGATAAATAAATATATGTGTGTATAACTTCAAATCACCTGTCACCTTATGGTGACCGTATTAATTTAATACGGAAGGAATACTCAAATACTCCTTTGTCAGTTCCTTCATCTGAAATATAGCCTGTAGCACCTGGCATTCATTGGTCATCTCTCATCTGAAAACTAACCATGGCTGACCCTTCTTAGCTTTCAAGACCAAATGGGATCTGATGCCTTTAAAGTACTGTATTTAGGCAAATTAAATAAATATAAATAAAAATTAAGTACATAAGTAAGTAAAATGTATCATATGGACTCTTTCTTCAACTTCACCAACCACACACAGAAAGATCAATGCAGTCAAAGTTTTCCCCCCTCATCAGCAATCCGTTTCCTATGTTACAAGACAGACACATCCCCCTCAAAGCAAAATAGTGTGCACCAGATTTTGGACCATTACAACAGCAGCAGCTTTTAATGAATTCATAGACCCTAAAAACGGTGAAGCCAACAGGAGAGCAATGCCTTTTTAAAAAACTGGGACAGACTTGCTGTCCCCATGTGAAGCAGCTGTATCAGAATGAGAGGAACACTGTGGTATTAGTAACTTCTGAAGCACAAGCATTCATCTTCAATAATCTCCAAAAGCATTCATTATTACTGTCAAAAAAATCAACAAACCATTAGCTCATCACTATGAGACATCTCTGGTAAATCTAATGGGTCTCAATTGTGCATTCAATATCAAGTTACAGCAAAATATGACAGTACAACAAGGACAGCCCACAGCAATGTGTTTTTGCTGGGGAAGGGGGATAATCTCTCCCTTACCTGTACTTGGCTGCAAAGAATCCTGCTCAATTCAGAAGGAAGAGAGAAACCTGCAAAGGCCAGCAAATACTACTATGGTCCCTGCACATTAAAATGTCCTGGAGCACTGACCCTATGAACCCTGAGTTCTCTACACCACTAACTTCAGCACATGTACTTTCCCATTATTGTGCTGCCCTGATATCCCTAATAGGATTTCAGGCAGATATCATCTCAATTCTATGTTCCAGATTTTCCTTTGAGAACTCAAATGTCTGTGGTAATCAAGCCAGAATGCTAAAGTCACAATTGGCTTCAGAATTCTTAATACTCTGAAGCCATGGAAAATAAAAAGAGCAAGAAATGTTTCCTTAAATAGCAGAAATAAATCACGTCAGTCCATCAGGAGGCAAAAAAATAATAATAATAATCAAAAATCCACTATCAGGCAATACTATTATAAGAAGCAACAAACAAACAAACAAAAATCAGAAAATAGAAGTCAAAAATTTTGAATTCTTTAGAATTTTCCATCAGACTACACGTTAAAAACAAACACACTGCAGGGGAAGTTGGCCAGATGCCCAAGAACACAGTCTTGAAGAATAAGGTAAGAAGAGTGAACTTCAATAGTCAAGCTCTGTTAAAGGGAGAGGCCAACTTATGGACCTCAAGTTTATGGACTATAGTTCTTTGTTATAATTGCACCATTGCTGCCTTGATCTATTTGGAAAGGCGGTATACAAATAAAATTTATTATTATTATTATTATTATTATTAAGTTATTGTTGAACAATAATTCTTATCAGCAGTAGCTGATGATGAGGGATGATGGAAGCTGAGGTCTAATAGCTGAGGGACAAATCAGCCACTTCTGTTCTAGTAGGTTCTATGCAAGTTCCAAATCATATCTAAGACTGCCACTCAAATGGTTGGGATAAAAATCATAGGACTTTATGTCACAGGGAAAATCAAGGGGGAACCGAGGCTTATCTCGTGAAAATCACACAATTGCAATTAAGGTTTTCACACATATCACGATTAAAGAGCCATTATCCCAGGAATAAACAGCCAAGATACAGCAACAAATAATTCACAGGATTTCTTGCTGTTTATTGCCTGTTTATTCCTAGGATAATGACTCTTTAATTGCAATGGTGTGTAAAAATCTTAATCTTGATCGCGTGATTTTCAGAGGATAACTGCTGTTTAAAGCCCCAACTTTCCCAGTGTGATAAAGTCCATACAGAAATTGTTCGGATGGGTTTTGATATAAGAAGTCCAGCTATTACTCATATCTGTCTCGATCCTTTCTAAAATAGGTTGCCATTCTTATTTTAACTGTAAGCCAATCCCAAAAACAACCACCTCTGCAACTAGTATTTCCAGAACATGGAGGTAATGCATTAAATGTAACTCCATTACCCATAATTTGTTACTTTCCTCACTAACAAAGAGATAACGACGTTATTTTTGGAAGCTTAATGGGACAAGCCTACCAACATTATCCTCTCTGCTTTAGTAACAAAAAAAGTTAGTCTTCATTACTCATAAGCCCTTACCACAGTACAGATAGTAGCTAAGAAGTTTGTGTTTTGTTTAATTGTTGAAAAAGGATTGCACACCACTCAGACCAGTGCAAGATTGTGTTCGCCACTGCTTATAGTCCTGAAATCCATGTCATGCAATCTACAGTCCACGAGATGTGTGGGTAGCTCCCAGATACTTCCTTTAGATGCCAGGTCATTGCTCTAAAAACAGACAGAAACTCCATCCCACCCTGACAATCATCTACATTAAGGTAGATGCTACCAATATTTCAAAGATGTTATATACAATGATGTTAACCATGATTAATACAACCAGTATCGGTACAGCCCATCCTCTCCAACCGCTAAACTTGCCACCCATAGATTTAAGGATCCATGGACAGCAAGCTCTATTGCAGCTAATGGGCCTGCATTGGTGCACCACTGAAAGCCATGGGACCGGAGGTCCCGCCGTTTTTTTCATCTGCAGGGGGTGTCCAGAACAGAAACCCCGCAGATAAGAAGGGCCCAATGTACTCTGAAAACAACAACATTAATTACATCAGTTTCTTCCATGAGCATAGCAACAAAGAGAACACACAGAAAAAGTGGCTTTTATCAAAGTATCGGCCCAAGCCCTTGGTATTTTCCTTGTCTGCTCTGCACCACACTGATGAAAAAGAGCACAACTCCAACTGAACCTAATAAGAACTGCCACCCCACTTTGTGTCCCTGCTCTTAGAAGCCTCCAAGCGACACACAAGTCAGTTTGTTCCTGCACACAGTTTAACCTGCTGCCCTTGAAATGTGCATTCCCCTCCCTTCTGCCAACCTCCCGCAAGCAAGCAGAGACGTGGTGTGCTGCTGACCTGTCAGAGACACAATCTGCCCTCCGGCCACGGCTGGAAATCGGAAGACTGTCTGCTGTGCCTGCTGCAGCTGTCCAGGTGTGCCTGCGACTGCCACCTGGGCCTGCTGGCCAGAGAGGGCCAGGGAGTGTGGCTGTAACTGAGTGAGAGGAATGGTAGGGGTCCCGGGAGGGAGTGGAGCACCTGCCAGGAGGGGAGAAAAACACAAGGCTTTTATCAGGGCCAGCTTTTTAAAAGAACTTTCAGCCTCCCTCAGCTTAGGCAGTATCCTCCCAGTCTTTTAACCACAGGCATTTTATATAGGAGGAAGAGGAGGGATTGCACTGTCCCAGCTCCATGTCCCATCTCTGAACTCTACAATTCTCACAACCAGCTGTGATGAAAGAAAGCCATCACAGTTTTCATTTAATGAAAATTCTCTTCTGCACAACAGGAACACATGGAGGTGGTGGCGCACAGCAGAGACAGCAATGTTACAGTTTCCAAAGAACTTCCCACACTCCTGAGACTTGCCACTCAAATAATCCTTCAAGCTGACCCTGCCCTTGGCCATTCTCCCTTCTGAACCAATCACGCTCAAGACAACACAGCCTTAGCATCCAAATCTTGCCTCTCATGCATAAAGGAAAGGTGAGGCTAGGCATGCCCACAGCAGATAAAGAGGAATCCACAGGGAGAATCTGGGAAGAGGTTAGGTTGGCAAGAAGGAAGACTAACCTGACATGAGGGTGAAGCCGGTGGGTATCTGCATGAGCCCTCCAGAGGCCACTGCACTGGTTCCAGTGGTTTTCAGCACTGTCCCATTGGCACTGGTGACTGTGTTGGGGCTTACACTGGCAGAGACTGGCGCTAGGTAGTTGGTGATGGGGAACGAGGGGCCGCTGCTGACCTGCATGGAGGTGGAAGTGGTGGGTGCCGTCTGGATGGTTGATGTTGTGCCCGGCAGGTTGGTAACTGTGAATGCAGGCTTCAGCGATTCCTGTAAGAGAAGGGGAAGTAAGAAGAGAGCTGGGCCATAATGCAGCCTGCTCCCTACAATCAAAATATCACCTTCCCCTTCTCATAACGCTACAACATCCAACTGCAAAGGGAGAAGACAAGGAAGATCAGGTTGCTCCTAAGCTAGGGGCGCAGAATCTGTGGCCCTTCAAGTATTGTCACATTATAGTTCCTTTAACCCTTGACTGTTACTCAGGCCAGGTAGGGCCAATAGGACTTGAAGTCCAGAAATATATGAAAAGCTAAGATTCCCAGCCCCTATCCAAAACCAAGCGTACCAGATGACTTTCCTTCTGAGAGTTCACACCACAGTGACCCAACTCACCTGCAAAACAGATAGTGAAGGAAGCAGGTAAAAGGCCTGGCAACAGAGATCAAGGAAAATGCAGTAGGCCTTCCACATTTGCTGGTGTTAGGGGCACAGGACCCCCATGAAAGTGGAAAAACTGCAAATAAAAAACAATACTTTTTTTATCTGAGAGAACACCTCTCTAATAATCTCTAGGTCCTCCACCAGAACTCTGTCTTCAACATCTGCCAGAATTTGACCACAGAATCATGTTGGAGGACCTATAAATACCTAGATAAGTGTTTTCTCTAGGAATCTCTAGATCCTCCACCACAACTCTATGGTCAACTTCCAACAGAATTTCTCTGGAAGACCTTGTGATTCCTAGAGAGAACATATCAATCAAATCCACAAAAGTCAAAGCCACAAATGTGGAGGGCCAACTATAATTTGAAGCAATCAGACCCAAATGCTTTTAAGGCCAAGCCCTCCCCACTCCCCATCGCTGAAGAGGTAGAAAGTACCTACAGCAGAGAGCAAACATGCAAAAGAACAGTCTAGCAGTAACAGAAGGAGGACATCACGACTTCCCTCTATTACAAATGAAACCAGAACAAAGGAGTACAGCATATGTTGGAAGGCAGTAGCACGTTGTAGCATAGGACTGGTCCCCAGGTTTCACCTGATCTCCAGAACCAGGAAGATTCTGGTCTGTGGTGTTTGTATCCTGGCTTGAACTGCCTGCTGCTCCTTCCTCCGACCAATGACCCTGTTGGCACAGAGGTAGGGGAGGATCACTGCCTGACACGTAAAAACTATGGCCCATGATGCAAAATAAATTTTAATCAAACTTAGCAGCAATATTGCCTAGCTCCCTTTCAGTAACTAGCTGCACTCCCCCAAACAGAACAGTAAGGGCAGTCTCATGAAGATCCTGGTTGCCTCTTCCTAGACTACTGGTACAGAAGTAGAATGCAACTCTACTGCAGAGGTGGAGAATATCTGGCTTGTGGGCTGTATGTGGCCACACTACCCATTTTTGTAGCCCTTGTCCTTGTTCCAGACCACATCCCCAAAAAAAAAAAAGGATACTGAAAAGAAATTGCTGATCCTAGAAGCCTGCGTCTTCCCCCCCCCAACTACCCGCTGACAATATCAAATCTGATGTGGACTTCAAACCACTTCTGGTTTAATGGGAAGGAGACGGGGGAAATTTGACCCCTGGCCACAGCTCTACTGGGACATTCTACAACAGGCCCTGAAAGGAAGCAATGAGAATATAGCAGACTCTTCCCCACATCCCAAGATCTATGATTTCAACAATGCTAATGAATGTCAACAGAGTCAGGGGTGTTGAACTTTACAAGTAGGTTCTTCACACTGGCATATACATATGTTACTGGAATACAATATACAGTAAGATGAGTCAGGCTCTACTCATCTGAAGTTCATGCTCTGCTCAGTGTTGTTTCCCTCCCTCTTCCCAACCAAGCTCACCTGGTGGTAGCGGTGTTGAGGAATGATACCAAGGCCTCCATCAGGCCTCCATCCAGGTTAAAGAACCTTTGGCTCTACAGATGTTTTCATATGCAATTCCCATAACCCCTTGCCAATGGCCATGTTGTTGCTGTTGTTGTGTGACTTCAAGCTGTTTCTGATTTATGGTGACCCTAAAGCAAACTGAACCTATCGTGGGGCTTTCCTGGTTTCTTCAGAGGGGGTTTGCCACTGCCATCCTCTGAGGCTGAGAAAACATGACTTGCCCAAGGACACCCAGAGGGTTTTTATGGCTGAGCTGGGATTTGAACTCTGCTACAAGATCGCCTTACATGATGATTTTACAGACTAACAGAGCTATATACTTGAATTCATGTAAGTGCACATGGCTGAGGTCATGCCAATCTTTTTACAGAGGTACTACTGTTAGGCAAACCTAATCTTATTCTTCTCTTTTTATTTATTAATTTAGTGCAGGAGACCCCAGACATATCAGGCATACATCACAGTAATATATTTTAAAATGCACCGACTGCAGTTACTATGGTGTAGGACAGTCTACAAGTTCAAGGAGCACAGAAAACTCCATTATACTAAGATCCTTGTCCATCTAAATTGGCACTGTCAATCCTGATTGGCAATAACAACTCTCCAGATTGCAGACAGGAATCTTCCCTTGTCCCATACCCTTCATCATTTCCTATATGAAAACCAAGATATATGAGGCTGAACCAAATCAGAGCATGGTCAAAAGCATGCAGCCAGGCAACAAGAGGAAAAAGTTATCAACAGGGAAGGGCACCAAAAATTACTGTTTTAACCAGAAAAAGCATTGCAATTGATGCACTAACTTTAGGCATGGCAAAACTCCTCTCCTTCATCTCTTCACCTTAAATAAGTGCAAACTACTTTTGCCCCTTGAACTCACTTTGCACCAACTGAAGCTCAGGACAAAGCGGAAAAGTGAGAGGAGAGAGAAATTGGGACCTTTTAAAAGCAGCTGAAAAAGTGGGACAAGCAGAGGATTAACCTGGGTTGTCCTGGCCAAATAAGGACAGTTGGAGAGCATGGCCCTACCTAGCAATGGTACAGACTGAACCTAGAACTTCTGCATGCAAAGTATGTATTCTGCAACTGAGCTGCATCCCCTTCCTAAGAGCAATTTTACATTCAACTCTTAAAAAAAACAACACTGCATTTTTGAGAAAAAGGAAGCAGACCTCTTTTGCTTGCAACACACCTGCTACTAGAAATGGCTGCTGCACAAAGTTGATCATATTCAGAATACACATGCTGCCAGAAATACCTGGGGAAATCAGAAATGTCATGATCATCATCCTTGTGAGTTGTGCCATTCTAACCATATCAGTCATTCAGTGCCAAGAATGGAAGAGGATAGTCCCTAAGCTTACAGGATAATATCAGAACACACCTGCACTCTAATTTATGGGAGGCCACCTGTTTGCTGTTAAAAGAAAAAATGTGCAATTTTTGATTTACTTTCCTACAGAAGATAAAAGACTCCGCAGGCAAACTGGGAAACTGATATGGCATTCCTATTCAGTAATGAATCAGAGTAAATGTGAATGTTCAACCATAAGACAGAAAAACTGATTTTCCTATTCTAGACTGGGAAAAACTGAGATAAAAGAAGACAAATTTGAAACAATTTGGGTTTTTTTCATTTTATTCATTATGGATCTTAAATGAGCACAAGGATCTCCTTGTGCTCATTTGCTCAACCTGGGCTTCTGGCAAAACAGATTTTAATACTCTCATAGCAATGTATGTCTCAGTCATTTTAATCCTTTATCTCAAAATTGTTTTAATTGACAAGTTATGCACTAACAATGGCTGTATCTCCACTGCAGAAATAATGCAGCTTGACATGATTTTAACTGTCATGGCTCCATCTTATGGACTCCTGGGATTTGTAGTTTGTTGTGGCAACAGAGCTCTTTGACAGAAAATACTAAATATCCCACAAAACTATAATTCCCAGAATTCTATAATACTGAACTGAGGTGTCAAATTGCATTATTTTTGCAGTGCAAATGCAACCAATATGAACTATGTTACTTTCAAAAAAATACTTTAAATGTCACTTTGGGGGCTACAGGATGGCAGTTTACAAAACTGTATTATCTTTAACTATTAAAACACTTTTAAAAAACTACAAAGCAGGAAAAGGATTCCAGCCTCCAAAAATGATCACTGGACTGGAACATATGAAAAGTTTTCAGGACGAGTCTACGTTATGTATTTAGCAACTCAATAAAAAACTTAAACTCATTATCGCGAACCAGATTCCACAAGTATGCATCATCTTACAATTGCACACATCCAATATAAACAAAACTAGCATTCTCATCTCCCCATCCCACCCTGCAAGCTCAAAATCCTTTGCTGCCCATACACTTCAAACAGCCTCTCAGAAACAATTTTAAGGCGAGATCTCTTACTTCTTTCAAAATTTCTAAACTCACTGTTTCCATTAAAACTACAGCACAACCCCCTAGTTCCCATATCCTACTCAGTACCGGCCCTGCTGTATTTGTAGCATCTGCAATTGAAACATGCACATGACTTCCCTGTTTACCATTGCTTCTCATTCCTCTGTTGCCTTTCTTGCGCCAAATTTTACACTGTATGTTCCTTAGGACAGGGTCCTCTTATGCTTCATAAAGTACCATGCATGTGCATGGATAGTATCACACAAATAAATAAATAACCACTAGGAAAGTAGTATTTTCATTTATGGCACCCACCCTATGAACTGTCTTTCTCCAAGATTCACGTCAGACTAAGACACAGTACAGTTTCAAGGTCCCCAGTCAAATCCTGACTCTTTCAGCAAGCTATTGCGGTAGTCCAAGCGTGGGCAACTTCAGCAGATCTAAGGGCCAATCTTCTGACCCACAAGCAGGGGCATCACTAGGAGAGTGCAGGGGGTTCAGTCCACACCAGTTGACACTCCAGAAGAGAGGTGATACCCAGTTGGGCCTTCCTGGCTTGCTGCAGCAGCGAAAACCTCCTTACAAAATAGAAAAATTCGTAAATTTCATAAAATATGAAATAGAGAGCCTAGAGAAGCCTTTTGGGCAACCCACACACCTCTCAGCCCACCCCCACTAGATGACACCAGAGTTGGGGACACCACTGAACCCAGGACTGCCAAAGAGCTCCAGGGAGTGCCCCAGATGAATTAAATCAGAAGTTGATACAAAATCCCCAAGGATTTTTAAAAAGAGGCATTTTTACAGCGGTTTTGGTGATGGATGCCTTCTTTTGAACTATTTAAAAAGTCACCAAATGAATCTGGGGAAGGAGACTTTGGTCGACTAGAAAGCTGAGCCAATGCTAACAAAATGAAATTCAATGCGGAGAAATGTAAGGTACTGCACTTAGGATGCAAAAATGAAATGTACAGATATATGATGGGGGACATCTGGCTGAATGAAACTATGTGTGAAAGGGATCTAGGAGTCCAAGTAGACCACAAGTTGAACATGAGTCAACAGTGCGATGCGGCAGCTAAAAAGGCCAATGCTATTTTAGGCTGCATCAATAGAAGTATAGTGTCTAGATCAAAGGAAGTAATAGTGCCACTCTATTCTGCTTTGGTCAGGCCCCACCTGGAATACTGTGTCCAGTTCTGGGCACCACAATTCAAAAAGGATGGGGAGAAACTGGAGCAGGTCCAAAGGAGGGCAATTAAAATGGTGAAGGGTCTAGAAATGATGCCCTATGAGGAACGACTTAGGGAACTGGGGATGTTTAGCCTGGAGAAGAGAAGGTTAAGAGGTGATATGATAGCCCTGTTCAAATATTTGAAGGGATGTCATATTGAAGAGGGAGCAAGCTTGTTTTCTGCTGCTCCAGAGACTAGGACGCGGAACAATGGATGAAGCTGCAGGAAAAAAGATTCCACCTCAACATTAGGAGGAACTTCCTGACAGTAAGGGCTGTTCAACAGTGGAACACACTCCCTCGGAGTGGAGTGGAGTCTCCGTCCTTGGAGGTCTTTAAGCAGAGGATGGATGGCCATCTGTCGGGGATGCTTTGATTTGAAGTTCCTGCATGGCAGGGGGTTGGACTGGATGGCCCTTGTGGTCACTTCCAACTCTATGATTCTATGATTCTATGGTCTACGAAAGCTCATGCTGCCAATTTCTTTCTTTCAGTTACCGTGTTTCCCCAAAAATAAGACAGTGTCTTATATTAATTTTTGCTCCCATAGATGCACTAGGTCTTATTTTCAGGGGATGTCTTATTTTTCCATGAAGAAGACTTCACATTTATTGTTGAACAAAAAAATGAACATTTATTATATACTGTATATATATTTATATACAAAAACTTTGCTAGGTCTTACTTTCAGAGGAGGCATTATATTTAGCAATTCAGAAAAACCTCTACTAGGTCTTATTTTATGAGGATGTCTTATTTTCGGGGAAACAGGGTAGTCTAAAAGGTGCTACATGATCTCTCTATTCTACATACTAACATGACTGGATCTTTGAATTCTATTTAAAAGGTGAATTGCTGCTCTTCAGAGGCTTCCCAGAGCAGCAATTCACTTTTTATTTTTTTGCTACAGGGTGGTCAAGAAGAGTCTGTGGGCCCTGGGTGCAAAAACAGCCTTAGGGGGTACTAAACTAGTGCCCTTCGACACTACAGAATTATAGCAATAAATTCCACTTTAACTGCCATAGCTGTATCCAATGGAACATTAGGGTTTCGTGTTTGTTGAAGCTCATATGTTTGGTGTTTGTTGAATTCTGGCTCAGAATTCTGAATACCTCTCCTTAAACTGCAAATCCCATAATTTGCCTGGAATCACAGCGCCTAGGTATACAGTATAAAAGGCCTCTAAGTGTGAGTTTTTTAAATCCCTGTCTTAGTTTTATCTGCTCTCAGGGTCCTCACTAGCAGAGTGTGGGGTATAAGGGCTGCACCAGGTGACACCCTAGTGGAAGGTGACACCACTGCTCCCCAAACATCTGCCTTTTGGTAGAAACTAGCTGTGGCTTTCATCTGCATCTCTTTAAAACCTTTAAGAGATGGTGTGAATGAGGCAAGGATCAGTGGGAGGAGAAAGGAGAGGCCCCATGTTTTAAAATTTTGCTTTAAACTTTTGAAACTTTTAAATTAATATTTTTAAAAATATTCTTAATTTTTTAAATTTTTTATTCTTTTAAAATTTTCTTTAAAAAATCACATCCTACCAAATTTTTACTTTAACCACATGAAGCTATGTATGTATAATTACATTTTGGCTGTTTGTACAATACTGTAATTTAAAGATATAAATTTAATTTTGCTAGTTGTTCATGTTACAACTATTGCCATTAAATTCAGTGATATACAAGAAATTACAGTAGCATTAGTACAAAATCATTACTGTATGGTGCAGCATGGGAAGAGATCAACTTGGGGGGAAGGTGACACCATGAGTTATCAACACTGGATGACATCAACCTTAGTGATACCACTATCTACTCTAGCGTCTCTAACTTCGACGGAGTCTTTTGAAAAAGTCTTACTGTTACGATGCTAGGTATGTGTGTGTGTGTGTTTTATCCCTGGCTCCATTTCTTGTTGTACAGTATTATGTTTTGAGTGAAAGATGTTTCCATTTTAACTGATATACCAAACAGGACTACAACAAAGTGTTGAAGAGCTGAAGCTGGGAAAATCTGAGCTTAAGAACAAACAGAGAACAATTCCAAGCTCAGGCATGAAACTAATTTCATATCCTTAGGTCAAGTGCTCATTTTACTTTTAACCTACCTCACAGAAATGGTGTGACAATAAGAATTCAAGGGGAAACCATGCAAATATCTTTGAGCTCCCAGCAAAAAGGGCAGGATGTAAATCTAATTAAACCCACACTTCTGCAAAGCAAGGACAGCCACATCAGTGTCTTCTTACAGCCTAGTACACAAAATCTGGAAAGAGAACACTAAAGATCAGCTTCCAGACACAAGCATCAGACAAAAGGGGAAGACTTCTGCAGCCATGGCAGTATTAGGAGACTACAGTCATTTTCATTCAAGCACACAGGTCTGTAAGTTGCTGAAATATCCCAAGGCACCAGATCCTGTCTGATCTTAGAAGCTAAGTAGGGTCAGGCCTAGTTAGTACTTGGAAGGGAGACTGCCCAGTGTATTCCAAGTGCTGTTGGCTATATTTCAGAGGAAGGACCTGGGGAAACCACTTCTGAGTATTCCTTGTCTTGGAAAATGCTACAGAATTAACGGCATCAACAGGCAAGTTGAAGAAACCTGTGTCGTTTCTGATTTATGGCAACCCTAATGGGGTTTTCTTGCAAGATTTCTCCAAGGGAAGTTTGCCATTGCCTTCCTCTGAGGTTGAGAGAATGTGACTTGCCCAAGGTCATCCAGCTGGGAATCGAACCCTGGTCTCCAGAGTTGTAGTCCAACACTCAAACCATAACACCATGCTGACTCTCTGAAGAAACATACTTTTAACATTTGAAATGGGTTTGCATGCATGAAAACTTAAAACCAAGGAAACAGTCCTAAAGGTTGCAAAATCTCATTCCACTGGCTGTTTCTTTTAGGAACGTGGCTGAAAAAATGAACAATAAAGAAAGTGTACATACTGTCTTTTCTAAACATCATAATACCAGATCAGAAGTAAACCAGGAGAAAGGCAGAATTGCTATTATACAGAAGCAACATGCCCAGCATTATAAGTGGAATCAAGAACATGAGTGTATATAGCAAATGATTCTATAAAACCACAGATCAGCAAAATGCAGCATTAAGGCCACATGTGGCCCCCAAGCGTGTTTGGGTAGCCCCTCAACCCCAATAGGCTATTTTTTATCCCTTCCCCCCCCCCCCAAAAAGGGGGGATGAACTGTCCCTCTTGGAAGTCTCTCAGAGCAACAATTCACCTCTTAAACAGGATGCAGAGAAAACCTGCCGTTCTTCAAAACCCTTAACTCCTGTTTTTAATTTCCTATTGGGGTTAGGGGGCATTTTGGAGAGTCTGTATGGCTTTGAAGGTAAGCCAGCGTGGTGCAGTGGTTTGAGTGCTGAACTAGGACACTGGGAGACCAGGGTTCGAATCCCAGCTGAGCCATATAAACCTGCTGGATGAACCTAGGCAAGTCACATTCTCTCAGCCTCACAGGATGGCAATGCCAAACCCCCTTTGAAGAAACCTACCAAGAAAAACTCTTGATAGGGTCACATAAGTTGGAAACAACTTGAAGGCATGCAACAACAACAACTGGGAAAAGTTAATTAGAATACCATATAGATAAGCATATAATGCCAATCTTGAATGAATTGTACTGACTGCCAACATGCTTCCAATCTCAATTCCAAGTTTTCTGTGGTGACATTTAAACCCTTAAATAGCTTGGGGCCTCTCCCTATATGTGCCGCCAAGGATTGGGGTCTGCTTAGGGAATGGGGGTTCCTCTGTGTCCTAGCAGTGAAGTGAACTGCGTGGAAACATGAAAGTTTCTTAGTTGGGGTATCCCAGTTGTGAAATACTTTCCCCTCTGAAGCCCCACTGACCCCAACCCTGATTTCATCTAGGCACCAAGTGAAAACCTGGTCATTCACCAAAGCCTATGGGCCATGCCAATTTATCTCAAATACTAATGTATATGGTTTTAAATGGTTTAAATCTTTACATTCTCTTTTTTGTTCAATACTTCAAAATTTTATTTAAATTATTTTTATTGCTTTACACAGTTTTAAGGTTGTTGTTTTTTTTGTATTTACTTGTATGCTGCCCTAATTTTTTTAAAATATAGAATGGCATAAAAACATTTTAACAAGTAATAAGACTGATCCCCTGGACCTCATGCAGTTGCCCACTCTTTATAATAAAAAGGCTTGGGTAGGTGAGGAGGCAGATACATACATCTGCATCTATTTTATTTATGTATGTTGTTGTTGCTGCTGTTGTTGTGTGCCTTCAAGTCATTTCCGACTTATAACAATATGTTACGTTAATTCCCGAGTTCCTTCTTTGAGAACAATCAGAGCCTGATCAGTTAGTGTCATGAGTTCAGGTAAGGATAGGTGACAATTTGAGGTCTTTTTTTTCCCATCATAATCTACCAGAATTTGCATTACCTGTATGTCTTCATCTGCAGAATGGAAACAGTTTGGGCTAAAAACAAATTGAATGTGGGAGAATCTGAAAGTCTTCCCACCCAGTCCTGAGGCTTTAACTCTGAAAAATATGTGCATAAATCCACATGAGTTTAACTGTATTAATGTCAAATTAAAACTGCCACCTCGTCTTCCCCAGCTCTGCCTAAGACATCACATCATTAGCACCTACAAGGCAAGCAAATACAAGATAGTTCTCTCCATGCTGGGGTTGGCTGTACCTACTGAATTTGGCATGTGCAGGCAAAGGAGAACTTCCTTTCAAGTTACACATGAAGAATTTAGCAATATTCATAAACTGCGTATTTGCACCAACAAGAACTTGAAGTTTGAAAAATCAGAATGCAAGGGGAAAATTGCTTAGATTAGCGACAGCTTCCCTAGGAAAAGCATTTTATTGTCCCCAGGGCTGGCCCTACCATGAGGCACACCTCTCCCACACAATTCCTTCTGAATATCCCTAGCCATTCCCCTCCATTGAAGGACAGGTCTGTATGTGCCACTTGTCTTGCACATCCCAAATTATATCACTGCCCTCAGATGTCAAGAGTGGAACCTGACTTGTCACCAGTGTCTAAGGACACATCAACTGACCTGGAGCGCTGGTATAAAAACATCAGGAGCTGTCAATAAATATTCTGGGATAAATAAAATGTGCATAGATCTTCAAAATTAAAGTGTGCTCTAAGTAAAACTCATTTGTCAGGCCAGTCCACTTCTATACATGGAGGGAGGGAGGTGAGAGAGATATCACCTAGTCTGCCTCCAAAAGCTTAGCAGAACTTCGGAATTTGGGCTACAACTCCCAAAATCCCCTTACCTGTGGCTGGAGGAGTTGTAGTTAAAAAAAAAAAAATTCTGAACACAAGCCAGCTTTGACTGTCCTGTTTCATCTGGACATCACTCTCCTGGTTTAGCTTCTTAGGCCTAACACAAATTGCAGAAATAATCCAGTTTGAGACTGCTTTAACTGACCTGGCCCAGTGCTAAAGAATCCGGGGAATTATTGTTTGTTGAGGCACCAGAGCTCTCTGACAGAAAAGGCTAAATATCTACAACTTCCCAGAATTCCCCATCATTGAGCAAGGGCAGTTAAAGCGGTCTCAAACTGGGTTATTTCTGCAGCATCTTTTGGCACTTGGTCACATTAGGAGGAGAGGGGAGAAGAGAATCATGTGGCCCTCCAGATGTGGTTGGATTGCAGGTTCCAGCAAGTAAGATATATTGGGGGTTACTGCTCAACAAAATCTGGAGTGCCACATGAGTCCCACTCCTACATTGAAATGTAAGGAACTAGTTATATACACACATAGATGTGTGTATGTGTGCTTGTTTGCCTGTGTCTGGAACTCTTGACCTTTAAAGACTGCTTAACTGAAATGAAAATTGCCCCATGGGACTAAGAGGCTTGGCTCTTCTGCCCTACTTCTCAGCATCCCTGCAGCCTCCCTGTCCAGAAAGGGTTAATGTCCCCGATGCTGATGTTGTCAGTGTCCTCTTGCCCACCCCCATGGAGACTGGCAAGTCCGGCACTCCCATGTGCTTCTCCAGGCTCCTGACCTGACACTCTGCCAAAACCAAGGAATTCACAGCTCAACTAACATCTAAAAAAGGAAAGGCAGCCCATTTTGGACAGAGACAACCAATCCAAGGCACCCTTCCTTGACGCATCGAAGGGGTGGAGGGCTGGTGGGAGAAGAGAAGGGGAGGGCTGGCCCAGCAGATGCCTGCCCCCATTCCTCCACAGCCCTGGCACCGGAGATCTGGGTAGATAGAATTAAGATGAGCATGTGATAATGGTGCATAGTCGGGTGAATTAACTTTCCATTCTCTCAGCAGCAGCCTCCTTCCCACTAAAGAAGACACACCTGTTACCCACTACCAACATACCACCAACCAGAACTGGGAGGACAAATGCTGCCTGCCATACAGAAAAGGCAGAAGAGGTGAGCTACTATTATGTGTGCACACAGACACTTACGTTTATTGGGAGGAGGAGGAAGAGATGGACTACAATTTCAAAAACCAACTTGAGTGTCTGTAGCTCAAAACTACAGAGAGGGGAAAGCAATGCCATCATAACGCTGGTTCTTCCAAGAAGCTCAGGGCTGTGCATACACTTGGAAGCCCTCCCTTCCCACTTCATCCTCCTAACAACCTTGTGTGGTATTCCATCCTGATAATATATTTGCTCTTAGCCAAAAGGCCAAGAAGTGATGATTCCAGCCTGATATGGAAGCCAAGATGAGCAAACTGAGACTTGTACTCGGGCCACGTCATTAGAAGGCATGAAACATTGGAAAAGATAATAATGCTAGGCAAGGGGGAAGGCAGTTGGAAGAGAGGACGACCGCATGCTAGATGAATAGACTCTATCTGGGAGGTCATGGAAATGAAATGACAGGAACTCATACAGTGGGTTCTTGGTATCCACTGAGGTTTTTTTCCAGGATCTCCCATGGATACCATGGAAAATCAAGTCCCATTAAGTACAGTGGCATCATAAAATGGTGTCCCTTTCATAAAATGGCAAAACCAGGGAATTTATATATATTTAAAGTATTTTCAAACCGTGGATGCTTGAATCCATGGATAAAAAAATCCATGGACGTGGGAGAGCTAAGTGTACAGCAGTAGAGGACAGGGGGTCTTGGGGACGTAGCCATAGGTGGGGATGACTCAAGGGCAGTTAACAACAAGAATTATTCACTGAAGGCCATCAAGTGAGCTTCAGGATTGAGTAGCGAATTGAATATTGTTTCCCCAGCCATACTTCAGCCTTCTTCAACCTGATGTTCTCTAGAGCAATGTTCCTCAAACTTTATTGGCCTACAATCTCTTTTCCTCTTTGGCGACAACTCCTTTTTTCTCACTGTCCCCTTGGATCTTTCCACTGTCCCCAGGGGGCATGTACCACTCACCTTGGGAATCATTGCTCTAGAGTCTAGATGTGTTGCAACTAGCCAGCACAGCAATGAAACTGCAGTCCAGCACAGCTGGAGGACATTAAGTTGGGGAAGACTGAACTAATCCAATGCCCTCTACCCACATGAACCCTGTAATAGCTATGAAGCTAAGGGGTTCTATCAATGAAGAGTAAGGAAGAAACCTGTTCTTAATATGAAAGCCTATTCTGCACTCTCTAAACTAGACTTTTGGTCTAAGTGCAGGAGGGAACTGATGTAAAATTCAACACTTAAACTAGACATCTTTTATACATGTAGTAAATGGAGGGGATCGATCTTGTTCTTTGCCGAAGGCAGCAAAATATCTTGGGCCAGCTCTACTTAGAATAGCTATTAAATCAACCTCAGATAACCAGAAAAGTAAACATTGAAAAAAACAATGTTCTTTTTACCTTTTTAAAAGAATATACAACTAGCAAATGAGAACAAACAGGTGCGGAGGGCGGGGGGAGAAGAGGCTTTAATAGGATAGTCCAGTTTTCCCAAACCTGGCATTATCCTTGATTTGTGAGCAAAACTGTTCTGAGTTGGGTGGCTTTGGGGTACTACACAGGAGCTTCAGGAGTTGTGTCCAGGGGCCACATGTGGCTTCAGGGCTGCTCAATGCCCACTGCTCATCTAAATGCTAGCTAATACAACAAAAAGTTATGAGCGCACTGTTAACCATGGCCGAACTACCTCTGTCCAAGAGAGGTTAGTAAGACAAGTCAAATTTTGTATGCAGCATTCAAAGAAGTTTTTAATGCTACCCATTTGAACCTGTGAACTCACCCTATGTTGTAGTTATTCTGAATACAAGAACATCCACTGACTTATTTATGAGGAGCCTTGCATAAACAAGTTCCAGTTTCACTACACTGGACAGCAGGTTAACTGCTGCCACTCATGGCATGTGAGGGCTGCTTCCACATCATTTTCAGCCATCACGGAGTGACCAGGAAAGTCCACCGGAAAACACAACTGCCTTATTTCTTTTACTCACAAAGCACCAACAAGACAGGATAAATTCACTGTGGCACAATCTTCCTTGGGCCATACATCTGATGACTCCCAAGTCAATCCACTAAACTATTAACTGTTTCAGGTGCTGTGAGACACGCTAGTGCATTTGCTGCTACAGATTTAACACAGCTGTCCCTCTGGCATTCATCTCCCTCAAGCCTTCCTGGTTTCTGTTCACTGCCTTCAAAAATGATATGTACTTGTGCCCCCTAGGGCCTGTCTTCCTTTGCTCATAATTGTTCCACAGTAATGCCTGCATGCACACATACTCTTGATCCCACAACATGTGGACTGTACTACACGGTTTGCATGCAGGCTTCTGCTTCACCTAGTGTTTTTTTAAAAAACTATTCATATTGACTACTTTTTAAATCACTATAATGCAACCAATGAAACTCAGTGGGTGACCCTGGGCAAGTCACACTCTTTCCGCCTCAGAGGATGACAATGGCAAAGCCCCTCTGCAGAACTTGCCAAGAAAACCCCATGATAGGGTTGCCTTAGGGTTGCCATAAGTCGGAAACAATTTGAAGGTACACAACACACAATGCAACCAAATTAGTTTGGAAAATTGACTTTCCAAGCTCTGCACACAAGAGGTTGGGAGCAGGGTTTAGTAGCCAAAACGACAAGGGATAAAACTAGGGAAGGAAAGTGGGGAGAAACAGCAGATGAGCAAAGCGGTCTGGATCACTCAGACCACTAAAGAACACTGAAACTGCTAACATCATTAGCTTCACACCTTAACTTCCACTCATTTATGCACTACATTTATGCACTACATCCACCAACACATCTCTCAACACACAAAGGGCAAGCATTGTCAAGGCAAGGCATGTGATGCAATGTGAACCTAAGTTAATCTTATTAATAAGAGCAGCAGATCAGCTAAAAAAGAATTGGTGCAAACACATTCAAACCTTTGGGGCTCTTGGTCCTTAAAATTGCTCCTTCCTGCTCTTGTATGACAAGCAACATTTACTGGGTATTTTCTTCTGTGATTTAAACTCTGGCCTAAATCAGACTGATAATTCCAGTTTAACACATTCCAGTTTAACACAATTGATTCAATGGGTCTACCCTAGTTTAGACTAACTGATTCAGAGCTGCACCTTCTGCCCTCTGGATATTATATGGGTAATAGGCAACACCCAAGATTTTATAACCCATTTTAAGCACACAAGTTTAACAAAATAACATCACTCCTGTTTTAAAGTACGCATATTAAAACATTAATACAAGTATGATTGCATTTGAACAGCAACTTTCTTGTATCATAGCCTGAGACGTAGGAAGTTGCATTAAAAACAGGTTCAATTATATGTCCATCTAACCCAGTATTGTGCACTGACTGGCAGCAGCTCTCCAGGCTATCAAACGGAGAGGTCTTTCCCATAAGCCACTATTTGATTGTTTTAAATTGAGATAGCAGAAATTATTAAATGGGGGAGCATATACATGAAGACCATGTACTGAGCTATGTTTACACACATACACAAGTATACAGTTATTTCCCTCATGCTGGAGACCAGGTCTGCAATAATTTTGAAGCTATTTTTCCAGTGCTGCCTTCTCACTAATTGTCCAGATTCTCTTATGGAGTAATTCCAATTAATCACACTTGTCAGCAACACCTTGTCCTCCTTAATCCAGAAGGCTACGTTTACCTAGAGAACTTCATTGCTACATGCCTTTCTTCACACACCCACTATTATTAATGCTTTCATTCTACCACACACCATTTAAAACAACTATAGTGAGCATTTAAAGCAGGTTGAAAGAGTCAGCATTCTTTGGAACTCTCCTTTTGCAGCTGTTTACACTGAGAGTTGGTTCTTTTATTGATGTGCAGAAGTGGAGAAATTATCAGTCCTATATAAAAGTGGATAGCAACAAGAATGAAAGGTGGCACACATCATAGAATCATAGTGTTGGAAGGGACCGCAAGGGCCATCCATTCCAACCCCTTGCCACACAAGAATACACAATCAAAGCACTCATGACAGATGGCCATTTAAAAACCACCAAAGACAGAGACTCCACCATAGTCTAAGGCAGTTATTCCACTGTCAAACAGCTCTTATTATTATTATTAATTTTATTTATATAGCGCTGTAAATTTACACAGTGCTGTACATACAATCATAAATTAGACGGATCCCTGCCTTCAGGCTTACAGTCTAAAAGAGACAACACAAAAGGAAAAGGGGAAGGTGGTGGGAAAGGGGATGAGGTCCAGTGGTTCCTCTCTTCTTCTGGGGCCTGGACCAAGGCAGATGGCCTGGAGGGAGGGCACGGCTTCTTAATACATAGTTATAAGGAGGCATCCTGGGGCAGATGGCACAATCCTGGGAACGCTTCTACTACGATACAAAGAACACTTCTTAGTATCAAGAAGTTCTTTCTAATGTTTAGGAGTCTCTTTCAATTCCATTTCTAGAGGAAGATTCTCCATGTTGGCAGAAACTTCCTCAACCAGCAATGTGTGTGAGTGCATGTATGTATGCCTTTAGTCACTTGTTGACTTATGGTGACCCCATGGATTTCACAGGGTTTTCTTGGGCAAGGAATATCCAGAGGTGGTTTTGCCAGTTCCTTCCTCTGAAATATAGCCTAGAGTACCTGGTATGCACTGGCTGTCTCCCATCCAAGTACTAACCAGGGCTGACCCTCCTTAGCTTCCAACATCAGATGAGATCATACATATCTAAAAACATCTGGGGCAGTGCTGGCATGGAACATCTGTGACTGACAGGAACCACATGTAAAATTGCCCTAGAAGTTAAAGTAGCTTTTCCAGATTGACAATTTCCAGACTGCAGGACCACAATTCTCATTGCTCCCAGAGACAATACACAATGAGATCTGTAGTCCTACACATCTGACTGTGGGAGACTGCATTACAACCAGGGCACAGAGGTCATTGTGATCATCCTTACATAGGAAAAAGCTAACACAGTGGCTGACAAAGGTTGCGGAAATAATTCAAGTTGACACCACTTTAATTGTCATGGCTCAATGCTATGGAATTCTGGGTTCTGTAGTTTGTTGTGGCACCAGAACTCTCTGACAGAAAAGGCTAAAATAGCTCATGAATCCCAGAATGCCATAGCATTGAGCCATGGCAGTTAAAGTGGTGTCAGCCTGGATTATTTCTGCAGTGTAGATGCATATTTTGAGAATGCATCTAGCAAGGCCAAGCAAAAGAAGGGCCAGCACAAGAACCTTTCTTGCCTGAAGCAGAACACCACCACATACTTCATCCATATCAAAGTGTAGAGTAGCCAAACCTTGCCAAGTTCTTTTGGCACTTGAGAAAGAAAAACCCAAAAGCCCATCAACCCACCCAAGACAGTAAAAAATACAGTAATGATAATTAAATAAAGAGACAGCATTGCATAAGTGTTGGTCTATGACTCTGAAGAATAGGATTTGATTCCAAGCTTGGGGCAAGTCACACTCTCTCAGGCTTAGGGGAAGGGAATGAACAAATCTTGCCGAGAAAACCCTATAATATGGTCGCCAAAAGCTAGAAACAACCCAAAACCAAAAAGAAATACTGTATATACTCATGTATAAGTCTATAAATTTTAGGCTAAATATTGACCCCAAAAAACAGAGTAGACTTATCCACAGGTCAATATATACAGTAAGTGCTGTATTTTAACTCTTATTTAAAAAAAAGGAACTATCTCCTGGTGGAGGGCAAGAGTGTAATCGGTCTTGGAAGCACTGATCCATGTCTACTCTCTCATCCATCCAGCCTTTAGTGTGAACACAAACAATTGTGCCTGCTGGAATTTTCTAAGTTCTTTGGTACCGTTTCCCTTTGCTTTATCCTTGTTTAGATCCTTTGTTACATGCCCCTGAGTTTTACCCTCGACTTATCCATAGGTCATATCAAAGTCCATAATTTTGGCTGCAAAACCTGCCCTCGACTTATAAATGAGGTTGACTTATAGTCAAGTGCTGACCTCTTTGCACTGCAGCTATTATCAGAAGAAAAGCAATACACATTTAGAAACCAGGAGAGATTTTAACACCCTTTTCTTCTAAATACTGTACTTCCTACTCTCTTCCTCCCCATGTGGCAAGAACCATGAGAAACCACAGAGATGAAGCGAGCAATGCTCCACCAGGAAGGCTATTCAACCACTCCATCATGTCAAAACAGAGAGAGAAAGAGATAAGCTGATGAACAGGGCAAATGACAAATCAGCAGGAGAAGACAGCAGCCCTACAACCTTAAAACAATTGGTCCCTCTCCCACACCTGCCACAGGACATTCCTGCCCCTTGCCTCAATGGAGAGACTCCACAGCTGTTCCATCTGTCAGAGAATGAATGGCACCTAAAGAGAGCCAGACAACCAGCAGCTTTGCATACCACAAGAGGGTCAACGGACAGGCAAAGGGATCTATCAGTCCAGGACATCACCTCAGGCTCGCACAAAAAAGTCAACGGGCTGCTTAGCGGTACTGCATCAGCACTTGGGGATATTACTGTAACTGTACTACAACTCCCAGAATCCCCCAGCTAGCCAGTGGTCATTCTGGATGGGAAGTGTTGGGAATTTTCAAGCCCTGCAATTATTAGATCATAGTAGCGCTTTAAAGAGATAAGAGTTGCAGTGAGACTTTAAATTTTCTAAAAATTTTCACGCTTTCCAGATGAAAAGCCACTTTATTCAGGAACATCAAATATATTATGCATAACGTAATCTGTCATAAAGTAATCACGGTTGATATATTAACAGTGCTGTTCATTCAGAAAATAATTACAAATCGGATTCACTTTTTTAAATTGTGTTTTTTGTTATAAATAGGGCTACAAGGCCTTGAACTGTAAGGAAACCTGAACTATGGGAAAATCTTTCTGTTTTGCCAGTTTAGGATGAGCAGACAAAAATCCCAATAATACTACTACTAATAATAATAATAATGTTTATTTAGAGCCCGCTCTTCTAATAAAATACTCGGAGCAGGGTACAACAGATTAAAAAGGATACAGAGTAAAAACAACAATCATATCCCTGCCCAACCACCCCCCCCTTAAAACTGAATTAAACCAAGACAAATTAAAATTAGCACAGTTAAAATTGGTCAACAATTATTAAAACAAAGTGCAGTCTCATGAACTATCCACGCGCAAGTCCGCATTAAATAAACTCAGCAGATTTAAGCAAAGGGCAGCTGAGATTAATTCCCAGTTCTATTTATGTTTTCAGAGCAGGGAGTAAATGTTCCATTTATTCCCTCCTTCAGGGAAAGGCCTGCCGGAAAAGATGCATCTTTAAAGTCTTTTTGAAACTAGCCAGTGATGTAATGAGACGCATCTCATCCGGCAGGCAGTTCCAAAGCTTAGGGTCGGTAGCTGAAAAGGCCCTCTGGTAGGTCTCGGACAGCCTAGTTTTTATAAGCTTCAGCAGGTTCCTCCCAGAGGACCGAAGTGTGCGGGGCAGTTCATACGGCAAGAGGTGGTCCTTAAGGTAGGATGGGTCTGGGCCATGCAGGGCTTTAAAGGTTAGTACCAACACCTTGTACTGTGCCCGGAAACTAATGGGCAGCCAATGGAGAGCTTTGAGCACTGGTGTTATGTGCCCTCTCCTTGATGTTCCAGTGATAAGCCTGGCTGCCATATTCTGAACTAATTGAAGTTTCCAGGTTAGGCACAAGGGTAGCCCTATGTAGAGCACGTTGCAGAAATCCAGATGTGAGGTTACTAGAGCATGTGCCACAGTCTCCAGGTCTTTCGTATCCAGGAAAGGGCACAGCTGGCGTATCAGCCAAAGCTGATAACAGGCATTCCTGACTGTCGCATTCACCTGACTAGTCATGTGAAGCGAAGAGTCAAGGAGTACCCCCAGACTGCGAACACAGTCCTTGGAGAAGAGTGTGACTCCATGTAGGACTGGAGACTGTATTCCCAAACCTGGTTTCGGACTGGTAACTGCTAGTACCTCCGTTTTGTCTGGAAGAAGAAGAAACCACCACCATTATTAAAGCAAATTATTTTCTCTTCTCCCGTCCTCCATAATGCCAAGCAAACATAAAACATTCAATCCTATTAAAAGATCTGAAAAAAGGAAAACAAGACCACTGAAATATTGTACATAGTCTCACAGCGGGATCTTGGCATCTATCCTCTGGGATTGGGTTTAAGACACACACACACGCACGTGGAAAACAAAATCCATTGATGGACAAGTTCCATTAAATACAATGTCATAGTAAAACAGTGTTCCTTATATAAAGTAACAAAATCAACGTTTGCTTTTTGGAATTTATATCTTTTTAGAATATTCTGAAGCCATGGATGTTTGAATCCATGGAAAAAGAATTCAAATTAAAATGGGTCAGTAAATAAAGGAACACCTTGTCTTAAATGTTTTATTCATTATTGTAAAAGGAAGTATTTCATAATAATTTCCCCCATTTTTCCAAGAAAAAAGTGGGGGTTTTCTTCCTTGATTTTTCCATTTTTTTCCTGGCCTTCATCTCTCTGCTCTCAGTGCTGAGGCTAAAATGAAGCCAATCAATAATGTTTCATTTTGGAGACTCAACAGTTAAAGATTCAGCATTTAGCTAACTGTACTAACTAAACTTTGGCAGGTCCAGATGTGTTGAAGCTGTCTTTCCAGAAAGGACCCTTAACAGTGTCTGTTTAGAGTAAGAGAGGATTGTCACAAATCATGGAGGGAATTAATGGTTTTATGGCACCTTAGGGAAAGATACCTTGCCCTTGTGTTGGGACACAGATTATGCACACTAAAGTCTTTGGTACACTGATGTCCCTAATATACATCTGTGTGAAGGAATAGTACAGTTCTCAGAGACAACAAATAGTGAATGTGGCCAGTGGCATCACTAGGGTTGGCATCACCCATTGCAGTAACTCATGGTCATCCCACACCCCACAGACCTTCTTCCATACCACACCATACAGAAACCTTAGTAATGTTTTTTGTACTAATGTGTTACTCATAAATCTTAATTTCTGTAGATTGCTGAATGTAATAGCTCTGACATAAACCACTAGAAAATTAAAATTATACCTTAAAATTACAGTATCATATACACAGCCTAAATGCATTTCCATATACATAGTTTCATGAGGGTTAAAGTGAAAATTTAGTAAAGAAAAATCTTAAAATATTTTTAAAATGTAAATTTTAAATTTTAAAATTTGATTTTAAAAACACCTGGCTTCAGTATGTATTCTCATTTTGCTATTAATGGAAAAAGCAAGGAAACAGAAGCCCCTGCCCAAATCACTGAAAAGCTTATTCTGCCACCTTTCTGGCTCTAAGATTTTAGAACAGAATGTCTCTTTGCAGACTTTAAAAACATAGCTTCATAGTCACAACAAAAAGAAATGCAAAACTCAGCAAGCTGAATTCTGTGATGACTGCCACACTGCGTGTTTTTGCCAAATCACAGCATTTACCCAAAGGCCCCACATGTTGAATCTGCACACCAGAACCAGAGCAGTTCCAGGATAAAGTGCATAGCCAGACACTGCTTGACATTGCATCAATAGAAGTATAGTGTCTAGATCAAAGGAAATAATAGTGCCACTCTATTCTGTTGAGGCCCCACCTGGAATACTGTGTCCAGTTCTGGGCACCACAATTCAAAAAGGATGTGGAGAAACTGGAGCGGGTCCAAAGGACGGCAACTAAGATGGTGAAGGGTCTGGAAACCCTGCCCTATGAGGAATGACTTAGGGAGCTGGGGATGTTTAGCCTGGAGAAGAGAAGGTTAAGAGGTAATATGATAGCCCTGTTCAAATATTTGAAGGGATGTCATATTGAGGAGGGAGCAAGCTTGTTTTCTGCTGCTGCAGAGACTAGAACGCGGAACAATGGATGCAAGCTGCAGGAAAAGAGATTCCACTTCAACATTAGGAGGAACTTCCTGACAGTAAGGGCTGTTCGACAGTGGAACACACTCCCTCGGAGTGTAGTGGAGTCTCCGTCCTTGGAGGTCTTTAAGCAGAGGCTGGATGGCCATCTGTCAGGGATGCTTTGACTGGGAGTTCCTGCATGGCAGGGGGTTGGACTGGATGGCCCTTGTGGTCTCTTCCAGCTCTATGATTCTATGATTAACCATTCTGCCCTTGCCTTAAGAGAACTGCCTCCTGTAACTCTTCTTAGGAACTGAAGCACTGAACAATACTACCAGTCCACTCAGGAGATACTACAGGCTGAAGGGAGAAGTCAGTTCTATACTGTTAGGATATCTCTTTGGAGGACAAAGGGGAGACTTCTCACAACTGAGATCAGCAAAAGTAATGTACTGATACATAAACAGCACCAGTAATAATATCACCTATCCTAAATTAGTAGTTCATATCCTCTGGTTTTGCACAGCTCCCAAAATCTCTGACCACTGGCCAAGTTGGGGGCTGAAATCCAAAATGTGTGCAAAACTAAAGGCTGAGAACCACTCTCCTAAATAAAGGGATAATAATAGCATTCTTCATGAGCCAATGTGGCCTACTGGTTTGAGCGTTGGACTGTGATTCTGGAGTTCGATTCACAGCATGGCCATCAAGCCCATTGGGTGATATTAGGCAAGTCGCATGCTCTCAGCTTCAGGGGAAGGCAAACGGCAAACCTCCTCCTACCTAATCTTGGCAGGAAAAACCCATGACAGGATCACCTTAGGGTTACCATAAGTCAGAAATGACTTGAAGGCAGACAGCAGCAATAGCACTCTTGAAATGTTCAAACAACTACAGAGGCACTCTCTCAGTACAACTTTGCAAGCAGCTAGCACAACAGATGTTTTGTACTATAACTCTCATCAGCCAAGACAGCACAGATAGTAGATAATGGTTACAGAAGTTGTAGTGGAACATCAAGAGGACACTGGGTTGGCTACCCCTGCTGTATAACAAGCCAATGTTATGTTCCTCATGTTGTAAATGGACAGATCTCTGGCACAAAACTTTATACTTTCAGCCTAAAAATTATAGCTAGGCTACATTAGATTGTGAATATGGGTGAGAACTGTGATAAGGAGGAAAAGATGGAAAGTCTATGGGGAGCGCTAACCTTTTTCCTATTTCTTTTCTGCTGCCACAATGAGCACATCAGACAAACCCGCATGAAAACAGCAGCTGATACATTTCCTCAAAGGCATTCTATTAATTTAAGAACAGGATAGGATGAGCACCAGTTCATAATGGAAGCAGTCCAGCGAGCCCTAAGCTGCCGTTCTTTGCCTTGTGAAACAGAGATTCTCAGACTGTTGTGGCTAGCAGTTCGTGGAAATAAAAAAGGGAAGAAAATGGTTCAACATTCCAACGCAGGGATGTCCAACTTACATATTCTCAGGACAGAAATCTCAGTTCTCCATTCAATAAGAAGTGTATTTAGCTCCACAATGCACTAATCCCTGCATGGTTAGTCAGCTTTTAATTCAGTGTTAGTAAGCAGCAGGGGCTTCACAACTCTGGATTCCATGTTTTGGGAGCATCTCCAAGTTTACAAACAAGAGTTCATCAGTTTCTCCAGACTTCTCAGAAGAGCCCTCCAGTGTTTCTGTTTCTTTAAAAACATAATATATTTTATTGTGCTGTTGATTCTGCACAGTTCTAGTCTGTATCCACAGAAGTATATTGTCTGTCCAGTTCAAAAAAAATCTAATGGCACCACATTGTTCTCTGTTGATCAAACTTAACCTGCAGGGATATTGCAGAGAGCCAGGATTGCGCAGTGGTTTGAATGCTGGACTGCAGCTTTGGAGATCAGGATTCAATTCCTCACTCAGCCATGGAAACCTATTGGGTGACTTTGGGTGAGTCATGCACTCTCATAGAATCATAGAGTTGGAAGAGACCACAAGGGCCATCCAGTCCAACCCCCCCTGCCATGCAGGAACTCCCAATCAAAGCATCCCCGACAGATGGCCATCCAGCCTCTGTATAAAGATCTCCAACGAAGGCGACTCCACTATACTCCAACTCTATGATTCTGTGAAATACATATCACAAATAAAGGAATTAAAAGGGAAAAGGAGAGTAGAATGGGCTGTACTGAAGATGCTCTCTGCTCTTATACCTCCATACCCCACAGTGAACTAAATATCAGAAGATAGGAACTGGGATCAGAGAAAGCTTTCTCTTAGCCCAAGGCCACTTAATCCTCCCCACAGTTGCTTTGCAAAGTGTTCCCTTTTCCTACCATGCATGCAAGTTTCATCCTCGAAACAACAAAGGAGAAACAAGCTTTGGAACAGTGCATCAAAGAAATATGTCTGATTTTATAAAGTCAGAAAGGAATAGAGAGATGATTTTGACTGGGTAAATGAAAGTGACATTCACATTATGTTTTACTATGATAAGTAAGTGCATAAGAAGAGCTGTGTTGCATGAGATCAAAGGCCTATCTAGGCCAGTGTTCTGTCCTCCTGGTGGCCAACCAAATGCTATATGAAGTCTATAAGCAATGCAGTAGCACCTTCCTGCTCATGTGCCCCAGCATCTGGTATCAAAAAGCAAACTACCTCTGATACTGGAGGTAACATGTACCACCCACAGATATATTTTAATGGGAATCGTTGGAAAAAAATTAGATTTGGTTTCATCCATTTATTTATATATCAATAAAGAAATGAATTCCCAATTTTTCTGGCAGTTTCACCGATGACTCTCAACGGCCTACTCTTATACTGGCCTTATGACAAACTATTATCTGGGCTCCCTTCCCTGTGTACATTTGATCTCTCCAAATCTAGAGCACAACTGCTCATATGCAACTGAGATTTGGGAATCAGAAACCTCCCTGTTTCTCACTATCTGCAGACCCTCTTCTAGTCACCTTCCATGGTTTCAGAACGCAGCGCTTATTGCCAAGATGCTGTCTTCTGTTGCTATTTATTTTTTGTACCAGAAGATGACTGGCTAGGAATGTTTCCAATGCAAGCTGTGCAATGTTCCCCTATACTGTAGATGGGTTTGGGGGACGGAGGCAGAGCGCAGGTGAGCTGGTTGAACCAACTCATGAGATAAACCCAGGTAAGTCCAAATCCTACCTTCTTGCAAACTAGAACAAGACCCTTCACATGCTTTCAAGTTTACATCCTGAACTACATCTGGACTTCAAATTTCCTGTAATGCTGTCTAAAATGGTTAAAATGTTTTCTCCTGCCTGCTGGAAGGGTTGTAAAGGCTCTTATGAATATGTGGACTGAATGTCCTAAAGTGAGAAAATTCTGGGATGCAGTTCTCTATCAAATTTCATGTATCACTGATCAAATTTCTGTCCAATTTTGCTTTTGCTTTCTATATTTGTTAAAGGTAATTCGAACTTGAAAAACAGGAAACTGATCATTTTTCTCATTACTGCTGCTAAATTAGAAGTAGCCAAATGTTGGAAGTCAGATGGCCTCTTCACTGAGAACTGGTGGACTAGAATTTGGAGAAACGGTATGTTATGATGAGGTTTTGCATTGGCCACAAAACGTCTGACACATTTGAAGAAGACCGGGTGATCTTTAATGACTATGTTAATCGACACTCCTGCTTCACAGATGAATCTTTGGATGGACATTCTACAACTTGACAAGCTGCACTCTTTAGCTCTTGCTGAGAACTTATTCTCTGATACTACTGCAGAATAGCTATACATCAGATACATATCCTTGGCCCTTGTAGTTAACTGTTGTTGTTGTTGTTGTTCTACAAACTTTATGTGTTTTATTGTAAATCTGAATAAAAATTTAATTAGGAAAAAAAGAACCTCTCCTCTAAAATCAATCTTCTGAGATGATGGTCTGGGCTTGGAATAACGGGTAGGGCAATCTGCAAATCTAAAAGCCCCAATGTCTTCAAGAGCAAAACAAAGAACTGAAGTCATCGCCTTCCCTGGTAGAATCTCAAGATCCCCATAAAAGCATACAGATGCACACAAATGATTAGTAGAATCTATAATTACACTCTGGGTGCTTAGGAAACAGAGCATGTGGGATACAAGGAGCCAACATTCAGCTGCAAGGATCCAACAGCAATTTTATATACACATAATGTACTAAGAAAGTTAGGTGTTTCTGCATCTATGTGATTGCTGGCCCTGAAACATCACTGCCTTCTATGATGGCTTTCGTCGGCAAAGAGAAGGATATATGTGTGTGTAAGAGAAGGATATGCACTTGTATAACAGATGAACAGAGTATAAGACTGCATTTCTGTGAATGGATGCTGGTGAACAAAATGCACAAGTAAAAGAGAAAGAGAGAACGAGTTTAGCAGATATTCAGTACAGGGAAATTAAGGCAATTTAGGGGGGTGATCCAGAGAGAATGGTTCTTCTGTGTTTGTAGCAAAGGACTCTTCTGTGAGACTTGGGACCGATCTTTTCACCTAAGAAAATGCACTTGCTAGGACAAATTAACTTTAGAGGTAACCTGGAGAAAAAACTGCTTTGCCTTTCTGTGAAAATTGAGATACCCATTAAGAGGGGAAAACTGAGACTGAGCCCCCACCTTTTCCTTGTACTTAAGATTCTCGAACAAGCTGTCTATTACCATCGCTGGCCACATTGGCTGGTGGATTCTGGGAGCTTTAATCCAAGCAAGTAACTTTTCCCAACCCTCCCTATCAGCAATGAAAGGAAAAACTGATGGGAACAAGAGAGGAACTAACAGATGGCAGAGACAAGCACAGTGTAAGAGCAGAGTGCACGCCTGGCATGCAGAAGATCCCAGGTTGAATCCCTGGCATCTCAGCACTGAAATTATAAGGCAGTGGGCAACAGAAAAGATCCATTACTAGAGAGAAGAGAGAGGTAGTACCCATTGTGGGAGCAGATACTGCAAAAAGAGCAAAAATCAGAATGATCTGGTACACAGCATCTTCCCACATTGCTGCAACAGGCAAAGCTGGTCAAGAGTTCTCAGCCCTTTCTTGTTCTTGTTGCATGCCTCCAAGTTGCATGCCTCCGTTTCTGACTTATGGTGACCCTAAGATGGCCCTCTCATAGGGCTTTCTTGGTACTTTTCTTCAGAGGCGGTTTGCTGCTGCTATCCTCTGTGGCTGAGAGTGTGTGACTTGCCCAAGAAAGTCATATAGTCTCAGCCATTACCCTCAGGTAAAACACTGCCTGGTCAGATGGAACCTTCCCAATCTACACTACAGAAACAGACACAATGCCCCTGACTTCACCATAGGGTTGGACTAATGTAAATTCTGAAGTGCTTCTCACATCCCTGTCATCTGATTACTATTGTAAGGATTAATGAAATAGATACCATGGACAGCCAAAAAGACAAACAAATAGGTCCTTGAACAGATCAAGCCTGAAATCTCTCTGGAAGCCAAGATAAGGCTGTTCAGGTTGTTGTACTTTGGCCACATCATTAGAAACCATGAATCAGAAAACACAATGATGTTAGGAAAAGTAGAGGATAGCAGAAAGAGAGGAAAACCACATGCCAGATGGATAGACAATAAGGGAGATCATAGGCCTAAGTTTTCAGGTCCTAAGCAGAGAGGTAGAGGACAGGAGGTGTTGGAGATATCTAATTCACAACTGGAGGGCAGTTAAAAACAAAAAAATGTGCATGTAAAAACTTTAACATCCAAAAGGAAAAGCAAACACTTTCTTTTTTAATTTAAAGATACAGCTGTTTTAATCTGTACAATCAGTATGTAGAGAGGTCTTGTAGCACCTTTGAGACTAACTAAACAAAGAATTTGGCAGCATGAGCTTTCGTAAACTTAAGTCTACCTCCTTAGATGCATTTCTTTTTGAAGGCATTCATTTATCACTTCTCAACCTCGCTCCCCCCCACCTGAGCCCTCAAGGCAACACATAGCTGATTAAAACACTTTTTAAAACATTATATACTTAAACCCAATTTTACTTTTTAAAAAGATTTTTTTAAAGAAAAGCTAGAGCAGACAGAGCCCAGAATACTCCTGGGGAAGATGGCCAGGGAATACTTGCAGGGGGACTCCAGGAGTATTTGCAGAGAGAGAGAAAAGGAACGCTAACTCTCAGCAAACTCCCAGTAAAGTACTAAAGATTATGTTACTGTTCAAACAGGAATAGACAACGGCACCATTACAAATTGGAGGTAATGTGACATCACTTTGGGTTTTCGTTTTCAGTTGATTTTCAACCTTCGATGGGGGGGGGGGCATTTAAGTGCTGCATTTAAAGCAAAACTTGTGCATTCAAGGCATAACATCATCCCCAAATTAAAGAATGTATTTCGTAGGGTGAGGCTTTAGTGGGTATCCTAGAGGCTGCAGAAAAAGAGACAAAGGCTAGCACTTTCCCACTTTTCTGTTAAAGGAAAGCCACACAGGTAGTAACCGACCAAGAACTTTTGGGCGCTATGGGGGTAACACAGCAACTGCACTAAATTATCCGGATTAGCCAGCGTGGCATAGTGGTTAGAGCATTGGATCAGGACTCTGGAGACCGGGTTCAATTTCCAGCTCAGCCACGAAACCCACTGGGTGACCTTGGGCAAGTCACAATCTCTCAGCCACAGGGGAAGGCAATAGTAAACCCCCTCTGAACAAATTTTGCCAAGTAAACCCCATGATGGGGTTGCCATAAGTCAGAAACGATTCGAAGGCGCATGGCAACAACAAAGCCAGCTACACCCTTTCCATACCGAGGCTAAGGTTTCTGAGAAGAAAGTAATGACCAAAGCCAGCAGAGGATCTAGCTGGGAAGAGAGAGAAGGTAAGGGAAGGAATAGTCTGTTCAGCCAAGTGCTTCAATTCCCCATGTCCTCCCTGCCCCCTTCCAAAACAGCACCAACGCAAGAGACAGCTGCAGCTTATAAGGAATGTAAGAGGCCCAGCCAGGGACTTCGGGGAGGGAAACCAAGCCTTATAAGGCCACGGAGGCAGAATCAAATTTTTATCAATGAGCCTGAGCACAGAGACGCCTGAGGAGAGATAACAGGAAAAGCAGAGCTGCTCCAGGAGGGTATGAGAGGAAGGAGAATGGCATCTGTCACTCTCAACCCGGCACAGGAGTCCATCACATAAAATGCCGCCAAAGCAAAGCATGGCACGCATGGCACAGTCCTGCTTCTACTCCAGCACATGACCAGCAAAGGGTGACCAGATGTCATAACCTCAAAGAAGGACAAGGTACCGTAAAATGCAGGGCATTAAAAGGAAAATGTAAGACATGATCAAATAAAAAGATAAAAACACTCATATAAATGATACATTTATGCTTCTTAGTGTTGGTGTTGTGCCTTCAAGTCATTTCCAACTTATGGCAACCCTCAAGCAAACATATCCTGGGGCTTTCTTGGCAAGATTTGTTCAGAGGAGGTTTGTCATTGACTTCCCCTGAGGCTGAGAGATTGTGACTTGCCCAAAGTCAGCCAGTGGGTTTCATGATCAAGCTGGGAACTGAACCCTGGTCTCCAGAATTGTAGTTCAACACTCAAACCATTATGCCATGTTTCTTAGTAAGGTGCTCTGGTGGCACAGTGTTTAAATGCTGGTACTGCAGCCACAACATTGTAAGTTTGATCCCAGAGGAGGGCTCCAAAGTCCACTAGCCTTCCATCCTTTTGTAGGTCAGTAAAATGAATACCCAGCTTGTTGGTTGCAATTGGCTTACACACTGCAAACTGCTTAGGGAGTGCTAGTTCTCTGATAAGAAGTATAGAAATGTACATGCTATTGCTATAAATCATACTCAAAAGGGAGGACATTTTGGAATCCTCCTGGACAGAAGATTGAAATGTAAAACATGTCCTGGAAAAAGAGGACATCTGGTCACCCTGGTCAGTACAACTATTCAAATCCTAGAATAGGAAATAGAACTGGAGGTAGGTGGGTGGAACAATCACTCAGTAAGGGTAACTACAAAAACAGACTCAGCTCACAATTCTTCCCTCTACCAAAAAAATCTTGGTTTATCAAAGCTGGATGAAAGATCCTTATACCCACCAAAGCCCTTCATGCAAACAGATGTCTCATGTGTGGGAGTTTGTTGTTGTTGTGTACCCCCAAGTCATTTCTAAAATAATAGGTTTAATGAAGTAGAGTTTGCGGTCTGCTTTGGAATTTTGAACAAAACTGTTTGAATTCCTGCAGCCAGCAGAGCTATAAGTTGTCCTAGGTTAGGGAATTCTGTCTCTAAATATAATAGTTCCAACCAGAAAACATTGCTAGAAGTGTTTCACAAACTTAATCTTCTAGCTTGTTTTCCAAGTCAGCTAAACTAGCAGCCACCTCTGTATTTTGGGAATATATTATAAGATCCATAATTTAATTATGCAGAAAATTGTTGGTGGAGATTACTATGTTTTGATTATGTTTTGACTAAATGCCAGCACTGCAGCCACAATGTTTTGAGTTCAATCCCAGAGGGCTCCAAGGTTGACTCAGCCTTCCATCCTTTTGTAGGTGAGTAGTGTCCAGCTTGTTGGGGGCAATTGGCTAACACACTGTAAACCACTTAGAGAGTGCTGAGTTCACTATGAAGCAGTATAGAAATGTAAACGCTATTGCTGTTACTATCCTAATATTCATTTGAATAAAATGGTTGCAAATTCTGAAACTGTATTGAAGAGAAGAGTGCAGAAAAGTGATGTTTTTGGACTACAGCTCCCAGATTACCCCAGTCAGTAGTCACATAGGAAAATTCTGAAAGTTTTTTGTAAAAACAACAACCCCAAAACATTTTCCTAGTTGTAGCATCTCTCTATGGAAATTTGGATTACTGTATTTTTGTTTGTTTGTTTTACAGTGTAAGAACAACCTGCTTCATCTGAGCTATTTACAGTCTAACTAATCCAACATGCTGTTCCAGAACAACCAAATAGATGTCTTTATGGAGCCCACCAGCCGGATTTGAGTGCACTAGCACCCACCTCATGTTCTCTAGTAACTAGTATTGCAATACCTCTGATATGGAGATAAAGTACTTCAGGATTTTTATTTTTAAAATAAAATGCTATAAAATATCCCTGAATCAACTGGTATGCACATTATGCATAGCCATTATGACTCATGGCCATAGATAGGCCTTTCTTCAATGAGTTGTGTATTTTAAAGTGGTCTCATTTGGTGGTCATCACTATATCTTGCTATAGTGAATTCTGGTGTAAAGAAGTATTCCTCCTCCTCCTCCTATTATTATTATTGTCATTATTATTATTATTATTATTTGTATCTCATTTCCCTGGGGCTCAGAGCGGCTTACAATTTAAAAGTACAGTACAATTTTTCGATCTCTCCTGAATCATCTTCGCTTCAAATCCATCAGACAAACCACTGCGACATAATCCTTGGTTCTGAGAAGGAGAAAAACTTCACCCATCCATTTTCTCCACACCATACACAACTTTAATACATCTCTATCAGTGTACATTCCCCTCCCTGACTTGTACTTTTTCGAATCTAAAAAGTCCCAACATCTATAACGCAGGGGAAATGCTCCAGCTACTCATTCCTGTTTCCCTTTTCTGCAACATTATCCATCCCCTCAGCAATATACCTTCTGAAGTATGGTCAGAGCTCAGAAAATTTACTTTCTTTAGCTACAACTCTCAGGCCAATCACCACCACTAGACATTTGGGCATGTTTACTGTTGAGATTCTGTTGCTAACAGCAGTAGTAGTAGAGGTTGAGTATCCCTGATCTGGAATTCCAAAATCTAAAATACTCTTAATTAATATCCAAAATTAATTTATGTTTCATATACACATTATACACATAACCTTAAGGTAATTTTACATGCAATATTTTAAATAATTTTATGCATAAGCAAATTTCAGAAAGCAAAGGCTTTCTCAGACAGCCATGAAAAATGTTTTGGTTTTTGGAATATTTTGGACTTCTGGATAAAGAAAACTCAATGTGTATTAAAATCCATTGCAATAAGTTTCAATGGGACCCATCCTAACCTCCTTTAGGATGATGTTCCAAAGCCTGGGAGCAGCCAGGAAGAAGGCCCTCTCCCATCTTCCATGGGGACTGGAAACCACTATGGTCTGGAAACCATGCACTAAGAGGAGTGACTTAGAAAGGTTGGTATGTTTAGCCTGGAATAAGAGGTGACATGACAGCCCTGTTTAAATATTTGAAGGGATGTCATTTTGAGGATGGAGAAAGCTTGTTTTCTGCTGCTAGACTAGAACATGGAGGTATGGATGCAAGCTACAGGGGAAAAAAATCTGCTTCAACATTAGGAGGTACTTCGTGACAGTAAGAGCTGTTTGACAGTGGAACACATTCCCTCAAAGTGTGCAGTCTCTTTCTTTGGAGGATTTTAAGCAGAGGCTGGATGGCCATCTGTCAAGGGTGCTTCGATGGAGAAGGGGGTTGGACTGGATGGCCCTTGAGATCTCTTCTAACTATGATTTTTGTACCACATATAGGCCAAGGACTTACAAGTGCATTACAGCATATGTTAGAATGTCACAATGTACAACACCTACCCTCTGTTGGAAGTCAAGGATGCAAGCACCAACCTCTTCTTGCCTGAAATCCATAAAAATAATTCCAACAAGCCCACCACAGACAGAATCATGGAGGCAGGGAGAAGCTTTACCTTTGTTTCTCCGCTGCTGTCTGATTCAGACACCTGGTAAGTGAGGTCTGTTTCCTCAAAGCCTGTAGCGCTCATGCGCTGATCAGTGGTCGGGTCTGACCGAGGAGGGGAGTCAGGAGAGTTCAAGCATGTCTGGATCAGCGCTTTCCCTGTTTCGCTGGTGATCATGGGTTGCAGTTTTCGCGTCGCAAATGTGTACACATGGCCCGTTTCGCTGGCCACAAGCAGCAATACTTGCGTCCCCGTTAGGGTGGAAAGTTCATAGGCCTGCAAAGTAGCAATAAAGAAAAGCGGAAAGAAGGGAAAGAGCAATAGTTAGGCACAAATCTTTAAGATTCCACACTGGAGAACACAACTGGACAAATCTCACAATGTAACATTAGGCATTGTTTCAGTGATAGTCCCATTGAATTCTTCCTTCCTCCCACTGGTGGAATACTATGCCATGTCTTACGTTTGCTTCTAAATCCACTTCTGGAAAAAAATCATTAAAAGTTTGTGTATGCTCAAGTCCCATTAAATACAATGGATAGTAAAATGGTGTCCTTTATATAACAAGGTAAAATCAAGGTTTTCTTTTTAAAAATTTCTATCTTTTTTCAATATTTTCAAACCATGGATGCTTGAATCCATGGATAAAGAATCCGTGGACAAGGAGGGCCAATTGTAGTCAGAAAAAGGAAGTTTTCTAAGTTCTATATTCAAGTTGTCCTGGTCAAGCTACTGCCATAATTTGCTGTCCCAAACAAATTTCTAATGACTGAAAGAAAATCCTCTCCTCACGATCTTGAATTTTGAGTAGGGACATACAGTCTTTCAGATACTGGGGAACAGCCTTCCTCCAGGTTACACAACTCCCCTCATCACCAGCCAGCACAGCCATGTCCAAGTTCATTTCAAAGGTGCAACTGAAGGGGTTAATGTCACATCCCATGAAATGGAGCCAGGAAGCAATTACTAGGAAGACCCTGTCATTAATATTCCTCAATATAATTTATATTAAAGGCAGACAGGTGAACAGGCCAATCTTACCCAATCTGATGCCTCCCAGCTAAGTTGGACTATAATAACCAACATTTCTACAAACAATGCAAGTTGCAACTCAACACCTCTGGAGGACACCAGTCTGGGAGAAGATGGAGTAAGGCCCCCAACGTGATCTTAAACATGATGTGAAATAAATGGCAGTCAAAAATTATTTCCTGATTATTACAAACAACCCAGTCATTCCCAAGTAGCCAGATCCCAAAATAGTCTAATATCATCTTCAGACTGACTGATGCCTTTTAAGATTTCAGATTAGGATCCTTTCCAATGCTCAGTCCTAAACCCTGGGATCCAGAGACTAAATCCATATTTAAACATGCACAATTTAAGCATGCAATTTTAAGCATGCACAGTTTAAGCACTTGGGGAGAATTATTCTTTGGGACCAGATTGGCTGTGCTATCTGAGACCTGTAATTCCAAAAAAGTAACATTCCAAGCTGAAATAGGTACTCTAACCACAAAACATACAGCACTGTTTCCCATTTCCACGACAAAATAAAATACACTTCTAGCATTAAGTAACAGTTAGAAATTGCTTTTCTCGTCATATCATAAACCTTCCAGCCCACCAGCTGCCAAGTGTGCTGAACTATCAGGACCCCAGCCAACACAGGGCATGCTGAGCAGGGATGATGGGAACTGCAGTCTAACACATCTAAAGAGTGGTGGCTAGGGCACAATGCTTGGCATCACAGCATTATTGACTCCATTCTGGCACTTCCGTCACAATCATTTCTAAACAGAATTAAGCATTTTGGGAAAGTGGAACTGGCATGAAGACAACAGCATCACATTTACTCTGCAACATCAACAGGGGGAGGGGAAAACTTAAAAATAGAGAGTACATTGCATTGAAGACAGAGTGATGATTGGGCAATCTGGGAGGAGACGACAGAGGACACAGGAGAAGAGAAAGGAGGCAGCCTTAAGATAAAAAAGGACCCAGTACTCTTCATGAACCAGACGTGTAGCTTCCGAGTCTAAAAGCTTTGAATTCCAGCAAGGAAAGTATAAATAAACTGATCTTTCCAAGATGCCACACTTTTTATCAGCCAGATATATTTCTCCCCCTATCTGCAACACTTGTTACACACACCAACTTTGCCACTTTGGTTTTGACTAATTTAAACATGCCCCAGGTTGCGACATTCTTCAAAACCCTGTTTACCCCCTGCCCAAAGCTCAGAAAAGCAACATTATTGTATTACAATGTTCAGAATCCCCCAGACAGCATGGCCAACGGTCCTGTTCCAACAGCAAGTTCCTCAAAACTTTGCCTCTTCTACCAACCCATGGAGACGCCCATGGAGGCACAAGAGTTGCTCAAGAGGGGTGCGAGACTTGGAGACCCTGATCCCCCCCTCTTCCCAAACCTTTTTATGTGTAAAATTTACACATGTGTTAAGTATCGAATTTACTACAATAAAACGGCTCTAATTTAAACAATGCCCTTTCCTTATAAAATGTCAAAATAGGAATATTCGTGAAAGTGTGAATGAAAACATGCACACTAATTAAATAAATTATTTTTATTCATATACTATGACAAATGGGGGGTACAAGGTCTGCATGTTGATGTAAAGGGGGTCCCCAGGGTGAAAAAAACTGAGCACCACTGGCACAATTCATTATCTCTAGCTAGGGTAAGCAACTGCCAGAGGGTGGGGGGGGGGGGCACAGTGTCTTCCCAAGACATGCTCAAGGGCTGCACACCCACCAATAAATAAATAAATAAATAAATTGGAGGGATGTCATACTGAGGATGGAGAAAGCTTGTTTTCTACTGCTCCAGAGAATAGGACCTGGAATAATGAATGCAAGCTACAGGAAAAGAGATTCCACCTCAACAATAAATAAAATTATTATTATTATCATCATCATCATCATCATCATCATCAGGAAAAACTTCCTGACAGTAACAGCTGTTCAACAGTGGAACACACTTCCTCAAGAGTGGTGGAGTCTCCTTCTTTGGAGGTCTCTAAATAGAGGCTGGATGGCCATCTGTCAGTGATGCTTTGATTGGGAGTTCCTGCATGGCAGGGGGTTGGACTGGATGGCCCTTGGGTCTCTTCCAACTCTATGTTTCTATGATTCTACCTCTCCCTCCCCCAAAAATTCAATAGAGCCATTCCAAAACCTCTGAGAGAAGCTATAGGTCATTTTTCTGCGTTTGGGAGCCCTTTCTAAACACACACATACATCTGTTCCAAGTCAGATCAAAGCCTTATTGTCAACCTAACCCTCTGGGATTCAGGCTGCATCTGCAGTTCAAAAATAACCCAATTTGACGCCACTTTAATTGCCACAGCTCGATGCCTTGGAGTTCTGGGAACTGTAGTTTGTTGAGTCACCAGAGCAGAGTTTCTATGATCTTGTCTTAGGGTGAGGGATGCCTGGCAATGGGTAGACAGTCCCAGGAGAGGTTCTAGGATCCAGTCTTAGAAGGTGTTTAGAAAAATGAAATGGCTAGTAGGACTCACAAAGTGTAGGGGGACACTACTGACATCACCAAAACAAAACAAATAATGTCACACCTCACTCAACATTTTGACAGATGGGAAGCCAGGGGACACTTGAGAGACCTCATAAATAGCCTTGGATGTGCATTTCTAGATTTCTTGGAAGCCAGCATAGTTTGGATGAAGGATTCTGGTAACTGTAGTCCAAAAGCAACATTTCCAAACTCTGGAAAATCATTCCAAATACATCATGTAATGCAGAAGTGGAAACATACTGATAAAAGAATCATAAAAAAACAAGCTAACTTTGCACATTATTTCTGTCTATGCACACAAAATGTGTGTTTCAACTGTGCCATCTCATGATGGATTCTGCCGTACAGCTTAAATATATTAAAAATAACACAATAGGGACGGACGCTAGCCTTTATTCGTCTAACCAGTAGAAGAATTAATTTTGCAATTTTGGGTAACCAGAGCCGACTTTCATCAGTAAGGGCACATTTTAAAGAGGGATAAATTCAAGAACATGCTCACTTATCTTTTGAAGCTATTCTGGATCTGATGCATTAAGGGGTTAAAAAGAAATTTTTACCCACGTGATAGCTTTTGTACTAAACTTTTAAGTTCTTGCCATTCAATGTCTTTAAAGGGGCTCTATAATGTCAAGAAGCAAACATATTTAAATTTTAATACTTACGGTAGTTGACCAATTAAACCACCTAAATAGCAGGGGATTAATCAAACATATATTTTTATCTACTCAAATCATGATCAAAAATATAGTACCTGCAGTGTCATCTGAAAGGATGATCCCATACCATTATTCTGTTTGGCAATCCCACCAAAGGAATATCTGTTTTCCCATTATCTACTTTCTACATGTCATGTATAATTTTTATACTTCTATAATGTCCCCTCCTCTCTCCCTCTTTTCTTAAAATAAAGAACACCAAATGTTGTAACCTGTCCTCACAAGACAAATTTGACCTTAAGTTCTTTATATGATGATGATGACTGACTGATGTACCAACACTGTAATAAACATAACTGCATTTACTATTTCCTAATATGGTAAAGACATCACCAAGAAAAGAACTGGTGTACATCCAAGCAAGATAATTGCTCCAATAAATGGACATATAGTAACATCCAGCCTCCTGGAAAAACATAATTGTGCCTCGTTCTATTCATTTGTGAATAACCATGTTCTACTTATTCCAGCATTTTCATTTGTTCCTTCCTTCCTTTAGGAAAGTTGAACAAATGGCAAGTTTGGTGAAAACAGTCAACATTCATTGAGAACCTCTCCAGTATAAGCCAAGTTAAAATAAAGATTGAAATGCAAGAGCACAGCTAGGCTTTACAAATTTTAATTCAGTGGGGCTTGACAATTCCCAATGAATTATGCTCAACAACTTTAGCATATTTATGTGGCAGTTTCAGTTAAAATGGGACACATGTTTAATCTCCTTTATCCAAAATGCTTGGGACCAAAAGTGTTTTGGATTTTGGATTTCCCCCTCAGATTTTGGAACGCCTCTATTTCCATCTATGAACATGATGAGATTAACTTGGAGATTGAAACCAAGTCTAAATGTAAAATTTATTTCAGTTTCATATATTCTTTATACACACAGACTGAAAGTAATTTTATACAACATTTTAAATAATTTGTGCATAAAACAAAGTTTGTGCTCACTGAACAATCAGAAAACAAGTGTCACTATTTCAGCCACCAATAAAAAATATTTTGGTTTTTGGGGTATTTCAGATTTTGGCATTCCAGATAAGGGAGACCCAACTTGTATATTTCTTCTGTATTTAAAAACAAGATGTTTTTCCCTTTATCATTCAGCTTTTTAAACTGTACAATATATGTACCATACACCTAAATTTTTTTGCCATAAAGCTCTCAGTCTCAATCTACAGGGAAATCCACCTGCCTATGAATAAAAGATGTACTACTATAACCGGATAACTGGGCATCAGCTAGAGCCCTCCAGATATTTTTACTTACAGCTCCCATCAGCACCACCCATCTTAACCAATAGTAAGGGAATAACAGTGCAAAACATCTGTAGGGAGACGAGTCATATGCTACTCAGGATCTGTCTGCAGAATAAAAAAGGAAAGTAACAGCATTTCTTCTAACCCTTCCGAATGACCCAGACCAAAATCATGGAAAAGTTACTTTTGGGGGACTTTTGTTGTTAACTGCTGTCAAGTCAACTTTGATTTATGGTGACCCGATGAATGAGAGACCCCCAAGTCACCCTATCATCAACAGCCCTGCTCAGGTCTTGCAGACCCTACAACTCCCCAAATCCACAGAAATGGCCAATAGAGATTGTGGAAGTGGTAGCCCTAAAAAAAGTAACTCTTTGCCAGGCTCTGTCAAAACCCCATAAGCTGCACCAATGCATCTTTCAGATAAATTGAAGCATCTTTCTATTTGAGTGACATTGACATAAATACAGTATGAGGTTTTTAGAAGTAAGGCTTTATGGCGTTTTGATTTACTTTCCCCACCCCTTCATCTACGTCAGGGGTTGGCAATCTGGTACCCTCCAGATGTTTTAAACCAATGGTCCTCAAACTTTGCCTCTCCAGGAGTTTGGGGCTTCAGCTCCCAGAATAATAGGTCATTGGCCAAGCTGGCTCAAGCTTCTGGGAGTGGAAGTCCAAAAACCTGAAGGACACAAGTCTGAGAATCATTGTTTTAGACTTCAGATTCCATAACCCCTTACTATTGGCTTTGTGGTTGTTAAATGCCCTTGAGTCAACCTCAACTCATGGCTACTATCTCCTAGCACCTCTGTCCTCCAGTGCTTTGTTGAGGTCCTGTAATTTCATACCCGCAACTTCCCTAATTGAGTCTATGCATCTAGCATAGGATCTTCGACCTTTTCTTTTGTTTCTTTTGTTTTCTTTTGTTGTCTTTTCCAATAAGTCTTGCCTTTTCATAATGTGGCAAAGTATGATAGTCTCAGTTTCATCATCTTGGCTTCCAAGTTTGGACTTATAAAAGCTCTAGTTCAAAATATCTGAAAGGCATCCTGACTTACAGGGTGTACAGACTAGTGAAAAACGCCAGACTGGGAGCAGAGTGGGGTCATGGCATCCACACGACACACGACCAACTCCACCCCCATGCTGCCATGATGCTGCACGCTACACCACACGGAAGGCATCACGGCAATTCTTTGGTGCTGCGTCCAGATTATGCAGCACCAAAGAAGCACTGAAAAACTGTGGCACCGGCAGCAGCAGCGCCCTTTCCACAGCGCAGAAAGGAGCTGCTTTTTGCAGCTCCTTTATGTGCCATGGAAAGGCCAGATTGGGGGCACAGTGTGTAGTTGCCATGTCCCCAATCCGGCACTAAAAGGGGTGGTCTGTCGAGCCCCTTAGTGTGTTGGGGATACTGAAGATTCCCCCAGGACATTCAGGAGTTCAAACTCACCTTAGTTCCTTGAGGCCCTTTGCAAGTCACAATATCCTCCGAGCATGAGGACCCTTGCTGACTCCTCACTGCCACCCAACCCAGAGAACAACCTGAGCTACACAACAGAGCTTTCATTCTCTCCATCCCTTCAAACCTCTTTGCACATCATTTCCCTTGATCTAATTTGTACCAAAACAGTGTTGGCCAATGGGGAACTGAACAGCTGGTTCGTGGACCACTAAAGTTGAGACTATCCAGGTAACATTTTAACTCACTGCTATTAGGCAATGATTTTCAAAGCACACAGTTTACATCTTTGCCAGGCCCACAGACCCCAGATTAACATTCATCACCTCCAGACAGGCCTGCAGGAAAACCCCTGCCTGAGACTTTGAAAAGCTGCTGTGGTTCATCACAGATGAAACTGAGCTGGACAGACCAATGGTGGTATGTTCTCTAAGGCAACTTTCCTACATTGCTAGAGCCTTATATTTTACTTCCAGACTTGCAGTTCTGGCCAAGGCCTGAGTTTCTAATCCACCAGCCTAACACACAGCAAGGAAGAAGACAATACAAAAGAAGTTTAATCAGCTGTTTGGCTGTGTTTATAAATATCCAAACACACACACTCCAGTTCCAACATTCTATCTACTTGCCATCCAGAAAGCTATGAGAAAAATGTCACCCCAGCACATTGGCAGGAGCATAAGGTGGTGCCAATATGTATGGTCAGGAACCTTATTCTGCCAAGATTCCCTCCCATTAATTCCTCTTTCTGTCCAGGAAACAGGGGTGGGAGAGGGTATACTAGCATCTTGATCTTGGCATACCGGCCAGGATATATCTAGGGCTTTTGAGGGTTGGTTTTTTTGTTTTTGTTTTTTTGCAAATCTTATATTCTAAAAAGGAAGCTTCCAAGCTTGAAAGTCATAGCTTGTGTCCTAATTTGTAACCAATTCTTCCTGAAAGTACAAAGGGTTTGGATTACACAGTGACGAACAAATGTTACTCTGTACATGCTCAGAAGCTTCTACCAAATCTGATTGCTTATTACACAGGTGACCCTTGAGACCCCTCCCTACTGACCTCCCAAAATAAATTAAGCAAAAAACCTACAAAGTGGATCCAAAAATATTTGGGAGAATTCCCTTCCACAAAACAGATCCCTTCAAAACTTAGAAAAGGCCTTAAAGCCAAGCAGGAATTATGTGCCCTCACTTCCAGTCACTTAAAAGGGCAGATGCAACTTTGTGGTGCACCCCTTTAGAGCTCAGGAGGCAGCCAAAATGGGCTGATGAAGATTTCCAGGTTCTGAGGCATGCCCTCTCCATCTCACTATGTGAACTCCTGCTCCATCTATGCAACCATTTACCAGTCCTTTCCATATAATTGACATTGGACTTGTTGCAATCAGGTGCAGCCCCTACAAACCCTGATTACTGTATACTGTATACTTACTGTATATATGCATGTGTAAATCTAGAAATTTTGGTCAAAAAACTGACCCCCCAAAAACCTGAGTCGACTTTATCCATTGGTCAATGTAAGTACTGTACCTTAACTCTTATTTTTAAAAAGGAACTGTCCCCTTGTGAAAGATAAGAGCATAATCTATTATGGAAGCACTGACCACCACCCCGTCCCCCCAGCTCCATTTCTCATCCATCCAGTCTTTAGTATGAGCACACTTTAACTTGCTAGAATTTTCCAAGTTCTTTGGCATTGTTTTCCTTTGCTTCATCATTTAGATCCTTTGTTACATGCCCCTAAGTTTTACCCCCGACTTATCCACGGGTCATATCAAAATCCGTAATTTTGCCCCCCAAATCTGCCTTCAGTTTGTACATGAGGTTAATTTTCTTTTACTGTGATTAAATACAGTATCTCCTCTTAGTGTGACTAAACCATGTACAGAAAGTACTAAAAGTTCCTCACCCAATATTTCCCAGAACTTGAAAGGCAAGAGCTTAATCTGTCTTGGAAGCACTGATTCCCCTCTGTTCTCTTATCCATCCAGCCTTTAGTGTGAGCACCAACAGTGATGGCTGCTTGAATTTTATAAGTTGTTTGGCATCATTTCCCTTTGCTTTATTCTTTACATCCTTTGTTATATGCCCCTAAATTTTACCCGACTTACCCACAGGTCATATCAAAAGCCATAATTTTGGCCCCAAAAATCTGTCTTTGACTTATACATGAGGTTGACTTACAGTCGAGAGTAAATGCTAAGTAGTCCAAAACAGGTAGCTCTTCCCCGTTCCAAAAACCAAATTTTCCAAGCACTAATATTTCCCTTTGCACCTCACAAAACTGTGACAAGGCTGAAGCCCAGGAATAACCTTCCTCTGAGAACCAGAGCAGTTTTGCTCTCAACACTCACTGCAGGCCTTCTGTCTCCAGGCCAAAGGCAATGGCAAAAACTTGGGGCGGAGGGAGGAATGAAATGGGAAACGGACCAGGACTGACAGTTCGACACAGACCATCCTTCAACAAGAGGCAGTGAGGAGTTCTCAGAACATCAGCCAAAGTAATTACTGAGCAATACGCCAAGATTTGGCCTCTCTGAAAGCTCATGCAGACCCCCCAAGTGGAGTCGCCTACACACAGGTGCCCTTTAGCCCCAAGCACCACTGAAGAGGTCAGAGAGCAGAAAAGCAGCAGATCGAGATGTCCATCGGCAAACCCTGCTGCTCAGGAACTCTCCTACCGTTGCACAGCTTGGGACTAGGAACGTAAGAAGAGCCCTGCTGGCAGAGGCTAAATGTCCACCCATCACGTGCCCAAACAGTGGCCAAGCAGATGCTTCTGGCAAGCTCAGAATCAAGCCAGGAAAGAAGAAGCCCATAATTTTACTGATCACTTTATTTACAGATCAGATCCCCACATCTGGATCATGTCCATAGGAGAGTAATCAAAATGGTGAAAGATCTGGAAGCCATGCCCTGTAAACAGTGGCTTAGGGAGCTGGGTATGTTTAGCCGAAAGAAGAGAAGCTTAAGGGGTAACAGGATAGCCATGTTTAAATATTTGACGGGGTGTCTTATTGAAGAGGGAGCAAGCTTATTTTCCACTGCTCCAGAGACTAGGACATGGAGCAGTGGATTCAAACTACAGGAAAAGAGATTTCATCAAAACATTAGGAAGAACATCCTGAAGGTAAGAGCTGTTTGACAACGAAAAACACCAGTGGTGTATTTAGTCCAAGTCTCAAGTCTCCACCTTCAAGTTTAAAGCCAAGTCTCAAGTCCTTGCAAGATACTTTCGCATCAAGTATCAAAGTCTGGGAGCCAACTTTTTAAAAAATGAAGAGAAAAAAAAAAAGGAAGCAGGGTGCATTTCTTAGAGGGAACAGGAAGTGTGTTAGGCAATAAGCTTGAAGTGGGGGCTGAGGTCTGCTTGGTAGCTTGTCCCTGCTGCACATCAGAGGAAGCTTTAGAAGGAAGCTTCTGCCTCAAGCCCACTGCACAACACATTTGCTGTTCTCTTCCAAGAACCTCTGGAAATGAGTCTTGTCTGCTGCTCAAATGGCACTAGCAAGTCAATCAATAAAAATATCCACGTCTCAAGTCACGTCCGGTCAGTGTGTCATTTTTACCTAGTCCTTGAAGTAACCTGACTCCAACCTACCATATATACACAATTATAAGTCGAGAAATTTATGCCCCAAAATTGACTTTATATTGACTGGGTCGACTTTTATATGGGTCAATATCTAATACTGCTTAGAAAGGTCCTAAAACAAGCCTGATGCCCCATTCTTGGTGCCTCGATGCACTGTGTTTCTCTCTCTCTCTCACTGTAAGAGGTTCCCAGTTTGATTTGCAAGACTCCCCTTCCCATGGAAGAAACACTTCATTGCTTCCCTTCGCAGTCCTATTTACAAGCCTCCTCTTCCCACTTCCTTCCCTCAGCAGGCCAATTTGTAAGCTCCCTTTCCCATGGAAGAAACCTACATTTAACACCACTTGCTTCCCTTCTCAATCCAATATTAAAACCTCTCCTCCAGGACATATGAATCCTTGTTAGGGTCAGGAGAGGTCCAGGGAAGGAGAAGGAGAGATGCAAGTGGCATTTCCCCCCTTTCCATCCTTCCTTATAGCCCCCTAGGTTTTACCCTTGACTTATCCACAGGTCATATCAAAATCCATGATTTTGACTCTGAAACCTTCCCTCGACTTAGACATGAATTCCACTTGTGCATGAGTATGGTAACTCCAAGTCAACTAACTCAAGTCAACATCACTAGAATATGCCGCCTTCCGAGTGGAGGTTTTTAAGCAGAGGCTTGATGGCCATCTGTCAGAAGTGCTTTGATTGAGAATTCCTGCATGGCAGGGTGTTGGACTGGATGGCCCTTGAGGTCTCTTCCAACTTTATGATTCTATGATCTGCCAGTTGGGTGATTTTTTTTTCCTTCCTATTATTTTTAGTACTACTATTATCAGCTTTTTTATGTTCCACCTTTTCACCAAAACTGGGCTCAAGGGAGTTTACAACAGTTAGAATTAAAATGGAATTAAACTAACAATAGCAGTGCTTCTTTAGCTATCTGATGTGTAGGACTGGCAAGGTTCCCCCCTCCACCCCAATTTGACAAAGAACAAGAATATTTGTGCCCATTGCATACAACTGCTTCTTCCTTTTGGATCAGCAGCCAATTGCTTATGGACCAGCACCCGTCCCGAGGCCACTACTTTGAAGTTAAAAAGTGACTGCTTTGAATACTTTGAAGTTAAATATAGCAGTTTGAACCCACTTTAATTTCCATGGCTCAGTGCTATGGAATTCTGGGATTTATAGTTTGGTGGAGCAACAGGGATGGCTAAATATATCACAAAACTACAAATGCCACAATTACATAGCACTGAGTCATGGCAGATAAAGTGGTGTCAAATTCTTTTATTTCTGCAGTGTGGCAGAAGCTCAAAGCGAAATGGTGACAGATACACAGTAGATAAGAGGAAAAACTTCTTCACACAATGCATTAATTATTCATGTTATTTTACTGTAAGTTTAGTGGGGGGGAGGGAATTGGTGGAATGTATTTTAATATATGTTGTATTTTGTATTGTATTTTATCTGTTATTGTAAGCCGCTGCCATCCTGTGGGAGAGGTGGCATATAAATAAATAAATTATTATTATTATTATTATAGCTGCACTGTGGAATTTGCCACGATAGGATGCAACAGTGGCTTCCATCCTGGATGGGCAGAATAAAGTGCTGACCAAATTCACGGAAGATGGGTTCACTAACATCCAGTGGACAAGGCCAATGGATCTAAATTGTCTCCAGTGGCAAAGACGAATTATGAGTTGCTGGAGAGCATAAGATAGAGGGTGCGTTAGCACTCAGGTCCTCCTTGCCCTTCCCATGAACAACTAGTTGACCACTGTTGACTAGAATGCTGGACTAGACTGAAGGTCTATCTGACAGAACTTCAGTGCAAACCAGCATCGCTCGTGACATGTTGCTCATCTGCTCAAGTTTAAAGTTATTGTCTGGCCACATCTTTCATATGTCAAAGCTACAACGTAAGTCTCCTTCCCTCACACTGACCATAACAAGTTTGGAGTTGAATATGCAACAGCAAAAAACAGTTTTTTTCTGCTTGCACAAGATGAATGGTGGAAATAACCTTCCCTCCTCAAAATGCCAGCAAAGGCTAATCACAGCTGACAGTTTGGTGGTAACTTACTATTGTATATACAGAACCCATGAAAGCATCCAAGTCATTTCAAGAACTTCAAACTCTCTAGGAAAGCTTTACCAAAGCTACATGGCTTTTCCATCTCAGATAATACTGGGCAAAGGCAAGAAACTCGCAATACAAATATCAAACCCACATCCTGGTTCATGTGCACAAAGAAGCATCTCCTGCCCCAGAATGCAAAAAGCTATTCCAGCTCACACCAGGGGAAAGCACACAACACTATGCAAGACACACTCAGTATTTCAGGCTGACAAAATTCATCGCTGTGACAGGCTAGGTACTCACATAAGACCCTGTCCAAAATTTAAAATCCACTGTGTGACCTTGGGGAAAGCAAAGGCAAACCCTCTCTGAACATGACAGGGTCCCACCTTAGGGTCACTGTAAGTGGGAAATGATTTGAAAACACACAACAATCACAAGCAGAGATCCTGATATGCACACTAGCCCCACAAAAAGGCAATGGCAAACCTCCTCTGAACAAATCTTACCAAGAAAACCCCATGGTAGGTTTGTCTTAGGATCACCATAAATCAGAGTCTTAATTGGCTTATGCAGAAATGACTTGAAGGCACACAACAATAACAACAACAACTCCTGTGAAACTAGGCTGGTGCTTACACAATAGGGCTTTCTCTGCAGCAACACTCAGACTGTGGCAGCTATGACTGTTTTTAACTTTTTAAAAAATTATCTGTGATTTCAGAATTATTTTTACAGAGGAGGTTTTAATTTGTTTTTAAATGTGTTTTAATCATGCATTTAAATGCGTTTCATCATGGTTTTAAATTTGTTTTACTCATGTATTTACTGTTTTAAATGTTCTTATTTACTGCACATCACTCTGAAGACCCTGTAGGCTGAGGAATAATAAACCAAAGCCTTAAATAATAAATAAGTACTGTCACTATTTCTCCAAACAGTCTAATAACCAAAAGCATCTGGTTAGAGACACTAAATGCCTTGACCGAGAGGAAATCAGGGGTTTGCTTAAGACACTAGTTTAAAATGCTTTCAGGTCTTGTTAGCACTACTTCTAGGACTTAGAAAAGTTCATTTTGAACTACAACTTCCAGAATACCTAGCCAGCAGTATTCCAAGAAAGAAAGAAAGAAAGAATCTCTCCAAATTCTGAAGTTATTACATGATGTCTTTAAAAGCATAAGCCAGTTAAGACTCTTGGAGAACACTCAAGGCCAACTTCCATGCATTTTTACGAAGTCCTCCATGCTAGCCATTTTCCATACATATAATCCAAATCATCCAAATGACAGCAAATTACCATGAAGAACAGAATGCCTGCAAAACAAGGAATTAGGAAACCTACAACATTGGCTGTGTACAGTCTTGTCACATTGTTCTTGAATGGCTGCCCAGGACCATATAGTCAGTTTATGGCTTTTAAGAGCAAAGTACACAGGTAGGCATGCTCAGAAACATACACACATCAGTACAAGACAATTGATTCATGCCTATTGTGCAATGCACAGAAAGTGCCCCTGGGTAAACTGCATTTTTAATGAAGTTGTTCCAGGTTGATATACCCTGTTTCCCCAAAAATAAGACATCCTCTGAAAATAAGACCTAGTAGAGGTTTTTCTGAAGTGCTAAATATAAGGCCTCCCCCAAAAGTAAGACCTAGCAAAGTTTTTGTATATAAATATATATACTGTACAGTATATAATAAATGTTCGGTTTTTTTTGTTCAATAATAAATGTGAATTCTTCTTCATGGAAAAATAAGTCATCCCCTGAAAATAAGACATAGCACATCTTTGGGAGCAAAAATTAATATAAGACACTGTCTTATTTTCGGGGAAACACAGTATATTATACCATTAAAAGTCTACAGCTGTGATAATGCCTGGTCCTAACCCTTCAAATTATCATTGACAGTGGTATCTCTGTAAATGGTGCCACCCCAAAAGAGTAAGAAGAGAAGGCATGGATGGAATCCCACAATGGATGTTAATACAAAAGGGGGTGGGAAACCTTTGGCACTCCAAATATGCTGGAGCATATATGTGTGTGAGAGCCTTCAAGTTGCCTGTCAACTTACAGTGACCTCATGAAATTCACACAATTTTTTATCCTCATAGGTCATTTTGCCAGTTCTCTCCTCTGAAATACAGAATTTGGTATTTGTTGGTGGTCTCCCATCAAAGTACCAACCTTGCTTAGCTTACAATGTGATATGGGATCTGGTGCCTTTAGGGTACTTAGGCTTACAACTCCCATAATCCATTACCATAGGGTATCTGAAAAACAAAATCTAAAATATCTAAAGGGCCAAAGGTTTCCTATATATGGGATATGGGTATGCAGAATACACTCTGCACTGCCAAAAATGACACTGATACACCTCTCTTCCACTCATGGAAGATTTTTCAGGCATCTTTTGAACTTCTGGCATTCTTTAAAAATAGGATCTATAAAAGAAAGCAGCATAAATTAGAAAACAGTACAACTGCTAAGCATTACAACCAGCCAGGTGTTTTGGGAACCTGCTTCTGCTAACCCCAGATACTCGGGCAAACAAACAAGATTTATTCAAGTCTCAGATGTATTACCACAGAGCTTGGAATGGCTACCATGAAGCCGTTCACTGTACCATCACTGTATTCAACTGCTGCCAGTCCTGACTAGAGTAGATCTGCTGAAACAACATGATTTGCCTAAGTATTGACATACCGGTATTCAGCAGTAGATTTGTACTCTAACAGGAGTTTGTTCTCAGGCTAAACTGCTCAAAATCCCCCAATCAGGATTGCCACTAGCCATTTTTCTAAGTCCCGAGTCTGCCAGGCTGCATCCAACATGATGAGCTGAAATCTGTCAACCCTTCAGACACAAGACAAACAGATGCAAGGCAGCCAGTTCCTAGGGATTCCCAAGTAGTTCAAATCTGGAAAGGCTGCCCCAGCTGTCACAGAGGGTTGCAGCTGTGCCATCCTGTGGACCTTGCAAACAGCTGCACAACTATTTCTTACGCTCTTGTCACTCAGTCAATTGGGTAGGACTGCACAGTGCTGGAGAAGAGTTTTCCAATGGAGAGCCTAACTCTTCCTTCATTCCCATTCAGCCAGGCTGCCTCTAACCCACTTGAAAAAAGGAACAGTGAGTACTACAGTGATCTATCAGTGCCCCAACTAGAAAGCAAGACAGCTGAGGAGTCAAAAAAGAGCCTTGTTTAACTTTGTTCCATTGGCAAAACAGCTGCTCTGGGCTTCATTTCACACCGACTTGGAGAAGGCAAGACCAGCTGTTCAACAACTTCTCAAATGGCGACAGTGTATGGAGGCCCATGATCACACACAACCCTGGTTAGAGTCTGCCATTCACTTTATAGAGAAAAGCCAGCTACTGAAGAGTGAACAAAGAGTTCCCATTTTGTAATGCTCCGCCAACAACTGTCAACTGCCCATGGGAGCTTGATAGATTGGAAAAGTTATGTTTCGGATTGAACTCCCAGAATCCCTAAATTGCAATTCCAGAAAGGAATTTCTCCCAGCTCTCAGACTGACACAGCAAATACCTGGCACTGTTCATGGATGGATGAGGAGTACTAAACTGGCACTGAGCCCAAACAAGACAGAAAATGGTGGAAGGAACCCTGACAAGACCTGTGGCATTTGGCCTGGCCAATCCTCCCTTTTAATTTTTTTTAAATAATATTTTTTATTAAACATATAAAAACACAAACATTAATTTAATAAAAAAATACATCCAATCATATCAATGTAACAGTACAGAAACATACATACTAACATTCAACATACACACTGCTAACATATATCTGTGTTTCTTATCATGTAGCTACAATAGATGCCGATATTCTTCCAGTTTCTCACATTCACACTTTTATCTTTCAACTTTGTACCCTTCTTCTACCCCTTCTGTCTCTTCAGTCCATTTACTTCTTACTTTCCTAATTTCTTAATACCTTCCCTTTTCGATCAAGGCTACAGCCTGGGGATACACTTACTGTACATTCAGCCCAGAAGACAGAGGCTCCATGACACAAAAATGCCTTTGGTCAACTTCAACCAATAGATTAAGAAAGGGCAACCTTCACATATTGCTGAACAGCAACTCCTAGCATTCATCACAATTGAATCAAGGTTGACGGGAGTTGCAATCCAATGATACCTGGAGGTCCAAAAGCTGTCCACCTCTGCAAGAGGTACACCCCTATCCTTCCTGGAAAGAAAGGCCCTCACTACAGTTACTCATACACTGTAAATATTCATCTTAGGTCACCAAGGAGTATTGAAAAACTTCAGCTGGTACCCTGTATGGTGATCATCTTATAAAACACAGACTCTCTGGATGTAGCACTACAGCATAAGAAACTGCTGTATATGTATGAGCCTCATGCATTGCCCTTTCCCTCCATGATATGCCTCAACTCTAGATTTCCCCAATTAATTAATGTATATAGTCTTGTATAAGTCTAATTTAGGTTAAAAATTGACCCAAAAAATGTAAGTTGACTTATGCATGAGTCAATGGAAGTACTATATTTTAACGCATATGTGGGGGGGGGGGGGGGTGCCCTGGAAGCTCTGACTCCCTTCTACTCTCCCAGCCATTCAGCCTTTAGTATGTGCACAAATAGTTATGTCTGCTGGAATTTTTTAAGCTCTTTGGTATTGTTTTCCTTTACTTCGTCCTTCATATCCTTCATTACATGTGCTTACATTTTACCCTCGACTTATCCATGGGTCATATCAAAATCCAGAATTTTGGCCCAAAAACTTGCCCTCGACTTATATATGAGGTCGATTTACAGTCGAGCATATATGGTAATCAGTTCATCAATCATTTGTATTTCTCTTGTATCTGAGCTGGGAAAGGGGGGGGGGGCTATACACCAGATTCAATCCTGTAACTATAGTTTCTAGTTTCAGTAAAAATGTGGTTAACATAACCAAGCAGAAGTCTTCAGGCACAGTACAGCAATACAGGAAAAGATCACATATATCATGTTGTGGTTGTTTTGATTATATGTTTTTTAATTGCTTTTTAACTCGGTAGAATTTTAATATTATAATTCCTTTAATTGTCTGGTAGCATTATAATGTTTTGTTTTTTATTTGTACCTGCTGTGAATCACCCGAGAGGATGAATATGTCAGACAAATAAAAAAGAACATGGATTGTACATCTCTTGGCTTAATAAGACAATGCATGTTGCATCTGAACTGGATCACTGTAACGAACACAAGTGTTACACTGATCTGAAAGCTCTACACCCTACACCAGCTAGTCTCAGCAACTCAGATGTTGGCTTTGATCTTGTGACAACATGGAACTAAAATTATCTGAATGAGTACCTCTTCCAGCCAAATGCAGCAGAACAGATTTTAAGGCAATGAAGGGGACCGCAGGGTGGAAGGGAGAACTGACCCTTCTCTGCCCTGCTAATCGAAGCAGAAAGACATCAGTGGATATCACCTGCATGTTTATCTTATGAAGATAGGCTATGGTGATGGTGGATACCATCATGGTTTTTTGTGTTTTTTTTTACTTATCCTACAGTGAACCTATCATGGGGTTTTCTTGGCAAGATTTGTTCAGAGGAGGTTTGCCATTGTCTCCCTCTGAGACTGAGAGCCTGTGACTTTCCCAAGGTCACTCAATGGGTTTCATGGCTGAACTGGGAATCGAACCCTAGTCTCCAGAGTCATAATAAGACTTAAACCATTACGCCACGCTATACATGCCACTAAAAGACGACAGACAGAATCCTGTTGGCACACTACAGTAGTGTAACAATACATTATGCTAGTGCAATGTACTTTTTCACCATGCATGCAAGGGAGAGGAGATCTTGCCAGCTCCAAATTTCCAAATGCTTCACTTCTGGAGAAGGGGCCAAGGGTCCTTTGAGAGGAGCCATATAGAAAATTGTTTGTCTTGTGGAACAGGTGATGTTCTAAGCTACTCCTTCTAGAAGGCCTTGAGTTGCAAGGATGCTTCCAGAAGCCAGGCATTTAGAAACAGGCTGCTACGAGCGAACAGCTGCCTCCTCTTGTGTCCGCCACTGCCTTGGTCATCTTCCCTTTGCTGTGGACACTTCCATCATGTCACTGCTATTTTTGCCTCCACCAAGATAGTTACACTGGCAAAGGGACTTAAGATGATCTTGGCCTGAACTACAGGCCAGAAAGTGCCTGAAACTAATTGTGTGTTGTCAAAGGCTTTGATGGCCTGAAGATGCCAGCCACAGATGCTGGCGAAAAACCAGGAATACTCTTCTGGAACATGGCCACATAGCCCAAAAACCCCACAAAAACAATTGTGTGCTGTTGTGCGTTATGTGCCTTCATGTTGTTGTCGACTTATAGTGACACGATTGAGGGTCCTACGTAAGCCACTCTCCCATAGCACCATTATGGAAAGATTAACAAAGATCTGCCTTACAGGGCCACTATAGGGATTATAAGATCATGTAAGCAAAGAGCTTTTGCCCTCTAAAATGAGAAATAAATGCCAAGTAGAGAGACTGTACAGTCCCCACAGGGTTGGAATTACACAAAAGATATGAGAGATTCTGGTTTCTGCTCAAACATGAATCAAACTGCCTAAGACTCAAGACAGGGATTTGATAAGAATAAGTGACAAGGTAAGGACAGGAAAAGACAATATATACTTCAGAATTGGGAAATGGGGCAGGGGGAGAACCCTCCAGTTGCTGTTGGCTTGCATATCCAATAGTGAAAGATCATAGGAGTCAGGGTCTGTCAGTACCAGGAGGACCATAGATTCCCCATCTCTTATCCCCAATAAGAGCTCCTTAGAGGACAGGATGAAATCAGGAGTGAGGAATCTGTAGTTCGTCATATGTTGTTGGATAATAACTATCCCCTGATAATTAGTCACACCGAGTAGGACTAATAAGTTCAACGTCTGGAATCATCACCATCATTTCTGGCCATTGCATCCATCTGAACTGTCATTTGGAGTGAGAGATCTATAAGCACCTCCAAACTGTGAACACCATCTTTCAGGGAGAATGTAACCCCATCCAGGACTAGCTGAATTAAATCTGAACTTGAATTAAATTGAATTTGAATTAAAAGAAAGAGTATTATTATCAATCTAACAGGTCCATTCACTGAATAGAGCATCTAAATAACAGAAAAATGTTAGGTCAAGGATGGGAATGGTGTTCGTAGAATCATAGAATCATAGAATCATAGAGTTGGAAGAGACCACAAGGGCCATCTAGTCCAACCCCCTGCCATGCAGGAACTCCAAATCAAAGCATCCCTGACAGATGACCATCCAGCCTCTGTTTAAAGACCTCCAAGGAAGGAGATTCCACTACGCTACGAGGGAGTGTGTTCCACTGTCGAACAGCCCTTACTGTCAGGAAGTTCCTCCTAATGTTGAGGTGGAATCTCTTTTCCTGCAGTTTATATCCATTATTCCGCGTCCTAGTCTCTGGAGCAGCAGAAAACAAGCTTGCTCCCTCCTCAATATGACATCCCTTCAAATATTTAAACAGGGCTATCATATCACCTCTTAACCTTCTCTTCTCCAGGCTGAACATCCCCAGTTCCCTAAGGCGTTCCTCATAGGGCATGGTTTCCAGACCCTTCACCATCTTAGTTGCCCTCCTTTGGACCTGCTCCAGTTTCTCCACATCCTTTTTGAATTGTGGTGCCCAGAACTGGACACAGTATTCCAGGTGGGGCCTGACCAAAGCAGAATAGAGTGGCACTATTACTTCCCTTGATCTAGACACTATACTTCTATTGAGGCAGCCTAAAATTGCATTGGCCTTTTTAGCTGCCGCATCGCACTGTTGACTCATGTTCCGCTTATGGTCTACTTGGACTCCTAGATCCCTTTCGCATGTGGTCTCATTCAGCCAGGTGTCCCCCATTTTATATCTGTGCATTTCATTTTTCCTCCCTAAGTGCAGAACCTTACATTTCTCTGTGTTGAATTTCATCTTGTTAGCATTGGCCCATCTTTCTAGTCTATTCAGGTCATTTTGTTCAAAATTGCACTCCAGTGTTGTTCAAAATTGCACTCCAGATGGGACTGAACTGCAATTCCCAGCATTCTTCATCATTGGTTATTCTGGCCAGATCTGTTGGCAGTTGAACGACATCTGGAGGGCTACACAATTCCCTTCTAATATAAAGTCCTCAGCAAACTGTGAGAGGAAAAGTGAATACTTTTTTTTAAAATATATAGCATTACAAGTAAGTACATGTAAGACAAGGAAACCCACAGGGAAACCTTGGGTGAGTAACACACTCTCAAGCCCCAGAAAACCCTGTGACAGGTTCACCTTTGGGTCACCATAAGTCAGAACCAACTTCAAGGCACACCACCACCACCACAACAATGGCAATGAAAGCATGGCCTAAATACCCTAAAAGCACCAGATTCTGTCTGCTCTTGGAAGCTAAGCAGGGTCAACTCTGAGTTAGTAGTTGGATAGGTGACCAGCAACAAATACCAGGTACTGAAGGTCCTTCCTTTCAGAGAAAGGAACTGGCAAAACTGAATATTCCTTGCCTTAGAAAACCCAGTGCCATTTGTTTGTCAAATGACCTGAAGGCACATACACTCATAAGGCAAGAAAATATGGAGAAAATATCAAGATGTTTTGCACGGGTTCAGTTTAAACACTATGCTAGAGAGGCAACTCAGTTTTGTGAAATTTAGCTATAAATCAGGAATGGTTTGTACGATCCATTTTTATAAACGTAGAGGGAGATGCGATGTATATATGTTTCTGCATCCCTTTTTATTCATTTTATATACTTGTACATGAGGGGAATAAATTTGGTGTGCAGGCAAATGAAGAAAGAGTATTTAATACCAAAAACATCTTTCAACTGTTACCAACAAAGGGATAACACTTTCCGGAAGCTGTAGTTAGGAAGAAAGAAGCAAAAAGGATGCGCTGGTAGTGATGTTAACTGATCATTGTTGGAAATTTCACAGAACTGACCTTCAGTTCTGGTGCAATCCAAGGGGCATCTGGACCTTAGAGAACTCCAAATAAAAATCACCTGAAACATTTTCATGTTCTATTTCCTTGCCTCACATTTGCTGACTGTTGTGCTGGACTAGATTGAACCTTGGTCTGCTGAAGCTTGGCTCTGAAGTTCACAAGCTATATTTACACAAGAAACAGAAGTGAGCTGTAGCACTTTGCTTGTAGCTTTTAGTCAGAGCTACCACTCCCTTTTTTGTGATTTGTCATTGTTTCCCAAGCAGCTGTTCTAACATCAGGATACATTCACTGGTAAGTTATGGCACGTCTACACTACAAAATTAAAACAAGTTTTCAAACTGCTACAGCTCTCTTGGAGCTTTGGGACGGAGCTGAAAAATCTGCAAGCAAACCCTAGCCCCATGACAGAACTATGGTTCCTTAAGGATAAAAAGTAATCCTTAAGCCACGGACAATCAATTTAGGTCAGTAGCGTAAACATTTCTCGTCATAAGTTTTTTGTGGTGAAAGACATTCAGAAATGGTTTACCGGTAACTCCTTTTGCACAGCACTAACAAGAACCAGCTATAGAGTCAAACTCCAGCTTCAAAATAAAAACTCATCACATTATAGTGATATATGGTAAATATATCATTTTATGCTAAATCAAGTAAGTACATTTTATGTTCCATCAATCTAAATAGACCAATGATTATTCATCTGGTGGTGAAGAAATGCCAATTTACAGCGTGCTGTAGTGGTCTGAATGCTGGATGAGGACTCGGGAGATCAGGGTTCAATTCTCAGTTTAGTCAGGAAACTCACAAGGTGACTTTGGGCAAATCACAGCCTCAGAGGAAGGCAATGGCAAACCTCCTCTGAACAAACCTTGCCCCTTCCCCAAAATGATAGGTTGGCCTTAGGGTCACCATAAATCAGAAATGACTTGAAGGCACACTACAACAAGAAGAAAAACAACAATACGGTAACCATTTTACTAAAGTGCTAGAATTCAAAGATATAGCCATGTTAATCTGTAGAATCAATATGTACAGAGATCTTGTAGCACCTTTGAGACCAACTCAAGAAAAAAGAAAGACCAAATGCATCTGAGGAAGTAGACCTCAATCTACAAACGCTCATGCAACCAACTTCTTTCTTTAGTTAGTCTCAAAAGTGCTACAAGATCTCTCTTCAAAGTAAAATTATTATTACTAATTAATATATATATTTGCCATTTATGAAGGAGCTGGGAGTCAGACAGCAGGAGGGAAAAGATTGCAAATGTCAATCTATTAGATGTCAAAGCGCTGGTGTCACTGCCATTGTCTCTGAGAGATCTTCTGCCAGTGTCACCTTCCACACACATACACTCACTATTGCTGTTGCTCAGGAGTTATTACTATTATTATTATACTTTATTTATATAGCACTGTAAATTCACACATCTGTTTGGCATGCTTAGTCCTCAACAAAAGCCTGCCTGATGTGGGAGACCCTACTAGCAACACTGCTACCATCAGCCTATACTTTTGCCTCACAAAAGCATACAATCCTACCACCATGGAAAGGCAGTGCTATGGTGGGAGGCAGTAGAAAAACAGGAGGATCACGTTACAGGTAGATCGACTCAAGTCAAAGAAGCCACAGCCCTGAGTTTGCAAGACTTGAGCTGTTGCAGACAAGGTATCCTGGAGCTCTCTTATTCAGAGGGATGTCACAAATCAAAGTGACTTGACAGAAAATCATAACAAAGTACAGTTGGCCTTACACATTTGCGGATTTGATTATTTGCGGTTTTGGTTAGTATGTTCTCTGTAGGAATCTCTAGTTCTAAGTCCTCCAGCACAACTCTGCCAAAAGTTAATCATAAGAGCTGTGCTGGAGAACCAGGTGGTGAAACTACTTTGGGATTAGTTGGCCCTCTACAATTGCAGCTTTGGCTTTTGTGGCTCTGATTATTTGCAGTTTTGATTATTATGTTCTCTCTAGGAATCTCTACATCCTCTAGCGCAATCCTGCTGTGGGCTGACCAAAGAGTTGTGCTGGAGAACCTAGACGTTCCGAGAGAAAACACTTCTCTAGGCATTTGTAGGTCCTCCAGCATGATTCTATGGTCAACTTCTGGCAGATGTTGACCACAGAGTTGCACTGGAGGATCTGGAGATTCCTAGAGAGGTGTTCTCTCAGGTAAAAAGTGTTTGTTTTTTTAATTTGTATTTTTATTTTATTGCATTTTATTTCCATTACTCCCAACCCCAGTGAATGTGGAGGGACCACTGTACAGACATGGTGCTGGAGACAACCCACTATTCCACTATTAAGCAGCATTGTACTGGGACTCCATCCATCCTGTACCACAACCTCCTGATGAATCATGATTTGTAAACTTTGCAAATTTTAATTTACCAGAAGTCAATGCTTGAAGGTGCTTTCCTGAGGCTGTAATCCAGATGAAAAGCCAGGGCATATAAAGGAGAGACTCGAGGTGTCCCCTGGCCAGCAATCCTTTCCTCTCAGACCCCACCAAAGTCTGATGCTTTTCATACTGTTTCCAGAAAACAGATTCTTTAGATCAAGAGGTTATGGAAATCTGCCAGTGACTCTTTGTACAGACCTAGCAATACTAGCAGCCTTAAAGGGGGAAAGAGAGGGCAGCCAACAAGAGTTTTAAACCGTCACTTTAAAAAGGTACAAGTGGCCCTGCTAGCTGGGGATGATGAGGGTTGCAGTGCAACTCCTCTGGAGGCTGGTTTTTTTTTTTTTTGGCTTGGGGTGTATTCACCCCACAGAAATAGAGACGTTTGATGCCACTTCTGCCATGACTCCACCATACAGAATCCTGGGATTTGTAGTTTGTACTAGAACTTTCTGGTAGACCAGGCTGAATACGTTACCAGCCACAAATCCACAGGATGGGGTTAAAGTGGTGTCAAACTGCATTATTTCTGGAGTGGATACTTCCTTAGAAATGACTGCAGGGTTATCTGAATGGTGTGCTTTCTGAAGAGGTTCGTGTTCTTGTTTTCATTTTACTTAATTTATTATTTTTTCCATCCATTACTGGAGAACTGATGACAAGGGACAGGTTAAAACAGTTAACAATGCAGAATATTATCCTAGATTGAACTTGCTATGGCTCAGGTACAATATGGGTATCTGGGTGCCTAAATAAATTAGTGAATATTATAACTGCTGATACCAAAACCATCAGCTTTCTCTCACTTCCATGTGTCCCAAGAAACGTTTCATTCATCAGGTATGACAGCTTTCTGGAAACTGGCTTCTTTTTTGTATTAGATGCCAGATGACTAATACAGGTAATCTTTGGCTATGTTAAGAGCTTTTGTATCACATTTCCAAAACACACTGCAGAAATAATCCAGTTTGAGACCGCTTTAACTGCCCTCACTCAATGCTAGGAAATTCTCAGAACTGTAGTTCTGCGAGACATTTAGCCTTCTTGGTCAGAGAGCTCTGGTGTGCTACAATAAACTACAATTCCCAGAGTTCTCTGAGCCAGGGCAGTTAAAGCCGCCTCAAACTGGATTATTTCTGCAGTGTGTTTTGGACCACATACACCTTCTGCATACTGCAATAATACGTTTGAAGAGACAGCTGTGCTGTGGTACTATTTTATTACTAAATGCTATGTACTGAAAAGACAAACAGCCAAATAAAAATAGCCAAAAGGTACAGTGTGAACTTGACAAGAGTTGCAAAAAATAAATTCTAAGGCAGCCAACTAGCATAATAAATATAAACAAGTTTGATGTTCACCTCGGTGCATAACCAACTGGTTTCATCCCCTTTTGTCAAGTTAACCTAACTACCAAGAGGTTTAATGCAACTATTCCATGAACCAGCGAGGTGTAAGTAGTTTGAGTGTTGGACTAGGACTCCAGATCAGTGTTCAAACCTGCATTCAGCCTTGGAAACTCACTGGGTGACATGCGACAAGTCGTACCCTCCCATCCTAATATGAAGACAATGACAAAGCTCCTCTGAATAAAACTTGCAAACAAACCTAAGACAGGATCACCGTAAACTGCAGTCAGCTTGAAGACGTATAACAATTCCACGAATCTCTGACAACTTTCCTGCAAGGTATTCAGAAGCTCCAAGCAGTTGTTGAAACTTCTGAGGATCTGAGAAGGACAGCAGACATGCTCCAACCAAATAGGAAACAACATATCTATCATGGCACCTCAGCACCAAAAGCAGACATGGTTATGTACAAGTGAATAAAGAATTGGGGATGTGTATTCCAGAATGGGTTCATCATGGTCCAGACTTTGCAAGACCTGAGCAGGGCTCACTTAGATGTCTCTCAAAGGCTGGGCCACCATAAAGTCGAAGGTGATTTACTTGATAAAAATCTATATACTCTTACCTCCAAAAGAATGGCCTTTAGCCCACCCTCCAGCAGCTTATCTGTTGCCACACTTCATTGTGGCACAAGGCATTGTTAAGGGCACTGCCTTTATGGACACAAATAAATGAAGACGTGGATATACAAATATTAAGATACCCACAGTTCCAGCTTTCTTAACTAGAAGAAACACAAAAATCCATCTGGTCCAGTGTTCACTTTCTGAGGGACGTGTTTTTAAGTATTTGTGGGACAAACATCCCCAATTATTTTTTCATTTCAACCTACATTTGCTATTATTGGTATAGGGACATGCTTGGATAAATTCTGGCCCTCAAAACAAACTGCATTGGGCTGAAGACAACTCAGTGCCAGAGGATCGGGACAGTATTTGCTGATTTTCGTGTGTGTGTTGTTTCCTTTCAAGACACTTTTGACTTATGGCAACCCTAAGGCGAATCAATCATGTGGCTTTCTTAGCAAGTTTCTTCAGAGGGGGTTTGCCACTGTCATCCTCCAAGGCTGAGAAAGTGTGACTTGCTCAAGGTCATCCAACTGGTTTTCATGGCCAAGCCAGAATTCAAACCCTGGCCTACAGAATCATAGTCCAAAGCTCAAACCACTACACAACACTGGCTCCGCTGATTTTAATACATGTTAATAATGATGCCAATGTGGTGTAGTGATTTGAGCATTTGACTATGACTTTGGAGGCAAGGTTCAATTCCCCCATTCAAGCATAAAATCTCATTGGGTGATCTTAGGCAAGTCTCTCTCTCTCAGCCTCAGGATGACAATGGCAAACCCCGCTCTGAAGAAACATGTCAAGAAAAGGGTCGCCGTAAGTCAAAAATTACCTGGAGGCACACAACAACAAAACTGATGTAGCAAAGGAAAATTTTAAAATTGCCTTTAAAAGATTTTGAGACATTCTCACTCCTGTATGATACGGTGTGTGACTAACATATACAAATGGCCTTACGAAATGTCTGAACATTTGAAACAGCCAACCTCCAGTCGTCCAGACATGATGGACATCCACTCCCTCTGCCCATTCTGTGACCATGCTAGCTGTGGATGTTGTTAGCTGTAGTCCAGAGGACACCAGATCTGGGAAAGTTTCAAAGTTTTATGAAGTTTGTTCTTTTAACCCCGCACAGAGGCCAAGATTGATATGAAGCATCATTTTCAGTTCTTGCCAATAAGCTGGAGAGGAAAAAAACACATTTTGCACTAGGCTGGACACTGCAACTTGTTGCATGTAGAAAATTATGCTGGGCATGATTGTTAAGACAGCTTTTTTTTTATTTCTGCTATTTAAAAAAATGTTAGCCTGGCAGAACAGAGGCAAGTGTGCTATTAACTGATAGGAAGTTCTGCACTTTAGTAAGCGTTATGGTTAAATGAGTCATGGCAAAAGCATCACAACGTCTACTTGCAGGAAAGCTGGAAATACTGGGTTGTGTTGCCTTAAAAACAACAAAGATTCCTTAAGGGCTAATAAAATATGTTAAGATTCCAGAACAAAACTGTTAGTCCTTAAAGGTGACACAATCCTCTCTTCGCTGATCTGATCTAACCCGGTTTCTTCCCTGCAGATGCACAACTGTAGAAACAGAAAGGCACTTTTGAAAGCATAGCAGCAGACATGTTTTTAATAATTCTGCAGATGATCCCTACATAGAACGCCAGTTTAAAATATATTAAGCAGCCAATGCAGGCCAGCTTCAAGAAATAACCCAAAAGTTTCACCAGAAACTTTTATTATTATTAATTTATTTAATTTCTATCCCGCCTTTCTCTCCGAAGGGACTCAAGGCGGCTCACGATAACAATTTTAAAAACAAACTGCAATTTAAAAAAAAATTAAAACATCAGCAAACTGTGGCTCTCCAGAAGTTAACAGGGCTGCAGCATGCTAAGTATAATGGAAGATGGAGTCCAACAACATCTGGAGGGCCAGGCAAGATTGAGGTAAGGCTTCAGTCCTACGCATGTCTACTTGGAAGACGCTCGGTGTGTTCAGTTGGGTTTCTTCAACAGGTTCAATTCTCTGCTCGGCCATGAAACCCATTGGGTGACACACTCTCTCAACCTTGCAGGAAGGCCATGGCAAACCTCCTCTGAACTTGCCACAGAAACCCCATGATAGGGTCTCCATAAGTCAAAATTACTTGAACACACACAACAACAATTTAGGCCTCCTGTTGAAGCAACCAAGAACTAAATTCACTTTTTTGCGGGGGCAACTACATCACAATACTGTTGACTCATGCTTACTTTGTGGACTACTAAGACCCCTAGATCCTTTTCCTATATAGTGTTTTCAAACCAAGCACTATCCATCCTATATTTGTGCACTTAATTCTTCCGGTCTCGATGCAATACTCCGCTTCCTTCCCTGGCCACCCAAGACTGTCTGTAGTTCTACCCACTTTCACCACGGCAGTAATCCTCCATTGTCACAGCGGATTGGTAGTGTTAAGCCAGGCTAGCCCTGCACAGCTCCCATGCAGAACTGCAACAATACACAACACAGGTCCAAGAATGGGCCCTGGTGTGGAGTGCACAATGACAGGCACAGACCAACGTACCCTTCTGCCCAACTCCTTTGTTTTAACTTGTACTGTTTTATATTTTGTTAGCCGCCTTGAGTCCCCTATACAGGGAGGAAGGCGGGATATAAATAAATAAAATAATAATAATAACTACTCCAGTGTGCTGCCATAATTTCACATGCACAACTGTGCTTCTGCCACCACTTTCTAAATACAGCTGTTGCACAAACGTCAACATAAACGCTCTTATCTGTTATACAATTTATACACTAACAAAATGCCAGTCGTGGGACTTCAAGTAAATCAAGTCTAGAAGCGCACAAAAGTCTTGTCAATAATCCGTCCACAAATTTAGAAGACTCTGCATTAAAACGTCCAACACTTAAAACAGTCCAACACTAGTTTGTTGCAGCACCAGAGCTCTCTGACAGAGAAGGCTAAATGTCTCACAAAACTACAAATCCCAGAACTCCACAGCAATGAGCCATGGCAGTTAAAGCAGGGTCAAACTGCATTAATTCTGCAGTGCAGATGCAGGCTTTGGAGACGCTCATGCTATCAGAAGTCCCACTGAACTCTATACAAAGGGATCTTGTAGACCTTTTGATACTAACTGGTGCAAAAGGGAGTTGTAGCATAAGTGTAATAGGCTTGGCCTACTTCCTCCATGCATCAAGGTCCAAAACACACTGCAGAAATAATCCACTTGAAGACTGCTTTAACTGCCCTGGGTCAGTGGTAGGGAATCTTGGGAATTGTAGTTTATTGTGGCAGAGAAGGCCAAATGTCTCACAAAACTACAGTTCCCATGATTCCCTAGCATTGAGCCAGGGCTGTTAAAACAGTCTCAAACTGGATCATTTGCGCAGTGTGCTTTGGACTTAATTGTGCAAAAGAAGTTGCAACCCAAGTTCTGGTAACACTTGTGTCTGAAACACACACTGCTCTGGACCCCACAACAAACTCCAGCTCCCAGAATCCCCACAGCCTGGAGCCAAGGCCATCAAAGTGGTGCCAAACCGGGTTATTTCCCCAGTGTGGACGCAGCCTGAATGTTCTATCAATCCGGCAGACGCTTCTGTCACTCATGCTCCTTCCAGGACCATATAGCAGAGGAAAAGGTGCCTCTGAGCATGTGGAGAGTGCCTTTCAATACTGTCAAGTGCTGAGCCAGCCCTGGGATTCGCACCTGGGACCCACCAACAAGGGGACCCCCAAAGTGGAGATGTCAACCCCACAACACCCACAAACCTCCTGACCCCTCTTCCCTCCTTGGTCCAGGGGCAGGATTCGCACTTGGGACCCAGCACCAGGAAGGGGATGCCAAGGTACAGATGCCACCCACTTACCTGACCCACCCCAAAGACTGGCTTCAAACCCCCCAATGCCTTCCTGTCCCTTAACCCGGGCCCTCCTCCAGTCCTGGGGCCAGGATTCGCACCCGGGACCCACCCGAGGATCCCCACCTTCTTCATGATGCCGGTCTTCCTTTTGCTGAAAGTGGTGTAGCGCCGGAGCTTGTTGTCGATGAATTCCATCTTGATCTTGACCCGTCCCCGAGTCTTCTTCCCGGGCTTGGCTCCGCTCACTCCCCCTCCGCCGGCGGCTCCTCCGTAGACAGCGCCCGAAGCCGACGAGGAAGCCGCCTCGGGTCCACCGCCGGCGGCTCCCGCTGCCACCGCCGCTCCCATCTCCATCTCCATCTCGGCCAAGGTCCGCTTCAGACCTCGGCGGGGCTCGCCCACCACCAGGGGCGGCTGCTGCTGCTGCTGCTGCTGTTCCTCGTCGTCGGCCGAATCCGAGTCCCCTTCGCTGCCGCTGGGAGGCCCCAAGACAGGCTCCCGCTCGAAGCGGCCCGTCCCGTTGCCGGGGCCTCGGAGGGAAGGAGCCGGGGCTGGGCCTCCTCCTCCGCGGGGGAGCCTTGCAGAGGCGGCCCTGGCCAGGCCCACCATGGCGCGGGGAGGCAAGGCAGCGGCGGCCCCCGCGGCCCCGTTCCCGGCTCCTCCGGCCTGGCTGGGCAACATGGTTCCCGATCCCTCCCTCGCTCTCTGCTTCTGCTGCTGCTAACTAAGCGCGGGATCCTCCTCGTCTGTCTCTCTCCTTCTTCCTCTGCTGCCCAAGCCACGCCCCCCGGAGGACTCCCTCCCCCATATAAAGCCAGGCAACGTCTCCTTTTATGGCCACGAAGCTCCTTATATGGTAAGAGCCGGCGCTTTGGAATCCTCGGCCGCCCAGCGCCGCCTCCCCATTGGCTGAACGCGAGCCAAGGCGCCTTCCCGTTGGTCGCAGGGAAGGGGGCGCTATTTGCATACGTTCCAAAAAAGAAGGAGAGACGACACTGTGCGGGCTCTGACGTCACCAAGACCCAGGCGCTGCTCTTAAAGGGGAAAGGACCCCTTTTTAAAAAAATTAAGAGGAGAATGGGAAGTTGTGAGGGGGTGGTTTTTTGGTACTCCTCTGAGGCTGAGAGAGTGTGAATTGGGATAAGTTTTGTTCAAATAAGGCACCATGGTCTCCCTCTGAGGCTGAGAGAGTGTGACTTAGGCCAAGTTTTCTTCAAATAAGACACCCTGATCTCCCTCTGAGGTTGAGAGAGTGTGACTTAGGCCCAGTTTTGTTCCCAAAGGACACCATGGTCTCCCTCTGAGGCTGAGAGAGTGTGACTTGGGCCAAGTTTTGTTCAAATAAGACACCCTGGTCTCCCTCTGAGGCTGAGAGAGTGTGACTTAGGCCAAGTTTTGTTCCCAAAGGACACCATGGTCCCCCTCTGAGGCTGAGAGAGTGTGACTTAGGCCAAGTTTTGTTCCCAAAGGACACCATGGTCCCCCTCTGAGGCTGAGAGAGTGTGACTTAGGCCAAGTTTTGTTCCCAAAGGACACCATGGGCCCCCTCTGAGGCTGAGAGAGTGTGACTTGGACCAAGTTTTGTTCCCAAAGGACACTATGGTCTCCCTTTGAGGCTCCCACTCCACTCTGGGCCCACAACAAACTCCAGCTCCCAGAATTCCATAGCCTTCAGCCAGGGCACTTAAAGTGGTGCCAAACCGGGTTCTTTCTCCAGTGTGGATGCAGCCATGGAGGTTAGGCCCAGTCTCAGAGATTGGGTGAATCTATGATCTTGTTTGGCACGTTGACGCTTTATTTCTTTGGCCTATCAGCATTTTCTGGCCAGGAAGGAGCCAAGGGGGCCTAGTGGTTTGACTGTTGGACTGTCACCCTGGAGACCAGGCCTCAGTTCCCAGCTTGGCCATGGGAACCCACTGGGGTGACCTTGGGCAAGTCACACTCTCTCAGCCTCATAGGAAAACAAGGGCAAAAAACCCACTGAAGAAACTTACCAAGAAAAAACCCATGATAGGTTCACCACATTTGGGCATCCATAAGTTGGAAACAACCAGAAAGCACACAACAAGAGCAGCAACAGAGTCCTGCACTACACTCTTATAGGACCTTATCACACCAGACCAATTCGGATTAAATCTGAAGTGACCTTGGGACTGATTTCTGTGAATTCGGTTGTTACTGATGAGATTATCACACTAGGGTTAATTCCAGAAACATCCCACGTTTATCCCATTACCATCCCAACAACTATCCCATTTCCAATAATGGGCTATTCATTGCCAATACTGGGATAATTGTGAGATGGTTCTGGAATTGACCCTAGTGTGATAAACTAATTCACTCTATTCTGGGGCAACTTTGTATTGACTTTGGATTGGCTTTGGAATGGCTTCATAGTAAGCATAGGGCATAGGGCATTTCCTGTTTAACTCTCATTTAACTCTCCTTTAAATCCTGTTTGCCCCTTAGTGTGATAAAGCAGAGTAAGAGCATTCACATGTGATAATTCAATGCGCATTCATGTGAATTCACTTGGATGGATGCAGAGTGACTCTGGATTGGGGCTGCAAAAACGCTCGTCTGATAAAGGCCCAAGTGCCGCCATTCCACTTTTACTGCTCTGGCAGCCTCCTGTTGCATTCTGGGGTTTGTAGTTCAGTGAGGCCTAAGAGCTCTCTGGCTGAAAAGTCTAAGCCAGCTTTCCCCAAACTTTGGTCTTCCGGGGTGTCTTTGGACTTCAGTTCCCAGAAGCCCCAGCCAACCTGGCCAAGTATCAGGGATTCTGGGAGTTGAAGTCCAAAACACCTGGGGGACCAAAGGTTAGGAACCACTGGTCTAAATAGCAGCATTATAAGGCTGTACCCACACTAGAGAAATAACCCGGTTTGGAACCGGTTTAAGTGTCTTGGCTCAAGGCTATGGGATCCTGGGAGTTGGAGTATGTTGTGGGGTCCAGAGCGGACCTTCACAAGTTCAACCAAGACAATGAAGAAACAGAAAGAGTAAAATAATTCCCATACCTGGGATCAAACATTGATAGAAATGAGGACTGCCGTCAGGAAATCTGACAAAGGTTAAGAATGGCTATGAAAGAACGAGAAAAGACTCTAAAATGCAAAGATACACAACTGAGCGCAAAAGTTGGAATCATACAAGCCATCGTATTCCCTGTTAACCATGTATGGATGTGAGACTGGAAAGTTAAGAAAGAAGATAGGAAGAAAATCAATTCATTTGTGATGTGGTGCTGGAGAAGAGTGCTGTGGATCCCATGGACAGCCAAAAGGACAAACAAATGGGTCCTAGAGCAGATCAAGCCGGAAACCTCCCCAGAAGTCAAGATGACCAAACTGAGGCTGTCGTACTCTGTAGTTAATTTCCTATTGAACAGAAGGCTAAGGAAGAGAGCCTTTTTTGGACCAGAGCAAAGACTTCTATAAGCCAACAATCTGTTTCCCCCAGATGCCTCTGGGATGCCCACAAGCGAAACACGAGAAAACAGAAGAAGAGCCAAACTAAATCACACCAACAGCCAACCTAATTCAATATTTGGTTCGCACATTGGCCAACTGGTTGCTTCTAGGAATCCGTCAAGCAGGACAAATGGACGCAATGACAGCCGGTGACTTCCATGTCAGCAGAGCGGTAAGTCCGCTTTCACTTTTAGTCCAAAGACTTCATCTTAAGTGCTGAACCCTATTCCCCAAATATCTTGGAGAGCTTTAAATTTAATACTCTGTTGGTCCCTCCACATTCGCTAGGGTTAGGGGGTGAAGAACCCCCATGAATATAGAAAACCCGCAAATAAAAATCACTATTCTTTTTACCTAAGAGAACACTTCTCTAGGAATCTCCAAGTCCTTCAGCGCAACTCTAAGATCAACATCTGCCAGAAATGGATCACAGAATCACGCTGGAGGACCTACAAATGCCTAGAGAAGTGTTTTCTCTAGGAAACTCTAGTTTCTCCAGCACAACTCTATGGTCAACCTCCAGCAAAATTTCACTGGAGGACCTAGAGACTCCTAGAAAGAACACATTAATAAAAGCCGCAAATAATCAAATCCACACAAGTCAAAGCTGCAAATGTAGAGGGCAACTAAGCCCAAAGTGGTTTCAGCACCTCGCCCACCTCAGGTACAACAACCTCAGATTCATCATCTTCACTTCCAGGGAGATTTCAGGCTTGATCTGTTCTAGGAACCATTTGTTTGTCTTTTTGACTGTCCACGTTATCCTCAGCACTCTTCTCCAGCACCATATCTCAAATTAATTTATTTTCTTCTTACCCGCTTTCTTCACTATCTAGCTTTCGTATCTGTACATGGTAACAGGGTACAATGACTTGTACTATTCTGACTTTAGTGCTCAGTTGTATATCTGTACTCTTTAGGTACTCTTTACAAGTTCTTTCAAAGCTGCCCTTCCCATTCCTAATCCTCTTCTGAATTCTTAACTTGCATTCTCCTTCCTCATGGATGTTTGATCTAAGGTACAAGGATGCTTTTACTATTTTGATTTCTTCATTGTCTAGGTTGAATTTATGTGGTCCGTGGTCATTATTTTTGTTTTCTTTATGTTCAATAGTAAGCCTGTCCTTGCATTGTCTTCTTTGATCTTCCTTAGTTATTGTTCTGTGATTTTTTCTGCTAGTAGCATGGTGTCATCTGCACATCTTAGATTGTTAATATTCCTTCCTTCTACCTTTACTCCTTCCTCTTCCGAGTCTAAGATTGCGTTACTGTCACTGAAAAAAAGTCTTGTGGGAATATTATACATGAGCAAAAGTGCTCCTGGAGGTACACTTTGGTTATGCACAGAGGCTCGGTGTTTCATCTGCCTCTCAGCAGCAGAGATATGCAATGAAATAATTCTATTGTACATCAGCAGCCAACTGTACGGCTTTTGCTGCTAAAGCCAAAATCTAATTATTGCAGTTCAGAGATTGGGAAAGAATTCAGCTGCAGGTCAAATTGGCTGGCAATTTACGCAAGCAAAGGAGCAAAAGAGTTGCTAAAAAGTCTTGCTGCTCAGTTAATTTGCAAACAGTTTTTAAAAAACAGACACACTCATGAAAGCTTACTCCTTGCCTTCAGGCCTTTCTAGCTCTTATGATCACAGCTCCTCCTAGGCTTCCCATTTATGGCATGCACCACTCTGATTCAGTTTGACTGAAAGCTTCAATGTTCTTCAAAATAGCTATCTCCCTCGGATCCCTCCACCAGTGTGGTTTCGTAGTTTGAGCATTGGTCTATGACTCTGGAGACCAGGGTTCAGTTCTCAGCTTGGCCATGAAACCCACTGGGTCACCTTGTGCAAGTTGCATGCTCAGCAATGGCAAACCTCCTCTGAATAAATCTTGCCAAGACAACTCTGTCTTAGGGTCACCTTAGGGTTGCTATAAGTCAAAAACAACCTGAAGGCACACAGCAGCAGCATCACAATGACCAGGAAAAGACATACACAAGCATAAGGTTGGACATCATTAACCTGTGAGACTGTTAAGGAGTGATATGATAACCCTCTTTAAGTATTTGAAGAGGTGTCACATTGAGGATAGAGCAAGCTTGTTTTCTGCTGCTCCAGAGACTAGAACATGAAACAATGGATGCAAGTTCCCAGAACAGAGATTCCACCTCAACATTTGGAGGAACTTTCTAACAGTAAGAAAGTTAACAGTTAAACCCATTCCCTTGGAGTGTAGTGGGGTCTCCTTCCTTGGAGGTCTTTAAACAGAGGCTAGATGGCCATCTGTCGGGGATGCGTTGATTGAGAGTTCCTGCATGGCAGGGGGTTGGACTGGATGGCCATTGCGGTCTCTTCCAACTGTACAATTCTATGATTCTGTGATCATTTACAACATGCTGGTCCGGAGGAGGCAACAGAGGCAACTATGGCTTGACATGCCTGACTTTACCGCAGAGATGGGTGTTATAGGAAATGGCTGCTTCTGGTGCAAAAGAGGTATAGGGACACCACAGTCATGTCCTCCTCCTTAGGGCATTGCTACCTTTTCTGGGGCAGCCTCTGATGTTCCTCCTCTTTCCCTTCCTCTTCCTCTTCTTTTTGGGGCAGCATTCTGGGAGGGCAGCAAGGGTAACCAGGAAGGGCCCTGTCCCCAGAGTGAGAGATGCAGTGAAAGGTGGCACCTGAGATGGTCGCTTCACCCAACTTAATGACACCATGAGCTCTGAGGGCTGTCTCAGCTGGGACCAAGCAGGTCAGAACAGTGCCCACCGGCCACGAGAGGCTTAACAAACCCTTCTCTAGGCACACCGGTCAGGCAGCAAGAGCACACATTATAGACAGATATGCCTCCATTCAAACAGTATACGTGCTCCTAGACATTACTTCTTTAGCAAAAAAATTTGGTACCAAAGGCAGAGATAACATGGACAGAATAGGGATAGCTGGGGAAAACACATCTAGGGGTAGCCATGTTGGCTATATAACAAATCCAATAAAATCCAAACAATGATTCCTTTATGGGGCAAACCAAAATACACAATTACATGTTGCAAGCTTTCGAAGTCACACTGGCTTTTTCATCAAGCAAACAGGAGAAAGAAATTGTAGATGTTAGTCATAGGCCTGCATTTACTGTTTCTGGTCTTCGTTCAGATGGTAAGAAGGGCTATCTGCAGGCTGACACCTCGTCCTTTGGCCACGTGGACACTGGTAGATTTTCAAATTCAAGGAAATGTAATGTCCATTTGCAATAGGGATAGAGTGTGTGTTTGTGTGTGCCTTCAAGTTGCCTGTCACCATATGATGACCCCATAAATTTCATTGAGTTTTCTTAGGCAAGGAATACTCAGAGGTGATTTGGCCAGTTCCTTCGACTTAAATATAGAATACAACCCTTGGCATTTGTTGGTGATCTCCCTTCCAAGTATGAAACAGGGCTGACCCTCCTTAGCTTACAAGATCAGACAGGATACTTTAGGGTACTTCGGGATAGATTTGTTGTTGTTGTGTGCCGTCAAGACGTTTCTGAGCCTAGGACAGACTTATAATGGGGTGTTCTTGTCAAGCTCTATTCAGAAGAAGTTTGGCATTGTCTTCCTCTGAGGCCGAGAAAATGTGACTTGCCCAAAGTCACCCAGTGGGTTTAATGGCTGAGCTGGGAATTGAACCCTGGTCTCCAGAGTTGTATCCAACATTCAAACCATTATGCCATGCTGGCTCGAGGGATAGATTACTATTCCACCAACAGAAAAGTAGTTCAACCATGTTTCAACAAACTTTTCATTTCAAACCGACAATATATTCATGTGAAATAAAGCAAGCAAGTCAAATAAACCTTGCATAAGTAAACAATAAAATTTTGAATCTTCGGGGTACTTCCAACATGCATCTAGGGATTACTGTTTATTTTACCAATGTGTCTAGTTTTCTTGTAATTTTCATTTTGTGATCCCACTTCTAGATCTCTCTCTTTCTCTCTCTCTCTCTGTGGTGTTTTAACATACTGTACTGGGGTACCTGGTAAAGCAAACTAACCTGTTTTCCCCTTTCCTCTCTGTTTTGCTATCCATGCATGCTCAATAAGGGATTCTGGGTTCAGCCGCTGTATACTTTGCCTGTTGTAGGTAGGCACACACAACTACAGGAGGATCAGCTAGAGTAGAATCCTGCTCTCCCCTAGTACAAACTTTAGTGCATTACAGAAAAAGACTTCTGGAATCGAATATTGATAGGAACAGGAATCGTAGCCAGGAAATCAGAAGAAGAATGGAGAGAGCAGCTATGAAAAGAACTGAAAAAGATCCTAAAATGCAAAGATGTACAAACTCAGCAGAAAAATTAGAAACATAGAAGCCATTGTATTCCCTATTATTGTGTATGGAAGTGAGAGCTGGACAGTTACAAAAAAAGATAGGAAGAAAACCAATTCATTGAAGATGCAGTGCTGGAGAAGAGTGCTGAGGATTCCATGGACAGCAAAGAAGTCAAACAAATGGGTGCTAGAACTGATCAAGCCAGAAATCTCACTGGAAGCCAAAATGACAGAACTGAAGGCATGATTCACTGGAGGAAAAAAAAAACAATGCTGGGAAAGGTGGAGGGAAGCAGAAAGCAAGGAAAGCGACATGCAAATCATTATTATTATAATTATGGATGGACTCTATTAAGAAGGTCACAAGCAGAACAGTGGAGGACAGGGAGTCTTGGAGATGTCTCATCCAGAGGTTGCCATGGGTCGAGATCAACAACAAAAACTCCAGACATACTGATGCAACCTGACACCAAATTTCTGTGGGCTAGTGTACACTAAAGTGTATTATGCAAATGGCTCTGAATTTTCACACATTTGCATCTATGTTTAATTATCTTAACTTTCACCATTGTCCCAATGCCGATTCTGTCAATAAAGCTTACAAATAGAGGATGAGGAGGAAAAGGAGGAAGGTTGGACAGGTGCAAAAAGACTTTATAAAATGTAGGGTCTTGTGTGTGTGTGGAGGGTTTTGTCTGTGTGTTTTGTTTTGTGTCTGAGGCTTTATTAATTGAGGTATGCATTATAATAAGCTGTCTAGGAAAGCAGCCAAATGGCTGATAGGCCCGTTTAATTCCCAACAAACAAACCCCCAAATAGCAGAGTCAGTGCAAGCAACACAGTCTTGGAGACCAAAGGCAGTATCAGCAGAAGGATTACCAAAAGAGACGGTCTGATATTCAAGGTATCGGATAGGCAGGTCGATCAGTCAATCCAAAGTCAAGGGTTCCAGATAATCAGCAGTCTAAGAAGCAAGGGTTTGGTCTAGAAACAAAGTCTTTCCTCCAGAAAGGTCAGAAAAACTCTGGCAAGGAGACACACATGCTCTAGCTGCCTAAATAGACAGGCAGCAGGCATTCAGGTGTGCCTGATTAAGAAGGCTTTTTTGATGAAGCCTCAGTGATGTGCAAAGGCCCTCTCTTTCAGCTCGATGCTCCTTGAAGGTAGGCACACTTCCCAGATGCTCCAGGCAAACTTGGCTGCAGCAGAGCTAGGGCCAGCCTCAGGCTCCCCAATTACAGGTTCAGGTCCCAGAGGCTCTGGCTCATCCTCCGAGTCCTCCTCATGGCTGACCGTAACACAGGCAAACCTATATATTGCTTTAAATAATAGCACATGGGTTGCCTAGTCCATGGGCTTTGAAGCTATAGCTACATATTTCCACCCCTCTTATTCCATGGAGAATATAAAGAAGGTTCTCTCCTACCAACTCCAGACTCACAGCAATCCTGCAAGGTAAGTCAGGTTGAGAGTCTGACTCATATATATGAAAGAGACCAAAGACAGAGTCTGGCTATCTGTCACGAAAAAGTTTCACAGCTGAGTGTGGTGACTTAAAGCTGCCTTTTCCAGGTCTTAGCCCAGCTTTCTAAACACTACACCATCCTGAATCTCCTTCCAATAAGTTACAAGTACTGAAAACTGGTTTAACAATCTTAGTGCCTTTAGACCAAAACAGGAATTTTCTATCCATTTCTATCCATTAAAGTACAACAGGCTCTTGGTATCCACTGGGATTTGATTCCAGAATTGCCCTGTGGATATCAAAATCCACAGATGCTCAAGTCCCATTATATGGTGTCCCTTATGTAAAATAATAAAATCAAGGGGTTTTTTTTTTGAATTTATATATTTTTGGAATATATTCAAGCCATGGATAGTTGAATCCATGAATGAAGAATCCATGGATGTGGAGGGCGGACTGTAATATTTCCAATATTATTGATGCATTGATTCTTTGTAATGTTGTTGTTGTTTGTTGCAATCTGATTCAAGTTGGCTTTGACTTATGGTGACCCTATGAATGGGAAACCTCAAAGAGCCCGGGTCATCAACTATTCTGCTCAGGTCTTGAAAAATTCGGGTTTTGACTTCTACCTGTAGTATGATCTCTCTCTTTTCCTACTGCCTTATTCTTCGCTTACTATTTTCCTCTTTTCCAATGAGTCACATAGGTTCAAAACACACTGCAGAAATAATCCAGTTTGAGACCACTTTAACTGCCCTTGCTCGGTGCTAAGGTATCCTGAGAACTGTAGTTTAATGTGGCTCCAGAGGTCTCTGACAGAGAAGGCTAAATGTCTCACAAAACTACAGTTCCCAGAATTTCCTAGCATTGAGCCAGGGCAGTTAAAGTGGTATCAAACTGCATTATTTCTGCAGTGTGTTTTGGACCATAATTTCATGATACATCCAAGTTACATCAACCTTAGTCATCTTGGTTTCTTGGGAGAATTTGCTCTACACCTCATTCATTTGTCTTTTTAGTGGTCCTGGCTATTCATAGAACTCTCTTCCAGCATCACTTTTGAAATACATTTATTTTCTTCCTGTAAACTTTCTTTACTGTCCAGCTTTCACACCCATACATACCTATAGTCATACCTAGGAATCAATGTAGAAATTTGTATTGTATCACTTTAAAAAATAATTTCATTTTTAACAAGGTATCTGCTGCAAAACCTACTTTCAAGATCTTAGATCTGATCTCTGCTTCAAACTTGGCAATGGATATTGTAAGTTACAAAGTGCCTGGCCTTTGATCACAGTTTGCAAAGTACTGGATGTTTTTACAAAGAAGCAGCCCCTCTGAATGTAGAAGGCCAGGTTTGTAAAGCTTGCTATGGTTCAGTAGCAAAACCCTTCTCTGTGGAAGTTCTTTCCAAAACAGCTGTGTTGCAAGATTAAAAATGAAAAATAATTTTCCTTGACTACGGAGCTCCTGGATAAGGTAGAAGTTAGTATGAAAAGAGAAAGATCTTTGGAGGATGCAACTCAAATAATCAATGTGGTATCAATTCTCCTGTTATTTTGCCATTCAACTAGAGGAATCTAATGGCTGTACTTGGCCTGTGGGCCACATGGCCCAGGGGTTTCAGGAGCCACATCTGGCCCCGCAGGATACATAGTTCCCACCCTTGAGGTAGAGTCATAGGCCTGATTCCCACTGCCTTTTAAACCGGATTGCAAATCGGTTTGAACGGATCAAATGACCCTGGTTCCCACTTAAATCAAATCATTGAAGCAATTATGAGAGGGAGGCCATGCGCTGGACCCATTTAACCTGCATCTTTTTGATACAGTGGTCCCCCGGTTTATGAATCCCCCGGGGAACGAAATCCCCGGGACCCGAAACAGGCGGGACCAAAAAACATCCCCTGGGATCCGAAGGATCCCCCGGGATGCGAATAAGAAAAACCGTGCGGCCCCTTTAAATCGGCCGCGCGGTCCGTTGGAAATAGCGGTCCCCCGGGAAACAAAGACTTCCGGGTTACGAAAGGTAATCCGGAACGGATTACCATCGTAACCCGGGGGACCACTGTACTTATGTTTTTCACGTCTTTTTCGATAAATCAATTTTGCGCAAGTGTGAACCAAATGCGGATCAGAATCTATGTAACTTTGCCCTTTGGCTGGCTGGAGCGGGTCCATTTTGAATTGATTCATGCATGAATGTGAACCACAAGTGGATTATTTTAGAGGAGAAAAATGCGATTGGGGCAAATGTAGTAGGAACCACGCTCCGCTGTTGAATCAATAGTTTGGTGAAGCATGAGAGCTCTCTTTCTGGGAACTACAAAGCTACCAGTCCCAGGACTCTGCAGGCTGGATACATGGTGGTTGAATAATAGAAACAGAATCATAGAGGTGGAAGAGATCCCCAGGGGATATTCAGTCCAACCCCAATCTGCCATGCAGGAACTCATAATCAAAGCAGCCTGACAGATGGCCATCCAGCCTCTGTTTAAAGACACCCAAAGAAGGAGACTCCACTACACTCCAATGGAGTGTGCTCCACTATTAAACAGTTCTTACTGTCAGGGAGTTAGTTCTAACATTAGTTAGTTCTCCTAATATTTAAGTAGAATTCCTTTTCCTGCCCTTGTATCCATTGTTCCGGGTCCTGTTCTCTGGAGCAGCAGAAAACAAGCTTGCTCCATCCTCAGTATGACACCTCTTCAAATACTTAAACAAGGCTTTCATATCACCTCTTAACCTTCTCTTCTCCAAGTTAAACATACCTAGCTCCCTAAATCGCTCCTCATAGGGCATGGTTTCCAGACCCTTTAGTCACCCTCCTTTGGATATGCTCCATCTTTTCCACATCCTTTTTGTGTTGCCCAGAACTGGACACAGTATTCCAGGTGAGGCCTGACCAAAGCAGAATAAAGTGGCACTATTACTTCCCTCAGTCTAGACATTATACTTCTATTGATGCAGTCTAGAATTGCATTGGCCTTTTTAGCTGCCACATCACACTGTTGACTCATGAAGTGGAATCAAAATGCTATTAAGTGTGTGGTGTGAAAGAGTGGATCCAGAATGGTAGTGATCAAGCTTCAGACACTCCACTCTGATACTGGTGAACTATTACTCCCATCATCTCACACTGTGGTCCAGGCTGGCAAGAAGATGCTAGGAGGTGAAGTCCATCAGTATTCACAGGGCCATATAATTGTTCACCCTTGCCCTAAATTGTCATTTTCTTAGCTTATGAACATTATATGGCCCTGTTGGTGTTGACAGATTTCATCTCCCAACTTTTCTCACCATTGATTATGCTGGTTGGGGCTGCTGGGAATTGCAGTCCAGTAATATCTGAAGGGTTGCAGGATTCCCACTCAAGGCTTAGGATTTCAGGTTAGGAGGAGCTTATACATTTTTTTAAAAAGGCTAGAACAATACACGTGTTAGAAGAATACACCACAGAGCCTTAGCATCTCTTTATCTGGCTCTAACTACAACACATAATATCCAGGGAATGTATGGCCCTTCAGATATAAGTGGACTCTAATTCCCATCAGCCCTTGCTAGGCTGGACAGCTGTGTGGGACGATGGAAGTAGCAGTTCACCAACATTGGGATGTCCTCAAGTTCCCCACGCATTTTATAGCTGTGGTTGCCAGCTGTATAACAGTCTTTGAGAAGTGTGCTTTTAATATGAAGCCGCATGAGTCCATTCAAAAACAAACAATAGTACAGTATTCTCTGGTCTTTTCAGAGGTTAGCCTTTTGGGGCAGAATCCGCACTACTGCAGTAAATGACAAACATGGCCTTATTTAGTCTGCTCTGGGGAGAAAATAGTCTCCTTTTTGTTGGCTGTGTTCATACACATCCCAGTCTTTGATTTATGGAAAATTGAGCATACAACCTTGTAACTCAAAACTGTGTTTGCACGCCTAAATCAGCAGGACTGTATGGGTTCAGGTTACTTTGGGGATTTTCTAAAATTACATAAATAGGGAAGAAGAAGAAGAAAAAGGACATCACAGAATGACCACAAGTAAAAAGGCAAAAATATGAAAACAAAAGAAAAACAGTTAAAAATAAAACAGAAGAACAACCATCTGAACTTATCTTTTTAACATTTTAAAGTACATTTCCCCTTGTACCCAGATGGTTCCGTGTGTATGTCTGTGTGTCTTAAATTTGCCTGCCAACTTGTAGCCACCTCATGAGTTTCATTGGATTTTGTTAGGCAAGGTAAACTCAGAGGTGGTTTTGCCACTTTCCCCTCTGAAATACAGCCTGAAGCACCTGGCTTCCATTGGCGGTCTCCCATCCCAGCACTAAGAGGGTCTGACCCTGCCTAGCTTCCAAGACCAGACAGGATCTGGTGCCCAGTGGCATCTCTAGGGTTGGCATCACCTGGTGTGGTAACTCATGGTTATCTCCTCCCATACCACACCATAGAAAATCTTAGCAATGTCACTCATTAATTGGAATTCCAACCAGCAAAATTAAAATTATACCTTTAAATTACAGTATCATAAGCACAACCTAAAGTATTTACATGTACATAGCTTCATGTGGTTGAGACAGGCCTGCACAACATATGGCCCGGGGGCCACATGCGGCTCACCAAAGGATTTTGGGTGGCCCACAGGGATGTGAAGGGACCTCAAGGCTCCTCCACCTCTCGGCTTCTTCCTGAGTGGGCCACGCAGAGGAGGAGGGAATGAATCTTAATTAATTCTAATTAATATTATTAATTATGATTAATATTAAGTAGTATTAATTCATCAATATTATTAACTAATTCTTGTTTAACTAAAACCAGCCTGAAGAAGTTTAGCCTATTTTAATTTTGGCCCCTACCTTCTGCCAATTGTACAGGCCTGGGTTAAGGTGAACATCTGGTAAGATGTGATTTTTTTAAAAAGAAAATTGAAAAAGAATTTTTTTTTAATTTTAAATTTTAATGTTTTATTAAAACAAAAAACCTGAGGCCTGTCCTTTCTCCTCCCACTGAGTCTTTCCTTTCTCATACCATCTCTTCAGTGTTTTAATGGCATGCAGGTGAACAAAAGATGTTTGGAGATACCTCTTAGGGTATCACCCACTGTGATCTGCATCCCTCTACACCTCTCTAGTGACATGGTGCCTTTAGGGTATTTAGACCCATCTGTATGGTTGTTGTTGTTGTTCTGTATCTTCAAGTTATTTCCAACTTGGGATTTTCTTGGCAAGTTTCTTCAAAGAGGGTTTGCCGTTGCCATCCTCTGAGGCTGAGAGTGTGTGACTTGCCCAGAATCACCCAGTGTGTTTACATGGAAGAGCCAGGATTCAAACCCTGGTCTCCAGAGTCATAGTTCAAACCACTACACCACACTGGCTCTCTAATACTGTATGTACAGTACTAATATTCGCTCTCATACTGCCAGTATGATTATAGATTGTTTTGGAGGTGGCTGCTTCTGAGTACTTTCCAGCGGCGCATAAAGGATGCATGTAGAAGTGAAATGTCATTATATAGGAAGGTACTGCTGCAATCTTTTCATACTATGCAATTCCAGTGGTATGATTTCAGTTTTACTTCCATGCAACATCCTAAGGACTCCTGGGATTTTGCAGGTTAGGCGAGGGTCCTTAGAGTACTCAACCAGAGAGTGCTAAGCCTCGTGAAATGACAAACTTCCTGATCCACTTGGATGAGCCAGGGCAGTTAAACTGGAATCATAGTGTTTATACTGGGACATAGGTGGCCAAACAACATCGGAGTGTGGTCAAGGTGGCAAAGGTTATTAATGAGAATAAACACACAAGCTAGGGGAGGCTGCAGCAGTTTTCTTTAACCAGAGCCTATGGGGGATTGCAGGATTTCCCCCATTCTTCTCTCCTCAGATCAGTTACTTGAATGCAAACTACTTTTGCACTTGGAACTCAGTTTGCAGCAATTGAAGCGAGCTGAAGACAAAGGGGGAAAGTGGGAGGATGAGAGAGACTGGGACATTTTAAAACCAATTGAGAAAGTGGGATGACAGAGGAGGAACTGGGACAACCTCTGACAAATAGGAACTCCGGGGGGGGGGGCATATCTTTTTCCTTCCTTCCTTCCTTCCTCTTTGCACATTGTTTTACTAACTTTGCTCAACCAGGGCCCAAACCAAACTAGTGCTGCCGCACTCACACATCTCAACAAGCCGGCCCTGCAGGAGCTCAGTGTGGCTATGCATCCCCATTTGGGGCCATTAGGCTGTAACTAGTTGCGTGTGGATGAACACAGTTCAGAGCCGTAAGATATAAATGCTTTGTTCGCTGTGTATGTCTGCTTCGGAGACAGACATGGGTTTGCCAAGAACACATCGCAACTTGGCAGAGCCTTCCCGTCTGTCTTAGGAAACAGAAACTTAATAAACCCTGCGTATATTATATTTTTGCCCAGGACTCACTTTGATGGAGCACACAAATTGCAAACAAAGGGTTGGGCCCAAACTTAGTCATACACAGAACAGATCCTCTCACAATCAATTATACTTCATTTAGTTGTGACTTCAGTAAGCCCTGTTGATTTCTGTGGGTCTAGATAAAGTGGTGTAGTTTGAGTGTTGGACTGCAACCCTGGAGATCAGGGATGGATTCCTTGCTAAACCAGGCAAACCCCTGGGTGACCTTGGGCAAGTCACACTCTCTCAGCCCCAGAAAACCTTGTGATAGGTTCATTTTAGGGTCACCATAAGTTGGAAACTACTTGAAGGCACACAACAACACAAACTCAACTAAACCAAGACTCTAGCCAATTGGGAATGAATTTCCAGGCAGTTTCGTAAGCCCAGTAGAGAAAAACATAACTTGAGAGAACATATTTTATTTTTAAACATCGGAGGAGAATTATTAATAATGGATTCTGTTGTATAATACTGTTGGACTGTAATCAGTTTAGCTGATAAAGCATGGCTAAAGACAGATGTTGAGGAAATTACTTAACGGACGACAACTCCCAAAATCCTCAGCCACATGGTCATACTGACTAGCGGATTCTGGGGGCTGCACTCCAAAATTGCTTGGTCCATGCTGTGGCTTTAAAAATGTTTAGGCTGTATCCGCACTGAGGAAATAAAGTAGTTTGACACCATTTTAACTGCCCTGGCTCAATGCTATGGAATCCTGGGATTTGTAGTTTGTTGTGGCACCAGATCTCTCTGACAGGGAAGGCTAAATGTCTCACAAAACTACAGTTCACTGAATTCCACAGCATTAAGCCACAGCACGTAAAGTGGCGTCAAACCGGATTATTTCCGTAGTGCGGATGCAGCCTAAACTAACAGTAATACCACAGGAAAGTTAATTTTTGCAAAAAGTGTGCCGAGTGTGGCCACAGGAAGTCACACCAAGCCTTGCCAGTTCTCCCCCGAAATTTGTGAACAAATCTAATGAGATCGCAAGATCTGGTTCCCACAGCAACTGTCAAGAGTTCCACTGAGAATCTGTCACTTTGCAGGATGCTAAATTTGTTTCGTAATATTATTTCCTGCTACCTCCTGTGGCAGATATTCTGCTGTCAGGGAATGTGAGCAGGGAGAGCATGCCTTCAGAACTGAGCAGGGACCCTTGGCTCCACAATTTCAGATGCTTTAGCTGCTAAGAGAGGCTTGAAAAGAGTGACAACTATAATTTGTTAAAATGTCCACAGAATCAGACAACATGCCACAATTGCAACGTTCAACTTAATATACCCTTTCCATGGGTTTTCTGGTGACCAAAGTTCCAAAGACGTGCCGAGGGATATATGATCCTCCAGATATCAGTCATAGCTCACATCGCTAAGAGTGAGGATACCTATAGACATAAGAATATAAGATGAGACATGTGCGTTTGTGTGTCTGTGCCTTCAAGCTGCCTATTGACCTATTATTGTTGTTGTTTATTTCTAAAGTGCTGTACATGTTCTCAGTGCTTTACATGCAAATAATAAAATCAATAAAATATAAACAAAGCCTGCCGAAGGCGTACAATTTTGTATAAGATACAAAAAGCAAGATACAAAATATACAAATTGACAATAAATAATAATGTAAAAAGTTAGTTAAATTCCATAAGGTTTTCTTATGGACAAGGAATCCCCAGAGGTGTTTTTGCCAGTTCCTTCCTCTGAAATATAACTTACAATGCCTGGTTTTAGTTGACTGACTCCCATCCAAGTACTAACCAGGGCTGACCCTGTTCAGTTTCCAAGATCAGATGGACTCCGGTGCCTTCAGGACGTTTAGGCTTTTGTGTGTACAACTTCAAGTCTCCTCTCGACTTATGGTGACTCCATTAATTTTGTTGGTTTTCTTAGGCAAGTCATACTCAGAGTGGTTTAGTGATTTCTTTCCTCTGAAATATAGCCTACAGCAGCTGGTATTTATTATTAGTCTCCAATCCAAGTTCTAACCAGGGATGCCCCTGCTTAGCTTCCAAGATCAGAGGTGATCTGCTGCCTTGATATATATAGTCCTTCAAGCTATATTTGACGTCTGACAAGTACATTATTCCGTTCCCACATTGGCCAACTAGGGGCCCTTGCCCACTATTCAGTAGCTCAATGATTCCACCTTAATTGTTGTAAGCCCCCTTGGGTCCCATCTTTGCGAGAAAACCACAACATAAATTAATTAAATAAAAATATAAATAAATAGAACTGCTGCAGTTCCAGCCTAGGGATGGAGTATTTAGCATTCTCAGCCAGAGAGCTCTAGTGCATCTCCAAACTACAAAACCCAGGATTCCATAGGATTCAGTCATGGCTGTCAATATGGAAAAATAGTGCTGCGAAAGGGCCCCAGGTGCCCATAGAAGCCCACAAGCAGGACATTCGTGCAAGGGTTCCTTCCATCTCATGCTCTCCAGCCACTGATATACAGGGACATGGGGCCTATTTGGTACAAGAAAGGGTTTTGTTGTTGTGTGCTTTCAAGTCATTTTTTACTGATGGTGACCCTAAGGCAAACCTACCATGGGGTTTTCTTGGCAAGATTTGTTCAGAGGAGGTTTGCTATTGCCTTTCCCAGAGGCTGAGAGAGTGTGACTTGCCCAAGGTTACCCAGTGGGGTTTGTGGCCAAGCAGATAATCGAAGACCCTGATCTCCAGGGTTGTGGTCTAGTGCTCAAACCACAATGCCATGCTGCACCTCACAAAACTACAAATCCCATGATTCTGTCATGTGGAGCCATGGCAGTTAAAGTGGTGTCAAACTGCATTATTTCTATGTAGAGAGATCTTGTACAACCTTTGAGACTAACTGAAAGAAAGAAGTTGTCAGCATAAGCTTTCGTAGACAGACTGAAGCCTGCAAGAGCTCATGATGCCAACTTGTTTCTTTCAGTTAGTCTTAAAGGTGCGACAAGATCTCTCTATATACTGATTCTACAGACTAACACGGCTATATCTTTGATTTCTGCATTATTTCTGAAGTGTGGATGCATCCCAGCGTCTCCTGACTCTCCTCCTGTCTTGCATATTCCTCCATCTGACTTGTTTCACTAGGGATGTTATCACACGGGAGGAATTTCTCTCAATTTCAAAAGAAATGAAAGTGGGGCCAGTTCGGAATTGAGTGAATTTGCTAGTTCAGCCAATTTACGTGATTGTGTATTGACGCCGGATTGTGTTCGGAACTGCCCGAAATTGTGTATAATAGTTTCTCACGCAATAACGTGAAACCCCACAATTGCATTCGGAAGGACTTCCTATTGCCTGAAAATGTGTGTGATCGGCTTTCACACAGTAACGCCAAACCCCATAATTGTGTTCAGATTGCCATTGGATTATACTTCCAATTCCCATCATGTGATAAACTCCTAGGACTCGCTTATTGACTTTTTGATCCCTGGACTCCATTAAGAAGAGGTTGGACGGTCAACTCTCAGGAGTGCTTCAGTTCCTTTCCTGCATGGCAGGTGGTTGGATTAGATGGCCCTTGTGGTCTCTTCCAACTCTAGGGTCTATCACTCTGAATACATCTTATCAGTTCCAGTGGCAGCTAATGGCACCCATATCAGTAGCGCGATAAATCCACATTCTCTGGCAAATCTCCTCTGAACAAATCTTGCCAAGAAAACCCCATTAATAGATTCACCGTAGGGCAGCTATAAGGAAATGTTGTCGTTGTTGCTGCTGCGTGCCTTCAAGACAAGGAACAAGCACTCTTTGGCAGTAAAGGATAAGTGGTGTGACACCTTTAAAGTGGTGTAAAAAATACCCCCAAAACAAACAAGGAACAAGAAGAATAAAACAGAACAAAAGAGATGAGCATGGCATTATTAGAACCAGAATTATAGTTGCTTGATATTGAATGGTTTGACTGTTGGATCAGGATGCTGGGTGACCAGGGTTCGAATGCCCGCTTGGCCATGGAAACCCACTGGGTGAACTTAGCCAAGCTGCACTTTCTCAGCCTCAGAGGAACGCAAAGATAAACCACTTCTGAACAAACCTTGCCAAGAAAATCCTGTGGTAGATTCATCTTAGGGTCACCATGGATTGGAAATGACTTGAAGGCACACAAGAACAAGATATTGGATTGGAAGAGCAGCCTGTTAAAATGCATATGGACTATTGTGCATCTCCTTACTTACTATAAGCTAAAAATACAGTTTATGCAAAAGTTTTTAAAAATTAAACAACAGTTCAGTTTTAGAACACATGTTAAAAACAGTTTAAAATACAAATTTGAAACATAATAAAAAGATACAGATACAACACACTCTACTACTAAAAGTTTCAATCTGCCGCAACAACTTAAAAACCAAAGGTCTGCCGCCAGAAAGATACCAGAAAGAGAGCAACAGAACCTCCCACGAAATGGAGTTCCACAGCCTGGAAGCAGCCACCAAGAAAACTTTTTCCTGTTTTTTCACCCAGAGGTCCCTGTGATGGATTCAGTGAATAATAATAGAGAAATGGAGAGAGGAACGAAGAGAAAGCTGTCCCACAAAGATCTAAAAACCTGGGCAAGCACTAGAAGGCATCTTTCCAAACTCGGGTTTGCAATGCAGATAGGCCATCTTCAGATGAGTCTTTACGTGCAAATAAAATAAAAAGCCTCCAGACCTATTTATGGTGTCTTTTTTTTCAATGTGTCTGTGCAGCTTGTTTTGAATCCCCCTGGTACTAACAGTACTCCTCTTTTCCACCTTCAGAGACGAGAATGAGATCCAATTCCACACATTGCAATTTGCACAGGTTTGCCTACCTCAGCCTGAATTCTGAGGGATTAATGGAGTTGAGGTTCTGAGCCATGATTTTTCCAAACCTTGGCTGTGTCCAGTGTAGCTGGAAAACCCTCAGCTGGGGAAAGTGTGAGCTACAGGCTCTGAAGATCATCTGTTTCCAAACCTTTGGTCCTCCAGGTGTTTGGGACTTCAACTCCCAGAGACCCTGGGCCTGATTCCAACTACCTATAAACCAGATCACAAATTGGTTTGAACCAGTTCAAATGACCCTGGTTCCCTCTTGAATCGAATCACTGAAGCAATTTGGAGAGGGGAGTCATGCGCTAAATCCATTTAACCCGTGTCTTTTTAATGCTATTTTTTCCACTTTATTTTTTTATTTTGGATAAACCGATTCCATGCAAGTGTGAACCAGATGAGGATCAGAATTGATTTCAGTTGGCCCTTTGACCAACTGGAGCAGGTCCATTTTGAATTTATTCATTCCTGAATGTGAACCACAAGTGGGTTATTTTACAGGGAAAAATGCAATCAGGGCAAATGTAGTGTGAACCACACTCCGCTGTCAAATTAATCCATCGATTCAGATTGCAAACTGATTTATTTGTAAGTGAGAATGAGGGCCTGGCTAGCTTAGCCAACAGTAAGGAATACTGGGAGCTAAAGTCAAAAACATCTGGAAGAACAAAGTTCGGGAAACATTGGGATAGGAAGATCCAGCCAGATCTTGTTGCAAATTATGAATTAGTGAACACAGATTATCCAAAATACATAGCAAAGCCATTTTTAATTTCAGATGACCACCCCAAGCCCTATTAATTCCCATCAGATTAGCATATCCCTCCCATTGAAAAACCAGGTGCTTCCATGAAGTGGCCTTACAGCAGAGCACCCTCTAGTGGTGAATCAAGCAAAGGCACTTAGAATTCACCATTGTACTTGAGATGTACAGCTTGCCTTCCACATTTGCAGCTTCGACTTTTGCAGATTTGATTAATATGTTTGATTAATATCTCTGGGTCCACCAGCACAACTCTACCAGAGGTTGGCCATAGAGTTGTGCGGGAGAACCTAGATGTTGCTAGAGAAAACACCTCTCTAGGCATTTGTAGGTCCTCCAGCATGATTCTGTGATCAACCTCTGACAGATGTTGAACACAGAGTTGCACTGGAGGACCTGGAGATTCCTAGAGAAATGTTCTTTCAGGTAAAAATAATAGTGATTTTTTTATTTGCTGTTTTTCCACATTCATGCAGGCCCTTTACCCCTAACCCCAGCAAATGTGGAGGACCCACTGTGGCCCAATGGAATAAGTCGCCCCCAAGTTGTGGAATGGCTTGCCGGATGAGAAGCGTCTTATTCCATCTATTGAAGGCTTTAAAAAAGCCCTAAAGACGCAATCTTTTCCGGCAGGCCTTCCCAGATGAAGTTTAACACCTCCCTTCTCCGAAATGCAGGCTTGAGTTTATCCATCCCTCGCCTCTGCAATTTTCACCCCTATACAGCCAGGATTTCTCGGGCTGGAATTTGAAATTGGTGTTTTTCTTTTTTTAATTTTAATTGATTGTCTACTATTTTAATCTTGCTGTGATTTAATCTTGTTTTAAGGGGGGGAGTTGGGTGAAGGGATGGGATATTTTATATTGTACTATTTTAACCTGTTGTAACCTGCCCCGATTGCTCACTCAGAGGGGCGGGCTAGATAATAATAATAATAATAATAATAATAATAATTTTTATTTCTATTTTCCGCTTCTCCTTCCCATCAAAGCGGGATTCCAACATATTAATAAAACAGAGTTATAAAACATGATGATGATGATTAGAGAACCAGGGACCAAAAACAGCCTTGGGGGTCATATGCTGAATTTTATATGCATGTTATAAGTAGAGGTTGAGGGGAACATTGCATTATGTCCCTGAGGGGGGGAAACGACTCAAACTTTCAGTGTCTCATGCTGCTCCTTGGCTACAGCTACACTGCAGAATTAATGCAGTTTGGCACTGCTTTAACTACCACAGCTCTTTGCTATGGAATGATGGGATTTGTAATTTTGTGAGAGCGCTCTGGTGCTGCCACAAACTACAAATCCTCAGATTCTATCGCATTAAGCCAGTTCAGTTCAATGGTATCAAACAACATTAATTCTGCCATGTGGCAGTAGCCCTTGTCATGCGAGGAGTATATACACACATGCAGACAGAACTCCAGGCCTCTCAGTCTGAATTCTCAGTGGGCCACTCCTCTGCCATTACCAGCTCCATTCCAGGTCATGGAAACTTGTTATTCCATCCTACTCTCTTCTACATCTCTTTGCAAAATTTGCAAAAGGAGGACACGCTGGTGTGTGCGCACACACCGAACAAAGGTAACATACCCTCCAACATTTCACATATGAAAACTGGAACACATTTGTCCAAGCAACATCAGTGCATGGTCAAGTTGACAAAAAGTTATTAAGAAAAACACACAAGCTAGGAGAAGCTTCAGATGTTTACTTGTGCTGGAATCTCTGGCTGCATTTTTTTTTCCTTTAAGGAGGAGAAAGAAAAGGAGGAGGTTCTAGTCCATGTGCTTGGGTGAGATCTAATCTTATTTACACTTGAGCCATTGCATTCTGGGAGCCAGTGCTGGGAGGCTACTTAAGGCTACTCAAGGCTAGCAGAAGCTTCATTTCCTTTAAGGAGGAGAAAGAAAAGGAGGAGGTTCTAGTCCATGTGCTTGGGTGAGATCTAATCTAATTTACACTTGAGCCATTGCATTCTGGGAGCCAGTGCTGGGAGGCTACTTAAGGCTACTCAAGGATAGCAGAAGCTTCATTTCCTTTAAGGAGGAGAAAGAAAAGGAGGAAGCTGTAGTCCATGTGCTTGGGTGAGATCTAATCTAATTTACACTTGAGCCATTGCATTCTGGGAGCCAGTGCTGGGAGGCTACTTAAGGCTACTCAAGGCTAGCAGAAGCTTCATTTCCTTTAAGGAGGAGAAAGAAAAGGAGGAGGTTCTAGTCCATGTGCTTGGGTGAGATCTAATCTAATTTACACTTGAGCCATTGCATTCTGGGAGCCAGTGCTGGGAGGCTACTTAAGGCTACTCAAGGATAGCAGAAGCTTCATTTCCTTTAAGGAGGAGAAAGAAAAGGAGGAAGCTGTAGTCCATGTGCTTGGGTGAGATCTAATCTAATTTACACTTGAGCCATTGCATTCTGGGAGCCAGTGCTGGGAGGCTACTTAAGGCTACTCAAGGCTAGCAGAAGCTTCATTTCCTTTAAGGAGGAGAAAGAAAAGGAGGAGGTTCTAGTCCATGTGCTTGGGTGAGATCTAATTTAATTTACACTTGAGCCATTGCATTCTGGGAGCCATTGCTGGCAGGCTACTTAAGGCTACTCAAGGCTAGCAGAAGCGCGCACCGGAATTTTGATTTTTTTTTACCTAGTCAAGGAGGTGTTTAGAGAATAGAAGAGGAGCCGGCCTGAAGCATCAGAGGAAGTGAATCAGAGACTTGCCTTTGGAAGGAGCTTTTAGCCAGGAGCTCTCTACATAACTATAGGCCCCGTGACTTGAACTCAGTGACAGAGCTTGGGAATAAAGGCCAAGTCTAGCAAGGGAAGCCCACAGTCTTGTTTCAGTGCCTCCTTAAGACTTCTCAGTATGGACACTGAAGGCCCTGCAGCAGTCACCTGCAACACCTGTGGGATGTTTGTCTTCTTGCCTACAGAGGTGGCGAACTACACCTGCCACAAGTGCAAGTTGGTAGCCCTCTTGGAAGAGAAAGTACAGCAGCTAGAGGAGCAGATATCTGCACTCCAGCATCATAGAGAGCAGGAGATTCTCCTGAACAGAACAGGCCAGAATGTCTTGGGTGGGAAACAGACAGAGGAAGTTGTTGGGGCGGAGGAGGTCACTCCACATATAACAGAGGTAGATGCTTGGAGGAAGGTCACACACAGAAGTAAGGAAACCAGGGAACGTTCTGTGAGCGGCTTGCAGCTACAGAATCGCTTTGAATCTCTCTCTGTTGTCAGAGATGATGAGGAAAAGCAGCAGGGACAGAGCAGGAGAGCCTGAGAGTATCACGAAAAGGAACAGCCACTGCTAAGCCTCGGAGGAGGCGCGTGGTCGTGGTGGGGGACTCCTTGCTGAGGGGTACAGAAGCAGTGGTTTGTGGGCCTGACAAGATGTCTCGGGAGGTGTGTTGTCTCCCTGGGGCAAAGATCCATCATGTGACGGAGAGGCTGACAAGACTTGTCAAGCCTACTGATCAATACCCCCTTCTTTTGGTTCATGTGGGAACCAATGATACTGCAAGGCACAGCCTTCAGAATATCAAAAGGGATTATGAGGCTCTGGAAAGGAAGCTGAAAGAGATGGATGCACAGGTTGTCATCTCATCTCTACTCCCGGTAGAAGGGCATGGTCCAGGAAGGGAGAGGAAAATAGCAGAGGTGAATAACTGGCTCCGTAGATGGTGCCGCCAAGAACAGTTTGGATTCTTGGATCATGGGCTGCGGTTCCATGAGGAGGGACTTCTGGCAAGGGATGGGCTTCATCTCACGCCAGTTGGCAAAAACGTTTTTGCCAACAGTCTGAAGAATCTGATCAGGAGGGCTTTAAACTGAGTTATGTGGGGGAGGGAGACATTATACTGGAAGGCAAAAGGGATGGAGAGAATAGTCCAAGTGGCATAGAGGGAACAAGGCAAACAGTGCAAGGACCCAACAGTAGGAGGCAAAAAAATGTGCAAAAGCAGCAAGTAAAGAGGACACGTGGTCTTAAATGCCTCTCCACTAATGCACAGAGTATGGGAAATAAGCAGGATGAACTTGAACTCCTAGCACAACAAGGGAAATATGATATAATAGGCATCACTGAAACCTGGTGGGATGAGTCTCATGATTGGAATGTAGAAATAGAGGGGTATAACCTTTTTAAGAGAAACAGGCCAAGCAGGAAAGGAGGAGGAATAGCATTATATGTCAGGGATATTTACACCAGTGAAGAGATGCAGGAAGTCAATACTGGAAGCCAGGTGGAGAGCATCTGGATAAAAATTAAAGGAGAGGGAAATAACAGGGATATTACTGTGGGAGTCTACTACAGACCCCCGACTCAGGCAGAGGAATTGGATGATGCCTTTCTAGAACAGATAATCACATACTCAGAAAAGAGAGATGTAGTAGTAATGGGTGACTTCAACTATCCTGATATTTGCTGGAAGTCAAACTCAGCCAAATCCTCAAAGTCTAGCAAATTCCTCACTTGCCTGGAAGACAATTTCATTGTCCAAAAGGTGGAAGAGGCAACAAGGGGATCAGCCATTTTAGATCTGATCTTAACCAACAGGGAAGACCTAGTTGATGGGGTGCAAGTGGTTGGATCCTTAGGTGGAAGTGACCATGTTCTCCTGGAGTTTGTTATGCAGTGGAAGGGAGAAGCTAGGCATAGTCAGACACGCACTCTAGACTTTAGGAGAGCTGATTTCAATAAACTTAGAGAAATACTGGGAGTGATCCCATGGTCAGGAATACTAAAAGAAAAGGGAGTTCAAGACGGATGGGAGTTTCTCAAAAGGGAGATATTGAAGGCACAATTTCAAACAGTTCCAATGAGGAAGAAAAATGGTAGATGTCTCAAGAAGCCAGGATGGATGACTAAGGAACTTTCAACTGAGCTAAGTTTTAAACGGAACATGTATAAGAAATGGAAAAATGGAGAAATCACGAAAGAGGAATTCAAACAAATAGCCAGCACATGTAGGGGTAAAGTCAGAAAAGCTAAAGTGCAGAATGAACTCAGGCTTGCTAGAGAGGTTAAGAACAATAAAAAGGGCTTTTTTGGATATGTCCGCAGCAAAAGGAAGAAGAAGGAAACAGTGGGGCCACTGCGTGCAGAAGATGGCAAAATGCTAACAGGGGACAGAGAAAAGGCAGAATTACTCAACACCTTCTTTGCTTCAGTCTTCTCAGAAAAGGCAAAGGGTTCTCAACCTAAGGATAATGGAACAGAAGACAGAATAGAGGAAATTCAGCACAGAATAAGTAAAGAGGTAGTACAGGAATACCTGGTTAACCTAAATGAATATAAATCTCCAGGACCAGATGAACTACATCCTAGAGTATTAAAAGAACTGGCAAATGTAATATCAGAGCCATTGGCAATAATCTTTGAGAACTCCTGGAGAACAGGAGAAGTCCCAGCAGACTGGAGGAGGGCAAACGTTGTCCCCATCTTCAAAAAGGGAAAAAAAGAGGATCCCAACAATTATCGTCCAGTTAGTCTGACATCAATTCCAGGAAAGGTTCTAGAGCAGATCATTAAGCAGAGAGTCTGTGAACATTTAGAAGCCAATGCCATAATCACAAAAAGCCAACATGGGTTTCAGAGAAACAAGTCATGCCAAACGAACCTGATCTCTTTTTTTGATAAAATTACCAGCTTGGTAGATGAAGGGAATGCTGTGGATATAGTATACCTCGATTTCAGTAAGGCCTTTGACAAGGTTCCCCATGACATTCTTGCAAACAAGCTTGCAAAATGTGGGCTAGACAAGGCAACTGTTACATGGATTTGTAATTGGTTGACTGGCCGAACTCAAAGGGTGCTCAACAATGGCTCCTTTTCATCCTGGAGAGAAGTGACCAGTGGGGTCCCACAGGGTTCTGTCCTGGGCCCAGTGCTATTCAACATCTTTATTAACGACTTGGATGACAGAATTGGGGGCATATTTATCAAATTTGCAGATGACACTAAACTGGGAGGAGTAGCTAATACCCCAGAGGACAGGATCAAAATTCAAAATGACCTGAATAGACTAGAAAGCTGGGCCAGTGCTAACAAAATGAAATTCAATGCGGAGAAATGTAAGGTTCTGCACTTAGGGCGGAAAAATGAAATGCACAGATATAGGATGGGGGACACCTGGCTGAATGAGACCACATGTGAAAGGGATCTAGGAGTCCAAGTAGACCATAAGCTGAACATGAGCCAACAGTGCAATGCGGCAGCTAAAAAAGCCAATGCAATTTTAGGCTGCATCAATAGAAGTATAGTTTCTAGATCAAGGGAAGTTATAGTGCCACTCTATTCTGCATTGGTCAGGCCCCACCTGGAATACTGTGTCCAGTTCTGGGCACCACATTTCAAAAAGGATGTGGAGAAACTGGAGCATGTCTAAAGGAGGGCAACTAAGATGGTGAAGGGTCTGGAAACCTTGCCCTATGAAGAACGCCTTAGGGAGCTGGGGATGTTTAGCCTGGAGAAGAGAAGGTTAAGAGGTGATATGATAGCCCTGTTTAAATATTTGAAGGGATGTCATATTGAGGAGGGGGCAAGCTTGTTTTCTGCTGCTGCAGAGACTAGAACGCGGAACAATGGATGCAAACTGCAGGAAAAGAGATTCCACCTCAACATTAGGAGGAACTTCCTGACAGTAAGGGCTGTTCGACAGTGGAACACACTCCCTCGGAGTGTGGTGGAGTCTCCTTCCTTAGGGGTCTTTAAGCAAAGGCTGGATGGCCATCTGTCAGGGATGCTTTGACTTGGAGTTCCTGCATGGCAGGGGGTTGGACTGGATGGCCCTTGTGGTCTCTTCCAACTCTATGATTCTATGATTCTATGATTCTATGCAGAAATAATCCAGGTTGACACCACATTAATTGCCATGGTTCATTGTTATAGAGTTTTTGAAATTTCAGTTTGTTGTGGTTCCAGACCTTGCTGGCAGAGAAGGTTTAATGTTTCACAAAATTTCAATTCCTAGAATTCCATAGCATTGGGCCATGGCAGTTAAAGTGGTGCCAACCTGGATTATTTTTGCAGTGAGGATGCAGCCCACAAGGAAGGCCAAGATTCCACCCTTCCTCTCCTCTTTACACAGCTGCATTAACTGACTGCAAACTACTTTTGCAATTTGAACTGCAGCCATTTTAATTAGGCTGAGGACAAAGGTGGAAAGTGGCAAGAGAAGAGAGAGAGAAACTGGGACCTTTTAAAAGCACCTGAAAGAATGGGATGACAGAAGATTAATCAGGACTATTGGAGGGTATGTGCAAAGGACCAGAACCATATTTGTGCCCATTGGTTATAACTGCTTCTGTCTTTCCTGGAAATCTGGTTTGGACCAACATCCATAGCTCAAAAACAAGTACTGGTCCATGGATCACTATTTTAGGCCCCAGCATTATGCTAAACCCATTCTGAAGCAGTACAGTCCATGAAGGGCTTGCTCTCTATTAGCTTCCCCCAGCAAACAATTTGAATTGTCCTTTAAGATTTTGCATCCAGTTGTGTAGTAGCAAGCTTCTTCATTATAGACCCTATTGTGACATTTTGCAGGAGAATTAAAAAATCTAGGCAACTGTGTTGATCTATCTATCTATCTATCTATCTATCTGAAACCAGTTTCAAGTAGTTTACATCTCCACTAAGAGCAGGTCTCTTATAAAGCTAACAGGTTTATTAGACATATAACTTGACTTTAAAATTGAGTGCTATGTACTTAAAAATTAGAAACTATGACACACCGAAAGTAACAGTTTTCTTTCTTTCTTTCTTTCTTTCTTTCTTTCTTTTTTTTTTTGTAAATATCGTAATGGATATCTTTGTAAACAAATAAAATAATTAAAAAAAAAGATTAAAAAAAATAAAGCTAACAGGTTTTCATTGCTTCTTCAGGCAATGAAGCCACCTCCCTCCAAACACTTTGGATTACAATAGGGATATTTTAGATTATGGGATTAAATGCCTTAAAGGCACCAGATTAAATACCGGATTAAATACCTTAAAGGTACTAGAAACCATCTGAAGGTGGAAGCTAAGCAGGGTCAGCCCTGGTTGGTACTTGAATGGGAGAGACTGCCAATGAATATAATGTGGTGCAAGTGCTATTTCAGAGGAAGGAACTGGCAAGACCACCTCTGAATATTCCTAATCTAAGAAAACCCTGAGAAGTTAATGTGATAGCCATAAATCTTCAGGCATCTAGAAGGCAAGGTGTAGTAGTCTAAATTTTGGATTATGACTCTGGAGAGCAGGCTTTGATTCCCCGCTCAGCCATGGAAACCCACTGAGTGACTGTGGATAAGTCACACACTCTCAGCCCCAGAGGATGGCAATGGCAAAACCCGTCTGAAGAAATTTGCCAAGAAAGCCCTATGACAGAGTCACCTTAGAATCACCGTAAACTGGAAATGACTGGAAGGCAAACAACAAACACACTTTATGTGTGTGTGTGTGTATATGTGGTTCCCAAATACTACCAAGTATGTGAACACAGATAAAATTCTGAAACTGGTAATGAGCCCCTGATAACTCCTTGTATGTCCTTGTGTGAACTCAGTGCATGGGTGATACACTCAAGACAACACTTTCTGGGAGTGATGGTGAGTCACCGATCATTAAAATGGTACAATGGTCTATCACACCTGGATATTCTTAGTGTAGTCATCCTCTGAGCAGGGATCTCAAGTAACAAAAATGAAACTACACAGCTGGAGCAATCAGCTGGTTTGGGGGAAGTTTTCTAAAAATTTATATTTTCTTAAAATATTTAGAAAAAGAATCAGGGGGTACCCTCGCCCCAGTCAGCATGTACAGAAGGCTGTGTGCATGTCAGGGTATGGATGTGAGGAATGGAATATGCTATAAGAAAGTTTGGCTGGCCGGCTGAACAAGAGAAGATTTATGGTGGAAGATTTATCTGGGGTCTGACTATTGTTGCTTTTCATTCTATCCAAGTGCTTAGTATGTAGTGAAGGCGTAAGACAAAGGTGGGCAAAAATGCATTTGAGGAAGTAGACTTAATTCTACAAAAGCTGATGCTGCCAACTTCTTTCATTTAGTCTCAAAGGTGCTACAAGATCTCTCTAAATACTGATTCTATAGATGAACACAGTTATATCTTTGAAGGGTGGGCAAAAGGAGATCTTGGAGCTGCATGCACCTCAAGCCTGTTTTTGCGGCACCTGATCCTCTCCAGCCTTTCAAAAATTGCAATTTTTTGAGTCTAAAAACTGTATATATGAATTGTCTCCCAATAACTTCTAGCAGCAGTGAGACACCTTTCAAATGCACAGGATTAGAACTATAAGGGGCAATAAAATGAGGGCATTGCCTTCTGAAATAAGAATTCTCTCTTCCCCAATGTTTATTTCAACCCCCTCCCCCCAAATTTCTAACAATGCAAAGCATGAGACATTAGCCTACAACACACTGCAAAAATAATCCAGTTTGAGACTGCTTTAACTGCTCTGGCTCAGTGCTAGGGAATCACGGGAGTTGTAATTTATTGTAGCACCAAATTTCTCTGACAGAGAAAGTTAAATGTCTCACAAAACTACAGTTCTCAGAATTCCCTACCATTGAGCCAGGGCAATTAAAATGGTCTTAAACTGGATTATTTCTGCAGTGTGCTTTGGGCCAATGCCTCATGCTCTGCATTGTTAGAAATTTGGAGATTGAAACAAATGTTAGGTGTGTTTGTGTGTTTTGGACTATTGAAAATCACCCACACCTAGAACTGTTATATTTGCTGTGTTCACATTCCCCTGATTATTTTGCCTGCCCAGTTTCTTTGGATTTCTAAATTGTATTTCTAAATGATCAATGGAAGTTTTAAGCCACTGGAATGCTATAAATTTGGGGAATTAAGGAAAATTTAACCTGGGGCACAGAACGCTTATTTGGTGTAAATACCTCATTCTCCTGCCTCCGTAGCTATGCCCCAGCCCTGTTTCACCATAGAAAATACCAATTTTTAAAAAATCAAAAATGGACTGCCAGCTCTTTTCCAACTTTGATTGCAATTTGATTGCTTTTTTGGCAATCCATGCAGCTCCTCCAGAAGACCCAAGCAAGTAGCTGCTGGACTCACTGAAGTTGACCACTGTTGGTGTAACACATTGTAAACAAAGACCTGATTTTTAGTGGTTTGAGCATCTGACTCTGGAGATCAGGGTTTGGATCCTGGCTGAGCCATGTAAACCCACCAGGTAACCCTGGCAAATCACAATCTCTCAGCCTCACAATGGAAATGGAAAACCTCCTCTGAAGAAACTTGCCAAGAAAACCCTTGACTTAGGGTTGCCATAACTAAAGAATGACTTGGAGGCACACAACAACAGCAGCAACAACTACTAATGGACCCTGTGTTGCTACCTAGTGGATTGGCCTGTTTTTGCTCTGACAGGCTATGCCTTCTACCCAATATTGTGCCATGTTACACACACTACACTTTTGTTTATAATGTATATCTTAACACCATTGGACTGGGCAATTTGGTGGATCCACTGAACAAGTTTCTGGGTCTCTCTGGAGGGGGCATGAGATCTTAGCTCAGCGTTGATCTTGGCACTTGTTAACAGCTCATCGTCAAATTAAGCAGGTTTTCGATCTTGGCACTTGTTACAGCTCTTCAATTAAGCAGGTTTTTGCGCTTAGATGGCAATGGTCTGTTATCTGAGGACAGAGGGAAAGATAACACTGATGCTCAGAGTGAAAAGGAACAACTAGTTCTTGCCACACAAAAGAATTTAGCCATCACTTGTAGCTGTACAAACTCAATTTGCAAACTATAATCCCAAAGCCTAAGAGAGGCAGACACAGCAAATGCAGCTGGACTAGTAAGAATCTGCAACATAGGGCCCTTTGAAACTACCCAATACACTATGTTTCCACTTTCACAGCTTAGGGAGGGGTAGAATTTGTCATTGTCGAATTTCCAGCCAGAGAGCTCTAGTGCCTCACCAAACTGCAAACCCCAGGATTGCATAGGATGATGGCATGGCAGTTATACTGAAATCATACTGCAATAACTGCATTGTGTGAAAGGGCCCTTAGGTCATTGTACTAAAGGTTTTGAAGGGTGGTTTTCAGTGAGATAGTTCAGTCCTTTTTATGGCTAACAATGAATGACTGTACTGTCCAGAGAAAACGTTAAGACACATGCCTTAGGCTGCATCCTCACTGCAGAAATAATCCAGTTTAACACCACTTCAACTGCCATGGTTTAATGCAATTGAATTTTGGGATCTGTAGTTTTTTATATATATTTACCCTCCTCTGCCACAGAGCTCGAATGCCACAACGAACTACAAATCCCAAGATTTCGTAGGACATAGGTGCCTCCTAAAAAGAGTCTGGATGGCCATCTGTCAGGGGTGTATTGATTGTGTGTTCCTGAATGGCAGGGAGTTTGACCGGATGGCCCTCGAGGTTTCTTCCAACTCTGAGATTCTCTGATTCTCCCCACTGGCTGGGCTAGCTAGGGCTGAGGAGGATCCCAGTTCAAAATTTGGAAGGCCACAGGTTGCCCAGTCTTACTATAGAATTCTCCACTTGATTCTCTTTACAACCCCATGTGTGTGCCTACAAATAGTCCGCAAATATGAACTAGAAGTGTCTGTGTGATGCGGACCGATCCAATTATTGTTCATTGAAGTCTAATGGTGATGTGATGACTGTGTGGAAGCTCTTGCACTTTCATAAAGGAACTCTGTTTCCTGCAACCTGCAACTTCATTTCCATATCCGAAGGACTTGTAATTTGTATTGACATCCTCACAAACCAATGGCATATATATGTCTGTGCCTGGCTTCCACTCCACCAAATGCATCTGAGGAAGTAGATTGAAGTCTACGAAAGCTCATGCTGCCAATTTCTTTCAGTTAATTTCAAAGAAGCTACAAGATCTTTCTATGTACTGATTCTACAGACTAACACAGCTACATCTTTGAATTATTTCATGAGGGATGTTTCAGTTGTTGTTGGCAAACTATGAAAATCTGCCATGAACTGCTGTTGTAGCTTCTATAGGCTCCAATGGGCAATCTTCAAGAAACTGCTATCAACAATTTTGTGATGTAGTTTCATTGTGCATTCTGAAGTGGGATACTCAGACATAGTCGGTTGGTCAGCGGCAACTGCTAAAATAAGCCACGCAGAGAACCATTTTGTATGTGGTCTGTCTGATCATGCTTCCAAATTTATCATGAGGGTTGGGGCCTCATGTAAGCCCACCTCATTTTTACTTCTCTGAAAAAGTATGCAAAAACTATCCCTCCTTGCAATGCAAATGATATTCCTTAATGATGTACCCTTCTTATCCATGTGAGTAGGGCATGTCACCTATAGTTTCAAGGTGATATCATGATGGAGGCTATAGCTGTACTGACACCCTGCTGACAGGCTTCTTTTGAGCAACTGGTTGCCTCACAGAATGTCAGACTTAGGACACAAAATTAATGCAGTTTGGCACTGCTTTAGCTGTCATGGCTCCATCCTATGGACTCTTGGGATTTGTACTTTGTTGCAGCACCAGAGCTCTCGGACAGAGGCAGTTAAATATCTTACAAAATAGTAATTAATATACAATGTACCACAGAAATATGTTTGAAAGCAATACAAAAACCGTATAAAAATACCTATTTAGGACTATTGAGAAAGATGGGGAAGATTGAGCAAGATGCTTCTTTAAAAAATTCTTCATTTTCATGCACCAATATTCTAAAAATGCATTTATATTTTCTGACCCAACTGTAATTCTAGGGTTCTGAGGTTTCATAGTAGGGTATCATGGTTAGGATTATGAATAGGTCTTACATACTTCCTCCGTTTCCTGAAAACAATGGTAAGTAAAATATCCTGCCCATGAATTCATAGTCCTGACGTGAATGGACCCATTCAGTCTATGGGATTTACCTATGTATTGATTTGCCATTCAACAACAGAATGAATTGGTTTACTCTACATTGTACTAACCAACAGGATGCCAGCCAGAGTACATCAGTTTTGCTTCTTGCCACAATGGTTGACTTTTAAAAACATGAAGCTTTTTAAAATTCCAATTTACACAGAAATGTACATACACACCCAAATTGGGGAAAAACAGGTTTGTTGGAACAATTTTTGTTCCATCTCTTTTGGTCTGTAAAGCAAAGCAGAAAACCAAACAGTGCATGGCAAATTATTAAAACTACAGAATCTCAAAGGAGGATGGTATAATAAAATTATAAAATCTGCCTGGAAAAGCTACTAAAACTGGAGTGATATATTAAAAGCCCATATGCTTATAGTCAAGATAGTATAGAAGCATGTGTTTGAGTGTTGCAACCATGCCTGATTGACAAGAGTGGAGTAAGGGATATGTATTTTCCCTCCAAGAAGGACGATGGGACAGCATTTAAATGTGCCAAGGTGAAGGCTCTATAGTATTTAGAAATCTCTAGAAAAGTGGTTCCCAAACATTGGTCCTCCAGATACTTTGGACTTCAGCTTCCAGAAGGACCAGCCAGTTTGGCCAATAGTCACGAATTCTGAGAGCTGAAATTCAGAAGGACCACCCAGTTAGGCCAATAGTCACGAATTCTGAGAGCTGAAATTCAAATCTGGAGGACCAAAATGTGGAAACCACTGCTCTAGAACATAAATTAGCTGGGACAATTTTTTTTTACCAGAATTTCACCTTCTAGGTACCTCAACATCTATACCTTTTCTTCCTTAAGAACTGCATGCCAGATCCTTTGTAATTATCCCTTTAGATGTGTAGAATCCCAGATACAGAAGGTGATGATAGGGAAAAGCTGATGTAGTTTCTCTTACAACCATCACCCACCTGGAAGGGAAATTCTCTCAAAAGATCAAAGGCATTATTCCCAATTGTTTTAAAATTTAGTCTGAGCCAGTAGTTAATTATATGGATTCTATTAACAAAATTACTCTTAACGGAGCCAAACGTTGCATCCCACCGCTTGGTCAATTTTTAGTAATTTTGTAAGAAACAGCAGGCCCCACCATGATTCTCTACTGCATGCTTCCATTTTTGTCATTGTTTGCACAGAGGCTGGAATTTCCTATCCTGTTTGTTATTTTCTAACTGTAGAGGTGTGTCTATGACCCTAATAAAGTTATTGTGTCACATAAAACATGTTCTGTGTGGCTTCTGCAAAATGTGATTCTCAGGGACTAAAAGGTCACATCCTGGAATGTGAGACTTAAGGACTTCAGTAGCAGTTAAATGCCAGATGTGCAGTGGTTAAATGCTGGTACTGTAGCCACAAAATTGTGAGTTTGATCCCAAAGGGTTGACTCAGCCTGCCATCCTTTTGAAGGTAAAATAAGTACCCAGGTTGTTGGGTGCAATTGTAAACCACTTAAGAGTGTTATAGTGTTATAAGCGGTATAGAAATGTAAATGCTACTGCTATGCTATTGCTATCACACAACTTGTTCTTGTTGCAATTGTACTAATGAATACATACCATTTGGGAGCACTCCCTACCAAACTTTCCTTCATTAGTATCACTGAGCTGTTGTTGGCCCCTTGCACTGTCTTCTACCTTCATCCTCAATCCTGCCTGCCTACCCTATGCCTGACCCGACATGCCTTTCATTTGTGTGGGTTTGTTTCTTCTGGGCACGATTCCCAAGTTATGGTAACTCTGTGGTTTTAAACTCCATGGTGTTGTTTTTTTTTAAAGAAATTAAAAAAAAATACATAAACTCCAGCTGTTCTGGAATAGTGAAGGGGACAGGAGAGAGAAAAAGACAGTGTTATCATGAGACTGCCCAATCCTAGAACCACTACAAGATGATTCACAGCACCTAGTACTAATGAGATTTGCAGCTTTATTGACAGGTTTTTCCTGTCAATGGCAAGGTGTGGGCTAACAGCAATTGGAAGACAAGGTAGCAACAAAGGGCAAACACTAAAGTATTTTTATGGTTGTGGCGAAAAACTAGTATTATTTCTTAATCTGCCCATACTCTACTGGTCTTGGCCTCCTTGCAACTTGACTCACCTGCATCCATGATCGCTGGTTAGAAGAACTCTGTTCTTGATAGCAAGATTCACCTAGAGAAGAAAGGCAGAAGTAGGGAAGCAACACAAACCTGGGTTTACCTTTGTGTTTTTTTTGTAAAAACAGAGGGACTCTTTATTGAAAGCAGCATATTTCTTCCTTTAAAAAAACAACAAAAAACCTCTTCGCTGTTCTACCCCTCCGCTCAAGCAAACTGAAACTAAAATGACTCTAGGCTGCACTTCCAGTAATAACATATATATAAAAAATGACTAAGGCTGAGAGGTGTCAACATTTTTAAAAAAATGTAAGAAAGGAAAAAGAAACATTGCCCAAAATAATCATATAAAAAAGGCGGCATTGGATAGTCAGGAAAGCTAGTGAAAATCTCCTTCATATGCCAGGCACTTAGTGTTTGTTGCTCCTTTGTTTGGATATGAAGAGGTGCCAGAAGACCTGATAGATTAACAGGACCAGGAGGAGAGAAAGAGACAGAAGTACTGTGTAATAAATATACTGGTTCCTCACAGACTTCGAAAAAGGACAGCATGTGGTGGGATCTAAGGAAGAAGGGCCTCCTTTCCAGTGTGAGAGGACACTAGATTGTGCGCAAGGGCCTACTTCCAAGGTAATGGCTGGGATACAGCCATGGGATACAAAAGCCACTCAACGTATTTCTGGTGGAGCTATCCACTGGAGTAGGTAGCCACCCAAAGCATTTTGGGTCTGACCACTGACATGGGAGAAGGTTCGCAAATTCAGAAATGGCCAAATATGGGAAAGATGATTGTGACAGGAAACTGCATGGATTTGCTCTGTAGACAGGGATGCAGACCTATAGCTATGGAAGCTGCCAGAATCCCAATGATAACACCATGGGTCCCCCTCTCTTCTTGTTCAGGCCTCACTTCAGACATCTGGGGGCCTCCACCCTAAACCCTGTGAACCACTCAGAAGCATAGAAACCCACTCCACCCGTTACTGTGTGCCCCCTCCCCAAATTAAAGAGTCTCCCCTAGAAGAATATGCCTGTGCTTTTTTTGTGAAAAGGATTTAAGAAAGAAAGAGTGGGCGAGGGGGAGAAAGTTAGATGTGCCATGACAGAGAAGTCCCAAAATCTTGCCACAGTCTTTCACTGGTAAATTTGTCCTGTGGTGATGATTCCTAGCATCCCCTTCATCCCTTGGATGTTGTTAACTAGCCCTGTGGATATTGGAAGTAGAACCTGGAGGAACGCAGTCTGGTCAGGTGCAGGGTAATGAGGCCTTGATGAAGAGGCCTCAGATCAAGGGGGATGATGTCCACCATCTTTGTCCATTAGTGTAAGAATCCATGGTCCCTTTGGGGTTCAACTCTGAGGTCTCCCATTTGAGAGTCTGTAACAGTCAACACGCCAAAACAAGGTTCTAGCTAATCCCAATCTCCAGCAACAGGGGCTAGAGTGTCCCTGCTCATGCCTTGCTTTCCGATGGGCTCTCTCCAAGCATGTTGGCAATCTCGCTGAAAGATGGGCGGTCCTTTGGGCTGGCAGCCCAACAGCGCTGCATCACCTTATAGAGCTTAGAGGGGCAACCCTCTGGATGGGGAAGCTTTATCTTCCCAGATTGTAAACCTAAAGATGGAGAGAAAAACAAGAGAGTAAGGACCAGCAAAACTTGGTAAGGAGTATGCATACAACACTGTTGTTCAGCACTGAGCATCTCAACAATAGTTCAGCCCTTATTTTTACTTGCCTTCAAGCTGTATTTTAGCCCCTTCTTACTATTTCCCTGTTCTTCTTCTCCAACACAGATCGGCTCTGCATAGGTTGTCAAGAAGCTTATTTTTTGGCTAAAAGGGGGGGGGGAGAGATTCTGAAGGACCTATCGTGGGACACAGAGCCTGTTACAACAAAACAAGCAGTGGCCAGAAGCTTATTTCTTATTTTGCAAACCCTGCCTTGAGGGATGGGGAGGGACAGGGGGAAAACAAGGTGCAGGGAAGGTGCTGAATGTGAAGCAATTGCCCATGTGTAACTACTGCTCATTCCTTTTGGTGTGTATGGAGAAGCAGGAGAGAGCCAGATCTTCATCCCTGGCTTAGGAGGAGGGCAGATTTTGGAAGGCAGATTCAAACTCAGGGTTACCTTGCCAGTACTGACTAGTCTCCCATTTCCTTCACCTTCTTCTACCCCATTCACCTTCTTTCCTCTTCATACAACTGGAAAATATCTCTCAAGAGGGAACCCAAAATAAGTTCTAACAGTTCCCCAGTTGTTCTTTTTGACTGGGAATTAACATTAGGGAGCTATCACAGCTGAATGTTTCCTCCTCCAGCCTTAACTTCTGTATTGGATGAAGGCCAAAATCCTACTGCAAGCTATCATATCATAATGCTGTGCACAAACACAAAACCTTGTCAAGATTCCAGCCACAGTGTATAAAACTGTGATAACTGCACATCAGACTGTTTCCCAGCCTGAGCTTGATCATGGCCTTTCCAACCATAGGAAAAAAGCATGAGGAAGTATGGGTACTCCTTGGTTCAGCAATGATTTTCAAGTATTATTCAAGACTGGATGTGTTACTCTTTGACAGTGTCCACACATAGCTGGCCGGATATTACATTAGATAGCATTTAATTGTTTTGGGGAATGTGCCCATTTTAAACCATGTTCCAAGTAATTGTTATTCCTAATTCAGAATAAAATGACTGCTTTGAATGCCAATGAAACAGATCAACTTTTCCTTTGCCTTTCCCAGACATAAAAAGAATTCTATACTAACGTATGCCATCTGCAGAGCTCAAAAAAGTTATTTTGGACTAGAACTCCTAGAACCCCCCAGTGTGCAACCCACTAGCAATACTAGCGCAGGAATGCTGGGAAATAATAGTCCAGGAAAATTAATTTCCCAGATTCTGTCCACCTGCTTGTTGCAGAGGCAGATTGCATTCCCATTGAAAAATCACTGCACCCCTCCATTAACTGGTGAAATTATAAAAACAGATTGCAGGCCCATGATATTTCCGTTCCCCCTCGTGACATGGACTTTTCTGACCTCTTATTCGTTTTTATCTTATTGCTGACCCCAGAATACCCAGCACTGTCAAAACAGATCCAAGCAGTGATTAGACATGATGAGCAGCTTATCTTTCAGTGCTTCAGGCTTCTTGCTATATCAGATGAACTAACAGTGCTTTATACTGTATCTCAATAATGTTTTTGAGTTATTCTTAAATGGTTCACTTATTTTATCCTCTTGTACTACCATTATCCCTGTACTGCAGATGGATGGATGAGGGAGGAAGAGGAGTGTGGCTTGCTCAGGGCCACCCAGTGAGTTTTGAACATGGAACAACTCAATTTGCAGTTCAGTTTGTTCAGCACAAACCTGTATCAGGCTAGTTACAAGAAAGCTCCACTGAGTTAGCTAGTCCTAGGTAAATAAATGCATGACTGTTGCGACCGTCACTATGCTACAGGAGATTTTGTTAAACATATACTATCAAGCTTGAACAGAGCCTGGATCTGTAGTTTCAGTGGAAAAAATATTAGGGTTTTTTAGGGGTTTTCATGGCAAGTTTTATTTAGAAGGGGGTTTGACTGTGCCTTCTTGAGGCTCAAAGAGTATGACTTACTTAAGGTCACACAAAGGGTTTCCCTGACTGAGCAAGGATTAAAACCCTGGTCTCCAGGTCATAGCCCAATGCTCAAACCATTATACCAAGCTGGATTCTGATAACCCCTTGGCCAGTAGTGTCAGTATCTGGATACCCAAATATTCCCCATTCTTTCTGTATTTCTATGAGAACAAAGTAGCTTTTTAAAAGAAAGGATGTAAAGGTGAATTTTTCTTGCAAATGTGCTCCCTTCAGATTGCACAATCTGTCCTTATGCAGATTTTGCCACTCTATAAAGGTCAGTGAATACTGGTCATAAAAATATAGGGCACTTAGATTTTAGTATCTAAGAATTTCATCTTTTATTCTGACCAATTTTTGGCTTTCGAGGTAAGTTTGAAAGCATGTTGGCAATGCATAGGAAAAGCTTGGATGCCCCAAGGAAGAAGCAGAATTAGTGCTTGGCACCCTGATCTGATCTGAATAAATTTGCATCTGAGAAAAAGTAGCAGTATTTTTAAACCCTGCAGTGGAGTCAATGAGGCCCACCTTAAAGTTTATATTTTTTTAAAAAAATAATAATCATCTAAAAATTCTAGCACAAATAATTATTTGGGGTGGGGGAGAAGTAGGATAGAGAATTTCATGTGCATTCAAATGCATAGATCATTGTAGAAATGAAACAGGACAGATACAATTCCCAAGAAATTGGTTTCACACCTTCTCATTTTTACCAATCTTCTAAACCCACTCAAGTGTCTTTTGTTTCTTTTTTTAGTCTCCTATTCCTTTTCCCACTGAGCAGAAGTGACATTTTGCTGGCAGAACTTGGTTGGAAGCATGTAATGCCCATGGGATTGTACATATTTTTCTGGGCAAGCAAAAAGCACCAGTGATCGTCAAATACCTGCTAGCACCTCTTCATCTGCCAGCTTGGAATAGGGCATTTCGCCCAGTGTGAATATTTCCCACATGACGACCCCAAAGGACCAGACATCAGACTTGGTAGAGAATTCATCCTCCAAGACAGCCTCTGGGGGCATCCAGCGAAGTGGAATCCAGGCTTGGTGGTAATGATAATATTCGCTGGTCATAAGGAAGAAAAAGGCAAATCAGTTTTGCACTAAAAACGAAACTCTGCTGCCAGCCCAGCTACACCAAGGGGACCTTCGTGACTTCTCACCTGTTGTAAACATCCTTGCTGAGGCTCAGGCTTGATACCTTCACCTGCCTTTGTGCACTGACAAGGCAGTTTCGAGCTGCCAGGTCTTTGTGTACAAATCTGTTGTTGGAGAGATGCTCCATCCCCAGTGCCACTTGGCAGCAGAAAGATACCTGTGGGGAAAAGGCAGGCACCTACTCCAATAAATGATACCATTATATGACATAACCCCATAACTGGCAGTTGGAAAGAGTGGAAAAGACAGGCTCCTAGTGTCTTACACCAACTGCACCATCAATATTCCTGAAAATGTTATAAAACATTAATGATAGAGATGCATTTTCTAAAGTTTGCAGATTGCTTTCAGTGCAAAAGGCTATATCACATATATTTTTTGACTTTGTTGGTTATATGTATTGCTGCAATATTGCTCTTTCATGAGTACTCCAGCTCATCCCACCTTAGTGCTATCACCAGTCTTCCATCTACCTGCTACAGCTGGCCAGTATCCCTCACCCCCAATTATTTTCCCCAATATTCTGTTACATGCAAAGAAAACATATCCAAACCATTTCCAAACTACCTCAGGACACCAGATCTAGTTTCTTCTTATTCTAATGGCATCTCAGCTGTGCTCTGGACCAAATTTATAACTTAAATTTTAAAAGTTGAAAACAAGAGTTTAACAATGAAAGCAACAGAAGCCAATGTTTTGCCCCTGGGATCCTCTGGAGCCTGTATGGACTGCCAGAAATGGTCCTTGCTTCTGTGCCAGCTACACTATGAAGGTAACATTAAAATGGAGCCAAATCTTATCCACAAAGCCCACCTTAACAAACATCAACTTGATAAGGAGGGTTGTTTTGAATCAGCAAGAGAAGTGATATAGAAGGCAAGTGAAAAAAAAGGGGGGGGGGTTGGTAACTGTGTGAGGGCCAGGAGCCAATTCCATTTCCTCTGCCTCTCCTTTGTGGACCATAGCCTACCACAGTGCTTCCATTTTTTCCACGGTACTTCCACAACACACTATGGTACTTCCAATTTTTCTTCAGAGCACCTCTCAGAATGATGAAGAGGTATGAGAGATTCATAAAAGGTTGCAAGAAAAGTCTCTCTCATAGCTGGAGAACAAACTGTCCTATTCATTAGGTTGAACTCCATTTCCTATGTATCATAGCGAGTCTGGCTAATGTATGATGGCGGCAGTGTTTCATCAACATTTGGAGGGCCAACATTTATCCACCCCTACTACAGCCTATATGGCACCTTAAAATGCCTAATTAATGCTACTGCAGTTATTGGCCATTTAGGACAATTGCCCCATCTTTCCTCTTTCATAAGTAAAACCCAGCCACGGAGCAGCTAGGAAGGGTGCACATTTGCCCCTCTTGCCCCGAAGGGAGAGGAGAGCTCAACTGAGAGTCACCTCGCTCCAGAGAGTGGGGTGCGAGGGGTGTGAACCTCTCCTGGTGAATGAATGTTTTGTCACTTTACCTTTTGTTTTGTACTAATGGGCTGAGGCTTGAGTTTCTCATCTTTAGTTCTGGAAATCCTCAGGAACTGCTTCAGGTCTCCCTAGCAGGAAAAAAAGTACTGTTCTGAGAAACATGCAAGAAATATCTTGAGACTGCCAGCCAGGTAGAACAGTCCTAATCTCTACCCAGGCATTGTTGCCTGTTCCTTGTATAGCAAGATGAGCACAAAAGCAACAAACTTGTGCATTATTGCTTCATTCTAGCATCCCCTATCTGGAATTCTGAAATCCAAAATATAGTCGGACTCTTGATATCCACAAGCGATCTATTTTAGACCCCCCACGGATACAAAAAAACACAGGACCCCAAATCTCATTGTACCTAATGGCGATGCAATGTGCACCCATCCACTAGCACAGCCATGTGCACGCACCACCAGTGGGGACAATGGGGCTTACTGTCTGTGGTTGCTTAAATCTTTGGATGGCAAACCTGCAGATAAGGAGGCCCGACTGTAATCCAGAATAAAAAATTGTCTTCATGGGTGGCTGAGAAAGTGATACCTTTGCTTTCTGATGGTTCAGTGTACAGAAACTTTGTTTCATGCACAAAATTATTAAAATACTGTGTATAAAATTAGGTGTATATGAAGCATAAATGAATTTAATGTTTAGAATTGCATCCCATCTCCAAAGTATCTCATTATGAATATACAAATATTCCAAAATCCAAAAAAAGCCACAATCCAAAACACTTCTGGTCCCAAGCATTTCGGATAAGGGAGACTCAAACCTGCATTTCATATTTTTGTAGAATATGACATACACTTATAGACATTAGATATGACTGTCATTAACTTTTGAGAGTATGATTTTTCTTATCCAGATTGTTTTATAATCCTTTATCACCATTCCTTGAAAAGTTATAAGTGACCATCTGGTGGTGCATCTCTTTCACATACAAGATAACTTTTCCTGTAGAATTCAAGCTTTCTCTCTGCAGCAAATTCAGCTGCCAATCTAAAAGGGTGGAACATCTACTTAAGCTTCTGACATTTGCCCCCTGAGTTGACAGGAAAAAGATCACCTATTTTGTCACTGGAAACATTACCCAACAGACAAATCTCTCTGTTTTACCTAAGGACTTCTGCTGCCAACTAACTGGTTCTCCTAGCATTTGCCAGAAGAAATGGCAGCCCAGATTTAACTGGTCTGAAACATAACAGCAAAAAAAATCTCTTGCAAAAGTTGAGTCCTCTTACCAGATCCACATATTCCAGAATCATATAATGAGGCTCTGCTTCCCGGCACAGTCCAAGAAGTCGCACCACATTACTGTGGTTCAGTTTGCCAAACATCTCAAATTCTCGCCTGAAGTCCAACTGTAGCTGTTCATCCCTGGTTTGGAGGCTCTTGACTAGGACAAGCACCTCAGTTTCATTGTCTTCAATGCCTTTTGCCTTGGCCAAGAATACTTCTCCAAACTCACCCTTTCCTGAAAGGAGAGGAGAGTTTGCTGGTATACTTTACAGTACGTACAGGAAACTCCTGCGAAAGACTAGCTTTATATTCAAATATTGCACTTGGATATTTGCTAAAGCCTCTTTATCAATCATACAGAAAGATATTACTGTCAGACCACTGGTTCACCCAGCCCAGTGTTGTCAACTCTGACTGCTTTCTAGTCATACCTGCAGATATTTGGGATTCCCTGACACTCTCTCACCCAAGTAATAAACTCAATCCTGCTTGTCTTCCAAAATCAGATAGAACTGGGTGAGTGCAGTGTGGTATAGGGGCCTTCAGACAGAAACATTTGATATCCAGGTCAGATCTTGAACCAGATATATCTAAAGATGTTGACTTTGTGAAGTAAAGCTTTCAGAAGTGTCACATAGTTCAAGTTATAACATCTAGATTTAACAGCAGTTAACAATTTATGTGGGACTGACCACATGAATTTCTCACTCTCCAGTCAGTCAACATCTTTACCAGTTGCTGATCTACTTCCAGATGCAATTTGAGGACCCAGTGAAGGTCACTTCATGAATGGTATTTGCCTGCACATTGGGCAGACGTACATAAAGTGGGCAGACTAAATACACTGCAACTGCCCCATTCATATACTAACATACACCATATGTCAAATGCATAGGGAAAACACAGAGAAATATAAACTATGGAAATAGAAGGAAATTATTTCAGCAGTTGTTCATCCTTAGAGTACTAGGATTGGGAAAGAGAAAGCATTGTGTATGTGTGTGTGGGGGGAGGGGAGAATAGGGCAGTTTATTAATTTGAAATGAATTAACATCTGTGCATTTTAAGCTTAATTAAAAACAGTACTTATAAGTACATGTATGCAAAGGATCAATGTGTTACCTTACTCTACTGTTAGAATCATAGAATCATACAGTCGAAACACCTAGGCCATCATTTCAATTACCTCCTTTTAATCTCTGGAGAGTATTTACACCAAACCTAGTCAGCTATTCAGCAGTGATATTCAGAATTAACATTCCTGCTAAAGAGGATCTCCCTGCAACATTCTCACAGTGCCTGGAGAGACTTCTTAAAGAACTTTACTACTTCCCTTCCCTTCCTTATAAGCCTGTAGCTTGAAATGGCAGACTGTGAGAAACAAATAAGAGTATCCCTCTTGGTTTTCAAAATTCACATATATTGGACCAAGTAAGAAAAACAAAAGAAAAACAAAAGAAATGGAGATCCCGTGCAGACACTACCTTATTTCTCCATATTCAGTACATAGGTCAATTAGGAAACAAATACAGCCTTTCTTTTTTGCTCCATCACCAAAAATCTGGCCCATGTTCTCATTCTTCCTCTCTCTAGCTACTGGAACTCTTAACATCTCTAGCCCTCCACTGTCTCCCCTTCATCTCCTCAAATCTGTCCACCAGTCTGCTGTAAAAACCATTCAGCCCTCTTTCTGTTCTCTTTATATGACACTCCTCCTTAAACCATTACTCTTCTTGCCTGTTCTCAAAAGTAGCACAACCCCACCCCACTGTTCTTATCCTCAAAGCTCCTTGTGCTCTCTTACTTGTCTATTCTTATGTATCAATATATCCCTGTCTTTGATCTCTGCTCTTCCAGCTCCACCACTGTCATTGCCCAAAAGTTTCTTGCTCCTGCAAAAGACTTTTCTCCTTTGATGCCCAAGTAGCTGGAATTTTCCCCCAGGAACACTTGTGTGATACTACCCCACTTAAGCACATGCAACTGATGACATTTCACATTGCTTCCTTTACATTTGCTAGTTCAACTGGGTCAAATTTTACATTGTAGAGACTTGTCTTCTTGTTCTCTACAACAAGGATGGGAAGTATGTGGCCCTCCATATGTTGTGAAACTATAAATCTGAGTATACCCTACCATTGCCTATGCTGGCTAGGACTGCTGTGAACTGCAGTTCCATAACATCTGGAGAGATGCACTGTTCCTACCCCTGTAAAGTGTCATACACTTTACCCATGACGGCAAAATATAAACAGAAAACAAAAACTTTGATAAATAGCTAAATACATTAACTGACTAAAGATGAAGCACACATTCCAAAAGCCTCCTGATAGATGCAAAAAAGGAGAACGCCTCTTAATTTAAAAAAATGTTTGGGCTGACTTGAAAAAGTTGCTATTATTATATTATAATGGCAAATACTTGCAGAAAGGAAATACTCTCTGAAAAGGCACTGTTACCTTTTCCTTTCATAGAGAATTCAATGCTCCTTCTACGGTTATGCCTCCTAGGATAGGTTTTAGACTGCATAACCATGAAAGTATGTTGTTTATTGTTTTCTTCATAAGCAAATTTAAGTGACCGAATAAAACTCACATATTTAAATAGAGATTTCCCTTTCCACCCAAAATCATATCACAGACTTACACAAGTTTTATACCAGAATGTGCCCATGGAGAAAAGCAGGGCACATGTCTGTGTGTGCACATGCAAGGATGAGGAAGAGCCACTCAGGAGGATCTTAATTATGATCATGGCAATGTCTGGTGAGTTTTCTTGTGCACTATTAAACAAACAGGAAGTAGAATGCAGCATACCCAAGGGAGTGATTGTCTGCAGACTAGAGCGGGGGAAATGCATCTTATCACCAGCACTGTGCCTCTTGTTAGCTGCAGAGCTGCTGCCAAGATTGTTCAGAGCCACTTCTTCCTGGATCTCGGCAGTGGTCTGTCCATTTTGCAGCAAAGTGCCCCCTGAAAGGAAAAATATAGGTTTTTAAAAAGATAATTGATAAGGGGTCACGTTCTGTGGATCTTGTGTCTTATGCCTGAGGTTTACAAATTCCACAATTGTCAGCCTTCCAAAGTGGTGATGGCAAGTGGTTGCAAACCAGGGCAGACTTCAGAGAATTCTCAGCCTCTGTGCCCCCATAATTGCTAATCACTTCAATTCATCTGTGGCATACACCACACCAAGCTGTTAAACTGTAACCAGAATACTTTGAAATATTCCAAGGTGAATGCAGAGGCTCATAAGAAGCCCTCTTCCCTGATCCCAAATAAAGCAGGGCTTTATTTCTTGGCAGATCTATGTATTTATACAGAGCTGCTTGCCATGGTCACTAGAGGGCAATACAGCTACACAATTCAGTGAAATGGTTAAGTGTGCAGAGAATGGGCTGCCTTCCAGTCCCTGATATTTGATTATCCCCTCTTGCTGTTTGACCTATCACTGGAGGCTCTTGCTGAATACCCCTCATGGTTATTTCATAACCCTTCACTAGTCAGAGCAGGACTCATTGCGGCCCTCAGCAGCAGAGGCAGCAGGTAGGTACTTCTGTCAGCAGTGATGGATTAATAGAGTAATCCAGGCAGCTCTTGCATTCTCAAAGGAGTTGAGAGATTTAGAATTCACCTTGAAGCGGAAATGATGGAACAAAAGGCTGGAGGGAGCAAACTAGAGAGACCAGCTAGGGTAGAGATAGTCTCACTCCTTGTACAGAGAAATTAATTCCTGCTGTTTATTCTTAAAGCCTGGGAATCATTTAATAACCCAAGATCAGCTCCAAGGTAATTTAAATCATGCTCTGCAGGTGAAACTACTGAATTAATTACTTCCAATTAAGACTGATCACTATGAGTTTTTGAAAAAATATTTACAGAGCAGAATTAATTATTACCAATTAATTCTGATTATTATGCATCTTCCATTACAGCCAAATGAGGGCAATAAGCTATAAAGAGCAGCCTTTAACAGCCAAGAGTGGGTTTATGTCCTCCAAAATGGGGCACGTAATTAGTTGGGCACAGACTAGCAAGTCAACCTAAAACAATGCAGAATCCAAGAAACTGGAGGAATAGGGGTTCTTGTATGCATCTGTGATGCCCCCTGCTTAGCTTTAATCTGATGTATGATTCATTTTCCACAAATTTTCTACTGAGGTTTGGAGGTGGGGGGCTAAAACACCAAGATTCTAACCATCAAGGCTGTTCCTTAGAGAAATAACTGTGTAAGATTTCTCTAAGAAGTGCCCAATCTATTTTTACTCTTTACCTCTTTTTTTCCTTAAGCCAGATACCAGTTCATAAGATATATCACCTTAAATCAGGATGTTAAGTACAGTATTTCTAGGAGCCTTTAATAAGGTATCTTTTGGAAGTCAAAGAATGCATCTTTCTTCCTACGACAAATTCTACTACTGTACTTCTGTTTCTGGTAAAATACAAAATTTTACCAGAACAAAGCTAACATTTAAGGAAGACTATGGAGCGTCTAAATTTTTGTCCAGCTTTATTTGGAATATGCCTAGGGGCTATTCCTGGTGAAACTCTAATACCATTGCTTCACCTGACAAAGCCTCATTTAAATGCCTGAAGACTTCCTCATCTGTTACATTTCAAAACACCAAGCAGGCAATACAACTGGAAGATCAAGTCAGGGTATTTTTTCAACCCCTTTCTCCCTCCCCCTTTCATTCCTTCTCCCCAACATTTTTTGTAACACTATGCTTGACTTGACTTAGGCCCAAAACCCACACCCATGGGCCAAATAAAGCAGCTTCTAGCTGGAAGACACGCCTGGCTGTGCTTGGGTCTAAAGGACCGGATTAAAAAGGAGTGATTTGAATTGACTCCTAGATGGGTACAGCTTGGGACTGCAAACAGTGGCTCGCTTTGGGATAAGGCTGTGCAGCTGACACAGTCCTGGTTTGATCGTGGCCATAGGCTACTCTTTAATGGCTGTCTGTTTCACTCCTAAGAGTTCTGGACATCTCAAAAACTTGCATATGCCTGTTTCCTTATGGTTGGTCTGATTAAGACATTGAGATCTAGTGTGGGCATACCAATTTGAGTACCGGGTTAAGACTCTGGAAAACCAATTCAAATCCCTGGTCAGCCATGCTCAACCCATTGGGTGACCTTCAGCAAGTCATACTCTCAATGTTTCAGAGGCAAAGGAAACCCTTCCCCCCACCTCACACAAATCATGCTGCAAAAACCCCATGACAGCTTTGCTTTAGAATCATTTTAAGTTGGAAATGACTTGAAATTAGGCAACAACAAAGGTATTATCATAATATGGATTTTGAAATGGCTGCCAGATCACTCCAATAAGCATGCTTGTTGACATAATCAAAGAAATGCCAGTGACAAAGATGACCTTTTGTAGTAGTCATACCGATTTTTTTTTAAAGCAAGACTTGTTCTTCTATATTCTTGACAACTGCCTTTAATAAATACTTTCCATCTATTTATTTGCAATAGATGTTATGATAGTTGTCTATAATCTCCTAGATCCCTTAAAAATCAATGAGACATACTTTCTAACTCTCTAGTAGTAATAGATGTCTTCAAGTTACTGCCATAAAAAGCCCAATTTTAAGTACAAGCTATATATTGCCTTAGAAGATCAGGAATGTTCATTTGAAATGTTTAAGACGACCTTGGATGGATGCTATCTAGACCTACTGATTTGTTATACTCCATAGTATTATCACTTGACATCTCTATTTACTTCCATTTCTCGTATTTCAAAAAGCCATTTCAGGCAAAGGTGCCCATCTTACATCTTTCACAGTAAAAACAGACACAAACAATTCATTCCTCTTTTATCCCAAGAGGATTTATAATGAATGTAATAGACTTTAATTCCATTCCTGGCCAAGATGATCTTACCATTCAAGCACTCCATCTCTGGCTCCTCACCCTCTGGCTGCTTCTTCAGCCTCTTTGCTTTCCTTCTCTTTTTGCAGTAAAACATGAGGCCCAGCACAATAATTATGTATGCCACTGCAGCACCAACAGACAACCCTATAGTCTGGATCATTTTATAGGGAGTGTGGCTATTGGGTGCATCACCCCGTTCTGTCATTGGTTTGTCTGGAAAGTAAGAAGCCAATTTTACAAGAGACCAGAGAACAAGGTGTTTCCTTCCTGTCATAGCAATATGTTCAAGTTGACTTTGTAGAAAATATTACATTTGGATATACTCTTAACTTGTTGCTGCAGCATATAGAATTAATCTAAGAACTGTTCTTCCACCGAATCAGCTGTGCCAGCATGTGCTGCCACGTTAAAAGGATATAAAGAAGGAAGCTTCTCAGTCTTGGATAATTAAGAGGAATTGTTAGGAATAATTAGAAACCACTCTGTCTTATAAAATATTTTAGGCTTCTTTAAAACAGTGGTTGCCATCTAGTTCAACCTTACCCAAACTCCCCTCCAGATATGTTATACTAGTACTCCCATCCCTCCCAGGACCATGATGATTGGCATTAAAATACCAACACATATGAACGGGGATGGATTAGGAAAGGCTGCCCTAGTTCTACAGAAAATTCACATATGGGGACATGGTATATTTCATCCTACTCCCTCCACTCAGATTTGCTTCTCCAAGATTCAGAGAAATGCACAAATCGTCCCAAAGAGGCCACTTGCTTGCACTCCAAATGCACCAGCCTGATCTGCATAGGAATTTGTTATCTCTTACCCACAACATGGAGAAAAGCCTCATGATGCTTGATGTTGCAACTGTTGCCTGCAATGCAGGTGTACTTGCCAGAATCCTCGGTGGTGACATCATATATTACCAGAGAGTCATTGGACATAATTTGGATCCTGCAAAAAAGAACAGATAATAGGCAAGGACTCATGGTAGAATCACCCAGTCAATCAATGAATCAATCAATCAATCTAGATAACCCAAGGTACAGTATTACACAAGCAGAATACACTTCCATCACAGATGAATATCTGTAGAGCATCAGATGATATAAAAAAAGCCAGCCAAAGCAAACTTTACAGGGAAAGACAAGTCCTGTCTTTTCCCAACCCTGCCTTTATGTCATTATATGGACTGATAACTGGAGGGAGGTCCTAAATACAGCAACTAATAAAATTCTGAGTACAAGTAAACAATATGACAATTCTTCCAAAACAAAAAGCTAGAAGGACACAACTCCATGCCCAGTCTCCCACCTAACTCTTCACAGCTCCTGACAGCTCTCAGGAAATGCAGCAACAATCCAAATAAATATTTCAGCCTTCTCATCTAATATTGTCAAGAGATACAGTATATTGCATGACTTGGATTTACCATATATACTTGACTCTAAGTTGACCTCAGGTCGAGGGCAGGTTTTGGGGCCAAAATTATGGATTTTGCCATGACCCATGGATAAGTCAAGGGTAAAACCTGGAGGCTCCTTTGGTGTGTATGTGTGTGCAGAGCAAGAGAGACTCTAATTAAGGCTTTTTGCTTCAGCATTTCAACTTTGCTTTTACCCTTCATTCAGTGGGGGCCAGCATGCAGGCTCTTTCTGCTTGGCTCAAGAGAAAAAGAAACTGTCTCTCCCTGGGGAAATCTGAAAGAGCTGCGATCACATTACCATACTGACCCATAAATAAGTCGAATTAGAATTTTGAGGTCAATTCTTGGGCATAAAGTTTTAGACTTACAGACAAGTATATACGGCATTTGCTAAGACTGGTAAAACCCAGGCTTTCCTTCAAAAAAGACTGTAGCTGTATTTAGTTTTTGAAGACTTAACTTAGCAGACATCTTAATCTTTTGCCTCTCAAACAGTGTACAATTTGCAACATTTTAAAGTTTAGGTCAGAAAAACAAATGGATCAAAAACTATCCCACATGATGTTTAGAAACTCAAGAAGGGCCATCTATGGAAATAGGATTCAATTTGCACATTTTGTTCCATTTATAGAACTTAAATCAGGCTAATAATAATACCTATTCTTTATAGTTTTACAATAAAGTTCTTTCACTACCTTAACGTAAGAGATCTTGCTGACAAGATACAAGAGATTGAACCTGGATGCTTAGGTATGTGAAGCATGAGCAATACCACTGAGCAACAGCCCTGCTCTTTCTTGTATATGACTTGGAAGCATGCTCTGTAAGCATCTGCCTGGCTGTTTAATCAATTGTAAAAGCTGGTTATTGCTACATACACTTTGGAACAATGAGATGCTCCCTTAATTGCCTGCTTATTGTGTTTGTTTCTGATGAAAGAGAACTGGAGAGAGATGTGCCACTGGGCAGGGAGTGCATTCTTTTCCCAAGGACAGAAACAAGAAGGCAAAGAAACTGCAGCCAGAAGATATGAAAGGCTTAGAGATTACTGAAAGGGAGAAAAGAGATATTCCCCCATTCCCATCATAAAAGCAGAGGAGAGAAGTACTTAATATGGGGAGAGAGAGAGAAAAGATGATAGTGTGGTGTAGTGGTTTGAGCATTGGGGCGTTGCCTCTGGAGACCAGGGTTCGAATCTCTGCTCAGCCATGGAGATCTACTAGGTGGCCTTGAACAAGTCACACTCTCTTAGCCTCAGAGGAAAGCAAAGGAAAACCCCCTTTGAACAAATCTTGCCAAGAAAACCCCATGACAGGTTCCCCTTAGGGTCCCCATAAATCAGAAATAACTTGTGTTTCTTTTAAAATATCTGTGGTTGACTTCTCTAAAGGATGTTGGTATATATGGTCCATAGAATCATAGAAGGTTTTGGGGGCAGCAGGAATATTCTTCCCCATACCTTTAAGCCCTGAAACATTTTGTGGAGGAGGCACAAGGCACTCCAGCCCCAGACTCTTTTCCTGCTAGGAAGCCCTTTCTGGGTGACAAGAGGAGCTGGACCGAGAGTGGAATCCCAGCTGGAGCGGAGCTGGGCGCCTCCTCTGCAGACCCTGCTGCCCAACGCAGATCCCAGCTACACTCATATGATAAAAATTTCATGCTTTAAATGTTTATTTCTGCTCTTGGTCTAAAATATGCAAACTACAAGATTGCAAAAATGTTGATTAAATATTATGTATTGTATCTCTACAACAAATTTGAATTTTACCAGGCATTGACCACATCTTTTAAAGTTCCTGTCTACAATGAAAAAGGTTAAGAATATTTTTCTTTAAAAGATAATGTGATAGCTGAAATTCTTAGGATGATAAATGATGTGACCATGCAGTGCAATCATAAATATGCATAGCACTGCAGCTATGCTGCTATACTCAAAGCCTGCATACCAAATTCTGATTTTTTGTTAATGAATGAATTTTCTCTTTCTTATGATTGAAGGCAATAACTTTGGAACTCCCTGTCACAGGAGATCAAGCTGCCCCCCTCCCCATCTCCCCTTTTGCCAGCAATTAACATTTTTATTTGAACAAGGATTTGGTTACTAAGTGGCTGTGTGGGAAGCACTTTAACACAGTCCATATGCTGCATTGCATTTTAGTTCCCTCCATATATTGTTTTAAATATCTTATTTATGGGTTAACTTTTTCACTAGTGATTTTTAAAAAATTTAATTTAATTTAAATTATTTTTTTAAATTGCTGCCATTTATAAAATTTACATATCTTGTTTTAAGCCATATGTGAGATCTCTTGGGTTCCATTTGGGAGAAAGGTAGACTATAAAACAAACAATATCTAAATATGTAAGTAGCTATTTCTAAAGGTTTAAAAGTCTGACATATCAGTGGAGCTTCTAAGTTACTTTAGAGGTGAGATTCTCAATTTCTTTAAATATCACCTTACATATCATACATTCTCCTCATTTTCTCCTTTCCAAATCCATGTCAAAAATAAGTACAAAAGACATGCAGGAATAGAGTTCAATGGGGGGAAACTTAGGTATTTGCTTCTGATTCTTTATCATATGGCTTACATTCAGGATACTGACCTTGTGCTTGCAAGGTCTGGGAATTCAGCTCAGAATCTCCAACTCCCTGCAAGTGCAGACTTAAATATCAAGGGAACACAATGCCTGTTAGCTGCTTCAGGCTTCTAAGTAGAACCCATTTGAGCAAAAGTCAGAACAAGTATAATCTTACAGAACATATACTTCTGACCCAACCCCAAGCGATTTTTTTATGGCAGCATTTTCTATCCTGTTTTGATCCCTTTGAGAAATATGATGAAAGCTCTGGACCTTCTTCTCTAGAAACACATACATATATATGTTATCCTGTGCCTTCAAGTTGTTTTTCACTTATGGAGACCCTAAGGTGAACCTTTCACAGGATTTTCTTGGCAGGTTTCTTCAGAAGGGATTTGCTGTTGTCATCCTCTGAGATTGAGAGTGTTTGACCTGCCCAAGGACACCCAGTGGGTTTCCATGAGTGGGCAGGGATTTGGATCCTGTTCTCCAGAGTCACAGTCCAACATTTAAGCAACTACACCACACTGACTCTACATATAAATATATACGCACAAAATTTGGCATATAATTTAGTACACTGGAAAAAATGGGTTCATTTACACAGACTAGACTGGAGCAAAAAATAAATTAGAATGAACAGCTGAAAAGACCTTAAAATTCATCCAGAAAAGGAAGAATCCAGAATAACTTCTTTATGGTTACTATGATGTCTTCAGAAAGTATTAACTTAAAGGGATTTTAGGCAGGTTAATTTGAGAAGGAACAGAAATCTACCTGGGTAAAACTTTGTCAGGTTCCACAATCCTATCCTTTCCTTTCCACTGGATGTGTGGCAGTGGGTCACCCTCAGCTTGGCACTGGAACATGGCTGTGTGTCCTGGGTATACGGTTGTGTCATCTGGCTTCAGCTTAAAGCTAATAAAGACTAAAACACAAGAGATAAAAGAAACCTTAACACAGCATACTGACTCTGGTGTTTCTCTCTTGTTAAACCTGAGGAGACCAGCTGACTTTGGCAAAGACCTGACTGAGATATCAGAGTTTGGGCAGTAACTCTCACAATACTCTAGCCAATCTGGCCAGCAGCATCAAACTCTAAATCAAGTTTGAAGAGTCCAGGGACTGTGTATGCATATGAGTATGTGTTTTTAAAACAAAAATATTTAATTTATATCCCACCATTCATCATGAGATCCAAAGCAATTCACAACACATTGAAACAAAGTACAATCAACATCATATTATGCAAAATTTTAGAAAAAACTAATTCAAAAATGCTATCAAAAAGTACGTAGTTAAAAATGGAAAAAAAACATTTTTAAATGTGTTTTGTTTTGGGCTTGGTGTAGATGGTGCAGGAAGGCATTGTGGTAAAAGAAGTAAAAGCATTGTAAAGAAGCAGAGAGAAGGAAAGATAAAGAAAAGGGTTCCCCCTGCCAGGGTGGGGGTAGCAACAGAAACTGAAGAGGAGAGAATAAGATTAAAGATAACGTCAGGAGTTACTCCTACTGGAGTGGGAGGCAGGAATAAGACCTTTACTGTGGGTTGCTCCACCTGGTGGAGACAGTAAAAGATCTACCTTCTTCCTGCCTATTGGAGCAAGTGGAAGAAACAACCCATCAGAAGGATGTTCTTCCTTTCCCTGCTTGGAAAATACCTTTTTGCCACATAAGTTAAGAGCCAAAGCCTGACCTAAATAAAAAAGTTTTTGCCTGACATTGGAAAAATTTCAGAGAACAGGATAACCAAATTGTGCATGGGAAGATACTATGCTTTGCTTTCCCTTACAAACCAAAACTGGTGGGGGGTTTTTGTGTGTGTTAGTTTTTTTGGTGGATGGCCCAAGGTAAAACCACTGCCAAATGGTTGCAGTCTTGGGTGTGATTACCTCTTTGATGGTTTTGCCGTTATGACTTCTACAGTGGTCCTTCATCTGCCTCATGACTGTACCTACCCAACTTCATAGAACAGACACGAAGTCCAAGGATGATGATGATTAAGCTTTATTTATGTAGCGCTGTAAATTTACACAGCGCTATACATACAGTTAAAATAGACAGTTCTCTGCCCTCAGGCTCACAATCTGTCTGTGTGCCTTATGAGAGGCTGTTTAGCAGTTCTCTTGTGTAATATTAGTCTTTGATTTGTGGAATCTGGTTGAAGATTCACCTCTGCTATGGGTTCACAGGAAGCTGCCTTATCCTATGTCAGAGTACTGAAACATTTAGCATAGTATTGTCTTTGCAATAACCAACAGAAAGTCTCTAAAATTTTAGAAAGGTGTCTTTCCCAGTTCTCTCTGGAGATGCCACAGACTAAACCTGAGATTGTAAATTTGCAAAGCATGCATCTTACCACTGAGCTGAAAATGGCCTGTACCCTAAACTACTCTCAATCTCAATTAGTTGACAGGCTGAGAATACACTCACACTGGCTACTCACAGATTTTCACTCACAAGCCACTTTTGAGAGGGAAAGAGTGGTTCTACTCCATGCTTACCTGCTACTGTAAGTTGGACTGTTGCTCTAATTTCTCCTTGTGGACCATTGGAAGCAATACAAGTGTAGTTTCCAGCATCACTCCTTGTCACTTTTTGGAAGTGCAGGTTTCCAGAACTGTGATGGACCCAATCTGGGAGACTACTCCCATCTGTGCAAAGGAGCAGAGAGATCATTCACCAGCAGACTGTAAGTGGCTGACTAGTAACTAAGTATTACATGTGAAAAGGATCTAGGAGTCCAAGTAGACCACAAGTTGAACATGAGCCAACAGTGTGATGCAGCAGCTAAAAAGGCCAATGCAATTTTAGGCTGCATCAATAGAAGTATAGCGTCTAGATCAAGGGAAGTAATAGTGCCACTCTATTCTGCTTTGGTCAGGCCCCACCTGGAATACTGTGTCCAGTTCTGGGCACCACAATTCAAAAAGGATGTGGAGAAACTGGAGCATGTCCAAAGGAAGGCGACTAAAATGGTGAAGGTTCTGGAAGCCATGCCCTATGAGGAGATTGTAGAGGGGTTGTAGGGGGTTGTAGAATGCATTTCTGCCATGTTCTCTTACCCTTGAGCCATTTTAGGTCCAGGAGAGGCTTTATCTAAAAACAGGAAGTGAACCACAAGTCAGATTTTGGTTGATTTTCTCTTTAACAAAGACCTCTCCCGGGCTTATAATGGTCTGGAGGAACAAAAACAAGGCCAGAGGCCCCATTCCTCACCTTGAAGAGAGGCAAGGAGTATTTATGGGGCAAAAAATAAATAAAAATAAAATAAAACCCACAAAAAAGGTTATAATATTCAGGGCACAGGGAATGCACTGGACACATTTCTCCAATGTCCCCTGGGCAAAGCCACTGCAGTTCTCTACCCCGTACTTTCAAATCCTAGGTCCAAAATTCACAGCAGAAATAATCCAGTGAGACCACTTTAACTACAATGGTTCTATTATATGGAATTCTGGGAACTGTAGTTTTGTGGGACATATAGCAGAGGGATCTGGTGCAACAATAAACTACAATTCCCAGGATTCCCCAGCACTGAGCCAGGGCAATTCAAGTGGTCTGAAACTGGATTGTTTCTGCAGTTTCAGACTCTAGTTTCATAGAAAAATGTGGAAATTAGTATTAATTAACAATCTTACTTCTTTATTTTATTTTTTATCCACCCCATAATGAAAGATTTCAAAAAGCTATCACAATAAAATACAACACAAAATGATGACAAGGACGACGATGATGGACAGCAAAACAGGCAAAATGTAAAACACGGGCCACTCTGCAAAGCTGAATGCTGAGTGACACCTTTCCTTCCCAAATCTATTAATAAATTATGCCATCAGCAACCCCTCCCCTTTATATTTTTAGATCTTTTCAGCATTCCCACTCACCAGATTTAATCCATTGGATTGTAGGCTTTTCCCGTCCTGTGGCTGAGCAGGATACAGTAGCCTCTTTATCAAACTCAACACATTGCAGGGGCTGAGGAGGAGGAGTGAACTTCAGCTTCTCTGAAATAAAAATGGTTCAGTCAGAGACATGAAACTGCAAAGGAGGACATCCTTGGGTCTTTCTGCAACAGTTTGGGCTACGTGAACTCCAACAGTCTGCGGAAATTCCCATTCTCAAGGTATCCCCAGGGACAGAAGATGTGGAGTGGGGATGGTGGAGGAGAGACTGAGTAGTCACAAGCAGGTAATACAATGCCAGTCAGGTCAATGGGACATACCCAGAACATACACACGAGCATGTTCCTCAATACTCCCAGCTGGAGTGCTGCTCACACACTTGAACACTGTTCCATCGTACACTTCCACACTGTTAATACGGAGTGTCCCATTCTCAGCAATTTCAAAGCGGGAATCCTGCAGAGATGAAAATGGCAAAGACCTGAATCATGAAGACTTTTAAGTTCCCAAGCAAAAAGAATCATCTTGAGGAGTGATTTTGTACAAATTATGCCCTCAAATGTTTTTTGGAGTTAGAGACAACAGCTGGAACAGTTGAATTTATCTTTGTTGCTGTTATGTCCCTTCAAATTAAGTCTGACGTAAGGTGAGCCCATCATGAAGTTTTCGTGGAAAGACTGATTGAGAGGAGATTCGGCACTGCCCTCCTCTAAGGCTGCAAGTGAGTTTCCATGGCTGTAACGGGGATTTAACTGCCTTGGCTCGATGCTAGAGAATTCTGGGAATTGTAGTTTGTTGTGGCACCGCTCTCTGACAGAGACGGCTAAATTTCTCACAAAACTACAGTTCTCAAACTCCCTAGCATTGACCGAGGGCAGCTGAAGTGATTTCAAACTGATTTTTTTTTGCAGTGTGTTTTGGACCTTAGTATAACATACCACTGCATCACACTAGCTCTTGCAAATTTTATCTACATTTTTTCAAATCCAAAGTTTAACAGCAATTTGAGCTATCCATGATCTACTTCCAAAGAGAATAGCAAAAAGATAACCAGAACAGCCCCATCCATCCCTCAAATCTTTACCTTTTAGCTAAAAAGATGTAACACAGAAAGCTCAAAGACTGTTCTGCAGAAAGTAACATAAATGCTGGCAGCAGCACCATGCCCTCAGGCAGAATTCAAAGAACCTCAAGTGCCCCTTTTTGCACCTGGCAGACTCACTCTACCAGCAATTAGGTTCTAGTTTCTTCTTGTCTAAAACAGCAAGAACAGGCTCCATTTCTAGGAGCACCTCAGAGAAAGAAGATTAAACTGCGACTGCAAATGAAAGCCTATTTAGCGCTATGTCAGATGCTGCAGCTTGTCTCCCTTTTGTTGCATTTTTATGAAAGAGGTTTAATTGCATAATGGGATTAAGCCAGTTGGAACCAGATATATAAAAACCACAAGACATATTCAGTTGCTAAACTGTAAGACCACACAAGGGTTTAATTCAACATGTGTGTGAGAGGGGAATGGAGATCCTGACTGGGAGCCACATTGCTAGTTTAATTTGATCAGTTAGCAAAACTGAAATAAGTGTGTGGATTTCTCTTTTGGGCGCAGATATCCTCTCTTCCAAGAACACACACCCATATGAGACACATGTGTGCATACTTGAAAGCATGAAAGGATCTGTAAGTGGGATGCATGATCAGCTGTGTCAATCTGTCTCCCCCAGACACAACAGAGTTAAGATTCATTTTCAGAACCTGAAAAAGTTACTTATTTGGATGGCATCTACCAGAACTTGTAGATAGAATAGCCAGTGCTCCTGCTGGCTGGGAGCTTTTGCAAGGTGTCATTCACATAAGTAGCTTTTCCTAGCTCTGTTCTTTCATTCCTTTTCTCAAAGCAGCTGGGGGAAAAAGAGCATGGAGGAATGAGTTTCCCTCCACCAACCAGCAGTAACTGAAGCAATACCTTGATATGTTCATTCAAGAAATCACTGGCCAATCAGAAATACAGCTAGCTGCTTTGGCTTTAAGGGGACTGACTCAGCTTTGGTGCCTGACTAGTCATCTGCAGCTACTATGTTGCCATCATCACATTCCTCCTTTTAGTAAACTGATTGTAAACCGCTTATGGAGTGCTTAAGTGCATTGATAAGCGGTATAGAAATGTACTTACTATTGCTGTTCACCTAAGATCCTTTATCTTAAAACAAATTACACTCTTGCCAAAAGAGAATCACACAAGAGACCCATGTTGATATGCACAGAAAGCAGGTGCTGTTTAAAGTTAGAGAAAAATGCAGCAGCCAAAAGATGGAAGCAGCCAACTGTATTAAAACAGCACAAGGGCTCACCTCTGAAACAGGATTGCCATTGCGAAACCAGCTGACAGTGGGCTTCAGAGAGGCTTCACTGAGACAATGGAGGTAGCCTGGTTTACCTTCTTCTAGACGACTGTCCTTGGGCTTTTCCACCCATCTGGGCATCGCTGAGATGGGGGGGGGGGCGGGGAAGAGGGGGAAAAGTGTCATATTTGATTTGATCATAGAAAGGTTTGCTGTAAGCATGCATCATACAATACATACTTACAAGGGGATGACCAAGCCCCACAGCATTTGTTCCTTAGAATGCAATAAATGTTATAATTGTTCATGGCTGAGAGAACATAATCAAGATCACGCTGGAGTGATCTGGTGAAGACAATGCTTCAGCCCTGAATTCCACCATGAGCCCCCTTCCAGACCCAAGAATCAAATAGCAGTTCTTCTGTCTAACAAGTTCTGAACTCACATAGCAAGAATTTAGCTTTCAGAGCATGAAGAAGTCCTTTCCCTTTCCTGTCACCCCACTGCACTTGTGACTTTTCATTCACAATTCCATCCCTCTCCAGCAAATGGGAATTCAGCATGTCTATGTTTTTGAATGTGTACGATTCAGTCTGATTCAGTTTCCAACAAAATAGATTTTTCCAACAAAATAGATTTTTAATTGGTTTTTATACAGGTCAAATAGGTTTATAAATCTGCTGCTACCGGATCAAAATAAGGGGACCAACTTTTTAAAGTGACTGGATGCAGTAAGGAGGAGGATCTATATTTGGTATAAATTTTAGTAGTAATCAGATACAACACATTAATTAAAGATAGAAAAAGTTCAAAAATATTTTAAAGGTCCTGAATCCAACCTACATTATACTGGTAAGGTTAAGGTTTCTGGCCCCTTCCTCTCCTCAGCACTGAAAACCTGCTCTGAGACGTTTCACAGTCCTGAGCAGAGAAATGTCTATTTATTTAAATATTTTTATCCTCAGCTTATATTGTGGGGTTGCATATTGTATGTGGGGCTGCCTTTGAAAACTGCTTGGATTCATACATTTTATGTTTTAGAAACCATCAAAGACATAACTGCATTTTCCCAAAATGCAATGGCATAATAAATAATTTAGGTACTTGAGGAACCACTCTCGCCACCTCCCCTTCTTCTTTTGGCTTCTAGGTGCCACCCCACTTTGTTGGTTTCATTCATATTCTGCTCCTTCTGTTAACCTGCTTACTGGCTACTGTGATGGTTAGGTCCTGTTTCTTTTCTCCAGCTTTGTTCACTGCATGGCATGTATACAGTCCAGCATCCTTCTCAGCAATGCTAGTGAAGACAAGGTCCTCAGCCTCTTGCCGTACTCTGCCAGTAGTAGGGACTTGAACATTGTTTCTCTCCCACCAAATATGGGGTTCAGGGACTCCCCGAGGGGCCACACATGTCACACGCTGCTCTCTGTTGGCTATGAAAGTCTTTGGTTCAAAGGGTTGAATGAAATCTTCAATTTCTGGGGAAAATACAAATGCATAACTTAGAATGTAGTAACATGAAGGGTGCTACATGTTTGTTTGTGTATTGTGGGAAGAGGGCACCAAAATATACAAGCACCTCTGGGCTACATTTTAAGGATGGAAATTAAATGTGTGTTGCTGTTTTTTTAAATAAAGCTTAACATTACCGCTGGAAAATATCCAGGTTTTGGGAGAAAAAGAATACAAGAGAACCAGGCTGACTAGTTCTCTCCTACATGCAAATATACCAAGGCTTTCAGTCTGAAGTCTACTAAAGGAGACAAAGTTGCTCCCAAGATAAAAGCTCATACCTGCTAATTGCAGAGTTGCCTCCAAGACCACAGGTTTCCCCCTCTGTCCACGAGCAATGCATTTATAGACTCCGGCATTGCGTCGTTTCACCTGAGTTATCAATAAGGAACCATTGGAAAACACCACAGTCCTTAGGGAAAAGGGAGAAACAAAGATTCAAGGTTAATCACTGAGTTCAGAAAACACAGAAGTGCCTGCAGGCAGCAACAGATACATCCAGAAAAAATACAACCTCCCATTATGATGCTCCAGTTTACAATGTTCTCAGCTGTAGTGAAGTGAAGGATGGTAAAGAGAGTAGATTCTTACAAAGGGGGAAAACAGACTGGCAGGAAGGGGCACCTTGAAGCCACTCCTTCCGAAGTCAGATTGGGTCCACAGTGAACACATGCTGTGGCACCAATCCACCTTAAAGCTGACTGAAAAAGGAAAGGCAAAGAGCCATTCGTGCTGCATGATGGCAGCTTGAAGCTACTCAGGTAGCATGTGATGTGTAAACACCGTGCTGTCAGAGCATCTTGAATTCGCCCACGTGTCAGCAGCCACCCAACTTCCAGACAGCTTCAAGACTTCATCAGAGTGTGTGGTGTCAAAACGCCACACTCCAAAGCCACCCAGAAGGTGGCAAAAAAGGACCATCTGTTCAGCCCCAAAGTAAGCTAGACACATTTCCACCAAAGTGGAAGAAATCAGATTGAGTTTGCTACTGGTATACTTATCATTCTTGAACCTAATTCTTTTACTTTTAAGAAAATATATACTGGTATTTGCTGTTGACAACACCTATAAGTTAGCTTTTCATTTCCACTGAGGCTACTTACCTGCTCTGATTACTAACAGGGGAGTCTTCAAATAACCATTCCTGCGTGGGAGGTGGAACAGCTTGGAACTTGCAATGGAATATAGCCTCCTCATTCTTATTGACAATTTGGTTCTCAGGAACAATCACGGGGTGAGGGAAACTCTCATCTGTTGTGAGGTAACAGAACATGGAAAAAAATATGATTTAATTCTAATTCTTCCTCTTCCAGATTAATGTATCCCATGAAGAAAGGCCCAAGGGACACAAGGCTGCAGAGCTCATTATTAACAGATATTCATCTGGTTAGACAGCAGCATCCTAATAGCCAACTATGACTTGAGCAATCTTCTGTAGCAGGGCTGGCAAACATGTTACCCTTCAGAGGTTTTGGACTGTATTAACCTCACACAACACAAGTCATGTGGACGCATTATGGGAGTTGCAGTTTACCAATATCTGGAGACCCACAAATTCTCTAACCTCTATCTTTAAAGGTAAAATGTTTTTTTCTTGAATGCTTTCCATAACAGATTTTGCTCTTGCCTTGACAGGTTTTAAAGGCTCTGTTCTTTTCGTACGGGACTAGCAAAGGCCAGTCATTTTCATTTTACAAGAATTATTTTTCAGCACACAATAGTAAGATTTTATTTTAGGATATTATGAGTTTAACCTAGAACAAGCTTCTTTCTCTTCAGAAGGATCTGAAAGCATTGGCTCATCAGTCTTAGTTTCAAATGAATATATATCAGACGAGGATGAAAATCCCACTTTACTCAGAATTTACTTCCAAATAACTGAGTTTATGACGCAGTCTCCTTTCTGACTGGCATGGACAGCTGAAACCCTAGTGAATTCAAGGGTTTTAAATTTCTATTTTGACTGGATCAGTCTGATTTGTTTGAAAAGTCTTGCTCTAACCCTACTGTTATTCTCTGTATTTTATTATATGGTTTCATAATCACTTACTACTGTGCCATATGAAAATGTTCACTGTAAATTTTGTTCTTCTCCTAAGAAACAATGGAAGAGGCAAAAAGTTCCAGTTTTTTGCTTTTAATTCAACTCAACTCTTGCACACATAAACCACAAAAAGTTGTAATGGCTGAAAATACCACAGCCCCAACTGAATAATGAAACAAGCATCATAATAGTCTGCCTTTTCATTACGTTAGAGGACAGAAAGGAACCACAGCTGGAGAGCTGGGGCATAACTTTGCCATGAGTTTTGATTTCTCATCACTTTTTATAAAGGCACAGAGAAACCAGAGAAGAGAAAACCTCCCAATACAAGGTAGCCTACTCAGGGACACCTAAGTCCATCCTCATGATTAGAAAATGGCAAAAGCACAACTCCCATTTACCTATGATGTTGAGAGTGAAGTTATTGTTGCTGCATACAAAGGCCACTGCATTCCGAGCACAACAGTAATAGATGCCATTGTCATCTGGGCTGGCACTCTTGAGAGTCAATGTCCGCTCCTTGTTGCTGATTGAGTAGTTGGTACGGTCATCTATGACCTGGGTGCCATCCCGGAACCACTGACTTGTTGGGCTAGGAGACAAGTTTTACAACTCTGAACCAGAAATCATTTCTTAACAAGCAGATAATAACAAGCATGTGACTAATTCCTTCTTCTCTCTGTAGACCATACATATATATTCTCCTGAAAATTAGCAAATCCACCAGCAATCCTTGAAAATAACAGTGTAAAACTTTGTTGTACCAAGAGGTAATAACCCTCTTTTGAATGCAAGCACTATCATCTTCACGTAACTAGAGAACAAGCAATGGCATGTTTTTTCTCTTAAATACTTAATACAGTTTAAAAGTTTCTTAGAAAGATAATGATAGGAGGGGAGAGACAGCTAGCACAAGGCATGAATTGCTCACAACAGCAACTCCTTACCGTGGATGTCCATCAATGTGGCAACGCAAAACTACTGGAGCAGAACTCTGTATGTCTTCCACTCTGGCTGGGTTCTTCAAGATAACACCACCTGTTTCAATCCCTGCCAAAATTAGGGTGGAGAGAGAACACAAAACAAAGGTAACATTAAGGCCTCTATCCTTCTGTAGTATTTTGGAAATTGAACTATTCAGTATAATTACTGGAGGGTGTCAAAAGGGAAATTATAGGAATGCACCTTTACTCTCACCTCTGAATGACTGTTTTTGCTTGAAATAGGAAAACACAACTACTACACAACATTATTTGCCCTGCAGATGTGTATCATTTTTGCTTATATGAGGTTATATAAAGCAACTGCTTGGCTACAGCTTTACACAGGAGCACAAAACATATTTTATACATCAACTTCAGTAATCGTTACCGTACAAGCTAACATGAAGAAGCTAAAAATACAATTCTTCCCCACCTTAGTGTTTGTAGACATTGATTCAGAACAGTTGTAAGTAGATGTCTGATGACAAAATCAGTTTAAACTCTGTTTAAGGGCAGGGGTGCTGAGAATAGGGGGCCTAATATCACACTAGGTAGTAACAGTTAAATCCAAATGTCAGCTATGGCCTGAGACTCAAGTCATTTTCTGCTTTGCAGTGTTGCCAAGACATCTCAATCCCTGACAAGGCAATTAGGTATATACTGGTCAGAAGAAGCAGATGTTCTGAAAAGCACTCTCTAAAACAGTGGGAGATGGGGTGAGTTCTAGGCTCTCTTGCCAGAAAATCTGTAATTACAAATGCTTCAGTCACATGCAGCCTTTGCTCTTGTTTGGAAGAAACACAAGAGTCCTGGGACATCTCCAAACCAGACTCTTTGTAGGCAGCAGGTGGAGGCTATTGTATGTGTTATCTGATCACACTTCAACAGCACAGCTGGGCCACTAATGAGGTTGTCACATTCCTTATGGCTCGGTGCAGCAGAACTCACCAGAGGTGTGGGGTGGGGGAGAGAGAAAGGCAAACATTACCAGTGCCAGACAGAGGATTTACACCTTTGGTGCTAAACCTAAAAGTGCATGCCAGCCCAACCACACTCTCCAATGCTTACATCTAGCTCCTTGCAAATCCCCCATGGCTCCTTTTTAATTTGATCTCACTCTGAACCAAGAATGGAGACTGAAGTAAATGTAAACATGTTCTGGCTCAAAGAGTTGGCTTGGCCCAGGTGATGACCATAGTTTGGAGAAGGGCCTAGGCTACTGAAAACCTACCTAATAGTGCTACCGTTTCAGTAACTGCTTTCTACTACTACTCACCCTAGGAAAAAATCTGCTGGTGCAGCACACATGGAGATAGATCCCTACTTTAATATATGCTCCTCTTTTCCTTCAGGGAAGAGAAAGCACCATATACTAACCTGTGATCTGAGCTCCAATTATGACAAGACTTGTTCAGTTACAGCAAAGAAGCCATACATGTGTTTTCTGATCAGGCTCCAGACCAAGATAATATCACCCCTTTCTCCTCCAGTCTCAGTGTAAGACCACGACTCTTGAGATCAGGGTTCAATTCTCCGCTTGGTCATGGAAACCGGCTGGATGACCTTGGGTGACTTAAACACTCTCAGCCCCAGAAAACCCTGTGATAGCCTTGGGGCTGCTGTTAGTCGGAAACAACTCGAAGGCACACAACAACAAAAGGAGACCAGCAGTTTTTCCAGTGCCTCTTTCCCTTGCCGCCTAAGCACATAATTGTGCCTGCACACTTATGAGGATATTCACTGAATGAGGGCACACACAATTTACCTGTGATCTGGGAACTGCAGATACATGCTTCAAGGCATGCATCTGGATGTGCAGTAATAATTAGAATAATATATACATCGCTGTGTAATCAATTACAAATATGGCTTTATGAATGACTGTACAGAAGAATGGTGTATTTTTTCAAGGAAAGGTAGATTAATAACTGCCTATATTTAACATTTTCATTCCCATCCACAGGCATTCGGTTCCCTGTTCCTGCAGACAAAGGAAAAATGCAGACAACTGTGCCCCGTGTTATTCAATGGTGGTGATGTCTGTGTGGACATATCAGTGCATCTACATGCACATGCTGCCATTAAATAGTATGAGTGTGGTGATCCATGGATGGTCAAATCTATGTATCACCAAGCTCAACAATGCAAAGGGTCCACTGTAATTACTTCTTGAGTAACAGGACTGATACATTTGTGCCCTCTTTTGAATTATTTCCAGAGTGCACCAAGTATTTATCAGTCTGTGTCCATGAAAGAAATACTGTAGTTTTCAAAAACGTTTTCAGTATAGGCACTTTTGAGAACTCTGCTTCTTTCTTGTCTTTTGTTTTTTGGTTACTTCCCACATTTTTGCTCCTTTTTGGCAACTCAGGCCAAAAGTAAGAAGTGTCTTATCTGTCACTTTACACTATACTCCACATGACTTTACAAGATTTTTCACCATCAACTAGTCTCCTCTTGCTGAAGCAATGAATATTTCTAACAGTATGAACCCCAGTGATACCTCATTCTCTAGAATTTAGAGACACGCTGACCAGAGCTAACAGGGGATCTCCTCCCTCTGTTTTCAAGTCTAGAAATCAGCTTTGCCCGCCTTATGAATTCTCCAAATGGACCAATGGTTGTAAGCCACTTCCATTTGTATTAAAACCCTATTCCCACATTTGCCTCATACAGAGAAGGCAAGGAGAGGACAAACTAGTTCTGAAACTTCAGTGACAGCAGTGAGACAAGGAAATCTATAACAAGACAGCATAACTGAATGTTAGTTTACTTTTAATATTGTTCATGTTTTAATTGTTCTTGGTTTTAATCTGCTATAGTTTAATTTAATGTTAAGGGGTGGGAGGTTGGGTAGAGGGATATTCATATTGTTTTACTCTGTTATTTTTTTATTGCTGTAACCCGCTCCGATTGTCTTGACAGAGGAGTGGGCTATAAATAAATAAATTATTATTATTATTAAATTTACCTTTAACACAAACACTAAATTACCATCTAGAGGTTTTATGGCACAAGTGACCAACATAAGAGGTGGCTTTTTCTTTTCCAAAACTTTAATTAAGGAGAAAATACAGTATAGTAAGACCTCACATAACATGAATTTATGAAACACTGTTTCAGTTATATGCAACCCAAAAAATGTTATCTCTAGGCATTTCCGGGTCCTCCAGCATGATTCTATGGTCAACTTCCAGTAGAAACATACCACAGAATCATGTGCAAGTACCTAGAAATGCCTAGCAGGAACACTTCTCTGGGCATTTCTAGATCCTCCAGCATGATGCTATGGTATCCTTTCACCTGAAGCTGACCAGTGAATCATGCTGGAGGAGAAAGAAATGCCTAAAGAAGTGTTCTCTCAGGTTTTTAAAAAAGAACGTTCACAATTATACAGGATTTTTGTTTTACATTTTGTCGCAGAACATATCCCTAGCATTATGTGAGGTACAGTATTACAGTACCAGCCCACAGAAACAGCTATGCATTGTGCCAATGGGTCCAATGGAAATGGCCTTTAGAATGTGGAATACGGATTCAGAGTGCTGTATGAAAAATGTATCTATGTATTTCTTTCCTCTTGCCCTTTTCCATTCACTCTGTCAGACTGGCTTAAATCATGCTGACGGCAGACAAACCAACCCCAGTTTAGAAACAAGGTGCTCACACTTTATGTTGAAAGATGCATTCGTTGTCCGAGCTTCTTCTCCAGTCACTACGTTCCTGGCCACACACTGGAAGTTCCCACCATCCTGCAGCCGATCAACAGATGTGAACTGAAGATTGCTCCCTTCCTTGAAACGGCGCTCTGTGTCCTGAACTGGGACCCCATTCTGTAGCCACTCAAACTCTGTGTCACTTGGGTTCTCCACTTCACAGCGCAAGATTGCACTACGGCCATGCAAGGCATCTTGGGAATATGGCTCCTTAGTGAAGATTATTTTAGCTTGAGCCTCAATACCTGAAAAGAAGAAAATGAACATGTTAAGAGCCATGCAGTGAAAGCATTAAGCTGAGGGAAGGGGAAGGAAGGAAAAGGGGAGGGGGGAATTCTCTCATTTAAAAAACAACAGGAAAGAAGCCCAACCAGAACTACAAATGTTCAAATATGCATTAAAATCAGCTATGTATGTGTTACAATCTAAACATTTTCAAGGATCATTCAAATGAGAACTAAATTTCTAACTTTAGAGTTAAGGAAATAAATTAAAATATACATTTACACTCCAATTCTGCTTTTACTAAGCTCCTCAAGCTTACTCTGTGTTTTACAGCTATTAAAAATGTCTCTGGGAGGCAGAGTGAACCTTTTCCTCTGTCCAGAGAGTACTCAACAAAGCTGATCACGTTGAATAAATTGTCCTGCATCTGGAGCGTGAGCTGTTTTTGCAAATTTTAAGATCTATTTAAGTGGGAAGTATACAGCCCTTAGCATGCTGCTGAACTAGAACTCACAACAGTCCATGCTGAGAATACTGGGACCCAGAGTTCAACAGTGTCTACAGAAGTGCATGATCACAACCTGTTCTAGGGATTGGGTAAAAGCTATGCCAGTCCTCTCCTCTTAGAAATCAACAGCAGGCTTCTAATGAAAGTGTCACATTTTGGACATCCAAAAGATGGTTAGAGGGTACACATTCTTCCTTCAAACTGTGTTCTACCTGATTAGATGACATATAATTATCTTCAAGTATACATTTGCATGAAGAGAAATGCTTTACAAGACAGAACCCATCTAGGCAAATAAAGAAAGCTGGGGCATAAGAAAAGAATGAATTTTAACTCAAACACCCACTTAACCACTCCCCTATAATTTAAGGTGTAAGCATGGACTGTCTAGGATGGTGTACAATGTGTTGCTGTAATGTGAAACCTATGGGAAGGTATTCTATTCCACCTTGTAAATTTAGAATGGAATAATGTTATGTGGAAAGAAGAGTTTTATTGTTAAATATATACCTTAACAAGGCCCTGAAGTGCTTATGGGATGGCCACCACCTGGACAGCAAAACAGAAAATTGCCAGACCGAACAGCAGGAGCCTTTACAGCCTAAGCCATAAAGCAAAGGCGCCACAGTTAGACTGTAAAATATCTTCTTAGCTTTGTGGATGGATCACAAATTTACAGAATTTACAGGACCTCCCACTACCCCCATTTTACACATGAGAGATACCTAAGACCCAAAGACTTATTTAAATGACCCAAGTGAATCACACATTCAGTTTCTCCCTGTTCTTTGAGATCTTTTCAGAATTAGTGATATGGATTTTCTGGGAAACTTGCATTGGATTTTTTTAATATCTCAAAATTAAGTGAAATGCAATTTAGCAGGTTTCAATAACGTGTACAATGTGTTTGAACTCACACCTCAAACTCTGCAGGTACCAACAAATTAAGTGTGTATGGGTGCATACCGGCAATGAATATTTAATATGCACACTATCAATTCATTTTGTTGCTAATAAACTTTATGAAAGATGGGTTTTCAGAAGAGGAAAGTGCTTATCTTACATTATCCTCACCCATTTTCTGTCTCCACAATTCAGAATTCCATAATTGTGCCAATGACTTTCTCAAATCTGTGACCACATTATCAAAAGGAGAAAGTGGAAAAATATATACAGAAAATCAGTGAGATGTGTATGTCACAGCTCTGTAGAGGAAACAAGCAGAAGGTCTGTAAATCAAAAAGGCCCCTCAAAATAAGGAACACTGTAGAGATGGGGGGGGGGGAATATATTTTTTGTCAGTTTTGTAGTTTGCACACACATGCTGAGATTTTCCTTCTGCTTGTATAGTGTAGTAAGGGAAGACTCATGTCTCAAAGCAGTGATGGAGAATGTGTCCCTCTAGATGTCTCTTGACTACAATTCTCATCAGCAGTAGCCACCATGGCTAATAATGAGGGATGATGGGAAGTGGAGTCCAACAACATCTGAAGGGTCATGTTCTTCATCCTTGCTCTAAAGAATACAAGTAGTACAATAAAGTTTTAGACAGGTACAATAAATTAGTGCAGGTGTGTTTATGTGTGTGTAAATAGTTGTGTTACTAATTACTAATACCATCACAGGTCCAAACAATCTTCCCAGCAAAAGAAAACATTGGCTTGGAGGAGGAGCACTTCTTCCCAACAACAGCTTCTGGTATTTTAAATACTTGGGAAGTATGGTTTGTGTTTTCACATCAAGTTGCAATTCCAGATAGAATCGTGACAGTTGAAGGAAAGGTTTATACATTCCTCTATAATAACTTAAATAATGATGATGCATTTATTGTACTAACCAGAAGGGAGTAAAATGAGATAGGCCACTGCAGCAATTTAAATGCTTTTGGGATGCAACTTCCATAATTCTTCACCATTGGCTATGTTAGCTAAGCCTGGTGAAAACTCTATGATAAAAAATAATCTGAAGAGCCACAGTAACCCTGAGGTAAAGAATAATTAAACTGTCTTCTATTAAATGTGTTTCCATCATTATTTGGACTCCAGAAGATGACGCTCCTAGCCACTCATGAGATTGGGCCTGTGGGTTGTAAAAATCATATACTCCAATTTTACAGCAGAACAAAGTCTTCCTAAGAACCATCACCTGGGTTTTTAAACTGCTAGCTCTTCAAATTCCAAAGCTCACCTCTGTCTTAAGGTGGTGATTTTGTGGCTATCTGGAGCAATCAACTTTGAAGCTCACATGTTTAATGTTTTTAAAAGGGGGTCATAGAAGGGGGGGAAGGGGCAACATTTCTGTACATATAAACACCTTTTGAAGAAGGTTTACTGAATGGCAGTGCTTTGATCTGGCCAATAAACAGATATAAAACAGAACTGGGCATAGCCTATGGCTCTTTTCTTCAACTGCTGCAGTTAAAAAAATGTGTGCAAGGAAGATTACAAGAGAGACATATAAAGCAGATGTTTTCAAGACAAATGAAAGTTGAATATTTTTCCCAAGTGCTACAAAAACTCAGGTAAGGTAATGGAATCAAATGGAATTAATACAAGAAAGGCACGATATTGTTACCTAGATTTTCTTCACTGTGGGAAGGTGGGATGACAGTAACAGAAGCAACTAAGCCTCTTCACTTTCTACCTAAGAGATGGCACCTCAACTTGAAAACAACCCCCCAATACCACCACCATAGAACCAGTGGCTATCCTCACCTTCACTCAGCTACAACACACTCAGGATTGTTGCTTAGGTTTTTTCAAAAATGCTGCCTGCAGCCAGGTCTTTGGCTAGTTTCTCTTGCACTTCCTGCTTGTGATTGTTGCCGTGTGCTGTCATTTTTGACTTATGGTTACCCTGAGGTCTTCATAGATCTTCAGAGGGCATTGCCATTTCCATCCTCTGAAGCTGAGAGAGTATGACTTGCCCAAGGTCACCCAGTGGGTTTTTATGCTTGAGTGGGGAACTGAACCCAGATCTCCAGAGTTGAATTCCAATGCTCAAGCCTCTACACCATACTGCTAGAACACCAGTAATGCTCAATTCCGTCCTGGTTGGCTCTTAAAAACTACTGGAAGATGAAAGATGTGAAAATATTTCTGGATAAATCCTATTAGCTGTTCTCCAAATCACAAGATTACAGATTCAGAAATTATAAGAAGTGATTTTAAAGAACCACAGGATGAGAGTAAACAATACTGGAGCAATGAAGCAATACTGTTTTCTCTCTTCCCTTCTCCTCAAGCCAATTAAGATTTCAGGCTCTGAAGAATTACAAGAACAAGGAGGGCTGCCCAAAGCATTTAACATGGAGAGGAACTGCATGGATGCACACAAATAAGACATCTGACAACATTTCCCAGTGCTAGAGGTCTAGGAGAATAAATCTCACCTCTTATTTACAAGGAGCCCCTATAATGCACAGCGTTACATAACTTGATATTTTCCCACTGCACCAACAATAATCACCCTCTGAAATAGGTCAATTTCCCTAAACTGATTTTACAGCTTAAGGAATTGTGATGAACAGTGTAACTTCTCTGAGGACACTAAATCTATAGCTGAGCTGAGTTATTTTGTGAATTGTTGTGATGCAACCTTTGGAAAATAATCCTGCATCATATCCGGAGAATGGACTAAAAACCTTAATCTTCTGTTCTTATTTTATACTGGATTTGTAATTTGTCAAGAGCAACTCACTGAATTTTTTTTAAAATGGAACTCTTCCACTCCCATTTTTACTGCGGTTTATAGGTCACACCGACATCCCTACTTTTAAACAATGGTACTTCAGGCTTAGTTTAAAATAAAGTGATAGAGAAAAATGGTTTGACTGAACAGAGCACAGTAAGGTAGGATTAACAAGAAATACACATTGAAATAATGTCTTCAGTTGAGAAGGACTAGGAGGACAGTGCCCAATGATTGGAGAAAGAGGGTTCAACCCAGGTTTTGAGTGCCCCCTGGATATCAGGAACCCCTGCTGTACCTCTCATCTGCAACACAGAGAAGAGGCGGGAAGACACCTGCAACAGCTGTCACTGGGACTAGAAAGTAGAAAGCAACAGTGCCAAGGAAGCAAGTAGCTATCCATAGGAAATACTTCTCTTAAATCAGTGATGGGGACCTGCACCCTGCAGATGTTTTGGCTAGAACTGATATCCATAAAAATATGCATTTGTTGCCCCTGTGTAAGTAAGCCAATTTCTACATAGGGGGAAGGAGAATTTATAGTTTTATTTGCTACAGTGAATAGGCACCAGTAGTTCCATGACCCAAAAGACTGACCTAAAGGAAAGAAACATACATCCACGCATATACAGCGGGCCCTTCCCTTACATAGGGGATCTGTTCTGGGATCTCCTCCCTCCCCCCCCCCCCCCGCCGGTGTGAGGGGAATTCCGTGTATGCTTGAGTCCCATTAAAAATAACGGGGATCATGCCCACGGCACACACACTATTACCCCTTCCAGGGTGTGCCGAGGCTTATACTTTCCCATATGATAATCACACAGCCTTCTATCTCTATGTAGCCACAATATCACTAATTAGCAGGTCACATTTCTAAAGCATGCATATAAACAGGTCATGTGTTGTCCCATATTGATCCTGCACTACCTAGCAACTCAGAAATTGAGGAGGGTACCTTTTGGCAGAGAGGTGTGTTTTAGGGCTTATGGTGTCAATAAGACATCCAGGGTTCAGGAACTCTGTACAACCCTGAAAAGCATAGATGCAGTACCAGGCATCATCTAAACTCTGGTACCCGTTATCTATTTTGTTTTCCAGTGAGGCCTCGTAGTTTTGCTCCTCTCATCTACTCTCTGCATTCTTTTCTCTGCATCTCTTGTCAGGCTGACAATAAGGTTGCTAGCTTTATCTTGAAGAACATATTTGCTATTCTGTTGGCATGACATTTCCAGCACTGTTTCTCCTAATGGTCTTTCATTTTCTCCCAGTATACCATATCAGAACTCCTACAATCCCATACCAGTGGCTATGGTGGGTGAGGATGAGAATTGTAGGCCAAGAGCTGTGGCTGCTCAAAGGTTTCCACCTGTGGTTTAAAGGAATAACAACCACTTCTTTACCATATATGCATAATGCAGCATGCAGGGTATTTTTTTCCTGTCTCCATAAACAGCTGTGCCAAACAAAGAAAGGTAACCACAAATAATGACAGCATGAGATGGTAGCTATGCTTGCTTCTCAGCAAGGACAAAGAATTGGGAGCAACCTTCCTAAAGCTTCAGCTGCTGCCCTGAGGCTATTGATTTCTGACAGCTGCCTGGCTTTTAAAAGATCAGAACAATTCCTTTCATTTTCAATTTCATTTGTTAACAGGTAACTGCAATAGATGATGTGCCACTTCTAAATTCACTCTTTCAGGCAAAAGCCAGACCTGGTTTCAACAAGGAATGGATTCAGATAGCAATCAACAAGATTCATTAAAGGAATGCAATACCCCCCCCCTCCACCGCAGCATTTCTTCTCAGGAGATTCCCACAAGCATGCAATTTGGCTAATTTGGGGGGGGGGGGGGGTTGGAAGCAGATCTCCTAGGTGACATCCATATTGCATCCATGAACCTCACCCTGATCTGAGAACTTATTTGATAGTTATCAGTGCTGGTAAGTGGTGTTGGTGAATGAATCTGCATGGCAATGAGTTGCTCCAGTTCAATTAGAGCAGCTGTTATTTGGTAATGCAAACAGGGGCCCTTAGTCAGCAGAACAGCTTTAGGATATGCTATTCCCCCTCACTGCAGGAAGGAAGGAGTGTTCCAACTGTTATCAATGGAAAGACAGGAAAAGGCTCAATGAAAAGCATGAATGGCAGGAAGCAGAGTTTGAACAATGTCTACATCATCGAACATCCACCTGGGATACCTAGGTCATGTGTGGTCCACACAAGATGAGTCACAGGGCTAGTTCCAAAGTTACATGTCCATGAACCAGACTTCAGTGGTAGTTGCTTCAGTATATAGATCTAGTAGAAATCTTCTAGACTTCTTCATAGGTGATTTCACAAGGAGTACTCCCCCAAGCCAAACCCTACAAATAGCTGCACATTTTTACACTCCTCAGGTTACAAGCTGGCTATAGAAAGGGAAACAAAGAACAATTCAACAGTTGCTGCTCTCCATCTGATTCAGCCCCCAGGAATGAACTCTCACGTGGAACCAGGCCAAGGCAGCGTGGAATTTCAGGGTCAGTCAGATATGAGACAGACGCTAAGAGGCTTATGCATTAAATTCCCATCATTTTTTGGAAGAAAAAAATACACCAACGAGAAGTGGCACATTGCTGTTGCTTCTGCTGCTCCACAGCTTATTACATATAGCAGTTTTGTTTGAAGTTAGCAAACTAGCCCATGAACACTAAAGGATTTGAAATTCTAAACACAGGGAGGGGAGGGCATTTTTAAATAATCTGGTGAGAGCTACAAACACGTTTCCAGCTCTTCAGGAACAAGTGGTGAAGATCAGCAGCAAGCGCCTTTCCTCTTCTCCACTTCTATACTGTACTTGACACACAGCCAGATCCTTGCAGCTGCCTAAATTCTTTAGATATGTATCCCCCATCTTAAAACTGGATGTGTGTATCTCTTATCCACACCCCTCTTGCTGTCCCCAAAATGAATTATTTGATGTATCAGTCTTCTGATATACAAATATTTTTTAATTAAAATTATTTTATTTTTAGGGCAATAGAGGGCTTAATCATCATCTCTGAGTAATATTTGTCTACAAAAAACCATGCAATTCATGGGGTTGCCGTAAATCAAAAGGTGACTTGAAGACACACAGTGTCTGATTTTTTTTGCCTCTAAACAATCTCTTCTCCAATATGCTTCAGTTTGCAAGGTCTAACTATGGTAATTTACACAACCAACTATACTTCTGAGGGGATTTTTATCCTCTGGTTAAATTTATGGGATGAATACTCTCTCTTTTTCTGCTTCCTCTCAAAGGCCAAATCCTGATCCAAGAAAGAAAAGTGTATGCTTTGGCAGCATGTATATGTGCTGTAAGTTGTACATATAATCCTATACAACTCTGTGGTTTAACATGCTGAGTGACTATTGCTAATTAATAATTCAACAGGCATATATATTTGGATAGTATGGCATAATGTGAATCCTTTTATAGAGGTGTGTGCCCTTTGTACTACTGACAACACTACTGTAGTTAAAAAGAAATAATTTCAATGAATGCCCTCAAGATACAGTTTCTTCACAAAGTGATCTTTCTATTCCAACGTCTACAATCATCACTAATGACCGACCATTAATACAGTGGGAGAAAGAAATATCCAAATATATCTGGGGAGAGGAAAAAACCAGGATTAAAATAATAGTCTTACAGAGTAGTAAAGACAGAGGAGGACTGGGGCTCCCGAATTTAACGATCTATATTACCATGCCTTTGCTTTAATGTGGGCAAAGGATTGGATAATGTTGAAAAATAAGAAATTATTAAAATTAGAAGGAGCAGATATGCACTTTGGCTGGCATATGTTCCTTTGTTATAAGAAGTCGAACTTCAACAAAGAATGTAACAATCACTATGTAAGAAAATTGATATTGAGAATATGGAACATCTATAAGAGAGATTGATCCCCAAAATACCAATCTGGACCTCATTTCATGAGGCTCTTTTCAGGCAGGAAAATTTTACACAAAGGCAAGTGGTTAACTTACAAAGAGTTCTTAGAGAGATCTCAAGGAGAATTTAAATTAAAATCAAGAGAAATATTAGAATTGGAAAGAACTAACTGCTGTTGTTTTTCCTACTATCAAATTACCCAAACATTTAAAAGAGATATTAAATTGGGAATAGAAAAAAATGGAGACTAAACTGGATAATTTAATACAGGACAATAATAAAAAGACAATTTCAAAATTCTACAAATTATTGATGGAAATTATTGTATGTTTATATAATAAATTTTTTTTTAAAAGATAGAATTTCTTCACATTTATCTTTCACTGAATCTAAGAGGAGGTCTTTGAATTCTACAGTATCCAGGGCTATGCATGAAAGTTTCCCTATTCAACCATTATATTTGAAGTATTTTAATACAAATATACAGATACAAAGGCAAAAACACTATAAATACTATACTCAGACTCAAAGTAGTATGCTGTGATGGCAGGAAGAGAGAATACGTCAAGTTCCTGTCATGTTGGGTTATATTGCGAACTATTAATTTCTTGATCAACCAGTGCTCTGACAATGTTCTCTCTTTTTCTCAATGGTCCTAACCAAGGGAGAACCACAGAGTAAATGGAATAATATTATGAAAATATGCATTCAATCAGATGGACTTATATGGTGACATATATAAAGAAAAAATGAGCACAGCCAGTGCTTCCTGAATTGAAAAAAAAAAGGAACCTTATGTGTGTGCATATATATCTATACACACACACGTATGTGTATGCATGTTCTGGTTGGTGTAAATGTTCATTAAAAGCACACACACACATATAATTTTTTATCTTGACTTTGACTGAATTCCATTGTTGCTGTTGTTCTGTACCTTCATGCTGTTTCTGACTTAGAGTGACCCTAAGACAACTTTATCATTGGGTTTTCTTGGCAAGATTTGTTCAGAGGTGGTGTGCCATTGCCTTCCCCTGAGACTGAGAACATATGACTTGCCCAGGATCACCCAGTAGGTTTCATGGCCAAGCTGGGAGTCAAACCCTGGTCTCCAGAGTCATAGTCCAACACTAAAATAACTATGCCACACTGAATACCAACGACGGTATTAAAAATCAGAGAGCCAACATTATGTAGTGGTTTGAGCATTAGACGATGACTTTGGAGACCAGAGCTCTATTCCCTGTTTGGTGATGGAAACTTACTGTATGGCCTCAGATGAGTCAAACACACTAGGTCCTAAGGTGATAGAGTCATCTTAGGGTCATCATAAGTGGGAAATGACTTGAAGGCACACAACAACAACAACATTAAAAATGACAGTTTTACTTCTATTGTTATTTTACTTGAGAAACCCATAGATGACCACAATCTTGAGATTATCTTCTCTTGTCATGTACTCTTACTGGTAGTACAAGTGAGCCTGCTGTTTTGGTGGGCTGCCCAACTGTGGACTGAAGTTCCTGCAGATCAGCCTGCCCCATATGAGCCAATGGCTGCACATGCCTGCACACACACAAGCACCAACCAATGACTAATATAGGCTTGTGCCCCCTGTTTTTTCACATTCGAGGGGGGGATTAAACCCTCACAGATGCGAAGGACCTATTGCATAACCAAATTCTTTTCACCAGCATCTCTGCTCATTTATCACTGTGCATTTAAAATATCTATTTCAACAGTCTTCTGTGTCTCCTTTCCTCAGCATCAAGGTACTAAAGTAACTTTGCATAAAAAGGCCAACTGGTGTTTTATGATGTCACCATATTCCTTCAAACTGCATTATAGGTTTTCTCATTTTACCAATGCACAGTTTCTACCTACTGTTACTGAGCAACAGCTGTTAGTTTAATCATAGTAACACTCCCATCTGAATTGTATTCAGAAGGAACCTCTAAGTTTTGTTTATATCTCCCAGGACACAGGGCCTGGATATTTCCTGCACAGCTGAAAAATGAGGCAAAAGTAGTACAACTTAATAAAATTTAATCAGTGCTGAAGTAAGAGTTATCAAGGGTTACTCATCTCAGAATCTACAATCAGTTGTTTATATTTTGAGGTATCTATTCACAGAATTCAAGTGTAGTCCCTTCCCCCTCTCCATGTCCCTTGCAAAGAAGGTTTATAATGCTGGTAACTTTCGGGACAAAAGACATACAGAGCAGGTTTTCTATAAAAGCAAGCCACATTGTCTCAATCCACCCCCATAAACTATGGTTTGCTAATTCACCATACATCACAATATGATTGTTGTTGATGTATATACTGAGACATATTCAAACCATGGTTTGTTACATTTGGAGAAAGGACTATGGTTTGTTTCCTTAGGGGTCATTCAGCTGTCATTTTGTTTTGTTTTTTAGGACAACTACAGCTCACATGTGTCAGCACTTGAATACAAATGGAGTCAACAATTCAAATGTATTTGAAACACATTCAAGGCATGCAGAGTTTTATTCTGGGTCTACTGGCATTGGTTATTCACATTGCTCAATGTCTTTTTTAAAAACTCGCAGAAACCTCCTGATTTTTATTATCTCAGATTAAGTGTTGTTGATCTGGCAGCCCTTCCTAAATAAATAAATAAAATTAATCAGGTGCATTTGGAATGTATGTGAACAACAGAGATTCAACCCAGATTCATCCTGGATTATTTTCACCATCTGAATCAGCCCTTAGCAGTCCATCCTGAAACAGGAGCTGACCAAAAAGACAGGAAAGACACAAATGAAATTTGGGGAAATACTAGCTTGTTTGGTTTTTCACTGGGCAGTAATGGATCAACATGATATATGATTATACATATGCTTCAAGGCTTGACAAAACCTAAATGAAGCTTCTACAGCAATATGTCACTGCAGGAGGGCATATTAAGTAATACTACAACTGAAGCCAAGGCATAATCAACCTCCCACCCTTCTTCTCTTGTCTTCTCCAGATGCCTTTGCTTTTTCCTAGGCTTTCTTCTCTTGACTACTGACACCAAAAAGCACACACATAAAACCGCTACTGGAGCCTTTATAGCAGATACTCATCAGGTGCTTCAATACTCTGATTAGCTGTGGCTGTATTGCTAATGTTTTCTTCACAATGCCAGTCACAGCCTTCATTTTTTAAGCAACAGGGAACCAATGTTTAGTTCTTGTCAGCCAACACATACTGTTTTCAGTGTGTTCCTGCTATTAATTCATCAAGAAAGGATACAGGCACACCAAAGGTCATTTCTCTAGCTATACTAATCAGTTCTATTGTCTAAAGAATGTATCACCATACAGCAAATATTTCCAGAAATCTGAAAAGCAGATGACACCTGGGATTTGATTATGTAGAGACTGAAAACACACTCATTGAATTTAGATGAACTGCTAGATGATTCAAAAAGATTTGCTTCATTTTCCAAATCTGTCTTATTAAGCTAGATGTCTTATTTTATAGTGTGCCTCCTTTTTTGAGAGGGTGGCAAAGTATGAAAAAAGGAAACTGTGTAAAACTGATTGCTCTTTAGACTCCTTAAGAGTTTAATAGAAAGAAGAAAGCAATGTGTAAATCTGAAATGAATGCTCATTTCCAGAAATCTGTTTATTCTACCTGCCAAAGCAACATGTAAATATAGACATTATTCTCAGAAATTTTCACTCAAGATGGCAGTCTAGTTCCTTGTAAGAGAGAGGTTTAAACATCCCAAATGTCCCCGATAAAGGCTGTTTACAATGGATTGGGTGTACTAAGGCAATACAAACCAAATATGTATAATATTAAGTAAACAAGTGCTAGGAATGGGGAGAATATGAGTGGATAATCCCCAAACTGAAAGTATCATTACTACTGGGCTCTAATGTGTTTTCTTCTAACTACTAAGAAAATAGAGCAGAGGTGGGCAATATATTGCTCACTGTCCACACGTCTGCCAGGCACTCTTTCAGTAGCTTTCCCCACTGTTTTTAGGTTTGTATTTGCTCCCAGAAGCCTCCAGTTAGCAAAATCCAATTTAAAAACAAGACTAACACACACACACACAATTTATGTAGGAAAATGCAGTGATTTTTCCACCACTGCTTTCTTCCATGTAAACAAAGTATACATAGGTGACCTGCTTTAAAGACTGTGCTTCCAAAAGGAAAGCCCCTATGTCCCTTGATTTTGAGAAAAGTGATTTTTTTATTATTTTTTTGGGTCAGGGGTCCAACAATATTTAGTGGAAGGAGATTTGTCTATGGGAGTAAGACATGGTGGCCTTGGGAAGTTCCAGGAGTTCAGTACACACCCTGAAATTTGACCAAGGTAGAGTCTATTCTCACACTCTTCAAAGGTGTATTTAAGGATTTGTGTGTGTATGTGTGTGTTTGTGTGCCTTCAAGCTGCCTGTTGACTTCTGGTGACCCCACAGCTTCATACGGTTTTCTTAAGTAAGTAATACTCATACGGTTTTCTTAAGTAAGTAATACAAAACCATCTTTTTTGTCCCTTCCTCTGAAATATAGCCTACAGTACCCAATATTCATTGGTACTTTCCCATCCAAGTACTAACCAGGGCTGACTCTGCTTAGCTTGCCATGTCAAACAGGATTTGATGACTTTAGACTATTTAGGAGCAAAGATCTAAAATAATAAAGTATCAGCAGTCTGAATGTTCTCTTCATTCAGTTTCATATCACCACTTCTGACATCTCTTCATAGCCTGATAATAGTGCAATAGATCAGGCGGCAAGAAATCTGCAATCTTATGAAAAAATACTTGGAAGTAAGCTGCCCTGCACTCAGCAGCACTTCTCAGCAACCGGGCATAGAAGGAAGAGGAGAATATTTATTTATATGCCACCCTTTCCCAAGCTTGAGAGTCAAGGGAACCTACAACAATTAACAGTGTTCAGAAGAATCAATTAAACCAATTAAAACAAATTTAAAAACACCACCACATTATACAAGGCTTGTTTCCCTGAAGGCCTGCCAAAAGAAAAAGGGCTTTTATCTGCTTGCAGAAAGTTAGTATGGCAGGTGGAAGTCTAGACTCTCTAGGAAGGGATTTCCAGAGCATGGAAGCAGCCATTGAGAAGGTCCTCTCTCACATTCCCATCAGATCTATCTGTGAGGATTCTACTGCCACTGCTGGTCAAACATCAATCAGGAGATATCGGAAGACTGTCTAATACCTGATTCCCAAATTCTTGTCTACCATCTTGGTCAACGGTCTGGGATTCTGGGAGCTGAAGTACAAAATACCTGGAAGGCCAGAGATTGGGATTCACTGGAGAACTATGGCTCTCCAAATATTCTTGGGCAGCCAACCCCATTAATCTTTCACTGTTGACTATGTTGCCTAGGGCTGATGGGAGTTCTAGGATAGACACATCTAAATGACCACAGTTGCCTAGCCTTTTTCTAATGCAAACTGTACCTGCCGGATTCACAAGACACCAATACATATTATTATATGCCATACGGGGGAAATGGATCAAAAGAGTGTCCCAAGAACAGCAAGGAACAGTTTGGTTTTTCTTTTAAACTGTCCACACAAAACTGTCCAGTCACATGCTACACCTCTCTTTTTCTCTCTCTTTCGCACACACACATTGCTAATCAGTGGTCCTTGAAATTCAGTTTTTCCCCAACATATAGGCAGGTCTAACTCTCTCATCTTGGTGACAGAGGAATGCCAGAGGCACTTTCCATCATCAGCTGCTACACACCCATAATAATGACTTACAATGATGTCCTGTTTATCCATCAATTCATAGCAGCTGCTGCCCAAACAACAAAGGCTTTCTAATTATCTCAAGGCTACACAGCAAACGGAAACACATGTTCCTCTATTAAGATACATATGTGGAATTAGCTATGTGGCATATCCATTTCATTGCAAATTTTAACGCACCAAATGTTTGCTATCTAATACGGTAAGAGGGATTTTAAAAAAAGGGATGGTAAACAAGGGCACTGAATTAAATGTTGGTTCACACACCATCAAGCTGTTTGCAATAAACCACAATGACTGTATTAGCTAACTGTGCAGGCATCTTAACTGGTTATTTATTCTTTTGCTCCAATATGTTATGTTATCTATCTGTATCTATTACATTTTGCCCTTTCTTTCCTCCAGTGACTATAAGGTAATATATATGGCTTGCCTTTTCTTCACTACATCCTCTATGAAAGACAAGGAACAAAGCTTACATATGAGGCAGGTCAGGCTGAAGATCATCTGCCAGGTTTCATGGCTCAATAAGGATTTGAACCTGGAACTGCAAATTCCTACACTCACACTGGCCTCATTATAGCAGAGAAGCATATAAAGTAAGCTTGCTGTTTCAACCAAGGAGTTCTCTTTGATCCCAACTGTCTTTTAGTTTCCTTTTACCCAATTTGTGAAACTTACTTCTTTCCAAATGTCCTACGTGTGCATGTGATTTCAGGTTGCCTGTCCACTTATGGTGACTCCAGAATTTCTTTGGGTTTTCTATACTGAACTAAATATAATTCTCCTAGATTTTGGGGGCAAGATTTCATTCACATGCAAGTTACATTTAAAACTGTTGTGATCATACATGCAGACAGGAATTTCTCCAGGAAGTCCTACATATATATTCTGTTTCAATGAGCTAATGAGTGCATACATATCTTTATACAAGAGTCCTAGCTATATAACAAAAGGAAACTTCTAACAGAGAATTTTTAAGACAGGGAAACTGATTTTTGGTAAGAAGATTTATTGCTTTCACACATGGACACTAACTGATCGCTGTAAAGATCTAAAAAACCAGTATCCTCCCTCAGTCCTTTGAAAATTTAGGGCAAGGGTCATGCTTTGCATCTTTCCTATTACATTCTAACCTGAGGCCTTAATATCACTCTACATCTGAAAAAGTGGGATTATATTAATGAAAGTTCATGTTAAAATAAAAACCAGCTAATGTCTGAAAGGTGCTGCCACATTCCTTCCCCCCTCCTCCTTTTTAAATACAGGAGACAGGCTTGGTAATAATAACACTGAAAACAAGACAGCTGCCTTGGATCCCATTCTGGGTTAAAGGCAAAATATAAGTGCAATAAAAAAATCAATCAATGGCTTTCGCTTGACTTTTTCTGAGTAGAACAACATCATGGAGCCATAATTCTAATCTTAGCATCGTAGCAACTGGAAACTTTAAAAAGTATAATACATCCACTTCAATTGATGCTTTTAATCAGTTATAGAAAGCTCACTAAAACGGAAAATGTAATGCCCACTTGCCCACTTGTAATGTACTGGCTCTGAGGCAACTTCACAGCAGTTGTTTTCAAATTCTATTCCAGAAAACATTTGGAATCCCCAGAAACTCATAACAGTGGCAAAGAAGTGTCTCCAAGGACAGCTGGCCCATCACTATCCATCTTTCCTTGCTACCAGTGGCTCATTGTAAAGAGTGTTAGGCATGTTCCAGAAGCAAGGTGGGAAATCATAGAGCTTCATGGGGAGCTTGGCATGATCTGATGCACCCCTCAGCATAATTTCAAAAACCTTATCCATGTAATCAGAGAAAGACCCAGCCCAGTAGATACAAGAGAGTAGGTCAGAGGGAGGAACAGAGAAGAGAGAGAGAACTTACAGGGAAGAAACAGAGGGTGGGATCAGGTATTTTTGGCCCTGTCAATCCACTGCTAACATGTACCTTCCCTGGAATTTATGCCAAAAAACATGCAACCATTCAAAGAAAAGCCCACAATCAGTCATGGTTTTGTTGTTGCTATCTAGGTTAGTGTTCCCCATAAAGAGAATATTCACCCAAGAACTTGGCTCTGAATTCTCACAGGTGTACATGGAGTCATTCAAAGATTAAGCAATGTGGAAATAACTCCAAGAAGACAGAGTAGCTGAAAACCACAGATTTGTAACCCCCATCGAAAGGAAAAATTCAAATTAGCTGCAAAGGAAATAAACCTGAGGGCAGGGAACCATCTAATTAAAATAATAATTGTAAGCCGCTCTGAGAGACTTTAGGGCTGAAGGGTGGGGTATAAATATTGTAAATACATAAATAATAAAATCTTATATTGTAAATTGAGGAGCTCTCCAGACACCTAGTTAGCATGGTCACAGTAGAGACATAGTCCATGCTCAGATGATTAAAAAAAATCCTTATTTAACCCAGGATTTAATGACCTTCACATACTTGATTATAGCCCCTTTGCTCTCAACCCTGCTCCTTTTGTGGAAGCAAACAGAGAAAATACCCATAATTTCCCATTACATCTATACTAAAAATTATAGTTAAAGGGCTTTTGAACAAGACAAAAGATTTACAAGTCATTTATAAACCATTGCTTCAAATCCTGGCTTATTTCAAAGCAATTAATTACAATTTCCTGATTTGGATGTAACATGAAGCTATGGTAAACTGAGGCTTCGTATGCACCCACTCAAGCTCATTCTCATCCTGGCTTATTAAACCAGGATTCATCCAAACTAAGAAGAATATTACTATACAGGTATCCTTTCTGGCTTTGCATTAACACCTTTGTAGATTGTTCAAAGTAATGCCTGGGGCTGGTATTGGTGGAGGATGATGGATGAAGCAACAGAAGAGGGGGCCCTTTTTTGCTTGTGGAAGCAAGGAAAAGGCAGTTACAAGCACCCATTTCCTGCCCTACAACATATTACACCAAATTCAGTAAAACAGAACATTGCTTGTGTTCATACTGCTTACAGAAGCAATGAAGTGTGCAACCTTCTAATATAAACAGTTTTCTTCCTCAGCCCATCTCTGAAATAAACCATTGCCCCTTGTACTCAGTTCCTTGGGGTCTTGTCGGTTCTTTAAAAAAACACCACACACACTATGTGTAATCCTACACAAGAAATATATGTGTGGGTGGCTGTACCGTATAAAGGAGAAAATAACTGTCTGGTATGAAGAAATGACTAAGCATTAATGCAGAATTTGCATGACAACAACAAAAAGTCTATGAAATTAAGTGTGATGTTTAACCCTTCTGTAATTTATGTACTTGTATTAGGAGACAGCTGACCACTGAACAGACAAGGCTTAGCGATCGCCAGTACTCAAGTCATGCCTAAATCAATACCACTTAGGTTACTTGAGTCTTTACAGTGACTCTTCTGTAACATTTTCTGCCAAAAAGTACTATGTCCGGAAACTTGCAAAGCAGCTTGGAGGAAAATCACACCTCAGTCTGCAAGAGAAAGATGAAAAAAGAATATATGCAAAGGGATCTTGGAGCAACTTTGAGACTAACTGAAAGAAAGAAACTGACAGCATAAGCATTCATAGACTTGAGTCTACTTACCTTTGCATACTGATTTTCCAGACTGAAATGGCAAAGTCTTTGAATGGAAAAAGAATGTGACTGAAAAAAGTACCTGTATGCATTCCAAATAGATCAGCTTGAAAAGAATAAGACAACTGATCTAATTTCATGCAAAAGGATCACTTAAAAGTCTCATAACTGATGATGATTGTCAAGATCTAACCACAAAGTACTTCATGACCAAGTTAAGCTACCCGAGCATAACTCTGGAAGGGTGGTATTGTCCAATTCGCACCAAAATTATTCCCCTCACCCATTTTGGTGGGTAAGGGAACAAGGGATTAAAAGTGAGAGATCTGTCTCTCAAGGGCTAATATGGCCTTCTGCCCACTCGCAGTTGCCCACTCCTGTTCCAGATGTTTACTTCTAACATAGTTCTGATAAATCTATCCTGTCTTTTTACTACGTATAATATATTTGTGTTTGCTTTTAACCCCTGAAGAAGGCCTTTTCTCCTATAGGCTGAAACACCTAGGGCTATTTTAAAAGGTCACTGTTTTCAGCTTAAAACTTTCATGCCTAAATGGGTAGGACCCAAGCAGTTCTGAGATGTGACTCCTGAATCCCAGAAGATCATGTGTTTTGGCAGTGAAATCAATATTAACATTTGCTGTGCTTCTTTTCAGCTCTGCACCTATGCAGTGGGGTTTCTTTCTCCAGACATCTTTAAAAAGAGACTGGACAGCTACTTGCTTGGGATGCTTCCACCTCTGTGATTCTATGACTCTATGTTGTCCATTGTAAACTAACATGAGAGAGAAAAAAATTAAGTCTTGCTCCCCAAAGGTGCAAATTGTGATTGTCACCATAGTCTACAAATACCAAATACTGTACGCTGTCTTTAATTCATTTCAAAAAATCATGAACATGTGAACATACAGTTCGATTTGCTTTATTACACTAAACAAACGGGAAAGGAATTTGTTGCATTTGTATTTCACAGGACTGTGAATGGAATGAAAAGGCACAAATTAGAAAATGTGCATAAACATGATTTTGCCAGTGCAAAAATAGGCATGAGTCTCCATTTAAGTGGAAAAGTCTCATAAACCAATAAAGGAACAAAACAAAACAAAAAAGACAGCAGGAAACTAAAAAACTCAGTAAGAATATGACTGATTTTCACACCCCTAATTATACTCCTGCTAAGTGAATAAAACAAACCTAATGGAGACAAAAATCCTACACATGACTGTTTGAAGATTCAAAGTACACCACCCTCTCCCCCCCCCCCCCCGCGCAGTGATGTAATTACCCAAATACTTTATTTCATCTACAAATTAGGAAAGATATTAAATGCAAGATTGTATATAGGGCCTTTTCTGATAAAAAGAAAAGACCAGAAAGTGGACTAAACCTTTAGGTACAAATGGATACTCCAAAACCACCTCTGGATGATTGGGAAATCTTCAGGATATGTATTCTGATGCCATGTAAAGATTAAAGAGTAAGGGAATAAAATTTTGTCATGATCACCAGCATCACTTTGAATTTTAGATTATTGATTCCACCAACAAAACCCAGAGCAGCTACATGTCTGATCTATCATTCAAAAATAATTATTTTGGGTATAGAAAACATATATGCACATGGATCAAGGGACATCTCAACCCAGTTTTCAAAATACACTCAGGTTCACTTGAGTCACTTCTTTTTACTTTATTAAGAAAGATCAGAACTAGCTTCCTCATATGGATTAAAAACACTTCCACTAATCACTTCGATGAGCATGGTACGCAAGGACACTAACCACAAAGCAGGCTTTATTTTCAATATTATAGCAATTTGGGGTTGCTAGCAATAACTAGTCATACTGAACCACATACCAGAATTCTCTAATATTTTATTTAAAATTAAAGTCTTTGAGGTATTTCATTCTTTTGTTCTGGGCTGAAAGAAAATGCAACTGTATTCCTATGAGAAAAAGCTTAGGTTTTAGGATATTTAAAAATGTTTTTTTCACAACTGTGTCATAAGAACTTTTGACTTTAGATTTTGAAAAGAAAAGAAAAAGTTGCAAGAAAAAGCTGCAACCTAGCATTCGGTACTGTTCTGGTGAAGTAAAGAACATTAATGTGGGACTGCAGCCAGCGTGCCAAGGGGCATTCCACAGCTGTGACTACATACTAACAAAGCCAGTTTAAACAAACATTTCTACTCCTGGCTGGCTCTGTAATAGAGAAGTCTACTTCAATGTCTTCTGGCCCCTTCAAGTACAACCCTTCATTCTATTAGTTATTCCACTACTGCCAAGTGCCTACAGTCAATGCCATGGGAAGCTTTACAATTTTTAAAAAAGTTAATCTCAAAACTAGGCCAACCAAGATGCAATTTTCCAGCAACTGAAATGGCCAGATTTGGTATGAAGACACTGAATCCAACCATGGTGTTCACAGTTGTAACAGAAGTATCTTCTCCTGTCTACTGCGTATCTCCATGCCAACAGTTACCATCATACCAAATTTTGGGAAAATATTGGTCCTACAGAGAGCCAGCATAGTGTAGTGATTTGAGTGTTGGACTGTCACTCTGGAGACTAGAGCTTGATTCCCGGCTTGGCCATGGAAACCCACTGGGTGACTGTGGATGAGTCACCAAGTCTGAAATCCAGAAAACTGTGTCATGGGTTCACCTTAGAGCCACCCTAAGTCAGGAATCACTTGAAAGGCACACAGCAACAACAATTTGTCCTGCCTTTGATGAAATGCACACACTACAGTATATTTATTTTTCCCAATGAGGTAAGAAGACCTACCAGAACAATTTCTGTGAAGCTGAATGTTAGATATCTGTTTGCCCCTACAGGTAAAAATGAGGAACCGAGTTACCAAGAAGCTGTCCTATTTCATTAACATTCTCACCAAGCACATTGGTAAACAAATTTTTTATCCGATATAATCTGATAAACTCACCCTAGTTGGCCTTAGGTCATACATCAAGCTTACACTTTTCAATGTATATGATACATATACTTCCAAATAACTAGCTATTTCTATCCTTGCTTATCAGCCTAAAAACATTCACTCTTGAGATTTCCCAAGCTAATTTTCCCAGCACCCCCAAGGCAGGGTGAAATTAGAGGTTGCATATTTTAAGGAGTGTCTCTCCCTACATAAACTTTTAAGCCTGCTGGGATGCACAGATGCAAACAGATAAAAATCTTCTTATTTAGGCAAAATTTGAGTAACCTAGCCTGGCATTGTATGACACAATGCATTGGTTTCTATTGTTCATACTGTATTGCTACTAAATTAAATTTAGTTGTTATTTGAATTCTTATACTGTTTTAATTTAAGAAAGAAATAAGAAAGAGTTTTAAAGTAATAAGTGCAATCCATAGGCTATGTTTCCCCATACTGGAAATGATACAACTCACCTGTGAAAGAGGGAATTCCATTACTAAACTGAGCAGAATGCAAAATAAGTGAGGTGGGTGGCAGAGGTCAGCTCAGTATAATCAAGTATATTTCAGTCATTTCTTAGTAGCCACACTGTTATTATTTTAGGACTTTAAAGCTCTAGGACAAGTGTGCATCCTTATACAGGAATATTAAAAAAGGAGAATAAAAGTAGACTTTCTTCTCCACCTCTACCACCTACTATTTCCCATGGCTGGAATGCCTTCTAAATGAAAGTATATACTACCCCAAGACAGCATGATATTTTGGAACATGAGGCAAAATAACCACTCAAGTATCTCTCTCCATCCCTGGTAACCAAGATATTCAGCTTCCTGCCCTTTCATAATACTCCCTGAGGTTGCCATCACCTCTTCCTAATGGTATGGCTGGCTCTAGCAGCCATAGGTCTAATCTGCACTGGAGAAATGATGCAGTTTGGCACTGCTTTAACTGCTTTGGCTCAATGCTATGAAAATCTGGAATTTGTAGTTTGTTATGGCACCACAGCAGTGACAGAAAAGGCAGAATAAAGCACTGAACCATGGAAGTTAAAGCTGTGTCATACTGCATTATTTCTGCAGTGCAGATCAGACCATAGACTCAACTGGGATATCCCATATGAGAAAGCCAGCATCGCTGCTTAGATCAGTGATTTTCACACTGTGGTCCATGAAAGGGTCTGGTATACACCCTTAAACAGTTTCCAAAATCCTCTGTAATGTGGTCCCAGAAAGACAAGTTTATGTAGAATGGCTTCCCTGTTAATAAAAAGACTGAAAATTAATGCATTGGATCACTGTAAACACTTAGATCAGTGATTTTCACACTGTGGTCCACGAAAGGGTCTGGTATACACCCTAAAACAGTTTCCAAAATCCTCTGTAATGTGGTCCCAGAAAGACAAGTTTATGTAGAATGGCTTCCCTGTTAATAAAAAGACTGAAAATTAATGCATTGGATCACTGTAAACAATGCATTTTGCTATGCTTCTTTTGTAAGATCACTCTTAACCCAAGTCCTTGCCTTCTTCTAGTCACAACGATGGAAACTTTACTTCATGTTCATCCATATTCATAACTGCAGCAGAAAAACTAGTAGAAGCCTTTCCAGATTTATATATTTAAATCAGATCTTCCCACCTCATACCTACCCACTCCATTAACAGATAAACTCTTGTAATGGACATTATGCCACAGACAAACAAAAATTATTGCTCACAAAACTGAACCATAGGCTGCGGTGTTGTAAATTCTGATGTACAGGGACTCTTCATGACAGTTCCCCATATCCATGACCCTAACAAGAGCCCAAAAATGCAGAAAGCTGTACTGATCTATAGCAGTTCTAGCACTTTTAATCCTCTACTAGACAGTCTTTTGTAAAACTAATGGATCTGAAATGCCTTACAAGATGATACTGTGAAGGGTCTGGAAGCCATGCCCTATGAGGAACGCCTTAGGGAGCTGGAGATGTTTAGCCTGGAGAAGAGAAGGTTAAGAGGTGATATGATAGCCCTGTTCAAATATTTGAAAGGATGTCATATTGAGGAGGGAGCAAGCTTGTTTTCTGCTACTCCAGAGACTAGAACGTGGAACAATGGATGCAAAGTGCAGAAAAAGAGATTTCACCTCAATCTTAGGAGGAACTTCCTGATAGTAAGGGCTGTTCGACAGTGGAACACACTCCCTCAGAGGGCAGTGGAGTCTCCTTCCTTGGAGATCTTTAAGCAAAGGCTGGATGGCCATCTGTTGGGGATAAAAAAAATATGCAGGTTTCTGGCTGGCGTCAAGATGGGGCATTTAAATGAAGCTGGCCAGACAGTGCACCAAAGCTGTGCTGTAGGGAGAAATGCTGGACTAAAAAGAAGCTGGATTTTTCTGCTTCTTCCTAGAAAGTACACACCTTCGCATGTACGTATAAATGCACCGATGCCAGGGCCACTCTAAATGGGTACTCTTTTTCCAAACCCTAACCCTAATTATGCATGTAAATGCCCAATCACAGGAGTGCATTTAAAAGGGACAGAGATGCCATACCCAAGCGATGACGGTGGCAGTGCTCAAAGGATAAATCATGACACCTCTCATGGAGTGGAGTACAACATACACAAGACAGACAGTCAAAGAGAGGGCATGGAGTGAATGGTGGGGGGTGCAGAGGGCATGACTGTACCTTGCCAGCATCAGCATGGGCACACCTCTGCTTCAATGTCCTGTCCTGGTGAACATGTGAATGTGTGCAGGTTCACAGGGATGGCCACCTGTGGTTCACTCCTCCAAAGCTGCACAGGGATGATGGGGGGAACAAAAGTATCCAGCCAGGCTGTGCGGTCATGCCTTGGGACTGGTCAGTGCAGTTGGTGGGGTTTCAATGCGGCTTTGGAAAAGACAGCTTCAAGCTGCTTTTTCCTGCCTGTCCCTTTCGCCTTTAAATCCTAACCTGTAAACCACTAAATTGTGTGCAGCTGATTAAGATTAACTGAGGGTTTGCTAACCTTATTGTTTTTTCCCCATTTTGCCTGATTACGCAACATCTTCCTTCCTGTTAGCAATCCCTTCAACAGTTGTGGCTAACAGCTTCTTTTCAGGACATGAGGAAAAGCCAAGGTGGTAGAGGAGCTCCAGTTTTGGCTATGGCCAACAGCTCACATCTTGAAGCAATTGGAGAAAAATGTTTGTCTCAGCAACTTCCTTACAGACATAGCTGGAGAATGCAGCCTTTACCACAAGACAATCCATGTAGGCCTCCCCTGTTGTCTTTGCAATGACCTTTCTTATCTATAATGTTTCATAGAAGAGACAGCCCAGCATGTTGCAGCACACAACAGTGGATTCAACAGCCAAATAAAAATATTAGTGTTGCATTAAACCTCCATGGGATCTTCACCTACTGGTATTTCAAACCGTCACTGGAGAAGGATTGACAGGGAGTTAAGATGTTTGAAAAGTACTTTACAGCTTCAGAATTAAACACTTCAAGAATGGAATTTTTAAATAATAAAAAACCTTCACAAGTATATTTACACTTATGCCTGTTCCCATCTTGTAAGTTCAGGACTGCAAAATATAATTAAATATACTAAAATTTATATTGCAAAGGTGGAGGGGGGGAGAACACCCTTGCTTATCCATAGCCAATAAAAGCTTTCCAAAATAAAACACATTAACTCCAGATGTTACACAGGCTTTGGACAGATGTCTGGGGGAAGGGAAAGGCCAAAAGCTGCTTGAGAACCTAAAAGAGGTGCTGTTATTACACAAAGATGCTGCTGCTGGCAGCCAAATTGCCTTCAGTCCTTAGTTTAAATGGGCAGAGCCAACTAAAGAACATGGGCCTCAGTGCTTTCACCATCAACAGAGACCAATTTGAGCTGACTGGAGATACTATGACAGGCATGTAAAGGCTATATTTTAAGAAATGTGTGTGCGTGCCTTCAAGTTGCCTGTCAACTTATGGCAACCCCATGAATTTCATAGGGTTTTCGTAGGCAAAAAATATTCAGAGGTGGTTTTGCCAGTTACTTCCTCTGAAATATAGCCTATGGCCCCTGGTACTCTTGGTGGCCTTCCATCCAAGTACTAACCAGGGCTGACACTGGTTAGCTTTCAAGATCAGGTGGGATTTGGTGCCTTTATGGAACTGGAGAGGAAATGTAATAACTGTGGCTTCTATTGTCACTGTAGAATTGTGTCCTGGGATCAAGGGCCAAGAGGTGGGATCAATAGGACCTGAATTTACGTGTCAATTTAAACTAGGTACCCATTTATTTATTTATTTGGCAGCAGACTTCTAATCTACTCTGTTGCAACCTTTCCCACCATACCTCAAAAGAAGCTTACAACAGCCATGACATTTCTCAAAGAATTTTACAATTCAGCAGCTTTGCTTAGTAGCAAGCAGAATTAGATCATTTCGAGCACCATTTTTACACTTCACAGCAGCATGACTTGCCAAAGGTCACATAGTGGGTTTCTATGGATGAAGAATGATTCAGGCTCTGACCTTCCAGTGTCCTAGTCCAATACTCAAACCATTATAGCACACTGGCTCAATGAAATTAAGGAGCATTATTGAAAACAAATATGATTGCCCACTACTACAAACTGTAAACAATTTTCCAAATGGACAATGTCCAAGCAGGACAGTCTCTCTAATCTAGAAGATTAAATCACATACAAACAGTTGTCAAAGCAATAAAACCAGTAAGTGGATGAGCCCTCCCTTTACCATCTACATCATCAGAGGGAGAGGGAGGCCTGCCAGCTCCATCGAGCCTGGCCTGAACTAAGAAGAAGAGCCCACCCTCCAGTCTACCTGCCTTGGTCCAGAAGAACTTTTGGACTTGATCCCCTTCCCCACCACCAGTCCCTTCTCCTTTTATGTCATGTCTTTTTAGATTGTAAGCCTGAGGGCAGGGAACTGTCTGATCAAAAATAGTAATTGTAAGCCGCTCTGATAGCCTTTAAGGCTAAAGGACGGGGTATAAATACATTAATTAATTAATTAATTAAGCACAATATTTCCAGGTATGGTACATGTGGAGTTTCCTCCACATTATCTGGAATTATCTCCACGTTATCTGGAATTCCAAAATGCTCCAAAAGCCAAAACTTTGTTTCCCAGCAGCTGAGATACTGACACTGTTGTTTTTTGATGGTTTTATGTACAAAATTATTTTCTGCAACATTATAATATATTTTATAAAATTACATTCAAGCTATGTGCATAAGGTTTATATGAAACATAAATGAATTTTATATTTAGACTTGGGTCACATTTCCAAAATATCTAATTATTTATTTATATGCACATATAGATATTACAAAATTCATAAAAATCTGAAACCCAAAACAACTTTGTTCCTCATGAAAAACTAAAATGACATCTAGAATATTTCCATTTAAGAAGTATTAAACCTAGTGGTTTAATTCAACTTCAAATTAGAAAATGTTACCTGACAACTTTTGAGGGAAGGAATTTAACCAGGAGTCTACTAAGATCTATTTTTAAAAGACATTCCATCCTGTTTACAATATATCCCTCTAATAATGTTATTATTCTTTCATAATACAATTTTTAAAATCTGCCAGCACCAATATTATATATTCTTATACGTTTTAAAACTTTTTATATATTGTGAAACTTTTTGTAGTCATCCCTAAATTTTGAAAGTGAAAAGAAATCCCAGTCAACTCATAATGCTGGTTTGATTAAACACTGCCAGCTGTACATCCATACTTACAGCTATAAACTACTGTGTTACCTGAGGCTACTTTAGTACAAAGTGCCTGAACTAGGCTGTTTGTGTGGTGAGGGATAAGGTATAGAAGAGTAATTATTTCCTCCTCCTCACAAAAAAAAAGCTTACACAAAACAGCATTATGTATTTTTTAAAAGTCTATGCTTTTCATTTTAATAGCTTATGGGAATATTGCTCAAGGCAAGCAAGCATTTGATAGGATGAAGGAGACAAAGGCAGCATGCTCTTGTAAAATATTCTTTCATAGACTACGAACAAGTGAACATATCCAGGGATAGCTGTGTTGGTCATACAGCAAAGTACAATAATGTCCAAAATCCACAAAACAGTGATACCTTCTTTATTGGGCCAACCAAAATGCACAAAATATATGTTGCAAGCTTTCAAAGATCCACTGGCATTTTCATCAAGCAAAAGATGTTTAAAAACATACAGGAGAAAAAATAAGTGAAGATACTGATAGTTTTTTGTGGATTTTGGATGTTGCTGTACTAAGAAAAAGTTAATGTACTTTAGCCAGTGCTTCAAATCTTTCTTCAACTTGATCTCTCTCCTGTCAATCCTTTCACTACTGAGAAAATAAGTTAAGTATGTGTGTTGGGCAAAACATAATCTGGATCACTTTTTGTTTTTAAACTAATTTCAAATGAAACAGCTATGTAATACATGAGGAAGTGGCTATTACACTTCAGAACAAGTGACATGACATGACAGTCAATTATAGATTTGCTACACTTTACACTGCAGTTCAGAGAAACTGGAGTCAATGACATCACTGGGGGACAATGGGACTTGAATATTTGAGAAATTTTAGATGGGGGGGGGAGATGGAACTTATCCCTCACGAATCTGGAGGAACCACTGTACTGAATCATGTGTGTAACACAGTCTCTGTGCAGGGTCCTCTTTTATAAGGGGAACAATATCTAAAGTATTAACTGTTGTGATGTATACAATCCAAAGTAATCAATCTGTGACAAAAGTAACTGTGCCAAATAATATCAATGTGAATTTTCAAAACTAAACAATGCAATTAATTTTAAACAATAGCAACAGCATCACCCCAAACGGTCACTTAAATATCTTTAGCAATGATGCAAGAAAGCCTTTTTGTCTTACAGAAGATGCCTGAGGAAATGGAGAAATATAATGTAAAATGGGTACTGTATAAGGAGAGTGCTGCCCATGCCCATATGTGGCCTATTTTATTTTATGCCCACCAAAATAACTCTGACTATATTTCTTTTAAAAGAGCAAAGATTCCCTAAAATGGGGACAGCCAGAAAGGTGGTAGTGATGCACAGCCCTCTGTGCCACTAATCAGTGAAAACTGGTTCCCACTAAAAGTTGCCCGCCTCTAGTCTAACAGCACCAAAAAGCTATCAGCAAAACATTCAAAACGGAAAGTTGGGGAAACAAACAGGAACTAGTGTTAAAACATTTTCAGAAGAAATAAGAGACTACAACATGCCTGGGCAAATGTACTCAAATGAAGCCAAGGAAATACTATGCCTTTGGAGATTAATGCCTTTTTGCTATTAATGCCTATGTAACACACATCCTTCCATGCAGTTTCAATGGGTTTAGTATGCTATTACCTGAGGTCTATTTATTTTGGAAATGCTTACATCATTCCAGAGAAGGGACTGGTAGAAATATTGGCTAATAACCTCCTATATTACTAATTTGGTCAATCCATTTATGGACGTTTGGGAACAAGCCTTGGTTTGCTGAAGTTTATGTTAATGGTTCTTTGCTAGGAAAATAAATGTCAGCCACAAAGAAGTGGAAATTGAAAATGTTCAGGTTGAGCCCGAGAGAGCCAGAAATATCCCTAAGCATATTGCCCATAAAACGATTTCATGTGTTCCAATTAACCAAACAGAAGTTAGTTACAATGGCATCCTCTCAACAAGAGAAACTGATTTCTTATGCATGATGATGATGATGATGATTTTGTCTTCAGTGACTCAGTATTATCTATCTTTGTTCACAGCAGGGTTCAGCACACTTTGGCAGAGAAGACCAAAGGCCTTGTAAAACTACAAATCCCAGGATTCCACAGGATGGAGCTACAGAATTTAATGTGGTGTCAAACTGCATTATTTCTACAGTGTAGATGCATCCTCTGTGATAAAAACATGGTGTCCATATTTAAAGCTATATTTGAATGGAAAACTTCAGGCGGTCATAGATCACTTGTTTGCTCACTGCAGATAACTTAAATTCATCTGTTGGATGAACAATCCCTTGCTGTTAGTTTAAATATTTGATTGGTACAAAACATTCCCTACCACATACAGGAGCTTTAAGTTGAAAAATAGAGTTACTCTTCCTATGAAAGATGTAACTTTTCTTTGAAGACTGGAACACTAAAATGGAAAACTGAATGAGAAGAGATGATGCCTTTTTGGAATCCAGCTTAACAAATGCTGTCAGAAAAGCTCGTCTCCCTCTAGATAAACAAATCAAAAATCCAATCTAGATAAAACAAACAAGGTTGCAAAAATGATGTAGAATCAGAACAACTGCTAACATAACTTGACTCCAATCAACTCACCATCTTCAGCTAAGTAAAAAGCAGGTTATACTTTTGGTGTCACTCCATATTAATTGATGGGGGCAACATGGTGGCACATCTGCACTCATGTGCTGCCATTGAATAATATGGGCCATGGTTATCCATAGCGATATGAAGGGTCCACTGTATTGGGATGCTATTGTTATGTTCACCTCCCAAGTGACATCAATCAAAGGCCAGATAAGACTAAATCAACTCTCAGGTCAAGCCAAAAGCAGCTATGGAATGGAATACATACCTGCACACTACAAGTTTTATACACAAGAAGAATATCTTATAGCAACAGGCCTGGGGAAGGTCTCCAGAATCTTGGGACAGCAATTGCTAGTCTGAGTAAAATTTACTGCCCGAGGTCACATATAGTCCCATTTGTGACACTGATAGACAAATCACTTCTGGTTTTGAAAAAAGACCTCTCCAGGCCTAAAATAAATTCAGACCCTGTCATGACTTGAAATCTCTAGCTTTACTCCCAATGGGTTTTGGTTACACGGTTGCACGTTTGTAGGCTCCAACCCTACTTGTTTTCTTATGGAGACCCCTGGGAAATTGTCAAGGCAGCCCTCTGAAGTCCTGGGGCAGGCCCCCTGCACTCTTAAAGAAGCCCACTTACTCCAACTCTTGGAACAAACAGGGCTTGGAATAGACATTGACTTCACTCCACATGAGGCTGCTCCTTATATACAGGTTACAGATCTGAATAAACCACAACTTTTAACACAGTAGCAACTCCGTCATCAAAGCAGATGGAAAAAGCTCCCAATTCTAAAATTTGCAGAGTATGAATAAATATTATTTATTATAATTCCTCCTAGCCATGATGACAGAGAAGTCCAAGTCTTCCACTAAAACTGCAACTAATAGGAATTGTGGAGTGGGAAATTAATGCCAACACCTATTTCCCCATTCCCAAAGCTCAGCTGAAGTATGGAATTTATTTTGGCTCTGCCGTTGTCAGAAAGAGCTACTGTATATAACAAGTCTCTATCTTCCGGCTCCAAACTGAAAAGAGATAAGTGGAGATGGGAGTGTTCTGTGCTTTTTTAGTTGAGTGGGACATTGTCTTCTCCTCCAACTACAGCTCTAGCCTTTAGCTGGAGAGAGGAGATATTCTCCTAACCTCATGCTGAGCTTCAAACACTTTTATTGAAGAGAACTACATCTATCCAATTTAGGGAAGCATTAAGAATAAGTCCTATCTCAGTACAGAAGTCTGATATATATATTTGAAGCATTCCAAACCAACAGGCTTCAAACACACTGATTATCCACATGAAGCAGTGTCACAATTGATTACTGTATATGTATACTCGACTATAAGTAGACCTCATGTCTAAGTCGAGGGCAGTTTTGGGGGCCAGAATTATGGATTTTGATATGGTCCATGGGTAAGTCGAGGGTAAAACTTAGCAGCATATAACAAAGGATGTGAAGGATGAAGCAAAGAAAAATCATGCTAAAGATCTTTAAAACATTTGACAGGCACAACTGTTTGTGCTCTCCCTAAAGGCTGGATGGATGAGATAGTGGGGGGGGGGGGGTTGATGCTTTTTTAAAGGTTCTCCAAGAAGAGATTAAGGCCTCACCTTTCACCAGGGCACGGTTCCCTTTTTGATAAGAGTTAAAGTACAGTACGTACATTGACCGTTTTTTGGTGTCAATTTTTTTACTAAAATTTCTAGACTTATACATGAGTATATACAGTACATGTGATTTGAAAAATGGAAACCAGGAGATATATTATAAACTCCTGGAGCTATAAAGTTTAATAACGACTTCACTAATGCTGCAACAGTAAACAGCAAGAAGCATCAAGCAAAAAGAAATCAGTGTAAGATTAGTGGTACCAGTGAATAGCAGTAATGTCATATAGGGTGTTTTAGAGCTGTTTAGCATGTCAGGATGGACTGGTGTGTTTGTAGCTATGTAGCCAAGAATATAAGAGTTTTTCAATACATCAAGAAGTATATCAAATATAAATGAAATATATTTAATATAGGGGACACCATTTTATTGTGCCATTGTGTTTAATGGTTCTTCAGCATCCACAGGGATCCTGGAACTAAACCCCAGCCAGTATCATGGACCCACTGTATATGCAATGTAACAGGCAGATATGTAATGAAGCAATAACTCTAATGTACATGGGGATGTACATCACATATTTTCACCCATAAATGAAAATAGAAGAGCTCAGAAGCTCTTCTGTCAGAAGAGCTTAAAATATTTGTGCTGAAAGGCAATCAAAGCAATGTTACAGCCTTTTATTTGAAATAAGTAAGTATACAGTATCCCTGTGGTATACAGATTAAGCAACATTTTAAAATTCTTCTTTGGGGAGGAAACATATACTGTTATTTATTTATTTATTTATTTATTGACACCCCGCCCTTCAGCCCTAAAGGCTATAAGAGCGGCTTACAATTATTATTTTAATGAGACAGTTCCCTGCCCTCAGGCTTAAAAACTAAAGATACGACACAAAAGGAGAAAAAAAAATAAAAATTAAAAAAAATCTTACTTGTACAGGGAAATCAAACTCCCAGTTATGTGGTGTTCTAAGCCACACAGCACTTGAAAATTAGAATTAATAGAAGCAAGTTTATAATGCTCTCCTGAATGGAGCCAAGAAACACATGGCTTGATTGAGAATGAATAGATTTGTGCTGGCACCACTCTTTGGCTCCCCTTACTCTTTTACTCTCCAGTCAGCTGACAAAGAGGAGAAATTTGGCAGCTTCTTTTGCTATGTGGGATTCCAGAGCTTCACTACTTGTAAAGGTGGCAGCAGGACAAGAATGGAAAGATCTGAATGTGGCAAAGCATACAGCTGCTAATTGGACAATTTGTGCATATCTGTCCAAAGGGCTCTCCCTCTCACAATGGCTTGAACGATACAAAGCCCAACTACATTATAAAGCTAGTGAAAATGTAACTACAGCACACAACTGAGCTTACTGATTCTGCACTGTTCTGCTTAGGGAAGCCAGCCCTGTTTGCTGCAATGTGCAATTCTACTGGACAGGTATCAGTTTAGTTGTAAACTAGTTACTGAAACAAATTAAAATCCATTTTTTAACAGCCCAGTACCAAAAGATCTGAAAGACTGCCTCCTCTTGTATGACCCTATCCAGAACTTGAGATTGTTCACCAGAGCAGTGGCATCACTAAGGGGTGCGGACCACACCAGGTGATACCCTGGAGGGGTGACACCATTGCTACTCAAACATCTGCATTTTAATAATAATAATAATAATAATAATAATAATAATGATGTTTATTTCTTACCCGCCCCTCTGTAAAAACACTTTTTTTTTTTGGCATTTTCATTTTTGGAGAATATTTAGGTATTTTTAATTTTAAAAAGTTACTGTGATATTGCTGCTTTATATTTCTTATTTGCATTCTGTATGTTAGTGTGTATTGTTTGAATGTTGTATTTAAATTCTTTTTAACTACAAGCTGCCTTGGAGTCTTCTTTGGCTGAAAAGATGCATAGAAATAAACTATAACATCAAAATAGAGAAACATCTGTTGTTTCACTTGGAGCAGCTGTTTTGCATGATGGTCTCTAAGATCCTTGGACTTAAGGACAAGGCAACCATATTTGATTGTATGTGTGTGTTATATTTCCAAACATCAAACTGACTGGCAAATGTTCACTGTTCTTTCAATTTTGCAGTGGGTAAACCTGCATAATTTCTGAATTAAGACAGAGGAAAAGCCCATCCAACTCTGATATTTTGTAATGGAGAAGACTTTCTAAGCTATTTGTGGTATGAAATTAGGTTTTTAAAGAAGAAAACAGAGAAGAAAGTAAAAATAATCAACTGGGCACATCCTTGGATGAATCTAAAGTTGGATCCTAGCCCCTAAAACTAACAATGTACATCACTATAGAATAATCACCCATTAAAAAGTTTTTAAAATTACCCTAATTCCATCAAACACAAAATATGATTACTTTGGGCTTGAAGCTCCAGTCTAATCTTATTTATTCAATGCCAAGAAATCAAAGCTTCGTGTATTTTCTTCTCAAGTATACTGTCTGTGGTGAGGGTCTCTAGTTTACAAAGCCCTCTAGAACTATGTAAGCTTGCAATAAAATGTTTTAAACACGCAGGCATATGGAAAGACTTTAAATATAGGGAAGGTTTGCTGTATATACAGCTGACCTGTTCTAATCAATTTCAGCATCTGGAAATTCTTTCTGAAGCCCACCAAGCTATATTTTGAGACATTCACTATGCCATAAGTTAAGAGCTTACAAACAAAGGGCAGTATTATCCAATTAATATGCCCCAACAGCGCAGCTTAACCAGAAACCTAAGGCAACATCTTTACATTCATATTTTCAACTTCTAAAGTACCTAAACAGAGTGTCATTTTCTGGAAACTGGAAAATCAGGGCCTTCCTTGGTAAATAAAAGAAGTGGCTACTTCCAATGCCTGCTTTCTTTCCTGGAAAGAAAGAACCCTTATGATACCAACTGCAAGCAACAGCTGTGCTTTAGGGGAAATTAACTGCTTTGGGGGACTGCATTTCTACTGTCGGGCCTTGCGGTAAGATAACAAAGTTCATGAATGATTGAGGACCAAGTACAATGATTTTTTCCTTGATATCAAAATGGTAAATAAAAACAAACCAAAAATGAATTTTAGAATGGGACAGATGGTCAACTGGTAGCCACTGGGCTATACATGATCTCAAAGTAAGGCTTATTGGATTTTAATTAAAATATGAAATGAAGCTTAGAAAAAAAACTGTTCTGAATTTATACAAAATATATTCTACAGTTTCATGTTACATTCTTGCTGTGGATTTTGCCTGGAATGTGCAATTGCACAATTGCCTGACGGTCTATCACTGTGACGTATTTACTGCTATACCTGATTTAGGAGTGTGTTTGTATCATCAAAATAACAGAGACATAAATTATAACCCCAACTCCCACAGAGTTTGGAGGGGGAAAGTGGCTCTTAGAAATCAGAATGTGTGACGCTTACACATGAAGGTTCCTTTTCTGCTGTAGTGGGCAAGAAATCCTTGATGGGTTTTGTTCCTCCCACAGGCCAGAGGCCAGGCTTTTAATTAATCTATCTTCCACCCGAAGTGGGAGAGCTAGTCCCTCCCCTCCCAGGGTAAAAATACAGAGCTCCAAACATTGCTCCAAAAGTTAAGAAATACACAAAAAAATGGAAAATGCAGTCTGCCGGACTGCTTGCAATCCAGCAACAATAACACTGGGTGAATAGGATTCCCTCTCTTGTACTGCAGAAAGAACACCTACAGGGCAAGTACCCATGTTTCATTCTCCTAAAGGGTGGGAAGGGCATCCCTGGCCATAACCTACCAATGAGGTCCTCCCAGGATGGGAAGCTGCTGAACTCTCTCACTGAGGCACCACTTGATTTATGAAATTGGTCAAAATGATTCGCAGGCATTCAAACAAAACCTACAGTGTAACTTTCTGAGGCAGTCCTTAGAATCCAAGCATCTGCTTCAACACAAGTCTGCTCCCAGTGATGTGTTAAGTGCAGTAAAAGAAGTCCCCTTGCAAGGTGCTCTGAGTCACAGTAATTGTTCGTGTACTGTTATTGTTGTTAACTGTCCACGACCCTGTGGATGAGATATCTTCAAGATGTCTTGCCTTCAAACTCTCTGCTCAAGTCCTGAAGGGTCCCTTCTGTGTCCCCTGTGATTGAGTCTAATCATCTAGCATGTGGTCTTTGTCTCTTTCTACTGTCTTCCACCTTTCCTAGCATCATTGCTTTTCCTAATGATTCATTTTTCCTCATGGTGTGGCCACAAGAGCTTCAATGTAGTCATCTTTGGTGTATCAATTGTTATTCCTTGAGAATGTGTGTTTACTGTAATTGCTTATCTGTTTATTTTAGTTTTGGGGGGGAGAAATTGTTTTACAAATAGAATGACATGCACATAAATAAACCAGGGTAGGAAATGTGCAGACTCCCCCCCCCCCCCCGCTAGGTGTTGTTGGGCTGCAACTCCCAAGTGGATATACTGGTCAGAGTTGATGGGAGTTGCTGTCCAATGTAAGCAACAAAGAAAATGCAGTGTATTGTTAATTATTTAGTTACTAAGATTTCAGAACACTTAACTATGCACTAGGGTTGTACATATTCATAAATTAAGGCTGGCTGACATGAAAAACAAAACAAATATTTCTATTTGGATACGATTTTAATCTTTTGATGTGTTTAAAGATCATGAGATCTTTTCTAAGTGAATTTTTCAGGATTTTATTAATCACACTGGCATCTTTTTGGTAAGCTATGTCTTCGTAAACTGCATAAATGTTCACATAAAGTTGTATTCTTGGGGGGGGGGGAGTGGAGACACAATTAAGTCATTGGGAGCTCAAGCGGAACTATTTCACAGTAGTTTTGATGCACATGTCCTGTTGCACACTGTCATTGTATAGAAGGACATCTTATACAGTGCTCCACTGTGTTATAATTGTATGCTTTTAAGTTGTTTCCATCTTATGGCAACCCTAAAGAGAACCTATCATAGGATTTTCTTGGCAAGATTTGTTCAGAGGGAGTTTGCCTTTGCCATTATTTGCGGCTGAGAGAGTATGACTTACCTAAGGTCATCCATTGTGTTTCTATGGCTGAGCAGGGATCCAAACCAGTCTCCAGAGTCATAATCCAAAATGCTCAAGCCACTACACCACTCTGGATCTGTGTACATCGATGCAATCCTCTAGCATAGTTGTGCATTTTGCCAGTGACAACTCTGTCATCATAAAGTTATGCATCACAGCCTCTGATGCTCTTGGCCCAAAATTTTCAGAAGAGTCTTTTTTGCACAGACCTTTTTCAAAACTTCTTCTTTAGAGAAAGATCAAATATTCTCCCTATCTTGCCTGTATATTTGAAATTCGGAAACATTTCACAGGTCTATTCCACACTCATGTAAAACTGAAAGCAAGCCCTGTCGATATTAGAGATAACACAACCTCCTTCACAGTCTGAGTCTTAATTGCCATGCTGCTGTTGCAAACTTCATTCCTTTTCAAATAGTTTCCATAGTTCATATTGTGCTTTGAATGCACAAGGGGCACTGTAAGAAAGATATAAGCCATCTGGAGTTTCTAATCAGCCACTACAGTTTTTAAAGGCAGCATATAAAAGGATTACAGTGTAAATTGATCACTTGAGAAAGTGTTGAAGCATCACAATAGCACAGAAAAGAATAAACTTCCACCAGGAAACTTTGCTAGGAGAATTTCTTCAGTACTATGCTCAGCATGTGAGCTCCATTGTGCACTATTCCATCACAATGCATAGAGTGATAGACTGTATGTATGTACTCTTATGCTTCACTTCAAAACTGGTCTCTAGTGTAGCATTGTTCCTTTACAACAGAGAACTGCAATGTTCATCTACTTCAGTTTAAAAAAAAAGGAAAAGGCTTTCTTTCTTCCCCCCCCCCCCCTCAAATGCTTTCAAGGCACCTTTAAAAACTTGCTCCCATTCGTGCCATAGGCCATGTAGAATCTGAGAAAAACCACTTCAAACCAAAGAATTTCTCTCTCTTACAAACCATCTGCTACAGCAGCTTCTTTTTGTTTTAACCCAAGAAGTACAAGAGAAGCCAAAAAAGCATGCGAGACATTCAAAAGTAGGCATCAAAATATTTAAATCAAAATCAAAAGTCTTTTATATCTTCATATCTTTTTCTAAAGTCTTTTCCTTTAGAAAATCTAGACTTAAACATTGTTCTAATAGCCTTAATGAAGCATTTTGAGCTAACAAAGTAAGATCTGGAAACTTAAACTTACTGGAATTAATTAATTAAATTGTGTCTAACTTCTTTATCCTGTTTTCCCATCACCAACATTCCACGGCATGTTTTTCCTTTCTAAACAGTTTCTAAACAGCCTACTTCCAACAACAGACATGATTTGCTAACAAATTATAAAAAACATGTGGCTAAATCATAAATATCCTGAAGAGAAAATCTTTTCTATGAAATTTTTTATTTGCAAAATATAAAAGGCAGACTCAATTTTTGTAGGACTGCTATGTAACCACTGTTCCTAGAAGGAATTTTGATTCTTTTGGGGTTCTACCAACTGAAAAATGTAATTTGAACTTTACTAGTAAATGACTACATGTAAAGAGCTATCTAAATAGACATTTTGCAAAATGAACAATTACTAAACTTTCTCCTCCCCCTCAAAAAAAGCAAGAGGATTTAAGATTGGAATTACCATCTAATCACCAGAGATTTGGCATTTGATAGGCTATTATCTCAGAGGAAGGAACTGCCAATGAAATTCATGGGTTTGCCATGTGTCTTGGAGGGGTGTGTGTGTGTGTGTGCGCACACACACAGACAGAAACAAAATCCAGTGTTCAAGAATAGCTTTATTAAAAATTGGAGTTTGTTATGAGCCTTCAAGATGACTCCAATTCTCTTTTCTTGTGTTTTCTTGCCAAGGTTTGCTCAGAGGGAATTTGCCACTGCCTTCCTCCAAGGCTGAAAGAAGATGACTTGTCAAAGATCTTAGTCCAACCCCCTACCACTACCATCATGCTGGGTCCTGTAAAATTGGAGTACATGTTATTACTGTTTAGACTATATAGTCATCCCTCCATATCCACCCCTCCATATCCATGGATTTTTTTTATCCATGGATTCAAGCAACCACAGTTTGAAAATAATTTAAAAATATATAAATTCCAAAAAGCAAGCCTTGATTTTGCGTGTGGATTCTGAGTGTGGAATAGACCTGTGAAATGTTTCTGAATTTCAAATACACAGGCAAGATAGGGAGAATATTTTATATAAGGGACACCATCTTACTGCAGCATATTATTTAGTTAGTGGGACTTGAGCATCTACGGGCGGTCCTGGAACCAAATTCCAGCAGATACAAAGGTTCACTGTATTTTGTATTAATATCCATCCTTATTCTTTATTTTTGTTTATTTCAATTGCTGTTGAAGGGCAATGTATATTATGAAAATATCTAACACCTTGAAATACTAATAAAAGGAAAATGCGAAAAGAAAAAAAAGATGCTCTTTCAGCAAGAATGTGAGAACAGTACTCTCCACTGGTTGCTCAATGAGTTTGAAAGAGAAGAGAAGCCATGCTAGCTCCATCTTTTATGCCTTTTTGCTGGAATGTAGAGGCATCTTTATTTTTACAGCCTTTTCACTTTTAAAACGGCTGGTTTGCCAGACAGTTTTCAACTGGTGGGTGACTGATTTGTTTTTATGTTTAAATAAAGTTTGCATTTTAAAGTTTGCCAGCCACTTTCAGTAAGATCTTAATTAAAAAAAGGCTAAGATACAAATAAACAGTTTTGAAAAGTCCTCTAACAAAACTGTTTTTTTCCTTGAAGAAGTTGCCAGTCATACAGTTGAAGGGCCTGCAAAGGTTCAGAATAGTACCCATCTCTTTACCCCTTAGCCCCTTCTTCATATACTCCCTGGACTTTTACTGTGCCAAATAAAATTTCATTACTGGATCCACCTACACTTGTCCCTCCTAGAGAAATGGAGTATTTGGGGACAAAGGGACGGATGGTTGTAAACAGAGTATACACTTAGGGAACAGCCACATTGCAGAATTCAAGCAGCTTGACACCACTTTAAGGACCATGATTCTAGCTTGTAGAATCCTGGGATTTGTAGTTTGGTGAGCAACCAGAGCTCTCTACCTCAGCAAACTAGAAACTCCTGAATTGCACAGGATAGAGTGACATAGAATCATGGTAGGAAGAGACCAAAAGGGCCATCCAGTCCAACCCCCTGCCATGCAGGAACTTTCTATCAAACCATCCCAAACAAATGGCCATCCAGCCTCTGTTTAAAGACTTCCAAAGAAGGGGATTCCATCACTCTCTGAGGGAGTGTGTTCCACTGTCGAACAGCCCTTACTTTCAGGAAGTTCCTCCTAATGTTGAGGTGGAATCTCTTTTCCTGTAGCTTGCATGCATTGTTCCGGGTCCTGTTCTCTGGACATCCCAGGTGCTGCCAACCACTGCTCATGGGTGGTGGTACTGGCCATTATTGGTCATTTGGGATCTGGTGATGCTGCTCCTCAGAGCAGCTACACTGGACCCTAAATGAAAGGGTCTGCCCACCATCAGCAGTTGGTGCTGAGGGGCAGTACTGCAGCTCCAGGCAGCCATTTCGGGTCTTGTGTGCTGCTGGGCAAGCAAG